>OV928043.1:6077500-8577500 GCA_931315375.2 Opisthograptis luteolata
GCCTCAATGAACTCCAAGGTTTGCGCTATCAGAGAAATGTATAAGTGAAAAAAAACTCCAATTTTTATACCAGACCACCCCAGTTTATATTTATTATTACTGGCTACGCTCCATGCCAGTTGCCTTTATACTGAAATTCTAATACGTACTGAGGGATGGCTTTTTTGGTATAAGGGAACTTTTTATGTGCCATGATGGGAAATTGGTATATTTTGCGGATTATACTCATACCTATAGTCGCGTAAAGTCGCTTGTTTGTGCGTTAATAATATTACAACCGCAATTGCAAATTGTTTAAACACGCCTCATTACTTATACGTGAAACTTCAACAGAAAGGTAAAACTGCTTTAACATTTTATGTTTTTGGTACTTTTCTTATATAATTTTCTATAGAAAACATAGGAAGAACCATAAAAATTATGCGCAAAATTTACGCCCGCTACAAGCACCCTCGCATTTTTTTGGCTGGCATGCGAGATGCGTCACTCGGTACCTAATGATAAAGTTTAAATTAGCGGAGCACGTTAGAGGTTAAGTCAGTAAGGTCATATGGCCTTATATTCGCAACGCTTTTTAGTCTGAAACCGCCGAACAATATAAAAAAAAAAATGTGGTTTAGATAAATCGTGCAACGTTACTTGTGGTTGCATATATTAGCTGGAAAGTGAATTATGGCGCACGTATTGAAAGGTGCATAGATGGCGCTGCGGTGACGTTGGCTAATATCGAGTATAAAGCCTCAAATGATAAAACATAAACACGTTTTGAATGGTGAGAGTACAGATTTGGAGAATGTGCAAGAAGTCGCCAACCTACGCCATTTTTAACCCCCAAAAAGAGGGGTGTTGTAAGTTTGACGTCGATGTCTGTCTGTCTATGTGTGTGTGTGTGTGTGTGTCTGTAGCATCGTAGCTCTCAAATGGATGGACCGATTTCGATGAGATTTTTTTTCATTTGAAAGCCAGTTTCCTTGCGGTGGTTCTTAGCTATGTTTGATGAAAATCGGTCCAAGATGTCGGGGATTTTTAAAGTTTAAATTTATAGTTATTGTTTTAGCGTACAAGATAGTAATATGATATTGTTATAAGGCTTAAAACTGGTGTACAACATTTTACTTACAAAAGAGATAATTCAGAATTTACGCGTAAACTAACTTTAATAAAAGGCTAAGAAAATTACAAAACAAGATTACCACGAAATATTCCAAGCTTTAAGCTAACCGGTGATTTACCGCAACGATATAGTATAGGTCTTTAATCCCTATATCGGCGGTCGGGGATTACGTAAAATCAAAGACAGGAATATACGAAATACACAAAATATACGAAATAATTGATTATTTTGAGTTCCTACTTCTTTTGAACACTGTTTCATTATCTGATAACGCCTAAAATCGATGAGTATATTAATATTCGGGATATATTAGCATCATTATCGTATAGCGATGATGGCTCAGTGGTAGTGACGTCGGCTTGCGATCCGTAGGACGTGGGTTCGAATCCTACAATGAGCTTGAGCTTTCGGTGAAGGAAAACATCGTGATGAAACCATAGCTTGGTGGTAGGGTATTTTCTAGTACTCGCCTGGCTAGCTACCACCCTCTTGTTAAGAATCTGTCGCCAAGCACCTATCGGTGTGTTCCGGCAGCCTCACTTGAGAGCCAGTTCCCAGTCCAGGTGTAGCGTGGCGCCATCTTCGACCACATCGTCACTTAACATCAGGTGACTTGTGGTCAAACGCTACCCTGTAAATAGTAAAAAAAAAAAAAAAAAAATTAAAATTTGTGTGTTTCTTTGTTGTAGGGAAGTTTTCAAGCTCAAAACGTTTCGCTTCCACTTTTATAATGCGAACGGCGAAGGAGTGAAACACTTTGCCATCGTCTTTGTTTCTCGATAGGTACAATTTGGGAGCCTTCAAGTCAAGAGTGAATAGGTATCTTCTAAGCAAGCATGCTCCATCATCGACCTCGTCATCACTTTTCGTCAGGTGACACTGGGGTCAAATGCTAATAACCTACTAATTTGAAAAAATATAATTGCTGCCTTTTGTGCGATTAAGAGACGGTGCGGCGGGTGGCAGTGTTTATACGAGATATCGTGTCCAACCCATTTTAGTTCAGTTGTTTATTTTTCTTTTCACTATAAAACGGTCTACTTAGTTTAGTGCTCCTAAGCCGTGAATCAATTGAACGACACGTTTCGTACTAACCACACTCTGCAGAGTAAACAGTATCGACAGCCATTCGGTAGTAAAAGCGCGTTCCACATTATCGCCCTCGTTAAACCGTTATAACACTGAAGAAGGCGGAAATAAGAAATAAATCGGTAGATTAACTATTATTCAGAATGAGAAATGTGTGGGTTTGGAAAGCCAACATTTTACTACAGCCATTTATGTAACGTCTCAAGTTTATTTTTAACCAGTTGCACCCCGCGCCTTACCGTTATCCCGCAGGAACTCTTTTCCGGGATAAAAAGCATATGTATTAATCCAGGGTATAACAAGCTATCTCCATTGCAAATTTCATCAAAATTGGCTTTGCAGTTACGGTGATAAATGCCAACAAACATTCACACACACACACAAACTTTCACATTTATTTATATAATTAGTATATAGGAAGGATAGGATTCGTTGTTAAAACAAACCGCTTTTCCAAGATATTCTTGCTGAAAGCTTCTTGCTCAGTGGTAGTGACGTCGACTTGTGACCCGAGATTTAGAATCCTACAATTATCTTGAACTTTCGGTGAAGGAAAACATCGTAATGAAACTATGGCTTGGTGGTAGGGCATTTTCTAGTGCTCATCTGGCAACTACCACCGTCAAATTCAGAATCTCCAAGCCTCTATCGATGTGTTCCGGCAACCTCCTTGAGAGCTAGTTTCCTGTTCAGACCATTGCAACCGCCTCGTCGTTTAACATGAGGTGCTTTGTAGACAAACTCTACGCCGTTAGATGTAAAAAAATCATACTTTCACGTTCTCAGAAAACTCATTTTCACCTTTCACTCTGGCTCTAGAGTTAAAATTGAAAGAAAATTTCTCTAATCGAGTTGTAGCGTCCTGCCACCTGGCCAATTACGTCCTTTATAAATACATTAATTTCTTATCCGCTCCTCTCCTTTTAGCAATTATCTTTTGGATTCAGTTGCCATTTTCACAAAGGTAAATCTTCTACTTCATGCTTGGTCTATTGTATTTTGTTAAACGTTTTCATCTTTAAGAGGATATAAGGATTATCCTTTAATTGAACGTTATTTTAATTAGTAATCATGGACGAAATGTACTACATTAGGTTTCTTTTTGCTTGTTTTATTGGATGGGTATCAATTTTTGATCGGTGATCGCTCACCTCTCCAAGGTGCAAGTGCCTAAAAACAATGTCTCATTAGAGGTAGAGAAGTTACTGAGAAAGAAACAGACAGCCACAAACATACAAACACCTACAACCTATACCGATAAGTTTGTTACGTCAGGACTATGGGTGATAACAGAATAAATATTTAGAACGATGAATGCTCGGAAGAGCTATTCAATCTTATCCCTCCTTCACGGTTTTATCATCGTTCATCGTCATCGGGATAAAGCTCATCCGCACACTATCGAGTCCTGGAATTCCCACACCTCTCGGTTTATGCGCTCCTTTCTCCCGCATACTTGCAAAATGTGGAACGAGCTCCCCCCGCAAGTCTTTCCGCAATGCTACAAACTGCAATCCTTCAAGATGGGTGTGAAAAGAGTATTTATGGGTCGGCAACACATTGGCAACTCCCCTGGTGTTGCAGATGTCCATAGGCGTCGGAGACCACTTTCCATCAGGCGGGCAGTCTGCCTGTTTGCTAATCTTTTACATAAAAAAAATTATCATCCAAAGGTTATAAAACGTCTCGCAGAGTAAAAACTGTTTCAGAAGCGGTAGTAACCACGAGCTCAAGCAGTGTTTGAGAAGGTTATTATAGCCTATCGTTAAGCTCTTGTTTGGCTTAATACGCTTCCACTTGGCATCGTCTCAAGTCTGCGTATGCCGCTGATTCTCGCTAAATAATATATAAAAAACGTTACATTGAGTACGTAATACGTATTTCTTCAGTGTAACGTAATCATGACGATGAGATATATAATAGCCCACAATATCTTATTATACTGTAACAGGTGAATGGAATGGACAGTACTGTCTTTTAAAACGTGTATTCGAACTGACGGGATGCTTATTAAATGTTAAAGTCTCATTTCATAAGTTTAAGTTCCCAGATGTACCGTGGCACCATCGACCACATTGTTACTTGACATTAGATCACTTGAGGTCACACCGACTGCAGCAAAGGCAAGCCACAATACGAGTTGTACCTAACGCCATCCCCATCGTAGAAAAATATATATTATTAACGCGTCGTATTATGGCAACATACAAGTAAAACAAAATCAAGGTTGAGCCAACGGACAGAAATAATAAGAAGTTATTCAAACATGGATTCTAAAACAAAGAGCTTAGCGTACATCCCTAGCTTAGGAGATTAGTACCGATAATTTTAAATATCTAATACATAAAGCATGCTTCGGACACGGAAATGGACGAAAGAGGTCGGAAACGCGCGACGCGGGCGGCGTCTCTGGGAGAAAGAAAAAAACACAAGATGGAGGCGGTTGATAGTTCGAATTAAAATCTGGAATTTTAGATAAAAAGGGATTAGAATACATTTTGCGGGGAGTTATTAGAGTCCTAGTCAAATCTAGCTTGTGATATTTTAGAATCTAGATATTTTTAACAACCTATCGTGCCGTTTAAAGTTTGAATGTTTTATTGTGAAAGTGGTGAAAGAAAAATGGTTTAAAAGTGTTGGTGAAAAGAATCTGAAGAGCGCGAGGAGAATCTGGCTGAAAGTCCGTGAGATTTTATTGATTTAATATCTTATTTACACTAATGATCATACCTAATACATGGCGTAGGAATGGAATACACAACTAGGAGCCTTCGATGGTTTCCTTTCTTGTTTACTATCACACAAGTGATCAAACATATTAGCAGAGCTAGAGAGCATAGCTAGAGTCGCCTAGAGTATTCGGAGGTCCTTAAAACAACAAAATTCATTAGTTTCACTTTGCAATAAACTTACCTACTTGCATATTTTGATACACACAAACTTTACTAAATTGATGAGGATTGGCCAAATTTCATCCAGTTGTCTCCTCAAAATAGGTTTTATGAACGCTCTACTATCTTTTGAATGTGGTTTTATGATTGAGTAGTTAATTAAAGTGACATAATGGTACAAAGTTCGAAATATTTGATTTTTGTATGTACTGCGAAGAAATATTTTTATAACAGGAAACTTCAATTTCTTTATTTTGCCTATTAGGAATGGATTGATACTAAATGTAAACATGTATAGAATTAATGGATAAGCTATAGCTCAATGTCCATTAACAAAATTAGTATGATTTAATATTTTAGTTATTTTTCATCGTTCTCTCCATAAAAACTGAAATCGCAAACTTCCATATTTTGTTTAATGTGAATGGACTGATAGTTGATGTGCACTCATATAAGATTGAGGCACAATCTATAATTCAATTTCCCTGCAAATAAAGTATAAAGTAACATCATTGTTGCAATGTTTAATCAGAAACTTAAATATATTTTATCAGTCGACTGAGAGCGAGCTGTGACTTGTTGTACACTTGTAAAAGGTTAGGAAATGACTAGTGGGTTCGAATCCTGTATTGTCAACTTTACTAAATGGTATGGAGGGATCCATCTTTTCCTGTAATCTGATATTTCAATGTTAAGTTTGCATATAAAGTTTCTAATGACCTCACAAATTAGGTAGATATTCCAATTATGTAAATAGAGAAGAGAAACACAAACCGACTTACATTACAAACCTATTGATTAGGTTGCTCGTACTATTCCATTGTGAACAATATTAAAGTTTGTATTTTGTTCTTATAATTTCAAAATTAGATTATTTATTAATTGCCACTAATGGTTGATTCGGGTAGTGTAAATGATCGAGTATCTACTGTCTTGCGTATATAGGTTTTAATTCCTGGCGGTTCGACTCCGACAGTAAATTAGGATTGTATCATATTACTCATCGGAAACATTTATTCTAGAACTTTTCTTAATATTTTATCTAGGTAAAATGTATGAACTACCTACTGATGTGTTTACCAGCTTACTTAGGTGCTTGTGGGTTCGAATCCTACAAATAAGGATATGGTAAATTAGGATTTTGATATTTGGTTAAAATCTCTCCGGGATTCTTTTTCATTCAGTATCAACTGACATGAGTACATAGTTGTTATTTCCTGGCGGTTCGACTCCGACAGTAAATTAAGATTGTATCATATTACTCATCGGAAACATTTATTCTAGAAGTTTCTTAATATTTTATCTAGGTAAAATGTATGAACTACCTACTGATGTGTTTACCAGCTTACTTAGTTGCTTGTGGGTTCGAATCCTACAAATTAGGATAAGGTAAATTAGGATTTTGATATTTGGTTAAAATCTCTCCGGGATTCTTTTTCATTCAGTATCAACTGACATGCGTACATAGTTGTTATTTCCTGGCGGTTCGACTCCGACAGTAAATTAAGATTGTACCATATTACTCATCGGAAACATTTATTCGAGAACTTTTCTTAATATTATATCTAGGTAAGATGTATGAACTACCTACTGATGTGCTTACCAGCTGACTTAGTTGGCCGTGGGTTCGAATCCTACAAATTAGGATTAGGTAAATTATGATTTTGATATTTGGTTAAAATCTCTCCGGGATTCCTTTTCATATTTTATTTAGGTGGTCTAACCAAATGGTATTTACTGAATACAATTGTTGGTGTCTGTAGGTTCGATTCCTACATTAATTTAGGATTTAATATTTTTAGCAAGAGAAACCAACCATATTTCTGGATTCTTTTAATATGTTATTAAGGTAGTATAAGTGAATAGGTTCTACTGAAAAGTGATTACGGTTTCGTAGTAGCCTGCAGGTTCGAATCCAGCAGTAGATTAAATTAGGTACTTTAGTTTCATTAGACTCTTTTATGGGCATAATTATATTTAGGACATGACCTTATCTCATGCAAACGCTTTTACATTTATTGCGGTTTGCTTCCCCTTGTTTCTTTGACTGACATCATCAACTAGAATCAAACGAATACTACACCGTCCTTTTCAGGACGCCTTTATTGTTTCATTTGACATACGTTGACAGGTTATAAAGATGTTTGTTTTATAGGTAGTTGATTTATTTCTTATCCTGGTAATCCTGGTTTAGAAAGGTAAAGGTAATGGTGGTTTTCTGGTAAGTTATGAGTAGGCAAAGTGGATCCTACCAAAGCACAACCCAACTATCTTGCATAGAATAGGGGCTGAGGTGGACTACTCTTGCTTATTTATGACAACTCTTCTGTGTTTTACTTTAGTTGTTAAGTTAAGTTATGGGTGTGGCAAAGATTATTCTACCTGAAGCACATTCCGAACATCTTACATAGATAAGGGAGCTAAGGTAGCGTAACTCGTGCTCGCTTATGGCAATCTTCTGGTGTTTTACTTTAGTTAAGGTCTCTCTTTTGTTATCGTTGAAGTGTTTTTATAAACACATTGGACTAGTCCGACAGTAATTGATACACTTTTGTTTTTCTGTGGGTTTTCATGGGTGTCAGGAACATTTGTGATTGGAAAAGACTCACGACCTTTTTCAATGAAGCAAGGTCCTGACATTAAACCTGTGAATTTTCCACTGCAAGCATATTTACTATACACGCAGCTGACAAATTTACGCACACTCTACAAAGAGTTTGAAAGGGAGTGTTTCACTTGGCCGGTGATTCATTACCTTGAAAACTCAAACCACGACACTAAATATTCAATTATCGTTAGACTAGTTTCGCGGTAGCGTCACCGAGGGTAGGGCCATCCTTTCTCTGTCATTTCTCCTTCCCAATTCTCATCCCTTCCGCGGTAATAAAATAGTTAATATCGGGAAACTGGTTCAGTCCCTGCATCGTTGGTTAACATTGTGGATTAATATCCACTTAAAGTCTAAATACATAAATAATTGTTGAGTAATTATTGTAGTAATAGTTTATTAATTATTTCGAACTTCCTGATTTCTAAAAGTGAAAATATGGGAGGACCTGACCTCTCCTGTGTTTGGTATCCAGCGCTGGTGGAATATCATGTATGGATAGGCATAAAAATGTCGTTCATGCATTGGGACCCCTCCGCGTACCTTCTGGCTCTACCGGCACTTGAGACTGATCAGGATCCTAACCTAACATCGCTATACGGAATCACAAGTGAGAAATATCTGCAACAATAAATATACTGGTAGCAACCAGGTTGAGCAGAGTTCTAATCTTCATTGAAGGGACACTGGTCCAATTATGATGAACTGGCATACTCCAGCTTTTACTATGCACTGACAGATGTACTGGTAGCAACCAGTTTGAGCATTATTTAATCTTTAATCTAGAGGACATAGTCCCTATTATAATGCACTAGCATGCTCTAGTTTTACAATGTACTGGCATACTCCAGCTTATAATGTACTGGCATACTCCAGCTTATAATGTACTGGCATACTCCAGCTTACAATGTACTGGCATACTCCAGCTTATTACGGCAAAGTCCGAAAATTATCAATTGATATAATTTAACTTCATTTTATGAGTTAACCAACTATGTTGGATTGAATGGTCGCGTGAACTAGCTGCAGACCTTGTCATCAATCCCATCCTACCCCCTCCGATGTCGCGAGTGCGGCATGCTGGGCATGGGGTGGCTGTAGGGGAGGTTGGAGGCCACTGGGGCAAGCCCCTAAAAATTTTATGCATTCGGGGTTTGCTCCGAAACTATCCTTTCCTTTATCCTGAACATAATCCTACTAATCTCTTGGTGTGTGATTTTCTATTGAAAGCACACGTCAAAAATATCTTGTTTCTTTCAGATCTACGGTCGCGAGCAGTTTCATTATTCTATTTTATTAATCTGTCTAATTTTTATGTCTTTAGATTGTATTTGTTTCTTCCTTAAGAAATAGCTTTTATTGTTGTAAAATATTTAATTTATTTAAATATAAATTTCCACTAAATAGTTCATAACTCTAAAAGTTCCGGGTTACTTATTTACACAACGTATGGGTTCTGACGATCATCTGGCCAATTTAGTTTAAGTTTCGTTATTCTGCATTCTGGTTTACGGTGGGTCACGCGTTAGGTAGGCTTTCGCGGCGCGGGGGGACTCGTTCTTCAGGGGGGGTTAGTTACAGAGTTTAAATAACTCCAATTTAATGTTTTACAATTAATAACCTCGGTAACATTAATTTACCACAAGTGTAAAATAAATAAAAAGTTGCATAAACATTTCAAAAAACCAGACTGCGTAGAAAAGTAACAATACCCTTTGTTACTCCCACAACTAAGATGTATCTAACGACATCTCGCTATGTTAAAATCCATCAAGATGTTTGGGCAGATCGTGTCAAAAAATTTACAAACATGCGTAAAAAAAAAATAACTTACCATCAAAAGTCAAAAGTCAATTGTATTTACTCAATAGGATACATTGTGATACTAAAACGTAAAACCTGTTCCAACCTCCTTTCGTCGGCAAAAGAACAGGCAAGAAACGCCCGGCAGGTAATTTTTTGGGCGCGATCATATTTACAATTTTATTGTTACTACTACTTATTACTACTACTGATATTGATTGAATTGGAGCAACTTCATTACAATCCCAAGTTTTTTGTCATCTTTATAGCCCGATATTTTATAATAAGCTTTACTTATTAAGATTTCTCTTGGTTGGTTGTGCACATTGGGATATGGAAACATGAATATCCTTCATCCTTTGCAGCAGTCGGATAATTACTTACAATTTGTCGCCACAAAACCTATCTTGTTATGTAGGTGCGCTAATGGTTGCGACTCTCGTTACATCAGTCTAATTGGATGCTTTTACAGCCACCTATTTTGTTACAGATTCGCCTTGTGAAGTTTACATACCTAATTTATTTTATAGTGTACAGCTTAATGAGGTAATTGAAAATTAAGAGCTTAGTGCTTTGGTGAAGTAAGTTAAATTAATGGTGCAATTAAGCTAGAAAAGAAAAACGGTGATAAGATGTCTGAAGTTATATTTTTTACTGTAAAGAAACAGAGGGCATTCTATCCTATCCTACTAATATTATAAATGCGAAAGTTTGTGTGTGTGTGTGTGTGAGAGAGAATGTTTGTTACGTATCACCGTAACTACTTAACCAATTTTGATGAAATTCGGAATAGAGATAGCTTAAACCCTGGATTAACACATAGGCTACTTTTTAAAACCGTGGGGCGCAACTAGTTTTTAATGAAAAAAAACATAATCTGTGCCTGTGAAAATTAATTTTACCATATAACGTTATTTAATTAAGTCAGCTATAAATGACGTAAATTTAGGTAATGGCATCAGTGTCAATTTTCGATTTTTTCCTTATCCTCCCACACGAAACGGCAGTGCAAGTGTACACAATTCACTGTTTCTAATTCAATCTCCTTGACGGCAAAACGTGACAACGCGTTTACAGACTTGAAAGTCGACCAAACCTTTTAGGTTTAGTCTGTTTTGGGTGCTTTTATGTCATTTCCCCTTTGCCAAGCTAAGAACACTCACATTTGCCACATTTATTTCGTTGGCGACAATGTCTTTTATATTGCTAAATAAAAAGGATTTCAAATAGCAGTTGCCCTTTGCTAAGATGTTGGAAGGTCAAGAAATATTGGTTTAATGTCGTGAATTGATTTATGGAATAAGGATGAAAATGGATAGCTTTCGTATCTATTCTTATTTAAAAATCGGTTTCGATTGTAGTTCTTTTACCCAGTGGACATTTAGAGAGCTACGAAACCTCAGTGGTCTATAAAGTCTATATTAGTGTTTTGTACATTCTTTGTTGCTATTAAAAAAATAACTTCTTGCTACTTCTAATTTTAAACAATAAGACATCGTCGTACATATTGTATTGGTAACTCGGAATCATGCAATATGGGATCTAACTTGACGACGCGGTAGCTGAGTTGGTAGTATCCCTGTCTGCGAAGCTAGCGGTCCCGGGTTCGAATCCCGGTAAGGGCAAATATATGTGTGATGAGCACGAATATTTGTACCGGAGTCTTGGATATTTCTATCTATATAAATATTTATTTCTCCATATAAGCATGTATATCGTTGTCTAGTACCCATAACGCAAGATTCGAGCTTAATTTGAGGCTAGGTCAATTTGTGTGCAATTGTCTCCGATATATATTTATTTATTTATTATTATATGTTAATTACATTTGGATTACTTTTTTTGTAATGTAGCACGAAAGAGTTGATACCACCAGAACAATTTTATAAAAAATACTTTAAGTGTCATTATCACAGAGTATGTACGTACCCAAGATCTCCTGTGTCGTACCATCTAGCTCTCTCTATACGTGTTGTGCATTTAATCTCAAACAGAACTAGCAAAAGACGGGTTCATCGCCAAGATATGTATCAAGACTTTAAGTGTTCATTTTCCGTTTCATTTCACCGAGTATTGCTGGTTTAAAATTGCTAGGGAAGGTTACCAACTTTGTGATAGGTATGGCAGGATTTTGAGCTTTATGTTTATAGAAATTTAAGCATCTCTCTAACTTTCCAGATTTAACATTAACATGCAACTGAACTTGGGATTGACAAAAGTGATGACTTAGCTTTGAATGTAGGTATGTTGAGAATTGTTATGACTGACTCAATAATTTTTTTTTTTTTTTTCTTTGAGAGCCAGTTTCCAATCCAGGCGTAGCGTGGCTTGACCTTCTACGATGGCACTTAACATTTCGTAACTTGTTGTCAAATGCTACATGTAAAAAAAACTTTGAACTCTATTTCACTGACAAAAAGTAATGATATTGCCAAATGTCACTCTTGACTTAAAGAGACATGTAAAACACGATGACAAGTTCCACACCTCCCCGTTTCAAGTTCTCATAATAAATAATGAGGCAAACAATATTGTGCCTATATACTCTTATGGTATATTCACACCATAAATGGATATTCTTTAGATTCTAACCATACTTTCATCACATATAAATATAACGGTTTATGAGGGTGGTATAGTAACAAATGAGAGTAAGCTTGTACCTGGTATTTACCACCTACGTAGGTAGGTACTTAAGCTTCTTCAACATTCATGAATCGTCTCGCATATTTCCGTCGGATGCGGTCTACAACTTACTCATTAATTACCCTCACAATATAGACAATGTAGACACACTGTATACTAATAAAAACTAATTTCAAAAACTTTATGAACTTCAGATGAAAATGTGCAGGAAGCGAGATGAGACAAATTGATTTGTAATCTCTAAAAATGCGCTTCGATTTTTGTCGATGCCATTGCAGCCGTTTTTGAAATGCCATTTCAAAATTCTATATATAAGAGTAGGTATATGTTGCTACAAACATAACATTTGCCACCGTTTATTGCAGCGGCTAAACCGGTACCGATTGTAATTAAATTTAGTCTCAGTAGAATGAGTAGAGATATTCGTTATATCATGCAGGCTATATTTGAGGATTTTGTATGACTTTTGATTTGTTATCGTATTAGTTTTAAAAATACTTAAATAGAGGAAATTTAATACAACTATGTACAATAAGATATCTGTGGCATAGCCTAAAGGATCAGCAACCTTGTGTGGGTGGCAATGGCAGGTAACAAGGTAATGGGTTGGACATATTAGCCGTAGAACCGTTGAGGCAAATGAGTTTTTGATTTTGAGGTCAACGATTCGACAAACGTAGTGTAGGACGTTTTCCGGCTAAATGGAGGGACGATATACGTAAAGATCGCGCTCAGTAAGGTACTTTGGAAAAGAGCTATGTCTAGTAGTTGACTGAAACAGGCTGGTGATGATGATGATGGTGACAATAATAACAGTCACAGTTAATGAATCACGTTTTGTGTCAATAATTTCTTTTTTAATCTTGAGGTTTTAAAGTTGACTCGAGCTAACGATTCGAGTAGAGCAAATGCTCTTAGACTTAGGTTATTTTAAATTCACATTAATTATTATTAATAATATATGGATACCAGCAGGCCGACCGCGGTTGCCCGATCGTAATGGTTTTATTTTCGTTTACATTTACAATTGTCATTTACGCCAGTAAAAAAATTGGTACCGCGATGAGACATCGTATTGTAATGGTTAATTGAACCAACGAAATGTCAAATGTTTTTCAACTAGTGTTGCCGATCGCTAGTGGACTATCGATGAATAATCAATTTGTGTTCAATGGTCCCCCGATATTTATTTATTTATTTATTAATTATCGATAGCCAACCAATCGAAACACTGTCGATACTGTCGATAGTGTCGATACAATCGATGTTATCGATCCTATCAATAGCTCAAAACGAAGCAATACTACAAGTGAGTACAATACTATCGATAGTATCGATATTGTTGTTGCTCGCGAAGTATAAACTATCGATAGTATCGATAGACTAAAATAATCAATACTATCGATAGTTTTTTTATTTACGAGCAGTAGGTATACTATCCATAGTTTATTCTTCGCGAGCAACAACACTATCGATAGTATTGTACTCACTCGATAGGTACTATTGCCTCATTTTGAGCTATCGGTAGTATTTATAGGCCTTTCGATAGTGTGGCTTATTCAGGTGAAAACTATCGATAGTTTTACTATAGATAGTTTGGCAACACTATTTTCGTAATAAGACAGACAGAGAACAAATGACGTAAAACAAGAATAATTATATATCTATAAGAAAAATCAGATTATTTGTTTGTTTGTTTTCATTAATAGGCTCCGAAACTAGTGGACCGATTTGAGAAATTCTTTCACTGTTGGGAAAAGCTACACTATCTCCTGGTGTAATGGTTATATAATATTTTCAAAAATATAAATTGTATCTTGGTGTTAATCCCTAACAAAATAAATTACTTCATATTCAAGACTGTTTCAATACCTTATTATGACTTTTTGATTTATTCAATTCGGACATTTAATTCGAAAGATATCACGAGTTTAAAAATGCAACTGTTGTAACACAAGCAAATTTGGCGGAAATATGGTGTAAAACGTTGCCCGAGACTTACCTTTTTCACCGTTGACTTTTACCATCGTTTTGAAATCTAAAAGTGTTTCCGCGGTACGAAATGTATCGTCTATTGTTTATTTTTGCTCAAACTACGTACCTTTTTGTTCATTCAATGTAGCCATAATGGAAATGGCTAATCGATGGACCACGTGATAGTTCGGCGGTACCAATTGTGTCAAATTAAAAGAGTTTACGATAAAGTTTATGTCGTTTTGTGATCCGCGGTAAGCCCGCAGCTTTGCTTGTCAAAAATGAAGGTCAAACGTTTTGGTCGTAGCAGTTTCTCGTTGTATTTGCTTTTGAGTTTTAAGTAAGTAGAAGAAAACATTTTTTTAATTGTTCGTGCTATCATCTTGTAAAGTTGTATTCTATTTTGTTTATCTCACATACATTTTCAAAATTAAGTAATCAGTTATATATATATTATGTTTCCGTCAGTAATCTAGTGACATTTCGAAATATAATGTCAATACAGAACGCCTGAAGTTTAACCCTTTACATAATCATGAGTGTTCAAGCAGGAACATTCGCAAACATGGTGGGCAAATAAAATAGCCATGCTTGTATACATTTCTAAAGACATGACCCTCTCTTTGTTGTTTGCACTTACCGCTCGCACGCACACATGCGATAATTAGATTTACTTTTAAAATTGACCCTCTGTTAATTTTGCACGTTGCGCCCATGTGAAGGGTTCAACAAAATTCTGTATAGCATTTTCTGTACGTATGTATCTATATATATATCAAATGGTTAAAATCTATAAAACAAACTATCATTTTTTTGTTATTTATTTAAAAAAAAAACAAATAACAATCAATTTCTTATACAAATATAAATTAAACAAATTCTGAACTGGACTGCAAGTCAGAACATGTGTATACATAAAAACAAATTATTATTAAGTTATTAATCTCTTAAAGAGCTTAACTAATAAATTAACATTTCAATTTTTATTTGTTAATACCTACTTATGGTAATGCAATTGCAACTAATTTACTTACTACCTACGAGTAAGTTAACTTTAATTTAATGTGTATAAGTGTGAATTCTTATAAAGGTCATACATATTATACTAATACCTATATTCTAATGTTGATTTAATATTTTTTCTGCAACACTAGTGGATTTCTAAATATATAAATAAATAGCAGCTTCATGACTAATTTAACGTAAAACATGTATAAATATTAATATTTTTAACTGCTATATCAACTAGAAAATAGAGCATAAATTATGTAACCTACGGGTTATAGATTAATACGTACCCATTTATATTGTAAATGAAAAATATACGTTTTGTCGATGTTCATATAACTACGATCACAAGACAATAATAGCTTGTAACTTGCACAAAACAATTGGGAGGCCAAATTTTGCCAGCTTATGTAAGACTAACTTTAATCACCCCTCAGGGTAAATCACGTGTGAATAATGAATCAGACCTCAAACATTTTAACAGGCATTTAAACTTGGTTTATAGTTTAGAGTGGAAAATCATTTAACAGTTTATCATGCAATATTATGAATAAAGATTAGTGACAAACAACATATAAAATATTATTATAAAACTATTATATTAATATTCCAGCTAAATACAGTATTTAGTTAGAATTCGGCTTTGATATTTAACATGTACAATACATACTTATTTGTTTTTATTGGAGTTCTCAATATTTCTACACTGTTACAAGTCCCATGATTACGAAAGTACCTACATATATAATAAAATAAAAAAGTTCAAAATGTTTACTATAGGTAAGGAATCGGACCGCACAATATTTTTAGTCTTTTGACCACCTCTGAACCGTGAAGGCATTCTTTATTTATTCAGAAAATCAAGTAAACTTGCTTAGCATGATTGATTACTAAATCGTTGTTTTTATAGATCCATTAATTTCTATACCAAGATACAAAAATATTATTAATCATCGGAAATTATACTCTATCCCATCTATAATAACTTCTGTTGTTCTCTTAAGGTTTCACTTCAGATGCATTAAAGCCGTCTAGAGTTTATTTATGGTTTTGATTAATGGAAACTGAAGAAAACGTTGACTTATAAAAGCACTGGTAAAAGGTAGTGCTCAAAATATGAGCGATATTCAAGATTTTCTTTGTATTTGAAGTTTAATAGGTATAATTTATCATCATTGTTAGCCTGTCAATACAGTTTTCAAAAGATCTTATTTTATACCCAAAGCTTAGCAAAATTCAGTACTACCTTCTTTCAGTACATGTATTGTAAATAAATATGGGGGGACCATTGCACACAAATTGACCTAGCTCCAAATCATGCTCGAAACTTGTGATATGGGTAGGTACTAGACAACAATATACATACTTATATAGATAGAAATATCCAAGACTCAGGAAAAAATAGTCGTGCTCAATATTAGTATTCGTATTGTAGTGTCGATTGAAGAAAAACATGCGATAGTTACAGTTAAATCTCATCGTTATTGTCGATATATAGAAGCAAAAAGACAAGCTTTATTATATATGCAAAGAAAACCCTAGTATTTGATGCTTAGGTACATAGAAAATAAGGTAGGTACAAAAAGTACAAGGTAGTTTGTGTCTCAAGAGCAGAATGAAAAATACCAGTCAACGGTTTAAATATAATAATTAACTTAATTACCCGTGACGCAGCACAAAACAGCGTAAGGTCCAGTTTCGAGTAATTGAAGGGGACGCGTCCGAAACAAGTTGTTTGCCAACTTGCCTTGAATATTGTTGGAAAGTGACGGGTCAAGTGAACAATTTCTGAACAAATTAGTTGAGTTGCGTGAGACAAAGTTTTGAGATACACTGTTTTGGATACTTACAGTTGAAGTATTTCGAACAGCAGTATGTGGTCTGTTACTTTGCAAGTAAGTGCAATGCTATGTGCTCGGTTAAGCAGTTTGCAACGCATTAAGGTTTCGAGTAAGTAGGTAGCTGAGTTCCGTGAGCAAGTTACTGTTCAATGTTTTAACTTGAAGACACTTGCATTTATATGACGGCGCTAGTATGAGAACTCTGACAATGACTTTGTGAATAAAATTGCTAAGTTATCTTTTGTACAATCAATAGGCAAGATGAACTGGTTGTTTGCTAAGCACCATTCATTGCTACGGGCAGGCTTACGCACGGTGCCTGCAACCTATTATAACTGCAGGGCCTTTCAGACACCCGAAAGTCCCAAAAGCAGAGAAATAGCCCAAAACTACCTACATAATAATATAGACGGTTTTATATGCATCGATATATAAAGAACATGCCAATAGTTATTCTTACAGCTTACCGTTCAGTAATTGATTGAAGCAATCACGAATATATTTATATTTCTAAAAATCCATTTCATTCCAATACGATCAGTTCTATTTAAAATAAAACATAATGATTTATGTTTTGTTTGACTTCTCTTCCAGCGAACCGATAGGAATAACTTAACTGCTCTTTGAAATTCCTTAAGTCGTGATTAAAAATTGTTTGAGGAAGAGTTACTGATGAATTTCTGTAACGGACGTGGATTACGTGAGTACGTGCCCAGAGTTAGAAGAAGATTAATTACAATTTGGGAAGTGAGGAAGGTGTCTTCAATCAAAACGTAATAGCTTTTCATAAAGAATTTTAAAATATTTACGGCGGGAAAAATGATTACTTTATCTTCTTCATAAGTATGGGTATGAAATTTTAGTGTGCCTGTGTTTATAATTGTATTTACCTCTTAACCTATTTTGATGAAATTTGATATGAAGACAGTTTGAACCCTGGGCATGCTTTGTAATACCTTTTAATCTGATAAACAGTCCAGTCAGTCTTGAGTGAAACCACGGGGAACAGCTAGTTTACTTTAAAACATTATATCCTTCAGAATTCACGAATATATTTAGCTATGTACTCGTTGATACTTCACATTTGAACAAATATTTTCCACAAGCATCATAACAGCAAACAAAAAAAAACATTTCTCACATTACCTTATTTCGGTATCATTCAGAACAGAAAGGAACAGAGAAAAGTTCGAAATGGACAAAAACAAGTGGGGCAAAGTGGGGAAAACTTGGTTGGGTAAATGACAGGTCTCTTTTTGTGCCCCACTTAAAATTTACATCATCGGCATCGCTGAAACAAAACGACGACTGTGTTATTGTGCAAACGACGAAATATTAATTTAACATGTCAATCAATTTAGATAATTACCTCTCGTGAACATAGTCAAGGAAAAATATCATATGCTGGAGAGCAATACTGATCACTACTCCGTATTAAAATGTATAAGAATGTAAGTATAAATTTATGTAAAACCTTTTTGTCACATTAAAAATATAAATGTCTGTACCCAGATTTTTTTGTAATGGCACGAAGTCCGCCGGGGAAGTACCACACCTATGCCAGTTATTGAACCACCAATGTGACTTGCTCGTCTCGTCTGTCTGTGGCATTATAAAAAAAATTATAGTAGGTAGAGTAGGTGTCTAGCAATTGATGGATCCCCAGTTTTCTATTTCCATCGTAATTCCAGCCAGCGCCGCAGCCTCCAGTTTAAATGAGCTACTTTGAAATTTGAAATGTAGAGCTGTAAAGTATCTAGACTAAAGTATCTAGAAGCATTATGGAGCGAGAACTTTTTAGACGTTAAAAATGCAATTTTCTCCAGTGCTTCCGTAACTTTGCGAGCATTGTTATATAAGAAGCAACAGGCCTTCTTCGTTTTCGCCTCGCCTCTCCCGCTCAATCCATCGACATGAAAATATCATTTGTATTTACTCACTGCGTGAACGCTGAAAGGTTGTAATGGAGGCATTACTCACTTTAAAGTGCGTGTTCGAGTGCTAAGCGCGTGCTAATATCGTGGTAGAGAACTTGTGATTAGAACGTGTGTTAAATGTAACCAAATAGACAGAAAAAGTGTAAAAATAGAAGCGTGTTTACGTTTTTGCCATTAAGTAACGAATTGTCCCTCCCAATAGCGTTGAAAATTGACACTCGTATCCTCTTGCGCTATAAAGTGATTTTTTATTTCAGGCGGGCAACAGATATTTGACGTACAACTATTTTGTAAATCAGTTACTCCTACAATAAATCATTAATTAAAATAACATAAATTGATATATTTTAACATTGGTCATGGAGGTACTCGTATATCTTTTTTACCATCCCACTACTAAACAATGAACAACGGCTAACCCAATACCCATCTCTGTCCACACATCTGGACCCATGACTGCGTCAGCAAAAAAATTGCTTTAGTGCCAAAATCTAGAGGAAATTGTAAGGACAAAATGCGCTCTGTGCTTTTAGTTACCGTCTAAAGGCTTCTGTCATTTTAGAAGCCATTCCGTATCGTTTTACATCAGTTAACGTATTTGTCGAGCAGCGCTGGTTTAAAAATGTTCAAAGCAAACCCGTTTCAGTCTTTACGTAGGTACTTAGTTATTTGTTGAATTTGAAATCGACATAGTTAAGAAGTTTTGAGAAGTAAACAAGCTAACTCGCTTTATCTAGGTTATTTACTTGTGCGTCAGACTGGACTGCAAACAACTGTTACGAGATTTGCGTCAGATAAAGTCAGATTATATTTAGAGGTTAGAGCAAGGTACCTATTTTAATATATCGCTGTAGTGTTTCTAGTGAAATTACAGGGCGTATAAAGATTTAACATCTGATATCTCAGGGCTACAAGCGCAGTGTAGATATTGTCACGTAGGTTGTTCAACATTCTGGATGACACTGTACTGTAATATAATATGCTCGTGACGCTTAAAATCAGACGAGTGACTTAATAGTCTCGTCATAGAATTACATTTAAAAAACCAGACAGAAAACAATTAATTGAATTTACGCGTGTATAATGCAAGAATAGTTTTGTTTGTCGCATCCATAATACGTTATAATCTATTTTATTATATTCTCTTTGTACTCTTATTACGTAAAGCAAATGATTTGATTACGACAAATTGAAATATATAGTTTAAAAAAACTAAAAAAAAACACTTTAAAACGCACTGAAAAATATAAAATAATTAAATTGACTTGTATTAGTTACGATATAATGGTTAATTCAAAAAGTGTGGAGCGCTTTTTGGTTGTGTGTACTTTTATATACCCAGTAGTTTAATTATTTTATATTTTTCAGTGCGTTTTTAAAGTGTTTTTTTTTTAGTTTTTTTAAACTATATATTTTTATTTTTTTTACTTTTTAGACTTTTGTTACCAAGTTTAATTTAGACTCATCAAGACGAATCATATGAGCCCAAACACGAGGGGTTTACTAGTAGCCACTGCAGAGATCCTCTACCCACCTTTCGGTTCCATCATCAGACCCTCGTCACCAAGTTCAATCTATTGGACTCATCAAGACGAATCATATGAGCCCAAACACGAGGGGTTTACTAGCAGCCACTGCAGAGATGCCCTACCCACCTTCCGGCTGCATCATCAGACCCTCGTCACCAAGTTCAATGTATTGGGCTCATGAAGACGAATCATATGAGCACAAACACGAGGAGTTTACTAGCAGCCACTGCAGAGATGCCCTACCCACCTTCCGGCTGCATCATCAGATCAGGTCGATGATACCAAATTATTGCATTGCCACCGAGATTACATACACATACAAAGTTTCAAGTCGATACGACAATTAGAAGTGGGTGAAAATTGGCTTCTAAGATTTGATTACATTGTTAGTTACAAGTCAAGCTAATAAAAGTGTTTTAAAAAATGCCAGTATAACAGTATACAGTAGTGCAAGTAGGTTTTTTTGAACGGCGGGCCGAGACACGAAATAAGAGACTGAAAGAAAAAACGCGTTGACTTAGAAACCTCCTCTTTTTTTGTCGGGTAATAGTGTACACAAATGCTATGACAGAGTCGTGACCAAATAAGCTTGTTACAATTACGGTGTGTCCACAATGGCACGCCGCATCACACCGTACGTGTGCACTGTCCAATTTAGACGTACACCTAAAGCTAACGTTATTAACGGACTATGTTAGACGTTTTTATGTAACTGTCTAATATTACTCGTATATACAGGTAAGTTGTAAAGATAGTCCCAATGCTAGCATTATTTTTGTTAGTTCTCGATGTTTGGAACAAACAAATGATATTGCATGAAAGTCCTCTATCGCCGTAAAAATAAATATAGTGCTAGCAGATGTCGACTGGGGCCTTACTGATAGGAAGTGAATTCCTATGGTTGGGTTTTTTCTATAGGTATCTATACCTACTACTAAAGAATGTGTGGTCTGGGTCAGAAATTTTTAATACCAAAATGGCCGACGTTTCTGAGTACTGGAAGGTAAACAATTTCTTACCTTTGCTCATGTTATATACATTCTCCTTGACTAATGTATGTGTCTATCATTGATCAAATCATAAGCTAATTTCTTCTCATCTTCTTATAGATGTGTATAAATTGTATAATTGTGCAATTCATAACATTAACTGAAGACTAAGCACAGACTAAACCACCAAAACTTTAGTGAGTCTTCTGGAAACATTAAATATTCCCTTATCTCCACGCAGCGTCGTGCAATAATGAACTAAGTACTTAAATCACACGTATCGTAATGTATATGACTTATATGACTTAGTTGTTACTAATGGGGTGCGTTAAAGTATGTATGGAAAAATATGTACAGAAGAAACAGGTCCCTACCAGTATAAATTATTGCGATTCAGTTTAAGCCTTTTAATGTACCGTTCCATAAATTAATAAATTTATAACAGCACATTTCCCAAAAATAAACTTCATTATTTATGAAGCGGTACATTTCAGGTCTTAAACTGAATCGGGATAGGTAGGTAAGTGATACTGGTAGCCCATTAGGTTGCTAAATATATTGTAATTGCAAACATGCAGTTTTATATAATAAGAAAAATGCTGAAAATTGCAAATGCAATTATACATGAACACGGTATTCCGGGAACTTCGTTTGGATTTAATTGAAATCTGCTGGAAGGTAAACCGGCTGACAAAGCTTGGAATGTGGCCAGTGCCATCACGCGTTATGTGATTACTTCCACTTTAAAATCTCAATAATAAAGTTTTGCTCAAATGGAATAAAATTTAAAAGAGCGTGTTTTAAACCGAAGCCAAAACGATTATTGTATACAGCGATTAGTGAATTTGGTCCGTTTGTGAAGTTTCCACAATAAGGAGCACTTAGCGTCAATTAGAGCGTAATAATATTTACCCATAATTTAAGCTCGTAGTTATTAAATTATACAATATTCAACTTTCAACCGACTTCTAAATACACCTAGGTCAGATTAAGGTTGATATTGGTGCCGATTCGGTTTTACATTCTCCTAAACTAAACTAAATTTGACAGATCTAATAGTATTGCTGTCTTTTTCTAACTACTGAAGTAAAGAAAGGACGGCATTACTATTAGACCTGTCAAACTTAGTTTAGTTTTAGAGAATGCAAAACCGAATCGGCACCATTATCTATTTCCTTCGTTTAGAAGTTCATTATTATTACCTTCCGTGATTTATAAACTTTCATGATACCTAGGTACTTACAAGTCAAAACTTTACAACTTGAAAATTATGTTTTAAAAAAAATATAATGTACCTACTCGTATAATATATAACTATTTTATTTGCTTGTGGGGTCTGAAAAAATTACCTGCCGGGCGTTTCTTGCCTGTTCTTTTGACGGCGTAAGGAGGTTGGAACAGGCGTAGCTAGTTTTAAGTTTGACGTTTTAAAGTGATCACAATGTATCCTATTGAATAAATAAAAATTGACTTTTGACTTTTGATTTAATGTTCTAAAATAATTTGTCACCGAACACTTACTGAAATATAATACTAGTATAGAAAATTATTATATTATATTGTATTCGGGTGACCAAAGGGCTGGCGCTTACCTCGGTCAACGAATCAGCCTAGCCATTCAAAGAGGTAATGTCGCCAGTCTCTTGGGCACTCTACCTGCAGGCAGCGACCTAAATCAGGTTTTTTATTTGTAGATGTTTAGTTTTATATAGATAGTTTAGCTTTAGTATTTAGTTTAATTTTTTATCCAATTGTATATATTTGATTTGTTGTATATTTAAGTACTTTAATAAAATACCTACGAGTATATTTTTCCAAACAATAAGTATAGAAAAAACCGAATATTACGAAATCCGATTAAAATTCCGTGATTGAATTTATCACTCTTACATAAACCTTTCATTAAAAGCACGGAGGAACCCTTTGAGTTTTAGAGAAAAAAGTACCTAACAAAGTTTATTAAATAAAATATGCCGAAAGTGGGAAGCGAAACGGAATTCTAATTCTCTTAAGACCCGTTGTAACTGTTTCAGAGTTTTAACATGGTTATCCAGAAAATAGATTTTCTGCGTGAGAGGCGTCGTTCCCTGTTTGTGTAGATTCATTAAACTAATTACAGAAGGTTTAAGAACGTTACAAAGTTATTATTGCCATCGTATGCGCTACGTGGCTATTTCGACAATTTTGCCATTTTTCTGAGAAATCTAAATATATTTATTATAACTTAAAGGTGACTCACTGACTGACATAGTGATCTATCAACGCACAGCCCAAACCACTGGACGGATCGAGCTAAAATTTGGCATGCAGGTAGATGTTATGACGTAGGCATCCGCTAAGAAAGGATTTTAATTAATTCTACCCCCAAGGGATAAAATAGGGGATGAAAGTTTGTATGAAACTTTGTCAATTTTAAACCGATCGGGCTGAGACTTTTCATGCATAAAGCTGTAGCCCACGCGGGTGAAACCGCGGGGAACAGCGCATAAATAAAAGCGCACTAACTTCGTTGACTCGGTCACCTTGAAAGAATGGCAGGAGGAGGCGCAGGACACACCGAAGTGGCGTCTTTTGTGTGTGAATGTCTACAGCTTCCTCAATGCGAAAAAGTGAAATCTACATATGACAACTTTCAGTGTCGATTTGACTGCCTCACTGTTTCAACTCCTAATTTAGGTGCCAAAAAGCCTTCGATTTTATGATCCATAAACAGTGTGTCAGCCGACGACACGGGTCATCAGCTCGCACATCTGTATCTTCGGAACGAATGAGGCTACGGTGAAGTATTATAGCTCAAAATTTGAGGAAAAAATGATTGCCAAATAAAATAAAAAAATTAAGGTTCTAGCTAGAATACTTTTTGAGCTATGAGCTATAACAACTGTGTAAGCCGGCGACCCGTGTCACCAGCTCGCACATCTGTATCTCTAAAACGCGTGAAGATAGAGTTTCGCTGAATAGCTCAAACAAGGTTGTATAAATAAATACCTTGGCTGGGAAAGTTTCAAGTCTCTACATAGGATACTTATTGAGATATGAGCTAAAACAAGTGTGCGAGCCGGCGACACGGGTCCCCAGCTCGCACACCTGTATCTCTGAAACGCGTAAAGGTAGAGTTTCGTTTAATAGCTCAAAATGTAGGTCATAACTTTTCACTTTGACAACAAAATTTTGAACACCATAGACCCAGTAGTTTCAGTGCAAAAGGCAAAAAACTGATTCGCCGCCAAAAATTTCAAAATTATTTCCAAAACTTGTTCGAGCGTCGTGTTGCCGTTTCGTGCGCTACACCATTACAAGCGAATCTGGCCGTAAGGTATGAAGCAATAAAAAGCAATAAAGGTCATTTTAGCGTGGGCTCTGAAAGTCGCAGAGAGAGTAGGTAATAACCGGTTAGATCCTGTACTGAGAGCCAAGACCAAGGGCTTGCTAACAATTTGCAAAGAACTGTTTTCGTTCGTTCTCCAAATATAATTTTAGAAACAAAAACAACCGGTAGGTACGGTTATGGTAGGTAGCGATAACAAATTCATCTAATTTCAATTAGTAGTTTTACGGGAAGAAACAAAACTATCTTTCTGTTCCTATTTAACCCCATTCAGGGTTATTGTTCATAATTAGATTAGCCCATGTGTTAATCCAATACCTAAATTATCTAGATTTTGAATTTCATCAAAATCGGTGTAGAAGTTATGGTGATACGTGGTATTATAATAACAAACATTCACACACACACACACAAACTTTCGCATTTATAATACTAGTTGTGCCCCGCGGTTTCACCCGTAGGTATCTTCCCGTCATGCCACAGGAACCTTTTTCCGTCATAAAAAGTAGCCTATGTGTTAATCTAGGGTAGGTATATAATTAGGTATGCTATCTCCATCCCAAAAAATCTGCACTGCAATTTGCAAAAAAATTATTGGCATACCCACCTATTTAATTTGATATGGAATACTTTTCACCATTAACCAGCTCGGTGAAGGTCGCTCTTCAAGGAATCCTGTTCTATTTCGTCGTAGGTAAAAAAGCATTCGGTATCCTTTGTATATGCGTCGACTAGTGGATAATTAGAAGAAAAATAGACCTTATTATAACTGGGTTAGAGTAGATATGTTGTTAAATGCTATCGCCGTTGTATAATATGTTCGGCTTTTCCTTTGAAATAAGCCGCCTTCGCCGCGGTCGGTGTTTTTGGGAATGTAAACAAACAGAATTTTTCAGTAAAGCAGTCTTATTACTAAGGCAATAAAGGTCATTTTAGCGTGGGTTCCGAAAGTCGCAGAGAGTGGGTAGCTCTTTACGGACGCATAGGTAGTTAGGTACACGAGAACGAATTGCCGCGCATCTATTTTAGGTATTGAGTCCTACTACTACATTCGGATTCGCTAGGCGTCGAAATTATGAGTAAACTGACGCAGCTTAATTGTTACGGATAGATAAGTCGATTTTGTCAATTGTTATTAGGTCGATTTTTGTTAATTATTATAAGTAGCAGATTATACTACATAGCCTTTATGTATACCTGTATAAATGTATAGCATCATTAGTAAATTCTAAGTTAGAAAATGTCACGATGTGCTGACCTGTGATTAGAAAGAGACGCACCTCCCGCAAGAGCGGGACAGCAATATAGATCGCGCGCGCGCCATGCGACGCTCTGATTGGACGAGAGGCGCGTCATACCCACTGGTGCCTGGCACTAGTTGCCGACACAAAAATTGTACTTAAGCTAAGAGAAATCCTGTTTTAATGGTATTGCTTCAAAGTGTTGTATCTGAACCTAAATATACAGTCCACAAGTTTATGGAAAGGAGTCACTCAAGAGTTTCAATTCATCGAGCACCCTGACCCCAATATTAATACTGGAGCCTACTTTTATTTAATTTTTCTAGCCATGTATTTTTTTTATGCTTACGTTTGATTTGTTTTCAAAAAGATTGAGAGAAAGTAGATACCATTTATTTAATTAACCGATTTCCAAAAAGGAGGAAGAGCGACCCACTCTCTGCGACTTTCGGAACCCACGCTAAAATGACCTTTATTGCTTTCTATTGCTTCATACTTTACGGCCAAATAAGCTTGCAATGGTGTAGTGAACGTGACGGCAACACGACGCTTGCACACATTCAACCGGCATCGGCAAAGCAGTCTTATTACTCAATGCATAAACTATATTGTTAAATGCAAGAAAAAAATACAAAATTCTTTAAACTATTGGCTAAAATATATCGTTTTTTATGTACCTAACTACCTATATAACAAAATACTGTCTCCTATGAACTTCTGTTTTCGTGGTACCCAAGTAAGGAAGTAGGTACTTTCCTTCTAATAATTATGTATAATAAATGCAAAAGTAACTCTGTCTGTCTGTTACGCTTTCGCGCTTATACCACTGAACCTATTTATATGAAGCCTCATTTACAAATTGAATGTGATTATTTAGTTAAGTACGAGTGACATCAATCAAAAGCAATAATATATGAAAGTAGGAAATATTTTTATGGCGATGATGGCTCAGTGGTAGCGACGTCGGCTTGCGATCCGTAGGACGTGGGTTCCAATCCTGCAATGAGCTTGAGCTTTCGGTGAAGGAAAACATCGTGATGAAACCATAGCTTGGTGGTAGGGTATTTTCTAGTACTCGCCTGGCTAGCTACCACCCTCTCGTTAAGAATTTGTCGCCAAACACCTATCGGTGTGTTCCGGCAGCCTCACTTGAGAGCCAGTTCCCAGTCCAGGTGTAGCTTGACGCCATCTTCGACCGCATCGTCCTTAAACATCAAGCGACTTGTGGTCAAACGCTACCCTGTAATTAGTAAAAAAATAATATAATATTATGATATGTTGTTAAATTTATCGTCGGGTAAGTTAGCATTTTCTGATTTGAGTTCTATAATTATTTGTATACTGTAGTGTACTTTTATTTATTTTTACATAATTACGATACGATATTTTGAGATCGAATATAATCGATTCACTATGTTCTGATTTACGATCCAGAAGATCGATTCGACGCAAAAAGCGGGCATCCATAACAATGGTCTATGACTCTATGTCCCGCTCCTGTCAATGTCACTGACAGTGACAATCAATTTGCTAGTTTTTTTTATATTTGGCAATTGTCTACTTTGGACATTTCTGCCAGTGTCACGTCATTATAATTTTCCAAAAATAGCGGCAACGGTACAAATTTAGAAAAAGGGCTGTCCAAGAAACCAGTAAAGCTGAAATAAAATTAGTATGTATTATTGAATTAGTAACGTAGGCAGAACACAACTACATATTAATCAATTTGCTAGTACATAGAATAAAAAGATTCGTTTTTGTTTATGTTTGGTAAATTAATAACTTATTTAAGTAGGACCGACCTCCAAAGCGTGAAAAGGAATGGCAATGGCATAATGGCAAAGAAAATGCGAAGTGCGTTCAAACCATCCAAGCATCATCTAAGTTAAAAAATTACATTAGACACTACGAACTTAAATAATCAATATCTTTTTTTCTGCAGTTTTCATAAAAGTTTCTTAAATAACCAGGGCCGGATTTAAATTTGTGCCGCCCTGGGGCACTGAAGAAAATGCCGCCCTATGACTTAAATTTTATTTTAATAGTTTTGATATCGTTTTTAGTTAAATTTCCTATATTATAATATACAAAATTTGAATGTGATACATAATACTTGAATTATATTTCTTGAAAGGTAAAATGTTTATTTAAAAGAATTAGTTAATTATATATTGTATAGAAAATTTTATCTCACTTTCCAAATTTTGCCGCCCTAGAAAATTTGCCGCCCTGGGCACTAGCCCCGACTGCCCTAGTATAAATCCATCACTGTAAATAGCTAACAAAGGGAGTCCAAACCAAACTCGCTTAGACTTAGTGCTTGCTACTCGTCGAGGAGTTCCAGTAGCAGTCTCTGAAGTTCACCTTCAGGTCACACCATCATTGAAGTCCAAGACGACCAGACGTGAAACCCTTCTTACTTTTAGCGAAATAAAATATGTTATAAAATATGTGAAGTATCAAATTTGGTTTATCGAATCCTGTACTATTCCGTCGTGGTTAAAAAAGCACTCTGTATCCTTTGTAAATGCGTCGGCTAATGGATAAAGAAGAAAAATAGACCTTATTACAACTTCTTTAAAGTATGTTGTTAAATGCTATCGCCGTTGTATAATTGGTTCGGCTTTTCCTTTGACAAAAGCCGCTTCCGCCGCGGTCGGTGTTTTTGGGAACGACTAGGGCCGGCCGGGAACTCAATAGGGCTGCGCCACGCGGTTGATCGCATCCATTCGACATTCGAGAAGGTACTACACTGCTCGCTCTCTCGGATCTGCTGCTCTCACTGACCCTTTATTTGTATAGTTTATAATAAAATATATTTATAATTAATAAAATATGTCTTTTATATTTCAAATGTATTTTATTTAAAACCTATTTATGAATTGGTAAAACATCACTATCACTACTTATTATAAAACAAAGTCCTCCGCGCCGCGTCCGTCTGTCTGTCTGTTCGCGATAAACTCAAAAACTACTGCATTGATTTTAATGCTGTTTTCACCAATAGATAGAGTGGTTCTCGAGGAAGGTTTTAAGATATAATTTGTCAAGTTTTTGTATACATTGGCAAAAAGAACAAAGCCAAAAAAAAAACCAGACGGCTTATTTTTTTGGTAAAAAAAAGCCGTCTGGGAGCTTTCAATGAAAACGCTGCCTAAACCCTTTGAGATATAACAAAATGATGTATGGCGAAATTGTGTATCTTATACAGGTCTACAAAAAAGTCCACGATGGCATATGTCTATCTCTTAAGGATAACATACTAAAACTACTTTTTTACTTTTTAAAAGTTGATAAAAATGCCGACTAAAATCAGACCGTGTTATCCATACTTTTATATATATATATATATCCTTATCAAAATAAATCATTTCGTATTCAAGATCGTTTCAATACCTGTAGATTACTTTTTGAATTGTTGAAATCGGGCATTTCATTCAAAAGATATTACGAAATTAAAATGTCAATCTAATGGAAAATAAAACCACCGCGCCGCCCGCGCCCCGCACCGCCATCCATGGCCATGCAGTGGCCGCAGCGCAGCGGGTAGGTTACGCGGCGGGCACTGAAGTGCGGGAATAATTTTGGAGTATACAGAATATTTATGCTCTCAAGCCTAAACTACTGAACTGATTGAAATTAAATTTGGTACATAGATAGTTTGAACCCTGGGGAAGGACTTATGATACTTTTTATCGCGATAAACTGTAGCCCACGCGGGAGAAACCACGGGGAACAGCTAGTACTTTATATAATAAAATAAAATCGTGTTACAACACTTATAACACGTGAACGGCTGGACCGATTTTTATAATCGTTGATTTGTTGAATTTGTCTGTAGGCTACCTACTACATATCTATAAACTTACACTACTTAGATAAATACACACATAGTACATATACATACATAAATTCATAAACATTATTATAATATATATTTAATACTTATTTCACATATACAGTTATTTTCTAACAGATACCCATACATAATATTATATATTTAAATATAGGAAATATCTAAACGCTTTGTTTACATTGAGTTGTGCATTGGAAACGAATCCCTAGCCGCGCGCTCTATTGTTCGTACCGCGAGCTGCGGCGCGTCACCGCTGCGCGTGTAGTAGTGAGTCCACGTGGACTAGGTACCTGCGCGCGCGCAGCCCGCGGCGCGGCGGCCGCCGGCCGGCCGCCTCGCCAGTCTGCTGTACTGCCCGCGACGCGAAGCCCGTGTCGCTCGCTCTTCCACCCGCGCACTCGATCGCTAATTATTATTTATTACTGTTACCTAAACTCACTTACCTTCATTTTAAGTAATTTGGAATAAACGGAATTGGATCCACACACTCGTTTTGCCAAATGTCGTCGTTCGGAATAGGATAATAAGTACATATTAAAATATGATAATATTTTTTGAATTAAAAAAAATTAGCCGTTCATTTGTATACATGGTAGGTTACCAGAACGCAACTGATATGGTGTTATATAACAAAACCAACAGCTAAACGTATTGTTGTCTCTGGATGAAATTTAAATTGACCGGTTGATGTGTTTGTTTCATGCGAGTTTATGCGATCCTACTAATATTATAAACGTGAAAGTTTGTGAGTATGGATGGATGGATGTTTGTTACTACTGAACGGATCTGAATGAAATTTAGAATGGAGATAGCTTATACTCTGGATTAACACATAGGCTACCCGGCTTTTTATCCCGGAAAAAGGTTCCTGCGGGATAACGGGAAGACGCGGGTGAAACCGCGGGGCGCAACTAATTATTGACATACATTAATTTTATAATCTGCTCATTTATTGCCTCTTACGCGGAACGAAGTTCGCCGGGTCATTCAGCTATTATTTAATTTAACTTTTTTTTACTTTTTACAGGGTAGCGTTTGACCACAAGTTACCTGATGTTAAGTGACGATGTGGTCGAAGATGGCGCCACGCTACACCTGGACTGGGAACTGGCTCTCAAGTGAGGCTGCCGGAACACACCGATAGGTGCTTGGCGACAGATTCTTAACAAGAGGGTGGTAGCTAGCCAGGCGAGTACTAGAAAATACCCTACCACCAAGCTATGGTTTCATCACGATTTTTTCCTTCACCGAAAGCTCAAGCTCATTGCAGGATTCGAACCCACGTCCTACGGATCGCAAGCCGACGTCTCTATCACTGAGCCATCATCGCTATAAACTAAAAACAAAAGTGACAACCCTATGCATCACCGCAAGAGTAGGCAATTAACTCGTCGAGCGGCCATAGCATTAGTTTAGTTTTTACCTCTGCGACTTTTGGAACCCACACTAAAATGACCTTTATTGCTTCCTATTGCTTCATACCTTACGGCCAGATTCGCTTGTAATGGTGTAGCGCACGAAACGGCAACACGACGCTCGAACAAGTTTTGGAAATAATTTTGAAATTTTTGGCGGCGAATCAGTTTTTTGCTTTTTGCACTGAAACTACTGGGTCTATGGTGTTCAAAATTTTGTTGTCAAAGTGAAAAGTTATGACCTACATTTTGAGCTATTAAACGAAACTCTACCTTTACGCGTTTCAGAGATACAGGTGTGCGAGCTGGGGACCCGTGTCGCCGGCTCGCACACTTGTTTTAGCTCATATCTCAATAAGTATCCTATGTAGAGACTTGAAACTTTCCCAGCCAAGGTATTTATTTATACAACCTTGTTTGAGCTATTCAGCGAAACTCTATCTTCACGCGTTTTAGAGATACAGATGTGCGAGCTGGTGACACGGGTCGCCGGCTTACACAGTTGTTATAGCTCATAGCTCAAAAAGTATTCTAGCTAGAACCTTAATTTTTTTATTTTATTTGGCAATCATTTTTTCCTCAAATTTTGAGCTATAATACTTCACCGTAGCCTCATTCGTTCCGAAGATACAGATGTGCGAGCTGATGACCCGTGTCGTCGGCTGACACACTGTTTATGGATCATAAAATCGAAGGCTTTTTGGCACCTAAATTAGGAGTTGAAACAGTGAGGCAGTCAAATCGACACTGAAAGTTGTCATATGTAGATTTCACTTTTTCGCATTGAGGAAGCTGTAGACATTCACACGTCTTTTGTTTAGCAGGCCAGACTCACTTTGGGTCGTTACGCCATCTCAGGTGTTTGTTTTTTTTAATATACATAATATGCCTTTTTCAACATACCGAGTACCTATGAAAATTAATTACTTGAAATTAATCCGCGTAGAGTAATTTTCTTTTTATAAGAAAATTCAAATTACATTACAACCAAAATTCCAATTCATTATCGAAATTTAATAAGAAGAAGAATACAGTTATTTGATATAAATATAACAAAAGTATATACTAAAACAAAAAAAAAACTTAAACTAATAACTACAATATATTATTAAAAGGAGTCCCTTTAAGCAAGGTTCCGAAGATACTGGCAGCGTTCCCCCTTTGAATGGCTAGACTAATTCTTTGTCCGAGGGAGCTGCCAGCTCTTCGGTCTCCTGTGATGTCGACTAACCTTTTTGCTATTTCCTGTATTTGCATAGTTTAATATAATGTATAAATGTGAAACGTCATTTGTTTATCGGTACAACTTTGTTCGCTAACCCTATTGAAACTTTGCATGGATAATGTAAGTCCACAGAGACCAAAAAAGGCTAAAAAGGCTTTGCTTTCCCGGAAAATTACTAAGTTTCACCGGAAGAAGGGATAAATTTTAAATCTTTGCCTACCCGTGCGAAGCGGCGGTGTTGATCGCTAGACCATTCCCTATTCTCTAATAGGTATATGAAATTGTGACGTTGTTCGTTTATTTGTCTTTCCTTCACACCAAAACGGCTGAACCGATTTTGTTGATTTTTTATACATAGATAACGATAGATATCAGAGACAAATAGTCCACTTAATAGAATAGTAGACTTTTTCCTGGGAAATCATATAATTTCTCCAAAAACGGAGAAAAAATACGAGAGCAAAGCATCCTAAAGAAAAAAAAATTATAGATGATGTTTGAAAGAAAAAAAACGATGTTAAGAAGAACATTTACTGAAAACATCAATGAAACTGTGCTCGATAAAACATAATGGTCTAAAAAATAGGGTTCCGCCCAAAAATATTAAAACAGCATGATATTATTATTATATTTATTAGATATAATATGACAAAACAATAAAATATATACAATTGGATAGAAAATTAAACTAAATACTAAGAACTAAACTATCTATATAAAACTAAACATCTACAAATAAAAACCTGATTTAGGTCGCTGCCTGCAGGTAGAGTGCCCAAGAGACTGGCGACATTACCTCTTTGAATGGCTAGGCTGATTCGCATTATATTTATAAGCATACATACATTACTTTTAATGGCAGTTAACAGTATCTAGTCCATAGTTCATTGCGTGCACGCAGGTGAAACCGCGGGGCTGTATAAATAAGCGAAATAGAAGCAGAGTGTGTTTCTATATTGTACTGTATAAATGTATTTCCGTTATTACCGTTTGTAAAATGATGCGGTTCTAAAAGATTACAGGAAAACTTGGCATTTTTGAAACCGTTTCTCGACGTTTCAAAGGTCCCGAAGGAGTAAGGCCTCTTCATTGTCTTAAATGTTCCATATTGACATTATCAATCACGTTTCTTACATTATTGTAATGGCTACTAAAACGAAAGATGATTTCATGATAGGTATTTGAGGAATTTACGCCTACCCGCTGCTAGATAATGGTCCATCATGAAGAATGATAGTCGGCTGTATTCATTTATCAATCAGTCAAGGTTCATAGACGTTTTCTTTATCAAGGAAAATCGCTTGCTTACTTTTTGTTTAAGGAAGGATATACATTATTTATTTTACATCTCACAGGGTAGCGTTGTATTAAACAGTAGGTCACTTTATAGTTAGGTAACTATTTGGTGGAGAGTGGTGCCACACTACGCTTGGATTGAGAAATGGCTCTCAAGTGAAGCTTCCGAAACTCATTGATTTGACGACAAGTTTTTAATTTAAGGGTACTTTAATATAAAGCATAAGCATATACGAGTACTAAGATACTGTTAGTACATCTTCATAATATGCTTAGTCAAGGAAACTATAAAACGTACTGTATGTAGTGTGTATTGGTTTTTAATATAATCATTTTGTGTGGATACCGTACCATGTATAATTACTAACTCAATCTCCTACATTAACATTCACGCAATCTTGATCTAACAAATAACATGTTGTAATTAACATTCGGTTTACAACCTTAAACAATTAGACTTAAAGTACTTTAGCCTCTATAGATAAAGCACCCCATTACAGAAAGAGATTGAATCCCGTGTGTACAATGAACACTTATGTAGAGTTACAACCCATTAGAAATACCTACCACTTAAATGGGTCCGTTTACATTAAACTTACCTTAATCTCATTCCTAGACTTTACCAATGTTTCCTAATCAAACATTAGAGTGCCAATAGTCAAAGGATTTGCTAGCCCCCCTAGGTTCCCAGCAAAGTCCACCCCTATGTCCAATCAGAAGTAACAATGATTAAGCTGGTGTGCTTGTTCGCAGTTCGGCAGGAGAACGAGCGCATGATGCAAGACGTCCTGCAGGCGGGAGTCTTAAATCGCACCCAGTCGTCGGAGGGATCGCGCTGACGCGGTACTCGCCACGCCCTCGGCTGGACAACATCCGACCTGCCGCCGCCCCGCCCGAGGAGCCCGTTGAGGACGACCCCGTGCCTTCCACCGAGCCTGTCCCCGAGCCACTCATCAGCGCCCTTTCCAGCTCGCCACTCTCGTCGCAGCAGCCCCCACGGCTCTCGACGCTCTCAGTGAGCGCCGACCCCGCGCCCTCGTGAGCTCTCGACCCAACCCTGCTCCATGCTAGGGACGCCTCTGAAGTGAACGCACAAACTGCACGCAACGCCGTGACATAGTGTGAACTGACAGAATAATTGATATTGATAATCCAAACGCGAATTGATATAGTGACGCCGATGGACGTGTAGCTAGCCAATGCTAAAATTGTGAATAAAAAATTAGAAGATATTGAGAATTGTTGTTGAAATCGGTGAGGATGTAAAAGACAGAACGTCAGTAATCCAGGATAGTTATAATGCAAAATGTCGTGTTGTTGTAACCTACTAAAGGGAGAAGTGCAACTCGATGAAACATTGATAAAACTGCTGTAATGGAAAGTTTATTGGAGCAAAATAGATATGGGGTGAAACCTGTAGTCAGCGGGAGCTGCCAATATTTATATCTAGAGGAGAATGCGGCACGATTAGGATAAAATGTGGATGTTGTAAGACTTTGCTCAGTACGAGAATATACAGCAGTTTACTTCCTGTACGTAAACAGGCAAAGTTTCATGTTCCCCGTGCATTTGTATACGCAGACAATACTGTACTAGAACAATGTACGCGAGTTGTATTTCTTCCTGTAGTTTTAATTAGTTATATGTTGTAACTATGCCTGTTTAATGCACAAACAAATTATTATGACGCCCAAAATGTTATAAATATTAGTTGACTAATTATATAGCTATCTGACCTGAAATAGCTGTACTAAACTCTACTTGACTAATAAACTGTGTAAATGCCTATATTATTGTAAGAGCACAATTGTTTAATCTATCACAATACCATAACCATTACACAAATATGTATCTGACGCTTGAGCACAATAATTGTGATTTAGGTATTTGGTTTAATTTTGACTATTTGTTAAATCCCGTTATTACAGTCTTATTGAAGGAGCTTCTGAAACTGCTTGAAAATCTGTTAAATTATAAGAGCTTTTTGTATAGTAGATAGTTGTTGTAGATATAAAGTGTGTTGAAAAGGAAATGTTATTCTTGTCTGTCCGCAAAAACGTGAATAGATTTACAAACCGATGGTAAGGTATGGACTTCAATGCGTTCGATGCAAGTATATAGTCATAAATATAAAATGTAATGTGTTAAGTGTTTGTCTGATAGGCCCACATGTTCTCTTGTACGAACGTATATTAATAAGGCCTATACCATAGAGATTAATTATAAGCGACGCGACAAGCGAACTCGCTAATGTGCTGACACAGTAATTGGATCCATCTACATACATACCTAGATATACACGAGTCTAACTTATGTAACGCGTGAACTTCGCGGTACGGCGCGAGAAATCTGTTTCTAGAGTGCTTCATTTGTAATTGTCACGTTTAATTCGCTTACGAGGGTCTGGTAGAAAACTCGAAATAACTTTTAATTTATCTTTTCCACCAACATTATTAATAATATCTACTACCAGATAATTGTAGAGAATAAGCGTACTGTATAAAAGGACCACATTTACTATCCGATTCACTTCTCTGTAATTTACGAACTAAGTATTTTATGACTGCGATGAATTTGTAAAATAAACAAAATGTAAGCCTTGTCGAAGTCGCGTGCACATGTTAATATGGGTGAGGCCTTAGCTATAATGGAGAAGCGAGCATACTCGTAGTGTTTTCCTGCTATGTTCACTGTGTATTATGAAACGTTTTTTTACTTCTACTGTAAAAAGCGAGTACTCTCTAATGAAAAGACGCAACAAGTATTTTTTCCTACAACGAGAGGTTGAATGTTCAGGTTTCGTTTCAATAAATTTTAATGCTGCTTTTGAATAAAGTTCTTATCTGCTAACTTTCTTTGGTCACTTTTATTAATTAACAAACCCAAATCTATGTCGAATTTTACAAAGAGTTAGCCATTCGCAGCGTAGCATACGTTCTTTGCATTTGCTTCCTGCAAATATTATTATGTTAATCATTATCATTATTTAAATGACGCAGTTTTGCCAAACTTATTTCAACGTAATATACGTAAATATACCTATACCTAAGACATAAAATCCCTACTTTTTAATGTATTGTAAACCATTGTTATACTGGGACCACGGCACCCGTTGACCTGGTCCATATAAATTAGTTGCCTGTAGACCTAGATATATCGCCGTTGACCCATTAATATCATACCAAACTTTGATAGAATATTGTATAACTCTGAATAGTATAAGAGTTAATAGTTAATAAAAACGCGATTTACATCGTTTCATCATGAAACTAGAAACTAAAAACCCTCTTAACGACTTCAAAGTAATACTATACTCAAAAAAAGAGACTATTTGTACAATACAGATTTAAATACCCTTCACATAATTACTTATTCACATAATAATTTATTATCTATGTAGTACGTGTCTATGTGTTGAGGGTACGAACATTTTAAAAATTAGGTTTTTCAAATATCATTCAGATGAAAGGAAATATTTTAATCATTCGCTAAAGACAAGTACGACACGGGCTTTTCAAGAATGTGCACAGTTTTCATCGCTGGAAAACACAACATTGTTGTTCCATATAACTGAATATTGGAATTAATGGATAAGTTAGTTTGTTCCACATAGAAACTTACCGTTTTCAACATAATGTTCTTGTTACTTTGTCTTTATATATATATATACAACGGGGAATGCTCGGAAGAGCTATTCAATCTCATCCCTCCATCACGGTTCTATCACCGATCATCATTGGAATAAAGCTCATCCACACACTATCGAGTCCTGGAAATCCCACACCTTGCCATTTATGCGCTCCTTTATCCCGCATACTTGCAAAATGTGGAATGAGCTCCCTCCACAAGTCTTTCCGCTGTGCTGCGGTTTGCAATCAAGATGGGTGTGAAAAGAGTTCTTAAAGGTCGGCAACGCATCGGCAACTCCCCTGGTGTTGCAAATGTCCATAGGCGACGGTGACCGCTTTCCATCAGGCGGGCTGTCTGCTTGTTTGCCAATCTATTATATAAAAAAAAAGATAACGCCTTATTTCACCACAAAATCAGAAAATAAAATGACTTATAAGGAAAAATCTTAGAGCTAGCGATATCTACCAGACAAACTTTGGATGGACAGTGTTATAATAATATTAAACTGTATGACAATTAATGGCACACCAAAAGAAAATACATTGAAAATGTAATACAACTGGTTTAACGGGTTTAATCTCTAAACAGTGGATTTTTCAAGAGAATCATTACTTTGTCATTTATTCTTTCTTACTTTGATGTTAAATTTATTTATTATCCAAGAATCGTGCAAGAACGTTCGGTATCTAATTAATACCTTAGTAATGTTTGGCTTGAAAATTAATATAACACGTTACTTCCCAACTGACTGAACTTGATTTAGTAATTAAAAGTCAACAGCGAAAAACCAGCTGACACGCAAAGCTTTCTAATTCCCCTTACTTTATTTTGAAAAGAATTAAATTGAAAACAGTAGGTATCAATGGGAACAACCATGCTAATATTGTACGTCAAGTTTTTTTAAGATACGCCAATAAGTATTAAGTATTTTTCATATTCTTGTGCTATTTTTATATCTTTCAACTTTATATGTACGTAAGTTCTTAGAAGGACTGTTTTTTGTGCCGTTTAGCGATAATATGATTATAGTGCCACTTGCTTTGTAAATGTCTGCTTTAATGTTGTACTGTGCTTGTCACTCTGAGACATCACTTTTTAGGTCTCAAATGCTTTGATGTCTGCAAGTCCTTCCATTGTTATATTATTATTATTGTTGTTACTGCAACCACTGGCGTATTTTCTATAAACTTGACGGACAAAAAGTATAATAGTTAAAAATATGTGTATTAATCAACAATTAAATGTATATGTAATAGTTTAATCGCATACCCTCCCATCCTTGTGTGATATCCGGCGCTGCGTGTTCATATGTTATCACCCTTTAACTCTAAGATAATATGTATACAGACAACTGCAAAAATGTTTTAAAATACTTTCATTACACCGAATAAAAATATAATACGTATTTTGCAAAACACATCAGAGGACTATTTGTTATCAGAAAACGCGATGAATATCAACGTTATCAAATTACATTAGAAAATAATTAGATCGAGACTTTTAAGCCTTTGCAAGGTGATATTTTACTTTTAATCATTTTAGAATCATAATTTCCTTTTTTTGTTTTATTCAAAATTGTATGTGTACTTATATCGAATTAATGAACATTTTGGAATACCAGCTACTGACATACAGAAGTTTTAACACATTTTTATAGTAATAATATCGCTACGGCGAGAACTGTCAATGCGATTCGGCTATATTAGAAATCAATTCCAAACATAAACAGGACCTATTTAACGTAATTAGTGTTAGAATTGGTGAAAAACAAAGAATTTTATAGTTGTTTGTTGTAAATGTCAGTTTTAATTAATCTATTTTACAGAAAAATGTTTAATAAAATATCTTTATAAAATAGTGGATTGTTTCATTTGTTGACCAAAGCTATTTAGGTACCTATGCCAGATAAGCTTTAACTAACCTCTTTTCTAAACTCAAAACCAAAATAAACGTACATATAACAGATATATTTATATTAAAAGCCCATCAGCATCCTTGATCAGGTGACGCAGGAATGAATTGGCAATAAGTATGCAATAAAATGATGCTGTGATGCTACATATAAACGAGCAATTCTGATATTGATATAAAATTGTGCGCGTTCAAATCCAATTTATTTTTTTAGGGTCAATTTCATTGAATATCTTGTGTATTCATTCAATAAAAAGGTATGACCCATCTCTCGTAAAACATTTTTGGTGTCGCAAGAATAATGAATGGTTTTTTGTTATTAGTAATTACTTTTCCAATTGATGAGGAAGTCACATCCCTACTTAATATTATAAATGCGAAAGTAACTTTGTCTGTCTATTACGCTTTCACGCCGAAACTACTGAACCGATTTAAATGAAATTTGGCAGCTAGAGAGCAAAAAGAGCTAGACTAAATTTTATCGCGATAAACTGTAGCCCACGCGGGTGAACAGCTAGTTAAGAATAAGTCTTGACTGCATATTTAGAAACCTAGTGCATATTTCTAAATATGCACTAGGTTTCACTGTATCCAAAGTACCTATCAGAAACTACGTGGGTCGAGGAAAAACGTGGTTTTTTTTTTAACACAAAAAAAATGCACAAATATTTATCTCCTTGAGGTGAATCGATCCGACGACTTCATGCATCGCAGTCGGCTGTTCGCCCCGTTGATCTACATCAGTCGTTCGCTGTTGGCCTTATTTATTATTAAGTTATACGCAACGGGCTATGGAGAGGGCTATGCTTGAGCTTTTTCCACGCGATAGAATCCGGAATGAAGTAATTTGCAGAATAACCAGAGCGCTAACTATATTTGCTACTGTCGAAGTTACCAGCTGTTTTAATTTAAATCAGTTCTAATATAAACCTAGGCATATGGTATCAAAAAAAAAACATATTATATAACAGTACAGACTCATGAGTAATAATCGTAAGGAAACCATCGATACCGGTATCGGCATCGGAACAAACGTATGGAGTACTTTTTAGCTGAGTCTTTCTATAGATTAGGGTTATTATTTTTGTATAAACAAAATCACGAAAAATCAGAAACTTTCAAGATAAAAGTAGTCTCATCCCTTAAATTGTTTTTAACTGTTAGGTAATATATTTAGTTTAAATTTCTATTAAATACAAGGACAGAAATGTCATTACTTGATCTGACTGGGCTGAGCATAGAGCATAGATTGACAGTACGAGTGATGTAATTCGCTATGATAGCAAAGTATCGAGTCAGACTCGGTATTGTTAAAAAGTAACGAGTATCAGGTACTCGAGTATTTTTTGTGGATCTAAAACCGAATTCTGATGTTACGGCTTTACGCTATAATTTTTGGAACCAACTTTCTATAGGTATGGTGACACAAATTGTTGTAATATAACAAGCGGCAGCGTGACACGGGAGGCACATAGTTGCCTTCAGTGGAATGTCGCTCCACCCTTCACCTTTCTCACCCTCTCTTTCCTCTAACAAACTTGTATAGGTATTGTACCTACCGCACATTTGCGTTACTTTTTAAAATTCTAACAATATTAGGTATACGACAATAATGTTTTTGACATTCAATGGTGTAGCTGGCAGCTAACATTTGACTGATTTAAAGTTTGGTATGATCTGCTTTCAACGCTTTCGCTGAGAGGAATATTAATTTCAGATTGACTTAGGCATTTATTTAGTGGAAGTTCTAATACATAGTAGGTACTTTTGACAAATTGTTGTTTTCGAACCCGATCGATATTTATATTTTCAGTAATTTTAAAATAGGTAATTGAAGTTTGTATCTTCAATGTCAGAGATTATAAATATGTAATCACATATAATGAACTAAACAAAACTCTTCTGAATAACCTTTATAATAACAAAATTACTATGTACAACAGACAAATAATTAAATTAGAGAAAATAGCTAAACAGGAAGCTCTGAAATCTGTTTTCTTAATTGACATTCTTGAACTTTGAGTGTTCTTAAGGAAATTGGCTGTGAAGTGGAGAGGTCTACGAGTTAGGAACCGATATGAATTGAGCTTTGGATTTCAACGCCGAAAATTATTTTTATTGTATGATTGGATTACCTATTTAAATAAAATAAAAACAGGAAAGTGAAACGCTGAAATTTGGAATATGAAAGAACCACGAGTTTGCACGGATTCCGAAAACGATCTGATATCATCATAATACATTACAAGTTCAAAACGGGCTTACTAGTTTATGTGAGTTGTAGAATAGGAGGTTTTCTGACAGTTAAAAAACGTAGTTCTTAAAGCATGGATGGATGGCGCTAGCAATACTTGAATATCTTTTTTTTGTAATTTGTTCAATAAAAAAGCACTCATCAAAGTTTAAGAAAAATATTTGTCTGACAGCCACGGCATTTGCCACCAACGAACTGTCTCTTCACTTCACTCCTCCTTATAAAATAGGCAACTTTTTATATACAACAGCTGAACAGTAACAGTGAAGTAATTAATTTACGCTCACGTGACATCATCAGCATAATTCCCGCAACAAAAACTTTCTTTGTGTCTAACCACACACACCGCGCCGCGCCGTGGTCCTTCCTGCCACCACGAAATACATCTGGCTATATTTAATTAGGCCTACACACACATAATTTCCCACCTACATGCAAATAGCACAAATTGTGTGAAGAAAAGCGAGTTAGGATCTGTATATACCTAGTTTTTATATATTTTACATTTTTTAACGTGTTTGCCAGTGCCACCAGCAGAAGTAGCTAATCCCAATGTTCCAAATGTGTACCAAATTAGCGATGTTTGGTGTTCGCGAAGCTAAAGAAAACTACTGTTTTAAACTACCATGGTCAATAACATTAGAATTAGCAATTTTTAGTATTCTCATGATCATGGCGCTTGCAACAGTGCCAAAACAAAAACAAATACTAAATCGAGAACTGAAACAATAATAAATACATGGTAATTATCCCGTTTCAAAACTTAATTGTAAGAAAAAGTGTTTTTTTTACGTGTTCAGCAACTTTTGTCGCTAATCGTATGCACGGTGACTTTTTAATAAATTAATTTCCAAGCATATTCCATACTTTCTTAGCGAAAAACTAACTTTGAGCAAATATGCATCCGAAGATTCGATCTCTATAACATCCGATGTCAAGAAAACGTGTAACCAATGGTGACCGCGTCACCCGAAGTAACGCGAAGAATTTTAGAATATGAAAATCAAGTAGAAAATCGGAAATGATTCTGTATTTATGTGAGTATATACTACGGTCACCAAAAGAAGCGTGCTGTTTTAAAAGATCTTCGCCAAAACAGGTCAGTCGGTTTCGGTAGTTCTAAATTCAGGCCTGACTTTCCTGTCAAATAGTTAGGCAAATTATAAACAACAAGCAAACAATATAATGTAGTGGTCAACCAAACTTCTTTTTGATGTAATTAGGTAAACACATAACTTTCCTAACATGTCCAACTCTACTTTTACAGTTAGCGAAAGTAAAACATGAAATAAACGTCACTCTTCATTTACCTAAAACTAATCCAACTGTAAATTTAATTTCACTTAATACCTTGAATGCCATTTTCTGTTTTAACTCTACAGGTTTGGGTCAGTGTTATTTTAGTTAATTACATACGAGCCACCTATTTTGTTTGTTTTCAATTGACAGTTTAGTCCTTTGTTGTTGAAGCGCTATTAGCGGAGCTTGTCTAGTCGGTCGTAAGACGTCAGTTAGGTAAAGCAACATCTGCGGTCGCTACTTGGATGTTTGACCACTAGTGGTATTTACAACTTCGGAGGGCAGCGGTTCCAGTTATGTCTTATGACTCTTATGATAGCAGTCATTAGGGTATGTCGGAGCCCTGTGGGCGTTCTAAATACTCTGACACTAGGGCTGCCCACTAACCCAATCAGGGCCCGCGTGGTGGGCTTATGGCCCATACTCTCGCTCTCTCTCTCTCTCTCTCTCTCTGAAAAAAGGCTTATGCCCCAGCTATGGGAACGTAATAGGCGGATAATAACGTAATATTAGATATATATAACTCGAAGGTGACTTACTGACATAGTGATCTATCAACGCACAGCCCAAGCCACTGGACGGATCGGGCTGAAATTTGGCATGCAGGTAGATGTTATGACGTAAGCATCCTCTAAGAAAAGATTTTGATTAATTCTACCCCCAAGGGGATAAAATAGGGGATGAAAGTTTGTATGAAACTTTGTCAATTTTAAACCGATCGGGCTGAGACTTTGCATGCATAAAGCTGTAGCCCACGCGGGTGAAACCGCGGGGAGCTAGTAGTCACATATAGCTTTATAGCGATTATGGCTCAGTGGTAGTGACGTCGGCTTGCGATCCGTAGGATGTGGGTTCGAATCCTACAATGAGCTCGAGCTTTCGGTGAAAGAAAACATCGTGATGAAACCACAGTTTGGTGGTAGGTTATTTTCTAATACTCGCTTGGCTAGCTACCACCCTCTTGTTAACAATCTGTCGCCAAGCACCTATCGGTGTGTTCCGGCAGCCTCACTTGAGAGCCAGTTCCCAGTCCAGGTGTAGCGTGGTGCCATCTTCGACCACATCGTCACTTAACATCAGGTGACTTGTGGTCAAACGCTACCCTGTAATTAGTGAAAAATAAATTTAAGAAAAGACAGGTACTTTTTAAGCTGGGAAGTCTTGATTAAAAGTATATAGGTAGCTATCTAGAACGAAGGGTTGCTATATGAAATACAAAGCAAGAGAAACAAAGGAAAATGGATTAACTTAATACCTCGAGTTAATTAGTGTATTTAGAGCGTGTAATTAATAACAATAAAATCCTTCACACGACCTTTTTGATGTCGCCAGTGTCGAGATGTAAATCCGCTTATCTTTTAGGCCCAACGTTCCCGCGGCACAGCCTTGTTGAGGAAACTCGTAAAACATTCCTTGTATATTTCAGTGCATTTGTATAAGAGTTTTTATTGTTTTTAAATGAAAAAAGGGATGGCCGGAAATTAAAAACAGTACAATTGTACACAGAAAGTAAAATTTCGCGTTGGTTTTAGGCGCTAGTGAATAAAGAGTGGTGACGTGGTGGTAGGTACATACTGCTTTATCGCCGTTTGGTGATGCAATCCATCGGCGAAATGTTTCTGCTTGTCGACAGTCTTAATACGATATGTCTAATGACATATTATGTATCACTGTCGTAGCTTGGTGATACGAAATTTTCCACCTACCTTCAAGTTACGAATTAGTATTGTTGGTATATTTTTAACCCCTGACACAAAAAGAGAGGTGTTATAAGTTTGACGTGTCCGTCTGTCTGTTTGTCTGTCTGTCTGCCTGTCTGTCTGTTTGTCTGTCTGTTTGTCTGTCAGTTTGTCTGTCTGTTTGTCTGTCTGTTTGTCTGTCTGTTTGTCTGTCTGTTTGTCTGTCTGTTTGTATGTCTGTTTGTCTGTCTGTTTTGTCTGTCTCTTTGTCTGTCTCTTTGTCTGTCTGTTTGTCTGTCTGTAGCACCGTAGCTCGCGAACGGATGAAGCGATTTCAATTCAGTTTTTTTTGTATGAAAAGTAAGTTACGGGCGAGTGTTTTAAGCTAGTAATTAGTGCATTAGAACGAGTAAGTAGTATACCTCAATCTGATTTGACGATGGAGCTAAATGACGTGAAAATAAAATTATAACATTTTGAAATGAGACCTGTGTAACTAGGACAATATTTCTAGTGAAATCAGTTTATCATCTAATGCCTCAGGGTGACAATCGTCGAGCAAATTGCTCGTCTCGTCACAGTTTAAAAACATAGTTGACATAACAATTACACAACAGAATGTATTTTCCTTTCAACAAAACGTTTGGAGACTCATCAATTCTAGATGTGGTAACATTGTGAAACCACGCTGAGTACTTTGCTTTACATACATTACGGAAAATGCTCTCCTCGATATAGTGAATTGTTCAAAAATTCAGGAGGCCTACGCAACTTAGTTTCATTTCACGTAGCACCGTAGCTTGGTAGCGCCGTAGCGTAGCCGTAGGGCCTCGTAGACACTTCGTAGAGCGTCCACACTTTACATCCTACTAGTATTATAAATGCGAAAGTTTGTATGAGTGTGTGTGTGTTAGTGTGTGTGTGTGTGTGTGTGTGTTAGTGTGTGTGTGTTAGTGTGTGTGTGTGTGTGTGTGTGAATGTTTGTTACCACGTATCGCCGTAACTACTAAACCGATTTTGATGAAATTTGGAATGGAGATAGCTTATATCCTGGACTAACACATAAAGGATAAGAACAAGAATCATTTATTTGCAACAAATTACAGAAACTTACAAAACAAAACGCTATAAGTAATAACTACTAAAGATGTATGTTGCAAACCGGCTTCAACTCAGCGTTGTGCTGCTCGTTTGACCAGCGCTGACATAGGCTAGGTTCCTGCGTAATAACGGGAAGACGCGGGTGAAACCGCGGGGTGCAACTAGTAATGTAGTAATCGCTACTTTTCTAAACAATAAAACTATGGTGGTTTACGTCTCAATTAGTAATAAGAATAAAATTGTCAATGTGATCGCGCCATAAAAATTACCTGCCGGGCGTTTCTTGCCTGTTCTTTTGCCGGCGTAAGAAGGTTGGAACAGGCGTAGCTAGTTTTAAGTTTGACGTTTTAGAGTGATCACAATGTATCCTATTGAATAAAGTACTATTGACTATTGACTATTAATTCTGCACTCTGTGTCATAATTTCATGCAACGAAGAGCTGGGATGGGCAGGTTTTTTGAATGATGAGCCTTTTGCCTACAGTACAGTCAGCAACAAAAGTAGCTAATCATACTCGATTTTCCAAATGCGTAATAAGTCAGTAATATTGTTTTATTTTTGTTACTATTTACTATTTACAGGGTAGCGTTTGACCACAAGTCACCTGATCTAATGTGACGATGCGGTCAAAGGTGGCGTCACGCTACATCAGGATTGGGAACTGGCTCTCAAGTGAGGCTGCCGGAACACACCTATCGGTGCTTGGTTACAGATTCTTAACAAGAGGGCGGTAGCTAGCCAGGCGAGTACTAGAAAAATACCCTACGACCAAGCTATGGTTTCATCACGATGTTTTCCTTCACCGAAAGCTCAAACTCATTGTAGGATTCGAACCCACGTCCTACGGATCGCAAGCCGACGTTACTACCACTGAGCCATCATCGCTATAAAAAAATCATACACAGTTTGTTTTGTATAATTTACAATGTAGGGTTTAACTACAACACAACTCACCTGATGTAAAGTACTGATTCGGTCAAGGGTTGGTGGGAAAGATGATACGGAAGTTGAAACATTTGTAATTGTTCAGCGACTTTTGTCGTTGACTGTACCAAACAGGACCTAGATTTGTAAAGTGCTACGTGACGCTGCATTGAGCTCGACACTCTGGAACGTCGTTTGTCCAATAACTTCACTAACTACATTTCCCATATAACCAGCACCTTATAACGCTTGCGTACTACTATTTGGCTGGAATAGTAATGTGGTACTTAGTCATAGCAGAGAAAAAATGATCGAAAAATGCCCTCTAAAAAAAAGATTTTCATTTTACAGGCATACAAAACCGATTTAAGAGTTGTTTTTTTTTATTATATGTACACATTCTTCAAAGAACTACAGGTTTAGTTCTATAAAATTAACGATAGTTTTCATTTTAAACGAAAAAAACCTCTTTTACGCATATGACCTTATGGCATTAGTCAGCTCGCACTCTTCCATTAGGTCTAGATTTCTAAAAGAAACAATTTTATGAAACGTTTTTGGGCCTCGCCATTCCCATACGTGTTGTGTTTAGTTGCCCTTGAACAAGGGGTGAGTACGCTTACTAGTGTACACTAACGGTCAATTTAACAATTTTCCGCTCAATTATGGGCTTTGCGACCTACTTTGGCTGATGCAGACTTAAACGTTTTGCTTTACATAACCTCGAGAACGGAAAGTAAAGAAAACTGAAGCTTTATGTTTTGATGAACTGTATCATCGATTTTAAAGATGAAAACTTAAACAAAAAAAAAACAACAACAGAACCACTGCAAAAAAATCAATAATTTTGCTATGGTATTTTATTTTATTTAAAACCCTTGTGTCTATATATAATTATTTAGTCTGTTTATTATTATGTTATGATCAACATTTTTTGTAGAATAATTTACGATGATACTATTGCGTTCAAAAATATAAGGACTATGTAACCATGTAAAAATATAAGGCATAAGTCACATCAAAATTAACCATATTTGTTGGATACATCAAGCTATGACAATGTCAAATTGTGTCAATGTCAAATATGTCTACTGTCAGTATGTAATATCTGTGTCACTTCTTCTCAATTACAACTCCGTAAGCGCAGCACGTACTTTTATTACAAAATAGGATAATAGGACCTTTTACAATATTAAAGAAATGTTAAAGAAATATTTTAGCGCTCGCTGTCCGGTTTCTAGTTTGCTGTCATACAACAAAAAAGTGAATAATACAAAAAGTGATCCAGATATCGTAGAGATGCATTCAAAAGATCCATTGAAAGGGTAACGCACAGTAGTAACATTATGTCCGTCCTTAGGTTAGTATGAATATAAAAAAATATTTAGAGAAAAGTATCTGAAGATATATTTTTAAGACCAATCATATTATCAGATTGGCAAAATTTGCAAGACTGGAACCCACTTTTCTTTGATCAAGGCATTTATCTTTTGTCATTAACGTATGTAAAATAATTTGAATAATGCATGTCCGTCGGTCAGTCTTTGCATATTGATTGCGGCATTGAGGGTAGTTCACACTCGACCGATGAATCAGTTCCACTCCGCCGCTCACATTGTAGGTCGCTAATGAGCCCGATCGCAACTGTAAGCCACTTTTCTACACATTTTCATACACATTTTTAATAACATCCTACTATATAATATTATAAACGTGAAAGTTTGTGAGTATGGATGGACGGATGGATGTTTGATACTCTTTCACGCAAAAATTACTGAACGAATCTGAATGGAGATAGCTTATAATTATTAACACATAGGCTACTTTTTATAACTTAGATTTCCTTCTGAATCACAAATCCTTCCCTTTTGACTCAGAAAGAAAACGATAATTCGGAAGGTCTTTTTTCTCCGTGTATGTAGGTAGTTATGAAACTGTCACACGCTGAGAATATTTTCCTTTCCGTCGCAATTGGACGTTGAAAATGCTTACCTGTATTTATTTCCTAGCTAGGCATCGCCAGCGGTTTCACTCGAACTACGAATGCTATGCCAGTTCCTCACTTGTGCACAGATCCACAAATATAGGAGAGCATTTGGAAAAGACTGCGCACAGTTTGACAGGTTTTGCAATTTTCCGTGTTGTGTCTGTTTTTTGACGCGAATGAAAGAACGCGAACTATAGACGTTTGTAATGGCTCCTACACATTGTTTGTGCACAGTAGAGCACACGATTGCGAGCGATATGCTCGTTTCTATAAACTCTCTTCATCTATGGTACGTTTTTTTTTGTTGTTACAAAATAATAATAATCAGTAGATTTCATGATTTCACTTTTAATTTATTGTGCAATTACAGAATGAGCATTTTTTGTTATTACAAAATAATAAAAAAGAAAATACATCGTAAAAATGAAATGCAAAATAATAAAATGAAATGAAAATACATTTATTTCTGACACGCACAATAAAATGACCAGAACAAAAAGTAGCAATCACACATAAAATGGGATGTTAATAATGTCTGATGCATACAATTTAAGAATTTTTTTGTGTATAATTTGTAACTAAAAATCATCTTCTCTGTAGGCATAATTTTGCAAAGTTTGGAATGACATTACAAATTCCAAATAAAGGTCTCGGCCTCCCCACACATATTTTTACAATCGTAGGCTTTTATTTGGATCACGCTCACTGGCTCCACCTTATATTTTTTCCATGGAACTAGTGAAACATTTCTTCAGTTCCTTTGATTGCCACGTTCCGCTTATTTATTTGTGATCTGTGCTAATGCAGAGTATACAAATCTTAAAGATCTTGAGTTGTACGGGGCACGAGGGGGTCTCCACTCTAAATTTTGATTACTCGGGCGAAATCACACGCGTTGTTAAGTATCTGTTTTAAATAAGAAATTTTGGTTTGATCAGCTTACCAAGCTCATAGATAACCCAGGGATATGGTAACCTACATATTATTATCTAGTAGTAGCAAAACCACCTAATCTTATCGAAGCTTAAATGCAGCCCTGTATTGCGCCGTTACAGCGAATCATATGACAAGAAAAATCGTTTTTCCATTGTCTTTTTTTCCATGACGGCCTCGTAAATCAATGAGCAACGTAATCCGACGTCGTGTATTATATTTTATGCTGTGATCGTAAATTAAAGAAGGGGAGATTGTAGGTATTTTTTATTTGCGTATATTGCTTACTTCGACTTGCTGACAATTTATTGAATTTTTTCTTTATGTTATGGAAATGTAAATCAGTAGGAAAATGGAATTTTCTTATGTTTTGTTTAGATTTGGGCATGTCATATGTAGCTAGTTTTATCTTGATGTAAAAACAATATACTGACGATGGGACAGTTCAATTCAAATGAATTTATTGTAAGGGTTAAAGTGTCGAAACAAGTAGCCCAGGGTCAGCGTGGTAGGTTGTAGCACATACTCTCTCTCTGAGAGAAAGTCTCACATCCCAGCAGTGAGAACGCAATAGGCTGATGAGTAATTTTTTGCTAAAATAAGCCTTATTCATTAGTAGGTAGGTACTAGGTACCTTAAGTCAAAATAGTGCGGAAAAAACGAGTATCAGAAGACGACAAGCTAAAATGCATAATAATAGGTGTTTCCTTTTGTGTCTCGTACAGATTTTTCCCTACTTACAATTTTCCTTCACACTCGGACATGTCATACTTCATACTGAAATTGATTTGGGTACAGTCGGTGGTGTCAGGATACAAACGTGTCTCCGAAGAGATGATAATGTTGGATGGAAGTAGTTAAATCGAAAATCTTATGGCGTAAGAATGTAGTCTGAGAAGTAGATTTCAATTCTTGCCGTAAAGTTATGCAATTTCAAATAATAAATATTGGGTAGTTTGAAAATTTGAGAAGCCGAAGATTGGCCTCCATGGCGTAATTTTGGAGAGGCCTTTGTCCAGCAGTGGACTGACACTGGCTGATTATGATAATGAAGATGGGTAGTATATTTGCCCTCAAGTCATCTGATGTTACGTGACGATGTGATCGAAGATGGCGCCACGCCATACCTGGATTAAGAACTGGCTCTCAAATAGGGCTGCTGGATCATACCAATCACTTTGGTGATCTTGCCCATTTTGCTGTAATTATAGGTAACTTACACTACTTACTATATGTGAGTGGTACAGAAATGAATACATGAAAAAGTTCTCTGATTAAGATCCAATTTGATACGCCTATAGGTACCTATATGGCTGCCTCTATGATTTAGTAGTTGCCAATACTAACTAGGTACTTACACATAACCAAGTACTTTGGCAAATAAAGTTTCTATTCTATTTCTTACTGATCGCATATTTTCTTTAGTTGCTAGAAATCTTGTTAAGAATAATTGTTACTACTGATGCAATCATTGTACATACTTTATTAATTTATTAGTTCCGCTCCGCGGTTTCACCTGCATCTTCCCGTTATCCCACAGGAACATTTTTCCTGGATAAAGTAGCAAGTAAGTAGCCTATGTGTTAATCCAGGGTATAAACTATCTCCATTACAAATATCATCAAAATCGGTTTGGTTTAGTAGTTACGGTGATACATGGCAGCAAACTTTCACACACACACACGCATACAGACCCGCACAAACTTTCCCATTTATAATATTAGAAGGATTAGTAGGATATGGTAGTAGGGTGTTGTTTTTTTTTTCAAAGTTATTATCTACTAGCTGCGCCCCGCGGTTTCACCCGCGTGGACTACACTTTATTGCGATAAAAAGTATTCTATGTCCTTCTCCAGAGCTTGAACTTTCTCTGTACCAAATTTCAAATAAATCGGTTTAGTAGTTTAGGCGTGAAAGCGTAACAGACAGAGAGACAGAGTAGGGAAGTAGGGATAGGAATTTGCGACAGTCAGGTGAGAAAACGTCTAAATTTAACACAGGAACAGATTGGAAAAATCTACTCAAAAGATGGGAGCATCTGGTCTAGACAAAGAGTGTCTTAAAAGAACAATGGTGGCATTACTGCAGCCCGGGGAGTGCGCGGCAAAAGCTTTGTACAGTAAATCATTTAGGAAAAATAAACACAATTACTGCATGCGTCGCTTGAAGCCGATGCGCGGTGCGCCGACCAAGAATTAATTGTTTTTTAACTTCATTTGATTGTTTTTTTTTGTATTTAATCTATTTTCTTTCTTTCTGTACATTTTTATAAGCGTGTAGATTAGAAAGTTAAATATCTTGTTAAGATTCTAATTATATGTAGGTACATATAACGTACCTACCTGTATTTTTTTGTATACCACCGTCCATATAGTTTCGCACTATTCCTCTGCTTTTGGGTTGTCTGGAAGAGATCGCTCTGAGCGATAACACCGCCCGTTGTGCCACTTACCTTTAAGTATTATTGTTGTTCTAGTTAACATTTTCCTTGTATTGTGATGTGCCAATAAAGAGTTAATCTATCTATCGATCTATCTACCTAGTAAGAAATAAAGTCTCACAAAAAAAATTATATATATTTATTTTTTCTTATTTAAATAGATTCCAGATGAGACATAGAACACACAACTGTTGTTCAATTTAGATTAAAAAATATTTATTATCACATTTGGAAACGCATCCAAATGAATAAAATCTATATTCAAGCTAATATTGGTATGTGCACAAACAAGAGCTGAGCTCTGAATAAAAATCCACGCTCCACATTCGCTTGACACAGCTCTGCAATACCTAGCCAAACCATAACAAAGCAAAATGGTACAAGTTCAATGAAGGATTTCAAAATAACTCTGTTTACACACAAATGTATATTTTGACACGAGAGTAGCCGAGCTAGTGAAACTAGGACGTGTTATTATGGCGCTCGTAAACCGCGTGATACGTTCTTGTAAATACACATGTTTGAGTGATCTGATACTGATTGATAACCTACGCAAATGCTAATAATACTGTTGGAGAAAATTGCGTATTTTAAGACACTTTTTGCGCAGCTACAATATCCGTCTCAGAACAGCTTGTTGGTTCAAGTATTATTTCATCCAACGCAACGATTCAATGAAGCAACATCCACTTAGTAACAATTTATACGCCATTTATGCTACCAAATGCTATAGAATGCAACAAAAGGAATATTCTGCGTGGCATACTGGAATTCATAATAGCCTAAACAGTGACAAACTAGTCAGTTTCCATCCGGTTGGCTTAGATCTATTTTATAATAGCCGTTGTCGCACTTTTAGGGAGCGAGATTTTTTTGGAGGGATGCCCAAATGCAAGAAAACCACGATACACAAATCCCTGAAGCAACAGTGAGAGATCGTAATAAGGTCGTAAGCCTACGCACCATAGCTCAAAACCTCGTGTGATGGCGCCGTCCTAAATTCCTAATTCCTAATTTGGTTTTTTTTTTTTTCCTAAATAAAAAAAAATACCAAATTTAGATAGGTACAGTTCAGGTGTAACGAATTATCGTCCCGAACACCACCGACGAAGCCCTTGAGCGTTGGGGCTGCGATGACGACGATATTTTAAGGTTTTCCGAATTTATTGCTTCACAAGCAGGTGTCAGGTTAAGACTGGCGGGTGAACCAGCGAGCGGCAATACAACTATAAAACTACCCTCACTGGATTGATAAAATTATATCAAGGCTAATTATTTTACTGACGTAAACTGTCAAATGTACGTTCGAAAATCAAAGTAAGGAATTCTATCAATCTTTTTTTCTTATATATAAAAAGTGTTTTAAAAATTAATTGCTGTTCGTTAGTCTCGCTAAAACTCAAGAATGGCTGGACCGATTTGGATAATTTTGATCTTGAAATGTTCGTGGAGGGCTAGGAAAGGTTTAAAAGGTGAGAAAAATTAGAATAATTGGCGGGAAAACCCTAAAAACAGCGCTTTCCCTTTTCCCATATAAACGTTTTCTACATAAAATGTAGAGTCAATTTGAACTTTATTGCTATTCAATAATGTTGATCGATTGAGGCAGTACGAAGTCTGCTGGGTCAGCAGTAACTATTAAAAAGATTTTAAATTTCAAATATCGATTTAAGTGGCTTCTACAATATTCCGCTTTATCCGGACATAACGTGGTGTAATGTACCTATGTTTGTAAAAGGCATCTAAATAGGTACTCGTTTATAAGTGCTCGTTTGTCCTTCAAGGTAATTCGTAAGATCTTTGTCTATGATCCCTTGCGATTTTGGGTTTCCTTCCAAATGTGTTAGTTTCTTCATTCAATTTTGAGTAAATATCAATTATGTATTCAAACAGTTACGAATACTAACACGACTAAAAGGAAACGATTAGCCTGATAAACTATAGAGCCATAGCAACTGTTTATTGGAGTAGCTAGTTCTGAGTAGGTTTAAACCTATCATTATGTAAAAGGTCGAGATAGCTTTGCGCAACCCACAAGTACCGAGTTTTTCCTTCTAGTGTAGCATTTGATGGCAAGTCACCTGATGTTAAATTATGATGTAGTCAAAGGTGGGTCCACACTACGCCTGAACTATAGGAACTGGTGAAACTGAACACAGCGATAGCGGTACTGACCCATAACATTTAAACACAAAACTTTGCATTGCTAAGTTCTTCGTTCGTCGTCTTGACCTAGACTTTTCTGTTTAATTAATTTCACTATATACTAACAACTTACAGTTTTGTTAATCGTAGGAAGGACAATTAAGTCAGTACCTAGTACTTAGTTGCAGAATCGTATGTAACATTACGCTGGTACTCGCCCATGCGGACTGTCGTAAAAGGCAGGCAAAGGCAGGGTTCATCTGACAATGAAATTTTGTTGTGGGATAAAGCCAAGCAAATTCAATCAATTTGTGTTACAAAAGAGGGACAGGTCGTTCCATCTGTATGATGAAATCACGTGATTCTCTTAGGAAACGGTTTGAAAATAACAGCAGTATTGTAGCGGCTTGTCAATACCTAATATTAAGTAGATGAAGAATGTAGGTAAAAAAAACAGCAAAAGCAGAGGCTTTTGTTAAGAATTCTAAAATTAACTGTATGAACATTGATTACTTCAGAATGTTAATCCTTTATATATCGCTTTATTCAACAGCATCAAACAAAATTCACTGCTGGACATAGGCCTCTCCCATGATACGCCACTGAGCCCGGTCTTCGGCTTTTCTCATCCAACCACTGCCAGCCACTCGGCGCAAGTCGTCGCTCCACCTTGTCGCAGGACGTCCTACACTACGTTTGCCAAGTCGCGGTCTCCACTCAAGAACACGTCTACCCCAACGGTTGTCGGTTCTGCGGCTTATATGACCAGCCCACTGCCACTTCAGCTTGCTAATTCTGACAAAATACATTGTACATGCCTTATATTTATAGGGATAAAAAGTTCAGTATGCAAATCAACACGCAGATATCAACTCGTGGTAATACCAAACATATACTCGATACAATACCCTGTTATAGCAAAAGATTTTCTAACCATAATGCAAAAGATACGAACTGAATAAAACTGCGTTTTCATATACATAGGTAGGTACATATTATAACAACATACCTACCTAATCTAAAATACCTAAATTCCACTGCTCTAAAGACAAGCTCAAGTTCTTATTTTCCATATAATACGCAATGTGAACTCGAGTCAGACGATAACAAAGAATAAGAGTACTCCACGTTGTTTGGAAATAATATGTTATGTATAAAAGTTGGTACTTCTTGCTTTGATGTCGATGTCAGCTTAAAGACAGATACTGATATTACGAGTATCTACGATGTGTACCTGTTATGTGAGTATAACATAGAACATAGGTAGGTAGGTATGTGTTTGTGTAAGATTATGATTATGTATCTTAGTTATGTATGTGTATCTTATGTAATTATAATTATTTATTTTCTTAATTTTAGTTATCATATTTTACTGTATATATTTCTTTTTATGTAAATAAATTTACACCACCAACCGCATTTTATGTTGTACGGTCAACGACAAAAGTCGCTGAACAATACTAAATTTTTCAGATTTTCTTTATGACCTTAAACACCAACCTTCGACCGTATCATCACTTAACATCACGTGTGTTGTGCTGTGATCAAACGCTACATTGTACGTTGTTAGAAAAAAATCAAATATTACTGATGTAATACGCATTTAGAAAATTAAGTTTGTTCAGCTACTTATGTCGCTGACTGTACTATTTCTGTCCATCCAAAGGTTGTCTGGTAGAAATCGCTCTAAGCGATAAGGTCGCCCATTGTAACACTAGCTCTAAGATCTCTCCTTTTATGTTGTTTTTATTTGTCTGTTGTTGTGCTGAAACAATAAAGTGTTAGATAGATGGATAGATAGATAACGATCCATTTATCTAACAGGGTAGGGTTTATGTATGCAAATACGTTTATACTACTATACCTTCTTAATATTATAAATGCGAAAGTAACTCTGTCTGTCTGTTTGTCTTTCACGCCTAAACCGAACCGATTTAAATGAAATTTGGTACAGAGATAGTCTAAAGCCTAAAAAAGGACATAGGATACTTTTTATCGCGATAAACTGTAATAATAGCTAATCCACGCGGGTGAAACCGCGGGGATTAGCTATTCATAAATAAATTTATTAAAAGACGAACCTAAGTTTAAAAACTTGCTTTCTATCACGTTACACTTAATTATCAAGTGTTTGTTACTTCTTAACGCTGCAACGACTCAACGGATTTGAACAAAATTTGGAAAGGAGATATACCTACCCACTTATATGTCATATTAACACATATGCTATTTCTTACTAAACTAACAGCCAGGATTTACATTTAATTTTAATAAACACATATAAAATCCTCGTAAGAAGTATTGGACTTAGTAGGAGAAAAAAGAGAGATATTAACAACAGTAGAGATGAGAAGAGAAAAGATGTTTGGCCACTTGGTACGGCATGACGAATATATAAAAACCATATTAGAAGGAAAAGTAGAAGGGAAGAGAGGGAGAGGTAGACCGAGAAGAACATAATATAGATCAAGTTATAGAAAGGATTGACGTCATGTCGTACCAAGAGGTCAAAAGGATGGCTGAGAACAGAACGGGATGGAAAATACTCCACCGACAAGAGCTTCGCTCTTAAATAAAAGAAGAAGAAAATCCTCGTAAAAGTATCGGTCGGTAAAAAGTGGACATCGACTTTGTATAGTAGGTACCAGAACACACGAACGAGTAAAACTCGTAGAAAAGTAAGTATCGTAAACACCAATGTCAATATGGCGTAATAGGTAGTAAATATCCTCAATATCCGTAACCGATACCGTAAAAAGTGGCTTATAATACGCGTATAAATTTAAAAATAGTGCCGCATAAAACATCAAGTAATATTTTACGGTGACTCTGTGACGGGCGTGTTGCGTACCTGTACCTACCTGTTTATACACACATCTCAGGAAATATTTACTGGTGTGTTGGTTACACATTGAAATACCTATTTCGCAGTTTTGTACTGGGTCGGAGTTTTAAACAAACCAGTGGTGGATTTAGCAGCAGGCTGAGTAGGCTGGAGCCTATGGCGGCAGATTTTAGGGGCGGCAAATTTAGTGTCAATTTAAAAAAAATGTTTTAATGATATTAAAAGAGCCGTACCTATATAGGTATTTAAATATCATTATGTGCACACAAACAATTAAACATTGTTCACCACTTGAATTTTCTTCAATTTTTGTCTGATGCATAAAAAAATGACACATTTAAAAAGGAAAGGCAGAGGCCGTAGAGGTTATAGAGGTTGGTAGGGGCGGCAAAATTTGAATACTACTTTTTTAATTTTTAATTTAAATTTGCCTACTGGCGGCAAATGTGTAAATCCGCCACTGAAACAAACGCATATCGGCTCTTATTATTTCTGTCTTTGCAGGCGCGGATGAAGTTTCGGGGAGGGCTGAAATGGATTGAAGCACTTTTTTCAAAGCAACTACACGACTCGTATATGCATATTTTTGTCTAATTTTGTGAAAGAGTAATCATGGAATTCACTATCCTGAATAAAATACTGGATCCTACATTGTTGGACAAATTTTCTAAAAGTTGATTAGTTATAATATGTATCACATATAAATTCAAACATGATTTTTTTACGTGTCATTTCTGTCTTCTGTATTTATAGCATGAAAAAAAACTGAACAGTTTGCGAAACTGCGCAATATTAATTTTTTTTTAAAATCACATTTCAATAATGAATTTGCAATTTAAGGTCTCGATTTTAAATGGAATTTCAATTTTGCACTAGCATTAATACTAACGCGAATATAGGTACATCATGGAATTTTTCATCTCAGTTCGATTTCAAGTCCACTCGTATATCACGTTATAAAGGACGCGCGATATACGAGCTTTTTCTATTAGACTGACGCACCTAACGAAACGTAATCTCACAAGTTTCAGTAACAAAGGGGTAACAGGATCCGCGACTCAACTCACGTGGGAGAAGCATGGGTGTAGCAGGTAGTGCTATATTTAGCCGACTCATTTTATTCAGTAGGTACTTGCACAAGCATAACATATTAAGAGAAAATTAAAATGATTACAAGCAAGTCTTTCCGCAGTGCTACAAACTGCAATCCTTCAAGATGGGTGTGAAAAGAGTCCTTAAGGGTCGGCAACGCATCGGCAACTCCCCTGGTGTTGCAAATGTCCATAGGCGACGGTGACCGCTTTCCATCAGGCGGGCCGTCTGATGCCTGTTTGCCAATCTTTTACATAAAAAAAAGAATGTTTCAACTTAGTAGGCAGCTATCTAAGTCAAACTTAATTACACTGGGAACTTAATAAACTACAGAATCACACCCACACATAGACTAATTCCACATAAAAACCCCTGACTCCTAACTAGGATTCCCTGTACCTATCTAGGGTATCAGAAACTATCGGTGATTAACAATACCCAGACACTGAATTTTTTAATGCTCAAATATTTGTTCTGTTAAACCAATAGAAGAAATTGAATCGAGCCAGCATCCTCTCGTTTTAAAGTAAACATCCGACTACAAATACGCTTCGTCGGTTATCATACAGTACTATTACAATACGTACCTACATTACCCAGCTTATAAAAAATATTTGAGATTTTGACTAAAAAAGACGAAGACCAGATAAAAATAATCGGAAAGTTTCTACATTAACTGTAGTATTTATCACGTTTTACTTATTACCTACAACTAGAATAAAACCTCCAAATGTTGGGTAGAGTCCCCTGTGATTTCTGCACGTCTCGATCTTGAGTTATTGCGGACTAACCATAGGTAGGTACTCGAAGCGGCGAATAATGGACAGTGTTTTCACAAAAAGAGTTCAAAGTAAACAATACCGCGAGTGGGTAGAGACTACCTACATGTAGTTTCCACATCGTAGCGTTATTCCCTTTTTCAGCCTTCTAGGGATCGAGTCAACAAACAACAATTTTTTCGGACATCCGCGCCTCGAATATTTCTCCATTAAAATCCTTATCCTTACTAATAATATAATATTATTAATGCGAAAGTAACTATGTCTGTTTCTCAGTTTGTCTGTCTGTCTGTCTCACTTTCACGCCTAAACTACTGAACCGGTTTAAATGAAATTTGTACGGAGAGAAGGATATAGGATACTTTTTATCGCGATAAACTGTAGCCCACGCGGGTTAAGCCCCGGGGAACAGCTAATATAAAATAAAACTACCGTTCACACAAAACAATTTAATCTGATAACTAGTTATGAAGAATGTACGTTTAGATAATGATCGCTTGAACTAGCTAAAGACGGTCTAAAAATGTTCAAACGGTCATTGATCGAATTAATTTAGTTCTGGCATCAAATGTACAAGGTACATATCGCTTGGAGATTGTGTTGCGATTTAAGGTTTAAACTTTTTACCGAAAGCAACCAATTCTTCTAAAAGATAATATAACGAATTCTAGCATTAAAATTCTGGCAAACGCAGATGCGGGCTGGGGCACCTCTCTCGCAATCAAACAAACTTGTGTTAAAAACTTGAAATTTATAATAAAAATGAACTTTCACTATACATTTGGTAAAGGACATGACATATAAATTAAAAAAGTAATAAACTGTGAAAACTGTGCTGATATATGTGTGATATTGAGCCTAAACTCATGGTTTTTATCTAGCACTAGCAGCACGGTTTTCCCGTTATTATTCTAAATAAAAAGTAGCCTATGTATTAATTCAGGATATAACCTATCTTTATTCCAAATTTTACTCAAAACCGTTGAGCTGTTTCCGCGTGAAGAAGTAACAAACATACTCACTCATTCACATTTATAATATTAGTGTAATTATGTGATTGTGTGTTAAGAGCTAATCTAGATGCTAGACCCTCACAAATAAAGGTGGTGTATATTGTAAATGTATTACCAAAATTCAAGTGAGCTCAACTTAAGTTTCTAATTGCAATAGTTACATACTTCAAAACCTTTCAAAAACTTTACATACACATAGTTCAAATTTGAAAACGGTTGAAACGATTGCAAACAATTGTGGCTATGAACTATCTGGCAAAAGCCTTTAAATTAAAAAATGCCTCAATTTCAAACTACTCGTACGGCTATAGGACTGAAAGGACTCATAAACACTCAAGGACTCTTATTTTGTCGTTAAAAGTAAAATTGTACAACATACGAAAAATCGTAAAACAAAATGCTTACAAGTCACTGAAAATTGAAAAAACAATTGTGGTGAAAGAGCATTTTGCCATGTATAGTATAATATTAGTATACATTTTTTAATATCGAGTACCAATTACCCACTTATACCCTTAAAGGTATATTATGGAATAGGTACTTATATCCCCCGGGACATGAGATGACAATAAAATATCCTTAACATTACGAAGGTCGTTTCATAATAAGAATACCTTAATTATTATTTATATAATTTTTCGCGTTGTACAGGATATATTTCTTCAGCTAATATATCTCTACCTGAAGACAAATTTTATTTTGGCCCTTAGTAGTTTTAATAATGAGGACGGATGTAAAAAAGAGACATCAAAAAAGTTTTCACAACAACTCTTGCACGTAAAATGATTATTACTCTACTGAAAATATTCTATACAGACTACTAGCGCCACCTAGCAGAAAAACTTGACACTAAAAACGTTGTGACTGAAGCGACCTCTTGCGGCCGTTGCGTAAATCTTTAAAACGGAGGGTTAACACTTTGAACGTAAAAAGCAACCCCTAAAATATGAGCTTACAGCTCCCCCTAGCGGAAATACACTTTGAGATGAATTAGGCGTAAAACGACATCTACCGAGAATATCTTTGGTTTCAGAAATAGATAGCGTGAACCTTCTGTAAACCTAAAGAAATACAAATGCTTTTCTATTGCCGCTTGTATTTCATTTCCTTTAAAATAATGTAGAGACCATTAGTAGTTGCAAAATTGTTAGAATCTCTCTAAAATCGCGGCACCTCAATTCTCGTAGCGTATTCGTGTGAAGACAGCGATACGAATATGCTACCCTAAAATTATGTTTTAGATATACGCCGCAAACGATTCGCCCTGCAGCTAAAATTTTGCTTTAAAATTTGGTACAGAAAAAAAGTAAAGCTATGCTTTACCTTAACTTAAAATATACCCAAAAAATTGTAAAAATAATCTGGAAACTTGATTATTATCTAAAAAAAAACTTACTTTTTTTACTTTATTGTGAACAGTGTATCTAATTTTAGACGTCAGAAGAAGCGGCAAAAATTTAATAGCTTTGGGGCGGCAAATGTGTAAATCCAGCACTGCTTGAAAGCAAGTACTTATAGTTGAGAAGCTGAAGTTTAAACTGGGTAATCTTATATCTATTTTTGCAGTTTCAGCTTCAGGGGTTTAGTTTTCCGAGGTAAAAAGTACCCTACCAAAGTGTCTAATCCAAATCCGTTGAACCATTTATTTAATCGTGAAGAAGTTACAAACATACCCAGACGTTTTCCCTCACAAGCTTTCACATTCATCATGATTTACCTTTACACAAAAAAAGCCTTTCATATCTACGATTTCATCACAAGATTTTCTTTCTGCGAAGTCTAAACCTCATTGGAAGATTTAAATTAAAACGAGGCTGCGGTCACACAAGCACTACCTACAACATCATCATCATCAGCGTTTCGAAAGTCTTTGTTTTTTATGCTTGTAGCCTTACAGCCCTAGGATATATAAATACTTAGCTTGAAAAAAAGGCGTAGCAAAGGACCCTCGACCACATCCTCACTTAAAATCTTGTAACCCTGTAAAACGGCACAAAAAGGAATAAAAAATTCAGTACTCATCTTATGATAAATGTTAACGATAGTAAACAATCAATCAAAAGCAGAAAGATCGTAATTCGTTTGGTGGCAAGCTTTGACCATTTTAGGAAAAGATGGTGTAAAGCGATACTAAACTCATTCTACTCTGAAATGTCTACAAAACTACCTATACTCGTTTTTCCTCACAATACAGCAAGGTAAAAAACAACACGAGAAATTCGCATATTGAAATATGGACAACTACGCAATATTGTCACTTAAGTTTAAATAATGCGAAAGTTTGCGAGTGAAAAACGCTGAAACTGCTAGTAGGTAACTAATTTGAGTGAAATTTGGAATGGAAATAGCTTATAACTTAGATTAACACACAAGCTACTCTATATCCCATAATACTGTGGGGTAAGGGGAACACCGTGGGTAGCCGCGGGATGCACCTCGTTAAGAATAAAAAAATAAGGATTTTAATTTAATGATTTTTAAGACTTCGTTTCTACCAAAAACAACTAGGTACCGTAAAGAAATCAGAACTTAGTAGGTAGTTGGTACTGTCTGCCTTTACTGCGAATACTCTAAAAGCTTATGTTTGGCATTTGACGTAATGCTTTTTCGCACATGACTTTGCATTTATAAATTTCATGTGGCCCTGGATGCAAAACATACCTACGGGTAGACTTAGCGCTTACTATCACGCTAATGACCTGGTCGTGTCAGTATAAAAAAATGTAACAAGTTTAACGGTAAACACCTAAATAAATTGATAATTAATAGTACATTTTTGCTATACAACTTTTGAGGATAAGCGAGGAGAGCTGGTTCGCTTGTTTTTGATAGCCAGTATATGTTTTCAAGGAAACATTAGGTATATCTACTTTCATAAAATCATATACACAATCAATTCAGATTTTACCACTACCAACGAGTTTTCCTAAAAACATTCCTTTTGAGTCTCAGATCGCTTACAATAAATCACTTAAATCCGCGACATTAATCAAACAATAACCATTGGAAATTGGATCCTCTCCTCATCATAAGCTTTTAGAGACCTTTTGTGAGCCCTGACATAACGTGTTATCAAATAAAAGAAAGGTGTGAATTTTAGCAGGCGGTTGAAGAAGCCCCTCCTACTTAAGATGGCGATGCCCCCTCCATGGAGTAAGCAGCCAGTAGCACGAGAGGAACTCATCTTGCCCATACCTACAACCACAGCGGGAGATCACACGGAAACACCTATTTTCGGAAGCAATTATCAGCTTCCGACGAACTCGCGCTCAGAGATTTAGCGACGGCTTTGACGGACACAGCCAACGCGGAGTGCTTGAAAATGTAAATTAAAACACGTGTCACTTCAACAAAAATGGATTCAAACGATATATCAAGCACGTGTGAAAATGATTTGACAAACAGGGATAGATCGCGTATTGAAAAAGATGAATTGGAAGACTGTGATTCAGAATTTGACAGTGATAATGAAACCATTGATATCTGTGAAACCAGTGAGCATTCAGTGAGTAAACTCAGTGATAAAAATTATAAACTAACCAATGTTTTTATGGGTTCTGATAAACTGCTCTTTTTTGAACAGAAGAGAGTGGTATTTCCAAACAAATCTTTGCATAACGCGAGTGTTTGTGACAGTGAGCCTACACAATGTTCTAAAAACTCTATAAATGGTAAAAGTAAAACTTTTCTCATAGACAGTATTTTAGGAAATAATAAAAGCAGTGACTCTGAAGCTGACGTGTCCATAACCAATGATGCTGATAGCTTTGAAGAAACGGCGGATGAGCGGAACGGTAAGGCTATTTATTATAATATATAAGAATCACACTTTCATACAAAATCAAGAACTATTCTGTCTGCTTAGGAAAAGCATAAAAATCTCCTGATATAATCTGATTTATATGAAACTAAACTGAATCTAGCAACATTTTAAATTGCATGGGAGTGGAAGAATTAAGAAAATCTCAGAAAAGTAAATACCTAATAGTTATATGAATTCACTGATACGATGCAATTAGGCACATACTCTTAGAATGTAATTAAGAACATGTACTTACCTATATAAAGCATTCTGCTTTCAGTGCTATTGAATAAATAATTAAACTTATTTTAGTCAGTTAAAGGCTGAATGGTAATAGACAACCTAATTATTAAGTTTGCTGACTCAACTGTTTTTAAAACATAAAATAATATTTTTTCATTTCAATAACACTAATGATGATAAAGCTTAATTTTCTACTCATAAACTCTGCATTAACATTCTCATCTACTAGTTATTTAAAAAAGTCTTGATCAAACGTTTAAAGCCCCAATTTCTTACAAAAATTAACTACTTCCGAACTTCAATAAGAATTGGCACAGTTCGGAATAGCTCTCGGAACTGAAAATGAGTTTGATATCCGGACAATTCAGGTCGAAAGCGTTACTAATTCACCATCATCTATTGATCTAGTTTATTTTAATTGCAATTATGACCGGAAAGAAGAAAATAAAAGCCGACGGTTCCGTTTGGAAAATTCTTTATTTTTAAAACAGTACCTAGGTAAAAGTGACAATATCTCATTAATTAACTTCAAAGAAAATCAGCTCATTGTACGTTGGTAAATGTCAAATTCAGCCGATGATCGGGCTCGATGGCGTACTTTGGGAAAGGCCTATGTCCAGCAGTGGACTGAAGCGGGTTGCTTATGATGATGAAATGTAAAATTCACAATGATACTTAGGTAGGTACCTAGATACTATTAAACATTATTTGGGTAGCATTAGCTCCTATAGCTTGAAATTAAAACTTCTTACCTCTGTTCGGCAGTGTCGTCAACATCAACCTATCCAGACTTGAGTGCGCTGAGTGACGCGGGACTCTTGGCCGGACATGCGTATGCGCATTGGTTGGCTACGCAGCAACCATCTACTACACTCTTCGGTAAGTTGAATGGAATCCACTCTTATTCAAACGATAGTGAATTATTTATTTTTATTTGCAAAACGTACAGTTCTAAGGTTTTTCAATATAAAGTGTATAAATTAGGCTCTAAATTCCATAACAAATATAAGAATGTGACAGTTTTATCACTAATAAAAAATGAGACTGAAAACGGCCATCGCTAATGTTCATAAATTGTTAACAAAAGTTTATACATAGAAAAGCAAATGGAAAATAGACTCTAGGTTGATACCTATACTTTACGGCAGAAATCTCAAGGAAAAGCAATTTTTTTGTGATTTATTCTTAGTTCATTTATGCCGTCATTGGCGTATAAAGTATATAATATGATGTCAATTAATGCTATTAATAAAATGACGAACCGCACCAGTCAGAACCATTGGTCAGAACTCAAAACACTCGGACATCGTATGACCAACTTTCAATAAAATTTATTTTCGTCTTAGTTTTCTCAAATCAGGGATATATGATATTTATAGCGATGATGGCTCAGTGGTAGTGACATCGGCTTGCGATCCGTAGTACGTGCTTTCGAATCCTACCATGAGCTTGAGCTTTCGGTGAAGGAAAACATCGTGATGAAACCATAGCTTGGTGGTAGGGTATTTTCTAATACTCGCCTGGCTAGCTACCACCATCATGTTAAGAATCTGTCGCCAAGCACCTATCGGTGTTTTCCAGCAGCCTCACTTGAGAGCCAATCCCCAATCCAGGTGTAGAGTGATGCCACCTTCAACCAAAAGCTACACTGTAAGTATTAAAAAAAAGGGAATTGAAACTGAATTGGTACACCGTACCACAATACATTGCAGCATAAATCTAAGGTATTCATTTCCTAACCTTTGCACGTACGAGTACAGTCCTGCTCGCACAGCAAAACAAAATCCCAACAGCAGTCAATTTTGAAGGTATTAAAAATCCATAAGTTGATTGGAAATAGCTACTTACTGTTAGGCATAATAAATAAGGATGTCTCATTTATGATGTCCAATGGTCCACCTACCTAACCAAACACGGCGACCTTATAATATTAGATCTGCTTTTATAAAAAGTATTAGACGCTACCAGCCACAAGAGTCACACAAATTGAAAATCACCCTCATCTCCAAATGCTGGTCCATTCGTGACGCAATCGCGTGAGGTACGTCGGGTGTAAGCATTCACACGGCTAGACACGCAACCGCGTACCCCGCAGAGTATAATGGTTTTAGTACATTTGCTCAAAAACGACACCTATGATTGGGTTGTTGTAATTGATATTAATCATTCATCCCGTTGTGAAACACCGGTAGGGTTAGCTAAGTGCCGCTCTGTTTTACATAAAAAGCAAAGCCGCCGCGTCCCTCGCGTGATAGGTAAGTAGTTGATATATTTCTACTCCTAACTTTAAATACCTAGCTAGTTTTTTTTAATTACACAGACATTAATTAGATTACAGTAAACAACTTAAAAACTATAAATCTATGATAAAAGCATAGAACAAACCATTTTTTTCTAGATAACAATGCCAACCTATTATTAATTATTTATGTTTTAGGTAGGTACTTGTCGCGGAAACTAGAGATATGTTTTTTTTATAGTTGTAGAGATATTATTTTTGCAAAAGATATAAAAGTACCTACTATATAAATGCATTAGAATATTGTGTTTAGCGGAAAGTTTCGTAGAATAGCAAATGTGCACTCATGGCTCAAAATTTAGACGTAATTTGCAAGTCTTAAAATTTAAAGTAAATAAGTTGGCATATTATGCGCATTTAGGCGTATGAGAACAAAATTCTTCAAACCAATACAGACGTTCTAAGAAGATCTATGAAAATTAGCGTTAAACGTGAAAAATGTTCAACGTTTAATCTAATTGTTAGACTAACATGGCACAGAGGCTGCTTGCGAGGTACGGCCGAGGACATATTCGTCGAAATGTCGCAGTGGTCGGTGGTCGCGACTTCGCACCGAGGTGTTGACAAACAGCTGCCGCGACGATAATTACCAACAAAGCTCGCCTGTGTGCGCACCCCTTTAGCGGACGCTCTCACATCAGATATTATCCAGAACACGAATTATCACGGGGCCTACCGGCCTCTATTGAGCGTGTTCCTAGTTAAATTCGTAGTTTACTTACTTAATTTGGGGCAGGAATTTTTGATGTGAAATCTGTGCCTATTTGATCAAGTTAACAACAAATATTTTTGGGAAACTTGTTGTTAATATTTAAGAGGAAAGAAAGTTTCGAGATGGTTGCGAATCAAAATTCCAAGAGACTTAGACTTTCGACTGCTGTTTATACTTATTGAACAAGAAACAAGGGAAGTTTCTTGACAGCAAAGCATTCGGTAGTACCTAACTAACTAAGAATAGGTATACCTATGTTCACCTAATATAGCTGCAGTATGTAAAATATTGATCATTCGAAACACAGAATTTCTATAAACATAAAGGACATAGATACCTAGGTATTCTACGTGTTTGTGGCCAAAATGTTCTTTGAATCTCATCATCGTCATTATCAACCTGTATCAATCCACTAATGGACATGGTACGGCACTGAGCCCGGTCTTCAGCTCTTCTCATCCAAACTGCCAGCCACTCGGCGTAAGGCATCGCTCCACCTTGTCGCAGGACGAATCTTCTTCTTTGAAGCTGACCATTCAATAACAAATTATGAACTCATTGAGTTCATAAAAAATGAACGTGCCCTTCAATAATTTTAAATCATTAACATAAATGATCGTAAGCCGCTTGCGCAAGTATTTAGCGTTCGGTTAGCTTTATCGCACACTGACAGTATAATGCGGTGTTTACATGGGCGACTCAGAGTCGCTCGTCGCTCGGGCGCGGCGCAAACATACTGATTGTGTTTATAGCCACTTAACAACAGCTCGCGACAATTCCGATAGTACAAGAAAAAAACTTTACCGTGTATTTGTCTTTAGCGAGAGCAGCTACTTCGTAATGGGGGCGTGCTTTTAAACGCCTCGAAAGTTCATGATAATCGTTTTGTTGGTTAATATTCATGAGTTACGCGTTAGTCATCTAAAATTCAAAACTTTAGCACGTTATTTTCCATGGGTTATCAAAGGACCTCTTTAAAGCATCAACATATAGGTACTTGCTACCTAGCAAATATGATCGTTACCTAAGCGGACAGTAGGTAGCGTTTGTCTGACCAATGACTTTTTAAATATAAAAAACTTCTTCCTACAGATGACAAGAGCAGAAGACCACGCAGAGCCGGCCCGGAGCGGAAGCCTCGTCAAGCATACAGCGCCAAACAACTAGAAAGACTCGAGGCAGAATTCAAGCTAGATAAATACCTAAGCGTATCCAAAAGAATGGAGCTTTCGAAAGCTCTTGGCCTTACCGAGGTCCAAATCAAAACCTGGTTTCAAAATAGAAGAACGAAGTGGAAGAAGCAGCTGACGTCACGGTTGAAGATAGCGCAACGACAGGGGCTCTTTCCGGGACAACTTTTCGGGCATGCCCCGCAAACGTATTCTCTTTTGAATCCATATGCGTATGCGCCGCTCAGTTGTGTATTTACTCCAGTGACTCTACCATCTTCGCCGCCATAAAAATAGGTAATAAATAATAAATGTACCTAGTTGCGATATCCAAACTAAGTCATCATCATTATCATCAGCCTTACGTTCCTGCTTCTAGGACAGAAGGCTCAGACCACAGAGAAAGACAGAGTATAATATACCACACTGGCCCAGTACGGGTTGGGAGATGTTACATACCCTTAATTTAATGTTAGGTTTTTAGATGTGCCAGTTTCCTCACGATGTTTTCTAAACTAATAACCTATAATTTATCATCACATATATAATTTATTTAAAATAATTATTTTTTAAATATAAATAGATATATCCCTGTAACTTTGTCAGTCTGTACCTACTTTTAATACATGATTATAATTGTAATTCTTAAATCTCTTCAAACATTTACCTACAGTTTGTTTATTTTTATTTCTGTATTATTCTGCATCCGTACTGCATGGGAAGTTTTGTTTTAGTCTAATATATTATTAAAAATAGGTACGTGATAAAATAACCTTAATAGCGATGTCATTATGGTGTTTGTTCACAATATACTTAACTACATATTATTTAACTTAGCCAACTACTGCTTGGTCTCTGCGAAAACAAAACTTGTACTTACTTAAGTTGCTACTTTTGACACATATTTAATAATTGTCGTTCTTCTTAAAAGATGTTGTCATTCTATGTCTTAAGTAACTAAACAGTTAAATCTGTTTCGAACGTTGTAAAATAATTCATTCATTTCACCACCATGTTTGAATAGTAATAAAAACTTAAACTTTAAAGCTTTGAATAAATAGTTTAGTAACCTAAAACTTAGTACTTAAACACATTATGTGGGCTATTAGGCTAGTGCTGTAAATATAATCTAGGTATTTAACACAACATATCCAAACATATCTTTAACTCTACGCTGAGATTATCAATTTACAAAACTATTTAAAGCCCTGAAAGCAAAAATTGTTTTATTTCATTAACATCTAATTAAGTATTATGAATAAGTATAAGTAAAGACGACGTAATATTATACATATTTTAGGCCTATGTATTACATTCTAGACAGCGCGTTTTTCACTGTCAGCCATATCGTCACATGACACCAAAAGAGATGGAGAATAGAGTTGATAAAACGCTACCTACTACCTATATATCACACTAGCCGCGGTTTTACCCGTGTGGACTACAATTTATCGCAATAAAAAGTACTTATCTTATGTCCTTCCCCAGGGTTCAAACTATTTCCATAACAAATTTCTTCAAGATCGGGTTTACCTGTAGATAGTTTTTAAGAACAAATAAAAATTACAATCTTACCTCTTTATTTATTAGTAGATATAGATTAAAAATGAAACTTTTGTTTACATGACATTCGTTCGTAGGTTTAACTTAGTTTCTTATAGGCATATCATCAGCGTAAGTCACGCATCGCAATGTGCTATCGGGTACGCAGCGTCGCAGTCCGCGCCGCCAAGTCCCAGCGCTGCCGCCCTCACTGCGCCCAGCGCACCGCCACGCGCCCATGCAACTCCTGCACTGAAATATAACACTGATTTATCGGCTGAGCTCTAGGAGTATAAAATGGTGTCAAATAAAAATGGTAATGGTAATCCACATCTTACATGGTTAGTTTAACAATGTGGTAGGAGGTATGACACGGTAAACCTGGATTGGGAATTGGCTCTCATAAGAGGCTGCCGGAACACACAGATTTGATCAGTTGCTTGGCAACAGATTAGACGAGCACTTCAAAATGCCCTACCACCAAGCTATGGAATCATCACGATGTTTTCCTTCGCCGAAAGCTTAAGCTCATTGTAGAATACGAATCCACGACCTATGGATTGCAATCGAACGTCACTACCAGTGGATAATTTAAAGGCTTTTAGTCTCAAGCAGTCTTTGAATTCTCTGCAATAACTAAGAAGTCCTCAACGGAACCCAAACCTTAAACTCGAGCCCTGATATACATAGGTATAGGTATCCTTGCTGGATTTAATACCTGCTTTTAAATGACACTCCCACAAAGACAAATCTAATGACACCTAAGCAATTTGGGCTACAGGCCGTGCCAAAGAAATGCACATACATACCTACATACATTCAAACATAACACTCCTTCTTTCGCAGTCGGGTATACTTACTGCCAAACAGGTAACCAGAATCTGTTTGCATCCTGCAGACTCCTCGACCGTTTGTTCCCCACACACAGCGCCCGATAAAGGCATGGCATAGACTTCGGCCGTGTAGCCAGGAGCGCGTACCGAACTAGTTTATTGACAGAAGCCAGAGGCGGCTTGTTCTTTTGTTCTGGTACTTCCCGCTTTAACCGAAACACTTCGTCGATGTTCATGGAATCGCCGTTATTGTCCACCATTTGCATTACTTGAGGCTGCTGATGGGTCTGCAGTGAGAAACAAGAATTTATTTAAGTAGATACCTAATGTTGTGCAAAATACTGAACAATATTGTCTCATTAGACCTCATTAGGTCCACTGAGTACAATAAAATTTATACCGTGTAGAATGTAGATATACCTACTATCAAATTTATATCCAGATATGCAGCTAAAGTTCATAAGAGTTAGATTTGACGTAACGCCACCTTCGATCGTCGTCACTTAACATCCGGTGACTTGTGGTTAAACTCCTGTAAGTATAAAGGTAGTAAAAAATTAGCTAATTATTAATTAGATACTTAAATAGGTACCTAAGTATTTAAATAACGAGACAATTAGACTTTCGCGTGATGGTAAGTGCCACGTCACAGATGCAGTATCTTCTAAAACCTTCTTGGGTAGATCGACACAACAATCTTCTAGATCTAGGAAGGTATGTCAGTGGACCAGCAACGTGCCTTTCAAACTTCTAACCCTACAACAGTAATGTTAGCATACTAATTCCTCTGCGTTAATTGTTAAATTACAATTTGCCATATTATAGAATACAGCGGCAGAAGTTGCTACTCACCATTGTAATACACATAAGCACTTGCAAGACAAACATCCCGAACGACAGAAACGCTATTCCAGTCAGCGATATATCGAAGAGGTCTGCCAGACCGAGGCTGTGGCTGTTGTCCCGCTCTTCTACCGCGTATTCTTCTACCACAGCGTGATGCTGCGGCGGTGCTGGCTGATGATGGTAAATAGGCGGAGGAGGAGGCGGCATTGAATACTCATAGCCACCACCTAGTAAGGAAAAATAAGTGAGCTCTTTGTGGTTGAATGTTGTAAGATTTCCGTCACTGGTTGTAAGTACCTATGCTTGGTTAGGTATAAGCAGCTAAACCTAAATCTAAACATAAGTAGGTATGTACTTGTATAAACTTACAGCAGCCTTTGTTCGTTTGTTGTTAATTTCACGGCGAAACGGCTAGGCGGTTTTAATGCAATTTTGCATACTTACAAGTACCTTACCTACCCTGTGTAACATAGGCTTATTATCCCAGAAAAATAACCTGCGGGAAATCACGCTTACGCAACCTCTAATTTTAGAAGAAAAAAAATGTTTCCGTTGCGGGAATCGAACCCGCGACCTCACGCTTCACAGTGTGATCCAAAAGAAACAATACCCACAATCAGAAAACAGAACAGGAATCAAACAGTTTTGTGAGTTTTGTTGAGTTTTGGTGTGTTCCGGCAGCCTCACTTGAGAGCCAGTTCCCAGTCCAGGTGTAGCGTGGCGCCATCTTCGACCGCATCGTCACTTAGCATCAGGTGACTTGTGGTCAAACGCTACCCTGTAAGTAGTAAACAAAAAAAAAAGTTAAAATGTACCCTTTGTATTATTACCTATTTACCTACCTCCCAACGTGTTGATACATTTTCACACAAATTTTGGAAAGACAAGACAACAGATGATAATAAAAAGGGTAATCCGCTGTAAACTTACTGTACTTGGACATATCATAAACACCGGGAGCACTCTGAACGCCATGAGGCCCTTGAGGCTTCTGTCCTTCAGGCTCGGTATATCCTACCTCGCTCCCTTCATAAACTTCGTAGCCCTCTCTGGTCTGCATGTTAGGTGAAATAGATAGAGGAGCTGAAGCATTGTCCATCACTAGGTTGGTGTTCATAGCCACATTGTAGTGGCGGTACACGTCGTTAAGGGCTGCCACTCTGAAATTACTGTTATGTAAGTACTTAAATGTAAGAAATTGTTTAGTTGTTGTAATATATAGCTACAGGTTGAATTTTAGAGATGACTTCGGATAGCCAAATCCATAAGTATGAGAAAAACAAAAACATAGCAAATTAGTTTTTAACAAAAACTGCCTTTTGATATTTTTAAACCGCACTGTTTATAAATTTTGCGATAAACATGATATTCTGTATTCAATCTGCCTTGCGGTCTCTCCCTCGTGTAAGTTGTTATTTTCCATACAAACTTGAATATCCAATTCAACCCCCTCAAGGGATGATTTTCGAATAATCCTTTCACAGTGCTTTAAATTACCTCAGTAAAAAACCCTATAAATAGTACGCCTCCATCACCTCTGAAACTATGCAATATAATGTGTGTGAATGAGTTAGGTTTTTGAATTTTATAGATTTAGTTCATACTTAGCCAACCATTCCTGGTAATTGGCGGACCCTACATCATACATAAAGTTCGTTCTGAGGTCTTGCGATCGCCGCATGAAGCCATGGTCCTTCTCGACAGCAAAAGGCTTGCCAAGACGGTCCTGCGCCATGTTTTTTCCCATCTCTTCCAAGATTTGCTCAGCAAGGTAGTTCCGGCAGTGGTATTCATTCATCATTTTTCTGCAAGGATATTTCACGCTTTACCGGTAAAATATTGTAAAAAAATCTGAGCCAGAAATAAAGAACTAAAACGCTATCGATAAAAACGAAAACAAAGATAAAATAATAATACCTAATAATATGGATAAAATCTCTCTATATCATTCTAGCTGCTTAAAATTATATACGAGATCTTCCGAAGTATCGTAAATAAAACTGGTCAGTTGTATTTTACAAGTGGATTAAAGTTTAAACGCACGTTACGTGCTCAGGATGTATGAATACTTAGATAAGAGCAATATTTTAATGAATGAATACATATTATCTTAAGTAATTTATCTATCTAATTTCTTGCATGACCGCTGAATTTAGTGCTCAAATATTTCAAGAATAAATGTTTTCCTACCTGTGATATCCGAGAGTAGACAACGCTGCATCAATAGACCCGTTAACAGACGCGACACTTTTGCTCACTGAATAATTTGCAGCATTTTCTCCTGCTTCTTCGATAAAATAAGTAGGCATGAGGTCCGTACGCAGGATATCGTTCACATTTAAATCACTATCAAACATCTTCGTGCTTCCAGTTAGTTTTACCAGAAGAAGTATGAAATAAATCTTATTCATTCTAATACAAGTGAACTGCGTGTGCTTTTAGTTTGAAATGGAAGCAGGCAATGGGCGTCATAAAGTTGTTGGAGGCACATTACTCGGGTTATAAAGCGGAAAATGTCAGTGCATTAGCGTTGAGATTTATCCGTGACTATCTTGTTAAATAACTGTTCTTAAACTGTATTTACAAAGGCTTTTCACTTCTGTGTTCTCAATAGGCGACGCAATTAAATATGCACTTACATAATTGACATATTAAGTTCTTATTTGAATGGGTAAGACTGATTATTATCTTTGTGGCAATTGATAGCCCATTAAATAACAAAAATCGGAACTCATGGTTCATTTTATTATAGTCGCTGAACCTACTCATTACATACAATGATTACAACGTAAAATATCACATGAACATAATATCTTAACAAACCTGAACAAATACTTTCAGTATCCTACCAACCACACATAAATAAAAATGCGAAAGTGAGTTTGTTGGTTTGTACTTTAATGCAGCAGTAGAGGAAAAGAATAAATGTGATTTTATGAGAGATACTTATGTACACGCTACATTTTATCTTATTATATCCTACTAGACCCGGTGAACGTATAATCGTATAATGAGCGACAAAAGTAGCTGATGATACTCGATTTCCAACTTTTGGAATAAAGTGAAAAATAAAATCAGATAATTTATGTTCAGCTACTTTTGTCGTTGACTGTACCACCTCTGTGACCTGGCAATTCCCATACAAAATTTCCTTTGGGGTTTTCTCTTTATTTTATTATTTTAGACCCCATCATTAAAACGAACATAACCAAAATAAAACCGGTCTAGGCGTTTTGAGTTTTAGCGAGACCAACGAATAGAAATTGATTTTTATATAGGTACCACTTATAAGAAAGAAGATCACGAGTTTCAGAAAGTGGAGGCGCTAGCGAATGTCGTAAAATATTTGTATGAAAAACAGCGTAGCACCCCTAGCGGTAGGTATAACTATACTAAAAAATTAAAATTACCTATTCATAAATACAAAAACCAGGGGTACTGCACGTAGGTTACGGCTAGTATATCTACTTACATACTTAACAGATATAGGTAGGTAATCATGCAGTACCTACTCTTACAAATTTAATCTCTCTTGGTGGTCCGGTATAAAGGATCGACCCCGCTGGGTTGTCGATGTTCCTATTACCGCTGTGCCCTTACCAGCCCACTTAGGGGCGGTAAAAGGATCCTTTGTTGCATTACTAATGTTCAGATGTCATCGCGGAGACGTTTGACGTGAGAACAAACCATATTGCGCATCTTTGAGAAGAGGGAAGCTTTACTGATAGGCAAACAGATTGAGTGGGGTTTTAAAAATACCGTTTAACGGGGTAGAGGTAGGTACCTCTTTACTTACTGTACTTAGCTAAATAGGTACATATTTATTTATTACTAGTGACACGCCCCGGCTTCGCACATATAAGGCGGGCTCATAGAAAATTCCCATAGAAAAGAGTCTAATGAATTTTCCAAAAAAATCTTACATGTGTCCTGTTTCCTGAAAATAACGCGTATAACAAAAGTAAAAATTATTCAAATAGGTCGAGCGCGAGCCATATTCGAGTTTTAGGGAGACTAAGGAACACCAATTGTTTTTAATAGGTATAAATGAGATAGCGACCTGCCAAATGTAAACAATTGAATGTACTGCAATGAGTCTTGAGTTCATACAAAAATCCCATAAAAAAACACAAGTAGGTAGGTTAGTAGGTAGATATTAAAATATTATTGTTTGGTTAAATATAATGCGTGATGCTATTGGTCAAAAATATTTAGCTACTAGTTCTAAATCATGGAGTAGGCTTTTCTATTCCATGTTCTTGGCACTCTTCTTTCACACTATAAATCTTTCAAGCATCAATGATTTATCGTGAAAATACAAAGGTTAAAAGAAATCGCTCTAAGCGACAGGCTTATTTTGTTTCGTCGCAGTTACATAACAATGAATTTCGTATATAAGGGCAGGTATAGGTACTACCAACCTACTTAAAATATATTACTAAAAATTTGAGACAGTTGAAAGTCACCAAACAAGAAATACACAAAGGTACTTTATAGATACACCAGTTGGCGAAGAAAAACAAAATGTTTAGGCAGTGAATTCAGCATAAATAACAAATAAATAAGTTAATCAAAACTTTATTAAAACATAGAAGTTTATAGAATATACATCTACTTAAGAGTATGTTTAAAAATACTAAAAACTTTTAATCAGAGATTATTGCAATTTCATAAGTAGGTACATACCTATTTTTATCTGTAATAGGTATAAGGATCGAATACAATCTGTCAAAATCCCATACTTTAGTGTTACACATACATGCATCATAAGTTATCATAACATAATTTCTACACATTTTAGACATTCTCAACACATCTAAAGGCTTACCTACATATTTCTTTTAAATGAACCGAGTATAAATAAATAACAACACATGCAAATTTTCATGATCATTCAATCTAAATCATATTCAAAAAATTCACATTTTCTTCATGCTCTAATTTTATAAACTTTAGTAACATTTTGATGAATTCTACAAAAAAATAATGTGAACTTATTTAAGATCCATAAAAACTTCAAATTAGTTGGAAATAAGAAATTTCATCTTAACGCCCGAAATTAATAATCCGCGGTTTTGGATCGATATGTCATGTCATAATATGTCATTTTAGTAGTAATCTGTCAAGCCCTAGTACTAAAATGACATATTGTGACATGACATATCGATCCAAAACCATGGATAAGGAATTGAATTGTTTATTATTAATTTCGGGCATTAGAAAAGTAGTGATATACAATCCCAACAATAAAAATATACAGTATATCAAATAAGAGATTTAACACCATACTAATAGGGATATAAATGGAACAGCAAAATGATTCATATTATAACTGTTTAATTTCCACTCCTGTGAGTTAGTATAATAAGTATTTGTTAGGATGATAACAACACATCCCAGTTTATTTCATTATTGTACACTTCCTGTTCAAGCCACAATTCGTAGTTTTCTTTGAACTCCTCATCGAGCTCAATGTTTGATTCAAGAACACTGTTTATGTCTCTTTCAAGTGGTGTCAGATCTATTTCTTGGTCGCCCCCTATTCCGTATCGCCTCTTGTTAAATCGGTCCACACTCACTCTCAATGTACACTCTTCATCTTGGAAATCCCAAGGCCTAGCATCAACATCATTACCGAATGCCCAATCGTCATTCAATCTGTGACGAACTTTAGAGTATATGGCACTTATCGTTTTCATGTTAGATTTCCTCCACTGCCTGCCGAGATATTTGCTCTGCATTTTAAGTAATTTTAACACATAAAACTGCATCAATGCATGTCTCACTTTCAGGGTTCTTTTCAGAATGGGAGCACTTTTGAAAACAACAAGCATCATAATTCTAGCATTCTTCCATTTTGTTAGTTTGTTTAGTATCCTGAGGAGATTAATACAAGAGAAGACATTTCTCCATGAGTACCATACTGAGGTGTCACCAATATCCAAGCATTCTTTTGTTAATTCGGGCTGTTCTCCAATGACACAAGCTGGGAAGTCAAAGATGGGTATTGTGTTCTTTGCTCCAACATATGACAAAATATTCTGATTGAAGAATTTCAATACAAGGGGCATGCAGTTTGCGTAAACAAGATGTTCGGACATAAACTCAAATTGATATACATGATTTAACTTGAAATGTTTTAAAAGTAATAACAAAATTGCCGTTACAGCTTTAACAATGATTTCTTTGTGTCTGTTCACATCAATGCCCAGTTTCAAGGACTGTAGCACGGTCATAGGCATTTCTTCTGGAAGCAAATCAGCCATGATGTTGATTGAATATGTTTTAGCAGTAGAAGTAGGAGCGGCAGCTAATAGTATTTTCAAAAGAGCAATCATATATTGTGGTAGATTTGGCACCATAGCTCTGTATAAAGTTTCCGCTTCAGTTTCATCTACTTCTCTTTCACCTTTAGTTAGAGGGCTTCTCGCTATCTCAATTTCTCGTTCCACCTGCAATTCCGAGAGGCTGGTGTACATGTGTTTTTTCAAAATGTCGATGCCTTCATGAATTGGCTGCGGCAGGCCGGCAATAGTTTGCCTATCACCAGGAAGAGAGTAACCAACAAACTTTATCCTCACATTGTCCAGGAACATGTCTATGTCTCTCTGTCTCACTTTTGACATCCACGGCAGACTTCTGGACAGTGGTGGAGGTGGTGGAGGGCTGTCAAATTGTTTGAAGTACATGAATTCCGGCCAGTGTTTAAACTGAGAAGACCCCATTTGAACGGATGGTATTGTCTGAAATTCCATTGAGTAATCCTCTGACCCATTGCCTGTTTCATCTTTATCAACATAAATCTGCTCATCAGATTCATCAAGCGATGTCTGCTTCATGAATGTCTGCCTTCGGAGAGCTCTTTCATTTTCTTTGAGTTTTCTATTTCCAGGGTTTTGGTTTTCCAACATGTCTGCTGCACTGGGTGGTGGGGAGCTAGCTCTCATACCTCTAGTTATTTCAATGGTATCTTCAGTTATTGGAGGCAAGTTGTTATTATCTCTGAGTTTTGCTTTCCGTTCCTTCAACTCCTTTGAACCACCCAAATAAACAAGAAACACTTTCCATAGGAGCAGTAATACTTTCTTCATCGGGAAGTGTGGAGTAGTTCCAGCACATAGATGTGTCACCATGCTCAGTAACTTTACAGGCAATAACTCCTCACCAAAAGGAGTACCAAGCTCTTCTTTGAAGTTTTTTACTAAATGAGCATATTCAGATTCGGGATTGTCTTTCTCGGTTCTCATGTGTTCTGTAATCAAATACAAAACTGATAAGATTACTCGAAGGCTCGTAGAGTCTGCCAGAGATTCTGCTAGCTTTCTGGAGGCGATAGCAGAACTGCTGCGGACAATCTCTAGATTCAATAATTCCACAAATGCGGAGAACGTTCCCATGTCGTACAGTGTCATGATATTGACGCGGGCCCAGTGAGCCTGTTCTGCATCAGATTGCATCTCTGCCCAGCAGCCCTGTGCTAGATACAGGATACACCGAGTTGCTCGCATTCGAATTTCACTCACGGCGACGTCTAGATGCTCCAACAACTTCATTATCACGGTGCGCTGTTGTTTGCTTGTCAGCCGCTGCCAACTAGGACGGTAGTTAAATTCTTCCATAATATCCTCGAACGCCTTGACATTGTGTTGGTATTCAGGATGTTCCGTGTAGCTATACAGTTCAGCTATCTCGTTAGCTTGATTGTCGCAGTCATCGTAGACGAAATCGAGCTCGGGGCTCTCCATATCGTTGACACAGTCTCCATCTTCCATGGCACGGCGGACGTCGAGCATTTTTGTGCCTCCTCGTCGACCGTTGCCGTTAGTTCCCATAATCAGGCACAATATCGTTGTAGTACGGAGATTTTACATTTCAAAATCAATAAACGCAAAGTATTCAAAGGATTACTGTAATGGCAGACAAACTTCACTCATTTTATGATTTTACTCACTCCAGTCTCCAATCAAAACTAAGAAGAACCACATTAGTTTTGACAGTGACAGTGACTATGACAATGACAATAGGCTAAGTGATTTTTTTTTTTTTTTTTTTTGTTATGGCGTCACACGATTAGTGTATTTGCCAGTGTCAAGTGTAAAAGATTTCAAACTCAGAGAGTTGAATCAAGTTAAAATGATGTGGGTGATGATGATGATGAGATGATGGGATGAGGATAGCGTTTAAGTAAAGTAGTGGCGCTTTACTTAAACTTTACACGGACTTTTTTGGAGCAACTTGAAAAGTCACTTTCACAACTTTATTTCAATTTCCCACACTCGTACACATTAACGAACACATAATGGTTAATAATCCACCAATATTACACATTATCACTCGAAGAAACACAAGTTTTGGAAATAAAAATAAAATTTTCACGTTGACAATTCGATTACCGCCAAAAAAGTCAGGCTAAGTGATAGCAGACAAAATAGTGAGAACTGACAGATTGCCTATGAAATGAGCATTGACCTATGGAAATGAGACATTCATGATCGCCCAAATTAATAACGTTCTCTCTTTTCGTGAAGTGTGGAGTGCAGACAGAAAATATTATGATAATGCTAAAATAATGTCTCTGAGATTTTACTCTCTACTACACTCCATAGCACACACACAGAGTACTAACTACATCTTCTCTGTGGTCACAGACATTTTGATTTGACAGCCTAAAGAGGTTTGTTACTTGTCTTGTCAGACAGAGAGAGAATTCTTTAGTCTGATAAACAGAAAAACAGATAAACTGGGTTGACTGTCAGATGATTGTCAGATTGGAGCGGGTGCTTTGGCGAGTTTTTAAATTTGAAAAATATCCTTAAATTGTATCTTGTATTATTTTGTGTAAAATATTATCATATATCTCATGTAGAATAAGTGTCTGTATAAAATTCATAAGTATTGTAGTGCTTTATATCATTGCCGGTTTTCGTTTTGTTGCTACATAGATAGACTTCATTTGTTTTATAAGTAGGTAATCATTGTTATCGATCTTCATGGAGATTTTCGATGGGGGTGGTAGGCCCCCTGATAAAAACCATCCTACTGAGACCGCGTCCACGGATAGATGCTTTTTGATCCCGTCACCGGTGGAATTTGTTTCCATCGCATCTGACTCTTCAGATGTTGTGGAGCGTTCCCCCCTGCTGGGCAATGGCTCTTCCAATACTGTTAAGCGGAAAAGACATTCCAAGAAGCATTCTAAAAAGAGCAAAGAGGAAAGTGAGTCGCAAGACTCAACTATACCTTTAGGCCAAGCTTGTTCATCATCAAATACAGTCCCAGATTCGCAAATCACCGATTCATTTGCCTCCCCTCCGGCTACTGTTTCCCAAACTCCGTCAATTCCGTCTTATATTCCCTCCGGCAGGCAGGTCTACACGCCCTGTGACAAGGGTCCCTTTGTAGTCCATGTACAAAAAGTGGAGCTCTCTCCAACCTCTGGTACCTCCCTACACCCGGTGAACTTTGGTCGCTTTCTGAGTAAGAACAAATTTTTTGACATAATTGATGGCAGTGTTCAAAGAATCGGGAGGAATAGAGTATCGTTATCCTTTAATAGCGCTATCTCTGCGAACAATTTCGTAACAAGCGAGATTCTAAAAAATAACGATTATAAAGCTTTCATACCTTCATTCAGTACCGTCCGATTGGGTTTGGTCAAAGGGATTCCCGTTGAATGGTCTGAAGATGAAGTTCTAGAAAATATCCGTGTCCCTAATGATGGGGGACCAATAGTAAAAGTTCGACGTTTGAATTACAAGGTCGTAATTGATGGTGCTCCTGTGTATAAGCCGTCTCAGACATGCGTTATTTCGTTTGACGGGCAGGTTCTTCCCCCTCGGGTGTTTATGTGCTTCAACTCGCTTGTTGTCGAAAGATACTATTATCCGACTGTGCAGTGCTTCCAGTGTTGTCGTTTTGGCCACACTAAGAACACCTGTAGGTCTAAACCTCGATGTTACAAGTGTGGAGAGGCCCACACTGGCGATGCTTGTAGTGTTGAGGAAGGCACTTCCCCCTGCTTGTCATGCTCTGGTCTGCACTTTGCCACAAGTAAGAGCTGTCCTGAATTCGATAGGCAAAAACAAATTAAGATCACAATGGCAGAGAAAAGTATGTCCTATGCTGAGGCCTCTAGGTTGCATTCCCCTATAAGGGGTAAAAGTTACAGTGATGCGGCTAAAACATCCTATGCCAACGTTACCCATGTGCCTTCACCCTTGAACAACAAATCTCCTAGCTCAGTTTCTTATAAAAAAACAGTCTTCCTCAAGCCTAGACTACCTAACAGTTCGCAAAGTCACGGCTATGATCGCGCTGCCCATCAAGCTATAATTAGTAACCCTCACATGCCCAATAATAATGGTGTTGCCTTCAATAGTCCCATCACTGATCCCTCTTCATCCTCTGGTAGCATTTTGGAGCTTATTCAAGCTCTTACTAGGCTACTTAACTCTCCTGCTCTAATACCGTCCAACGCTGCCCAAGTTTCTCCCTCCCCTATGTTACAATCCCTCCATTATGGCACCCGCTCTAGGGCTGCAATGGAATTGTCAAAGTCTGCGTAGTAAAAAGTCTGATCTTTTATACATTATCAATAAATATGATCCCACTGTTATTGCCATCTCTGAGACTTGGCTTAAGCCCGGTTCCTTTTTCAAGGTCCCTCGCTACCTCTGTTTCAGGGATGACAAAGCTGATGGGTATGGTGGCTCAGCCATACTTGTCAGAAACTCTGTAAATTCTCATCTTGTTCAATTACCATCATCTTATCTCTCTGAGAACTTCTCAGTAGTTGCAGTTAGGTTGAAAAACTTAACTTTTGTATCATTGTATATTCCCAGACCATCGTTTGATATATTAAATAGAATCCTGTCATTATTATCTCACATCCAAGGTCCCTTTATCATAATGGGGGATTTTAATATCCACCACCCAGTTTGGGGTTGCCAGGCCTTAGATTCACTTGCAAATTATGTATTCAATATTATGGATAGTTTGGGTTTGTGCTTGTTAAATACTGGTTCCCCTACACGCCGTACGAAGCCAACTGAACGGGTTAGCGCTGTTGACCTGACTATGGTGTCAGCTAGCCTAGCTCCCTCAATGTTATGGAGAACTTTATCTTCTTGTTATGGTAGCGATCACTTTCCAATTCTGTTTGAGCTCCCTTTTTCTGTAACCAACTCAGTCCCATTTAAGCCGTTATTAGAATATAACCTTAACAAATCTCGGTCTGATGAATGGTCCAAATTTTCATCGTACCTAGATCGAACTGCTTCTGACCTTCCCCTCATTCTTTCCCATTCTCTGAGTGATTGCCTTAACTCGCTTATAAATTGTCTTCATTCAGCTGCTAGACATTCATTTCCTGCAAAGGTCCAAAATATAAAACATAGATCTCCTCCTTGGTGGGATCGTGATTGTATGATTGCGGTAGCAGATAGGAAGAACGCTGAGGATGTCTATTGTGAGAACATGACAAATGAAAACTATAAAAGTTTAATGACAGTTTTGGATAATACAAAACAAATTCTTCACTCAAAAAAGTCAGAAGGTTGGAAAAATTTCTGCTCGACTATTTCTCCTAACGTTCATTCCTTCTTTGTATGGAATTCAATCCGGAAATTCCGTGGTTCATATAGAGAACCTTCTCCTCCATTCCCTAGTTGTGACAGTTGGTCTGAACAATTTATGGATAGACTAGCCCCTCCTTTTGTTCCTAATTTTGTGAATACTTTGTCTCCAGGTTTCTCCGCTCATGATGCAAGTTTCCTACCTTTTTCTATGCAGGAATTACGTTTTGTTCTCTCTTCTCTTAAAGATTCTTCTCCTGGTCCAGATGGGATTCCGTATTCCTTTTTGGTTAACGCTGGGGAGAAAGTTTTAGGTTATTACCTGGAAATGATAAATTTGATGATCGATTTAGGGTTCGTCCCCTCTGCAATGAAAACACAAATTATTATTCCAGTGTTAAAGCCTGGCAAGAATCCTGAAAAGTCTGAAAGCTATCGTCCAATTGCCATGTCCTCTGTCTTGGCAAAAATTGTGGAGCACCTTATTAAAAATCGTCTTGAATGGTTGCTTGAAAGTAGGAATATCTTACCTGAATCCCAGTGGGGTTTCCGCAAGGGGAGAGGTACTTTAGATAGTTTATCTATTTTTGTTACTGATATTAGACTCTCATTTTCGAGGAATGAGTCCATTGTTGCTGCTTTTCTTGACATATGTTCTGCGTATGACAATGTTTCCCTGTCAATTCTTAAAATCAAGATGGAAAGCTTAGGTCTTCCAGGTAAAATTATTAATTTTATACTAAATCTTTTTCTAGGTCGTACAGCTCATCTTAGATTAGCTGGTGAAATAAAATGTTCCAGATCTGTCTATAAAGGTCTGCCTCAAGGCTCTGTTCTAAGTCCTCTCCTGTTTAATCTGTACACCTATGACTTAAATAGGTCTGTGTTACCTTATTGCAGGTTGCTCCAATATGCAGATGACCTAGTTATATATAGTGCTGATTGTAATATATTAAGTGCTGCCCATATGTTATCCCAAGCTCTTGAGTCATTAAGTGTTTGGTTGGGCCACAATGGGTTTGATATAGCTCCCCTTAAAAGTTCTGTCGTTATCTTTACAAGAAAACGGTTGAAACCGAGACTTGACATATTATTTAACAATATTAGGATTCCTGTTGAAAACGAAAAGAAATTTCTAGGACTCGTATTAGACAGTAAACTAAACTTTTCATCTCATTTGAACTATGTTTCAGTTAAATGCGAAAAAAATCTTAATATTCTAAGATGTCTGGCAGGTGTTTGGTGGGGGGCACACCCCTTTTATCTAAAGCTGCTCTATAATGCTATTATTCGTAGTGTTATAGACTATGCTTCATTTTTATATGAGCCTGCCTGTAAAAGAGCTCTTAACTCGCTGGACCTGATTCAAGCAAGAGCTTTACGTATTATTATAGGAGCAATGAAGTCTACTCCTAAAAATGCTATGCAAGTGGAATGTGACGACCCTCCTTTGGATTTGAGACGTCAATATCTATCAGATATGTTTTTGTCTCGGTTGTTTCAGTTCTCTTCACATCCTTTGTTCCCAAAATTGCAACTTTTGCATAATTACATGTCACTGGCTTATTGGGTTCATAAAAAATCTCCTTGTTTAGTTGTGAGCTATGCAAAAATTATGAACCTTAGGTTCACTACCCATAGAACTCCTAAAATTCCTCTATTTGAATTTGATTATGAATCTATTATATTTTCTCCCATTTTGCATCTTAATTTAGATTTAGCTAAAGGTGATTATTTTGCTAATTCACATTTTCTAAGGGTAAAAGATAGCCTTTGGCATGGCTGGCATTATATTTATACAGATGCATCTAAACTAGATCAAAACGGGTGTGTTGGTGTTGGTGTATTTCATCAGAACTATAATATCGTTCAAAAAATTAAGTGTCCCCCTGAAACTTCAGTCTTTGTTGGTGAATGCAGGGGTATTATGGAGGCTATCAATTACATATTATTGTTTAAATTGCATAGATCTGTCATTTTCTCTGATTCTTTGAGTGCTCTTCAGGCCTTCCAAAGTAATCCCTTCAAAACGGGTTCCAGAAACTGGATTGTATTTAAGTGTAAGGAGCTGTTGGTGAGATGCTCTGCTCTGGGGTATACCGTCCAACTAGCATGGATCCCTAGTCACAGCAATATCCCTGGTAATGAAAAGGCGGACGAGATTGCAAAACATGCAACCATCTGTGGTGATAAAGTTCCCTTTAAGAACTATCCCCAGGACCTTTTGCTCCTCCCCATCCGAGACCTAAGGTCCAGGTGGTCAGTGAGATGGTCCAGAAGCAGTAGTCGGTTGGGATCCAACTTTGCTAAATACCAACCCCGCTTACAGACCAAACCCTGGTTTTTTAAGTTCAGATGCAATAGGAGAATTTCCTCCACCATCTCTAGGATGAGATTTGGCCACTGTTGTTCGGGTGTGCATTTAAAAAAGCTCCGTATCAAAAATTCATCTATCTGTGAATGCGGTTTGGATGAAGCCGACCTAAATCATATTTTTTTTTCCTGCCCCAACTTTGATCATAGCTTGTTATTCTCATTGTTAATTCACCATAAATTTCCATTCCCTGTACATATAGATAATATTTTATGTAGTATAAACCTTTCATCCATAGATTTAATTTCATCTTTTGTTACTGTAAATAACATTAAATTGTAAAATTTTAATATGATATGTATATATTGTATATAATAATTCATTTATTCATGCCACTTCTTCTTTTGCTCATTTTTTTTTGTGTTATATTTTCTAAGGTATTTTTCATTTCCCTTTTTTAGTTCAAAATTCAAAATTCCAATTCCGTTTATTTTAATAACACTTTTTATATCATTCTGACTGACATGATGATGGCAGTAATGTTTCACAATTGCCATTAAAAAAAAAAAAAAAAAAAAAAAAAAACTGGGTTGGGTTTTGGGTTGTGTCATAAAGCTGTTGTCGATTTTTCTAATTTTTGATAATTATTTTTCCGGTTGGAGTGATAATACAGGTAAAACAAATTAATATACTCATGCAAAGCAAATAAAATTTATTTCGCAGAAGTGTTACGTGTAGCCAGGGAGGGAGCCAGCTTATTCATTGCCCAATCAGGCAATCAACCAATAAATCACCAATTTCCGTGCTACACATACACATAAAGTTTCCTGACAAACTCAAAATAAAGAATAAACCCAGTGTTTATAACTTTCAGCGTCACGATGGCCGAGCTAGCGGCTTTGCTGCAGACTGATATCCCTGAGGGGCGGAACAACCTCACGGACAGCCACACGAATCTAGAGCGTGTAGCCGATTACTGCGAAGCGAACTACTTCCAATCGGAAAACAAACGTCTCGCCCTCGAAAGCACTAAGAACTACACGACGCAATCGCTCGCCAGCGTTGCTTACCAAATAAACACTCTTGCATATAATTTCCTTCAGTTACTTGAGCTCCAAACCATGCAGCTTTCCGAAATGGAAGGTCAGATGAACCACATCGCCCAAACTGTAGCGATTCACAAGGAGAAAGTGGCGCGAAGAGAGATTGGTGTTTTGACTGCCAATAAAGTAACTAACAGAAACTATAAAATCATTGCTCCAGCTAATCCTGAAAAACCAATCAAGTATGTTAGGAAAAGCATTGATTACACAGGTTTGTAAACTTAGTTTGTCCATTATACATCATCAATTGTCACATAGTTACTTGCATTGACTGCCAGAAATGGGACTAGATGGCATATAGATAAATCTATTGAACACCATAGCGTATTGTGACTTGCTTGCTCCATTTATGGAGCAAGCAAGTCACAATCTGGTATGCAAGAGACAGCAAGGTTGTCCAAAACAAGATGGGAGAATGATTTACATCTGATGTTGGGGCCATATTAGACAAGGTTTGCATAAGAGTGATCTCTATGGAGACAGTTGCCAAAAGGCCCTCAGGGATCTGGTTATTTCTTTTATTCTTATTTAATTATCTATTACTAGTTGTGCCTATGGTTGCATTTGCGTCTACGGTTTATCGAGATAAGAAGTATCCTGTCCTTTTGCAAGGTTCAAAATATCAACCAAATTTCATTACAATCAGTACAATACTGTTTAGTTTATCTGGAACAAACAAACAATCAAAACTTATCTCTTTAAATATAGTATAGTAAATTAGATTAAAAGGCTTAGCAAATAAATATCTCATAACTAAATTAGGCGCAGGAACATGAATGCGTAGAAGTCTAATTGTACTTGGGTTAATACGCTCCGACGTCAAAATGTACAATGGTCAAAAATCTCATTAATGAGTGATTGTTATAAAGAACAAATGACAAATTGTGAACGTGTCAAAATTCGTAAAGGGCGAAAAGTGTCTATGTAATAACGTACATGCGACAAAATGTAAAATATAGTACATTCTGGCAGTACGTTAGAATGTTCAGGTGTATGGATAACGGATATTTTGTATGGGAGAATTGATCGCATAACTGAGCACGCTGATCACATGTTTTTAACTTAAACCAAAAAAAAAAAAAAATATTGGCGGGGGTGGCCCAAGGGCCACCCCCGCCGCACCCTAACCTACTGTGACACTATATTTCATTTACCTATTCGAATTTCATCAAAATCGGTTCAGAAGTTATGGTGATACGTGGTAACAAACATTCACACACATACACAAACTTTCGCATTTATCATATTAGTAGGAAGTAGGAAATTGACGTTGCAGCGTATTAACCCAAGTACAATTAGACTTCTACTCATTCATGTCCTCGGGGGAAATTAACCACTACACATTATATTGATTGTACATTTTGGCACTGTAGTTTTGTGTCACAGTATCATTATGGTTGCGAGAACATTATGACTATGACATATTGTACATTTTGATGTCGGAGCGTATTAACCCAAGTACAATTAGACTTCTACTCATTCATGTTCCCGCGCCCTAAATTACTGTTAAAATATTGTATGGATTCCAGCATTAGATGACATTGGTCATGGCGCACGTTGGAACGCTGCAACCAGCGGCACGCCGCGCGGTCGCCGCTCGTCCTCCGCCCCCAGTGCTGCTCCACTGCCCGCACCTACTACTAAGCCGCCAACGCCTCCTGCTGCTGTCCGGGCTGCACCTGTCACTAACACTGGGACTCTAGGTCGTGGAACCTTAGGTAATCAAGTGATTTTTACAAAACGCAAATCATTTGGCTTGTAATATGAGACTTTGAGGGTAGAATTAACATTGAGGTGCTGCAGTTATTTCAAATTATGATTTGGGGTCAATGACAGAAGTATGAAAGTGACATCTCCTCAATTTTTTACTTAATTTTCATATTCAGTACAAACATACTATACTGATTAATTAAAAACTATAAAAAAAATTATAGCATGTTGTACCGGTTTTATATTAGTACTACCTGTTCCCCGCGGTTGCACCCGCGTGGGCTACAGTTAATCGCGATAAAAAGTATCCTATGTCCTTCCTCAGGGTTCAAACTACATACCTCCATTCCAAATTTCATTCGTGTAGTAGTGATATCAATAACCAGTATGCCAGCTGCACTTGCAGCGCCATAGAACGTGTTTCTAAAATAAAATATCTAGGCATCACTTTAGATGAGCACTTATCGTATAAAGATCACATAATCGACCTATCGGGTCGCGTAAGAAAAGTTATGTTTATCATGAAGAAGCTGAGGGACTGCACCCACGTTGACGTGTTAAGGCAAGTTTACCTTTATTTTATGCCAATCAATAATACAGTACTGTATTTCTGTTTGGGGAAGTGCCGGAAAGAGCTTTTTATCGCTATAGAAAGAGCCCAGCGTGCACTCATCAAAGTCACTTTAAAAAACCATTCCTGTACCCAACAAATAACCTATATGAAGAATTCAATGTGCTGCGGGTTCGTCAGCTCTTTATTTTAAATGCTACAGTTAAAACCCATAAAGCTTTTTTAAACCGACCCGACTACGAAGACCTCTTAATAAGGCGAGTTTTTCGCCTACCACTCCCAAAAGCTACATCTCTCTTGTCTCGCAGAAGTCCTGCTTTTGCTCATGTTAATACCTATAACAAAGTTTGCAAACAATGTGAAGTAAAACTGTGCACAACAAACTCCTGTAAAAAAGTTGTAAAGGAATGGCTATTAAAACTTCACTATGAAGATACAGAAGATCTGATTTAATTTATCCCTAAAGAAGGCTTGCTCACTCACATTCACACTCACACACACATCTTCACACTTTCACATGCGTACTTTAACAAACACACACGTCTACCCACATCCATACACAACTCACACACGACTTCATTCACATTAAAATCATATACACCTGGCAACATAACACTCACCTTCACAACACACAACACTCACCAAACACCTAACACTATAATTATATCCAGTCAGCTCACTTTCATTCTGTTATTATTTAAGTTGTTATAAAACAAACAAGAACAATATTTATTTAACTTTATCTCTTTCATTTATGTACTTCTTTTTATATCAAGTATAAATAAAATAATGTTTAGTTTTTGTATATCAGTTAAAATTTCTGCTTATAAGTTCGTCCTTGTTGTAGAACCAAAAATGTATAGCCGTCTTATTTGGGTAAACTCTGATAAGTAATCGCATCTCTGAGTCCCAAGACACAGGCTCCTGCCTAGTTTGGGACTCGCTGTATAGTCGTATAAGTTATATATATAATAATAGTCAAATCTTATGTTAACTTGTCGAACTTAGTACTATTTTGGTAAATAAATATTTTCATTTCATTTTCATTTAAATCGGTTCAGTTGTTTAGGCTTGAAAGCGATACAGACGGACAGACCGAGTTACTTTCGCATTTATAATATTAGCATGGATAGATGATCATTGTACATTTGTGCAGGTAAATCATCCCGCGAGTACCGCACGCCTCCCGCCGTTGCTCCGCCCCAGGTCCCGTCACACTACGCGCCGAATTACCCGCGCCGCCCTCCCGGATACTCGACGTTACCCGTTACACAACCTCAGGTATTTGCATTGACCACTTCCTCGATTAGGGCGTGTTGTTGCCGCTTAGAATGTATTGTTGCATCTGTATACATACAAAGATGACGTGTAGTTTAAAAAATAATAAAATAAATGATTTTATGGCTTAAGAAAAAGAGACTTCTAAGTTTAATATACTATCTCGTTTTAGGTTGGTATGGTTATGCCGAATCAACATCAACCTCAGACGACATACACCACACAAGATTTGCATTCCAGCATGCCGCGTAAGTATTTTAAATATTTTATAGCTGTTAAAGAAGATAAAATACTTTTTTTAATGTTTGATGTCACAAACAGTGCTGATAGTCTTCTTTTGTATTTCAGCACCACCATCTCCGCTGATCGGATCGGATGGAGAGCACAGCCAACATTCCATGAGTTTGCCTGGACAGGTAATTAATACACACTCCTTCCCATCATTTTATGCTATAAGTTTAATTTCGATTTACTTTCCAAGGACTTTCGTATTATCATCCCTACTAATATTATAAATGCGAAGAACTCTGTCTTTCACGCTTTAACTACTGAACCGATTAAAATGGAATTTAAATAACACAAGACAGGCTACGATAACACAAGACTACATGGAAAAATAGGCTTAAAAGCTTTGCCTTACCGTGCGGCGTCATCATCAGCCGGAAGAAAATCATTGCTCAACATAGGCCTACCCTTTTGAACACCACCATGAATGGCGATTAGCCATTTGCATCCATCTGCTTCTCACGACACTCACGATGTCGTCGTTTACTATTATGTAATTCAATTTTGTTAACCTCTATGATTTGTTTATTGTCATTAGTAACATAATTAATCCATTATGTTTACAGTCTTTCACCTTCCAGCGCGCGTCGTCTTCGTCCGCGGGCGGTGGCTCCATTCGCGGCGGCTCGGTGTCGCCTCCGCTTCCGCCGCCGCCTATGGACGACGAACTTGCGCCAGAAGGGTTTGGCCGACCACATCAGCATTCGATGAATGTAAGTTAGCTTCTTCTATCTATATCCTATTTGTGACCACGTTTTAGGAAATAACATAAAACATTCACGATCGACATTCCTCCTACCCACACAAAACACTTTGCTTCTACATTTAAACTCGATTTTAGTAATTCGAGTATAATAATTTGTATGTGACAAAACCCTGTTTAAAAATCTATATTTTGTGTAACAAATGAGATCAATCCACAGTATGCGAGTGCGGTGCCGGCGATTGTACCCGATGAAGAGGACTTGCCTGGCTGGGTGCCCAAAAACTACATTGAAAAAGGTACGCGACTTTCTTTCTTCCACTTTGTTCGAAGCACTTCAACGGCGCTAGAATTTCGTTTTTTGATAACTTCGGTGCGACACTTATTCATGATTACACTAAATGACCTATTATTTCTGTAGAATTTAGACTGAAATTTTACAAACAAGTATAAGGTCACGTTTCAAAAGCTAGGGCATCATCAAACAGGGGCTGATAACATTTCAATGATTACCAATAATCTTAAAACGTTCTTCAGTTGAGATATTTGTTTATGCTAGCTCCACACTCTCGCGCGGCGTCACCGCGGCGCTCTTCAAGTTGATGCGGCGCGCGATCTCGCGAGTGCCCCGTCCACTCTTATTGTTTCCTGTGCCGCGGTCCGGGCGGACGGGATCGAGGTACACGGGAGATGCAACTGTGTGTACCTACCATGCCAGGTTTCACCAAAACTTCGATGGCTCAACGTTCCAGTGCGCCTTGGTAGTTAGAACCAGGAAACGCTGTATTTCCTACATTGAGCAGTCGGAGCTGATAAGCCTTCTGGGGTGTATGAAAGCCTCGCACCTTTTCAATGACCAATCTTCACTTTCTTTGACCGCTCACTCCAGTCACGTCACCAATTTCAGCACAATCTTCACCTATCCTTTCAATTCGACCGAGCCATCGAAGTCTGTGATATTAACCGAATTTTGGTTCTCGTACAGATCAATCAAATCTCGTTTGCAATTTTTGATTGACCACACAAATTGCTTGAAGGACTATTGGTGAAATCGGGCATTAGTTGTCTCCATGTATATTGTATACCTATACCCTAAAAACAATTTGACAAACATAATAAGCTTAATATTCGTGTTTCTTCCATCTAGTGGTGGCGATTTACGATTACTACGCTGACAAGGAAGACGAGTTATCGTTTCAAGAGAGTGCAGTGATCTACGTGTTGAAGAAAAACGATGACGGATGGTGGGAGGGCGTCATGGATGGCGTCACGGGACTCTTCCCGGGGAACTATGTGGAACCCTGTGTGTAGCACACTATGCGGTAGGACACCAGAGATTACGAACGAATGATGTGTATATGTACACTTTCCTTTCCTATAAAGGTGTACTTTAACAAACGATATTTTACGGAAACTGTAGAAAAAAATAATATTAATTTTTTAATTTCGTAGTTTTTAAATGACATTTTTTAACTTACACAATGCTTGGATGTTTTGAACGGAAGATACAAATATTCTACCAATTTTATTGTACTTTTTAATTTTTCTGAAGCTAACGTTAACCTCACACCCCAAAAACTGTTATATGTCGGTCGTACATCTTCAATAACCTCGCAATTTTTATACAAAATATATTGCGGGCAGAGGTCCAAGGCAGTATGAAAAGTGGCCGATGTCTTTATTGCATAGATAAACTGTTTATCAGATCTTAACGTAAGCCGGTAGCATGAATCTGGCCTCTGGGTTTATCGAGGGCCGAATTTATCTTGGTTTGTTGATAGCGTTCAGACGAGAACTAGAAACAAACGTTACTAAGCCTAGTGAAGTGCCACCATTAGCGGTGAAGGCGTTATATCCGTACGGTTTAGATTAAAATTGTATAGAAGTATCTGTAGGAACAGAGTTATTTAATTATAATATTTGCATTATGATTGTAGCTTTATTTACTTCATAGAGCAATACTATTTATGACTATTTTAGACTTAAATTTCTATTATAAGCCTTTATCCTCAGTAGGGTTTTTAGGTCTTAGTAAGCTTATTGATATGAATATGTTATTCAAAGCAGACCTAAGAGAGAACCATTATGGTGTTTAGTTCTCAAACGAGTAGATTAACTGACGATGTAAACAGATTGTTGTTAACACCCACCCTAGAATCTGGTTGCAAATATTCACCCATTTTCATCATGTGGATAGGGTGAATAGTTAATTACGAGCAAACAGTATTTACTGATTTATTTACTGAGACAATTATTTATCTTATTTATGTACAATACTATAATTTTTTTATTATTATCGTTCAATGTATGTCTATGTTAGCTATAAATAATTGTAATTTGTTTAGAAGTATAAAGAAGACATCTTAATAAAAACACTTAGCTGTATGTAAACAGTTTTATTTATTCCCATAGAACGACCTTCGATGAGATCGTGTCGCACTATTGACTAATTTCTTAAGATTTATCCTTACTAATAAGTATTTATAGCCGGTTTTAGGATTCACGACGCAAACCACACGACGCGTATAAATCCGGGAATAAATCGCGCTAAAATACTTTTGTTTTTGTGGTCCTTCATTACGGGTGTGCTAGAATCGGTCTGTTAAGATTTTATGAACATTGATGCTTCTCGATTATCAAATAAACTAAGAGAGGACTGGCACCACACAATTTATAAATCCTAATTCAAATTAAATTGACTGCTTACACAATTAATATTAACCTAACATGTATCTTCCAATTATGGGGGCTCCCGAAATCAAACTTGGCACAAAAATCATTCTGGTAATATAATCAAAGCCTGCTAGGGGAGCCCCGTAAATTGTGTTTATTCCTTGTCATCTAGGTCCATATTTTCAGTAGAGATATTGTCTGTGTTTTCTTTAGTTTCTTCTTTTGCCTCTTCAGAATTGTCATTTTCTTCTTTGGCTGGTTCGGATTCTACAACATCGGGCTTGTCTTCTTCATTTTCCTTTTTAGTTCTGGGAAAAGATAATTTTATTAAATTAATGTTTACTAACACTTTTATTTTTGTCATCTAAACTTTTGTTGTGGTTTGTTGTATGAGTAATGGCGTTAAAATGGTGTTAAAATGACTATATGTCTACTTTCAACAAAGTTTTTAATTGCGCGATTAATCTCAAATTCACCGGGTGTTCAGCACAGATGCGGTCATTGGTATAACACGCTATTCACTCTCATTTTGAAGACTTCCAAATTATAGCGATTGGGAAATACTGACTGGCTAGGACAATCACAGAAAAAATGCTACACAATTGTTAAATGTGGAAGCAAAACGCTTTGTGCATACAGATCTAGTTTTGAGATTACCGAAAGGAGAAGAATTAACTGGGCACGCACTGAATTGTACATTATATACCCAAATAAAATTCTGATTTAGACTTACTGAGTAGCTGCAGGCCCATTTACAATTTCTACAACATCATCATCCTCATACTTGATATTGACCACTGCATCAACCTTGGCTTGGATGCTCTTCAGAGCAGAATGGAAAATTTTGGAGCTCGCCTGGAAATATATGCAATTACCATTACTAACATGCCCAGTGATTTATCTCAAAAGCAAGGTCAATATTTTAGCCACTTTAGAGGAGTTGCTGTATATTGTGTCCAATTTTATATGAAATTCATAGAGGTATAAAACCTAGATTAGAGTTGATTTCTATAGCCTATGTACTAGATATAGAAACTTGACATTTACAATTCTAGCTACTGTTAAATTACTAAAAAGTTATAGGAATTGGCCATTCTTGTTGAGTCTTCTGTCAAAGTATCCAAGGCACTCTCAATAGAACATGTATTTTTAATATACCTTGTTGAGTTTTAACTTTAAATTACTACTTTAGTTAGTTCTGATAATTCATACATACATTTTGTGTACAATTCTAATACTGACCGTGAGGGAAGTGATACGCGCACGCGCAGCAGCTAAGCTCGCACTAACATCGGACAGTTGGTTAGTGGCGCCGCGCTCCGCCTGCTGGATGGAGGCGGCGGCTTGCCTCGCGGCCCGCAGCGCAGCCCGGGCCTGCTCCAGCGCAGTCTCGAGCCGGGAGCGCTGCGCCGAACTACGCGCCTCGGCGGCCACTAGGGCTCCCACGTCGACCACGCGGGACTTGTACGTCACTATGCCTGCGGGAAATACTCATGTCAGTGTCGTGATGGTAATACTCAGGACTGATTTGTCGTCTATCAAGTTTATTGGAAACTATCTTTCCGTTTCACTCGCTTGTACTAGTTTATCGCGATACAAAGTATCCAATGTCCTTTCGTAGGGTTAAAACTATCTCCATACCAAACTTCATCAAGATCAGTTCCGGAACAAACAATCAAATCTTTTCTCCCGATTTGAGCTGAATATATCTTTGAGACTCTCACCATATCTCAATTATTCTTGTCATGGGAATGTTTTGTGGGTGCTTAAGAGGTGTTTGAGGTACTTGAATTCGAGCTGTTATAATGTACGCTTCCTGATTAAAAGGTACTCAACAATATTTACTTATTTTTCAAACTCCTAATTTGAGCTAATTTGAGCTCTTTGAGACTCTTCCACCATGTATAAATTATTCCTAGCTGTAACTAAAGCTAAAATTGTTTACAACATTAGATGTAGGGTGCTTACCAGTATCGCTAACATCTTTAGTTTCGTTCGACACACCAGAGCCGTCATCCGCGGTAGCTCTGTTGAAAACTGGCAGCAACTCGCGGTTACCCGTTGCAATATTCTGTTCCAGTTCTGCTATCTACAATGGTAAATAATATTTTATTTTTGGACAACAAGAATTCATGGGCCAATGGTAACTGTAACACAACACACTAGTGCTAGAAAACATTAATTTACGAGAGCACAGCCACTTTATGCTACCAGCAATCATCTCAGAGGGTTGATCAATGTTTTCACAAACTACCTCTTAAAAGGAGAGGGGAAAACTTTCTCCCACCGTTTTTAAGATGCTGTGACACATACTTTTAATTCTTTTCATATTAATCTCTCATTATGTTTCTTTGTTTTGTTAGTAACATAATCTAGTCAGTCTGACATCACCAATTTGGTACCTAGTTTTATTTCAGTTCCTTCCTTTCTATGTAAGAAATCCAGACTATACACTTACATGAGGTGGTACTTCATGTGAAACTATTACTGGTGTAGTGTCAAGTGGCAAGTCTTGAATTGCTTCTGTTGTTGCTGATGCAAGGTCCCTGATAGATTGTATCAAAGCCCTGAAATTAAATTTAGTTCTCAAAATAATGTACAATAACAAAAACGTCTAAGGTACACGGTCAATAGACAAATATCTCGAAAAGTTCTTACTATACACGCATATTAGTTTCTGCCTGTATTACTAAATTTATCAAACCAGTTACATTTTTCTCACAAATTGAACACAGGCTATGGTTAATCGGAACTTAATCCCGCTTAGACCATGCATGAATCTTCTCGTAATCACAATCAACGCAACTTTATCAAAACATTGAGGTAAATAAAAATAAAATAATTAATTCAGCAAGTCCCGTTTCTTCCATAACTTATTACAAATTGCGTATCAAAAGGAAACCTTTCACTCACTTGTAGTTGAACATGTCCTTGACGCAGACCTTTTCGAGTATGGCCCGGATCTGGGACCTCGACAGTTGAAGTCCCAAGCTCATGAACAGATTCTGCAGGTCCTTCTTGTTCATTGTGCCTCCACGAGCTGTATCGAAGTATACTAAGGATAACAGAAGGTACGGATCGGCCGGAAGGTCGACGCCGCGCCCACGGCGACGTGGCTCGCTGCTTCGGTCGTCGTCGCTGTGAGTAGAATCCTGTGACATGATTGAAAAAAATAAAAATAAATAAGAAGCAAGTGTAAGTATGGCAAACAAGCTGAGGATCCGATCGTGAGCGATCACCCTCGCTTATGGACATTTGCAATCCTAGAAGTGTTGCTAGTGTGTTGCCTACCCACAAGAAGGCTTCAACATTTATCATCTTTCTATGAAATATGTGTAAATCAGTGTGTCTTCTATGCTGTATATTGTATTGTTTTGTTTGTTTTGCCATTTATGTCCTAGTTTAGTAAGCAACTGGTTAAAAATCAAACTACCTTCCTTACCTGTTGTAACAAAACACAAGCAAACTGTAACTTACCTTTCTCTCACGCCTGCGCGAGTCCCGCCTTTCATCAGACTTCTTGTCCTCGGATTTCTTTTCTTCTTTTTTATCTTCTTTTTTGTCTTCTTTTTTGTCTTCTTTTTTGTCTTCTTTTTTATCTTCCTTCTTTTCATCCTTTCGTTCCACTTTCTCTTCTGATTTTTCTTTGATCTCTTCTATTTTCTCGGGCAGAGTGTAGAGCGTCTTGTAAATGTAGAATCCGAAATCACGCATCAGCATCTCGTTGAATAGTTCAGCAAATACAAACAACTGTAAGTAAGGATTTTGTTATTGTCCAATATGAATTAGCAGGAATACAATACAAGAAAACATTTTTAGAATGTTCAGAAGACTGTGTACTATCTTTTATATTTTCAATATTTTTGGTGATAAAAGATTTATTACAACAATAATTAAAACAAATATAAACTGCAAAGATACATTTTTCAAAATCAGTTTTAGAGATTTCTATAAATAATACTTCTTGCTTTTTTCTTCAAGAACTTGCTTCATCTAAAATTAATCTAAATAAATAAACAATATATAAGACAAAAAAAATTGCTATAGACTAGTTGGGTTATTCCAACAAGTCTATAGCATTTTTTTTCTGTGGAGGATGGTCCCTTACCTCAAAGCTATGTTCCTTGTTGTCCGTAATACGGTAGTCTAAGAGAAGAGACAGCGTAGCGACACTGCAGTTAAACTTGCCACCCTTGGCACTTGTGGAAGGGTGAATAATGATGTTAGGTACATTGGGGATCTCGTAACGTGACTTTAGGAGTACTTTTTCTTTTTCCAGCTGTGAAGTAAAATACATGGTAATAAAGAATACATTAAAATTTTATTATACACCATTCAATTTAATGCAAGTTTTCTACATGAGATTTGTTGTCAAGTCAAGATCGACGAATGTGTTAATAAATAAATATCGGGGGACACATAATTGACCTAGCCCCAAATTAAGCTCGAAACTTGTGTTATGGGTACTAGAGAAATAAATACTAATATAAATAGAAATATCCAAGACTCAGGAATAAATATTCGCTCAATAAATAATAAATAATAATAAATATTATATATGCTCATCACACATATATTTACCCTTACCGGGATTCGAACCCGGGACCGCTAGCTTCGAAGGCAGGGTCACTACCAACTCGGCTACCGCGCCGTCGTTAGTAAATTTGTAGTTCATTTTGTGCACTGGGTTTTTTTTAGATTATAATAGTTTGATCCCCAGTAATTAACATTACATGGCTATCTGATACATACACAGTGTATTTTTAATGTTTTATACTCTGTTATTTGTCAATTAAGCAGGCAGTTAAATGATCAATGTCACTTTACCTGTACTATCTACAGGGCTGAAGTCACAATAAGTTTCAGTTATAACAATAATGAGATAAGAATGCAAAAAAGTAGCTGTATAATACAACAATACTATAACATTGCATAATACATTGTATTTTGCATCTGGACTTCAATCATACATATTTTTGAAGCAATAAGAAAATAGTACTCACTGTGTCCTTATTGCTTCAAAAATAGCCTGATAAAAAAATTTGTTACTACTAAAAATAAATGTAGTTTTACCTTTTTCTTCTCTTCTTCAATTTCTTTCTCTGTCTTCTTCTTCTCCGGCTCTTTCTTTTCTTCCTTGGTTTCAGTCACTTCAGCAACATCCTTGGACTCAATCTCTTCTTTCGCTTCTTCTTTGTCATCTTGTATCTCAACGTTTTCTACAGTCTCGACGGGGGTTTCTTTTGGCTTCTCTTCTTTATCATTGTCATCATCTTCGACTTCCATGACGTCATCACTCTTACCATCGTTTTCTTCCTCGGCTTTCAATAGCTTTGATAAGCGAGACACTAGTTGGGCGCGTAAACCTGTCATAGAAGGAACAATAATAGTCTCATTTTCATGGGCGTCGTCACTGTTGAGGTGATTAATCATCGCTATTGCATCATGAAATATTATGCAATTTTTAATGTTGTTGCCTAGCTATGTAATCCTTCTTTGAGACAATATGGCGTCTTTTGATTTATCCACTTGCAAGTGCGACATCTAAATCAATCGACGCCATGGTAGAATCGAAATACAAAAAGTTATTTTACCTTTGCAACTCACGTCTCGCGCTCTCAGCTCTTGTCTCAATTGATCAACCTTTATGGTCCTCAGGTCAATCTCAGAGTAGGGTGTCGGTTCCGGTTTATCCTTATCATCATCGTCATTCTCATCAATAGTTATTGTGCTGTCATTTGCGTCCTCCTTTTCCTGCAAATAGCCAATTTGTGATCACTTCTATGATCGTTTTGTAGAAGGTTTGAGGATACCTAAAATTGTACTTTTACTTGTAAGTGACAAGCATTAGAACCGTTTTTGATGAATGTTCAAAAAGTGGGAAATTTGCAATGCATGTATTTATTATTGTTTGAATTATTCGAACATTTCGTTAAGTACAACTTAATTTGAGTTTACGAGAGTTGAGTTTATATGTGATAAATGAATAGTGTTCGAAGGTTAACTAGATGACAGATGTCTGCTCAACCACGTGGCAAGTCGACATCGCAGGAACGGGGATCTTCGTCTTAAGAGAAGCGCACGTAGCCGGGAACGTAACGAAACAAAACTGGGAACAAACAATTTGGGATTTGTCCGCTGCCACCGGCGCCGACTCAGAAGTCTCAGCCGCAGGAGGCACCGGCGACGACGCAGGCTGCTTGGCGGGCGGTGGCTCCACCTCGCCGTCAAGTTTCTTTAAAGCCGCTTCGCATGCCGCCTTATATTGTTCCTGAACGTTGGTCCACTCGATACGCGACGGCTGAGCCGACCACACGTCGGGCAGGAACAACACGACGGTCTCGAGCCGCGACTTGCCGCCGCTGCCCTCGCGCCAGTAGTAAAACTCCACCATTCGGTACCTGCGCGGGTAATACAGTTATAGTCGAATACTCACAGGCGCGCGTCGGTTCGCGCGTGACTCAACAGTTGCCAGTTTGGGTAGGTGGGTACATCGATTCTGCAGCAAACTGCGCCATTCGCGATGTACGGACTCCTCCAAACTCTTGCTTACGGTGTATTACATGTAGTTTACTGAACCACTAAGGTGAGGAATGGGTGGATGAGAAGCTTCTTCTGTCAACTCACCATTTTTTACCTTGCGAATTGAGTAGGACAAAAGAAACTTCTGCCTGATGCGATGTTACATCTAACTTACAACTAACAATCCAGTAGTCAGGTGTCAGGACAGAGAACTGTTTGTGAGTATGAATAAACATTATCAACACTTACCATTGCGTACACGAAGATAGGTCTACTCCTGTAAGTGCTTTACAAGTACGAATTGCAGTTTTTACTAATACTTTTTGATCGGTTTGAGGGTTTTCACCATCAAGTGATGGACTCCACGGTCCACCTATGGCGAAGTTTTCTCCATTTTTTCCTTTTTGTCCCACAAGGAATTTTACCAAGCGAGTGGGGTGCAGCGGGTTTTTGTTACTGGAACGTTTGTCTTTTTCATCACTTTTAGTTAGTCCACATTTCTGGTACAGAGACTCCAATGTTGGCAAGCTGACTAACATGACCTAAAATAGAGTATTTATAAAATCATTATGAGATTCATTATGAGTTGAGGTGTGTAATAAATTGAAGAATAATATTTTGTGTTTACCTTGGCAGAGAATCTGTAATCTGCATCTGGAGGTTCCAAAACGGAATCATTCACTACCGGATTTTCAATTTCTTTGTTCATTATGTGGTATGAGCACGCATTGTTGAGCGCAAATGGTGTTTGGGGAGGGAATGTTTCACCCCATTTCACTTGGGCATTGAAGAAATCGGATGGGACATACAAGTTGGTATATCTCTGGGATAATGCTGGAACATCCATTTTCTGGCTGTAAATAATAATTGGTGTTAGTTCAGTGGGCTTTGCTAAACACAAGATATACAACCACAAGCTTACAGACTGGTACTTACACATCTAATGGCATTCGAGGCACTCTCACCATGTATTTGACTGGAGATGGCTGGTGAATCACTGGCCTCTTACGGGGCGGAGAGTCCCTACGGGTGCGGCTATCCCGACTATCCCGCCTATCACGGGAGCGAGAACGACTTCTTGAGCGAGACCGTTTGTTCTGTAAAAATTAACACTAATGACACAGGTACACAATACTAATCCAACATACATGCATTTAATTATTATAAATCTTACTCTTGTCATTTCTCTGTCATCATTTCGGCGAGGAGGCCTATCATCGCGACGCATCTGCATTTGCTTCTCTCTATTGGAAGGTGGCGGAACTGCATTATAATTGTTACTTTTCTGATTCTGGTTTTGGTTCTTTTGATTTCCTCCAAGCCCCGATTTTGGCAGTACTTGCACACGAGTAGCGTTCCACTTGAACGGCATATTGGGATTGTAGCTAGCTTCCACGAGAACCCTGTCGTTAACCTTAGGGATGACTCCTTTAGCGCACACGGAAGTCTGGTAAAATACATCGTGGTCGACAAAGCCGAAATCGTTATGAGTCTTTGTCACGGTTCCGGTAAACACGCGCTGTTCGGCATTGTTGGAAGATTGATTAGAATTAGTATTTTGGTACATGCCGGGGTTCAGAGCGCGCGGCGTAGGGTACGCCACAACATTGCCCGGATACATCTGACCTTGGGCCATTTGGTTCATTGGCATCTGTCCACCCATCGACATAGGCATTCCTCCTTGTGCTTGCATCATATTAGGGTTAAATTGGGCTTGCTGGAAGGGCATAATACCTTGTTGGCTCATCATGGCATTTGGATCCATGATTTGTGGATTCATGCCGGTCATGTTTGTGTTCACATTTGAACGCGCCCATGGCGGATTTTTTGCACCACTACCGGACTGCATGGTATATCAACGTATATTTGCAAATAACTGCACACTATCTCCAAATATAATCACACACTCTATTTCAGATAGTTACTCTAAAAATTCGCTCAACAAAAAACTGACGCTATGCGAGCACGTCGCGTGAAAACAAAACTAAAATGGCGTGCCGGCCATAGACAAAATTATTCGGTCGTGGCCGCGGTTGGATTGTTGGATAGTCGCGTCGGGCCAACGGCCAACCAGACGCACCAGTGCTGCTAGTGGAAAAAAGTGGATTCAGATTGTGTGATACTATTACTAAGGGCCAGCGCACACCGGTCCACTGTGGCTCTCTGTGGCAGTCGTAGCAGTCGTGGCACTCAGAGAATGCTGACATGATACTGCGTGCATCCGCCAGCGTACCACGAATTGCGATGTCTGCTGGTATAGGCTATGGATTGTGAGAGAGGCGGAAATAAAAGTTACCGGAAAAAAAAGTGTTTTAAAAAAACAGACTTTACGCGGGAAGTGTTGACGGCGACAAGTTATTTTGAAAAGCATAATTTTAACTCCTGGCTAGCTGATCTGGCTATACCTGAAAAAACAACGTTTTTTTGAGTGGTCATAAAATGGGGGTCGGTGATGAATCGAAGCATAATAATACTTATATATTATGATATGATCAGTTATGGAACATATGGGGAACCGGGGTGTGTGTGTGGTTAGCGTTCAGGTGATAAAAACAATAAAAAAATAAGACACAGGTAAGATGCCAAAAACAAATATTCGATAAATACTAATTAAATTGATTTACCTATACCTATGGTACAATAATAACTTATATAAATAATTTGCTATAGGTAAATTCAAAACAATTCTCAAAGAATTAAAGACGCGCGGGACATCAAGAGTTACAGGTAGTATTCCAAGAGCTATTAGTTCAGGTTCTGTAGTGACACTTTTCCTGTGAAGCCCGGCCCCGGCAGAAGGTAGGAGAGGTGTAGGTACTTACAGATATGACAGGTTTTGAAGGGACAATAAAATGTCATTTATTTTAAAATATATAGACGTCTTATGGCCCTAAACCACATCTATACATATTGCGTTTTTTAATGCAGGAAAATTCAAACGATCAATTATTTTTTTCCGTCATAAAAGTAGGTAGGTAGTTGCAAAAAGTGCTGTTGTTCTTTAAACTGCTGCCTTCAGTTTAACTTTTTTTGGCTATACTTACTTCTTACTCCTAGATATTCATAAACTTCCACCAGGAACGAGGTACGACTGGTAGGGTATAGGGTAGAGCATTGGCATCAATGAAGCGAAACAAAATATCTACTAATTAATATGTATATGATACTTGCGTCGAAAATAGGTAGAAAGCTTCATCAAAAGCAAAAAGGTTGGCTCAATCTGGTACTAAAAAAGGTACAACATCGCAATCGGCAAGTTGGGCCAGCAGTGTAACAATGTTGGCTTTGCTTTGCTGCTCGCAGCTCGCAGTTTCCTTCGAGCGTTGGTAGAGTAAGGTCGACACTCGATCACTAGATTTTCTTCGACATTTCCCGTCGCGAAAAACTACAGTTAAAATTTTACTCGTAAGCTAACTGAACTGTTGACTATTAAATTTGTGTTATTAGAGTTATAATTGATTAGTTTTGTGCTTTCACGTGGTTTGGTGTTTGTCAATAAAAATGATAACGTTTATTAAATGGAACGCAGTGTGTAGTTGATTCAAGGTGTGATATTTTGGTACTCGGGCAGGACGCCAGACTGTGATACAGATGAAATCGGTGACGCGTTATTTTGTAAACAAACTATTTTACCTTCTGATGAAGATGGAATAACAAGGTTGCTTCGAATTAACATTGACCAGTCAAAGTACGCCAGCAAGTAAACAAAACAATGTTGTGTTTCCCCATGAAGGAATCTCGTTTATAACTCTTTTACCGAAATATTTAGCAAATAAATTGACGGTGGTTCTCGTAGGGTAGGTAATAAACAGTAGGTGATGATTTCAATATGAGTGCGGAACTATCAAAATCTGATTCAGAGTCTGGGACCACGCAATCCTCAAGACCCAGAGTATTACAGAGAAGCAACGGGCCCCCAAAGAAGACTACAGCAACAAAGCTATGGGACTTGCTTCAACCATTGGCTCGATTTTGGGGCCTTATATCATCCATTGGTAAGTTGAACATAATTTTAATTTATTGAATTATGCATAACTAATACACATTATGGTCTCAATAACTTTATATTTCCTTAAAAATATAACATGTTAGTCACTTGACAACTATACCTGCCTTTATTATTAAAGTGTGCCTGTAGCTTAAATTAGAATAATAATATCTATGTGTTACGTAAAATTGTCAAACTAGAGTACAAACTTAGGGTTCAATTTCCGCTATGTATAGAAGTCTACAAACCGATCAATATTGGAAGGTATCTCAATTTAGTGTTGGTAGTTACCTACTTACCTACAAACAACATTAATAACTACTACTTACCCTACTACACCGTACAAGATGTAAAAATAAACATTTTTGTTTGTTGAAAAAAAATCAAATATGTATGGAAAACCGGCCGTGTTTAGCGTCTTTTGTCGCTGACGTACTAATGGCGTCTACTATCTCCTCACGCAACTGACTCTACATTTTGAATTTTGGCTAATATCACAAACCACAATTTACGTTCAGCCCTTGGCAAGCTATTTTATGAGGATTTTAATCTTACTACCGAGTCTATAGTGAAAATGTTCGCCTTTTCCACATTGAGTGCCATTCCGCTTGCAGAGAACCACTAAGCTACTTCTTCCATCATTACCGACCCAATGTTAATGGTCTATTAAATTTGTGGATTGATCTATCGGGCGGCAAAACGACCAAGTGGCCGTCTGCCGGTTGGACGTCCTAGATATCGCTGGAGGGACGCGGTGGATGCAGTGCAGACCTATGTGAGCTCTAAACTCTGAACTTGACTGAAATCACTCAGGATAAAAGGAGTTGCGCTCTGTTGTTTCGGGGGCCAAGACAAACTTTGGGTTGCTGAGCCATCGGAGTTAGTTAATGGTCTCCAAGTTTCACCGATCTCCAGTACCTAACAATGGATTTTACTTATGCTAGATTTTAATGAACAAAATTTTATTCAACAGTAGGTAGGTAAAGGATATTCAAAGCACGCAATTAAGTCTCCACTCGAAATACTTCACTGTTTACTTTTACGGGTCTCGCGACGTCTCGTCGTCGGCTCTTTAACATTTTCTTCAAGATTTCCCCTCTTTACCCGAAAAGCAACTCGTATTTTTTGCTCGAATTAAAATATTTTCACGGCAAAACACTGCGACGTAAAATTACGAATACGAGAACCCTCAACGATTTTTATACAAAACAATAAATATCCAGTGTCGAATCGATCGTATTTAATTATTTCTAAGTACACAAAGTTTGTTAACATTATTTTTATCTTAAACCAGTGTAGTCTTTGACCACAAGTCACGAAGTGAAGAAGGGGTTAAAGGTGGCATAACGCTACACCTGGATTGGGAACTAGCAGATTCTTAGAATAGGCTAGAAAATTTCAGACAGTAAAGGTAAAGTGGGTTTCATATAAGCTTTTCATACAAGGCACGGAGAGAAACCAGCCTAGTTAGGCCTACTGGTGTTTTTGATTGTACTTGCGTGGAAGTACTTTTTACCTTTTTTAAATTCGTTGTGAGCTCTCCACTTCACAATGGTATTTTAGTAGTTAGGTAGACGAGTTAGTTAGCGATTGGTATCATGCGTCTGGGCCTGATTAAATTAGCGCTCTATGTGAAGGACAACATTCAATTATAGACATTACAATGATGCTCTTATTTTTAAGACATTAATTTTATTTCATGTGATTAGTGCGCGATTTATATCCATTTAGGAAGTCAGTGGCATATAAATTCCAATCTATCTATCTATTATGTTCTGATATCGGGCTAGATTGTTAACATGTACTATTTTAGGCTCTTTATGGTATGGAAAACCAATATAAAGATGCTTATTTCTTTTCAGTGATGAGCGGCGCCGGTTCAGAACTTTGGGTTCTAGGATACGAAATAGCACCAGGCTTGCTGTGAGTACGTCATATTTGTAACTACTGATTTTCGAGGTGCTAATATCTAGTACGTGCGTGTGCTGCATGGAATTTTATCATACCTATTAGTTATCGCGCGTTATTTCCGCACGTCAACGTTACGTAAAAACAATGAATATTTTCGCTAAGTATTCCATAGAGATAAATAGTCGTGACTTCTGGGGAAAATAACTCAAATTGCAGAAGATTGTTTATTCGTAAAGTGGACACGCGTTGTGATTGTTGAGTGTTGAGATGACGTGACACCACGCTCTTATACATAACAATGCAATTTCGTACAATTAGGCACATGTACACTGCACTAATGTAAAAATAAGAATATAACCAAGTTTTAAATATGCGATAAAATCTACACTACATTATTTACTGAGTTCAAGATGTACCTACCATAATTTAGTTTTAATTGTAGAGAAAATTGCTGTATTACAATGCTAGTAAACGTCTAAAATAAGTGTGGCATATCCAAGCTTGCGCAAAATGTAAAAACATTGTTAATGAGGTACCTGAGTAATATTTTTTTTATTAAGTATTTATAGGCATTTTTACCTACCCACTAATAGCTAACAGCTATTCTGGGTAGATAAAGCGGGTTGTTAAATATTATGCGCTCGCTTTCTCTTAGCACGTAATAGGCAGAGGTACCTACCTACCTACGTAGAAAGATGATATTAGATCTAAGTATGTATACGTTATGATTATATTTTACCTCATTATTTTTGACAAAAAAAATAGGAAGGTTGAAAGTAAGATTTTAAAGCGCATAGTAAAACAAACGGAACTGTTCCGCAGTAAAGAAAACCGCTTTGTTTTATAAGTCTCGTCAGGACTCGGGATAAATTACCTACAAAGACACAACTTAGCACTTTACTTCCGAAATATCGTAAAGCATGGCAAGTTATTCCCCAAACTTTTACGACTTCGAACTCTCCCAAAATATAACAGAAGTAGTTGACACATGGCTCTACCTAAAGTATCTTGGAGTTAAGCACGACATTGACCTTTTCTTAAAGATGCCTCTTACATATATCTTTACTTAAACTTATCTACGTAAAGTGGGTGAACCCTCGAGATGAGCCGGGTAATGACATACATCTGTCTCTCAATACTCCCAACACGCGGTACTGCTAGCCTATATGGCTTATAAATAATATAAGCAATCAGTAGGTATACCGTATTATGAAAGGATTCCTTTCCTCTCCTTTCAAAGGAACATCCCATGTGACAAAGTAACATTTTGTGAAAGAAACTATATACCAAGCCTGCTAGATACGATGACCTCAGCAGCAAAATAAGCCAATAAAAATGGCTATAATCTCTTTTTATTCGCCTGTCCCACGAGAAGGTTATATGTTTTTGGGTTATAAAAAATGGAACGGCCTACCTGATAAAAAGCAGTAACTATGAGCTATTACAACCATTATAACAACACATTACCTCGTAGGTCACGTCCAACAAAGATTTCGCTCTACGTCCTATTATATTTCGATGCCTACGCGGCATTGAAAGCGTCAGCCACTCTGAAATAAGGGTGACAAGCTTTATGTGCCTGTGATTTCAAGAACCATTCTTTATTTCACATCTTTGAACTGTGATGTTTAATGGCAGAAAGGTGGTTTCAGTACCAGGTCATGGTCACCAGCACACCAGCAGTGCGATTCTAATTCACACAGAAACTTATCCGATCACGGATCCGGAAAAATTTCCTTCAGATTTTTTTAGACACGGTTCATTAATCTGAATTTGGAAACTGATATTTAATTCGACAAACCAACTGCTCAATCACGGAAAAGTTTCCGCCACCTATTTGCTCTCGGAAAACGTTTCCGTGAAGCAAAAGTGACGTCGAATCCGACACGGAAACTTTCCGAGTGAATTAGAATCGCACTACAGGTTCTTTCACAAGGAGCTCTACTACTAACCTAACCTCTTTTTATTGATTAAAGAAAATGAGAGTTAATGATTTGGACTAATTATCGCGTACTCGGTCTTTCGCGACATAGCATCGTACCTAGGTACTTATAATAATGCTCGCATACATAACTTCATACTTAGTTATTTTAATTTTAAGTTCAGGTAATACCAACAATTCGTTTTTGGAGAACACAGCGAGCCTACTTGCCAAGATTACTTTTTAAACCAATTCCTGAAGTTATCGATACGAATTGGCAGTCATATGGAGCTCTCATACGAATCTACTCTTAACATAGAGGTAGTGTGTCTTGTACATGTGAACTCATTTAAGAGTTAATAACGTTCATTTATTGCCAAACTTTTTACTAAGTACACAAAACATTCTACACCAATGCAATGCGGAGGCGAGATCACACTATAATGCCAGATATACCTAATGACAAAAATGCGTATGGTTGTGAGTTTGTGTAAAGAACACTGAAACCCACTTTTACTGTCCCGGAAAGAAGTTCCCACGTGATAAAGGCAAAAGTCCAGTTGTAACCATTAGATGCAGCTAGTGGGTTACGCGAGTAATACCTATAATATAGAAAACTAACTTCGCCCCGTGGTTACATAAATATATAAATAAATATCGGGGACCATTGCACACAAATTGACCTAACCCCAAATAAGCTAGAAACTTGAAAGAAAGATAATGAAACTAAAGATAGCGTGTGTGTTAAATAAATCGTTTGTATACCTAAGCTATCTCCATTACATATTTCACTCAAACCCGTTGACCCGTTTCAACGGTGAGAGTAACAAACATCACAAACTTTCGAATTTATAATGTGATTGTACTTTTCATTCTAACGAAATCTCTGTTTTCCAGAGTCGCAGCTGTCATGGTATTCCTTTTGGAGACAATGTGGGTGGCAGCACTGTTCATTGACCTGCTATGCCGGCGGGGCGAGTACACACTGACGCTGAGGTGCTGGGATTTCATGAGGTGGTCGTGTGGACGGGCACGAGCGCCGTTCTATGCATGTGTGGCTACAGCCTTGCTGTTTGCCAATATCACGTTGCTGACAACTGTGGCAGGTGAGTTTTGTACGTTGTAGCATTACCTAATCATCAGCCTGTATCAGTCCACTGCAGCTGGACAGCTGGACAGTACGCTTTCTGTTTACTGCGCGCTTTCTATATATGGGTGGAGTTGGTGTGCCGTATTGAAATGATTTGATTTCCAGAGACGCGTGCGTTTAATAGACTACTCAAAACAATACTGACTAATACAGTAGGCATAGGCTCTTCTCATCCAACTACTCCCAGCCACTCGGTGCAAGTCGTCCTACACTACGTTTGCCAAATCGCGGTCTCCACTCAAGCACACGTCTAACCCAATGGTTGTTGCTTAATGGCTAATGTTGATGGCCTAAGACATCCGCCTTTATTATAATGATAAATTTATATGTATCACGTTTTGTCGCAACAACTAACCACGCAACAACTGCCAAGCCAGTATTGTACAAACGTTGCTGTAGTGAAGTTTTGGTTGAGAATTATGTGAAAAGGAAATTGTATACTTGCAGTCACAAATCCAATGTGTAGTCAAGGCAATGTTTTCAGTGAAATTACAGGGCATGATGAGATTTAAAATCTAACATCTCAGGCCACTGAGGATTTTGAACATTAGAAGTACAAAATTCTGGAAGCGTGACGTTTATCATCAAGCGCGCGACTTGCTTGTCTCGAAAAAACAACATCAACAATAAATACAACACGTTTTGTGTGACAAAAACTGAATTTATGCTTAGATAACAAGGTACTTATTTTGTTAAAGCAAATATAAGTAATATCAAAGGAGCCTACTCTCCGGCAAACAGGAAATGTGTCTGTATTGTATTACTAGCGGCACGAACATTACAATTTGTTTGCGTTTGCATGAGACGGTGTCTTTCTTTATAACATGTCAACCGGAATGTAAGACAAAAGTTTATTTGGAAATTACACCCATTATATCACAATTTCACAAAGCGCTCCTCTTGTTTTCTTTGCTACGAAAATGATATCTCTATAAAGATAGGTAGAGCAAAACTGTTGACTTACAAAAAAGTTTCAACGCAGATGCTAAAGAAAAACTTTATGCTAGCATTCACCACGTTTCTTATTAACTTTATCAGTACTATGAAAAAGAGTTCAAAGTTTTTCCCGTGGTTATCACGATAACAATTTTTATGTCGCTGGTCGCGAAGTGAGTAGATAAAGTTGTACCTAACTTGCAACTCTCTTACAAAACTTTAGTGAACTGCATAAAACTAATAGTCAATAGTATACTTTAATCAATAGGGTACGTTGTGATCACCTTAAAACGTCAAACTTAAAACTAGCTACGCCTGTTACAACCTCCTTACGCCGGCAAAAGAAAGGCAAGAAACGCCCCGCAAGTAATTTTTTTGACGCTATCACATATACAATTTTATTCTTATTACTAATTGATTGAATTGGAGCAAGTTCACCACAATCCCTAGCTTTTTGTCATATAAATAGACCGATATTTTATAATTAGCTATACTACAAGATTTCTCTTGGTTGGTTGTGAACATTGGGATATGGATAAATATTAACATTACTTAGTATTCTATAATGTATCTATCTAATTACCTATATAAAGATTTTGTTATGATAAACATGTGTGTTCTTTGTCATAAGGACCTTTTCTATAGGTTACAGAATCCAGAAGTGGTTTTAATTAATGCTATTGAAACAGCCCTGGATTTCGATTGATTTGAACTTCGATTGCACTCTCCTTTCATTGTCATCAATTACTATACCATATACCTACCAGACCTACCTACTACGAGATGAAGTCGTAACTCATAACAATACTTATGCACCTACTATCACGTCATGTGGTCTTTGTTTTTCTTTTAGTAAAATTATCTATGTTTTTTTTTTTTTTTACTTTATACAGGGTAGCGTTTGACCACAAGTCACCTGATGTTAAGTGACGATGTGGTCGAAGATGGCACCACGCTACACCTGGACTGGGAACTGGCTCTCAAGTGACACTGCCGGAACACACCGATAGGTGCTTGGCGACAGATTCTTAACAAGAGGGTGGTAGCAAGCCAGGCGAGTACTAGAAAATACTCTACCACCAAGCTATGGTTTCATCACGATGTTTTCCTACACCGAAAGCTCAAGCTCATTGAGCCATCATCGCTTCAAAATGTATATGTATATACAACAGAAACTGACAAAAATCTCAAGAAGTCCTCATCCTTCCATATCCCGAATATGGGGCCACCAAATTGCATTATTATAATGTAACCAGATACACCACACAAGATAAACTTTTTGCCAACTCTCAGTGGGTAGTCTGTTGACTTGTTTACCTTTACTACTTTTAATAGAAGTAATTATGTAGATGGATTTAGTTACTTATAATTTGAATGCCCAGAAGTTGACTGATACGGGCTGATTATGATGAATTAAAAAATTGGTCTCATCCATTTACTATATCATCTCGCCCTAAAAGAGTTTTAATCAACAATAAATAAATAAATAAATATCAGGGACAATTGCACACAAATTGACCTAGCCTCAAATTAAGCTCGAAACTCGTGTTATGGGTACTAGACAACGATATACATACTTAAATAGAGAAATAAATGGATAGAAATATAAGTCAATAAAGTCATCATCATCAGCCGGAAAAAGTCCACTGCTGAACACAGGCATCCCCCTTTGAACGCCACCATGAACGGCTATTAGACATTTGCATCCCTCGGCTCTCTGCGACTCTTACAATGTCGTCGGTCCACCTGGTGGGGGCTTACCTACGTCTTCCGGTTCGTGGTCGCTACTCGAGAACCTTTCTTCCCCATCGGTTGTCGCTTCATAGATGGGTCTGAATAAAATCATTCTTTGTTATCAGGAGGTATGCTTCTAGTCCTCGCAGCGCTCCGAGCAGCTGTTCCATTCTCTCCGTACGCCACCCACGGCCCTCACTCGCCTCGAGCCGGCAGCTCGCTGCTGAGTCAGCACGACTCACCTCTGCCAGACGTGTTCTATAACGCTGCACATACGGGAGAAGACAGGTCGGTTCCTTTCCTATATACATTTATAGGTCTTTCAGGACTTCGAGCGGGCAACACTTTCTACGCCATATGGTCTCTTTTCGCCATAATACGATCTCGAACGCTGCACGAAACGTATCGTTAGTGTTATGTGTTTTTAGATTACCCAAATGTATCATTATCATCATCACCATCAGCCGCAAAAAGTCCACTGCTGAACACTGCTGCTGCTGGCCTTAAATGTATGATTCATGACATATATAAATCTTCTACGAGCATATGGTTAACAACTAGGCTATTGGAAATGTAATATGAATTTAGTTTTCTTTAACAAAATTCAATAATTTGTGATCACACGATGAAGTAGAAAATTAAAACAGATTTTCCCTGTTATTGAAAACAAGAAAACAAAAAATGCTTGTAAGTAGGTAAGATTTTACATGCCATAAAGCAGAGAATAAATATTCTAAACATATAAAAATATAATTAAAAGTAAAGAAGGAAAGAAAGTGTCTATTTTTAGTGGTTTTAACAGCAGTCTCCAACTATAAAAAAAATATAAAAAAAACAATTTTATAAATATACCAAATTGGAAACACTTTTTTATCCCAGAAAAAGATTTATGTGGGCTAATGGGATAACCGCGTTTGTATTCGCGGCGCACAACTATATAGTGTTGTCAATAAACTCTTCACTATATAACGTATGTATATTATATCCATCTATTTTTTTAAATTTGATTTCTTACTATCCAACGTATTCATTCCTAAGACGATAGGAAGCTTAGGCATGTTGTAGCATAGGTGAGACATACATTGTATTGTGTTTACAATACACCGTCTATTTTAGAGTGTCCACAACACAATCATTATATAATGCCTAGATAGGTATTTTAATCAATAACGATATCTATTTACAGTCGTTGATTGATTGGCGATTGATTGATTTCATGATATACCTATCTACGACAAAATATCAGATTTATAACTACTTATTTTAGGTGTACTTTGATGTTGTTAATTTTATCTACCTATATGCACCTATTCCTGGTAATTTTATGTGTTAGATATGTAAATAGATAACAGACTATATTTTTTTTATTGCGCAAGTAAAGGCCGCAATCTGATCTAAACATTTCAAACAAGATTATACATTACAAAAGGAACAAAAATCTTGACTACGCCAAAATGAAGTACCCTATGTCACTCCCACAATAAAGACGAATCTAATGATACCTTAAATGTAAAGGCAGTACTTGCAAGCGGACTATAGGTCTTTTGCGCGACCTCAGGCCCCGCGCGCTGAGCGCGACGTGTTTCTTCGTTAAGCCATTTAGGTTACAGGCCGTGCAAATTAAATATACATACATACAAACACTCGAATAACAAGCTCCTTTCGCAGTCGGGTTAAAAAATGCGTACTTACCGATGTGTATTTGAAAAGCAAAATCTAATTTAAAAACAGCTGACCGACTAAAGGACACATAACTAAAGTAAAGCCCATTGCACAAATCAAACATTAATAAAAAATACATTCTAATTTCAGATGCGAAGAAATGAAAGTCCTGAAGACACCGGACCGGCCGCGGTCCGTGACACCAAAGCCATCCCTGCTTGAACTATGATTACTTCAAGTCAAAAAGATAATAAATAATCGATTCCTTTGCTAGGCTCAAAGTATCTCCAAAGAAAAGAAACGTGGTCGTAAAGGGTGTAGTGAAAAACTATGTTTAGTGAAATTAATTTATCACTTTTTAATTTTTATACGTACGAAACAACTGTGATAGTTTAGATTGTAGTTATGTGCACAACGAACCAGTTAATTGCAATGGTGAAGTTTCTAATTAAATTATAACGGAAATGTTTTGCTGTTTCATTTCTCTTTCTGTTTCGTCGCACGGTTTTTGCTCTCAAACGTCTTGTGTTTGACGGAGCACGGCGTAGTATGAATATGCTGCTTTCAATATCTGAAACAATTGAATAACAATGACGCATTTCAATCAGTGAGTTTTATTTTTGTAGGATATTCTCGGGACGCTATTTTGATCGACAATTTCGATGCTTTGATGTTTCTAAGGTCCCAAGGTCCAAGGTTATAAGAAAATCATTAGGGCATCACTGACTTTTACCAGAGATAATTTCTCCCGAATACCATTCTGCTGCCAGATTTACTACCTCACTGCGAGTTTTGAAAATTAAGCCATAAATTTGTTTGTTTGTTCAAGCTTCGCACAAACATTGGAAAATGGATTATAGATACGTTTGTCTGTCTGTTTGGAACAGTAACTTAGTGAAATTGGCGTAACGAGTAGGTTATTTAACTCTAATAAAAAATGTGGGAAGTGTTAGGTCCCATAAGAATAGAACAATACCACTTGACAAAAACGAAAGATATCGTAGTTAGTTCAATACTATTATAATAGTAGCTTTTTTTTATAAAAAGCTGAATCAGAAATAATAATACAAGAATTTATATTTTTTGAGCATGGTGATAATTGCAGAAAAATCAAAATCAATAGTTTTTTTATCTATTAGGATCACTTTAAAACGTCAAACTTAAAACTAGCTACGCCTGTTCCAACATCCTTACGCCGGTAAAAGAACGACAAGAAACGCCCGGGAGGTAATTTACATACTTTATTTAACTAAATCTTTTGTTGTTTTCATGTCACTTATTATGCAGCTACGATTTGTGAAGAAGGAGTGCGGTTCTTTTGTACGGTAGGCTCATACAAAAAAAATCCGTACTCGTATAATTTTGTACTTAGCATGTTTGTCATCTAGAACATCGATATATTCAGTTTGTAAAAATGTAAAATAAAACTACGGCCTTACAGCAACAAAACATTCGTTGTTCATGAAAGCGAATCCCGCTGCCGAGAGCCTCAGTGGACGCTGGGCCCTGGCTATAGTCAGCACTAGTAGTAAACGGAGACGAGGTGACATCCGTTCCCATTTGCACTTCGACACGGCGTCAGCAACCAGAGATGCCTGAAATGTTACAAAAACAAAACTACTTAACATAAAATCTCAAATAATTAGTTAGTTAGTCAAGCTAATAAAAGTGTTTTAAAAATGGTTTTGACTGTCGCAGTTCACACGATAAAAATATTGTGCTACGCTGCTACGAAATAATAAAAGCGCCTAGACAATCAATTGCAATCAATTGCTTCTTCCTCTAAGGTTCCCAGTATCTAGGTTATCAGAAACTATATGTAGTCGATCCATATATAGTTTCTACAATACACGAATATTTTTTTTTTGAGTTTTTTTTTTAAGTATTGTTCCGTAGCGGTAATCTGACCTGCGACACCACGCTTTAGGTAGGTAGTTAGGTACGTAGGTAGGTACAGTTTACATATACAGTATTTATGTCTTTATGTCTGTTATACTTGTCTAAAATATTAATAAGTTGGGTATACCGACTTGTTCAGTAAGCTCGTTTCCCGTGAAGCATTGGATCGCCAGTTGCGTTATCATAGCAGAGAAGAATGCTATCGAAGTCACCAACTTCATGGACTTGAAACTCGACGCATCTTTCTAGAATAAAACCCAATCTTAATTTTGTTACTTTCTAGAACAGATATTGTGCATGGAAAATTGAACTTTTTTTTAGCCTTAACTTTGAGGTGTTCCATTAATGATCTCCCATCCTAGTTATGACAAGTTTTAATCAGTGCAGGACAAAAAAAAAACTCCTTTTCAACACAAAAGAATAAAAAAGAACAATGAACAGAAGTAAGTGTGTTTTTGCTGTAGGTTTTTAGATATAATAATATCTTACCGAAACTTGAACCATTACAGCACAAATTGCCGCCGTACTTGAAAGCAATTGAATCATGAAGCCGTACGAATAAGTCGTGGAGAATTTCTCAAAACATCTGAAATTTATGAAATAAATAAGAAAAATCATGTCACAAACTTCTTATCGACAGGCGTTAATTCTACCTCATCTCGCACAGATTATATACCTGCAATATCATCATTATCATCAAACATATTAGCCTGTTTCAGTCCACTGCAGAACATAGGCTTCTCCCAAAGTACGCCACTGATCAACTCAAGAACACGTTTGCCCCAATGCATGGTTATCAGTTCTACGGCTAATATGCCCAGCTTTTGGCCACTTCAGCTAGCTAATCCTTTTGGCTATACGGGTGACGTTGTTTCTATGACGAATCACTTCATTTATTTATTTATGCAAATTGTCATAACAACATGACCCTGTTATTTCTCCAAGCATCGCCCTTTCTATAGCCCGGTGACTGACTTTAAACAGCCTAAGAAATAATGTAAATACGTACATGCAAAGTCAGACTGGAGGATTTCACCACAAGTACCTACCTACCTACTTCTAGAAACTCAACCCGAAAAGCGAAAACTTAACTTAATTTTCACTGGGAAAAACACAAAATCAGTACCTAAGCCTACCTAGTGTGCAGTGGTTATGTTGATTTTTACCTTAAAAAAGTCACCTCTCACAGTATTCGGATCGTAATCCTAAGTTATTGCAGTTTGTCACCCATATTATGCCGCCCTCGCGCCAAGTGTAGGTACTAGGTACATTTCATATAATTGGAAAACAGAGATAAGAAAATGTTGCAAATGATTTTCCTCATTCAACACACGCGACACACCTCTTCGTCCGTAAAAAAAATTGGGTTGTCTCGAAAAATGCTGTATATAGCTATGTAATATCTATTTGGAATTCTTATTGAATTTTCACCAGAACGGAATACAAAGCGAACGAAATTATTAACATAATTTCTTTAGGGCTATACGTAAGGGCCTGCCACTGCATATACCTACATGAAAAAAAAATGATATGATATGAATGATGACAAATCACAATCATGGTAGAAGACAGTGTAACTCGCCAAAAAGAAAAATGATTTGAATCACAGTATCCGGCATTATTTACGTAGAATAAAATTTATCGTGTTCAATATTATGTCCAACATACTTGTAAGTCTGTTTAATTTTAAGAAAACACTTTTTATAAAAACAGTTAGTTCAAAATAAGCAAACTTGTATATTATTAAATTAACCGTTTTACGAACTTTTAACAAGGCCGAATAAGCTCTCGAAAACACGAAGCGGTCGTGATAATTAAGTTTTCCATACCTGCATAACTTAATTATTTAATTAACTAACTTTCTGTGGTTGGTAATGCGTAATGTTTTACATTTTCATTTCTACTTTACAGTCTTTTTTGAAACATCAACACTGTATCACTGTTATTTACTTAGCGTTAATTAACTTTTTTTGGTATAGACACCGTAGTACTAAATAAAATTTCTTATACTCTTTTATCAAAGAAAATTATGTTTATTCTTATTTCTTTCTGCTTCTACAAACGTTTGAAAATAAATATATTGTTAAAAATTAAGTTACTAACTGAGGCGGTCAGTTTTTTTTTTGGAACTAAATATTATTTATTCGCAACTATTTTAGCTTAATATTATGAATCCAACGTGATAAAAGATGACCAATTCTTTCTCTGAGGGAAGGTTTGTTGTACTTATTAGGCCGATGATGTTGATGACTTTATCTTTTAGGAAAATAAGAGTAAGTATGTACTTTAAAGATAGATTTATCTACTCACCCAATAAGAACTTGATGCTGACGAATACAATTCACCAACGTTTTTTGTAAAGCAGATTCTATTTGTTCTTTCGTGTATAAAACCTTCACAGTCCGTTCGATTTCTTCAACATTTATATGAGTGTCATTGCTCGGCGGTCTCTCACGAATATCATGTGTTGCATCTTCGCGAAGCTGCATCATCGTACGGTCATAAGCTGTCTCTATCGCTTCTCTCAGTGTTGCGAACTGAGAGCTGATGTGCAGGATAATCGACGCGATGAAAGTGTCTATCACTAACAAAATGTGGCCGTTCCACAAGATGCCTACCACTTCTAGAATAAATGTAGGAATATATGATACGTCATGTTCATAGTTCCAAGGTATATATATAGGCTGATATAACGAGCGAGCCGGTTTCTCAACTGTGTCGTTTAGCCTCTTCACTAAAGCCTTCCACTGAAAATCTTGTGCGGCTCCATATGCGTATGAATTAAACACAGTCAACCATCCAAAACATATGAAAATAAACGAAACCACTTTACAGATTTTCACAGTAATGCGATTTCTTTCTTCGTTTTGGTAGTAATCACGCATCTCTATTTCTATGGTGCTCACTATTTCCTGAATCTCTTTGTTTTTAGACATGAGCAGGTAGAGTTTAATGACTGTTAAATTGTGCGTTATTACGAATGAGAGGCTGAACATGATGCGATCCATGTCAATTTCGCCAATAAAGGGGTCTATAGTTTCTAAGCCTACAAAACCTACGACCCAAAGAAGCATGGCAACGATGGAGTAATAAAAATACCAGCCGGGGAAGTTTTTCATATCGCCTTCATCGGGGTGGTGCCACCATCCTATGCCGAGAAATCTCATAACATAGTAATGAAACGAAAAATATCGCGTAGCTTGTGAGGTTTTTGCATCTAACATTATGCTTACCGGATTCCCTTTATGGCATGTATGGGTATGTCGGCTACTAATATGAAGTGGGTGTGATAACAATACCATGCACCTATCTAAGCTAGACGGTGTTATTTACTGGCGACAGTTTAATTATTACCTATTTAGCTTCCAATAAGACTTCGGAAGACTATACAGGTTGTAAAACATGGCGCAACTCAAAAATGAGAGAGACATATGAAAATCGCCTATACCTACTTAAATTGCTACAAAGCCCACGGTCAACTAAAGTACCTATACTACTTTATGTAAATGCGGGTTAAATCAGCTTGCTTTCATTAGAGTTCCGCATGTGAAGCAAGAAAATCTAACGTATGGACAATTTGTGAAAGAACTAGATAAAACAGGTAGGTAGGTCTCACAAGTTCGCGAAAACACTTACTGAAATTACCTTTCCGTGTCCCATGCCAACTTTTGAAAAAAGTAAAGCTAGGTAGAATACTTAGATTGTCACAAACAGGGATGTAAATTCCATTTTTAGCGTGGAACCATCGATACGTTGCTAATTTCCGAGGACAGTAGTGCTACGATAATTACTTTTTTTATTTGATATGTTTCTTTCCTTTTCGTTTCATCAGTATGTACGACGACAATATTATAGTTGTTACAAATCGCTCACTTAACAAACCAGAAGTAGAGCTACAACATTCTTACATAATTAGGCTATAAACTTAGAACGGGCAGGAAGCGGACATTTAAATTTAAACCAAAATTAACATGTTTCCAAAATATAATTAAATTTACAAATAGTGATTTCGCTGTTCTACGGTTCCCTGTGAAATGTGGTGTGTGTGTGTGTACTTTACAACAAGTTTGTTGTACATTTTACATATAATATTACCTAGGTACTGTGCTTGCATTAGTCAATGAATCTCAGTTTGGCTATCCAAAGAGGTAATTTCGCTAAACTTTTGGGCTCGCTACCTACACGCAACAGCTTAAAGCATGGTTTTTATTGATAAATAGTTTACTTAATTTACTTTCATCTAATTTAAACATGCACTCATTTACTACATTTATTAGAATTCGATTTTGTAGAATATTTTTATTCACAGTAAAACATATCCTTTGCCACTAAGGAAGAGTTTCTTTCTTCAATAAAAGTTTTTTTTATATCATCCCATTAGTATTCCCAGACATTATCCCTTACTAACATTTAAACGGACAACCTGTTTAATATTAGAAAAAAAATAGGTCCTGCGTAATTCATTTTATTGATATAAAGACATCCTTTATACGCTTAGTTGGTGGTGTAATTGATTCAAATTAAACTGCCAACGCTCAAATTGCTGTTTGGCTGCGAAGTGTTAAAGGGTTGATTTTCTATCGATCAATAATATGTTATGTGTGAAAGTTCTTGGTGAGTAACATACTTTGTCGTGAGGCTCATGTGCTCTTATTATGAGTGTTTAAACAACTACATATAAATAGAACAGGGTGATAATGCAAGGCGGTATATAATGCCAACCGCAAAGGGGCAAAAAAAACTACGTATAAATGTCATAGAAAGACGTCATCAGCGCACAGGAATTATCACTCTAATATGACAATTTAATCCACGTGTTTTTTTACAAGTGAGTTACGAGATGAGTAAGTTGGTCACTAAAGGCCCGTAAAGGCCGGTTTCAAATACCGATCTATATCCACGGTTTGTCCTACTAGAGATTCGACATTACTTACCTATATGAGTTTTATGTCAAATTTTAGTATGACAAACTGTGGAATATGGATAGATCGGTTATTGAAACCGGCCTTTAATTGTACCTAAGCGTCGCGGTAGCTCAGTACATTTCAATGCCATCCAGAACTTTGGATTTTTTTTTTTTTTTTTTTACTATTTACAGGGTAGCGTTTGACCACAAGTCACCTGATGTAGAGTGACGATGTGGTCGAAGATGGCACCACGCTACACCTGGACTGGGAACTGGCTCTCAAGTGAGGCTGCCGGAACACACCGATAGATGCTTGGCGACAGATTCTTAACAAGAGGGTGGTAGCTAGCCAGGCGAGTAGGTACTAGAAAATACCCTACCACCAAGCTATGGTTTCATCACGATGTTTTCCTTCACCGAAAGCTCAAGCTCATTGTAGGATTCAAACCCACGTCCTACGGATCGCAAGCCGACGTCACTACCACTGAGCCATCATCGCTATAAAATTTATTTATTATGTGACTTTAGATTTTAAATAGCTACTTATAATAACAACTTAAAGTTAGATAAGTTGTTACATTACAGTGAGATGTCTAAACATTAGTTTTATTCCAGTGCCGTTCTGCTCAAACTTGCCTTTGACTCAGTACCGCGTAATATGAATATGCTGCTTTCATTATCTGAAACAATGAAAATTAATGACGCACTGATAGTGCGAGACCTACCTACTGAAAAAGCCTCTACACAAGCTGCGCCACGCGGTTACGCGGTGGTTTTACCCGCGGTTTTCTCGTCATCCCTGAGGAACCTTTTCCGGGATAAAAAGTAGAATCTTTATCTGTGCCAAATTTCATCTAGATCCATTCATTCGCTCTGGCGTGATTAAATAACAAACATCTATCCATCCATCCATCCTCATTAACGCGTTTATAATACTAAAAAAGCAAACATATTTCGCAGGAACCTTTTTCCGGGATAAAAAGTAGCCTATGTAAATAGTGAAATCCAGGGAATCAGCTATCCATTTCAAATTTCACTCAAATCCGTTTAGTAGTTTTTACGTGATAGAGTCACAAACATCCATCCTTAGGTACGGTCAACGACAAAAGTCACAGAACAATAATACATTTTCCGTTTACCGTCATCATCTTGAACACCAACCTTTGACCACAACATCACTCAACATCAGGTGTGCTGTGTTATGCAAAACGCCACCTTGGAAGTTGTAAAAATAACCCAAACATTACTGATCTAAAACACATTTGTAAAATCGGGAATGTTCCGCTACTTTTGTCGCTGAGTGTACGATAGGATTAGTAGGATGAGATGTTTCACAGATACAGCCAAAAAAAATTACAGCCAGAAAACAGTCGTTGTCCAAATGAGCGAACCCCGCCGCAGAGAGCCGCAGAGGGCGCTGAGCTCTTATCATCACCATCACCAGCAGGGACCGCAGGCGCGGTGTCAGCCGCTCCCATTTGCACTGCATTACGGCGTCTGATACGCGCGCTGCCTAAAACGAACAAAATGTAAGTTATAGGTAGCAGTCGTGATGGTCTATGATGACCTTATATCGTCATGACCGCTATCCTTAGGCAGTAGAACTCTTGAGAGGCATGAAGTTTTTCTTGATATCATTTATGTTCTGGTACTACATTCTGAATATTAAACAGCAGAGAAATCTAACGACAACGTTGAGGTTCGATTCATTCCCGATGTCCACCACCAGCTCGTCCCCTCACTGGAGGACAGTAACACATTTAAAAAAATGTTCCTATCGTCCCCTAGTCGGGGACAGTAGACCTGTCTTATTAATTATTCCCATTGGGCACCACTGGTGGACAGCGAGACAACGGATTTTAGATTGTAGGTGAAAAACATACAAACTCTCGATAGTCGTGTGACAAGTCGAAATCTATCTTTCTTTATATCTATCTATCTATCTACCTTAGCATATTTAGAAGATCGCCTTTATTCAAGTTAAAAGTGCCAGTCATGAGATCTCGTTATAAAAAATTAGGTCGCAATCAGACAGCAATGATGAGGCTGCCTGGAGTAGGTACATTTTCTAGCGCACGGTGAATAGTGTGTCACTAGGTTGCAACACTCGAAGAGAAAATGTATGCCGAGCGAAATAAACTGTATCTTACCCAATTCTCCAACGTCTCCCGAACGCCATCTCATTATTCGACGTGTTTTTGTAAATTTGTGTCACGCACATCACGTCTTGCAAGTGTCGTCGACAAATTATATAAAATCAACAATACAAATGGAGCACGCCCGCAGGTTTTCAGTATAATTAACTAAAAATATGGTTGACGTCACTGAGTACTTTTTATATAACATCGACGATTTTAAACAAAAGAATTGTGGAGAAAAGACAGTGCGACCTCGTTAGTACCTAATATTAACATGACCTTTTTTAAAACACTTCTAATAGCTTGTTTTATATCAGGTGGACGTCATGATTTACATTTTAAAACTAATATTAGGTTTGTTTACTAGCTGCTTGGTAGCAGGCAATGGTGTAAAGTTATTTCATACTGTATAAATTAATTATTCATGACTTCATGTCTATTAGACACTTACATTATATGATTTACAGTAGGTAAAATATACATAAGCAGAAGAACAACTTTTGATTTCCAAGTTTTTTCAACGTAGAGCTCGCGAGAGGCTACGTGATATCGCAAAGTTTATAAAATAGTCTACGACGTAGACTAAGGTTGTTAATTATTAGTTTTTATAAGTTTGAAGTGTTCCATCAGCTTTGTTTGAGATACGCCAACGGATGGTGGAAAAGCCAGTTATTAATGAAACTCTCGTCTAACCCCGCTCCCTTTACAATTTATATTCACTTGCAAAGCTTACTATCCGCGATGCTAAATCACCAACGAAATTGACACTTGTGAATATGAGCGAAGGAGGAATATTGCAGACTTGCGGTTTATTGCATGTTCTCCTAATTAAATAAAAGTAGTACATAAAATGCTTACTTGCAAGGTAAGTTCGTTTCCTGTGAAGCATTGAATCGCCAGTTGAGTTATCATAGCAGCAAAGAAAGCAAGGGATGTTATCAATCGAAGTGATTTGAAACTAGATGCGTCTTGCTGTAATAACGAAAACAGGGGTTAATAAATTCCGAAACAAACATACACATTAAAATCTTAGTAGAATGCGATTTGGTATTTAATTAAACACACACCTATTTATTACTCTTTTAGATAAATTATTTAGAAAAAAGGTATCGTTATTTTTAATTATCTATAACCATACCTTTCATGATTTCATTTCCGTTCACCCTCCAAACAGAATGAGACTAAATTAATAGAAGCAATGCACCACTTTCCGCAATAAACATGCAAAGTTATGGTAATCTAGATTTACACCCACAATAGTCGTATAGTCCAGCAGGATCTTACCGAAACTTGAACCATTACGACGCAAATTGCAGCCATACTGGAGAGCAATTGAGTCATGAAGCCGTATGAATACGTTGTTGAGAATTTATCGACGCAACTGAAAAAATAACGCAAAGTTAGTCTGGCAGAAGAAAGACAAAGATTTTATCTGTAGTTGGTTGCTGTTAACCTACTTGCCCTTCCAAGGCCCATGTTCAATTTCCTTAGAATGTTACTCAGCCTAGATACCTAAACGTACTAGGATCAGATAAACATACTTAGTAATGCTCTAGACTCTAGAGTCTGAACATAATTTATACATTAAATTATTATGTGGACCGTATGAATCAACAAGATTCGTAGACAATGGTAGAGACTATGTAATGAAGTCTATCTTGGCCTAGTTACAAGCAGCATTCTGTAAAATCTTTGTGGGAGATATGGTGTTTCTTTATCAGGTTTCAAGAAAAGTCTGTCGTTTTTTGTAACCCCACGAATGTACGTAGGTATACTTCAAGTCTAGGGAAAAATTTAGACGAAAATATACACGGTAAAAACTTCATTTCAGTATCTAGGTGAATCCGAATCCCAGATTATGTTGATTTCAGTGATAAAAAAAGCCAACGACTCACAATATTGGGGCCATAATCCTGAGTTATTGCAGTTTGTCATCTTCGCACACAACTCTCAGCCCTTATTGCTTTCGTATCGACTGGGAATTTTTGCTTTTCAAATTATTTTTTGTGGGCAAAAAGGTGGTAAGTAAGTTACAAAAACATTTTTGCACTAATTTATTTTGGGTATCATATTAGAAATCAACCGATCTTCGTTTCAGTCAGTTTAGTACAGTCCCATTCAATTGCCAGAGTGCGGTGAACATTAGCTGTAGTTTTGGTGTGCCTAAAGTGTAGTCAGTTAATTTGGATCCCACTTTACGGCAGTTACGCGAGCCGACTAGTCCAAGACCTGTGCCAAAAGTTTGTTGCACTCTCTAGTTAGCTTAGATTCGCAACTCTACTGCAACTAACTGAGGCCAAGTTGTTGTTTGTAATTTACAAATTCGCTGCCAGGAAACTCAAACACATTATACAAGTAGAAAATTGAACCGTATCTGTGAATCTGTACGTATCCGGATAATTTATTTAATTACAAATACCTACCTAAGGAATACATAAAGTTTATGCGATTGAATAGGTTGTGAACATCCCCAGCGCTTACTTTAAATAGGTAAATTTACGTATGTGACGAAGTAAGAATATGCTTAGACACTTGGAGCTCTCATATGTTGCTCTGTACAAAAGTTGCAAACTCCCATCTACTGCCCTACTTAGTAAACCGAGCGCAAAAGAAAAAGTTCCGCAAACATCACGCGGTTTCTTTCCTCTAAAAGGCTTTAAGCATTTTTCATGTCAAATTACAGCTCTTACGGACATAAAAAGCATGGAATAAAATCCCTGTTACTTATTAAATTTTAATGCCGAAAGGGGAAGAGGGACAGGACAGATTCACAAACAACAATAATTTAATACTATGTAAGCTGTAAGGTATAAAGGGGGAACGAGAGATATATAGGTACGAGTATCTACTTACCCGATGAGAACTTGATGTTGACGGATACAATTTACCAGCGTTGTTTGTAAAGCTGATTCAATTTGCTTTTCTGTATAAAAGGCTCTGACAATTCGTTCGTTATTTTCTTCCAAGTTCATTAGAGAAACATCAGCTCTGTCATATGGAAGATTCTCATCAACTCGGTGTACTATACCTTCGCAGAGCTTTGTCATTGTGCGGTCATAAGCCGTTTCTATCGCCTCTCTCAGTATCGCAAACTGAGAGCTCATGTGGAAAATAACTGACCCGATGAATGTGTCGATTCCCATCACGATGTGACCAGTCCAAAGGAGTCCTACTAATTCCAATGCAAAAGTAGGAATATAAGACTGGTCTTTTTGGTAATCCCATGGTATGTATATCGGTTGGGCTAGAGCACGTGCTGGAATTTGTGAGGTGTCATTCATCCTCTTTACCATAGCTTTCCAATAAATATCCTGTATGGCTCCATATGTGTTTGAGTTACCGATAGTCAACCAGCCGAAAAAAATAAAAGCAAATGTAAATGTTTTAGTGATTTTGATTGTTCTGCGATTTTTCTCTGCATTTTGGTAGTAATCGTATAGGCCGATTTCAATAGTTCGGACTATATATTGTATTTCCTTATTTCTGAAGAAAAACAAAAAGAGCTTAATGATCGTTAAGTTGTGTGTTATGACAAACGAGAGGCTGAACATAAAGCTGTCCAATTCTTTTTCTCCAACAAAGGGGTCAATGGTTTCTAGGCCAACGAAACCTGCAACCCAAATGACTTGTGTCGCGATGGAGTAGTACAGATACCAGCCAGGAAAGTTCCTAGTGTCCCCTTCATCGGGGTGATGCCACCACCCTAATCCAGTGCATCTCAAGAGGAGGAAATGAAAGCCGAAATAACGTCGGGGCCGGGACTTAATTGCATCACCCATCGTGACTGCACAGCTAGGAAAACTTTCTGAACTACCTTTTATACCTTTATGGAATTAAGTTATTTAAACTGGGTGGTTGGTTCGCTCTTGACATTATAATTATTGTAAGGAGCTTTGATATACCCCATACAGGGTGTAGAAGTTGTGTCAAATTAAAATGAAAACCGTGGGCTCATAAGATGTGTTAATTTATGAAAATTACAGTGTTAGAGTTCTGCATCAAAGGAGGGAAAACAAAACAGGCGTAAAGAGAGCTCGTGAAAAAGCTGCTGTAGGTATGTGAGTAACAAAAATCAAGGAAGCACTCTCTGAAATTATCCCTTCGTGTGCCAGTGCCGAGATCAAAAGAACACGAACCTGTCTCAAACACGGAAGTAGGTTTCATTATACGGGTAGGTAGCCACTGAGGTGCTGATGGATTCATATTTGACCGGATTTTTCTGTGAATACCTACCTACCGGTGTTTTTTCATGTTTGGTGGTTCGACACTAAGTACTTCTATGTAATCAAAGGCACCGGACACAAGGACATCACCGATAGCACAGGCATTATTATAGATCATAATCTTGATCAACATAGTAATAATATATGTGGGAAGTGTAGTTTGATATGTTTTGTTGTCTGTAGCTACTTATAAGTAGGTATGGGATCAGTGAATAGTATGAAAAAAGTACTGAAGTTATCGAAGAGCCTAAGCATTCTGACCACACAGTTTTTTGTGATTACTTGTGGTAACATGAAGATTGATTTTAGAAAATAAAATCATATCAAACTAGCAATAAATGTGAAAGTTTGTATGTTTGATACTTTTCCACTTAGAAACGGTGGGCGCAGGAATTTGAGTGAATTTAAGATAGTGATTCACAGAAAATAAAAATAATTTAAATATACCTACATAAATTGGCTTATTTCTTTACGAACACAGATTGACTGCAACCTGTATACAATAACATCAGCTCATTTTATATTCAAGCGATTAGTTGGTAAGTTAGAATTAAATCGGGGTAACGTAATGAAAAGGTTTCGGGTGACGAGTGAATGGGGGTAATTTCGCCTCCCCATAATGTATTCTGAATTAGGGGTTCTCGCGTTGTAGGTGACAATTTACGTGACCGCTTTTGATGATTTCAATACGAACTAGCTATGGCCTGTGGTTACACTCGCATTTCCCCGCTTTCCCACAAGAACACTGCGCATTTTTCCGTAATACATTTACTTCGAAGGGTAAATTTATCATACTTATCTCGGGTAGGTAAACTGGAGAGATACCTTCAATATTGAAAAGCAGTTAATTTATCTGAGATGGGTGTTGTAATAATTGTCATTACATTAATTTTCATTATTATTTAAGTAAAAAAAAATATTCAACATTGTTTGTGTAAGTATCTATTTCTAAAGAAAAATATTGTTAATATTAACTAACTGCGTCCCGCGGTTACATCAACATTTTTGTCGTTAACCTGCAAGAACCTTTTTCAGAGCGGAAAGTTATCTCTCTTCGAAATTTCACTCCAATGCGTTGAGGCGTTTCAGAAGTAACAAACATTATTATTATATACTTAGGTACTCAGACCTATTTATTTCATAAAAAGAAAGATATTATAAACTAGTAATAAAAAAAACCATTGTTGTACCTACTAATAGAAATAACAAAATTTTGTCGCTTCCTGTGCCCTCTATGTAAATTACTATGCAAACATTTGGTAACGGTAGAGTACCATGAGATACGTACGAGTACGAGTGAATATGGTAGAGTCACCATTTATTTACGAAACGATCACTAGATGGCGTTAGTAGTTAAATTTAATCTGAATCCATACATAAATAGTATATCATATTACAGGTAAGGTATAGAACAAGGAATATAGCTTGCTTAAAAATATCCTTACTAAAAAAAAGTTACAGCTACATGTTTCAGCTCAAAATTTCAGTTTCTGAAAACAGGAAATGTGCGCGCAGACTTAACTGTTATATTTCAGCTGCTGAAGCGCTTTAGCTGGGGTAAATAACGTTAACTCATGTTTTCATGTCTCAGTTGAAAATTATTTTATATCAAAATTATACCTAGTAGTAGTATATAACATTATTGATGTAAAAAAAAATATAAGTACAAATTAAAACATGAAACAAAAAATGACGCATGATTTTTTATATAGCTAATATTTGTTACATGGGCAATTGGGCATACTAACGTATTTACTTAGTTATATTATACAATTTAAATTAATTTAAAATAAGTTAATAAGTTTAATTTTATATTTAATTTTAAATATATTTTTTTTATATTATTTTTTTTTGTAGAACTACTTTCATTAGGTTGTTTCTTTTTGTAGAAGTATCTACGAAAAAGACGTAGCGTAGTTATAAGTAAGAAGATACATTTGTCGAATGTTTTTTTTCCATTTTATTCAATCCTAAAGAAACAAAATGCGTTTCTCAAAATAAAACTAAAAATGGAATCCAGAAAATCTACTGACGCAAAAACGTGAAGCTCTAAAGCGGCTTTATTTCCACAAATGTTGATATCGTACGATGCATGAGGCGAGGCGTATAACCTCCGAGCAGTAAATATATGCCAGGAAAAAAAGTCGCACGAATACCACACCGCTTGGCGGGCATTCACTCTACTCCAATCAGGCAATCTTTGCAGACGATTATTTGCCAGGTGTCAGTGGTCGACTATACACGTTTCCGTTGGAGTTTTTTTTTTCATTCCGTAGTTATTTTTTGTTAGGATTGCCATGTCAAGGTCAATACCAGTGAGACGTGTCAAGTGGTTTGCAGAATTATATAGCAACACTCAAATGTTTTAAAAGTGTTTGTGTGAATTCGGACTTTGAACTGTGTGCACGAATTTTGAATTACTAACACATAGAATCGTCTCGACTGTTGTAATAGGTAATGAAATGTTGATCAATTCACTAATTTAACATAATTAGTCTAATGTTAAAATACAAATGAACATGTTGTAGTGTTTAGTTAAAACTTTGTATAAGCTCAATTTGTGTTTAACATAATATATAATTAAGTATAAAGATTAATATTAACATATTTCCAAATACCGAACAAATAAAAAAAAGCATTGTATAGCAAGGTGTAGATAAAAAATAATTGTCCTTCTCGCGTAGAATATCTAAAGAAAGTTTTATAAAATATTCATCTAAAAATGAATAAATTAATTGCGAAGGTTATTAAATAAGCAGTGGAGTTTTTAAATTAGCTATACAACAAATTCTTAGAAATCGACGTCATAGTTACAAATACTTTAATTAAATACTGCAAATATATTATGTAATCTATTCAAACAATTCAAATAAACCCGGCAGCGCGTTGCCATAGCTACGCGAGATAAACATCACGTGCACACCGATAGAGGCGCTACCGCTGCCAGAATAGCTCTATCCTATTCCCCCTTCGCTCGCACACGTGCTCTGCGTCGTCCAGTTTCTTTAAAATCATTTAAATTTCATCATACTGAACTGAGTTTTTCTGTTAAATTAGTACCTAATTTAGACGAGGTTAAAGCACACCACTCTGAACTAGTACCAATAAATGGCTGAGTAGTGACTCTTCCAACTGAGTGTATCAGTATTGAGGCAATCTCTCTTTCTGAGTTATGACCTCAATACGATAGACATTCTACATGACATTTTATATGACTATTAACATAACTCTATATTTTTTATATTATATTAAAGCATTCAACGTAATTCTTGTCCAAAATTCTACGTAGAGTCGTAGACCCGTGAAGATTTGGTATAATATAATACATACACTGTGACTCTACCTACCTTTAATTTAAATATACAATGTCATGTATATAAGTATATTATAGTAAATTATCTAAAGTATCTATCATATACATTAATTATTGTTGCTATTATTAGAATAAATTGTCTTTGCTTATACGTATATTATATGGAAAAGCGGTCATGGAATCTGTTGCACAAAGCCTTAGTATTTATCTACCTACCTATTGCAATAACTAATGCTGCATTGGATTCAATTGATTTATTTACAATCTGTTCAATGTTCATAATCATAATACTAATATATATACTGAATATGTCATGTGCAAGTAGGCATTATGCAAGTAACTCACAGCCAAGCTCCATAATTACCTTACACGATGCATTCACTGTTATAAAATCCGTTCAGAATAAATCAGCCTGTACTTTTTTTTATTGCAAATCGATGCTATTAATTGTCATTTTTTCATTGGGCTCTTTTCCTTATCAGTGTTATTTGAAGCAGAGAAGAAAATTTTGCATTTTTTTCGTGTACGAAAGTGCCAGGCTAAACGACCGGCGAAAGGCTGTGAGGCGGCGATAGATCTGGCACCGCCAAATGCATCACGATATAAAAGTTTATAAGTCTCTCTCTTACTTATGCATAGGTAAAACAAAAAACACAGTTAAAGAAAGTAATCACCTAGCTAAAAAGCACACATAAACTAATTGTACAGTACATTGGATATAGTGCTTTCTCTGATTTTATAATATTATCAATAAAATTATTTTTATTATTGTTCTAGATAAATAAGCAAAATGGTACAAGTGCAAGTGTTTGGGATATGGGATTATCTCATAATGGCGGCGACAATGGTCGCTTCAATAGCTATCGGACTTTACTTCCGATTAAGCGGCGGAAAACAAAAAACAAATGAGGTAGATACCTTTCCTGATTGCTTCTTCTTCTTATCTGATAACTTAGATTTATACATCTTTTATTTAGCTTAGAAAATGTATTGAAATCGACTTCAAAAAACCTTTAAATCTAGTAAATCACGAAGAAACATTTTTTTAAAATTTTTAATCACAGTTTGCATTAACAATTTTTTTTGTTTTGTGTCAAAAAGTATCAAAATATTTAATTAAGATGGATTAAAAATATACAAATTAACGCCATTGTAGATCTGCTATTACGATAATATATTTAATGTATCAATCTTAGGTATATAAATTAATTGAACACACCGTATGCTCTAAATCTAAACTGAATCTTAGAGCCAGTGATTAAAGATGTGAAGATTTATTTATGAAAAATGTGATTTAGGTACTGTACTACTGATGTTTTAACTCTTTTTGATTTTTTTACGAATTATTCCTGCCTGAGTTAACTTTAAACAGTGTAATACTATCCAGAATATAATTAATCCAGACATTGATAATACTTATATGGTTTTGTTTTCAGGAATATCTTCTTGCAGACAGAAACCAATCAGTATTACCCGTATCAGTATCCTTGATGGCATCTTTTATGTCATCAATATCACTTCTCGGTGTATCTTCCGAGAACTACTACTTCGGAATGCAGTTCATAGTAATCAATATCTCTTACGGGCTCGCAACTCCTATAGCCAGCCGGCTGTACTTACCAGTATTCTTTGGACTTCAAAAGACTAGTACTTACGAGTATTTAGAGTTAAGATTTGGACCACAAGTACGAATGCTTGCGTCACTGACGTATACTTTACAAATGGTGCTTTACAATGGTGTGGTATTGTACGCTCCAGCTATAGTCCTTGAAGCTGTAACAGGGCTTGATAGATTGCTATCAATATTACTTGTAGGACTAGTTTGCACCTTCTACTCGTCCCTAGGTGGGATGAAAGCAGTACTCTTTACTGATCTCTTCCAGTCTTTACTAATGTTTGTTGCGGTCTTCAGTGTTGTCATATTTACTTCTGTTCAACTTGGAGGATTTGGAAGGATGTTTGAGATTGCCAATAAGGGTGGACGCTTGGACTTTTCTAAGTAAGTTCTCTTCATTGTGTTCTTAAGTTGCTTCTTCAGTTTATCAGTAAGTTTAACTAACAAACCGTGTAGTTTCAGTTTCGATTTGACTCAGAGAAATACTTGGTGGTCTTTGAATATTGGCAGCTTGATCACTTATCTGTCGCTATATGCTGTTAATCATACTCAGGTAAAATATACCTTCAAGCGTTTGTTTTTTGCAGCCTTCAAGCGTTTGTATTTTGCTTAATAACAGGTCTTTGATTGCAGGTTCAAAGACTTTTGACCGTCAGCTCCTTACAAAAGTCTCAGCAATGTCTTTGGTGGAGTTGGCCGGCATTGTCACTGTTGAGTATTACCACCTGCGTCGCCGGAATCGGTCTATACGCCGTTTACCACGACTGTGATCCATACACAAGTCATAAAATTTCAGCGGTAAGTTAATTTCTTGGGGAAGTTTGTTTAAGAGAATGTTTTTTATCAGTTAACGTTTCACTATTATGTTTGCACAAAGACAGAGAATTGATGAAAATAACTCCATGACATGGTCGAAAACTAGCGTTATGGAAGTAATACAGTTTTGTTTTCCTAGTCGGATATTATCTTGTTTAATTGTTGACAATATCTGTAGATAATTTTAGTGACATATCATGCTTTAGTAATAATGCCTTACTAAGTTCCTACCTGCGTAATATTGTTTATAGAAATTTTAAGTAAATCATGACCTTGTAACTTAAAAACATTCCAGCTATGTAGGTACTTATGTTGTTGTTTCAAATGCTACTAAATAAAGTTACGATCAATCATTTATATTTATCTATTGTATGATGTGCAATAAATTTATAATCCTACTTCAAAATAATCGAGTCAGTAGACTGCATCGTCAGTAAGTTCGTAACAATGCCAGTTAAGACTGGTTTTTGTTAGCATAGAAAGTAGGTAAACTCTTACGACCGAACTTTCGCTATCAATATTCGGATTGTTACTATTTTTGTCAGATCGATCAACTGATGCCATACTACGTGGTGGATGCGATGAGCGCAGTGCCTGGTCTGGCAGGACTTTTTGTGGCAGGAATCTTCAGTGCTTCTCTTTCTACTATCTCTGCTTCATGCAACGCACTGGCTGCTGTCACTTTGTCAGATTACTTCGGCAGGTAAGTTTGTAATAAAAGTATAAGTATAGTATAGTGGTAATATCGCTTCGCTCGCTCAGCCACACGGAGAAAAAAGACCTTCCGAAGTACCGTTTTACTTCTGAGTCAAATGGGAAGGACTTGTGGTTCAGAAGGATAACTAAGGTAAAATAAAGAAGGAATCGGTCTTGGAAGGTAAAGACTCAAAAGGAAAGCCAGAATTTTTTTCTCAGTGCACATCGAAAGAATGGGAGGGGATCGTGCGGTGAAACGAACATACTTATATGGGAAGGCCTCGTTAGTGGCCGACGCCCAGTTGGCCGTCTTAGATTTCGCTGAAAGACGAAGGAACTGCGTGAACTCCAGGTGGAAGACTTTTATTATCGGAGGCCAAGACTCACTTTCGATCCTTGCGTCGTCTCAGTTTTTAGATAGGGTGGTTATTCATATTTGTTATTCCAAGCCGGAATTTATTTGATCATTCTCTTTTTTTTTGTTTTATATTCACCTCTTTTTCAAGGTGGATTAAGGTAAAACCAGCTTACGTGCCATGGCTAACGAAGATCACTGCATCTGGTTACGGCCTGGTGTTCCTCGCGCTGGCGTTCATAGCGGAACACCTTGGTGGTGTACTGCAGGCTGCTTTCACTATATTCGCAGCAGTAGGAGGTCCCCTCTTGGCTATATTCACTCTTGGAATGTTTACTACTTATGCAAATGAAAGGGTGAGTTTCACTACGTATTATTATTTTGCTCATTTATCTGAACAGATTTCAAAGCTTACGCGGTGTAACTTATATCCTCAAAGGAAAATGTATGAAAAATTGTTATCATCACATTAAACTCCAGAAGAAAACTAGCATAATAATTTCCTCAAGAATAAGCTGATATTGAAGTACTTTCGACTACATCGTCACTTAACGTCAGATAACTTATAGTCAAACGCTATCCTAAAACAGACATAAAAAGTCAAACGTTATATTAAGTCTTATTCTTGGTTAACAAGTTTTTTATTTCATATTTCAGGGTGTCAGCATCGGTCTGCTTAGCGGCATAGCTGTAACCTTATGGAAGAGTTTTGGCGGACCGCGTCCCGCTAACCAATATTTACCCCTCAATGTGGAAGGGTGCGGGTTCAATGTTACCCTGACACAAGCTGCTGTCAACCATGAAGAGTACTGGTATTTTTACAGGATGTCGTACCTATGGACCAGTCCGGTAAGGAAATGAATACTCGCTATATGAACATATTTAATTACATCTATGATGCACGTTATCAGTCCAGTGATTTCAAGAGAATCGTGCGCCCCGAACTTAAAAGTTCATGACTCTGAAAGGTCACATTCATGAACTACCTTTAATGTTGTTTACTATTATAATACTTCTATAGATGTATATATGGATAAGATTCAAACTACTATCTTATACTTGTGAACAGAGAACTAGAACTAAGTACAAGTTGTTACGAATGTACGATTGTATGTGTACGCCCCACATTCTACGAAATGTAGAATGTGGGGGTACGGTTACTTAGGTAACTTTTATACTGGGACTATATAGGTAAGAGTGTTATGCAGAAACTTTCAGAGACAAGTATTTTTGTTCTAGATTGGTTTCGTCTGGGTGCTGGTGGTAGGATCCGTGGTGTCCCTGGTGTGGCGACAGCAGCAGCCGTGGGAGAAGGAGGGGCGCACGCACCCCGACCCCGCGCTCTTCACACCCCCGCTAGCCAGGAGGTTACGGGAAAAATATGGGGAGAAACCACCTCTGCAGGTAATTGATATTGCAATTTAAAGTAAATTTTTGCCCACGCTCAAAGTGGTGATGGAAAATATTGCAAAGGTATCGGCACGTTCAAGAACTACACCATCTATCAACCTGCACTGGGCCAGCGTGATGGTGCCAAGCTCTGTCTGAGAGAAGGTCTTTGTCTCAGCAGTGAGAACTTAATAGACTGTTGATGTTGATGATGATAACGATAATGAAGTTGCTACATAACTGAACTAACTCTAAGGGATGTTTTCAAACTAAATCTAACCATTTATAAAATTCTTTACCAATTACTTCGTCTGCGTCTTCAGTCAACGACCAAGAACATTTCTTATGAAATATCACGTAAACGCTTTTTTTTACAATTTATTTGCTTTGAAGTTATCAAGATACTGTTTATTCATCAACATATTTTGAACTTTGTTTGTTGTTTTTCAGAAAGAATTGGTGCCGATTATTATTAAAGAAGAAAACAATGAAAGGTCTCAAACCTATGTTCCTAATCTGAAACGAGTTTAAATTTGTTTATTTATACCTAACAGTGGAGTATCGTTAATTAACAATGCCCATTAGGGGCTATTTAGTGCATATTAAATTATATTGTTAGTTTTGGTTAAATGTAAGTACTTATATAGTTGTGGTAAAAACTTAGCGGAGCAATTATGTGTCTATTAGTATTGATCTTTTTAAAGAGACATTCCATGTTCACACATATTTCATGTCCACGTATGAAGAGGTAGGTACTTAAAGATTATTTATTTGTATGTATGAATGTAGGAGGATGTATTACTGATCCAGGTTTGATTTTTTTACTCTTGGAAAGCTACCGAGCTTTATGAATCTCCACGCAGGTAAAACTGTAGGGTATACGGCTATTATGTAGATATAATCTAAAGTGAAAAGAAAATGTGACTTAATTAAGTATAGGTAAATGAATAAGTACTAGATGTAACGTAACTAATCCTTATATAAGTATATGTAAATTTATCTACGATACAAATAAAAAAAGAGTCTAATAAGGTTAATTTTCATTATAAAATATTTTATTTATTCTTAAGATCTCCCAATGTTATTTTATGACTGTGCTAAATTGTGAACTACCTGTATAATACGGGTATCCACCTATACGTTGGTATATAACAATGGTTATGACCAATAGGGGTAGATGGATTATGTACTGGCTTTTCGTTTGTTTATAACTTAGTTGTTTCATACAACTAACATTGCCACATCCATCGCTTTTGTGCCTTCTATCAGAGTCGTTGATTATATAATTATTATGCACAATACCATGATTGGAATTAAATTCCTTGCTACTTAGCTTAGATGTAACGCAGGGTCAATATTGTAAGACTCCCTATATGCAACCACTTATTTAGACGTGCGTCGGGGTCAGTAAATACTGGGGATTTGATTTAACTTCTGATCTGATTGTCACTTTTGGTCATAAGTTTAACTAAACAATACTACTAAGTTAGGTACATATCTACAATCGTTTATTTATTTTATTACATACTATATCAAAATGATTTCTATGCATTTACTGGTGACGATTTTGGTGTGCTTTCTCTTATACAACTAGTATAAACCTGAAACAGTATTTTTATATCTAATACTTAAGTATATTTGTAGCTATAAAAATGTTTGTGCATACTTGAGAATGAATTAACAAATAAATTATAATAAGTATGTACTTAATTTTAAAAACTTGAATCTATATAGTAAGTACACGATGCATGTTTGGTTGCCATTTTCTATTTGCTCTCCTTAATTGCATTAAAATGTGTTTTTACTTATTATGATTTTAATTAGTACCTTTAACTAACTACTAGTAACTAGTAATCACCTATAGCACCTATTACTAGCTATTACGTAGCTTTATTATCAGTGAGTAGCCAAAAAGTTATGTTTTTTTTACCTATATACCTAGATACCTTTACGAGTATACTTACATAGATATTAAATATCTAGCTTATGTTGCAAAAGTGGAATAATTTAATATTTTTCCATTTACATTATAAAATTTACCTAAAATATTACAGGTAATACATAAAAATACCTGTAATAAATACCTGTAATATTTTAACTGTAGGTAATTTAATTCTCTCATGTTTACAATATATTTTCTTATTTAATAAAAAAAAAAACGGTATAGCAAAGTAACTAACTGTTCAACTACCTAAGTACTTTATAAATCGCAAGAAATATAAAATGCGCCAAGAATGTATTTCCGAGAAAAGTTGTATTGTACCTACGTTGTTATTAATATAATACCACAGTTTTAACTTCTTTAGCTGTGCTTAATACCAAGCATTGTAAAAACTGCGCGCGCAATACACCGTATTAATTTCAGTGGCTGCATCGCTTTTTTTCGGTTAACTTAGTAAATTTAATGGGTAGTCGCTCTCTATTGAAGCTCAGTCATGAAGAATATTCTGAGATTTATTTTTAAGGCGTCTTAACTGAGGGATATAAAAATTTTAGCTACATACATCAGCAGCCAGTACAGTCAGCGACAAAAGTAGCTGATGATAATCCATTTTCAAATGTGATGTTTAGTTTTTAAGGTAATAAATCGGAAAATTGTACCTATATGAATGTGTAGGGAGTATAATATTATCCCCGATGTAATAACTAATTTTTTTTTAAAAAACCTTGTGTAGCATAAAAAATAAAAGTTTAAGAGCGAAATAACTTTATACTATTTAATCGCGGTGCGTAACTATTGGTATTTATTTTTCAACCCAACTACCCAACCAAACCAATTCCTATTTCATACCCAACAGACAGACAACAAACGATGTAGTCATCTTTGTCTATTCAAACTGCGATAAAGCGCTAGAGCCGCTTGATTTTCACGAACACATTGACATCTTTCGATGAAACGACAGAGCTGGACATAACCTATACCTACTTGCAGTTAACTTCACTCCTTTCCTTAAACGTCTAGCGTAGCGACAGACCACAGTGACTGTGAGTGACTGAATTCATTAGTATGTATAGTAGAAGATTACAGATTACAGACGACGTTCGTAAGTTTTGCGGTGCAGACGTTACCAACATAATACACCTGAAAACGTGTTATCAAACTAGATGTGAGAAAATATCGCACAAGTTTACCAAGGTTACGTTCATTCACGGCATAGACATATTTATTATCTAATACATTCAGAAACGGATAGTTATGAAGAATAGTATCACGTAAAACTGATTCAAAATGATGTATCGGTAAAATAAGCGTGACTGAAATTACAGCGCCGTATATTTACATGCTGCCGTGTTTCTGACAGTTGTGAGTACTATTTTTTTTCTTTTTAAAAGTTAAGCGTGAGCATGTGCTTTTCATTTAAAATTCAGTTAAAATACACTAATGTTAGTTATGCAAAAAGTATGCACTATGCACAAGTTTCCATGTTTGTTACTTCATTAGGTACGCTAAATTGGCTCGACGGCTTTATTGCAATTTGTAATGCATATAACTTATTTTAAGTACTCTGTATTATTACACATGGGTTACCTTTTCGGGATTTACCTTACGGAAACCGCAGGTGAAACCGGCTAGGGGGCGTCCATTAATTACGTGAGGCATTTTTGAGAATTTTTCGACCCCCTTGATGAGATATCGTAAGATTTTTCCCCTCACGCGAGATTCTTCAAAACATCTATTTGGGCTGTAAACGAATATTACCGTAATTTGAAATCACAATCGTAAAATTAAATAAGGAATATCAAAGAAAAAATATTTTTCACGCAATTTTACACCGTTTTCTGCAAGAAAAAAAAATACGTGATATTTGCCAAGACCGGGTCTTAGACCCCCCCTCCTCCCTAAGTGAGATTTGGAAAGATTTAGCTTGATCCCTTTCCCCCTAGAACACCTCACGTAATTAATGGACGCCCCCCTACTTCGGATGACAAAAAAAAGCTTGGGATTTTAGTGAACTTGCTCTAATTCAATCAATTAGTATAATAAGAATAAAATTGTCAATAGCGCCAAAAAAATTACCTGCCGGGCGTTTCTTGCCTGTTCTTTTGCCGGCGTAAGGAGGTTGGAACAGGTGTAGCTAGTTTTAAGTTGACGTTTTAAAGTGATCAGTGTTGAATAAAACAAATTTTGAATTTTGAATTTTGAATCCCATTGCTTTTAGTCTACTTATACTTTAGTATAGACCTATACCTATTATTGTTAGGTATACCTAAGTGATTGTTTTTTTTTGTTACAATCTTTTTGTATTGGTATCTCAATTTATTGTTTTTCTGGATGTGGAGTCTAGATTAAGTGATCTTTTATTTCAGAAATTTAATTTTAATGCCGTCGCTAGAAAAAGCTCTTTATTTGTATCTTGGTATTAATCCTTATCAAAATAAATTACTTTTTATTCAAAACTGCTTCAATACCTTTATATAACTTTTTGAATCATTCAATTCGGACATTCGATTAAAAAGATATCACGAGTTTAAAAATGTAAGTAGTCGAAAAAAGTTGCGTGGTAGCCATATGCATGTAGGCGTCACTGGGGTACGAGGTACGGGCCGTAGGGGAGGAAGGATTTATGTGTGTGTATTACAATTTTTAATTTTGAAATTTCTTTTAAATACCCGTGCGAAGGGGCGGTCCACTAGAAGGTATATAAAATATGGGCAATCATACATTTTAGGTTATAATAAATAAATTATGATTTTTCTTTACAGCTTGTCATGGGTATGTGGTATCGGATTAATTTTCTTTGTTTTGCCATTCATTACTCTTTTCCAATATATTGCATTTACCCTATGGTCACCAGTCTTTCAATGTAAATTTACGATGTCCAGCTATAAGCTGAACTGTAGAGAGCGCTATAGATATGGTTTCATGCCTTGTTTTTCCTTAATATTTTTTCTTTTAATGTATGGTGATCATCATATTTATGTAGGTACTCTTAGTAATTACACATTATTTCTACTGAATTTAAAATTAAGTTTTTATAATTAGTGCTATCGCTCCCCATTATATGGACTTAGTAAAGCAAATAATGATGGTGTGAATTTTTGTTTTACTGTTTCTGCGACTTTCTCGATTAATGTTCTCAACATTATCAATTTAAGAAAGTCGTTTTTCAATGTCTCTAGATATAGGTACTTAATTTTATGAAAATAATTTCTACGAGTGCGTTATCCTTCGAAAGTGTAAGTTACTATAATAGGCAAATACCTACCTAAAACCAGACTGGGAGTATTTTTCTTTTACGATTTTATTTATCTTCATATTACTTATTAGGTATTTGTTTAGTCACTATTACCAACTCTCCGAATACAATACTGTTTCTAAGTTAATAATTGAAAGAATATTAGCTATTGATGCCATGGTACATTTAACAAGGTGGCCTTCGGTTCCAATATTCACAATGTGTTAGAATAGAAACCTTAGTAATGATCGCTGCGATAACGTGTTTTAAAATATGAATGTCAATTGCATATTGTTGTTATACTATTGAGTATTGAAACTATAACAAATATACTTACCTACTTAAACCTATTGTTGTAAAATGTAGGTAAGCAGTGGGTACTAGGTAGGTAGGTGCTAGGTACTAGGTAGGAGATATCGTTTTTTACGCGTACGAAATCACGAAGAAGAACCGCTACCTATGTGTTGGCTTATCCACGCGTTACAACGATTAGTAATGGTATTTTATTCAGCATCCACGGATTCACTGAATAAAAGCTTACGTAAAGCAGGCAGGATATTCCTAGATCTAAATCAATATAAGTACTATATATAATATGTAAAATAAGTAAATTTTTCTAATGTTTTCAAACACATTACCTACCTACGACTTGATTATTTTTATTAGATTCTTTCGAAATGCTACGAAATGCACTATTAATGATTAAACGAACTTACCTGTACGTGAAGTTCTATCATAATTATACGAGGGCTTTGTCCGAAGAGATTAGCAATAAAGTTTACTTGTAGTAGACACAGGGTGTCGCCAATCTGCACTGTATTTGAGATTTTTTTTTTTTTTTCGTGTTGGTATCACCACCTGCAATCTTCATTTAGTTTAGAGCATACGTATATTTATAGTATTATTATCTTTTTTATAAAATTAAATGTTGATATTTGAATGTATACTATATTAGGTGAGTTGATATAATAACCTCTACCCAACGATACATTAATAGTACTACTTCATTACTCGGGATAATGCTAAATGGGGTGGGTGGGGTGCTAATCTCTTCGGACAAAGCCCTCGTATAATTATGATAGAACTTCACGTACAGGTAAGTTCGTTTAATCATTAATTATACTCATGCTTTGTCCTCGAGATTAGCAATAAAGTTTACTTGTAGATGTCAATAATTCAATATTTTTTATGTTAATTCTAGTTATAATAGTTATTATATAATGTTAATTATAGTTTGAACTCTTATGTTCTTTTTCGATTTCTCAACAGGAGTAAAGTTGCTAATTTTATTAATAATTTTCTAAATGTAATTAATTTCTGGTTAGGGTACCAGCTTGTTAAGGAGTTGGGTACAATAGATGTGCCCCATGCGATGTTATATTTGGGCAATGGTGGCCGTAATCTAAAAAGCAACCTTAAAGAAACGCTTGATATGATCATCATTGTCTATTTCTTGGCCAAGAACAAGAGAAAGCGCTGACTTAGAACTATTTAAAGTTCTGTATTTTGCACGCATATGTTTGCAGTAAAAACATTATAGTATCCCACATATAAATTAATTTTATTGGTTTTGAAAAATATGAACCACCTTTTAAGACATGTGTCATACTGATTTAAAGTGTTATCAGAAACCTTTTTCCTAAACTGGCGGCCTGATAACATCCCGGCAACCAGAGCACATCTTGATTGCTGGAATGGGAAATGATGAACGTGTCAGAGGGCTTAAAGACCAATTAATGGTTCTGAAATAAGAAGACAAAATAAAGAATACCATAGTTGCCAAAATGGTCAACCATGATTCCCTTAGCCTTGTCATCAACTATTTTCCTTAATGCCTTCAGAATAGCGGAAAAGGGGTAGAAAACTGTAGAAACAAAGATCTGACCAGGCAATTGTAAATGCATCTATTGTAAAAGCGTCTCGTCTCTCTAACTAGTCCTATTCAATATCTGGATGGACGCATCGTGATTCTGCACATCCTTGACATCATTTTTAACTGAACTAATGTAGGGGCAAACACAATTAGATTACGTTCCTCACACCGCTACCAGATTTCTCGAGTAACCTTTGTGAGGTGGGGGAGCTGAACACTTTCCATGCGATTTATTTACGAAATAGCCATATTGACAATCCGTAAAAGAATTTGGAAGTTGTAATTACGCAAAGATTTTAAGTTCAAAAAGTAAACATTTACTTTTCGTCCACATACCACTAGCACGTTCCCTACTACCGGCAGCTCTCCATCCCATAGTTGAGGTATCGCCATAAACTTAGGAATTAAAGTCGTTTTGTTTAACGACATTTAAAGGGTGAATGATCGCATGTGAGCACCCCACAAGATCTGGCAAAATGGACGATGTTAAACTCCTGTAATTTTCATAATTTTCTTCATATTTTAGACTTAAATATTTACATCCCTTTAGTTCCTTCGCAAACAACTGTATTAAACGACGGGACAGGCGGAGATCAGTTGTACCACTAAACGAGCGAATCCTCTAACCTTGCCGTGTTTTTTAAAACTACGAAACTTGTTGAGTTCTGTTTTGATTCTTGTAACCTTTTCTTGAGGTAAGAAGACTTGTAAATTATGAGAGTTGTTTATGAAGCCTAGACATTTACATAAAAAGGTGACAGGTCATTCTTTTCAGCTTTAAAAATAAGCCTTTAAAAGTTTTAGTTGTGACGTTAATGTTTGCCAAACATGATTCTAGACTATTAGATAACAATAGTGGCATAATAATATAAATATACATTGCTGATAAATGACCGCAAGATGTCAGTCAACTGTCAACTGGTAGTCCTAAACTTCGCCAAGACAAAAAAGGGGCAGTACTTAGGCCAAAAGGTAAACCATTTAGTTCAATTATTTTTTCATTAAATTAAACTCTGAGACTCTGAGATATTTAGGAGTGATCATGTAAGCGTACTGTACTCATAAAACAATCCTTGGAAACAAGTCTTAAGGCTGTTCGCAGATCTTCAAGTGAGAAGCATCGTAAATTAGTTTGTTGATTTTAAATTCAATATGGCAAATGTTGGTTTTTGCCGTTAGGTTTTATCACAACACATTTGGGTGACAAAAAATTGACCCTGGCAGGGTTGACACTCCGTAAGGAAGCCTATTGTTAAAAGATCACGAATCGAAAGTTCGTGCTAAAGTCTTGCCATAGCGGAAAGCGCTCTTTTCGCAAGAACATTTGTTTGTTCTACTGGACGAGAAAAAGATATTTGATATCTACCCATCATAAAAACATACTGTCACGCGACTCACGCGTAATGAGTGACTATTGATCGCAAAAGTATGAAAGCCTACCGGCATATTTTACCGTGTCTAACGGTGGTTGCGGCTGTGATACTGCACTGAACCTGGCGACGGCTTCACTGAGCTGGCAGGGCATTTGTAGGTAGGCTCTTTTGCGGCGGTTGTTTTCATACCCGCTCCCGATATATGTAGATATAATTTTGTCAGCCTTTAATGTTTCAGCTAAACCTTCACTAAATAAAGACTTTATTAATCTTTGTCGCGTCGCGACCTCTAAGGCAATTACAGTATGCTACTCGTTCGAATTATTGAATCAGTGTTTTTGCTGTCGCCCATGAACTTAATAGCGTCTATCGATATTTTGATATGGGCAATATTCTTTGATGCCAATGACATGAGTGATGTTGACAGTAACTACCACGTCCAGGTCGAGAGTGGGTGCTTCAATCAAAGTATAGTTTAAATAATTATCTGTGAGGTCCTTGCGAATATGTTTTGGCAAATCCATCCTAGCTATATGCTGTAGACGGATAGCAAGGTCTGGTTGAAAGTGTTCACCGTAAGGCCTTGCCCTAGAGAGACAATCTCCTAATTAAAAGGAGTTCATCATCAATAGCCGTAGTCAAGTCTGAAACAAGCAGTAGCAGATCGTTTCCGGCACTGGTGCCTGGTGCTGATATGCCCGGGAGGAGACAACGCTAGCTGAGAGCAAACTCAGCAGCAACAGCCGCGCTTGTGAAAGGCAACGGCGTGATGGCGGAGGCGGTGGTGACCCTGGTCAATGGTCCTTGGTACATCTGGGGTGACTAAATTATCTGAAATATATATAAATAGTATATTTTGGTTAAGTGACATCCCCAAAGAATGCCCGCATTCCCAAATTAATACATATTATGCCTGTCACCATGTGGCCTCGGTCGAAGCTTCTGGTACACCTGGAGTGACTAAATCCCAAGTGAAATATATATAAATAGTATATTTTGGTTAAGTGACATCCCCAAAGAATGCCCGCATTCCCAAATCAATACTTTTGCATGTGACCATGTGGCCCTGGTCAATACTTTTGGTACACCTGAAGTGACTAAATCCCAAGTGAAATATATGTAAATAGTATATTTTGGTTAAGTGACATCCCCAAAGAATGCCCGCATTCCCAAATCAATACTTTTGCATGTGACCATGTGGCCCTGGTCGATGCTTTTGGTACACCTGGAGTGACTAAATCCCAAGTGAAATATATGTAAATAGTATATTTTGGTTAAGTGACATCCCCAAAGAATGCCCGCATTCCCAAATCAATACTTTTGCATGTGACCATGTGGCCCTGGTCGATGCTTTTGGTACACCTGGAGTGACTAAATCCCAAGTGAAATATATGTAAATAGTATATTTTGGTTAAGTGACATCCCCAAAGAATGCCCGCATTCCCAAATTAATACTTTTGCAATTATTAATAAAGTGACAGCCCTAATAGCTGACCGCATTAGTAATTTATTGCTGTTATAAGATGTGTCATAAACGTCAGCATCAGCAGTTAAGTGACATCCCCAGAGAATGCCCGCATCACCACTTTTGCTTAACTACGTTAATTATAGCAAAGTGATAGCCCCACAGACTACCCGCAGTACTATATTATAACGTAAAAACACAACCATCTCCTGTTTAGGTTACAAGCCTGTAAATAAGCCGTAATACTAATTCAAAACGAATTTGTGGGTACCTGAGATTTTTAACTTTAAAAGTCCAAGGGCAACGCCTCTATGGCGCCGGCGCGAACTCGTGGCGGCGACCGCGATGTGGAGCTCAAGCGTGATGATGATCTCGAAGTGTCCGACGACAGCCTCCTCGACGATCTTGACGTTCCTCTATGTCGATCTCTGCGTCGTGTGCGCATCAGCATTTGTTCCAACTTTCTAATTTTATTAGATTTGGACTCTTAGTCCTTGGAAACAACACGAGTACGTTTCCCCCTATTGGTTTTGGAAGTATTGGAGCAAAAAAATGCGCAGCACAATTTGACGCGTGCGGACTGGCGGAGCACTAAAAGTGTAATGGAGATTGCAGGTGGTGATACCAACACGAAAAAAAAAAAAAAATCTCAAATACAGTGCAGATTGGCGACACCCTGTGTCTACTACAAGTAAACTTTATTGCTAATCTCGAGGACAAAGCATGAGTATAATTACATATTAAAACCTATGTATGCCTCTCTCTTCTAAAATAGGTATTTAAGTATAAACAACTATGTTATCGCTACACAATCACGAACTTCATTCACATGTGAATAAGCATTAACTTGATAAGATTTAACTATTACGTGAAACGATACCTACTACAACAGAAGCCTTGACTGATGACAAAAATGTACCATCTTCCTTGTAAGATACATTTCCGCATTGATAAGTTTATTCTAGTGTAAAAATCTTCAGCTGTTTTGTGAAATAAATCATGAACCTCTTGGATTTTATAATAGTCCCAGACCGCAAGGCCAACATTTTACATGAATAAACGTCGCGGTATGTAAAAATTAGAGGTCACTAGCACGATTTAAACCGAAAAGACAAAGTCACATAAATTTAAATCAAATTCTACATTTTTATTATTAAACGAGTATTAGGTAATTACTTACTTTTTTTTCTAAAGTCAATGTAGTTTTAAGTGTTAAGTATGTTTTAAGCTCTAGAACTCTTATCTGATCCTGCAAAATTATTTCACTGATGCTACTCTATTTCCGAGTGACATAGACTATGTCATATTCAGGGCTTGCTGTGCCACACGGTATTTTTTTAATTTTATTTACCGTTTTCCGCTATAATATTAATTTCATGTTCTTCCCCAAGGTTTCAAACTATATCTCCATACTAAAATTACATGAAGATCTATTCTGCAGTTTATGCGCGACAACAAAGCCAATAGACAGAGAGAGCAACTTTCGTATTTATAATAATTTATACATAATGGATTAACTTAAAAAATATATCATAAATATAATGTAACTATACCACATTCAAGTAGGTAAGTAAAATTATATCTCTACGTAAAGGGCCATTAGTAGAGGTAGCCTGATACTGCGAAATATAATTATTAAATTTATTGCAGCAATAAATATTTATGCGTCTTATAAGTCAGTTCTCTGTCCGGACCTTTGAGTTTACTTTTCTGAAAACGTTATCTACCTAAATAATGTCCTGTACCTACGTTGAGTTTATTACCTACCTAGATATAATGTAACGATATGAAAATCACTGGTACTTTTCTTTTTGTCTTTCATGAACAATAAAAAAACCATCATCATAATCAACCCGTTTCAGTCCAATGCTGGACATAGGCCTCTCCCGAAGTACGCCATCTAGCCCGATCTTCGGCTTCACTCATCCAACCACTGCCAGCCATTTTGCGTATGTCGTCGCTCCACCTAGACGGAGGGCGTCCTACACTACATTTGTGTGTACGAATACCATGTTCCATAATTCCAAAGTACCTACTCGTATACGGATAAGCGTAATAATTTCGAGACTGCTAATTTCCTATAACTATAGCAGACTTTTTTTCATCGTGGCTATTATTTTCAGTTTCAAACAATAATGGGTCAATCAGTATTCGCAGTATGGGACTACATCATAATGGCGGCGACGATGGTTGCCTCAGTCGTTATTGGACTTTATTTCCGCTTCAGTGGAGGAAAACAAAAAACAAATGAGGTACGTTTATCTGGAAATGTGATGTTAACTACTAGACAAAAACGATAATAGGGATCCTAAAAAGAACAACGTGATTTATCTGCTTCCTTTTTTCAGGAATACCTTCTTGCTGACCGTAATATGTCCACACTGCCCGTGGCCGTGTCCCTGATGGCATCTTTCATGTCAGCCATAACTCTCTTAGGAGTTTCTTCTGAAAACTACTACTACGGAATGCAGTTCGTAGTGATAAACATATCATACGGAATTGCTACACCGATAGCTAGTCGGCTGTATCTACCAGTGTTCTTTGGTCTTCAAAAGACTAGTACTTATGAATATTTGGAGCTTAGATTTGGGCCTCATATACGAATGTTAGCGTCTTTGACGTATACATTACAGATGGTGCTTTACAATGGCATAGTGTTGTATGCTCCGGCAATAGTGTTGGAGTCTGTTACTGAACTAGATAGACTGATCTCGATTCTGGTCGTTGGTTTGGCGTGTACGTTCTATTCCACTTTGGGAGGAATGAAAGCTGTGTTGTTTACTGATCTGCTGCAGTCTCTGCTAATGTTTGCGGCAGTGTTCAGTGTTGTTATATTCGCTGCGGTGCAAGTTGGCGGCTTAGACAAAATATTTCTAATTGCAAGCGAAGGCGGACGATTAGATTTTTCAAAGTAAGTTTGAGGAATGTATTTAAACTTTTTACATTTGAATGTTAGACTCCACCAGCATTATTGGATTATGAAAACTAAAAAATAGATATAAAATCAAAATAAGAGCATTTGAAATATCGTTCACTTTTTTTTATCCTTGACCATTTTGCTAGCGTGAACGGTATTTCGATCTAGGTGATGCACAACACCTAGTTACCTATCACGTGAGTCCATCAATGCCTAATTACTACCAAGGCTTGTACAGTAATTTTAACAAGCTAGTAATTTGATATGCAAACAATTTTTAACGCTACTTAGCGCTAAGTTCTTTTTAGTTTGATGAGAATTTGTTGTAACGAGGTTTTATTGCGTTAGTTGCTAGTACTACAATTACAACTTGCCTAGGCCTACATACCAACTGTTACTGCGTAAGCGATTATACGGTCGACCGTGTAGCACGCAGGCCCAGAAGGTGCCCTAACACTCTTGTCTTGAAGATATATACATATATATTATCCTTAGCGTTATTTTTATCCCCCGACGCAAAAAGAGGGGTGTTATAAGTTTGGCGTCTCTGTCTGTGTGTGTGTATGTCTGTGGCATCGTAGCTCTCAAAGGGAGTGGTCCGATTTCAATGCGGTTTTTTTCATTTGAAAGTTTCCTTGCGGTGGTTCTTATCTGTTTGATGAGAATCGGTCCAAGATGTCGGGGATTATTTGAAATTTAGTTATTATTGCTTTTGATAAATTTTTTATCAGTTTCAGCATTGACCCAACAGAGCGGAACACGTGGTGGTCTCTCATTATCGGTGGCTTGATAACTTACCTGTCTCTTTACGCAGTCAACCACACTCAGGTGAAAAATCTCATTTAACTGTTTAAAAATGGTAAATAGGTAACAGTGAATCACATCTTCCCGTTATCCGGCAGGAACCATTTTTCTGCGATAAAAAGTAGCCTATGTGTTAATCCAGTGTATAAACTATCTCCGTTCCCAATTACACTCAAATCCGTTCCGTAGTTTTTGCGTGAAAGAGTAACAAACATCCAAAGTACATCTATACTATATTAGTAGGATAGGATAGGATGGAACGATAGCTAAACGGCTCAATTTTCCAGGTCCAGCGACTACAAACAGTGAAGACTCTAGAGCAGTCCCAGAGATGCTTGTGGTGGAGCTGGCCGGTGCTCTCCCTTCTCAGCCTGGTGACCTGCATGAGCGGCATTGGCATGTATGCGGTGTACAAGGACTGTGATCCATATATTAGCCATGAGATCACTGCGGTAAATACTTTAATAACTACTAATAGATACTTACTTGTACTTCTTTATTTTTTATTTCAATAGTCCCTCCGTTTACAATATGAGTCTGATGAAAAAAATCTCATACTTACCTAGATAATAACTTCAGTACCTCAGAACTTTTTAAATCCATTTATTTTCATTTAGATAGACCAACTGATGCCATACTACGTGGTGGACGTAATGAAGTCGGTCCCCGGCCTCGCAGGACTCTTCGTGGCAGGGATATTTAGTGCCTCTCTATCTACGATATCAGCTTCCTGTAACGCTCTCGCAGCCGTCACTCTCGAGGACTATGTCAGCAGGTGAGAAAAGATCATCTTTTAAAGACAGAGAAGCATCAGTCGCACCAGAGTTGTTACCGATGGCTCAGCGACTCGAAGTGTGTATTGGCCTCCAAAACGAGAGAGCGCTACTCGTCTTTATCCTGACCGATTTCAGCCCAATTCAGAGTCAGAGTCTGGAATTCGCGTAGGTCCGTACTCCGTATCCACCGCGTCCTTCCGTCAGTATCTAGGGCGCCCGACCAGCCTACGGCTATTCGGTCGTCCCAAATAAGATTGCTTTGCTGCCCGATCCTCCCCCATGCGCAGTGCGCACCACGTGTCCAAGCCAACGCAGTCAGTGCGATTTTATTTCACTGACCATGTTTGGCTCGCTCACTAGGTCTTCGATCCCCTGGTTTTTCCAGATCCTCCAAGTGCCATTTTGCCGGCGAGTTGGTCCCAATATCTTTATTAGCAACTTCCTTTTTTGCTGTTCCGAAAAACAAAGGACTACGTGAATATTTTCTGAGATGGTCCTACAATGATTTTCAGATGGTGTAAAATGAAATCAGCCTACATTCCCTGGCTGACGAAGGTGGCTGCATGTGGGTACGGCCTCGTGTTCCTTGCACTGGCTTTCCTAGCAGAATACTTGGGTGGGATACTGCAAGCTTCCTTGACCATTTTTGGAGCCGTTGGTGGCCCGCTGTTTGGGGTTTTCACACTGGGAATGTTCACAACTTTTGCTAATGAAATGGTAAGGTTACTTTCATTTCAAAGGAGGTAATTGTTTACTTATTAGTGCAATAGTAACTTTATTGCCATTGTAAATCCAGACTTTTGCCAGATACACTTCTGATGGGTTGAGCTGCTCTACCAAGCACTTAAAGTACCTATACCTAACTAACTAACTAACTAACTGAGATGGCGCAACGACCCAAAGTGAGTCTTGGCCTCCGATAACAAAAGACGCCACTTCGGTCTGTCCTATACCTAAGGAAAATATTTTAATTCATTATTAAGAATGTACCTATTAATGATTTAAAATATTTTCCTTTCAGCATGGACGTATTTTTACTGTTGGCGTTTATACTTAGAGTAAATTTCTTGCATTCTAACATGGAAATCTCTCATGTTTCAGGGTGTATCAATAGGCCTGCTTAGTGGCATGGCCATAACTTTATGGACAAGTTTTGGCGGCCCTCGTCCGATGCCTGTGAAGTTACCTCTCAGCGTGGCTGGCTGTGGTTTTAACGTCACAATGCCAGCGCCGGCCGTGTACAACCCTAGCAACTACTTCTATCCCTATAGAATATCGTATTTGTGGACTAGCCCGGTAATTACTTACAAATCGAGTGTTGACTATTAAACAGATCTGCATACTTATGCGTCACCATTATGGGGTTTGCTTTGTCATCGTCATTGGCAGAATACCCTCTAGTTCTTTAGATCTTAGATTCAAATGGAGTACAAAAAGGTCAGTCCAGCATTATTTTCTTCCATTCTTCATTTTCCCAGATTGGTTTCGTCTGGGTGCTGGTGGTAGGGTCCGTGGTATCCCTAGTGTGGCGACAGCAGCAGCCGTGGGAGAAGGAGGGGCGCGTGCACCCCGACCCCGCGCTCTTCACACCCCCACTTGCCAGGAGGCTACGGGACAAATATGGGCAGAAACCTGCCGTCCAGGTTTGAAGACGTTATTTTATGTAGATTAATCGAGCATGGCATGATTACCTATGTAGTAGTTGTTTGGAAATATTTCTTGATGTTTATGGTAAGTATTTACTGCTTGATGGGGGTGAGCAGTTTGTCCAATATGCTGGACGCTTTCAATTATGTTAGATTGAGTTCGTGGGTTTTAAAATAGCTTGGGTCATTTAAATCATCATCATCAACTTTTCACGTTCCCACTGCTGGGACTCTGGCCTTCTCTCAGAGGGAGAGTATGGGCTGTAATCAACCACTCTGGCCCAGTGCGGGTTGGTAGATATCGCATGCCCTTGAATGTTGCAGTTCTAGGACATGCCGGTTTTCTCACGATGTTTTTCTGCACCGTTTCGAGCGATGGCAAATCCGCACATAACTTATCAAGTCATAGGTGCAGGGCCGAGAGGATTCGAACTCGGTGTCAGCGCCTTGTAAGTCGCACGCGTTACCGTTCGGCCACCATCGGCATCGCTCCGTCATTTAAATAATTTTTAAAGGATTTTGCAGTCCCTATCTTCCACTTTTTTTCATATTTTGCAAAGAAGTATATTTCTGAGAAGAAATCTATTTTTGTAAAATGAAAGTTTACGGCCTGATACATTATTTTCATTTGGTACATATAACTAGAAATTTTTATTTCAGGTCGCATACTTTCACACCTTTCACCGCGTGTCTTTTTGCCTATTTCCCTTCTCGATTGCATGTTGAGCACTATGACTTTTCATGTACATGGATCTTAGAATTCAATGCATGGATATAAGTACGGTAACGTGTTAAGCTTTATTGGTTGCATCCCACCTATTTTTAGATTGAGGAATCCAGTGCGCTTTGAGACAGCTTGGGACAGTAGCAAATCGAGCCAAAGGTTGGTACTGCTTATAATGGCATGCACAGCAAAACGGAATTTGTCGATTTGTCATTTGTTGTCAGTATTGGTTTCACTTGGTAAAGGTTTCTATGTTGGTTTGTGTTCGTTTGCTATTTATTTTAATGTTTTTTTCTAATTTTCAGCATTAGTAGTTGTGTGAAATTTGATTAGGCAACGGTATGTTTTTTTGTAATTCATTTGTTATATTATAATTTTACGTTTTACATAATCTCGGTGTATTGCGGTGTTTATTTAAACTTGTTCGTTTGAATACGATTTTACCCCAAAGATAAGAGAAAAAGCTATCTATAGCAAACTTTCTAGTTAGTAATACAAATTAAATATTTCATCGCACTTACGAGTATAATGTAATTACATTACTACCAAACGACGCAACCTTAGGCAATGAAGATAAAAAATCTGAACAAACTGTACTATTATGTTATGTCACTCAAGGTCTCGGCGGTTTTTAATTTTTCATACAATTTATTAAGATCTTAGCATCTTTTTGTTTAAATTTTTGGAACTAATTCTACTAGATAGTTTATGAGCATGTAACCTTTTTGCTTTTGGTTTTTTAAAGACATAAATGGAGATGGAGAAAACTTTGGTAGAAATGAATGAATTATAAATTTTGACGTCAATTTCATACCAGCTGGTAACTACTAATAGTACTAATATTATTTAACTGGTGGTGGTTGCATAGATGAAGTGACGATGTGAAGGGTGTTGGTAGAAAAATGAGTAATTAATGAGTAGGTTCTACTCAGCATTCAAATATTTGTTTTCTGTTTCAGTGTGAATTACTAAAAAATACAAATGGTGTTCAAGAAAAGTTACTTAATGAAGAGCAATAAATCAATGTGTTAGATATCTTTGAATAACAATATTCAGGTAACTTGCGCAAGAGAAAAAAGCAAATATGTGATTTTCATTTACTTACTCAAATAAAAATAGCTTTTTAAAATTGTTATAGCTACTTACATCAGTAGGTACTTAGATAATAGGTATGCCAAATTGCCCATACCTAACCCAATAAGATCAACATTCCTATAACAAGATTAAACGTTTTTTTGTTAAATTATTTATAAAATATATTTTTAGATACAGAAAGTTACAAGCCCGGAGAAAAATAAAAAATTTATAGCCACAATTGGTGTATAGATGAGCGTAATTTGAATTAATTGTTTCTCATCAATGTACTTAATTGTTTAGAGTAGGTATAGACTATTTATAAAAAAAAATTTTTTTATTAAATATATTTTTAGATACAGAAAGTTACAAGCCAAGAGAAAAATAAAAAATTTATAGCCACAATTGGTGTATAGACGAGCGTAATTTGAATTAATTGTTTCTCATCAATGTACTTAATTGTTTAGTAGGTATAGACTTTTATCGAGAAGTGGCCTAGATACGTTTGATGAATCGAAATTGACAATATTTATTACCCATAAATAGACGCCTAATGAACTGTGATAGCATACTGCTTACTAAATCGGTCTTCCAATAATATTATATTGTTAATTCTAAGGAAAGTAAGGGTAGACAAATAATAGAGCATATGTATTAATGTTATCTGTATTATAACTTTATTACACTACCTCGTTCTAGTTTGTTGAGAGCAGTCATATTAAGTAAATATTATTCGATGAAAGGATTATTTCTGTATCTACTGTAGCCGACGTTATATAGTCATAATCATCTGAAAGAGTATACAGCAATACAAAAAAATTAAAATAAGTTGACTTATGTTAGAGTTGTGACTTGTCAGATTTTTTGTGCATTTTTTATGTTTAGTTCTTTTTTAAATACATATTTTACAGTATAGCTTTTGACTACAAGTAATCTCTTGGTTTGATCTAAGGTATAGCTCCTCGCTACGTCTAAACTGGGAACAAATTGCTTGTTGACTCGGTTTATAATTAATTATAGGGTTTTTGGATTGCGTACATCAAATCGAAATAGTAGTTATATGCTTCAAATTGTGTCTAATTTAATTTGTACCTTTTTGACTAATTGATCAGCTGTACTAAAATGTTTGCCTTGATTTTATAGTAAGTAGCTGTTATATTATTATGTTTAAGTGTTATTAATATTTTTGAGTCAACGATTCTACAATTATATCAATGTGGAAGAATTATATTTACAAAAATGTTGCCTGTTCACTTAGTTATTAATAAACAGATTTCAAAACTGATTGTTTTTCCTTTCATTTACCTGCTCACCTAAATACATTTTGTTTTGATTTCAATAAATGTCAAAAGAATACTTAGATATTTGTAACAAGTTGTGCATTTTTTCGGGATAACAAGTAGCCAAAGGCACTTTCCAGCTCTGAAACAACTTATCTCTGTGCAAAAAAAGCCACTAAAAAGGCTGTATTTCCTAGATCTACCTACCTAGGCACTATTTGACCCACTGTTAGAAATACGAGGTAGACTTCTTTCTCGTGGATCCATTGCATCACGGTGCATCAGTAGGTAACCATTTTTAAAACAAAATGAGTAAAATGAAACTCATAATAATTAAAATCAAAATATAGCTCCGCGCAAAATATAGCTATTAATACCTCGGCAAGCTTTTTTATTTGCAAAAAAACAATCAAAAGTAGCGCTTTCAGCTAACGGCTTGGCTAAAATTCAAAAGCAACATTGCTTCTAATTGAAGTAAACACAATACTTAAAAATAACCCATTGATATATTTACATCACACAAAAGGAAATATTTATCATTATTACAGCACACCTATGTACATAAATTTTCATGTACCTATGTAATTTATTAACCTTGAATAGGTATATTTTGGAGTAGCCATTTTAATGTAAATGTTGGTTGAAAAACATTAGTAATAAAATGCAAACAACTTCTACTTAAAACTCCACATCATACCTAAATTGCTATTATGTAATTAGAACGCGTTCAATTTAACAAATTATTTAGCGCTTATTTTGATTTAACAAATTCATACTACGTATAATACGTATACTTATCTATATATTACGTGTGTTACGTATGAGACAATACGTCCAACGTTCAGAATATCTTCACTATACCTACTGCAGTGTAAAACGTGTTTCTACGTCATAATGTTTGTAAATGTGAGGCGATCAAACCGATGACCGCTGACAGGAAAACTTATTCACATTCATTCAAGCCGCGCAGGCCGCAGCGCAGGCACGCGCAGGTTCTGTACTCAGTAGTCACCCACGTGTTTAGTTGTTTCCTTTTACAATTAGGGGGTGAGGGCTCTTTCTATATTAAAAAACTGCACGTTGAAATTGCTTTTTGGCACTGTGATGCAAACTGTGACACAAAATAAAGTTGTTGTGTTGCAAAAACGATTTTGTAGTCGAACGACTTGTCAAAAAGTGTTTTTTGTTTCCTTGATTGATTTGATTTGTTCCTGATTCGTCATAAAGTGGTATTTATTAAAGAAGCGGTAAGTTACCAGTTTTTTAAATTGTAATTTAATAAGTAAGACTATTTATCTTTAAAAACGTTTTACACAGGTAGTAGAAAAGATCGTTATCGATCGTATAAGATATTATGTATATAGGTATTTATGCCGGTAGAGCATTTTATGTGCGTGTATAAAGTAGAGATATTACCAGTGTATGTTAAGTAAATACCTGAGCAACTGTTTACAATTAATTAATTCGACGGTAACGTTCCGTACTTTATAATCATTTCAATGTCCAAGTTTAGAAATGTCTGTTAAATTTGAAGGGCTGAATCATCTAAGAATAAGCAGGTACGGTCAGCGACAAAAGTAGCTGATCATACTCGATTTTCCAAATACGTATTATATCAGTAAAGTTTGAGTATTTTTTACAACTTACAAGGTAGCGTTTGACCACAACACAACACACCTGATGTTAAGTGATAATATGGTTGAACTTTAGTGTTTAAGATGATGAACGTAATCGGAAAGTGTGTTATTGTTCAGCTACTTTTGTCGTTGACTGTACTAACACAACTGGCACCTACCTAGTCAATGTACCTAGGTTTTATTCTTTGATATTAGTTCTAAAGATCTACAAAAAAAACCAAGAAACAAAATGTTTTTGTAAAATAAAATTAGCATTCTTGGTTGGTAGATTCAGATACCGATAGGAAAGTAGTAGGTACTGTTACTGTATACCTATAACTAGGTACCTATAGGATTGGGGCTTGTTTATGAAAAAGTGCATAACTGCATGACCTACTAGCCTAGAAGAAATGCTGATGAAAATGATAGTTTAGTAGGTAGTTACTTACCTTTACGCCTAAACTTGCCTCACCTACTCCTTATTATGTGCTTACATGGTATGTATGACAATAGGTAGGTAGGTATAATTTATGGTAGGCAAGTTATTATATTGAAATTATTTTTTTATTTCTATTTGTCTTAGCTTTATCATATTATAGAAATAAAGAAGTAACGCACGCATTTTGATTTTATTGAAAAAGTTAAATATTTCTTTCAAATGAAAGCATTACGATAAGCAGGTCCAAGAAATAAAAAAAATAAAAAAGTAAATATTTCAGTAAACGTTTTATTTTCCAAAACCTTAAAAAAATTTAATGCAGAAAAACCTATTTATATCACAATTCAACCCGATCGCAGTGATTTTTTTCGATGCATCGAAATGTTAGTATACCTAATCGTGTATCCAATCGTAGAAACCAAATATTAAAATGATACCTACATATTTGTTAAAAATGTAAATCCGTTTTATTCAAATAAAATCTCGTTTATCCAGAAATCCCCACATGATGAAACTGAGCGGGCGTGGTAGCGGCTTTACCTCGAAAGTTTGGGGTGAAATGCAATTGTAACGGAAGAACTCGCCAATAAAATAATAGCTAGTTTTCTTACATATTTGATGTCAAAGTAGTTATGCAACTTAGAGATACGATTAATATATACCTAGCTGCACGTGATAAATGTGGTCGGTTATCATGTGGTCATTGAGAGAATTGACGTTAAATTAATGGCATAAGTTTAAAGTGGTTATCACGTGATTACATCGTTGTGCACGCAGGCAAAGTGAAATCCAAGACATGTGGACGACTTAATTTAAGTTCATATATAACGAAAAATCTTATTGATTAATAGGTAATGTTAAGACTGGTTAGATGACAAAATACCTTGGGATCGTAGTAAACTTGCTCTAATTCAATTAGCAATATGATTGCGCCCAAAAAATTACATGGCGTTTCTGGCCTGTTCTTTGCCGGAGTATATGGTTAGAACAAACATAACTAGTTTTAAAGATGTTGTGTTCTATATATAGAAGAGGTTTTCCAAGTCATAATGTAACAATACATTCTTCTCTCTCAGTAGTAGATATTTCATGGTAAATGTGTGAGTGGTATTTGACTTCAATAAAATATAATCGCAGGAGAAGCCGCAGGAATACCTACTGTATTATATATACAATACACATTATTATATATTTTATACTACTTATTATTTCCATAATAAAGTTGTTAAGAATAAGTCTGGTAGATAGATAGATATATGTATAATTGGGATAAAGCAGTTTAGTGATAAGACAGATAAACGATGCTATCAGTTCCAGACGTTTATTTTCGTGGTAACAGTTTACTCAAAATCTTTACTGTTATTATGGCAGTCGGTAAAAACAGAAAATGCAAATTGCAATCAAAGATGATAATGGTAAAGGAAATGGTAATAACATGTGCGAAAATTGTCATTACTTAATTATGTAGAGTTAGGTCACATTCAGTAATATTTGTTTTCAGATTACCTACAAACATGGAGCAACCTATATTTGGGGTATGGGACTACTTGATTATGGCAGCGACTATGGTCGCTTCTGTTGTAATCGGCCTTTACTTCCGATTCAGTGGAGGAAAACAAAAAACAAATGAGGTAAGGGAAACATCCAAAAATATTCGAATCCTAAGTACTACTTCAGAGTAATCTATATAGTAATTTAATTAGCAACGTAGCGCTCGTGTCATACGAGTTGGTTGGTCGTAATCGTAACAGAAGGCCAAGCATGCAACACAAAGAAAGCTGGCTCTGGCTGTATCGTAATAGCATGTCGGAGACCTTCGGGCGGCCTGAAAATTCCAACAGAGAAGAGTTAGCCACTATCTCATACGAAAGATGAAGAAGAATTAGCTATTATTTTCTTTTCAGGAATATCTGTTAGCTGACCGCAACCAGGCAACATTACCAGTGGCGGTATCCTTAATGGCATCGTTCATGTCATCCATCACACTGCTCGGAGTATCAGCAGAAAACTATTACTATGGCATGATGTTCTTTATCATGAACATAGGCTACCTTGCCGGTACTTGACGTTTTAAAGTGATCACAATGTATCCTATTGAATAAACATATTTTTGATTTTGATTTTGATTTGATTTTACTCCCATAGCAAGCAGACTGTACCTACCAGTGTTCTTTGGCCTCCAGAAAACTAGCACGTATGAGTATCTGGAACTGCGCTTTGGGCCTCGAATACGAATGTTGGCATCACTAACGTATAGTGTACAGATGATACTCTACAATGGGGTAGTGTTGTACGCTCCAGCCTTGGTTCTGGAGGCAGTTACAGGACTTGACAGACTGATATCCATTGTGCTAGTGGGATTGGCTTGCACGTTTTACTCAACCTTAGGAGGAATGAAAGCAGTTTTGTACACAGACCTTCTGCAATCGTTACTGATGTTCGTGGCGGTTTTCAGTGTTCTGGTTTTCACTTCCATTGATCTTGGTGGATTTGACAAAATATTTACTATTGCATGGGAAGGTGGACGTTTGGACTTTTCGAAGTAAGTTGCCAATTTATTAGTGCATGATTGTTCTTAAAAACTAATGAAACTAAAATAAAAAAAATATTTTAAACTAACTACAATATTCATTTGTACAGTTTCAGCATTGACCCTACCGAGAGGCACACGTGGTGGGCACTCATGTGTGGAGGTATAACGACGTTTTTATCATTGTATGCAGTCAATCAAACACAGGTAAATAATATTAATTCCTCTGTAATGTAAGTAATAATGTCAATATACTCAATCATCGCTTAAAACAGTGAAGGAAACCATCGTGAGAAAACCTACGTATTCAAGAACTACAACATTCAAGGGCATGCGACATATCAAATCGCTCTGGGCCAGCTTGGTAGCCAATGCTTCAAAAATACGTTAGATGCTGCTACGTGGTTCTTCTTTTCCGACTTCTGATTCCAGTGTTGCATGCCTAAACATTTTCTGTATTGATTTATTTGTAGCAAGTATGATTTCCATATATGTCCTTCAATATACTTCAATGTCGTAAAAAACACAAACCAATACTTACTTACAAATCCATAGTCCTCAAAGTCTTCCATCTCTTTTCAGGTTCAGAGACTTCTGACGGTTAGAACCCTGGATAAATCTCGCAACTGCCTTTGGTGGAGCTGGCCGGTCTTGGCCCTCCTCAGTCTGGTAACCTGCATTAGTGGTTTGGGGATGTATGCTGTCTATAAAGACTGCGACCCATTTACCAGCGGCAAGATTACAGCGGTATGTATACCAATCTGTCTTCTCGAAAACATATTAAATCTTCTGCTTTTTTATTTAGTCACCAAATGGACTATAACATTTACATATTTGTTAAAGTAAACACATAATAATAAACATGGGAATGCACGGCCTTCAAGAACAATACAGGATGTTATTACGTAGTTACACTAGTTACTAAAGAATTACGATATTTGTTGTATCTATATACTAGGTTTGTATTAGTGTTAAAAAGAAATGTTGTATGAAATCGCGTGACATGCTTAGTTTATTAGCAAAAAAAAACCCGCTGATTTGAAACCGTGGTTTCAATGAATGTCCTCGTCAAAAAGAATCTCTATAACACCTGTTCTTGTTCTGTTCCTGTCAGATAGATCAACTGATGGCGCACTACGTAGTGGACGCGATGCGAGCGGTTCCTGGGATGACGGGCCTCTTCGTAGCGGGAATCTTCAGTGCTTCACTTTCTACCGTCTCGTCGTCTTGCAATGCACTCGCTGCCGTCACTCTTTCGGACTATGTCAACAGGTGAGATCGTTTAGCAGTATTGATGACAATATCAATCAATCATTATCAGCCTTTCACGTTCCCACTGCTGGGACTCTGGCCTTCTCTCAGAGAGAGAATGGCTGTAATCTACCACGCTGGCCCAGTGCGGGTTGGTAGATGTCGCATGCCCTTGAATGTTGCAGTTCTTGGGCATGCCGGTTTCCATACGATGTTTTTCCTTCACCGTTTTGAGCGATGGCAAATCCGCACATAACTTATTAAGTCATAGGTGCGGGGCCGAGAGGATTCGAACTCGGTGTCAGCGTCATGAAAGTCGCACGCCTAACCGTTCGGCCACCATCGCTCACCATCGCTCGCGATGATAATATAGGTACGGGGTAAGATGGAGGCCGAACGGTAACAAGTGCGCCTTACAAGGACTGACTTAATATATTATTTGTGGATTTGCTTTCTCTCAAAACGGTGAAGAAAAACATAGTGAGAAAACCGGCATGTCCAAGAACCACTAAACTTAAGGGCACCACATCTGCCAATACGCGCACTGGTTAGCGTGATGATGATACTGATGATTATAGATAAGTTGGTACGGTTGCAGAGAAATTACGAGCTTGGGGTTAATATTTCTTGCCAGATATGTATTTTCTACTTTAACTTACAGGTGGTTTAAAATCAACGATGCATACAAGCCGTGGTTGGCAAAACTGGCAGCGTGTATTTTCGGCCTGATCTTTTTAGCGATGGCCTTTTTGGCAGAGTACCTTGGAGGAGTTCTTCAATCTGCACTGACGATATTTGGAGCCGTTGGAGGCCCCCTACTTGGCGTTTTCACATTAGGAATGTTCACAACCTATGCGAATGAAATGGTGAGTTGGATTGGACAATAGTCAATAGTACCTACTTTATTCAATAGGATACATTGTGATCACTTTAAAACGTCAAACTTAAAACTAGCTACGCCTGTTCCAACCTCCTTACGCCGGCAAAAGAACAGGCAAGTGACGCCCGGTAGGTATTTTTTTTTTGGCTCGATCACAAATTTTATTCTTATTGCTGAATAATGAATTGCAGCAAGTTCACTAAAATCCCGAGCTTTTTTTGTCATCTTAATAGTCCCATATTTTATAATAAGCTTTACTAATAAGATTTATCTTTGTTGGTTGTGCACATTGGACGAAATGTTGGAAACAATCTGCTAATTTCATTATTGAAATAATCGAGGCGATATATATTTTTCTTCTATGTCACTTCGAGTTAATTTTAAAATGAACCGTTTATGTTGATTGTAGTGTATATATCTATAGGTAAAAGATCCTTGTCAAATAACGATTAAACGAGGGAACGCTAATGACGGTAACTGAGTATTAGCTCCACGAAATTTCAACTACTGATCCTTTTTTGAGCTCAAAATTCTTGTAAATATAATAAAAAACAAAAGAAAAGCAAAGCGATCTACAAGTTTTGTTGCATGGAATTCAAACGAGCGATACGTCTCAGAATTTATCATAATTCATTGGAATTGGCCGTTATACGCTCAGGAGTTATTTGACCTTCACGTCTTATCTTTGTTTTAGGGAGCTTCAGTGGGTCTTCTCAGCGGATTAGCAGTGACTCTTTTGATCAACTTCGGACAACCTCGTCCTGCACAAGTCAAGCTACCGTTGAGTGTGGAAGGATGCTCCCCCATGGTGTTGGTTAATGAGCTGAATAAATCCAATCCCAGTGACTACTTCTATCTTTATAGGATCTCTTATTTATGGACCAGTCCTGTAAGTACTTTTGTTGTATTTTTACCAGTTACAACATAGATTTTAGTCGTTGAGTTACTTGTATAATTTTTAAATTAGTGTGTAATGCATCGATGTTATTATCTTGGCTTTACGTATCTCGTCCGTTGTAGCTTTTGGTAAATGGTTTACCACAGTGAGACTGAGAGGTTTGAACACTGTCACGGACAAATCGGCACCGCTTTTAAATCGAGACCTTTATGCGAAGGTCTCGACTTAATCATGCACAGAAGAAAAAATTATCTACAACGTGGAACTGCGAGCACAGTTTGAAAAATATTCTATGAAACTAGAATTAGTCAATGGAATGAGTTGGTACGGTCAACGCCAAAAGTCGCTGAACAATACTAAATTTTCAGATTTTCTTTATGACCTTAAACACCAAACTTTGACCGAATCATCACTTAACATCGCATGTGTTGTGTTGTGTCAAACGCTACCTTGTACGTTGTTAGAAAAAAACAAACATTACTGATGTGATACGCATTTAGAAAATTAAGTTTGTTCAGCTACTTATGTCGCTGACTGTACTAATCTATGTTGTTGGGTGTGTTCTCATACTAAGCCTTCATGTTCACTTTAAATGTTTCACAGATAGGCTTAGTCTGGGTGCTAGTGGTAGGGTCCGTGGTGTCCCTGGTGTGGCGACAGCAGCAGCCGTGGGAGAAGGAGGGGCGCGCGCACCCCGACCCCGCGCTCTTCACACCCCCGCTAGCCAAGAGGCTACGGGACAAATATGGGCATAAATCTTCCACTGAGGTATGTTAGGAAACGATGATAAGCACATAATGTGCTTGGTGATTTTTTTAACAGGTAGTATAGAGAGTAGGGACCTGTTCATGCAAAGTTTTCTTTGAGGAACTGAGATACCTAAGTCATAGTAGTTGTCCTGTAACGGTTCGTTTTTTATGTAATAGAGTGGCAGAGAAGCCGACGGCTCACCTGATGGTAAGCGGTTACCGTCGCCTACAGACTTTTGTATTGGGCGAGAGGCGTTGCCAATGTGCTGCCAACCCTAAAGAACTCTTGACACCCATTTTGAAAGACGGCGTTTTGCATTTTCGCAATGTAATGCTATACTTAGATTTGTTGGTTCATTCCCGGAAGAGAATTAGTTATCAGTACACGTTGTTTGCTTTTTTTTATGCTAATAAGAATTTAAACGTGGTGTATTTATTTTATAGATGGGTTTATCTGACGTAACAGATAAAGGCAGCTCTGGGTCTGGTGATAATAAAGAGGTAGGTACCTACTTACAAACTATTGCTATTTTATTCGTACCTATAGAGTACACTCTTCTTTATGTGATAGATATTAATTAATAACAATAACACCTGCAAAATCACAAACATAGCTTCGATCCTTATAGGATTCCCTATATATATCTATTTTTTACTAGTTACAGGGTAGCGTTTGACCACCAGTCACCTGATGTTATATGACGATGTGGTCGAGGGTGGCATCACGCTACACCTGGATTGCGAACTGGCTCTCAAGTGAGGCTGCCGGAACACACCGATAGGTGCTTGGCGACAGATTCTTAGGGTGGCAGCTAGCCAGGTGAGTACTAGGAAATACCCTACCACCAAGCTATGGTTTCAACCCGATGTTTTCCTTCCCCGAAAGCTCAACCTCATTGTAGGATTCGAACCCACGTCCTACGGATCATCATCGTTTATCACTGAGCCATCATCGCTTCTAAGTGTATCAGAAATTGCTTGGAACGTAAAAATACATTCTCTCTATTACTATAATATTTATAGTTAAAATAATTTCAGTTTTGTTTAAAACAATGCTGCATGTTTATAATTCAAAATATATTGAGTAGTTAGACGAATAATATATACTTGGTGACAAATTCAAATTAGCTCATGTACACCTACCTACCTATACTTGCTTATTCACTCCAAACTTTTGATTTCAGTGAATTTATCAGCACAGCAGAGGAGATAGAGCGATGGTGGCCGAACGGTAACGCGTGCGACTTACAAGACGCCGACACCCAGTTCGAATCCTCTCGGCCCCGCACCAATGACTTAATAAGTTATGTGCGGATATGCCATCGCTCAAAACGGTGAAGGAAAACATCGTGAGGAAACCGGCATGTCCAAGAACTGCAACATTCAAGGGCATGCGACATCTACCAACCCGCACTGGGCCAGAGTGGTAGATTACAGCCCATACTCTCCCTCTGAGAGAAGGCCAGAGTCCCAGCAGTGGGAATGTGAAAGGCTGATGATGATGATGAGAGGAGACAGACTGTAAGGAGACTGACAACTTTTCGGTTTTCTATGAAACTTTACAAGTTGCCATATTAATAAAATAAAATATTTTTGCACCAATAAACACATTTTATTTCATATCTCTAGTGTAATGCTTAACAAAAGTGCGCTAAATTATTGAGAAAGTTAAGTCTTAAAATTAGGCAGATAAGAAGCCTTCCTTTGGTTTTGTGAGGTCGCTCAACTGGCGACGCAGAAATGCATTCTGAAAAATAAATTCAATAATATATGTCATTCTCAATGAAATATACGATATACCTAGTAATAAACCTGCACATTACACTAATATCTTCCGTGTAAGTGTGTATGTTTGTTACTACTTCTTCGCGCTGAAACGCCTTCTCGAATTGAGTGAGAAATAGATTGGATATAGCTAAAACATATAATGTAATAAAATGCTCTCGTATATATATAACTTTTTATCCCGGAAAAGCTTCCGCGGGATATGAGACAAACCGGCGCAACTATAGAAAACAGTAACATAGGTAAGGATATTTATTATAAGCTGTAAGTGTAAGTGGTGGGTATGCGAGTCAAAAACGGCATAGGTAGATACATTGCCTTTGCCTACCATTTACAATAGCATTATCAAAGTTCATGAAATTATCAATAAAAAGTCATTTAAAAAAATTACGAATTACATACCTCTCTTAATAGGTCATCCTCCCTTTCAGCAGCAATCTTGAGCATTTCTTTAGATCTTTCCAGCAATAAATCTTTTTCTTGAATGCTCCTTTTTAAGTTAACGATTTCTATGCGATGAGATTCCAACCGAGTTTGTCCCTGGAACAGTGAACGATTTCAGAAGTCTGTATTGTTATATAACACTAATATATCTTAGGGTGATTTGCCCAGTGCATTTTTTTCCGGGTAGGATTTTGAACAGTTGAAGTTCAAAATTCTCGGTTCAAATTAGGCGAGCGCTTTGCTCCTTAGTTGCACAAAAAAATATGAATAAATAGTGTAAATATACTTACAAGACGAGGTAAAAACGTTAGTCGTAGTGAAAAGTTGAAAACATAACGGTACCATACCTAACAAAATAAACTACTGATAGGGGCTGAAAAGGTGGCTACCTTTCCGATTTAGCGCATCAGATATATTATGTGCGATGTAGCTAAGCGATGCGCGAGGGAAATCCACCAATAAGATGACTTCATTTTCCAAGCCTCGCTTATTCTCTCTCCCATCCTATTGGTTTGAGTGTTAAGTGTTATCCGAGTGTTAAGTTGCATGCAACTTACTGGAATACTGGCGATCACTAGATATAGGTAGGAACAGATTATTTATTTACCTTTTCTGAGGCGCTTCGTCCACTACTGGGCCTGGAGTCGACTCTTTTGTGAACTACAACTGATGACTTTTGTTCCGCTTGCAGTTTGCTCACCAGACCTGTAATTGCATAAACTAAATCTTTTGAATGACTCTTAATCGAAATAAAAAACAAAACGCCTTTCTGAAATTCGAAATTAGGTGACAATCTACCTATATCTGAAATGACTTATACAGTAATACTTCATCAACCGCATGCAGTGATTTCGTTTTTTTTGCTGAATGTAGGTAGGTATGACTTTTTCAAAAACATTTATGCACGGTTATTTAGTTCATAATTTTCAGTGATGTAGAGAGTAGCATTGGACAAAACTGGCCTAGTTTATAATGTTTCCTTACCTCTAAGCGTGAGTATGGTTTGCTCCAAGTCGTTGATCCGGTGTTGGTGCGCCGTGGTCGGCACTGACTCCATAGAGCTCACCCGGATGTTTAATTGTACATTCTCTTCCTTTAGCATTTCGCAATAGCTATTAAAAAAAACATCCACGATTAGAAATAACTATGGGGAAGTCCAAATCATCTTCATCATGTACAAAATCAAGGAGTTCAAATTCAAGGTTCAAAGATAGCTTAGGCTTAACTTGATCCATTTGGCTATTGGTGTAGACACTGAGCTTACCTCTTCCAATATTCAAGTTCAGGTTGCGGGTCGGTAGAAGTATTCATCGGTGACCGTATCTGGGACTCCAGCAGTGTTGACTCCAGCTTCAACACTTGTCCTTTGAGAGACGTGATCTCTGCCAGTGCCTTCTCGTATTCCGACACAAGATGCTCGTTACCCTGGAAAAAGATGAAGTAAGTAGATATTGATTTGTATCTTAAACATAAACAGCTTTTCGTACCTACTCAAAATATATTAGTGCATGTATAAATAGACTGCTGATTGATATGATATAGATTTAAAGAGATAGCTGATGATGACAATTAAAATTTTGGTTTGCAGTTTTTGTCACCCATAAATACTCATAAACTCACGTAATCTAATATAGATAGGTACGTACAATATGTTCGTATTATGAGACCGTATATTTTTATCTCAAGATATAAGTATAAGCTGACGATGACAATCCAGACTTTGTTAAAACGGTTTTCGTCACCCATGGCCACTCCCAACACCTAATTTACATTTCCAGCACATGGATTTACTCATTGGGACGTGAACTACTTTTTGATACCCTAGAAGAAGTATCAAATTCATATAAGTGTTCATAAACATAACTTCAAAACTTCGCACTTTAGGATAGAAGATACTGTGCTCAGAGGCGCGGTGCAACATTTACTTATTATTAGATGTATCGATCGCATAGGGCAAATTATCATAAAATACTAAAAACACCCTACCTTATCTGCAAGCGTGAGTGCGACAATCCTTCTCTGCTGTGCCTGCACTCGCTCCAATAACGTGTGGTTGGAGAGCAATGGTGCGCTCATGCAGTTGGCGCATTCTGTGGAGCGCTGTGTCTTCTCCGGCGATTCACTCTCTTGCTTCTCTATTGATAACTGACAGTCACCTGAGAATTATTTTAAGAGGTTGAGAGTTTACTTTCTGAACTTGTTGTTCAAGCTACAACAGTGTATCAAGGATCACTTTACCTTTTATTTCTGTTATTCTAGATATCAGCGCGCGTTTTTCTCGCTCCAGTCGCGTTACAGCTGATTTGGCGAGATTGATGCCGGCTTCGAGCTTCTTCACTTCTTGGCACTTATCTTCGAAACGCGATTGCCAACGGTCAGCTGATTGTTGTGCCCTACATGGAATAAATAAAACGTAATGTAGCTACTTATTAGAAAACAGGATCCGAGACAGATATATATTTTCTTACCGCTTCCACTTGTCCCAAAGAGCGATGCTGGAGTGAGTATCGCGTCTCGCAGTTGCTAGCTGCGCTTGCAGCATCGCAATTTTGTTGTGGAGTGCTGCTGATTCAGCAGTAGCGACTCTAGTGCCGGAACTGCTTCTAAACACAATAAAAGGCCAACAAAATTTGGCTAATTAGTAACAATCAATCTGGTAGAGAAGAAGAAAGTATGAATGGGTTATGATATATGCAAAACAAGCAAAAGAATGAACACTACTTACATTCTAAACACTTGGTTCTTGAGATTCTGTGCGTCAAGTCTAGACCTCCTTTCTCGAGATGCCAACGCTTTGATTTGCCGACGTAGTATAGCGTTCTGTTTGCCTGCCAACTGTTTATCGCGACGCAAGCGTTCTATGACAGGTTCATGCCTAAAAATTACCAGGGAATCCTTGATTACCAACTTACACATAGGTGTATCAGCCTACAAATTGTTCTATCATGTAAGCATAAAAAAAAAACTGTAAATAAATGCGAAGATTTTAAGCTTTAAATCCTGCTTCTCTTTTCATAGATTTCGATGAAAAGAGTATTGCTGAAATGAAAGCTTTTATACATATAATATAACCCTACTGGAACCTATACGATACCAAAAAGACTTACGTGCCAACTCTATTGATTATTTTTCTTAACCTTCTCTACAAGTAGGTAAGTATACTTCGACGAACCAGCGTATTATTCGCTTTACCTATAAAACTTAGTAGTAGGTATAAAATCCAAATAATCTGTCTAGGTACTTGTGGTAGCAGATTACCGCCACAGTAGGAAGTGTCACCGCTGACCTCATTCGTGTCAACATTAAACAGGTGAACCTTTCCACAGTGAAATGAAATCTTTAGAGTTTACTTACCAAATAGTCGTAGAACTGCTACCTATCCTACCAAACTCATCCGACATGTCATTCAATTCTCCGCTAGAGTCGAACTTGATCTCTAATCTGTCTGACCCGTGGTGGGACATGGCATCGCTCACTTCAGCGACCTCGATTATAGCGGAGAGGTCGAAGCCTGGATCGTGCACTGATATCATGGTTTGCATGTTCATTACTTGCGTCTGAAAGATCAAGTGTAGGTTATTCAGAAATCGGAATAAAATGTTGTCCATAATAATTAATCTGTGGTAAAAAATATAGCAATTAAGTACCTTCGCCTTGACTAAGTTGGTGGAAAAAAAAACGTCATTTACATTTTTGCAATCGACCTCAAAATCAAGACTAAAATTAATCACCGCATAACTTTGTTAAGTACCTAACATAATAATTATAGTAGGTACAGATAGGTAGGTACTATATTAAACACATTCAAGATATACCTACTTGCCTTGGTAGTTACGCTACCTATAATTACCTACCAGCTAGATCTACATACTACTGTATTGATTGGACCTACTAAAGACTTATGTGTGTGTAAATAAGATGTTTTTCCTTTTCCGTAGGTACCTACGTGTGGTGCGGTGTATAAACTTTGTTGTATTTATCTAAATTCAGATTCTCACCTTCATATTATTTATCGTAGATCTCATCTGCTCTATCTGCCTATCTTTATCCGCCAGCTGTTTCATATACAGTGCCTTTTGTTCCGTCAATCGGGATCGTAGTTCCATGTGCTCGCGTTGAGTGTCATTTAGTTGCGATAGCCAATGTTGGTTCTCTTGTTTGTAAGATTCAACCTACAAATTATAGGGTTTTCATAAATTGATATCATAAAATTTTAGGCAGTTTAAGACCTGAGAGAACCAATGAGGTGGTATCACTAAGAGTAATGAAAACGTTAGAAATAACGATGGCTAAAAAGTCAATATTTCCTAAAGATCTCGTAGGCCTCTGAGCTCTGTTTTGTTTTATAAAAATCTTAACACTTTTACCTACCTCATGACAATGCCTTTCTTCCAGTTGACAATTTAATTGTTCCATCTTCACTAGTCTCTCTGTAGCTAATTCTTTCCATCGATCCACCTCGCTTGGGTATGATGTTCTGTAAACACCAATTAATTATTATGCAACTCCGTAAATTTTGACACACTTGTATAATACTGTAGGTTACACTAACAGTTCAGCTTTGCATTCCTCCAATTCACTTTGCAATTTGAATGATTTATCTTCCAACTCTACAATTTTCACTGTATATTTATTCACAACATCTTTCAAGCCTTCGCCGTTGCCGTTCATGCTGTTAGGGTCACTTCCTTTCCTGCAATGACAATGTGACGTAAATCATCTATCAGCAGATAGGAAGTTTTTTATGTCTACAAGCTGTTCAAAATGATAGATTGCATATTTATAAAACACAATATGTAACAATAACTGGAGAGTAAAGGCAAATTTCGTTACTTATTATACCTATCTAACTTTGATTGCAACTCCAATATATTCACATTCAAATCTTTTATAGTGTTAGAGTATTCTTCCCTTTCATTGTTTAATAGCTCTTTGTATTCTGCAGCTATCATTCTTTTATCGTTTTCTAATTTCTTGATAGCCAATAGAAGAGATTTGTTTTCAGCAATAGCTGTATCTCTTTTTTTGTTTATTTCCGCTAGTTGCATACTCCTAAAATTATCAAGTTCATTTTTTAACTCATTAATGTCTGAACGTAAAGTTTCAATCATTCTGTCTTTCTGGGTACAGTTCGTTTGTAAACGTTGAACATTGGCTTCCAAATTTATTTTGTCAGTATTAATAATAAGATTGTCTTTATTCCTTTGTTGAACTACAGATAAAGCTTCATCTAATTCTTTATAAGTTTTTTCCATATCTTTTTGCAATGAAGTAACATTTTGTTTTAATCTATTAATCTCTCTGTTTTCAGTCGTTTGCGTAGCAACATTATATTTTTGTTGTTCCAAAGAAATGGTTTGTATTTGTACACTACAAACTTCGATTTTATCCTTTAATATTTGGTTTCTTATTGGAGAACCGATATTTTCTTGTTTTTTAAATCCATTTTTATCGTTTATGTTTTTATCTTCCGTTTTGGTTTTCACGGGTTTCTGAACTTGAAGTTTGGGTAATGTTATGGTTTGACTATCTGTAATGAACAAGTAACATTATATATACCCTTTTCTACGTGTAAAAGTTTTAATATACTTACCTATTTGCACTTCTTCTTTCAAGCAATACTTACGGCTGCTTGTTTCATCATCAGATGGAATGTCTTCTAACTCTAAAGATACATCTAACTCTCCATCAGAATGTTTCCGTTCTACACAACCATTCAGAGAAGATTTTTCAAATCCTTGATTTATAAGGACTAATGTTTTTTCCAGATGATTGCAGTGTTTAATAAGATCTTTGTTAGACCGTTCTAAGGTTTTTAGTTTTTTGTCTATATGATCTAGCTCCCGTGAATGCATCGATTTCTGAAAATATTATTCATGCAGTCAACATCACGATTTAAAAAAAAAGGAAAATAGCAATACATATTTAGCAAATAATACTGATAAATACCGTCATAATGGCTTTAAGTTTATGCGAGCAGTTATTATTATCAATTAAACATTTATTTCTTGAAACATCAAGAATTTGGTCAAACACGCTATGTTTTGTTATAAGATTGGAGCGTAGATCTTCGATATCTTGTAATTTCTCATTTAATGCATGAGTTTCACGAGAAAGATTCTCAGTATTGTTTAAATAGTTTTCGATTGACGTGAGCGGAATACTGCCTTGATATTGTTGCCTCAAAACTTGCATAACTTCAAACATATACCTGTAATAGAAAAAAAAAATAAAAATGTTTTCGTTAGTTATCATAATATTTTCGGGATACTTTGTATTTCAGTTACCTAAATTTTGATTCATATCTAAAGGAATATACGTCAAAAATCTTTTGACGAGCTTTGAACATTTCTTCAGCTTCGGTTTTTAATTCTTTCTCTTTATTTAAAGCTGAATTCAGCCGTTCAATTTTCTTGTTACAATCGGATGCTTGTAAATGAGCTACAAGTACTTCACCGCTTAGCCTGAAAACGAATGTACACCATAAATGTATACCCTTACAAAACGTAGTTATACTAATAACTAGTTATATTAATATTAATATCAGGTCAACTTGAACATATTACCTACTTGGACGGCTTTTACTTACCTAGCAACTATGGCTTTGTTGTCGCTAATGGACTGTAAATCCAGAAGTTGATGCCTCAATAAATTGATCTCCATGTCATTACTCATATGAATTTGCTGATTTTCTTGTAGCTTGGAAAAAACTCAATTATTTTATTATGAGTAAAACACATTTTTCATACAATTGTTTTTTGGAAACAAATCAACCTAATGTTAGTCAAGTGCAAAACTTACCTGTATTAATGCTATGTCTAATTGGCTGCTCACGTGTTTACATTGCTCTTTTAGAATTTTATTCTCTTGTGCTACATTTTTTAACTGACTTTTCATCAAATCCAGCTCGTTTTTTGTGATTGAGGCTAAAGAATCATCACTGAAAATATCGAAAGTGGCACTTAATACTAATAATAAATTAGAGTCATTTCCTAGATGTTAATAATTGATAAAAAAACGAAAGGAAAAGGCAAAGTAACGTACATTAGTTTAGATTGAACTTCCTGTATTTCTGCATTCATACTTTGTAAATATTCAATTGTTTTATTTTTATCATCAAGTTCTTTGCATAACGCTTTTAGTTGATTCTTGAGAACAGACTCTTCAATATTTGACAATACTCTATCAGTACTGTTCTGTCCGTTTTGAACTGTAATTTAAATATAATTATTACAATTAATAATGATAATAATTACTTGATTGTGTAGGTATAATGTTAGTATTTTTGAGAAAAAAATATTTATTCTGATCTATTTACCATTTTGACGTAGTTGTTTTTGGAAGTTACTTATAACATCCAATTTATCATTCTCTAAACGCCTGAGAAGATCTACAGAGTTATTTTTATTTTGTACATTTTCTTCAATAATTTTGCGATATTTCAATATAGTTTCATTATGAGCTGAATTTTGTTTCCAAAACCACTCAACTGGAATAGAACTTCGCAATTTGTCTGTTAAATTAGCGATAGCGAGTGTTAATCGTTGGATTTCAGTCTCATATTCTGAAGATATTGTCATAATTTGCATTTTAGCATCCATGTTTTCATTTTTTATATTTTCATTTAGAGTTCTGATATATTTGTATGAGTCTTCTAGGTAAGTGCACTTTCTCTGTAAAAGGGCAACACTTGGAATGGGAATTATTCCTGGAGAATTGTCACTGATATCTTCTTCCTCTTGAAGTTGTATTTGCCCCCTTAAACTTTCTATCTGAGCTTTGTACTGCTCTTCTTGTATTGACCACTTGTTGTTATCATCTGCAGCCTGAATTGCCATTGAATTGATTTTATCATAAATAGACTTAAATTTTTCATGAAAATATTCCAGACCTTTCTTTAATTGACACTCATGTAGAAAGTTTCCTTTTTCTACTACGGCTTCAATTCCAGTTTTGTCATTTACGTTATCCTGATCTTTTTCAGACATCCAAGAACCAAATTCATATAATTTTTGGTTTGGCGTAGTACAGACTTTTTCTTGTTGTTTATTTGTAGAATCTATTTCTTGCAATCTACGTTCAAGTTCGGAAGATTTTTTTGCTTCTTTTGAAAGCTGAGTCATAACTTCAAATGTTTCCTTCCTGCAAGAACGTGACATAAACATTATGAGATGATTAAATTAATTTAAATAGCAAAAACTTGCAAAAAATTATATTTATTAGCGTTTAAAGTTTTAAGTTTTACCTGGCTTCGTGCAAAGCAGTAAGTAAAGCATCTTTTCCTCCCATAGAAGCCCTGAGTTCCATTATTGTTGCCATATGAGGAGCAAACCAACCAGCCCCATGTCGCGCTTCCATATTTCTCAACAAAGCCTCCAAACTTGGACATTGCAATGCCAATACTCCTGACGACGTTGTACCTATGTTAAAAAACTTAGCTCAATATAGGTAAATCAATGGTCTCGCACGATAGAAAAGTATGTTTACACATAAAACTTGCGATAAACCCATTTTTGACACTTACTGTTATCTTTTAAAAAGTCGAGTATTTCTTGAAGACCTTTTCTAAGCCCTTCATTTTCTTCAGCTAATTCTTTCATTTCCGTTCCAGAAGCATTCTGATCATGTAGAGACATGTCATCAATATTACTTACTGGCTTAGTCGTTGGCCTAAAACAAATAAGTACGATTTTTATTTATCCAATACCATTAAATAGTCCACAGCATGCTTTATTTCAGAAGAAGAAAAAATAAGTACGCTGAAGTATGTCCTCCGCCATCTGTAGACATCATCAGCTGATTGTTATCGCTATCACTATCTTGAATGATTTCTTCTATTTTCATTTTATTACATCCCAATGAATTGAGCAATTTGATCAATTTAATTATTTTTGCATTCAAGTTACGATTTTGCAATTGGACTTCAATTTTCTTATTTTCCAACCGCCGTATTTCTTTGCATAATTCTAGATTATTTTGCTCAAGGTCTTGATATTTCTTAACTATTCTATCAGTAGATACTCTTTCATCTACCGGAACGTTGTAATTTTGCCTGCAATTATGTTTAATGAGATTAATGGCCAGTCTTTCCACCAGTGTTATTAAAGGCATGGTTGGTACATACGTACCTCAAAGTTTCATTTTCTAGTTGTAGATCATTGACTAGCTGACTCAAGTCATTTATTTCTTGCACCAATGATTTGATTCCTTCATCTTTAACTTTCAACTCGCGCTTCTTATGTTTAAGCCCTTGCAAAAGCGTATTGATTCCTTCATCTGATTGTACAAGTTGAAGTTCCGATGCAATTTCAGCTAACTGAACAATAAAAAGAACGTTGAAATAACATATGATAGAAAAAAAACAAAAACAATTACAAAAGCTATATAAATTATTTGAGATCGTCTACCTCCCTCTCTCGAATATTGACCATTTCTTCAGCACCTTGAAGAGATACAGTTAAGTTTTTTACTTTTTTCTTCAATTTATTTATCAATATTCTTTGTTTGCCGTCATCACTTTCATTTCTATCTGTGAATGTACTATCCGGAGTCTCTTCTATGACGCCTTTTAGTTGTTTGTTTTCATCTCTCAAAAGAGTTATAATATTAGCTGATTTTTCCATTTCATTAGCAGCTTCAATTAGTTTTTCTTGCAGTTCTTTAATTTTTAGTTCTTCATTCTGTGATTTTTTTTTCTGAAATGTTTTATTTGTTATTCTTGAAATTCTTAGGTAAGTACCTACATGAAACTTTTTTACATGGTCACCATAAAGAAATGTGGTAAGTACATAAACTCACCGTAACTTTTGGAGATGAAACTTGTTGAGACATTTGAGTAAGATTTTCCTTTAGCTTTTCATTTTCAAATGACACAGCTTCTAATTCAGCTTTCTTTGTTTTTGCTATGTTCTAAAAATATTGCAATTGCTGATTATTATGAATCATTTTTACATCCAACTTTGTTGCTTGCTATAATATCTATCTGTCTAACTAATTAATCCTTAAATGCCTACCTTCCAATGATGCACCTTAGATTTTATTTCTTCGAAAATATTCTCTCTATTAGAATCTTTTTCGAAAAGTTCCTTTCGTAGAGTCTCTATTTGACAAGAAAGCTCTACCTTTGCTTTTTCTGATTTGCCTAAAATATCTGAAATAAACTATTTTAGTAGGTAAATTGAGCATAGGTAGACATAAGGCATATTATTGATTTTTATTTTGGTTGGCATATTTAGACATGATCGCACTCGAAATATTTTACCTTTTAGTTGGCTGCAGTCGTTATTGATACTAAGAAGCTGTTCTGTTAAATTATCTATCAATTGTGTAGCTTCTAAAAGCTTGTCTTTGAGCACTGAAACTTTCTCTTTTAGCTTTGTATTTTCATCTTCTAGCACCTAAAATTAAATTCAACATTGACGTTATTTGAATTGTACCTTTGATAATTGTCTATAATTAATTAGGTATGTTAAATCATACTCACGTTGACATCACTGAGAAGTTTTCTGAGATGTCTATTTTTCATAGAAACTTCATTTTCAAGTTGAACCACTGCATCCATTTCCGACAAAGCGTCTCTACTAGAATCACTATCTCTTTCAAATGGAGTTTCGTTTTTTCGTGACTTGTTTTTCTTTGCTTCTAGTTCTGCTATATCAGTATACAGTTGCTCTAATATTTCTTTGTTAGCTTTTATTACTTCTTCCTGATTTGCAATAGTTTCTAAGATACTGTCTGTGTTTACTGGTGACCCTACGTCAAACACATTACTTATTATTATCACTTTATTACACTTTAATACTAAGCAAAGTGCCTTAATTAATTATCGTATAAGGTTTAAAACTACATAGTTACCCCTAATGGCACTAACCTGTGTGAGGCGTTTTAGCTTTTATTTTCTTACTTTTTCTGTTAGCGGTTTCCAATTTACCCAGTAAGTTGTTTACCTTAAACATTTAAACAGAATCTATGTAGGTAAGTAGATACGTCCCGTTTTCCATTATGTTCATTGCCTAGATGAAGGTAACGCGGTGGAATGTAAAGGTTTTAATAATTTTGCGGACATACAGACACACATACACGACAGAATTATTAATAGTTCGTTTTATTTATTATTATCATTCATCTTAATCATCGATTAATTTATTTGCTTACCTGTTCGCTTTTATATTTCAATATGTCTTGAGCAAGTCTGAACAGTGTTTTTAAATCGGAGAAATTTAGTTCGATGTCGTCACCTTCCATCCACGAAATACTTTCACAGAGCTTCTCCTTATCAGCCTGACCGAGTTCGCGTTGAGAGAAACTCAATATTTCTCTCCAGTCCGTCTCCACCATTGTGATTTCTTTTTACTATGTTATTATTTAATTAAACACGATAAACTCCCAACTTTTTCGGTGATAACAAGCGTTAGCGTTACGCATCGTTTGACTAGCTGACTCATAGCAAGGAGTTTACTAAAGGGTTCGACTCACCAAATGTCATATTTGTTGTGGGAGCGCAAGCGTTGCTAGGCAACTAGATAATTAGAGAATAAACTACGAGTAGATTTTAGTCTACCTGACTCCAAAGAGAATATACCTAATCACTTCCTGAAGTTCTGATTCTAGACAACCTCCAAGATTGATTACTCTAAATATTTTTCTACCAACTATGATAATTATTATTTCGCTGTTGCCTCGCTATCCGAGGCAATGTCTGTCTCCTTTGTTTTTATCCCGTTTAAAATAAGCTACAAAATCTTGCTTAACTATCATCCTACCACTTAGTAATTAGTAATCTGTTCGATACGGTGTTATATTTTTTGCAGATATGCCCCACGTCCTTAACTGTGATAAACTTTATCTTAGCTTCTAAATAAAACCATTAAATATTATAAAGATTACTTTATTAGATGTGATGATGTCGAACAATATGTAGTAGAAGTTAATGTTACATTGTTTGTCGAGGTGTCAACAACAAAATAAAACATTTGTGCTTATTAAAAATAAATTAACAAAAGTAAATACAACAATACATTAGTTTTAAAAATAATGAAGGCTTGCTTTACAAGTGACGAATTTACATAGGGCGAGGGGAATATAAATTGCACAAGGGTTGTAAAGCTAGGAAGCTGGGATACATTGAAGCTTAATAGTTAGGGTTCCAATAATGTAGCCAAGACTGAAACGGTTTTACTAAATCAAACAAAATATTTCAAATAAAAAAGAACAGTTACAAATCTGATCCATGACTAGATTACATTTCAACTACAACAGGAATATCGCCTCAAAAACAAAAAGTATTTAAATATTCAGACATCAGAGTAAATAGCACTCGTAATTTCGATACACCTAGTTTAAAATTAAGCATACTATATTGTATTGTCAACCGTTCCCGAAACACTCGCCCTAGTTGTACTATAACTGCATCGTTTGAGTATTGTATTTTGTATAGTTATATAAGGTAACTTGTACAGAGTGTAAAGTGAAACTATGAGTTCGATATCGATAGCAGAACAACAAATAAAATTCACGAAAGATTTCACGCTGTCAGTCTTTCCGTTTGAATTGATCAAAAATGCTTGTATTGCAAGAGTTTATTACATATCGATACGGAACTAATAATTACACAGCATGTAATCAATAATTTAGCAAGACTTACAATTTATTACGTACTGTACTTTATGCATATACTGTCGTTCACAAAACGTCTAAACTTTGTCAACGCCGCCATAGTAATATTGTATCAACTTGAGTTAGTACAAAGTTTGACGTTTGCAGATATGTAACTCCAATAGTGGTGTAATGTTAGTTGGTATTATTCGTTAGTAAACCGCGTGCAGCAGCTGCTTTCTTTTAAAATGTCACTTTTAAAAGACGAGCTCACAAACTCTATCCTACGCTACGTTATAAATAAATAACTACTCTAAACAATTTTACAGGTATATAAGTATTTTTATTCTTTTTTTTTTATACAATTATACAACATCGTAATTATCAGATAAACATACTCTTTGGGACGCGTAAAACAACTTTGGATAGATTACACTGACATAGGTATAGTATAAGTTACACTTTCTAATACAAGATGACAGAAGCGATAGAACACCGATAAAATTGTAATGAGATAACTAGACTATGGTTAGTAGAACGCCGTTATATAGAAATCCGTGTACTTTGGTCAACTCAGAAGCAGATATATCTTAGTTATTAGCCCGCTTAAAACCGAGTCAAAAACATCGACCGCTACGTTAACATACTTTTGTACAAAACGTTATAAAAAGTCATGGTAAAATTTTGGTATCATTGAATATAAAATAAGCACTTAGGTACACTATCCACGCGTAGGTAACTTTATCGTCCACTTTTCTACAGCACTGTTTCACGAAGAGAAAGTGTAAAAGAGTGCCAAATACGAACGTCTGCCATCGTAGCTACACTGGTAGATATGTCACCAAACCATGACGGTAACTGCGCACACTCGGTTCAGACGTGTGTGTGAGTATGTGTGTGTGTGTGTGGGGCAAGGCCTCGTGTGCACCGCACTGTGTGCGTATTCAGCGTTGTCGCCGCGCGCAGAAAGTGGCGCGGCGCAGTCGCCGCAACAGCGACGTCTCGCGCTATCAGATGCGTTCCACGTAGTTACCTGGGGAGCATGTTAAGTTAAAGCTCAAATTGTCTCTTGGTAAATGTATAGGGGAGCGTGGAGAGCCGTGGCACAGCGGTGTACTCTTGAATCATCATTCAAGCACAGGGACAAATCTCTTTCACCCATCTAGTGGGTTACATGTTGCGCAACAACGTTATACATGTACATTGTAACATCGCTCATTGTTCCGCTAACGAACGAATGCGTTCTCTAAATGAACGAAGCTCGTGATGATTGTGTATACTTAAACTAGGCTTATCCCAGAGTGTATTTAGATGACCTTCATACTTATTTTAATAAATTTGGATAGATTGGTTTGGATTTGTAGGCCTAATGTAAGATTGTCTACAAGATAATGCATTCTACCGCGAGCGCGTAAATAACTCTTTTAAGTATCAAGAATGTTGATTCATAAACTCGCCGTTAGGGGCGCTATACACACCTTCATATAAAAACGCGTTTTTGTGCTTGCGAACTTGTAGCAAAACTTACACTTCGCGTACTGTAGTCGATACAAAAGCGCAGTACCATGCGTGGGTTGTATGTGGGTGGGGATTATGTCTATTTGTGTGTATGAAAGTGTATGGTGTGGGGATTATGTATATGTGTGTGTATGAGGTTTGTGAGGGCGTGCGTACCTGGGAAAGTGCCGAAGCGGCCGGTGCGCTGGCTGGAGCCGACATACCAACCGTCGTCGCACTTCTCTAGCACATACACCGTGTCGCCCTCGTTTAGCTCGAGTTCGTCTGGATTTTGCGGTCGGTATTTGTACATAGCACGGAACCTGGCAAATGAGAAGCAGCGATGACTCATGGATAGTGTTGCCGGACGCCACTGCGAAAAAGGCTTGAGCTTTTGGTGAAAGAAATTACCGCGATGGAAACATAGCATGGTAGTAAGGTACTTTCCAGTGAAAGCCATTTTCATGTTGAAAATCGATTGCCAAAAACACTTACAAATAAGCGAGTCAAGCATGTATGTAGTGAACTGGGTGAAATGACCTGCTGAGCGTTTCTTTCTTGCTCTTTTCCCGGTGTAAGGAGGTTGGAATAAATATATTTTGAATTTGAATTGGAATCCTACTATCAGTATGTTCCGTCCGACAGCCCCACTTGAGAGCCAGTTCCTACTCCGGGTGTAGCGTGATGCCACCTTCGACTACATCGTCATAGCATCAGGTGACTTGTGGCCAAACCCTACCAAGTAAAAAGTAAGAAAAATATTTTGATTAGTTGATCCAAGTTAGTTTTTCAAACCTTCATTTAACAGAAACCTAGATAATGACAGAGTTTGATTTTGATGATTCCACGTGCTTCCCATGTGGTCCCATTTCAATTTGGTCCAGTTCTGACAATAGCATCTATGAGAATACCTTTGAAGTCGTATTTTTTTGCTTGCGAAGTTGCTTGTTAGATGCTCAGATCAAGGTTGAGGGTAGGTACTCACGGCACAGCCTCGGCGTTGGTGTCGACGTACAGAGGCTCGGTGTTGTTGAGGTCCACGCCCTGCCCGGTCGGAGGGCCGTACCCACGCTCTGAGGGCGTCAGCAATGCATGCGACTGCCTAGTTGCATAACCTGAAAAGTAAAAGCACATAAACTAAAATTTTTAGGAAAGTAATAGTCGTTTGTTCATGATTAGAATGATAGACCGATTTTTTTACAGCCTTGTACGTTTGACTCTGTTTTGGATGGAAAGAGACGATGTGGTCGAAGGTGTATCTACTACCTACCTTGTGAGTGAGTGAGTGAGTAGTGTACCTGTTTGTTACTTCTCTACGCTAAAACGGCTTAACAGATATGAGTGAAATTTGAAATAATAGTAATAATAATAAATATCAGGGACAATTGCACACAAATTGACCTAGCCCAAAATTAAGCTCAAAGCTTGTGTTATGGGTACTAGACAACGATATACATACTTATAATTATAGAGAAATAAATACTTATATAGATAGAAATATCCAAGACTCAGGTACCAATATTCGTGCTCATCACACATATATTTACCTATTTGAATGGAGATATGTACGAGTATGTAGCTTATACCCTGTATTAACACATAGGCTAAAACAAAATTATTAAATCTTTCCTCTTTATAATATTAGTGCATGTAGATGTGTGTGTGCGTGTGTGTGTATGTGTGTGTATGTGTGTGAAGTGCGTACCTGGTAGCGGCTGCGTGGCGGGCGGCGCGTTGGAGAGCGCCTGGCTGTTCTGCTGCGGCTGGTAGCTGTGCGCGCCCATACTGCGCCGCGCCGAGCCGTTCACCAGCCCGTGCGCCGCGGGGGACGCTGCAGGCTTCTCGGAGCCCACGCCCGGCGCCGACTGCCCTTCTGGAATCACAATCACTAATATTATAAATGCGAAAATTTGCGAGTACGATTTTATTCAGCCTATGTTCAGCAGTGATCTTCTTCTGGCTGATGCTGATGACGGTGATGATGTTTTGAGTGAAATTTGCAATGGAGATAGCTTATATATACCCTAACTGGTAACACTTAGGCTACTTTTTATCCTGGAAAGGTTGCTGTCTGTTATAACGGAAAAACCTCGGAGCGTAAAGCGTTGGGACTCAGAGATGAGATTACCAGATACAGCATTTTAGTTTTACCTAATACGATTTTAAATTTTACATTTGCACATGGAAATAACACCATTCTACACCAAACGCAGGAAAACAGATAGACATGCCTGTAATAGGACAGGCCCTTGGCTTGTTATAGGCAACCAGCGCTGGTTTTCAGCCAAGGCCTATCTAAAGAACAACTTGAACAAAAATCTGACATAATTCAGTCTTCTTTTTTCGTATAAACTAGTGGTTAGCTTTGTTCATGACAATACACTTGCAAGTTTGGTCAAAGGTTTTCATATGCGATTAGAGCACTCACCAATCTTATTCTGACTAGGTTCCTGCAGGATAGTAACATAGCTGTCCGGGAAGATGCCAGTCTTGGTTCCGTTTCTGCCCTCCCACCAGTTCTGGTCGATCCTCCGCGTGAGCACGACCACTTCGCCTTTCTTCAAGGGTAGCTCGAGGCTAGTCTGCGCTGTGAAGTCGAACTTGGCCCGCGCACGACCTTCCACGATAACCGGCTTCTTTGGGGCCTGGATGGTGTCCCCTTTCTGAATCTGGAAAGTTTTTACGTTCATTTTGTAAACTTGATTTGTTTTCTTTTATTTTTACCAAAAAGTATCTTTACGGAACTATTTTATTCGTATTTTTTTTAACGGGAATATGAATTTTAGGTGCTACTATAATTTCCAGTCAAAAAATGATGTAGCCAGCAAATTATTTGTCGATAGATGAGTAAGGCACGTTCACAATGACCAAACGCAACATTCTGAATACCCACGTAATCTACGAAAGGATGAACAAAGAAAGCATTCTGATTCACGAGCCGCTTTAAGATAAGCGAGTGGGATCGCTTTAAGGACGGCTTAAACTTGTCGTGATGGTTTCGTCGCCAGAACGAATTTATTTTTGTTGAGAAACATCAATCGCGAACCGGTTGAGGCGCTGATAGACTTCCTACTTCACTTCACTGTCGCCTGGAGCGAATAGTCGGCAAATATTTGACCTTATCGTTTAAAATATTTTACCGGCACTAGACCATAAACGGGTACCTATATAATTGTATGCTAGAGAATCTAGGTACTGGATGGTACGGAAGTTACGATACCGTCGATCTATGGATTGAATATATTCTAGTCTCGATTTAAAGAACTTGAATCGCGTAAAGTGCATGTTTTACCGAAGTGTAAGATATATATTGCGACCTATACATATTGCGTCTCAACGCAACGCATCTAAAAACAGATACAGGGCATAAATGGTGGGTAAATTATGTATTAAAAAGCAGCTATGTTTTTGTTGATGATAATCTATATAAAACAACATTATCTTTTCACTCACCTCAACATAATTGTAGGGAAACAGTCCTATCCTCCCGTGAATTTCTCCCTCATACCAGTTCGAATCGATCTGCCTCCTTACATGGATAATATCCCCTTTTCTGAAGCTGAGCTCTCTCGCAGTCTGTCCATTAAACGTGTAGAGAGCTTTGGCGATCACCCTCTCTGCTTCATCGTATCGATTCAGAGGAAGAATATTCTTTTGCGAAGGCGTGAAGTTGTCTTGATGACGGCGATTCTGCATGTCTTGCAGTTCCTGTAAAATAAACATTTTTCTATTTAAATTACTGTACTAGTTTTTAAACGGGCCGATGATACGTTAACCGAAATCCATGCGTAGCGTAAAATGTTATTCATAAACTTTTATCAGTCAATCGTCTTTCAAAGCACTCTTTTCACACAATTATTAAGCCGCTTATTACACATAATGATATGATGGTTTGATGAATAAAGATTCGATGATAAAATTAAGTCGAGAGGCGTTTAACTCCAGTTAGGGCACTTCAGTCATGCAATCTTTCAAACATCACCTTCATGTAAGCATCAAACGCTTCTATGTCTGAAGGGCGGATGTCATTTTCCTGGAAAAACCAAGAAAAATATCTATAAAATGTATTTATAAAATCAAATTCTAGTAATGACAATACTAACAGAAATAACTAATTTGTCCAACATTTTTATAGTCTCATTAACAGTTTTTCATGAGACAACAATAATTAAACTTATTAACTACTTTCTACGTTTTGTCGCAATTTCCACTCGATGTAATACGCGTATTAAATAAATTATACACAAGTAAAGTGAACGAACATCGCGATCGCCTCTCGGCAGCGCCGCGTTTGTACTGGAGCAACAAAAGTGATACAAGAGAGTTCGTTTATCCCAACAATACATGAATAAAAGTATAATATCTCCGAAACTGCGCTATTTGCATTTTATGACCAAACTGCGCATCTTATAGACATTAACAATAAGGTTGTTAATAGAGTAAACGGTGTTAATGACGATCACTTGTAGCGCTGCTAAAGTTATGGTAATTTGGTCTTCGAATTTTCGACCGGTAGGCAAGCTATGCGGAATACAAGGTCGTTTGATACCGGATTATAATACGTATTTAATATTGATTCAATAGACGCAGATAATTCCACAGCAACATAATTATACCTTAACCTGTTTTCTTTAGAGGCACCAAGTTTTGGCTTTACTAACAACTCACACTTTCATCGAACCTCATCACGCTCTGTAACGTAAAATTTGTATGCAGATATATTCACGCCAAAAATTAAACACTGCAAAGAAGTAAACTTTATGAAGAGAAATGTTAAGAAAGTTAATTAAAGTGTAGGTAATTATAAAAATAGTAAACTTTGCGTGTCATAGGTAGCAAGTATATAGGTACGCTGTGCCACTTTTGTCGAGACCGGTATTTATTTTGTAAGGGCTAGGTGCAGAATTTACTGTAAAGAAATGCAAATGTACGACTGCATACTGTTGACCGTATGACTGCGTTTGTAAGAGTGCGTATATTTTCACCACCATGCGTGCGGTGAAACTGCAGTGAAAACTCCATCTCAGTTCGCATAATATATTTGCTTGATAAACACGCTTTGAATGCAAAGGCGTGTAATTAAATGAACTCTGCAGTGAAAATGATGATTTTATCTCCGTGTTCCTTTTCCACGCTTGGCGTTTCCATGCGTGGCGCATGCAAAAGCGTGGAATTTTGCATCCGGTGTGCTAGCGTGCGATGTCACATCTACCTCGCCTGTTTAGACGCGGAGGCGAGTAGGCGGCTTTCATTTTCATTTTGATTGAAACGCCACGCTTTGGAAAATACCCGTACTTACTAAAAATACTCATGTAATAAAACACAAAGTTAATCGATGCACATCTACAAGACGAAACGTTTTTAATATACCTAGATAGTTTTTAAGCTGCGCCCGACGAAGTAAACTTATACTTACTACTATATATAAATACTAGCGGCCCGCCCCGGCTTCGCACGGGTATTTAGCAAAAACGCAAAAATTATAATACACACATTATTGGAGTTTTAGTAAGGATCCCTAATTTTATTGAAAACAGACATCAATATTTATACAATACTAACGTCACTCAATTGTTTTGCCTTCCCGGAACCTCTCTACTAACACTTGAACTTTATGGTATGGTATTAAAGTTCAAATTGACTTATTATTACGAATCGTTTGTATGGGGAAAAGAAAAGGGCTAATTTTAGTGTTTTCCCGGCAATTATTCGATTTTTCTCACCGTAAAAACCATTATTGGACTTCAACGAACATTTAAAAAAAAGAATTGGTAAAATTGGTCCAGGCGTTGTTGAGTTATGCGCTTACCAACATATTTTGCGATTCATTTTTATATTATAGATGCTTAGGATTCCATACAAAGATCTTACTCAAGACTCTAATAACCCAACATAAATGCCATCTAAATCTAAACTTACAATCAAGATTGATGATATCCTGTGTGCAAGGGACGATTAAAATAAACCAACATTTCTCTGGCACTAATAACCTAAGACTAAATAAAGTTAGCACTTCTAACAAGGCAAACAAAACACACATTTCCACAGTGTAAAATTTATAAGACTTACGTTTTAATAACAGCAAACTCTTAAAATAATTGCGCGGCTATTAAATGTGATGGGATCATTCTATTACGAAAACTCGAATGGAAATGAGCGTGAACAATAGTCGGCCGGTCAGTAAACCGCAGGTAGATTATGTTACCAGCGACGCGGCTGCTCCATAGAAAACCTTCGGGTATCGCATGCACTATGACACCGAAAAGCCCTTTACAATCGGTGGTTCATATTTCGGTGAGATAAAGAATATTTTTTCCATACTGATATTTCACGAAACTATCTAGACTTTTCCACTTTTTAATGCAAAATGTGTTGCAATATATAATTAAAGCAGTTAGTGGATAGAACGGTGCAGATAAAACTAAACGCATAATTAACCCACTATTACCCACCTGTTAAACTCTTAATTGCCAGTGCGGAAGTTGGTTTAAATCTGCATAACCTGCTATTACCTACATGAAAGTTATCTTTATTATAACGGTATAATTAATCCCAGTAGATGTTTTGTTTATTAACAGTATTAGGTGCAATAATATTGATGTGAAACGTAAATTGAATTGCATCAGTAGTATTCCGTTGCACTTATTACGCAATTTGTTTATCGAAGTTGAAGTCACAGTTCAAAATCCACTCGATAGTGCTGACCTATCAATTTGATATCGATCAAACTTCAGTGGCGTGCTTCACCTGAGTTAACTGGATTAAGCGTATTGCTAACCGAGCGTTGACTGACACGATGATCGCATTCAGAAAATAAGCTTCTAGCTATTATCGAGTTGAAATAGAATTTTAAAATCGCCTTTCTTTGCTGTTTTTCAGGCATCAAACAATTCTGGCTAGTATACCAAGATACAGATATATAGCCCGGTGTCGGCCGGGAATTTTCCAGCGGGAATTACAAATTCTCTCAGAAAAAAAAAGCTTCAGACTAGCTTCGTGTCATGAAACTTAATTTAAATCGCGCCTTTAACTATATCCATCTATACGTAATAATATAACGAGAAAATACTTTATTGTTTCTTAGTTTCGGATAAACTTAAATACCTGCTACTAAAACCGATCTTGATGAAATTTGGTACGGAGATAGTTAGAACCCTGGGGAAAGACATAATTTGCGGTTTACGCGGGCGTAACCGCGGCGAACAGCTTGTATAACGTAAGTAGTTATACTACAATGAATGAACCAAATCCTCGCATAAAAACGAGAGCGTAGCTCAAAGATGAAGCAGGAAAAGACAGCCCCATTATTATCGCTATCAGCTATGGGAAACTTGTATATTGCCTGCGTGACATGCCGAGAGGTCGGATCACGCCAAGAACGCACGACTTACCACACGCAACAGTATACTGTAAGGAAGTGGAACTGCGAATATCGTGCGATATCAATTTTATTTTATCCGATGAATTAATGTATTATACCTACAAGTTATATTTTCTGAAATGGTTATTGTGACTTCACTCGTTATTTTTAACATTTGTGTGAAGAGAAATTACCAAGACAATAATCATGCCTTGTCACTTGAAGTAGAGCAGTAAACTTTGCTGAGTCTCAAAGTTAAATATGTATTCACGCTTTCTCTTATACTTGAACGCACTAGTTCCTCCCTGCTCCCTGTAGCCTCTTGGCTTATTACGTACTTAATACGTTCTTTCAAACCTCTCGCCTGTCTCTTCTCAGTTCCTTTCAGTCTCTTCGGACGCCCCGTATGCTGCCACGCCAATTCTTTCAAAGGAACCAGCGCCGTCGGTCTTATAACTATATGTGTAATATGTTCTTTCATGTCTTTCTTACCTGAAGGTACTTGTTTCTTCTCTGTTCCCTGTAGAGCCTCTTCATGTGTTCCGCCTGCTGCCGCGCCAGTTCCTTCTCGGGAACCAGTGGCAGGGGGTCGTGTCGCACCGGACATCGGTAGTGGATATTCACATCGCTCTCCACGTAACGGCGAGGGGATTCTACAAGAGATTACTAGAGTTAGGAATATTACGGATTAAGAAGAAGAATTAGATTTGAGATTGTATTTGAAAGAGTGCATTTTTATCAACTAGCTACAAAAAGTATTTCGTGTGGACATCTATTTAGGTATATCTGGGTCAAAAGAAGTAACTTTTACATTCCTGTTTTTATGTTTTTATATGTAAGTACCTTTTTACGTAACATTTCAAGCTCATTGTTTTAAGTTGAATTACCAGCGAAATAGTTATGCATTTTTGTAGATGACGTAACACTACTATCACCGTCAAGCTCAAACTCTCACGTGTTTCAATTACTTTATTTCATACAAGAATATCATTACTAATAGCAAATTTGTAATAGAAAGGCCAGGGTTGAGGACGAATACAGCTAATATAACTGATAAGTTTACTATTAAATGAGCTGTTCTTATTTGTATATGTGTACAAAATACAACAAAAACAAAGCTATTTGGTATACCTACGACCTACGTACACAGTATTCAATCCTAGTAGATTCTGTATACAATTTTCATGTCACACACATAAAGAGAAGCATTGACAGCTATATAACACCGCTTCACTGCTCAAAAACGCGTCAACCGCACGGCCAATTAAACATAAAAAACCGTTTTCCACCGCAAAAGTGAAAGCTAGTCGTGGTCATGGTGTTTGTCCCGCTATCGACGATGCTGTAACAGCTACTCGTACACATCAAAAATGAAGACATTATAAAATTATCGAGATATTCGACACTCGATTATGCGATGACACACGTAACACCTCGTGAATGGAAACCGGTTTTAGATTTGTTGTTGTTATGGCATCGAAAGTGGATAACGATAATTACTTACTAATTAACATAAAAAAATATAGTTTTGATATATTATAAGAAATTTACGGGACAGTAGAGTTTGCAGTAGCATAGTTGATCAATATTGACCGACACCAAATACTTTTAGCACAACCAACCAAAAATATAAACGTGAAAGGAGAAAATATTTAAACAAACTAAAGTATCCAAGTAATGTAATCGAAAGCCCTACGGAATACGTAAGTAGAATTGTCGCCAACTCTCTCAGTATAGTCATTCGAAGCACGTGCTTACAACACGGCCGGCAAAGATAAGATTACAGAACTCTATTACATTAACATGGGATTCCACGCCTTATGTCTTTGCAAAAGCCAAGTTTATGGTATGAATGATTGTACGGTTTCGATCACGCATAGTTTGTAGTTTCTACATAGGAATTTCATTTGCTCAATCGTTTCGCAGTCAGTTTTTGACGCGTTTACTTTATCTATAACTTTATATGTTAGTTATGTTGCACCCATAGTATCCGACGCTTTAGGTAGTTCTTAGCAAACAACTTTCTTAGTAAAGCTGTCAGCAATTATAGGGAATGATTGCGCAAAACAGACGTGGAAAGCTGCAGCGATGGAGATAGGTGGGTACTGCTGCGGCTTTCACTGAATGCTTAAATAATATTGTTACAAGATACACATGTAAGAAGATGTGGTTATTTAATTTTACAAAATTGTATGTTCTCTTTTCAGTGTTTATATTTTTTAAAAGACCAACGGCATCTCATTTATCGTAGAAACATTAGGAACGACTCTTGTAATTTATAAATCATGAGCGTACGTTCAAAACTATGGACAAGAAATAAAAATTGAATAGAGAATTATTATAAATTTAGGATTATTACAGCGATAAAAACCAAACACAAAATATTAGAGTTAAATGTTTTCACTATTTAATGAGCAAGATTATTTTGGTTAAAAAATATACCATCCGCAAAGAGGCAGAAATGCGGCAAATTGTAGAGCAATGAAAAAGCTAATGGGGCACAGAGAAATAGTTACTATACCATTAACGTTTAATTTAATTGGCGAGATATTTAGCGGAACAGATTGCTTTTACGCAATTGACCTTAGCTGTTAATGATTATGTTGTGACTTTATAAGGAATCTGTACCAGATATTGGGGTAACTATTTGTGTTTATAGAAAAGGAGTCACAAATCAAATTTCACACTAGAAAATGCAAAGAAGCCCAAGTTTAAATTATTGAAAATGAGAATAAATGTTTTTGTATACCTAAACCTAAAAAGGTCCTTTTGAATATAATAAAAACAAATGTCATACCTATGTCATGAACATGTTTTCGAACAATTTTACTACGAAACAAGCAAATAAAACACCAAGAAGTGTGTCAAACATTGGCGTATAAATTTACAAATTAGGCAATCAAGTATTTAGTTGCACTGTGACCTCCCCAAGTGTTTCATAATTCCAACGAACTATAGCGTGACAAAATAAAGAAAATATCTGTAGTAAAACAAACTAGATTTTCAACATCGACGCAAACTAGAAAAACAGCTGAGTTGCGCAAGCAATCTTAACCTAAACAAAACGTGAGAAAGTTGGTATATTATATTACCTACCTACCTACATTTAGCAACTAAATATATAATGTATTATATTATAATATTTATGAATAATACAAATTAGATCATATTTTTTTAGTCGTCTAATTTATTTCAACGTTTTTTAAAGTGAAATTTCAAGCCAATAACAGATTAATAACTCTATTGTTGAGAGCGTATGGTAGGTAATTAAACAGACAATTATTATTATAATTGTAAATTTTATCACTGATGATATGATTATGTAAATGTCCGTAATTGAAATTAACGAACCGTGAACGGCCATCTTCTTGAACTGTTTTAGAATGCCCATGTCCACTGCACAACACAACACAACACCGCGGGCTATCACAGCACTACGGGCAATCGGACCTGCAGTTAGTCTTTCCGAGTCGTCACGTGCGCTGTCGCCGACCGTCGGTTTCGATAGATCACCCGAACACTTGTAGCGTGGACTTTCGATACAACTAAGTACAACTGCATCTCCCGCCCAAGCTACAGTGCGGTTCACTTTCGCTGTAGGCCGCACGTCGCTGCTTTGACAGTTCTTGTGGTTGTTCGTCGCATTTTATTTAAAGAACATAAAAAGGTTTTTAAAATTGCTGATGATCAATCCATTTTAGAGATGTTCTCATTAGTAAAATTGATATCATTTTTCATTGAATTTGGTAAGAATTGGTGGTGATAAAATGTAATATTTATGGTTAACTAATTTTGTTAGTACCTAGCTAACGCATATTTATTTTATCAATCATTATAGTGCAAGTATCTAGATAAAGACAAGAATGATAGCTATCTTGATAATAACAATGAAAATACAAGTTTATGATGCTGAATAATAATGTAATATTACCTAATGAATGCACTTTAGAAAATTAAATACATGGAGAATGCAAACAATGATTTGAAATTTAAATTAGAAGTCACAAATAATTAAATTAAAAAAAATATGACATTATAATGTACATAATTATTTAAATTTAATAAAACAAAGATAATGCAGTACAACCAAGTGGGAAATCGGTACTTACTATACGGTAGTGGGGCATATACATCCGGATATACATTTGTTCTATTGACCCAATCGGAAACATCGTGAATCGTGTGACGATAATCCTCTTTTTTAGCATCACGCGACTTTTCACGCATAACTACACTTTCTGGAAAATTATTGTCTTCGTCATCTATGGCAGTACCATTGTCATTCGTGACATCATCAAGGGAAACAGACCTATGATCTTCCTGTAAAATTGGAGGTTCGAAACGAATATCACTGTACTCTATACGCACTACAGACTTTTTTAGCGAATTATTGTTTGAATTGTCGCATAATTGTTTGTATTTATAGTCGTCTGTTTGTTCAGTAGCATTTGGAATTTCGTTCAGAGGTTCTCTTGTAGGTTCAGTAATATACGAATGATGGTCGATATGTTTTCCTGGTGTCGTTGAGTCGTATTTAATTGGCATGTGTTGTGTGGATTCATTTCCAGGCTCCAAATAGTTTGATTCGGGTCCAATATAAGTTTCTTTTATTCTTACAGTTCTGATAGTTTCCCCATTTTCCGAAGAGTTGTTGCTTTGATCACTATCAGTGTCATATTTTATCACAGAATCGTTTGGTGTACTTTCCTTAGAAAAGTACGCCTTATCGTTTTCGTATTCATTTTCTTCGTAAAGCAAATTCTTTTTCATAAACTTATTTAGCGCAAGTTGCGATTTGGATAATGAGCCAGAAAGGGCCACATCACTGAAAAATCCATCGTCTTCGCATGTAACTTCACTATTAGAGTATCTGTCCTTGCTAAGTCTGTTAATGTTTGTTTTATTTAAACTCATCTTGGTAGTCGCGTAATTATTTCACCATGTTAGCACTTCACACGACACCTAGGTGGACCGAGTCAAACTGAAGTCGCGATAACACAGATAAATATGTTATCGGTGAATAATAAGAGATAGCACTAGCTGATATAATGGAGCTAATGGAATAAGTTATCGTTCACTAAAACACTTGTTTATTACTTCACGTGAGACGAAGCATTACACCTTTAGACGCGAGGTTACAAGAACTATTTACAATCGAAAAACCGTACCGACAGGTTTTGGAGGTTCTATTGTAGCGAATGACGTAAATCGCGAGCAGCGAACAACTTATCTCAAGATATGAATGGATTTTTTTTACATCACTTTTGGGTTCTGCAAGTTATTACACAACAACGATTTAAGTATTATTTGATGCGATTTTAACTCCCAAACGATACTTTTAACGAATTTATGTGGAGCTTACACCACGTATGTTGACGACGACGGTCAATAGAATACATAAGTATTAAGGCGAGGATTGTTTGGAACAAAGGCCATTGTTTCTTTTTTATTCGCAGATAATATAGATAGATATAATAATTGCGCGTGTCTGCTCTCACGAAGCTAAGACAGCGTGGTTTTCGGAAGCTGAATTGTGAGGAAATGTTATCTAATATGTAAAAGTAGGTTACTATTTGTCTCATTTATGTTATAATGAGGTAATATTGTACATATATAAATTCGGTATTACCGTTATGATATTGATGTTTTTTTTTATTTTTAGTCAAAATATTGTTGACAATAGATATATACTTGCCTGTGTCTGAATAACTCCCGTGAGACGTTCTGCGTGGAGGCTCCGGGGCTGAGTCGGTTTCTACCAGTGCATAACAAAATGAGATGATGAGGCATTACCACAAAACAAATGCCAAACTAAATAAATACTAAATGCTAATAATCAAAGAATTATTGATTTTCGTTCTTACAGAAACTATATATCGATTCGAAATAACTTGAGAATTACGTACAATAACATTATTCAATAATATTAAGAGCTGTGGTTAATATAAAATGAGCAAATTATAATAGTTATATATTATCACAATAGCTCCATTTCATTCATACGAATACATACACGACAGCAAACATAAATAAACTCAAAGACAATGAGCGGAGCAATCACGCAAAGTAGACACGACACGCACGAGACGATGCGGACGAGCGCAACGAGAATCAATAACTCTTTTTAAGAAGCATTATGTACAAATAAGTCACTCCAAAAGTAAACAAGTCTATGAAATGAATGAATAACGTTCTATAAATTAACCTTGAAACGTGACCGTGTGTCGTGATGGCGTGACGTGCGGCGCCAGCCGGTAGGGCCAGGACGCCGGCGGCGGGCGCGGCGGAGTGCGCGGCGGCTCGTAGCGGTGCACGGGCCGATGTAGCGACGGGTCAAACTCCTGTTTCTCAAGTGTTTCACCCTTCAAGATAGAACTCAATTTTATGGACTCTTTCGGTATTTCTTTTTTAACTTCTCTTTTGACAGGTGAAGTCCGTCCGCGAACTAGAGTTGAGGGATCTTTAATAGATCTGTTGTTGTCGCTGCGCCTGGGATAACGGTGTGCCACCCAGGATCCCGCTAGATAAGGCGCCATGTCGTGAAGCTCGCTGACATCGGGTGCCGACGCATATATTTGACCTAGGATGGACATCGTTTCGAATCGCCGTCGAATTCGGTCTACTTCGCCTTGGCGACATTCTTGGGCTTCTTCGGCTGACTTGGACCTGGGAGCGGTACGTCTGCGTAGAGCCGCTAATTTGGATATAATATCGATATGAGGCATGTACCGATTGGTTGGGCGTAGAGGGACGCGCGCCACAGGTAGCATCACCCGGCATCGGTCCCGGCGCGAGGTCAGTCTTTCAAATGCGGACCAGTTTCTGTTAAGAACGTTGCGTGCGATCTCAGGATCGCTACGATGTCGTCGTAGCACGGCACCGGCCGCGGTGGGCGAGTCAAAGCGCCGCGCGAGGCGGCGCACCTCTCCTGCCCGAGCCAGGTTGAGGTAGGCACGCCAGTACCGCTCCGGGTCGGGTGACGGGCTCCGACTGCGCCAGATTGTCTCGTCGCTCGAACGTAGCGTGTCGGGCGTTCGACGATCCGCGATATACACTTCCGAATGGGGTGACCCTGATCTAGAACGCTGCTCTGGCTTCGATGGAAGGGACAAAAACTTATTTTTCTCACTTTCCCCGAAAAGTTCTTTGAAGTTTGTACAAGACTGAGATTGCACTATTTGGTGTTTCTGAGGTTCAGGTTCCTTAATTTCAGCTGGTACAGAAAGTGATGTTAACGATATCGATTTGTCTTGTTTGTCTTTTTCGTCTGAGCTTTCTCGAGCGTGGTAAACCGTTTTGGCCTGATCGGTAAGTTTTTTCACTGACTCAAAATATTTAACTTTTTTTTGGACTTCTTTGCTGGGGCCTCTATATATCACTGTCTTATTAGAATGGTCCGAACTAGCAGTTTCTGTTTCACTAGCCGACGACTGAAACTGCGCTTCAGTCTTCTCATTAGGATAAACTAAATATTTATGTAATTCTTCAGGAATAGGATCCTTCTTGGAAGAAATATTTTGGTCTTTGTTATTGGATGACTTAACTTCAAGAGAGCTGTTATTAGCACTCTGTAGCGGTACTTTTTCTTTTTCTTGACACATTTCCAATTCTTGCTTTAATGACATCGGTACAGGGTTATCGAACTTGTTGATCCTGTCCAATAGCTCCTTACTCAATGTTTGAGACATTCTTCTTTTTTCGTTTTCAGTAAGAGTCATTTGTATTTTATTAACGTTATTTTTCAAATCCTTGACGGATGCTATTGGACATGGTATGGAAGCTATAGAGTCAGATTTTATCAATTTAACAAAATTGTCTCTTTCAGTTGTATAATCGGAAGTTATTAAAGAATTACATCTGACCTGTAATTTAGGTTTTTCTATGGATAGCGTGTCTTGAACATCAATTGTATATTTATCACAATCTTTGTTTGATTTTGAGTCCAATTCTTTACTGTATATAGCATTAAGCTGATTTTTTAAAGCGTTGACTTGTTCCATGGACAAACTACTCCAAAGACGACTACCTAAGCCAATTTTTTTGCGAAGTTCACTGAGAGACGGATCTTGTTGTAGTGCAACAGTAGGTTTTATGACAGGATGTTCAGGCGGATCATTGTCATTTTTTCTATTGATATAAAATGCTGTTTCAGCTACGCTAGTACCTCGCCATAGAGGTTTATAGGTATCTTTGGAAACTGGCGGGTCAAATTCTAAAGAATCATAGTGAGATATTTGTTGAAAGTGATCTTTGAGATCTTCAACAGACTTTTCTTTGATGCGCAGACCTCGATCGGTATCATAATTCCATCGGAAGTCTTTTACATCTCGAGGGTAAAATAAAACATCTTTTTCCGTTTGAGCTACTTTGAGTTTACGATAAAGATTATTTAATTCCTCTTCAGCTCTTTCTATGGATCTGATTTTTTTCCAACGTTCAAAGTCTATTATTTCCTCATCTTTTCGTCTATGCCGTAAATCACAAGTCGATGTTGCTTTCTCTAATTCACCTACTCTTTCCAAATAAGTATAATATCTGTTAAGTTCTCGAAAGCGTTCAGATCTTGCTCTATTATTTTGCATATCACGAATATATTCATCATATTCAGGGTCCTCAGTGTGCAAATTTGAATCACTTTTTGTTTTAGGAGACATTTTATTTTGAAACTCTTTGTTTTCAGCGTCACCAGCACTACGTGTTCGGAATACAGATTTTGACAGAAAATCATTTTTACTACTCTGCATGCGGACATTGTGAATACGACGATACGACGGTGATCTTATAGATACAGGTGACGTTGACTGACTTCTACTTTGGTTTGTTGTTATCTTTTTTGTCACTTTAGGCGACACTGGCCTAGATGTTTGTGAGAAAAATAAAGTGGACGGATAGTTTTCAGGCTCAACGTCAAGATTTGTCTTTTCTTGGCGCATGTTTCGTCTAGTAACTGTAGGTGAAACCGGTCTAACTGTTTCAGTTAATATAATTTTTGGTGGGGAGAGAGATAGATTCTTGACTTGCTTTGCAATTGCGTCGGTTTTACGTAAAACTTTTGGTGACACGGGTCTTGAAGTTTCAGTAAAATATAATCTTGATGGCGATACTGAACTTCGTTCTGATAATTCTTGAGAATGTTCTCTTTTGTGAAATATTACTGTAGGAGATTTAGGACGAGTCGTTTGCGAAAAGAACATTTTGTTATCTGGTGGTTCACTCCTACTTCTGATTGTGGCCAATGAAGAAGTGGAACCGAATTCATTAGATTTGGATAAGCTGTCAAACTTACGAATTTCACCATGCATTCTACCAGGCCATGACACAGAACGAGGGCTTTGTAAAGAAGAAGGACTCGAGTTGCGGTCCCAGATTTTGAAACGAGAAAGTGAAACAGGCTTCCTGTGAATTAAATATGAATTTAAGGACTTTGGCATATTATGATCCTGAGGAACTGACTGAAACATTTTCGCTTTTTGTAGAACAGTGCTGTTTTCTTCATACAATGGATACGCTACAATTGCAGCTGGAACGAAGGATTTTCCCAGAAATAAATGTTGAAAAAATGAATCAGAGACAACTGCATCATGGGATCGCTTTATTTCTCTCGAACTAATTCTCTGCCCATCTAAATTTTCGTAGGAGCCAAAGTTAGATCCACTGTTTGAATTCTCCCCAAACTGACTTCCACATTCAGAATGGTTATTTGATCTTGGTGAACTTGCTTTCTTACCTGACTTAGGTTTTGTTGATTTTTTCATATTCTTATTATTTTCTTTGGACTTTTTACTGCAAGATTCATGGCAAGGAACACTTCGAGGTCTTATCACAACACTTTCTAATGACTTTTTCTTTTTGAGGTTCGTGACCGTTGCAGTCTTTATTTGATTTGGCTTTTTCACAGTAGGCGAAGAAATATTTGACGAAGATTTTGAAATATTTGAAGACATTTGAAGGACATTGGTTTTGGATACTTTTTGGTCACTTTTACTCACTAAGCAAGGGCTAGATTTAGTATGAAGATTTGACACCTTAAGTTTCTGAACTTTTTCCGCGGTCCGAACCATATCTCTGCCCCTGTGAGTTGCGCTGGGCAAAGCTGATTTGGTAGAATATACCGTAGATGGTTTTAAGGCATTTACTTTAGTCGGTATACTTTGACTACTTTTACTCAATGACTTCGCTTTTGTCAAATCAATACGTTCATTTCGTTTTTCCGCGCTCCAAAGCTTATCTAACGACGTTACTTTGTCTAGTATATTGGATATAGGCGTTCTTCTGCCAGCTCCTCCTTCAATTATGACGGAAGATTGACTTTCACCATATTTACTCTGTGATAAACTGGAGTATTCAGTTGGCAATATTGTTCTTCTGGACGAGCCAAAACTGCTTGTACAACCAGACCCTTTGTCACTTTGGATTACTTTAGAAGTAGCTTTAGGGGCAATTGTCACTGTATTTTTTCGGTTAATAGCAGGCGGCGCTGATGTCGACATAATCCTACTTTTAGCTTTCTGACTTTCCACCACTGCTGATGTTTTTGTAATAATGTGAGTGTTTTGTCTTTGTAATTTGTGACTTATTTTGTCTTTTAGAAAATCTACATTTGATTGAGACGCCGTTGTTAGTCTCTTAGGCGATGTTGATACAGGTCTTGTTGATGTTACTAATCTAAGAGTTCTGCTATTTCTTGAAGAAATCCGTCTTGGCGGCGCCGGCGGATATTCCTCAGCTTTATTTGGATCCGGCGCTTGTTTTCTGAATTTTACATTATCTGTTTCAATCCTGGTCACAGGATAGCAGATGACTTCGTGATATTGGGGCGTTTTCTTGTGAACTCTTATCTTCGTCAATGTTGGGGAAATCGGAATATATTCAATTTCCGATTCGTCTGTGGAATTTTAACCACATTACTGTCATTTCTTCTTTGTTTTCGTTAGATGTGAGAAAAACGTGTCGGTTGTGCTTCTGGTATTTATTGTGGCTCTTGAAAGCGTTGCTGGTTTTCTAAAAGTGAAACTACGGGTGTGCCGTTAAAAAAAATCTAGTGATGTATTTACTGTGCCAGTTTAATTTTGGAGTCAACGAGAGCATGCTTTTACCTGTTCGTAGTCCGAAGCCCCAACACCTTTGTTATGGAGAAATGATGCCATGCGAAAAGTGGTAAATAGTCGTATATTGTCGACTTACCTTGTGTAGTGACTGTGTATAACAGTGAACTAAATGTGCACTCGATTGAAAAGCGTGGTCCATGTAGTCAGTGTCATTACAAACGACCTTGAGGTGACACATCCAACCATAGCTGGCTACCATATGATTGAGAACATACGTGTGGTCGGTCGTACAGTTGATGTAATGTATTGACCTTCATACTCTCCCATAGTAAATTATATTATCGAATAATTTTTCATTTCCGTTTTAAAAAGAGTTTTATTAAATCTCCGCAATGAAACATTTTACATACGTTATTAGAAAGCTGACATAATTATTAGCACCGACACCAAGTAAGTACATTTAAAACCATGCAGAAGTTAATGTCATCAGTTTATTAAACGATCATTATTACAATGTTAGATACAAAAAAATATTTAATTCAATAGACTTGTCATCTCGAATAATATGTTCGTTCTTAACTTTCCTAACGACACTTATTAAAGGTCCATTTGCGTTCTTTTCCATTGCTATACCAAAATGAGCTCTATCTAAAGGCTCTAAAGTAGTATTTACCTTGCCTAGGCGGCGCGGGAGAGCGGAACCCTCTAAGCGGCGGTTCTCCGCCCGCCTGTAGGTTGCGGTAGGCGGCGTGTCGCTCCGCTGGCGACAGTGGACCTTCGGCGTCTTCGCGGCGGCGGAACACCAACGTCGAGTCGGATTCGTAACCGGATTCTTTTAGCGCTCTGAAACGATTAGTTTCGTTATGCTCCATCATCATCATCGTCACGCTTTACCTGGATTGGGAACTGGCTCTCAAGTGGGGATGCCAGAACACACGATAGGTAGGTGTTTGGCGACAAATTTTAACTTGAGGGTGGTATCTAGCCAGGCTAGCACTAGAAAATGCCCTACCAAGAAGCTATGACTTCATCACGATGCTTTCCTTTACCGATAGCTCAAGCTCATTGTGAGACTCGAAAGTAATGTGGCAGCATTACTGACGTTGTATAAAATACTGCAGCCAGTGAATTCACTGGATATTTGGAACTTAAAACAACGTATAAAAGACGTAGGGTGGCCAATGCGGACAGTGCAGAATTAAACTATAAAGTATGGTATAATTTATATATTAGGTAAATATAAAACCACAAACCTTGCCATATTAGATTTAGACAATATCGCAGAAGTGATATCTTTCTTTTCCTTTGGCGATGCTTGAGGTAGTGATGTAGTACTTGATATGTTTTGCTGAAATAAAATTAATACATTAACTGAGCGAACAAATTAAATCCAAGAGAAATCGAGTCTCACGTGTTAATTAGTGAGATACGTCAAAATATGTTGAAAACATGCATTTAAGCGATATATTACACAAGTCATTATGCATAACATTGATATTGTATGCAAAAAAGTTACGAAAATTTACTGAGAAGTTACAGTTTTTATTTATACTTATCATGCCATATCAAATAAAAAATACGTACAAGTAATCTATGAACTATGTAATTTGTCTAATATAAATTACATCAAATAACACAATATATTTCAAGTCTGATTCTAATGACAAAAAGTAATTAAATTAAATATTTGCTGGTTCTGTTAACAACAGACACGTTAGGAAGATTGCACAAGAAGAGAACTTTCACAAGACACAAGATAGTTGAATAAAGTAATAATACGCAGGAGAAAACTCTAGGATATACATAATATCAAAGAGATAAAGTGTCACATAGTAGTATACACACGTGGCAGAGCATTAGACTAGGTATATAAACATGGTAATTTTTATTTGTAGTTCTATGAATTGTGATAGAGTAGCAAACAAGCAGACCGACCGCCTGATGGGTTTGCAATACTAGGGGCGTTGCCGACTCTGAAGATCTCTTCTACAAAAAATAATCGTGTTGATTCTGTTGTGCATTTTCTAAAACACGTGTGTGAAGTAAGCATCTCAATTGTTAGCATCTCACAAAAAAATTGCAAATAAAGTGGCATCCACCATAGTTCCACAGTTCTAGACGGGTTTGAGCAATAGTTCAGGTCTAAAACTATTGCTGTCCTTTTCTGACCTTTGAAGTAAAACAAGGACAGCATTACTTTCAGACTTGTCAAATTAAGTTTAGTTTTAGAAAATGCACAACAGAATCGACACCATTATGAATATAATTTTAGTAATGATAACAATGATTTTATTAGTCGAAAGTCCCGACACGAGTGTATTAAACTTGTCCTTACGCCCGAAATTAATAATGGATCCTGATCCGTTATCCGCGGTTTCGTATCGATATGTCATGTCATAATATGTCATTTTAGTAGTAATCTGTCCAGCCCTAAAATGACATATTATGACATGAAACACATGATATCGATCCCAAAACGCGGATAACGGATCGGATCGATTTTATTATTAATTTCGGCCATTAGCCATTTTACTGTTATCCTAGAATCATACCTGCAAAGCTTATATACACAGTCAACAAACGGTATGAAATTTCAAATAAGCAGCCCGACTACTCTCTCTTTCTATAAAGGGTGAGACAAATTTTTTGGATAAGGATTCCAATACCTCGTAGGTCACATACACCTACGTGAAGTACCACATTGAATCTGCCGCCATGAGACAAAGCTGGTAAGTCTGTACGTATTTCAGTAAATTTTGTGACTCCTGCAATTCTATTCAATCGGGTTACTTATTGAAAGTTACCATAATACTGTTTATTTACTGTGTTTCTCACAAACAGAGCAGCGCACACAAACAAACACCAAGCGCACGATGCGGACATGTTAAGGCCCTTACACTCTTTTGGATGGCGCGAGCGAGCAGTGTGGTGTAAGGGGGCAGGGGAGAATTCTCGTCTAACCACTGTTAGCCGACACCAGCAGCATCAATGTGAAAATACCGTTAGTGGATCATTGACAAACATATGCACGTGGACTGAGATCATAATTATACAATAGAACTGAGAAATACGTCCAAGTCTTAGTAAAAATTTCAGCAATCGATATTAGCGCCACCCGTATATATCTGCACGGAAGAAATTTTAACGACAAATATTGCTTTGTAAATCGATGTTACCCTTTCTTAGAGACATAGATTTTTTCTGGTTTAGGTAGCATTTATGATAGCGAGCCATACGAGCAACGCTTATCGATTAGTACAATATAATCGATTGGAATATTAATTGTACAATCGACTTTGATTCGATTAGAAAGGTTCGATTACCGGCAAATGTAAAAAAAACTTTAAAAATTAGTGCCATCTAGTGATGGTTGTTTCTGTTGTTCCACTATTTCTTATCCCCTTTCCACATACACTTTACAGCGTTAGCTAGCTGTAGTACAGTATTGTAACTCGGTCAAACTTGGACGTATTGCTGTTATGCTATAGCATTTGCTTAGATTAGATAATACACAACTTTAGTGAAGACGGAAACCGGAGAACGATAAAAAAAAACAAAGTTTTTATATCGGCCACCGATTGGCGGTCATCTACGTTTACCCTAGCTTTTGGTATAAGTATGTATGCACAGTTTGGAAAGGACCGCGAATAGTGAAACGGGCGTATTATTAGTACATTTTAATCGTTATCATGTTGGTATTATAATGTATGTAACAGGCATAATATACATAGTTAAGACACAAACTGTACAGACCTACATGTACCAATGTGAATTTCAAAATATCGGACATATTTTGACATTCACAAAAGTGATGTGACCATAATGCTTTACTATTTTAATCAGTGTTTAATCACAATCTAGAAATAATATTTTATTAAAATTTTACAGACAGATGATTTTACATCATGAGACAATAAACATCTAAATAAAATCAACATAGAACATGTAAAATTTTTAATATGTACAATGTTATTTGTTATCACATGAACACAAAATAAAATAGTAAAAAGTTTTCGTACCCCATCAAAAATGTCCATGACCTCGTCCCACCACTAGAAAAGAAAAAAACACATCTTGTTTTTGCTCTCCTTATGAAATGTGATCAAGGGTGTTAGAGAAAATGAAATGGTGATTTTCTTTTTAATTTCATAGGTTGAATGGTCTTATGTATTAATGAGTAATGAGCAGCCCAAAATGTGATTGCCTTGTTTGGTTAGTAAGGTTACCTGTTTCGCTTCTTTGTCGACTACGGAAGATTTTCCGGGCATGTAGTTTTCTATTCTGCCTGGTTGGCCTTTGTATACTTCTTGACTCGCTCTCCCTGAAGCTAGAGTGCTGTACCTGGAAGATAACATCGTAGAGATTTTTTAGGTTAGACAGAACATTCAGTACACATACCAAGAAAAAGATATCGTAGACGACAAACGATAAAATAACTTTAAGAAGCAGTTTAGTGACTTTCATTTTTATGTAAATAGACTCATAGACACACAAGCAAACGGCCACAACAACAATAGTTGTCAGTAGTTGGTAAGTAACAATAGGGGTTTGCCAATGCGTTGCCGTCCAAACTTTGACTTCTAATTGCATGACGGTAGAACATGTTCTCTAGTGCTCGCACCAATCTTCGGCAAAGAATCGGTCACCAAGCTATTTTAGACGACATATCCTTTCTTACCGAACTGTACTATGGTTGACTAGTTTACTTACTTGTTGCTAGGCATGTAAGTCGTCATAGTTTCATTCATCCTCCTATCCTCTTGCACGGAGGCTGTCCGCCTCCTCGGTCCGGTAGTGACGTCACTATCGTACGCGTCGCTCCAAGTACTTGCAGTCAGTCTACTAAGTCCACCCTCGGGTTCGCTCAGGTACCCTGAGCGCGGATCGAAGTATGCGTACTGAGATTTGTTGCTGGTTACCCTTTCTGGTGGCTGGCCTGAGAGGAAAGCAGATGTTAGAATAAAGTAGCGTAAAAGGTTTTTTTTATTATTTTTTCCACGCTTGCAAAGGCTTTGTTCAGTGATTATGGGGTGTGGGCAAAATAATGAATTCAGGACTTTGTCTACGTTTGTCTTTGTTTTTCAGGTGTTTGTCTTTGTCTACGTTTGTTTGTTTTGTCTTTGTGTTTGTCTTTGTAATACGATGGTGGTTAAACAGCAAATCCCACGTCACCAATTTAGGATTTTAGGATCGAGCTCTTTAATGACATTTGTTTTATAACGACTTATTTTAGGTACTGTTTGTATCTGAAATGAAAATACATAGTTATAAAGCCAATAAGTGCTATTGACCTCAAAAATATGTAATGGTGTTACACTGATTCAGAAGATTTCGCAACCTCTTTGCCTTGTTTGTTATAACGTAAAAAGTAATGTTACGTTTATCGTTAATTCCATGATTAATGCTAGTTTAAATTTTAATATTGGTTAATTTATTATTTTCAAGCGACTAAATAATATTTACAAGACTAAATGTGAGAGAGTTATTATTATTCGACATATGTGTTGCAACATTCACGAAGTTTCTAGTAGAGTGACGTCACATTTCAAACTAGGCAACTACGTTAACTTTACAAATTAATGGGACACAAAAATGGTAGTAAGAGAATAAAGCGTATAGTTAAGTAAATTATATGGCAATTGAGTGAAGTAAAACAGCCACCGATGCTGATAATGATTTGGAAAAAACACTGATAATCACCTCGACGACTTTTGTACCGTATAGTCACATAATCGTCTGAAAAAGAAAATTCACATTTGGGGATCGGATGTAAAAATAATATAACAAAAATAAATACCCAATATTAATCACACAATAATACTTAAAAATGCTTAAAATTGTGGGCTTACCGTCATATTTGTTTTTGTGGATAGTGTCGTACATTTTCTTGTACCATCTCGAGGGATCTTTGACTTCCTGCAATTTAAAAGGTGGGGTATTAGAGCTAAAAATATATCACCAACAAAACAAATGAAACAATTGAAAATGCCCTACCACTAAGCTGTGGTTTCCTCACGATGATTCCCTTCACCGAAAGCTCAAGCTCATTGTAGGATTCGAACCCACGACCTGCGAGTCGCAAGCCGACGTCACTACCACTGGACCATCATGTAGGATTCTAACCCAAGACCAGAAGCCGATATCACTATCACAGGAGGAGGATATAGGAGATCCTAGACAGCAGTTACATATGTACTTATATATACCGTTTAAGATATTATTTTTAATTCTGCTTATACTTACTGATCTAAGCGAGACCGGCATGCCTTCTTTAGTGATGGGTCCTATTCCTTCGACTTTCTTTGGGGCATCCGCCATTTTCCGCGAGCCGCGCTCGATATCGCTTCGCTCGGCCTCGGTTTCGCTCGCGTATTCTCTACGAAGCGCATGAACTGAAAATTAACGTTTCACGAATGTTAGGAAATAAACAATTTGTGTTTATGAACATTGAACATATGTAATTTATTGTTACGTATTACGATAGCATGAATGAATAAATACTTATCCCAATCATAAATAGCAGTTTTAAAAGGTGATGCTCCGTTCAGTTAAAAATCATCCAGGTTTTTATTTTTAAAACTAATAGCATGTTCATTCGGGGTCAGTGCAGTAGGTGTGTATTTTGCTGTTTGAAGGCTTTTTATTTAAATGAAATCTTGCGTATTGTACCTGGATCGCCCCTGGGTGGTGACGGCCGGTCTCGCGGTAGTCGAGCCTCTTCTTGCAAGTAACTTGAAGCACGTGGAATCTGTCCTTCTGAAATAATAGCGAAAAAGGTTCATTAACATACATTTTGTGTTTCTTTAAATATTTTTGTGCTTTCTTTTATTTTATAAGTAGTTGCGCCCTACGGTTACACCCGAGGTTTTCCGTTATTCCACATTTTCCCGGATAATAAGTAGGTAGCCTATGTGTTAATCCAGAGTCTAACCTATTTCCTTTCTAAATTTCCTTGAAATGTGTTGCGCTGTTTCAGCACTCACAAACTCACATAATTTATAAAATTAGTGTGATAGAGTGACAGTGAGATACCATGGCCAATTGAAACAACACACATGTAGTTCGAACTGTGTAGGTAAGGCTCCATGCATGCAATCACAAACTTTTGAACCCAAGACAGTTCTACCTATTTACACAGCGTCCCTTCCTGTCATTGGCACTCGCAGATACTAAAGTTCAATAACATGACCCTCGTCACTGCTAGTTAAAATGTGAAATATATTTTCGTTATAAGTACCTACCTACCTACCTAAGCAGCCGTTATTGTAGCGATTATTGCGGAGAGGAGGCGACGTCTCGCAACTTGTCGGATTTGATATATAGAAGCATTAGGTGACGCGAATATTAATGTGACACATATTTAGGTACATATATGGATATAATAAACATGTTCTTTTTAACTTGTTTGATGAAACTGCTGGTTAATGCAATAGTTTGCAAAAGGGTGGAAAACTTTTTACGTAAGTATACATATTACATAGGAATCAAACGCTTATGGTCTACAAAGCTTAACTAGTACCTACTCGCTACAGGGTGGTGCATTTAATTTTCAGGGGGTAACCGTGTGGCGTAGCTAAGTAGTATTTTAAGAAATAGTTCAAAGCTATCCAGATTTTCTTTTTTAATTATGTACATACTTATTGGTATTTTTTTCATTTTTTAAAATAAGTTCCATACGTGAAGCGAAAAATTGCAACCATAAAACATCTTTTTTATCATCCTATCGATAAATACATGGTTGAAAACATACTCTCAGTAGGTATTCGCTCAAGCGTCCTTTAAGAGGCGAAACAAAGCGGGTTATTATACTCTCAATAATTTCTAACGAAGGGTTGTTGAAGATGGCCGCCAATTAACAAGTTTGGCACCAATTAGCCGTCATTGAGCACGCGGATTGAATACATTATGAACCCTTTTTGCAAAGGGCCAAGACGTACTCCAGTTGATGCGGTGTTTTTGTTGGGTAATTTTTACGAGCTGGGTACCTAATACCTACTTCCCAGGCCGCGGTTTTTCTAGTTGAACTACTTGACGTGCGCAAATATACTTAGAAGAAACTTATAATTATATTATTATGCATTCTTACAGCCTCTATATGAAAACAGAACTCAATAATGGATAACAAATATATTCTATGTATAGTATGACAGTAGACAGTAGATCTATTCGAAGATCGCTATAGGTATAAATGCCACTTACTGAATCATTTACATTATTGCTAAACAAAAATGAAACGCTTGGAAATTTGCTTTACCTAAATATTCTCGGGTCTATTTGCAAACATCGCTCATCATAATACCTCTGGTTGTCAGAATTTTTCGACAAGCTGTTGCAATGTTCTTCTCTCTTCAAATTAATATCGGATAATAATCCGAGTCCCGGCCCAATTTATGAATATAGTCCACTTTAGAATAAATGTTGCTCGTCTTCTGAATTTTAAGTAATTGGTTGGCATCAAGGGTTTGGTTAGAGAACTGAAATGTTGTTGGATAATGATCATAATGAACACAAGAGCCGCGATCCCTTTATCCCATCAACTGTCATCAAAATCACTACCGAATTTAATTTACCCAATGTAATGAAGGGCGCGATAGGTACACCCAAAGCAATTTATCCGTGTAAGACCTGTTTATCTTACTAATGCTAACGAATGTCTAATGAAATTACAGTGTAATGGAAACATCCATCGCCCTAACCGCAGATAATAATGGAAGTGCGCAGGTAACCTACGACCTTGTCAACTAATGGGCTGGAAATACTCGCTCGAATATTCACACTAAGCCCCCGCCTTACAAATGCATAATAAACAAAATTAAATTATTTAATCTGCTAAAGGATTGTTTGGAAAGCATCCCTTATGAAGGGCTCAAATGGGGTGTTAAAGTTTGTAAGGAAAATGACAACTTTCCCGCGGGCGAAATCGCTGTGCTATAACCGAGTATATTGGTACATGATATACTCGTACGTATAGAAGTTTAGTGGTAGGGCTATCCCTAGTGCTCAGCTAAGCACCTATCGATATGTTCTGGCAGCCTCACTCGAGAGCCAGTTTTCAGTCCAGTTGTAGCAGGCCATATTCGACCACATCTTCACTTAACACTAGTCGAAATCTACCCTAAAATCTAAAAAATCAGAGTGCGAGGTAGATCAACAAGGAGTTTCAGTACTGATTGTTCAGTACGGTCTTGTATTTCCACTATGTCTATGATCTTCATTAAAGTGATCAAAATACAGATTATAAGGGCCTGCGTTATTATTTCAGTATGTTATCCGCAGTGTAATTAAATTTAAATTACCAAGACCACAAAATTGATTGGTCATGTTCGTAATGCGTAAGAAATTGCCATAAAAAGGAGTGAAATCTAATGTAGTCACAGCCTAGAATGATAAGAGGATAAGAATAAATGTTGCCCAGCAATGGATTAGACAATAATAAAATGGACAGTATAAAGTTACAACTACCTATTAGTAGCAACGTGATACGTGACAGTAAGATTCTGAGTCTGAGTCAGAAATGCGCGCAGGGTCTTGGTAATTAAAAATTCAAGTTACCACTGCAATGTTATGGTAAAGAGATGCGTATTAACAGGTCTACGTAGTCCACTGATAACCGAAGAACCTATTTAACTGTGTTTAAAGACCAAACTATAAATTGAGTCGTCGATAGGTTGTTGAGAGAATCATACATGCAGCAGTGAAGATGGCTCGATATTAGTTACCTCTAGCTTTTTGCAGTAAAGTGACGGTAGGGTTCTGAGCTCTCGGCAGCCGACTGGTGACGTTGGAGCCGAGGGTATTCAGGCCAGTGACAGGTGCGCTCTGAGATGTCCGCAGCACTCGGCCTTCGCTTTCGGAACCGCTTGTGCAGCCGTTTTGCTCCGAGTTCTGAAACGTTCAATTGGTATTCACGTAGTACGAAGGTTTTTGTTTATTACTGGTTGAAGTCTCAGGGATTTCTCATCTGCTTCAAATTGGATGGGGAGTCGTCAATTTAGTTTTCGGTTATACAACTTCAGTGAAGAGAAGTCGCTCGTCTGCTATTAAGCATCACGCTTGCCCATTAGAGTTCAAAGCCGCCCAGATCTTCGATTTAAAATTCTATACGGCAACGCACTGCGCTTATCACCCGGTTTTTATAGCGATGATGGCTCAGTGGTAGTGACGTCGGCTTGCGATCCGTAGAAGGTGGGTTCGAATCCTACAATGAGCTTGAGCTTTCGGTGAAGGAAAACATCGTGATGAAACCATAGCTTGGTGGTAGGGTATTTTCTAGTACTCGCTTGGCTAGCTACCACCCTCTTATTAAGAATCTGTCGCCAAGCATCTATCGGTGTGTTCCGGCAGCCTCACTTGAGAGCCAGTTTCCGGTCCAGGTGTAGCGTGGCGCCATCTTCGACCACATCATCACTTAACAATTAACATCAGGTGACTTGTGGTCAAACGCTACCCTGTAAATAGTATTAAAAAAAACCCTGAGAAATTAGTTATACTTGACGTTTAATCCTTCTCTGCCTTTCTTTACCTCATTTACCTACAGGAAAAGTTGCCCTTCAATCTAGAACACAGTTATAAAAGACTAGATACATGATTTGCTCCGATCAATTTTATATCTCATTCTATTTTTAATTATACTAGTATTAGGTATAAAATTACTAACTGATCTCGTTTACGTTGAAAATATTAAATAATATTTAACAGGGTTGGAGGAATTACGTGATCTTTGAACAGTAGGTATTACTGTTAGATTAAAGAGTATCGTATTGGGACTAGATTTATTTAATATTATTATAGATAGGCGTTATTTATGAATTTACGGTAAACATTTAACACGTAAATTGTAGAGATAACCTTGAAGTTATGAAACTTGAAAACTTTCTCGTCCATTCTTATCCAAAGTGTGCCTAAAATTCTAACTCCTTAAATCAATTCGGAGACTACTCGCAAAAACTCGATTATTGCCAACTTCTTCAATTGGAAGCCTCTAAATAAATGATAAGGTTTCGTTCTTCCAAAAAGAGAGAACTCACAATAAGAGCGGGCCGTTAAATATTATATCTCTATAAGTCCATTATTGTATTTATTTCTAGTGGCACGATGTCGATTTATTGTGTCCGTTTACTCCGTTTACTGGAATAAATAGTCTACGCACACAAAATTTGAATAAAATACGTAAAAATGGAGACGCTGCGGTTTGGTAAGATTGAAAATTGTCATTTCAAGTTTCATAACACTCTGTTCATAAAGGCTTTTACCATATGTTCTAACAGCCACTTGAATAACATCATTTATTGCCACATATAAATGTAATTGAATATGTAATTGGTATTCCATAGTTGATGGACGCGTACAACTATATATGGACAATGTTAACCGCGATAAAATAAGTACTTACTCCAAATTTACGGCGGGTGGGTGGAGTGTCTTCGAAGTGCACGGGCCTGTAGGCCTTCCTGCCGGAGAGCGGCGAGGAGCCCGGAGTCCACACCGGCGGCGGCGGCGGCGGCGGCGGAGCGCCCGGGCTTCGCACGGAGGGCGCGGCCGGCGCGGGCGGCGGCGTGGGCGCACCCGGCCTCCACACGGCTGAAAATATCAAAATGATTATAGATAACACGTTAACAATGTATACATAAAACATAACCGTTATGTATGGACGTTCTGTAGGACCCCCCCAATAGGTGCACCGAAGACGTTGTAAGAGTCGCAGGGAGCCGATGGATGCATATAGCTCATAACCGTTAATGGAGATATTCAAAGGGGGATGCCTATGTTCAGAAGTATACTTTTTTCGGTTGATGATTATATATAACCCAGATCTATAGTTAAAGAGTGCAAAAATATATTATGTCATTTAATAGTCCTATTACTTCTACAGGTTGTGTGAACATCATTAAATTCACCTAGGTCAAGATCATAGTTATAACAACGGAAAAGCTAACAATACTTCTCATAAATCATGCAAAGTGCCTATAACGTCGGTCGGTCCATAAAACCAATACGAGTCATTTAGTCTCAGCAGATTTTCAGATCTGGCAACATGTCAATAAGTAATCGGTCTAGAGTAAGTTTATACAAAACGGGAAGTAAAGCAAACAGGCGTGACGTGTTTTCTGATAATTGTGTTGCAAGTTGGGTACTGCGCACTATAGTATCGGAACTCAGTTCATATTTGGAAATCAGAGAAAATAGTAACTTAAAGTATGGATGAATTTCAGGGATCTATATCGAGAGTTTGTTCTGTTTAAACAACGCGGTTGACCAATTTACCGCTCGTAGCTCTAGCTCTGCCGTCCTAAGGCATCGTGGTGAAAATGTGATTTACCGTTTTATCACGAGTAATACCCACTCTATTCAATTTGGACATTTTCATGAGTTCTGCATTTTACGATGTTGCTATAAATCTCAGCGGAGCGTAGAATCGACGTGTGTTTACTGTGTCGTCGTTTTGTACAAATTGGGTTAGTGTCGGTGCGGCGGCGCGCCCTGCCGCCCTGCCGACGTAATCGCTTAGCCTATTAGGATTGTGATGTGATCACGACCCAATGCGAATCTTCGCATATTTACCTTCACTCGCGCATTGATGGATCTGCACACAGTCACGTTTAATCAAAATTGAACGCGGAAACGTTTGTTCTCCGCACGGCAACATATTTGCTTACTAATCCTCCGTATAAATCATGTAGGTACCCTCAAATGATTTATTTCCTGAGACGATTAACCCATTTTTGATACTGTTCCATATTTTCAGTCTATAATTAGGATCAGAGAGAGTTCAGTTTGCAATCTACGTGTCGAATTCCAGAGCACATGCCGGCGACGCAGGAATTAAAATCGTATTGAGATAATTGGTTATTTATCTAAAAAGCCCTGAGAGCGCGTGTGTCTGCCGACATCAAAGTGGGTAAGCGAACGCAAATAAATTAAAAGTGGGCTAAAAGCAAATTCAATTAAGGCTCAACTGAGAAAAATCCACGCTTCAATTATGTCTGTGTGAGAGTCGAGTCCTTTCCATTGTGTGGGATGGTTCCGCAACGCGCCTGTGTGTGTAGGATTTGCGAGCTCACGTGCCGGGCAAAATTATATTTTCCAGCAGAAAAAAAATATAAGTTGTGTTTTATGCAATTGTCTGGCTATTTGCAGGAAAACAGACTCTACGTGATTAAAGTTTGGAACAAACAAGTAGCAAGACGTTCAATTCATCTAGGCTAATTTCAAGTAACCGTCTGGTCGATCCCAATTGCATAGAAATGGCCAGAAAAACAGGCTTGTAGACTTCCAGCTTATATCGATAGAAGAAGCAGACGCTATTAGAGAGAAAAATTCTTGCTTATTTCGGGAGTTTCCTAATTTGCCACTTCAATTCTTTCAAAACATATTGGACAAACCCCAATAAACATACAACATTGTGCCGCTCGGCGCCGTATAATTTGCTCCAAAGTTACTGATTTACTTTTGCAATCCTACTTACCAATACTTTTTGCAGAGTTCCCGATTAAGGATTCAAATCACAGGCGTGCCCGCCGCACGCGCCGGCGGCCAACTTAGTACTTCCATCTCGAATTTAATTATGAAACTCTACGCCTCTGCTCGTATTAAGGTAAGCGTTGAGACATGTCTCCAGCAGTACTCGGCATTTGGGCATGTAGCCATTTGTATGTGGTACAGTAATATTTGACAACCTTATTCGCGTTAATCATTAGTCGTCGCCCGACTCACCACTAAATTAGAAACAGATGGCACGATGATTATAGCTTAGGTAGCTATGTTTTAATAATAATCGATCTTTTTCTTTTTTAACTTTCTTACAGCTGACAGGATATTTAAGAATAATTATAAAACTACTGTAGGTAATATCAAGCAGAGGACGGATAAGATAATAAATTTTCAGCCGCTTTTCCTGTTCACTAAGTTTTCTCGTTAGAAAGACTGTTTATTACACCATTTGTAGCGTCTAGTGTCCAACTACTTCGTTGTTTACGACAACAAGTTTCTTCAAGAATAAATTATTAATTCCAACATTAAAACGGTTTTATGTTTGTTCATTATTCAAAACTAATTAGTATCGTTTGAGTTTTACTAAGTCATCTAATTAACTTTGGCAATCTTGAAGGTCTAGATAAGTTTCTTTGGTTTCCAATATTACACTAGAAAGACAATTATTTATTTGTTAACAATTAACATATTGTTTAATGAAATGTGGTAGGTACCTAAAAGTAGAAATTTAAACGCGTAAACGAAAGTTTGCAATTTACGGTTTAACGACATCTAAGGGGCACGTTCACAAAGGGCGTGGCATTTTCTTTGTTCAAAAAAGTAAATGTCACTAGCAAGACTATGTGGCTATGAAGCACTGCTACGATGAAATAAAAAAATATTGCTTGAAAAACCAAGCCACGGTTTTATTCCATTAGTCCTGCGACTAGACAATCGACACATAATAAAGGGACTAGATACTAAATACATAATGACTTGGTGAGTAATCTAGCGTACATTGACAATATTAATTCCTAATACTAGGTCACTTATTGTAGGTAATTGTTTACAATGACGCGTCTTTCGCGGCATTGACTCTTAGAAGGCGGAGATAAATTCGTACAGTTCAGCACAACATACAATCAACTACTTTATAATAACTAATTAGATAAGGAAATAACACTTTATCATGGTATAGTAATACTAAGCAGCGATCAAAATGCATCTTTAAGTCAGAACCAGGTCAAACTTATAAATATGGTGTTTGTGGGGAACGTTACGTACTTAAACAATTTTAAGTAAGATGTACAAACTTCAGCTAAAGGAGGAACTCTAACGAGAAATTTAAAAGCAACAAGAATGATCTGCTTTTACAAAGAATGTACGAGTAAGTTTGAATTGCTTGTTATACAGTAGGCCCTAACCACAAAATATGAACATGAACTGCAATGTAACCGATCCATTTTTAGTTTTAAATAAATCAGCAATTCCGAAAAAAAAACGACTAGTTTTCGAGTTGTTAGCAGCACCTTCTAAAATCACAACCATCGAGGCTATCAAGATCCAGATTAAGGTGATGAATTTACCAACTGATGCTATACCAAATTAAGGATACATGGGTAGGCTTGTTTAACAAAAAGAAACAGCTCAGAAACGGATTTATCTTCTGACTCATTGAAAGGTCCACAGTTCATATCAATCAATCCAAGATCCAAGGAGGGGTCGAGAAGAGTGATCGCGTTCCAGTACTAGCATCAATCTTTTTTACAAGTGCTTCAGTAACAAGTGGCCAGTAAACGCCACAATTTAGGGTTGGAATGGTGGTACCTATATGTTACATTTTTAAGGTCGGTACGATAACGTAATAACATTATCGGAATTTAGCGATATACATGATATTAAAGCGGCAGGGTTCGCCATGTTTTTCACCGCCCATTCTCATTTTACCAGCACGCGGGTATTCACGTTACCAATCTAGTTATCGGACCGACTCGCCGCGATATTAAAATCCAATTTTGTATGCTTCATGCCATACCCACTTTACCCATATAATAAATTCCGTGCATAAAAATAATTTTAGGTATATAATGGTTATTAAGTTTTTGTTATCAGTTTGTATCGCATTGAGTTGTATTTAACGGTTTTTTTAAAGAACTAGTAAGTTGAATGCCATTGCACAATAGCCAAGTCAGTATTAGTACCTTCATTTCCTAGTTTTGCGTCATTGGTATCACCTTCCATGTTATGTCTACTGTCTACCGTCTATAATATGCTGTTCAAAGCAACGTCTACTTATTCAATTGAGCTCAAAAATAATTGCATGATAATGAACCAGCGCAGCGTTTAGAAAACTCTTCCTAGGAATATTTTAGGCTCTAAAGTTGTAACAGAAGAAGAAAATTAGCAAAAGATCGACGAACATTACAAAATAAAGGGCAAACATAAACACCTAAACGGAACATTGTGGACAAATGAAAGAATTGTGTCAGCATTCGCAAAACGCTTTAGAAAGAGGGGGCAAGAAGATATTAAATTATTGTCTGAAAGATGCTAATAGGGCTATTAGTTTAAAGAAGGGAACCGGCAAAAACTCCGCATTACCATGCGATCCGTACGCCCAAGCTTTCTCATTTGGAATTTGCTTATTATATGATATTTGTTTAATATCTGCCGAAATAACAAATATAATTTCGATGCTGGTTAGCATAAGCTTTATAAATATGTTGTAATAAACCGTACTCGTATATCAAGTTTCAAATAGTCTAGTAATGAATGTCAATAAAAGATTTTCTCTGATATTGCTTGTCCTTTAGCTCTCTGACAAAGCTAGCAAAATATCCGCCAGTCGCCACCGGTCGATTGATGATAACAGGCATGTGACGATCTGCGGCTGTATTGGTCTCATTGGCCGCAGCAGTATTTTACTAATTACTTTCTTTTAACTTAAAGTAGACAATCAAGCGCTGTATTTTTAATTTTGTTTCAGATTTTGACGCTCCCAATATACGTGTACATTGGGACTGTTAGTCCGTAGTCGGCTCTTACGGCATCTGCGAGTTGATGTTGTGGTAAGCCTAGGATCAACACGGCCTAGTATCTAATCTATTTACACGTATATTGGGAGCATCCAAATCCGAATTAAAATGAAAAATACAGCGCTTGATTACTTTAAGTTAAACAATATACCTTAACAATGTTTAATTGTATAACAGGATGATAAATTACTAGTTATTTTTCATTAGCACCGGTTCTACTCTACCCACTGAATATTTTTTGTATAATATATTTCGACTGGGTATTTAAAATTCCAACGCTTTATTGTTATGATGAAACTGGGCTACATGTTTTATTTTTAAAAAGGGGTCATCTAAGTGGACCTCAGCAACGAGAGGATGAAAATAATTTAAATCCCAGTAATTCGTGCTATACTGCTCTCTCAGACCTTAGATAATTTTAATAAAAGGTCGTTCTTTAATCTAGTTACAAACCTTACCAGCCATGTGGTAATTCGGTAAGGTACAGGTACTTACAGGAAAGTTTAGAAGAATAAAAATGTCAAAAGGAATTTTCCGAATCGGTCTGAATTATGCCAATAGCTAAATTCGAAGTGATTTATTATATTGAATGATTTTGATGTCTTCAGGAACTATGTAGGTATGCTTTTATTTTAGCATATTGTATAGACGAGCAAAAATTCCCGTACGAGCATTTTTTTGTTTTTGACTTATTATATATTTATATGACAATTTCTCTCACATTTCTTTATGCATCATCATAGAGAGATTTGTAGTGAAACAAATGCAAATTGAGGAATTCTAAATCTCTGCAGAGACAAAAAGCTGCCACCCGCTACTTAACCGCTTTTTGCTAACTTTTTTAATTTTAATCCGATTGAAATTGTCCTCAGGATTTGCAGTCTATCTTATTTTGTTTCATTGTTTTCGGTAGACAAGAGGTACTTACGTACCTAATCAAATAAATTAATGTAGAGATTTAGTTATGTAACTTACTTTAAAAATGTTTTAAAACTAATGCACAAAAATAAATTTAACCTGCATCAAATAAATACTGTACCTGAAAAATGCATTTGTTATGTCATAGATTGAATAAAAACTGAGATAAAAAAATCAGATCCATATTTTTCCCATCGCACTTCACTGTAGGCGTGATATTTGTACCACGTAGATTTTTGCTACATTTTTGTGGCGTATACGCGGAAAATATTAAAAAACGGAGTTTGAAAAATATTTGTGAAGTTTCTCGCTACACGCACTCAATATACCTAGTGGCATATCTGCGCGATCTATTAAAGGCTTGATTTATTTTTTGAATGATCATTTCCGATTTACAACTCAATAGTATATTTAATACTTCGCTTCCATCCCAGAAATATAAGCGAAGTATTCACAGATTACGTTACACACACGTGTTCTATTCATTATTGTACCTTGAACTCTACCTTCACATTGTAACTCAAAATACGTCACACTTATACATTTGTCAACTTACTTGTAACATACAAAATATATGTAAAAAAAGATAAATTAAAACTATAAACAAAATTCAGTTATCATCGCTTCGTCTCCCTTTGCTTGATCCTTCCGGTTTATCGGCCACTGAAAAATTATCTATATATAATCTTATATATAAAAATCAATTGCTGTTCGTTAGTCTCGCTAAAACTCGAGAATGGCTGGACCGAGTTGGCTAATTTTGATCTTGAAATGTTTGTGGGAGTTCAATGAAGGTTTAAAAGGTGACTTTTATTGGCGATACGAAGTTCGAAGGGTCAGCTAGTATATGTATAAAAATCAATTGCTATTTGTCATAGTCTCGCTAAAACTCGAGAACGGCTGGACCGATTTGGCTAATTTTGGTCTTGAAATGTTCGTGGAGGTCTAGGGAAGGCTTAAAAGGAGAGAAACATTAGAATAATTGCCGGGAAAAGCCTAAAAACAGCGCCCATATAAACGTTTTCTAAATAAAATGTAGAGTCAATTTGAACTTTATTGCTATTCAATACAGTTGATTGATTTTTTGATTTTTCGATCGAGGCAATACGAAGTCTGCCGGGTCAGCTAATGTATGATAAAATTCACGTTACAGCGATGTGTCCGGATAAAAGTTTGTTAGTTTATTATGGTTACTCAAATAGTCGTGTTTCCTGTTTTCTCGTCGGCGGCGTCGCTGGTTATGCAATTTGACATGATGCCAAGCGGTCGGGGCGCTCAGGTGTAGCGTGACCTCTGTGACGTCTATTTGTTGCCGCCATGGCATTAGTGACTCATGTGTACGTGTAATCTGCTTGTTGCATCACATAGCGGGACATAATGGTCGACTAATGAACTACTTATTAGACTCAAAATTACAGGCAACTTTGTTTGAAGATGCCAGCTGATTGAAAAGTGGGACTGTGTGCACTTTGCGTACGACACGTAAATATGATTTTACTTTTTGGAGCGCTTCTTCTTACCTCGATCACTGTTAGGGTGTTACATGTATCTATCTTCAAGAGTTTTTTGGAGTTAATTTAATATTAATCTACTTCATCATCGTCATCAGCCTTTACGTTCCCACTGCTGGGACTCCGGCCTTCTCTCAGAGAGAGAGAGAGAGAGAGTAATCTATACTAATCATTTATAAATTAAATATAAGTAAACCGTGACATGACTGCTTATTTTGAACTAGCTGCGCCCCGCGGTTTCACTCGCGTGGACTACACTTTATTGCGATAAAAAGTATTCTATGTCCTTCTCCAGGGCTTGAACTATCCCTGTACCAAATTTCATATAAATCGGTTCTGTAGTTTAGGCGTGAAAGCGTAACAGACAGACAGACAGAGTTACTTTCGCATTTATATATTAGTAGGGATAGGGATTGCTGATCGATGTTTCATAGATGGTACAGTCAGCGACAAAAGTCGCTGAACAATCCAATTAACTTTATGATCTTAAACTTCAACATTTGATTGCATCATCACTTAACATCATATGTGTTGTGTTGAGTTCAAAGTAGTTGAGTAAGTAAAACCGTAACATTATACTGATATAAAAGACATTTGAAAAATCGATTATGATCAGCTACTTTTATCGTTGACTGTACCATAATAGAAAAATAATTGGTCAGGCATTCATAAAGTATGAAAGAGATCAGACAAGGGCGTTATTGGTGTATTTTTGTGTACGTCACATCTGCGTCATGGAACAGTATGACGGGAGTGCCGATGAAATCAAGGCAGATGGCGTCATGATATTACATCCTGAAGAACTGAATGAACGAAATTATCGTTCTAATTCTGGATATAGGTAAACTCAGAAAACGCTCAGAATAAATATTCACAGAATATACTTGAATAAGACCCGAAACCTTAACAAGTCATACCTAATTACCTAAATTACAAAAATACATAATATTATATTGCTACCGCTCTAAACGATAAGATTGCCCATTTGTACATTGTATTACATTTTACAACGTAATTTTTGTGTTTTTTCCTCATTTTTACAATTGTATGGTATGCATAAAAGCGTTATTGTATTGGTGCAAAGGTAAAGTTAAATATAATGTCGTAATTTATTGGATAACATCAGTATCGAATACGAGTTACCAGATAAATACGGGCGCGGTTTAACAACCAGCCATATTCCACCCGTATTTACCAAAGCAGATGCGGTAAAGGGCTACGTCACAAAACATTGAAAACACCGCCTAATATTTTGTGTTTGTTAATTAACGATTACGATTAGTCATGAAATTACTGATTACGACAAGTTGAACTTTTGCATATTTCAGAGTAACTTTTAGGGAAAAGTAACTGGGCAAATGAGTTGTTTGAGCATATAAATGGACAACTTCTATTGAAAAACAAAATTCTGGCGCAGAGGTTTTGGTGAGAGCTTTAATTTGATAAGTAAGACTTTGATTCAATGTTAAAAGTACAGTAAATTTCGATATTTCAATATCCATTTGTTTACACGAGTAGGTAATAGGTATACTACATCAATATTATATATACAAAACTAATCGACTCAATATCCACGTTAGTTTTCGATTAACTAATTAATTACAATGCAATCGCTTCATACCACGATGATACTACTCGACATTTTATTTTTGCATCAAGGTAAAATTATAAGAGAATAACGCGAATAAAACCACTCAGCAAATTGGGAATGTGGATTAGCTTTTGCCCGTAGGCTCGTGAAGATATATAAGACATTTTTAATACATTACCAAAGTTAAAACAAACTATTTGCCAAGAAAGCTTAAATATACTTGACTAGTTGCGTCCCGCGGTTTCACCCGCGTCTTACCGTTATCCCGCAGAAACCTTTTTCCAGGATAAAAAGTAGCCTATGTGTTAATCCAGGGTACCTACTATCTATCTTCAAATTTTATTCAGATCCGTTCTGTAGTTTTTGCGTGAAAGAGTAACAAACATCCATCCATCCATTCATCCATACTTACAAACTTTCACGTTTATAATATTAGTAGGATGCTCTGGGTCCGCAAAACACGAAACCCTTAATTTTTCATCGAATATTATGGGCAGTTAAAATGATTTCGGCGTCGGTTGACACACATCTGGGCCGCTCAAATAGAAACCGCTATTTCTGTCTGTCGGTCCGCTTAATGACTCGAGACGTTATTCATGGGAAAATTAAATTTAGCTTATTATTGCGTAATTTGAAAGTAATTTAAAACAACATTGGGTTTTGTAGTGGCCATTATGATCTGTTGATGAATTTCCGTCACTGATTTTTATTGAATTAGTTATGGATATTAATTCTTAGAATTCCGAATTTACACATTAAATTTATATGACGTTCGAAACTTAAACAAAACTTTATAAAATGTACAATTTTATCTTATGCCTCATATTGTCACAACAACGACCTGTTTTAACATTTTATTGAGGTTCGCTAAATTGGCCTTTCTGTGATACATTTTAAGTAGGTATTCTAATAAAATAATAATAAATTTCCGCTCGGTAAAAACCCGAATAAAAACATCTGTTACGAACTGATTCAATATATCAGCCGATTGGGCATTATGGACGTAATATAAAACAAATTATTTTGTAAATCAATTTTTATATAAATTAAATTTACAAGGAAATTATTGTTATTGTTGAAGTAGGAAATGTGAAAATTGCTTGGAGGAGGGTAGACATAAACACATCTTCGCCAGAGTCGGATCGGATGAAAAATGTGATGAATGAACATATAAATAATCGCGGCGTCTGTTGCCAAGATTTTAATCGTAAAGATAACGTAAAGCTTAATTGTGATACTCGCTTTTTCACACATACTTTATGCTAGAAAAATATAATTAATCAAAGGTTTATAAAAAAAAAACAATTTCAAATATATTTAAACAATAGGCGGTACACTGTTTCGCATCATTTTTGATAGTAGATATACAAGAAAACAAACGGAAATTGATTTCTATTGTTCTACGTAGAGAAAAATAAAAACAAAAAATGTAACGTACAGACCGATGACCGGCGGTCATTCGATATTCAGCCTATGAATTATTTACTAACGAGCGGGTAGACTAGAGATCAGTAACCGCTGCATACAGGCAAAACTGTACAGAGCCAGTGCTGAACTGCATTGTACGTATAAACCCGAGAGCAGAGCTCGAACCTCGATCCATTTGATATACCGACAAAGATTAGTATTACCTACAGTTATTATACGATATTAGAAGTCGCCACTGCTCTGTCGAGTTATTAATTTGTTTTATCAAGACAGCATGAAGTCTGGCTGTTTATCTATCATCACAATAAGATATATTGATGTAGTAAAGTTATTTGAAGAAACGACATGAATATTGTAGTTTTTAAACCTGATGAGTCATTTATTCTTTTGTGTAATGATACTAATGATGACTGTATGAAATCTGACTGAAAATTTGAAAATAAAGGCAGGCCAGATGCCCCCGTAAAAATCAAATCATGTTACAATTATTTACAAAAACAATTCAGTGTGTATCTCTAAACTTACTGTGTGGTTAGAACCTTAAACTTGTATTTTAACAAGAGTTATCTCGAGTGAGGTGACTGACCTAGACTTCCACATATTTGTATTTTTCTAGATCACAAAGTAAATGATGCAATTTTAATTTTTTATGAATTTTTGAAAGAGACTATACGAGTACATACACACTGGACAGGAGTTTTTCAAAATGTTTGCTACACATTATTGATTGCCAAGCCACCACGTTATTATTCCACTAAAAATACAGACTTACGGTTTGTAGCAGTTTCTATTCTCAGCTGTGAATGGAAGTCTCTTAGAGACTTGGCTGACTCTACATCTCACTCATTACTTTTTTGGTCAAAGTCATAATGCGAACCTTGACCTCATTTTGGAATGCATGATGTCTTACATACGTACAACACATACATTTATTTAAAAAAAAAAGAGTTGAAAAAGCTTTGCAAAATAAAAAAAATGTTCACCGTGGTTTTAGTCTCTAGTGTTGTTGTGTTGGATATTTTCTGTTCCTTTGTAAATGTAATGCCAGATTCAATTTTGTTCTGATTCGGAACCATCAGAGGAAAATGAAATGTCCTTGTCAAAGCCCAAGGTTTAGTATAAAGTTTGGGTTTTGTGTTACAGAAGTGAACAACAGAAAGAAGAGACGAAATCTACGGCGGAGTAAATATTCCTCGGTAGAAATAGAGAGGATCGAATTTATGACATTGAAAAGGTTGTCTAGATGAACTTGGCAAATCTGACACAGCGAACAGACGAATAATGTAACAAGGGAGCCCTCTCAGACAGTGGGTAGAGCTGCCAATGATGATTTCATGCAGACGGTAAAGTGACGTTTCTTCAAGGACGCGGTTCGTCTACGGAACCACAATGAGCGCTTTGTTTCACGATAAACGCTAACGTGGTGTGAACCGCGTAACGTATCGTTGTTTATAGCCGATGGTGGTTGTTCATAAAACGTGTAATGTTATAAAACGAATAGAGCGTAAGGTCGCGGGGCATCTGGCGGTGAACGCACATGTGTGTTGTTCGCTATTTTTATCGCAACCATTCAGAGAACTGATATCGCTAACTGAATTGTGTGCGCCGCTAAAGCGAAAGCATAATGGATCGGAAACGCACAGTCATTAACTCCGATTGTTTTTATCAATATGGAACCCAATAGGATCGATAAAGTTGTTCCAGATCCATGGGTAGGTACATAACTACATACTACTTACTAATACTTCATACTTTTTTGGGAACATTGGTTACTAATAAACATCTTAATTAAGAATAAATTCCGGTAAGAATTACTTGTTCTAATTAAATATGCTATCTATTTAATATAAATATTCTATCCAGTGACCAATGTCCATGGTCACTTTTAAGCATCTATGTGTATTTATTGTGTGTTCCGGCAGTCTCACTTGTGAGCCACTTCTCAGTTCAGGTGTAGCGTGGTCCCATCTTCGACCACATCGTCATCACTTAACAACAGGTGAATTGTGGCCATACACAACGTTGTAAGTAGTAAAATAAAAATAAAACAATACCTATGAAACTTTAAAAACAGATGTTATTGTTTTCAGGGTTACATGAATGGAAATAACTGCATAAATGGAGCCGTAATGAAACGAAATGAAGCTCACTACTCGTTCAGTAAACAATTCGCTTCGTGTTGCTTCTCGCAAGAATTCGTACGAGAATGCATCAGGTATCCGGCCGATCTGGCTTGCCAATGAGAAGGCTATTATGCAACGTACGCGTGAGCCGAATCGTGATCGTGTGGTCTCTATATAAGTGACTAGCTGCTTCCCACGATTCCACCCGCGTGGAGTACAGTCTATCGAAATAAAAGGTATCCTATGTCCATCTCCAGGGTTCAAACCATCTTCATACCAAACTTCCTCAAGATCAGTTCAATACTTGGAGGTATGGTTGATATAGAATGAATTTCTCCAAGAAATAAACAAGAGAGCATAGAACCAAGTCACTTATCTTAGATACTTGTGGTCAAATGCAAACTCATAGATCAATAAATGCAATAAAATAACACCTACTATTTCTTATTTTCTTCATCATAATCCAGATTACGTAAGCGCATTTGTACATAATTAGCAAATTAGAGCTTAACCCGTTGCAACATAATTTTCATAATACAATAGAATAGCAAGTAGGTATATGTAACAATTAATGTACTTTATACAATTATCAGGCCAACTCTATAATGGGTTTGAGCTAAACTGTAAACCAAAATACTCGTAGCATATCGATTATACATTGTAGAGATTTTAATAGTTCCAAATAAACAGTAGTGAAAAATGTAAAGCTTTCGATTGCCTTGCTTTTAGTGAACTTGAAGCAAACAATAATAATGGGTACAATGGGGCTTTTAGGTAGACTAAAGCCTTTGTCCGCGTAAAGGAAGGACGGCTTTCTTTGGGAGCATTATTGACTACACCAATATAGGAAATTTTACTGTCTGCCTCATAGACGTAATACCTTTTGTTCTTCTAAGGTCTGCCTACGCGTTGCTACGCTTCAAACTTAGTTTTATAACTGTTCTGATACTTTCATACTCGATACGGGCGTAAAACGCTCTTATCATAACAATCATAACAATAGTAAGGCTTTGCTTCTTATTAAAGTAAACTAAAACGTGTTTCGGCAGACCGAGCGTCTACGCCGTAGCGCATCCACTTTGTCTCTAACAAACGAATTCTTTTAAAAATATTCAGTCAGCGATAAATCTCTAGAGAGCATGATAAAGCCGCAATAAAAATATTGGAGTGTACGCGACAGACGGGACAGTACTAATGCGACTCGCATACACATCACAGCGAACTCTCATTGAGTTTCGTTCGAGCGTCTTTTTGCGTCAAAGACTTTTTTCCCCGGTGTAAATCTCAGCAACGTAATGGGAAAAGTTGTAACAAGTATTCAGAACGTATTATGTACCATTAATATTCTGACGAGTCGCCGACGTCGGCAACTCTATAAAAGTTCAATGAATGTTGCCCACGCTCCGGCGTAGCTTATAATTTTGACATCTTTACATTATTACATACCTTTATATGTTACGACAGAGTTTACGCGGGAAAAGTTTCATTTCATCATCATAAAAACCGTGATTTTATGTCAGAAAATGCGATGCGAATTGTTTATCTGTAGAGCCTCGAGGCGTTTTATTTTACTTTTATCATGTAGGTAGTTTATGGTATTTGCGATCCGAATATCCGATACCCAACTCTGTCGTAACGAAAATTACACAAAAACTCCATCAATTCTTGCAAAGGTATCTCAAATGGAGACCTTCAAACTGAAATTCAAAATAAATTTAACAATGGAAAAATAGCTTTGATCACAGCGTTATTTTCAAATATTATTCTTATTTATTATTAGTTTAGCGAAAAAAATAATAATTTAATGTACTTAAACATTTTCTTTCAAAAACTTTCATTGTTTGTGCAAGCGGTGACAGAAAAATGTTTTCTGCCACTTCGGTCACTTGTTATTTGTAGTTTTGTTTTAAAAACTCTTAGAGATACGTCTGTTCTCTGTTGGCGTAGCATGTTCGTGTAGCTCCTGTCTCCTTTTACTTTTACTTTAACCTTAGTTTTTTTTTAAATAGACGTAAATTCATTTTTCACTTTGTGCGTTAGTGCTACATATTGTTTTCATTTAATTAACCAATTATTTGAAGGAGTCATCAGCTGGCGCCATTAGCAATATGTCGTTCACATCGAAACAGCTATAAGACACATGACCTTCATATTTCTGGGTTTACGACATATCCGATACACGGCGGTGACAAACTATCGGCACTCATTGGGAAAATCGTACGAATGTTGCGTAGATTAGATGTTGCACAGTTGTGCGAAGAAACCGGATATTCATTATGATCAAATGATAAAATGAGATGGTATTTTTTTCTTACTGTTACCTGAAAGCTCAACTGAATAAAACATCCATTATGTACTATTATATCAATTATATGTATGCGATGTGAATAGAGGCGTTATATTTTAAAACACTTTTATTAGCTTGACTTGTAACAACTAACTAACTAACTAACTAACTAACAATGTAATTAAATCTTAGAAGTAAATTTTCATTTAAACACGATGTCAAAATGAGTTCATGAATAAAACCTCCCGCTCTATAATTTGTAGTTAGGTACTTTTCTCAGAAACTTTTTTACTTTAGAATGATGTTTCTGGAATGGAATATTTCGTTTTAAGATTTAACCTGAAAGTTGTTTTTAAAAAATATTCCAAAAGAAAATCTAAACACAAGCCTATTGAGGTAAAGAATTTGGTTATGTTCAAATCATTTATACTAATAAGAAATGCATGGTTTTATCGTTATCACATTACGTAATGTTTACATGTGCCCACGTGGTCTCGGAGGCCCCACAGCGATACTTTGCGACATCGTGTTTACGATAATGTACAGTTGTGTTCTCAGATTTAAGCTGAAATGTTATGATAAGGTTTTAGAAATAAAAGTTTTGCAACAAAGGTTTTGCTTCCAGTCATTAAAAAAGTCAATGCGTTTAGTCAGCGACAAAAGTAGCTATCATACTAGATTTTCCAAATGTTTTTAGATAAGTTATGATTGGGTTTTTTTTACATTTTACGAAATAGAGTTTGGATCACAGTTCACACCTTTTTTAAGTAATTATGTGGCCAAAGGTTGGTATTTAAGATGATGAGAGTAATCGGAAAATGTGTTATTGTCAGCGCCTTTGTCGTTGACTGTACCACTGAGGAGTGGAACTTCTCAAAACGTGCGTTGCCTCATCGCTATAATTTGATATTTTTTTTTTGATTTAAAAAAAAAACCTTTAACTTTTCGTCCTATTCAAATTACCTTTACCGCCTAACCTGTACCTGTACCTACATTGTTATTTGCTATGTAATTACGTTTAATGAGTATTACAAAAATGTCACAACGTCGCTATCAAGTTCGTGAACAAGGGGCGTGATAATTATTTCCCAAATAAAATTAAGACCGCGGTTAACCGCCTGAATAATGTTACAGTATGTCAGAAAGCCTATTCATATGAGACATATGCCGATATGGTCCGTATTACATTAGCCGAAAGGGATATAATAGCGCTTTCTGCCCGGGCGTGTGTTACCAAGAAATTCCACCGTGTCAGCAGTAACATGAAGGTACTAATGCTCATTTTATGACTGCCCTTTTTATGGATATTCCGGATATGATTGTCAACACTCGTAAAAGGAGTTGTCTTATAAACGTAGCCATATAACTCAGCATTACGGTATTATTCCAGAATTTGTCGCATGAATTTTGTTTTACGATATTACGGCTCATCACAGCGTAAAATGAAGTCTTAATGAATATAACACTTACCTACATTATAATTATAGCAATAATAACGCCCACACAACCACATATATATATATACACAATCTGCATCTGCATCATACATAGGCCTGAGTGGTTCAGGCATCAACAGCATCCAGACACAATACAAATACTTGTAATGTCCCGTAGCGGGAGTCGAACCCACACTGTGCAGTCGGCTGTTTGTCCATTGTGCCACAACGGTCGTCAAATTAAGATTAACATCGGAACACAAAATGTTGGTTTAGTTTCAAAGTCTCGCAAACATTTCACAATCGATACGTGAGTACTAGTTAGTGGGATGGGAACTCGATACAGGCACAAACCAATACAATTAACAAACGGACGATTCACAATGTTAATATTCATTCCATACAACACTGAGCACACAGGAATCCAAATTAAACATTTCGAGTGTTTTTTCTAATTAGCATAAACACGGTAGGTGGCATGGCATACCTGTGAATCGAAGGCCAACTTCGTAATATTATAGGTATATATAGCCATTCTTATGTTAATAATAATTTATATTTCCCTTGTTCTGTTTTACTCAATAATAAACGGTTGTTACATTGAACATTCTTATGTCTTGTACTCTTGTACCTAGAAGATTATGAATTCAATTAAAATACCTTGTACCGAGAATTTATATAACCGAGACAATTTTTTTTCGATTAGATTTAGTGTTTGAGTATTTAACTCAAAATCAATGAATTAAAATGATGTTAAAAAACTGATGCAATTTTTTTATTCCTTGGGATACCTTATCAGTTATCACAATTTAGAAACTCAAATATATATATTTTTTAGTTACTTTCTTTTTTCTAATAATGTAGCTTTCTAAAGGTGAAACAATTCTTACAATCTTATCCATTACAAAAAAACATCGTAAAATCAATTTCTTTCTCTACGATAATATTTTGGATTTAGATTATAATCACATAACATGAGAGTTTTGTTTTACTTTGCTTATTATGCTAAGAAATGATACAATTTCCGAAAATGAAAAGCCACCTCTTTATTAAATTGAGAGTTGAACTGGCGAATAACAATGCCTATGCACGTTTATAAAAAAAGATTAATCTTTTTATTTCCTTTCGTATTAATACAAGACATAAGAAGGTCCAAATCTCAAGTATACACAGCATCGGATCAGAATGTATGACGACAGGGACACACAGATACCTGGTGAAGTAGAGCGCGCTTTGAACGTCGGCGTGATCATGACGGCCTCTGGAAACCACAATCAGAATGAAACAACCTGTATATTATTTTACACTTCATAACAATAGATAGCGCCACAGTCACATACATAGCTCTCATCCCTAACTATAACCTCTGTATCTAGGGTAACAGAAACTGCGCGAATCTGGAATCCATAACACCCAGACACTGTCCCTTAGCGGGAATCGAACCCGCGACCTCACGCTTCGCAGTTGGCTGTTCGCCCATTGCGCCACTACGGTCGTCAAAAAAGTAAAAACTCGATAATGTATAACTATCTAATTAAATAACTATTCAAACCGTTTCAGGATAAATTTATACTAGCTACTATATTATAGAGTCTGAGCCTGTTGGAAATTCAAAAGAATAGTTATGATTCAACGGAATTATGAGCGCGAATTCCACCAAAAGTTTGGCTTCGTTATTCTTTCGCTCCGCTCGCGTACTCGACCTTTCTTTGCTCAAGTTCCAAGCACTTATTTTACTCAGACAGTACCTCTTACGCGAGCGCCTCACAAAAACACTTAGGGTGGAGCAAAGTCGAATAACCGTGGAAATGCCAAATTCAGGCTTCAATACCAGGGTCACTAGTTTATACTGAATTCCAGTATGACTTATCTAATCAACCCTCCTCACTCCTCAGGTTCACGTCACACGTCACCAGACCAGTGCTAGTCATTACCAGTGCTAGTATTCACTAATTTCGATAACGAAGCAGTCGCTTAGGAATTATTACGTTACTGCTAATTATTGAATATTACAAAGAGGTAAAATTCGCATGTATGTTTGTGTATGAATCGTGCTTAATGTTTCATCATCATCATCATCAGCCCGTGTCAGTCCACTGCTGGATATAAGCCTCTCCCAAGGTACGCCACTGAGCCCGGTCTTCGGCTCTTCTCATCCAACTACTGCCAGCCACTCGGCGCAAGTCGTCGCTCCACCTTGTCGCAGGGCGTCCTACACTACGCTTGCCAAGTCGCGGTATCCACTCAAAAACACGTCTACCCCAACGGTTATCGGTTCTGCGGCTTATATGACCACTGCCACTTCAGCTTGCTAATTCTGTGAGCTATGTCGGTCTCGGTGTCGAGCTTGATGCTTACTCCGGATTTATTGAACAACTAATGTTTACGATCTTTGGAAAGCTATAACTAGAACTTAACGCAAAACGCAGAGTTTAAAGAAAAGTACACTTACTTATGCAAACTAAACTTATTCTGTTTGCTCACGAGACAGTACGAAAAGAACAAGAAGAAGTATTAACAATTCAGCTTAGAGCATTGCAGCTTTGTCTTATTTGCCAATTTCGGTTTTTTAAGTAGATATATTATATAACCTTATACCTACATATGCATTTCAGCTATGAGCATCGGTAATGACGAGGTAAATGTGGGTAAAAACGGATGTAGTACGTTTCTATCGCCAACGCCGCCCGCCAATTGGCAACGCAAACAAAAAGTTAGTTGTAGAGCAAACTACAATGCGATGCTTAAATATAATACGACTCGAAACATACAGTATGATTTAGTGCATTTTAAAAGTTTATATTTTTATTTCATTTTATAAATAGTATTTTGAAAACAAGTTTAAAAAAGGTAAGAGTTATAGCTCTATAGAATCAAACGACGTATAAAAAGGAAGAACCTACCTAGATTGGATACACGACAAAACGAACGAAGTTTATTGGCAAGTTAACAGGAATAAAAGACCATTTCATTTGCAGTAAAGTTGTGAAATAGTGGCAATATTTCAATTTCCACTTGTTCAGTTAGAAATAGGACTTGTTATACGAATCGATTTGATAAAGAACAACTCATATCAAATTAAACTCCACTGTTCTATCATCGAATAACGAAATAATGTTCATATCAAAACATAAACTTTATAAATTTAATAGTAACTCTTTGGCTTTACTAACAACAACAACCCAAAAATTTCAGTTTGACTCAGCGAGTGCCGTAAGTAAATAATCATGATAAATTCCAACAAACCGAGTTTCAATGTCATCCGTTATCAAAAAAAACTTAATTGTTGCTATCGCCGCGATAATTTAAACAAGTGAGCGTTATCTGCGACGTACAACAATAACTCAAGAAACGTTAGTGGGTGAAAACGATAACATGACGTAAGCTATCGGGGCTAAGGTGAAGGATGTGTGTCAGTCCGACGCGGGCGTCGTCGTACGGACCGCGCTAAAGCAATATTGAATTAACGCGTACGGAATAATTGTGGAGAAAGCTTTGTGCCACTAGGCACGCGTGCTGGTGCTATTTACCATTTATTATACGCTTCCGAATTTGGAACGTTATTCTAGTAGGTCATTTGTGAATAGCTTCTGTTGACCTAGGTACTTCCATTATTTGACAGAGAAATTTTCACTTCTCGCTTGTCACCAAATCCTAATGCGATTAATGCAGCAAATAATTTAAAAAGCTTCTTTTGAAAATAAATTGTAATTCATTATGAGCTAAGGAATTTTTATGGAAATACACCTCGCTAATAAAGGACGAGTTAAGAAATATCGTCCATCATTTTTCTAAATGAATTATAGCCTTAGAACGGTCCGTAAGGTCCGTTAAGCCCAACCTGAAAAAGTTTTCGTACTAATGTCGACGACCTTTCAACATTTATTACCAGCAGTAAAGCCTCCATCCGTTTTCTGAGACACGTAAAGGACACTTTGCAGCAAACAAATTAAAATACCTCTATAGTCGTCCCTAATCCTGTACCTTCTTGGTGTCTGTTGCTCTAAGCAACAAAATCATCAATGTAGATAATGCATAATTATATTAACTACCTTCTCTGTGTCTTCTCTGTGTGGATTAATACAAACGCATGTCACCTAACTTGGAAATCTGTGTCACCAAGCATACAGTTCAACGTTTGAAAGGGAACCGCTAACCGCACGCACCGGCCTCTATAATCCTTCCGACTAACAATCCTAGATCCACGCTAGAGTTGAATATGAAAGGTAGAGCTTGCCAGTGTTGCCATTGGCAGCGGTTGGTCCGTGAAATCGAATTGGCTCACAGTTAGAGACGAAAATAAGTAGGTATAACATCGTGTTCGGTGAAATGGGAAACCAAAGCTTAAACGTAGGTGTGAGCCAATGAATCAGCTATGAATGTGCTTGGAACATACAAACATAAGTACAACATGCATAGGACAGTTGCCTACGTATTGGAATATAACGAATACCTTCACGTTACTAGAGTCTGTTGCGATCTTCCACAAATCGTAAAGGTAATTAAAGTTCCAGCATCAGATACTCACAGTGCGCAGTGGAATTAACATAAATCAGAAGCATTAGTGATGCTAAGTATATTACTTTAGATTTCCCATATAATTGTGATCATTTATTATGTCACAAAAATAATGTGTCACGCCAGAGTGAGGTGGATAAGAACCACGTTAGAATTAGAAGTAGGTACCTCTCATTTTACGACTTCATAACTATCTTAAACTAATATTATAATAAAACCCATGCCAACTTCTCATCGGAAAGCAACATTGGACTCTGCGGTACGTTTAGTTACATCTCTTATCTCCACATCATCAAAGACCATTGTCACGGATTAATAGAGTCGTATATCACTGTTAGGGCGAGTCTTCACTCGCTACACATGACTGGCGCGGGCGCAAATAGAGCCCAGATCCTGTGCACTGTGTGAACCGGCCGCGCCCGACGTCGCACAATCAAACTATCTGACTGTCTGCGCTTTATGCTCCTCAATCGCTCTTTAATAGAAGACTATCGCTCCAATATATAACGTGTGAAAACGAGTCATTGACTCTATGATCTATATCATGTATATCTGCGAACGTTTGTTTTTCCGTGTTTGAGTCAGTTTGTTTTGTAAGTCAATCAAAGTACTATTGTTAATTAGTTTTTAATTAGAGACCTGCTAAGTGTTGTGATATTCACTTTGTTTGCTTATTCCGAAGGGATCTTTTCTGTTTCACATCGAACAAGGCAGTTTTCGACTACATTACAAGTCGTGACTGGATGTTGACACTGCGGTCTAATAATTGCTACTGCATCTCTTGTAGTAGCAGACCAATATGTATGAAGTTTATAGATTCTACCTACGACTATTATTGACAAAGCTAAAAATAAATATTCTGTTTATTTTCAAGATTACATAGACAAATGTCAATATCATCGGCGACACCTAAGCACACATTAATAATAAAAAAAAAACCAATTAATATTCAAAGACCGACAGACTCAACAAACTCACAATAAAATCTAACGCTTTACCTCACATACCTACTGTTTGAGGTGGAATAGGCTTCTTTGATATTTTGTAAACAACGTCCTTTGGCGTAAAAGAAAAGGCAAAAAGATACAGAGGAGTAGTACGGGCGAACTATTCGAAATCCGGGGAAAGCCATTTTAACAGCACTAACGTACCAAAGAACGTTACAAACAATGGTGGGACGGTCAGCGACAAAAGCTCATGTACCACCGAACATAAATGATCTGGTATATGTACATTTGGAAAATAGGGTGTGATCAGCAAATTTTGTCGGTGACTGTACCAACGTTCCAGATCCGTGCACGTAAAAAAGACACAAATCAGTAGGAGCAATCCACCGTAATCCATACGAGAGAGCTAAATCTCTATTAAATCCGGAAAATGTACATTACCGATCTTATGACGTATACACAAATTGTCATATTAGACTAAGATTCAGAGACAAAGGTCAAATACCAGTATTAGCTGAGAATCAACTAAGCTGATCTTTAACACTTACATTAAAAAAGTTGTTTGTGTCAAACTTATATCCGTCTGTCTCAATTTAATTGATAAAGAAACATTAACGATATCAACACATAAAAATAATTAGAATAATTGAAACAAAATATCTAATGAGCAAATTTTTGTCTTAAAAAAAGAATTCATATATAGGTAATACTATCTATCTATGGTTTAGGAACTACCTTGTTTCAGCTGTCACAAAACCTCTTTATTTATTTAAAGCTGCACTGAATTTTGACACATGGAATTGTGTATATATGGAAGCGTAAATTCACGCTTAGACTCGTCTTTGAATCTTAGCATAAGGACTAGCTGTTTAGTCTCAGTAATAGATAGCAAGCAGAAAGGAATATCAAAGGCGGGTTTTCAGACTAATCAAGGATAGATAGATAGATTTTAATCAAGGATTTACATACTGTGTTCATTTGTTTACTAGGATTTCTTGCACGACTACATTGCGTTATCAAGGATGTCAGTAGTCTGGTGTGACATGTCACATAATACATACTACATACCTACTTTGAACCCAACCGACACTAATTATGATCAGCCTTTGACGTTCCTATACTGAGGGACACAGACTTCTTTCAGAGAAAGCATAATCTACCACGTTAGCCAAGTGCGGATTGGTAGATGTCGCATGCTCTTGAATGTTGTGGTTCTCGCACATGGCCGGGATCCTCAAAATGTTTTTCATCACCGTTTCGAGCAGTGCATTCGCTCATAACTAATCTTACGTGCGCAGGTGACCCTTCGGCCACCACTTCTCTCGTAGGGCCACCACTGCGACAACCCAGAGAATAAAAATTAAAGCTCGTTCATTTGATTCGAAATTTCGAATCTATTATTAAAAAACAGACAGAGATGTGAACATTTTCAGTGTTTTCTTTAATTAGTCGATGCCAGTTAGTTTTTCAAATCTATCTTCAGTGTACAGAAAGGGCCCAGTTACAGTTTCATTATGATAGAATAAAAAAGATATAGTTTCTGATGTAATAATGCAGTTTAAAGTCATAGTTGATAGAAAAATGACGCTAGTTCAGTCTACGTCTTAATGAACGATTGACTCATTAGGACAACTGGGCTGAATTAAGGAAACAGTTATCAGTCACGGCGCAAGCGAATTACTGTTAATTCTCAAGTGAGCCCTTAAATTGCTAGGTTGCGCAATGCCTGTACCATTAAATTTTAATGGCTTATAATTAAGACAGCAAATGTTAATGGAATGAGTTGCTTGCGATCCTGATACATATTCATTTAAGAATTAATCCTGCATTATTGTGTATCGTTGCCTTCATCATTATCATTATTTTAACCTACATACTACATAATGTCAACATAATATTTATTTCTCTCAAAATGTTCCAGTCCCAATTATATTTTTATATCAAAATGCACTCGTATTTCAATTAGTATGTCGAACGATGTCAACAGATTTAATGATTTCTGGTCTTATATAACCTAGAAAATGTTTCAGTAAGCCATTAGCACTCGCTCACTCAGACCGAGCACCACAAAGAGCAGTTCAAAGCTCGTTTCAGGTTTTTTCAAGCGCGCCACAGCGAAATGTGAAATTGAATTAGTACGTGACGTTTCGAAGTTAGACAACATTACACCCCGTTAACGGGTCTCATTTCGCGAGTGTTTTTCTAATGGTAGGTAGGTATCTACAAATGACAACATGGAATACGACTAAGGAATGAGCGTACTGGTTTTCTTGATCGAAAGATTAGTAATGACTGATTGGCTCGCATGATGGTTATGCAAACTTCGCATTCTTCGTACTTATAGTTTACGAATTTGCTCTTTCCTACGATGTAGACTCTGGTCGACCGATATTTGTATAAAATTACGTAGATAATATTACCTGTCAAGCTTTCGAAATACCTGACCGCGAGTAATACCTATACAAACTCGTACTAAGCACACCATTTTACATACGACTTTGTATTAACTGCGCTGAGGCATTTCGAGAACTTTCCACTTTTATTGACTCGCAAACTAATAAGCTGAAATTAAAATACTCATCGTGTCTCAAAACACACATCCGCAGTTACAACTCTACAAGCACCGATCAGAACCCGACGTGAAATAAAGTTGACTCCCAACTTTTGAATCAAAACTCCGCTTTCAAACAAGGCTTTCAACCATTTGCCAAAGTTAGTGATGTCCCACCGAAGTATTTCATATTTATTATTCATGAAATGAATTATTTTGCCAGTCTCATGCCGCATTTTAATATTTTAGTAGCTTTTCTTTTAATTGTTGACACGGGTTTTAAGGCAACATTTAATCCTTAATTTTTTAGGTGACTGGGGTGTATAAGTTTGTTTTTTTATCTATGAAAATACACTTTAAAATCGACGACATGGTTCCTCAGAACATATTTCTGTCTTTTATAGTTTAGATCCCCTAAATAAACGTTATCAATGTTAAGCTCCGTATAATATAATAATATCTACTTACTGTACGACTGTACGTGTTGTACGTAGGTGAAACTTAGGTTGCACACTGTGGCCATAAATGGTGTCTCAAAAGACCCGAGTGCGTCCATTTATGACTGCAAAGTAAGCGTGAAAATTGATTTCCTGATTTCACGGTGCCGGTCGCATTGACCTCACTGCGGGCATTTGTAGGGTTAATAGAATTTATTGGCATGAAAAGAAAGGCTTTTGATAATCCCAACATTTTTATAACCCTTACATTATATTTGCCCTTTATACCTTTTTGGCATATCGAAGCACAAAGGTAGGAAATGATGAAATGGAATTAAGGTTTTCTTGAAAAATCAAAGTAATCAGCATCTCTCCTATCGCCATTTTTCATGTTGTATCAAATGTGTGGTAAGAAAAATCCCACTAACATTAATGGTTCCAGATTAATAGAGGTACTAGTAAATATCTCATTAATCACGGAACATAATACTGTACTCTGTACTGATTAAGTGTAGAGAGGGATTATCGTCCAACTAATATAATAGCCCACCTCAGGGCGTAGCCTGAGACTGACCCTGACACAGATGGGCCTCGCCTGTATTGCCACTTTATGTCTCCAATTTAAGTCAACAAAAAGAAACGACAAAATCTGAAGTTAGTCACAAGTTTTACATTATTCCTAGAATTATATTGAAAAGACCAGAGAAACGTAATAGGCTGCAAATCTAAGTTCTTACATAAGATTTAAATATAATTGTCTGAGATAGAAGTTATCCAGACAGGATGTACCATTAAAACACCGGAAAATGCATTCAGCAAAGTTAAAACTAGATCTGGAAAGTCCTGTTGGTAAACTCTTAGAAATAAGACTAGGAACATAAAAGAAGCGAGAGAAAGCAACTAGCTTAACTTTAATTGCATTAGAGTCCAAAGAAAGCTAAGTGAGTAGGTATTTCTAGAAACAATGCTGAGAATATCGTAGACGAAAAAAAAACTTACCTATTTAAATTCTGAACGCAACTCGGTATTAGTAAAATTAAATGGAATCTAAATTGTATTTTGTAATTAACTTTGAAAGGATTTTTAATCTAATTTGATTACTTAACAGGACTGACGGTGTGATACTAACAATTCCCCTAATTTGTTGGTTGTAACGCCTTGTATCTAATTTAAATATTGATCTTTGGCCTCTGGCCCCCGAATGAAAACGGTTGTTGCTCTGCCTGCTAATGAACATTAATTTTCCAAATGGAAACAGTCAAACAACACAAAAGCATTCCTATTATTTGTAGGATTGGTCGATGGAACTAATTAACCAATATTTGAACATCGTGCATTTGCTATGTGATTGAACATTTTGTCAATAATTTTATATACATTCATGCAAATGCTGATCAAATAGCGACCGCGACAAACGTACACCAATTAGCTAAAGTAGGAATACAGAGAACAGTACTTATAATGTTGGGAATCCATTTTGGCTAATACAGCTTTTCAATAACGGACATACAGCTTTGCCAATTAAGTCTGAATAAACAAAGGAGAGAGTCACGTATTGTGCTAGATTAAAGAACCAAAGATAATATTAACAGTCTGGTTTCTAGTGCAAATAGATTGTCCTGATAGCATGCTCTCTTATAAAGCGGATGAGCCTTGACCTGGGCTTCTTGGCTACTGCAGTCTGCAACTAATCATTTCGCCCACATGGCTAGAAAATTGTACATGACCACATAAAAGCGATGATAAGTGGAAAAGGTAAAATGAACACTTGCTCCGCAAATAACTAACAAAGGACGAACTAAACTTTTCCTTCACAGAAAAAAAAAACAGAAAATATTTCAGCCACTTAAAATACCCATACCTACCAACAGCAATAACATGGTAATTTGCGGTTTTCGCTCTGAAGAAAGGAAATTTAATACTCTGATATCGGACAACACAAAAGGTTGGAAATACTCGTAGTTATTATACAGACGTGATACATGATTTTTAAAGTAAGTTTATGTACTATTTTTACATACTATTTTTTATCTCTGTCATAAAACTTAGGAATAAGGTTTTTTGCTTTTGTATGATATACGAGTACGATGTACAGATCTATACATATGATAGGAATCATAGTAGACGCCATAAATATGCGACAATTTCAACGTGGTAACGAAATTGGTATGTCAGCTTGTGTTTCGTCGCTTTCAAAGTTATAATTACGTTTCTGAGCCATTGCCTCACACTGTTCGTATGCATACACCCATGTGCACTATTGAGATTAGTCCCTATTGTTGTACATTTTGAGTTTGCTGTGTTTTATGTAGAGCAGTTGTAGCCTTTGAAGTTTATGTTTGCTTGGCCCTGTGGCGTTATACAAAAATATATTCAGAATTCAGCAAAACTTGATAAGTTAATTGTATATGTATAAAACCCAGAATCTTGTTTTTCCTTTGTTTAAAGATACACGTGTAATAAGGGAAAAAACATAATTTAAAAAAATACACGGAATTTATATAGATGTCAATTCAACCTTGAAATGGAAACTAAATTATTATCAACGACTCTTTTACAAACTGGGTTAATGTCGTTTTTCATGTTTGTTTTTCGACAAGTGTTTTTTTTATTACCATATACAGCAGTTATACAAATAGGACGCATACTTATACTACTATAGGTACGTAGGCTCTATCACAAAAACCAAACACTTATTACACGTTATTCACTAGGGATAAATATATGTATGTCACTAGGCATTATCAAAACACTAGAAAACGTTTTATGAAATACAGGACATCAAATCCAAATATTATGCATACATATAGGTCGTAGGGTTGAAAGGGGTGGCAGATAGTATCGTGAGGCGTATATAGATAATATGCAGGGGAGGCGAGAACATAAACATGATTTGAATGTTCACGCAACACAAAAACTGCTTCAATAGCGTTTTATGATTATAATACGCGCTTATGGGCGCTGATCGCCCATGAACCTGATGTTATGTCGTTCTAAAATGATAAACGTAATCTGATATTCTTAGACGATAGAAAATCTTGCAACATCTGGGACAAGTATGAATCTCGCATTGTATTTGATAAAATTATGCAATAGGAATCACTGTCACGTCTCATGACATACTGTAATAGGATCAACATAATTGACGTGAGATATAATATACATGCATAATAGATTCATAACTACATCGACATCACTAATGCATTCAGTACACTCAGGTAAATGACGTTGGCTATTATAACGATAACTTTAATAACGCAAAGTAATTACAAAACTTTTTAAAAGAGTGTAGAGTAAATCTGTAGAACCCGGCATAATAGATAAGAGCAGCGAAATCAGAACTGATAAAAAGATAAATATTAAAATCAGTGCGACCTTCGACACATCGCCGAGTCCTTTATCACGGTTAATCTTTATGGACGATCTACGGACGTCCTCATCTGATTCATTAACACCCTAATGTTACCTACTTACGTCAGATAAAACAATATTAACCCTTAGATTTGCATTCCGATCACGCGCAGCACACACTGTGTCGAACTTACACGTTAACTTATCGTTAAGGTGGAAACACTGTACTGTGTATATGGGTACACACCGTGTTGTGGTGTATCAGCGTGACATTTCCCGGCGCGGTACGTTGCGGGTAGAGGCGAGCGTGACGGATGCGAGAGCGGGAAACTGTCGTGGAAACGTGCGGGAAGGGAAACGCGGCGGCGTGGCGCGGGCGTGCGTCGAGCGGGGCGACCGACGTCGGACTGACGGGCGGCGATAACGCCGCGAGGAAAATGGAAAACAATGGAAACGCGACATGTTATGGTTATTTTCACGAGATAACAGTAATGAGATGATACGCGGTTTGATTTACAGGTAATTGAAGGACGTGTTGCCACGACGACGCTTATTTTTCATTGCGTTGGCAACCAGGCAATATTTCTTTTTTATTCAGTGATAAGGAAAATGAGAGAGCTTAAAGCTTGGAGTGAGAACTTGTCAGTTGAAATTTGTAAGTTACGGGTTGGATAAGAAAATTATGTATGTTCGTACAAATAAATTAATTGAGATCAGCTATTGTTTTGTGATGTTGAGTCGTTTAATCATGATTCACTGGAAAATAACACAGCAATATTGTAGTTTGTTAGTAAATAATTCATATCCAATAAATACTACAATTCTTTACCTATAAAAATACCTACGTCAACTACCACAAAAGGTGTCTCTAGAGAACTTGGAATCAATATTGGAACAAATATACTATTTGCTCAAATTATTTGTATAGTTGGTGCGTATATTAACGAATTTCCCTTGACAGTCGGCCGACGAGGGTAAACAAAACTAAAGGAATGGGAAGCAGGGTGCATACAGTCACAGAGTAGTCGTATTTTAGAGGCCCTTAAATTCGCACGTCGTTCGGCGCGACAGGAAGGGCCCAAAATAAACTGGAACAAAATATCTGTAAATAAACTGGAGTCAGTTCGAGACGATTTCGACTAGGAATAAAACTAGTGGTGCTCTATCCATCCATACTAATATTATAAATGCAAAAGTAACTCTGCATGTCTGTCTGTATGTCTCGCTTTCAAGCTTAAACTAATGAACCGATTTAAATGAAATTTGGTACAGAGATAGTATATAGCCTGAGAAAGGACATAGGCTACTTTTTATCGTGATAAACTTTAGCCCACGCGGGTGAGACAGCGGAGAACAGCTATAGTCTTCTATAAATACCTAGTTATTGTAATTTTGAAGGTTGATAGAGTTAATTTAACAAATATCTACGTTTATCGTGTGAGCTAGAGGCCAACTCTATTATCCATGTTTTCAAGCCGCCCAAAGACGTGGCTTTACGACTGCTATATCCGGGACCAACAGCTTAACGTGCTCTCAGAAGCATGGTAGCGCTCAGTAGAAAATGCTACTAAAACATCTACTTGAAAGGACTAAATGCGAATTATTTGCTAGTCACGTATCATATAGGTAGGTACTACTTAATCTTCTTGTTTCATGTGAAGAAAACTCGGCCAATCACATACATAGTTCTGATCTTTTTTTTTTCTTTTTTCGGGTGTTTCTTGCCTGTTCTTTTGCCGGCCTAAGGAGGTTGGAACAGGCGTAGCTAGTTTTAAGTTTGACGTTTTAAAGTGATCACAATGTATCCTATTGACTAAAATCTTTTGATTTTAAATAGGATTCCCTGTATCAAGAAATCGGCAGGTCGGGGATTCACAAAATGCACTTTGACACTAAATAAATATCTGCGTTTTTTTTCAATGCACACCTTATTTTGCCTCGTAGGCGTAGTGGGAATCGAAACTGAAACCTCATGCTTCGCAGTTCGCTGTTCACCCATTGCGCCACATCGGTCGATGTGGAAGCAGCAAAAGTTTAGCATCGTAGCTCGATATCGGAACAGCGCGTAACCCGAACCGTCTTCATCAATGTTGTGTAGGTACAAGGCAATCTACCACTTCTATTGGTGAGAATCTATTTGTGGATTGTAGGTTAAATTGGTTTCCTGTGCAAATATGTAGTCCTGAACTGAGTTTCCGCTGTATATGGTAGGTACAGTAGTCTTTATATACACTTTCGCATCTAAGTTTCCTTGAAACCTCATATTAGGTTTCGTGTTTTGCGCCGGAAGTTCTTAACTGTAGAATTTTATATTACAGGTTTGAAATAAGTACGTAAATTTTGCTGATTGTAAACAAATTCTATTCGTTCGAATATTACCACTTCACGCCCGTGAATAGAATCTAACGGGTCTGAATATTTTGAGCTTAAAATTTGCAAGCTTTTAATATAAAACTGCAGCTGGACCAAACATCTTTTATTCTTTAAGAATGACTTACATTTAAAAATTGTTACTGAAATAGAGACAAGAATATTTATCAAAATCTTTTTTGTGTTTGTGTGTATGTCTGTTTCAAATACGCTGAAACTATTGGACATCAGGACGCGTTGGTGCAACTTGAAATTAGAACAATTTATTTAGCATCCCGAAAAACAAGATAGTTCCTGAGGGTTAGGGGATGAAATTTATGATAGTTTTGAAGACACGAAGGCCCGTGTTAAGTATTTTTTTTATGCTCGTTGGAAATGATAGCATTTTATGACGAGTGATTGAACCTTTATTATAATCTAACAACTGTATGTCAAGTGACTGTAGGCACACCAATTCACAAATGGTTTGTTACAGTTACAACGTGTACTCCACGCGGGCAAACCCGTGGGCAGCAAGTGAAGATATATGAATGCTCAAAACGTTTAGTCTAGATGACAATGAAAAACAAGACAAAAAATTCATCAATAAAACTAGAACGGAAACGACATTCTTTATTAGACGAAAGGCCATCGGGATCAAACAAATTGGCCCATTATAATATCGGGGCCGCCAAATTAGCTTATCCAATATCAATGTCCCCTGACATCTGGTATTGCATTTCCACGGTACGGCCGCTAAATGAGCTGCATTATTCATTCCGGCGTTTGATTTCAGACAATCGCGAGTAATTTTGTTCGAATATAACCACTATTGGGGTCAGGGTGCTCGATGAAATGAAACTCTTGAGTGACTCCTTTCCATAAACTTGTGGACTGTATATTTTAGGTTCAGATACAACACTTTGAAGCAATACCTTGAGGCAATACAATTAAAACAGGATTTCTCTTAGCTTAAGTACAATTTTTGTGTCGGCAACTAGTGCCAGGCACCAGTGGGTATGACGCGCCTCTCGGCCAATCAGAGCGTCGCATGGCGCGCGCGCGCGATCTATATCGCTGTCCCGCTCTTGCGGGAGGTGCGTCTCTCTCTGATCACAGGTCAGCACATCGTGACATTTTCTAACTTAGAATTTACTAATGATTCTATACATTTATATAGGTATACATAAAGGCTATGTAGTGTAATCTGCTACTTACTTATAACAATTAACAAAATCGACTTATCTAATAACAATTTGACAAAATCGACTTATCTATCCGCAACAATCCTCCCCTCGGCGAAGAACTTCGTAGCCTATGATTTTCTAGGTAGGATGATGAGTCTTTTTACAGGTCTCCTAAAAATACCTCCTCTTGTCCGCACCTCAACGCTCCGCACCACGCCGTCCGGACCCGTGAAAACACGTTCGACTTGCCCGCGAGGCCATATGTTTCGCGGCAGAAGGCCATCCGCTATTACGACGATATCGCCTATTTTTACGTTGTCGTTTGGCTTGCGTGCCTCTCCGCGCGGTGTTAGTGTAGGCAAGTATTCGCGTACCCATCTAGTCCAGAACGAGTTAGCTAGAGCCTGTGCCACTCTCCAAGTTTTTCTGTCAGCCTGGTCGCATTCCCCTACGTATGGGAGACCGGTCGCCGAACCTATTAGAAAGTGGTTAGGTGTTAACGCTTCGGCGTCGTCTGGACTCACTGATACATGAGTGAGTGGGCGGGAGTTTACTGTGTTTTCTACCTCTGCTATGACGGTGGCGAGTACCTCCTCCTTCGGTGCGCGCTGGTGGAGGGTGACGGAGAGGGCCGATTTAACGGTACGTATCATACGTTCCCATGCTCCACCCTGGTTCGGCGCGCCTGGGTCGATGTACCGCCATTCCGCGCGTTTATTTATAACGTACTCTCTTAAAGTGGGGTTCCATTCCGCGTACGCTTTCTTGAGTTCCTCATCAGAACCGTGGAAGTTAGTTCCGTTGTCAGTCCAGTATAAACTGGGCCAACCACGCCTAGCTGCCATTCTTCGTAAGGCCATAATGGCAGAGTCCGTGCTCAAGCTCGCTATTAGTTCGATGTGGATCGCCCTTGTCACCAAGCAAGTAAATAGCATTCCCCAACGCTTCTCCCGTCGTCTACCTATAGTTACCCATACCGGTCCGAAACAGTCAATTCCGCAATTCGTAAACGGCCTGACGTATGCACTAAGTCGCGCTTCGGGTAAGTTACCCTTTACGGGAATCGCAGGGGCGGCCCTGCGCATCTTGCATGTGGTACAGTCACGCAGTATCGTCCTAACCGCGGGTCGCAGGCGTAATATCCAGTATCGTTGTCTCAGGTTGTTTACTACTTGCTCACGTCCTATGTGGTGAGTCTTCTCGTGCTCGTTGCGTATTATGAGTCGAGTGAGTGGATGGTTTCCGTGGAGAATAGGCGGTTCTTTCATTGAAACTGGGACTGCGGCCGCGTTTATTCTCCCATTCAACCGTATTATCCTGTCCGCGCCGTATATCGGATCTAACTTTCCTAACTTGCTGGTTTTGTCGACGCTTTTACCGTTTTTCAATCGCGCCAGGTCGTCCTTGAAGCTGTCTTTCTGCGCTTCCCTTAGTAGGACTAACTCGGCTTCTTGCAAGTGTCGCGCTTCGATTCGCGTTGCCCGCCGGCGGCACTTATCTACGAATGCTAATACGTGTGCCGTGGTACGCACTAATCTGGTATAGTTCGAGAAACGCGATATGTCTATTAAACCGTGTTCTACTGTCGTCAGCGCCACCACCTCTTCCTGATCTGGTTGTAGCACGTCTTCGACCGGCCAGTGTTCCTCTGAATCGTACAGGAACGCCGGGCCCTTGAACCAACGATCGTGGCTGGTTAATTGCGTGTTACCGGCGCGTGTCGCATCGTCCGCAACATTGTGCGCGGTAGGCACCCATCGCCATTGACTTGTCTCTGTAAGCTCGGCTATTTCGCTCAATCGGTGTGCTACGTAAGGCGTATATTTAACGGTGTCGTTCCTTATCCAGTGGAGGACCGTCTTGGAGTCGCTCCACAGTATAACTTCCGGTTTCGCTTTGTTATGCTCGGCGATAATTTCAGCCGCGAGCCGCGCGCCTATCAGTCCGGCCTGTAATTCCATTCGCGGTATGCTCTGTGACCTCATGGGCGCGACTTTGGCCTTTCCGGCGACCAGAGCTACTCCTACGCTACCGTCCGTGTGAGTGAAACGCCAGTAAGCGACCGTCGCGTACGCTTGCTCGCTAGCATCGCAAAAGATGTGTAATTGCGTATGCGTGATGTCCCTACTCGTGTCGTAGCAACGCGGTAAACGTAAGTCACGTACGTACTCTAAGTCGGCCTGCCATTCGTTGAATATGGTCGCTTCTTCGATAGGGAGCGGGTCGTCCCAGCCTATTTTCTGCTTCCACAGTCCTTGCAGCATGATTTTAGCCGTTATAGTGTACGGACTGAGTAAGCCTAGCGGATCGAACAGAGACATAACGGCGCTCAACGCTTCGCGCTTCGTAGGCGTTCGTAGCCCTGACTTTACCTCCTCGGGTACGCGATGCATTGCAGTGTTAAACGATAACTCGTCCGTAGTCGGTGTCCATAATACGCCTAACGTTTTACCACAGGCATTTACGTTCGCGCCTAGCTCTTTCGGTGCGCTCGCTTTGTTTTCGTCGGGAATGTGATTTAAAAGCTGCGGTTGATTAGAGCTCCATCCCGCTAGCTCGAATCCAGCTTTTGAATGCACTTCCTGTACCTCGGCTATCGTGCGGGCTGCCGTTTCTACTGAGTCGAAGCTGTCGACCCAGTCGTCCATATAATGGTTTTCCGTTATGGCGCGGTACGCGAGCGGATGTGTGTCCTCGTAATCTGACGCGTTTCTATTCCGTACGCTGTGTGCCAAGAACGGAGAGCTCCGAGCTCCAAATATCATTGATGACATGACGTATTTCCGCGGCGGGCTAGAGCGATCATCGCCACGCCACAAGAAATGCTGAGCTACGCGATCTTCCGGTCTAATTTGTACTCTTAGAAACATTTCTCGGATATCTGCGGTCACAGCTACTGCTTGTTCTCTGAATCTGAACAAGACACCGTACAGCGCGCGCAACATATCAGGTCCGTCTAACAGTGCGTCGTTTAAGCACGTGTTGTTGACTCGCGCGGCGGCATCGAAAACTAGTCTCGTTTTCCCGGGTTTGTTCGGATTCGTGACCGCGAAATGTGGTAAGTACCAGACGCGCGGGTTCTCGTCATCTACAAATTTACTTTCGGACGCGTATCCTTTTTCTAGCAATTTCTCTACCTGTTCCGTGTACGCGAGCTTAAAGGACGGCGATCTATCCATCTTTTTCTCGATCCCTCGTAGACGATGTAGAGCCATATCGTAGCTAGGTGGCATAGTGACGTCATCCGAATTCCATGGTAAGCCTACTTCGAAACGATTGCCGACGCGTTTCGCGGTGGCGTCGAATATCGCTTTCGCTCTTTCATCTGCTGCTATCGGTTTGCGCTTTGATGAAATACCTAGAGCATCGATATCAAAGTGTGCTTTTACTAGTTCGTTTAGATCGTCGTTCTGATCGCAGCGGGTTTCCCTAGCTTTCACGTGTAGTACGGTCGCGTTATCCGAGGTGATCTGTCTTGTCACGGACCCGTGGAGTACCCATCCTAGTCGAGTGAGTGACGCGGCTGGCTGTTTATTCTTGCCAGTGAGTAATCTACGCGTGACGATAAGATGCCAATTATCAGCGCCTACAAGAATTCGCGGTTTCGCGTTCGCGTAACAAACGTCATCTGAATTCAGTTCGCGTAGATGCTCGTATTGTAACGTCTCAGGTCTCACAGACTGATGCCCTAGAACGAGATTTCTAACCGTGCGTGCTCTAATCGGTTGGTAACGTGACTGACCTCTGCCCCTTATCTCGATTTCGACCGCTTGACTGTCCGGTTCTTTTTGGCTCGACGTGACTCCGTGGATATGCAACGTTCGCGTCGGTCCGTTCGCTCCGACTATCCCGGCTATCTCTTCGTCGACCAATGTTACTGTCGATCCTTCATCTAGCAACGCGTAAGTATCGACTTCTTTACCGTTTGGTCCCGTAATCGTAATCGGACATACTTTTAAGAGTATCTGGTTGCTTTCCGCGTGGTGTGCGGACGCTGCGACCACGGACTCTTCCTTTTCGTTGGCGACTATCTCACGCTTTAAGTGAAGGAGCTCGTGATGCGATTGGCGACATTCCTCTACACCGCATCGCTTCGCTTTACACTTAAAACGTCTGTGCTTGCTATTCAAGCAGAGAAAACATATGCGAGTTTCCTTTGCCCATTCCCATCTTTTTGATATGGGCATAGCCGCGAGCTTTTTACATTGGGGAGTGGCATGCTCCGCCCCGCAACAATAACACGTATCCTTTTTCGACGGTGTATCATCGGTTGTTGCGTAAACATTTGCTCCGCGGTTTCGTTCGTTCGCTTTCGGTTCTCTTTTAAAGTTACTCGCGCCTCGTGCCGTTCCTGTCTGACCGGGGTTAGAACCGGGGTTAGAGAACGCGTGTCGCAGTGTGCGATCAGCTTCGCGCATTAGGAATTCAGATAAGGTTATTATCTCGGGCTCTGTCCTATTACCGTAATCTTCAGCGTAGTCGCACCATCTCGATTTAAGGTGTGGACTAAGCTTCTCTATTACTTGACGCGACAACATCTGGTTTCGTAGGTAGTCTCGGTCGTCTATACCCGCGATTACCGTCACGATACTTTGTAAATTTATGGCGAACGAATTTAGTTCTACGGCAGAATTCCCTACTCGCGGTAGTTTCTTTAAGTCTTCTAACGCTTGATCGATAATGATTTCCGGCCGGCCATAACATTGTTCTAGTGTCCGCATGATAATTTTAGGATCCCTAGCCGTACCTAACAACGCGGATACGGTCTTTTGTGCGTTTCCTCTCAGGCAAGTTCGAAGACGCGATAAGTTCTCCATGGATGAGAAACCATGTAACTGCGTTGTTACTTCAAAGGCGACCTTGAAAGGCAACCATTCTCCCGCGGCGCCGGAAAACAAAGGCAAGTCGTACGTTTGTCTAGACGGTGCGTTACTTCGCGTCATTCGTTCTAGCGTGTCTGCGAGCCGCTCGAGCCCGCGCTCTTTAGACCTATGAGGCGTGGGTGACCTGGGTCGATGCGGTGTTTCGAACGTAACTTGATTCGGGTTCCCTACAGGAGGACGTCTTTCAGTCCTTCTTTCGCGAACCGGTGGTGGTGGGGGTGACGGTCCCCTTTCTAAATTTGATTCGACACACTCCCCTCGTTTTTGAGTGTTTTGAATCCAATCGCTGACTCTACGATTGGTATCCGTTGTCTCCTCCGCGCAAACGCTTTCTCGATCCGTCTCTTCGCGAATGGTGGCGACGTCCGCGGCTAACCGTTTCCTAACCAAGGTGGCTTGCAACAGCAGTTCTTGCTGTCGAATAGCAGCGAGTTGCTCCTCAGCTTCGAGCTCAGCCTGTCTTATTCTCGCGATCGCGCTAGCAGTAGAACGTCGTGACTGAACCGACGGGGCTCGCGTTCTACGTTCGTTATCGCGTGAAGTTAATCGCGGCGGTTGGTCGGTCGCGGGCAAGTCGGCAACGGTCTCTGTGTTTCGCGGTTGTACGGACGTTGGTGCGGACGGTGACGCGGGATAATCATCATATATACGATGATTCTTTTCTTCGGCCGCTTGGCTTCTGGTGGTCGGCATCTTCTTGGCTCTTGTTGCCCCTACGCTGCCTACCTCCCTAGCGGTCCCTACCTCCCTAACTGTCCCTAGCAGTCCGTCGGAAGGGCCCGGGTTTAATCGGGATATGCTTCCTCAGGGATGGATGGTTTTGGGAAAGGTAAGGTGGGTTCCACCCAGCAGAGGAGCGGAGTCAGATACGGGGTGCTCGGTAGTCGGCTGGAATGTCCGACCCCTTTGGCGAGTGCCTACAGTCTGGCCCCCGCACTGATTTCCACTCTTACCGGCGAGGAAGTGCTATTTCAGTCCGCGTTCCCGTTGAACGGTCTTGATGGACTGGTGGTGTTGCACAAAACACCACACCGCCTTGCGGCGTTAACTCTGAGACCCTGGCCGTTGGCACCGTTAGGTGGCCGGGGTAACAGAGCCGTGGATAAACCACGTAATTACGTTTTTTCCACGGTGACTCGAAGTGCAGTGCAGACGGCACTCGTCGTAGTTGCACCGTTGGGTGATCTTCCCAGAACTCGTCGTGGTCGCACCGTTGGGTGATCTTCACAGACTCGACGTAGTTGCACCGTTGGGTGATCTTCCCAGAATCGACGTAGTTGCACCGTTGGTAGCTTCTTTGTACACGCCGTATACAACAACGTTCAAGTTGTATACGACTGTAACCGACGATTTTCACGTCGCATACAACGGCGTTCAGGTTGTATACGACTGCAGCGGTGATACCGCTTACAAAAGCGTTCAAATTGTAAGCGGCAGGTTTCCTCGGCGATCTTCACGTCGCATACAACAACGTTCAAGTTGTATACGACTGCAGCCGATAATCTTCACGTCGCATACAACAGCGTTCAGGTTGTATACGACTGCAGCGGTGGCACCGCTTACAAAAAACGTTCAATTTGTAAGCGGCCGGTTTCCTCGGCGATCTTCACGTCGCATACAACAACGTTCAAGTTGTATACGACTGCAGCCGATGATCTTCACGTCGCATACAACAGCGTTCAGGTTGTATACGACTGGAACTGCTTCTTGAAGTATCCGGCACTCGATGGACCAAACAACTATTGGGGTCAGGGTGCTCGATGAAATGAAACTCTTGAGTGACTCCTTTCCATAAACTTGTGGACTGTATATTTTAGGTTCAGATACAACACTTTGAAGCAATACCTTGAGGCAATACAATTAAAACAGGATTTCTCTTAGCTTAAGTACAATTTTTGTGTCGGCAACTAGTGCCAGGCACCAGTGGGTATGACGCGCCTCTCGGCCAATCAGAGCGTCGCATGGCGCGCGCGCGCGATCTATATCGCTGTCCCGCTCTTGCGGGAGGTGCGTCTCTCTCTGATCACAGGTCAGCACATCGTGACATTTTCTAACTTAGAATTTACTAATGATTCTATACATTTATATAGGTATACATAAAGGCTATGTAGTGTAATCTGCTACTTACTTATAACAATTAACAAAATCGACTTATCTAATAACAATTTGACAAAATCGACTTATCTATCCGCAACAACCACTAAACGCTAATGTTATCAATTATTATCTATGGAATATAATTACACATATGGAGTATTTTGGACGCTGATTAAATCGTTGCGGTGATATAATGGGTGTGTTATGATGATACTATTTGTATAATTATTAAACAACATATGTTTAAAGAATTCATGTTTCATTTTTTCCTTCGGGCAAAGGACAAATTAAACTCTACAAATTGAAAGTCATCCATATCTTGGAAATTACTATTTTGCGGCAGAATGATATGTGAAGAGTTAGTTGGGTTAGACCTATTGCACAGAGTTGATGTAGTCTTACACCATTTAATAATGAGACAAAATAATGTAGTCACATAGAGTAAGATTCTCATCAGATAAATATGCGTTTACTTATAATTTTATACTTAACAATGACACCAATCGTGATAACCTTGGATCACTAACAGTTGACAGCATGAACTCGTTTATAACGTTAGTCTGTATAACTAATGTAATTTGCATCCCAATGCGTTGTCGTGTCACTAGAGGTCACTGGTTTTATTATATCACTCCACTTCAAATATACATAAAGACTAGACCATTATTCCATTAAAAACAGGTAGGTGGGTGGTGGAGATCACAAATAAAGGTCTTCTCATTAAAGTACGCCTACTTTTTAGACAAAAATAATCACTATAGCATCTTATTATTGTGTTATTTAGAGCTCATTAAAGGCCTAATTAATTGTAACGATTTCAAGAAAATGTTCCGTATATGGGTATGAATTTTGTTTGAATCGGAGAACATCATTGAATAATTTATTTTAGCACTTTATAATTCAATAAAGATGTAGATGGAGTAGTTGCCCAGACAGCCACTCAGATTTCTACATCAAAAAGTGTTTGAACTCAAGCTGCACTAAATGAAAATGAAAAATAAACGAAAATTAACTTAAAATCTCTAATGAAAAAACAAAATGAGAATAATATTTCCAGAAATCAAATAAACCTGAAACTACAAGTAGTTTCAAAGTTATCCATAGTTAAACTAGCAAGACGAGAGATTGGACAATCCACGAAAACGGTGGACCTATAATCCTGTGAGCGCATTCAAAGCGTTAATACGATTTGATTATCTCGAGGTATTGTTTTGTTTGGGCCATAAGCCTCGAGGCGGACGTCCAGGGGTGCGTGCTACCCGTTATTAATTTAACCACAACACTAATTAATCTCGCCCGATGCGGACTTTCCCACGGTGGCCGGGATTCGTGCTTATGTGGCGTTTGAGACCAATTCAGCTCTGACTTAAGCGATGCCGACAGTTGAAATGATAAATTTCATAAGTGAAGTCATTTCACGTGATTCATAGCCCAGACTTGAGGTGACTCGTAATTAATGTAACGAATGGATTGCAGATTCCTTTGTAACATAGATCTGTCTTGTTCTTCTCTCGCTATTTTAGTTGCTGTTTTATCTGAGAATATATATATTTACGGACATAAATTGAAAACATTCACCCGAGAATCATAGCTACATACACTCTCGACCCAGTCACCTTTCAAACTCAACTTTCATCCGTTTGGGGGCTACGATGCCACAGACAGATATACTCGTTAAACTTATAACACCCTCTGTTTGCGTCCATCGGAGTTTAAAAAGAGGGCACAACGAAAGAGCTACCTCCATTTATTAATTTTGAAGTAGCGCTTTGCAGAAAGCGAAAAATAAAAATTATCTCCCTTCATTCTCTATATCTGCTATTTACCGGTAGTCACTCAGATATAATACGAATCGTCCGTTACTGGGATTTGCTAAATAATAATTCACTATATACATATTTTGTGAAAGTGAAACAATAGCGACAGAGCGTTTTTGAGGATTCTTATGTAGGTAATAGGAGGTATCAAGACACTCCCGTTCGACACACTACGCTAGGTATAGGTAGGTACCTATACCAATTGGATGGCCGATTTATCGTAGTCTGTCGTCAATCAATTTAGACAGGCTATCAGGAAAATTAAACTATAACTCTATTATATATTATGTATATTATTTTGGATCTACCTACATAAAACTCTATTTATTCACGTGAAGCTTTACTGACTGGAGCTTTTGAGAACCGTACACTTACAATACACTTGTACCAAGATAATGTTAAACCTATCCTACTAATATTATAAGTGCGAAAGTTTGTGTGTGTATGTGTGTGTGTGTGTGTGTGAATGTTTGTTACCACGTATCACCGTAACTACTAAACCGTTTTTGATGAAATTTGGAACAGAGGTTTATTATACCCTGGACTAACACATAGGCTTTTTATCCCGGAAAAGGTTCCTGCGGGATAGCGGGAAGACGCGGGTGAATCACACGGCGCAACTAGTAAGTTAATAGCTCTAAGCTGCTTAAAGAAGAAAAAAAATCTTCTCAGAGGTTCAAATAGCCCTTTAATAACAATTACGCAATTCCTACTATGTGACGTCTTAGAAACACGGATAGTACATTCTGTTAAGGTGTACAGTGAGGTAGCAATAAAATAAATGGACTTCTTTCCTTCTCATTGCCTCCAGAGATTGGAAGGCCGCGCGCCGCGGACGAGGCTACGGTCGCATCTACATATTATGTCACCTGCTCTAGGACAGAATGAGGAAGCACCTTACTCTATGACATTAATTAATGATGCAGGTAAACTTTACGTACTATCTATACGAATATTATAAAGAGGTCACATTTGTTTGTTAGTTTGGATTCTTTGGATGTATATTGTTAATCTCCAAAATCCAAAAATTCTTCGTTAATAGGAAGCTTCATCATCCCTGAGGGCTATGTTTTAATCTGATAAAGTAGATTTATCATTAAGAATAATGATATTTCTAAAACGAGCCGGATAAATATTAGAGAACTAGTTGCTCTACTATCTTACGTCGGCTAAACTGTTTGATTAGAGTTCATTTAATGTATGAAAAAAATGTAAGCTTCCATAATAATTGTAAGTCTACATAAAAACACCGCAACATTAAATATAGCTTTTGTGAAAACTTGTGCTTGTCAAAATCTTTATCTACCCGTGCAAAACCGGGGCGGGGCTCTAGTGTTCCTATACACTTCTCGTACAGTCAGCGACAAAAATCGCTAAACAAAAACAAATTTTCCGATTGTTTTCATCATCTTAAACACCAACCTTTGACCGCATGATCACTTCACATCAGGTGTGCTTTGTTGTGGTCAAACGCTACCTTGTAAGTTGTGAGAAAAAATCCAAACATTCCTGCTCCAAAGCACATTTGAAAAATCTAGTATGCTCAGCTACTTTTGTCGCTGACTGTACCTATGACGTGAATATAAATAAGACTGGAATATCCTAAGATGCGTTCCGTTTTGATTTCATAGCTGGATTTTAAAGCAGCGTGGTGTGCAAGCTTCCAACGAAACCGTAGAAGAGACGCCTGAAATTTCGTCGAGTAAACAAAGTTTCATTAGCCGTGTGTGCCGGGGTTCATAAACCGAGCTTTTGAGTATGTGCGCCGTGTAGTGAGACGTAAATTACATTCAACACTGTTTACCTAAAGCTCTGAACGACAATATTAAAGTTAGTGTAATTTAGTAAATTTAGTATCCAGTAATCAAGATCAAGTTTATGCGATTGTTTACACCTGACTCGTAGAAATGGCAAAATACAGTCTGACATTGATTGCTATTTTTTTCTTTTGTCTAATAAGAAAAGGTTTTAGACATCACCGAACACTGGGATTAATTAACCCCCATCAACAGCCTATTACGTTCCCACTGCTGGGACTCAGGCCTTACTCAGAGTGAGAGTATGGGCCATAATCTACCACGCTGGCCTAGTGCGGGTTGGTAGATGTCGCATGCCCTTGAATGTTGTTGTTCTTGGTTTCCTCACGAAGTTTTTCTCCACCGTTTTGAGCGATGGCAAATCGACACTATCGGGATTAAGGCATGCCAATAAATACACCGAGGTGTAGGTACCTATGGCATGATGATTATCTCTATCATAGAAACTCTTGAAACTTGCTAGGTTTTAGCATGTTTGCTTGCAGTTAATATATATAAAGATAGAGGCGAGCGAAACCTCAGCAAACTAATACACGAATGACGACAAGTTGAGAACGGTGTTGCAGCAATTCTGTGACACTAACTTAGATGAACATGTCCAAGATTACGATCATATATGTCACGAGATCAAAGTCTCTCGGGTCAAGGAGTTTGCGAGACGATTTTAGCTGGGAGGGGCTGCCTTCGGAAAATAGAATGACGTCTTTTAGCGCAATACAGACACAAACCGGAGCGGTAATGTATGAACACGTTTCTACTAAATCGAACAATGCATCTTAGTAAAAGCACCAAGCCTCCGCCAGCAAGCTTCTACAATCTGTTGGTGGTGTACTTACCTATAGGTATGTTTTTATATAATAGATAAGTAAAATCATAAACTAATGTGTTCCGCCCATTCTCACACACTAAATACACCTTCATGAAATCAAAGGAAAAATGTTAAATATTTTTTTCTAAACTGTAACGTCATACAATTTTCAAAGGGAGCTCGTTTGGTATCAGTATTTGGTATTGATAGCTAATCTGCAATATCTACATGCATCATACAAAGGAGCTTACTACAACGCTCTAAGACCTACCATCTAACATCTACCATCAAGGATCGCAGGGATTTGGATATAAGCTTTTAGATATTGCCATAGCTGGTTTGATTTTCTAACAAATGTTGATGATTTCACTAATGTGTTGCAGTCAGAAGGTACTTGACCGATATATTTTTAAAGTTGTTACGCATGTTTCATTTTATATTCGGTTCACTGTAAATAACAGCACGGAATTGCGAACGTAATTTCAATTAGTAACATGCTACATTTTACAAATCTCAAGAGGATCATCACTTTTAAAATTAGCCTGAGCATTTTCATTCTTAAATCTTACTCACTCAGTTTTATTTTAGTTGCCAATAGTGTAACAATGTAGGCTCATTTTAAAGAGTTGTTGTGCCAAAAAACTGTCACAATACGTCCAGGACATATTTTTAACTGTCGGATGTGGAATGAAATATCCGCTGCGTAAAATTTCTTCTAAGAGACATCTAGCGGGGATCTAGAGAACGTGTGACTTCTTATCGTAAAATATAGATGGCGTTATTAGTCTTGACATGGCTTGTGTTTATTAGATTGTTTTGATTCGTCTGTTTTATAGGACCGGAATTGATCCAATAGCTATTAAAAAAATTTTGTTAAAGCTATTATTATAGACAAAATATTTAGAGCATTAATTAATTCCTTAACATATAAGTAAATAACATAGTAAATAGATATCTCATATACGAGTAACCTATACATAATTATATAAAAATAGCTCTGACCCTTAACTAGGATTCCCTGTATCTAGGGTATCAGATACTATGCGGATCGGGGATCCACCACCCATCCAACACCCAGACACAGAAAAAATACTTGGGCATTTTTAAGGAACAAATATTGGTACCGTTGCGGGAATCGAACCAGCGACCTTACGCTTCGCAGTGGGCTATTCGCCAAAAACACGCACACACACAATAAAACTAAAAAATCCAGTTCCCAATACAGGTGTAGCGTGACGCCATCTTCGACCACATCGTCACAACATCAGGTGGCTAGTGGTCAAACCCTGTATGAAGTAAAAAAAAAAAAAGAAAACTATCGTGGACTAAATTGCATCGACCGTTAAATTGCAACATTGGATGTCAATAACATTACGAAATATGATTGCTTATGTGTCACCAGCGCCCCCACAGCTTGTTACTTCCGGTGTCGAATCGCTTCCGGCGCGCCTGCGGCGTCAGACGCTGCTCTTTGTTGGGGACCCTGACGTGTCGGATCTCCTGGACTCAGGTGACTAGCCACATGGAAAACTGTTACTATAATGTACTGGAAATGTCCTGTTTTGTATACCAATTAAATAAAATACAAAATAAAATAATATCCCTACTTATCCCTACTGATATTGTAAATGCGAAAGTAACTCTGTCTGTCTGTCTGTCTCGCTTTCACGCCTAAACTACTGAACCGATTTAAATGAAATTTGGTATGGAAATAGTTTAAGCCCTATGAAAGGACATACTTTTTTATTGCGATAAACTGGAGCCAACAATAGTAAAAAATAAAAAATAAAAGTAGATACCATTGCAAGGTTTTAAAGAATTAGCTTGTTGCCCCCCGTAGATGAGTAGATGAAGTCTTGTGCATTTTCTAAACTGTTCAATATTATGGTCTCTATTCACAAAAAAGGTCGATGAACCTATTTTAGTTGAAATTGGTTTTCTTTTGTTTTCGCTGACGTGAAATTTTACGAGCCAGAATAGACAAAACTCATGGTTTTCTCGGGCTCTTTGTCTTTTTATGAATCAGAGGGTAATGCTATCTTCTATATTATAATATCTACATATTATGTAAAGTCACTGACTTTCTTGTAGAACCAATATTTTTGCAATACATTCGGTCCACTTAAACGAACGAAAAGAACGCCAAAAAAGCTGCCAATCTGCCAATGGATTTGAGTAAAATTTGGAAAGGAGGATGAACATAGGCTACTTTTTGTCCCACAAAAGAGTACCTGCGGGATAACAGGAGAACAACTAAAAACAAAATTGCACATACGTGTGAGTAAGAGTAAGAGTAAGTAAGTGTGAGTAAGTGTTCTACATTAGCATGTCACCCATAAAATAGATGTTTATTTCAACGGAAGCTATAGGTATTTGCAGTTTTTCACATAACTTCCTCGCGTCTGCATTTTCCAAGTTTACGACATGTAACATCAGCTGATATTTCCGTCAGACGGAACACGGCTTGGCAATACATTAGCGAAAGACGATTCAAAATTCATAACTGTGTATGTATGCATGTTCAATATAAGAAACAAAGTAACAAAAACGAACGTAAACGAACGTCGAACGTGCATATTTAGAACATCAATTTTAGAAACAATTTTTTTTGTTCTAGGATACTTTTCATCAGTTTATCACGATGAAAAGTATCCTATGTCCTTCCATAGAGTTCAAACTATCTCCATACCAAATATAAAGATACACATAAAGATCTGATCTGATAGACATAAAAATCTTATTTGCGAAAAAGGTAACAAACAAAGCAAGTTACTTCCGCATTTATAAACATGGTATCGATTGCTTTGACTTTAGTTTAAAAAGTTAAACTCATTGTAGCTTTATCGATTTATTTAATTTGACCTATCTCTTATTGTCCCATCAAGGGTCTGGGACGCGTAAGGCAATTATTTATTCGATCGTTGCCAATATTATAGAGTAGTGTCTGATGTTAATTGAAATGCCAGCATCATTGCCCCTGCACCAAAATGGGCGCGGCAGCGGCAGACTGAGATTGGACAATTTAATTGGCGGTGATTGATAATTTAGATAGAGGTTATTACAGACCCCTCTCGGCTCTTGCCATGTCACCCGTAATGTAATTATTTTCGTTTGTCGACGGCACAAGCTTTCGCTAAAATTTGAATAGGTGATATTTTGACTACTATACTCTATAGGTAACTTCCAATTCATTTTTAACAGTGATCACTTCGCATAATGATGCGTGATGCAATCGTGTGATTTTCCTATTCGCAGTATAGTTTTATATAGCACCTTCGTTACATTGCATAAAAGTTTAAATTCGTGTTGCAAAACAACAAGGTATGCGTTCGCAACTTTGAGTCACCAAAGGCCATTTAGCACAGATTTAGACGATCCAAATATTTTCACGGACGTCGCACTTGCCTCTCTCGGCAGGCAAATTATTCTCGCTAGTTATTGGGAAAACAGAACCAGGGGGCACTGGATGGACACTGGATTATTTATAATGGAAACTGTTTACTGCAGTGTTATCGCAGAAAATGTGTCCGTTATCAGTTTAATTATATTATTTGCATGGTTCGGTGTAACTTCTAGCTATCATTTTCGTGATTATCTGCATTGTTAACGATGGCGATAAGAAAATATCTAGCAACAGAGTTCAACACAGCTGTCGATCATTTGTGTTAAAGCTAGTTACAAATACAATGCTAACCTATACATACATATATGTGTGCATATGATTACCGTATTCATGAAGTAAACATGACGTCACAATGCTGTAATTATAGTGCCAATGTCATGAACGCAAATACAAGGTTAGAAATAATGTTACTGCTTTTTTAGATCTCAGAATATGCTTAATAACTAAAATTAACACATACGATTTAACCGTCTCCTTGGCATGTCTTTTAACTAGAATACTCAAACTTACATTTTTATAAATTTAAGTATCCTCTAAATGCACAATCTCATTTGAGACGAGATTTCGAACAGTTAGGCTAAAAGTTATAACGTCGGCTTGAGTATCTGCAGGTCGTAGGTTCGAATCCTACAACGAGCTTCAGTTTTCGGTGAAGGAAAACAGCATGATGAAACCACAACCACTTTCAACCACATCGTCACTTAACATCAAATAAATTGTGGTCAAACGCTACCATGTAAGAAACAACAAAAAAGTTGTATAAAACCCAACCAAAATCTAGAAAAACATATATTTAAATTTTAAATATCTACAGGTCGCAGGATTTGTTACCTAAAGAATATAATATAGTTTCATAACATAGCATTATTACTGATGTTTAACAATATTTCCTTTATGTAATTTCATTTGTTTTTTATTTAAAATAATTATTACTCTCCCGGGCACGGGCGCAATACAATATATATATCAAGTATAAAGCATACCTAATGAAAAAATCTGGTATAGTCTTTGACGTGTTTCTGATCTCACAATGCACTAGTGTAAATAGGTCAGAGCTAAAATGGAAAATATCTCTATAGATAACCTTAGCCAGCGTGATTTGTGTTCTGAAATAATGGACGCAAAGGTATTCACTGCATAAATCGGCAAATCCATAACCCTAAATACAACGTTATTAATATTATATCATATCTACAAAATCCATGCAGACGTCAATATCCACACTCTAAAATCTAACCTATAATGGAATGGAATGGAATACAAAATGTATTGGCAACATTACTAATGCATACGTTTCTAATACGATACAGATTTATTCCAAAAAAAACATTCAGTAATTTAAGTGGAGGACGTTGTTAGGTTTTAAAATTCATACAAAGGAAATATTTCAATATTATTACAGATAAAAGTGAGTCAAAACTTACCTGTTTTTAATTTGTGTCACGTCGCTAATTTTGTGTCGATTCGGCGATGATTACTCCTGCTTAGACTAGGACACAATGATGACATAGAAGTAACTGTTAATTTTTAATAAGCTATATAAATTTACAATCATGCAGCGGCACACACTTTACTATATATACATCAGGCAAACAATATAACAGTCTCAATTAACACAGCGTTAGTCTCATTTATAACGTAACAAACGTAGGAAATATTTTCCAACGGCTAGCACTATTATAATCACTGCACACCAAATCATAACGTGCGGGGATGCCGGTTCACTCTTCGACTCACCGGAGCTCTCAGTCCCTTTCTCATTTTCTTTCGTGGTGAAACGCACAAATTCTTGCAAATGACTCGGCAAATTCCTCACGTCTTTTTCTTGGCCACCTTCAATCACTTTTATTTTATGTTCTATCACTTTTGGTTCCCTATACACATTGCTACCGGTATCTCTTTCATCTTCTGTTTCAGGATCCCTAATACCTAATTTGTCCCATCTTTCGCGAGCCTTTGATATAAATTCTTTTTCTATACGGTTATTTACTTGAGAGTCAAGCAGAGCTATTGATGGCATACTTTTCGATATTTTACTGCTTGTTGTGGCTGGAGTATTTGTAATTTTGATTACTTTGTGTTGTTTCCTCTCCTCGCGTTGAGCCATTTGGGTCACATACTCTGAATACATTTTTTCACGCAGTAATTCTTCCTGGCTACTTGAGAATAACGATGAGAGTTTGCCCTTTTCGTGTTTTTGGTTAAAAATCATATCATTTTTTTCTCTTTTTTCTGGAGCACTTAATGAGGAAAAAAAGTCTCTTCTTTTTGATATGAAATAATTAGTAGGTTCTTTAACCCTTTCATCTTCAGGAAAATTCTTTTCGGATATTAAGGGAGCTCTAGGACTCGTTTTCTGTGATGAAGAAGGCACAGTTTTTTGAAGACCTTCGAGGCGCTGAATTTCAGCTTCTACTTCTTTTTCCTTCAGTCGGATGTATTCCATTTGCTGATCACATAAATCTTTGGGTAATGACGGCCTTCGTGGGCAATCGCTGATACTGTCTCTAGTGTTTGTGTAGTACCTATGCATATTTTGAATAGATGATATACCGTCTTCGATTTCTTTATTCAAATTCCCTGTTGAAAAGTGAAATATCTTACGTTCACTTTTTATGGAGCGCATTGAGCTATCAGTAAAATCTGAACTTTCGTCGCTTTCGTAAACAGAAGATATCATTTTTTTAGGCCTTGGAGGTGGTATAGGCTTAAATGAAAAATTGTCTTGCATTTTGTTATGCTTCATAGCTGTGGTCTGTGAAATGGTAAACTTATTTTGTAGTTGGTCTAAGCTGCTCTGTTTGTTATATGTATTGATATTTTTAGTCACTGTAGGATCGCGTATAAGGGCTAACAAGCGACTTCCAGTTTGAGATTTGAAAGGCACGATAGGAGAAACATCATGATCTGTTTCATCTTTCTGCTTGTCTTTGGTGTAAGACTCGCTATACCCTCTACGGTCAACATATTTTCTATGCATATTTACGAGTTCGGTGGCATCTTCTTTTGTCATAACCGTTTGTGTTTTTTCCATTAGCATTTTTTGTGAAGGAGATAAGCAAACATACACTGGTTCGGTTTTTGTAGGCACCCCGGTCCAAACTTCCTCTTCCCGAGATTTCTTCTTTAATGAAGAGTTTCGGGGCTGTAATGGTGGAGGCATTGGTTCTTTAGTTTTTGATGGCAAAACTACTTTTTCTATAGGCGATAAGTCAGGCAGTGGGTAATAGGGCATGTTATTTTCTAAAGACTGCTCGTTTTTACTATATCTTTTTTCTTCAACTTGATTTTCTATTGTGTATTTTCCAGCAATATTTTGTAAGCGTTTGGATACTGACGCAAGTTCTTCCAGAATTTTGTCTCCATAAGGAAACGAAGCAATTTTTCTCACACATAAGTCTCGAAGATGCAACGGCTCTTTAGTGGTCAGATCTAACTTTTTAGCCTCAGTTGTAGCTCCTGCAACATGTGCAAACACGTCTTTAACATGACTACCATCAGATACAGATTCATTGTTTTCTGTATTTGATTTGATGTTTTCGAAGTTTTCATCATGCAATATGTTAGATACATCATTCAAGGACGAAGAAGTTGGGTTATATTTTGCAGTGCATTGAGAAGAGCAAACACTACTGGATGAATCTTGACGAACAAACGTATCGTTGGTATTTTCGGCAAGTTCTGAATCTGACACTTCTTTTATTAGATTGTTTATTGCGTCATTTAATTCACATTTTAAAACTTTTATTTCTAAATCGTATTTGTCATTATTTTTCTGAATGTTTTCTTCAATGACGTTCGGTGTTTCTGCTAATTTCTCATTAGTATTTCCGAAAGAATTTGCATTGCTCCCTTGTGTTGTTTCAGCATCTTTCACGTATAAATTTGTTTTTATATTATCTGTCGAGAGAACAACTATTTCATGAGAATTTTGAACAGACTGTTTTTGTTCTTGATTATCTTTTACATAATGTATGTCAATAATATGTTCATCGCTTTTATTTTCCTTTTCATCTTGGAGCTGACTATGACTGCTACTTTTAGAAATAAACGTGTTTTTTAGTAAATTTTCTGTGTCTGTTACTTCTATAGTAGGTGTAATCATGCGGACTGATACATCGGTTTCCATTCCGTCATCAGTTTCATCTCCGCAATCGTGCAATGAGCTAGTACTACTAGAAGAATCTGTTAGGTATACTACTTCAGCTCCTGTCATTTTTTCTACTGTTTGCATCGTCCAATCACCTCTTGCTTCAGTGACTTCAGGTTCTTTCATTTTTGCCCCAACTAGCACACATGGTTGAGAAACCAAACGGCCAAATGCTTTTTTGTGAAAAGTGGTTTCTGTCTTCCTTGACATTTTCTCTTGGGTCTTATGTTTATCTTCGAATACATCATCTTCTAAATCTTCACAATCACTTTTCTTATCGCTTAAATATGACTGACGACGAGATGATTTAGATGATTCACTACTTCCTTCTTCATCGATAACGTCTAATGTTCGTGGTGGACCGAGTCTTTGCAATCCAAAATCATCAGCTAAGCCTTTCTTGCGTAATCTGTGTCTAATTTCACGGTTTATAATTTGTTCAATCTCTGCCTTTATTTCGACTGAATTTTCTGGATGTGTTGACAAATCTAATGTTCTTAAATAATTTCGTAAAGATGTTTCAACATCAGAAGTCAAAGAAATGTTTATTTGTTGGCACTGAGCTACATTAAGCGGCACTGTTGTAATAGACAATGTTCCAGTTGCAACATCACTCAATGGTGCCGCATCAACATCTTGTAGTTCACCGGTATTTTCCCATTCTATGTCAGACTCAACATCAGACACTAAAATATTACTAGTGTCTACTAAAGCTGCAGTACTTTCTTCTTCCGACTGAGTGGAAATATCTTCTGTAATATCGACAATTTTTGTAGCATCCTCATTATCCAGGCTTTTACTTTTAATCGTGTTATTCAATTTAGGTTTACTTTTTAGGGATTGGTCAGGAGATTCCACTATGTATGCCGCAGTTTCTTGTACTTCAACGTTTCCATCTTCGACGATATTAAAATGTGGAGTAGGAATTCGTAAAGTTTCAACTGTAGACGTACTACTATTGTTATTAACATCTTCACTTACACACACAGCATCACTACATACAACTTCCGGAATACTTTGATTTTCTACAGTTACATTTTGAATCAATATATTTTCGACAATTACAGCATCATTATTTTTTTCAAACTCGGGTAATGTATTAATATTATCTATTTCGGCACTACACGATCCTTCACTTTCTTTTTCGATCACTTCACAATTATTTTTATCGGTGTCGGTGCGATGGTTCTTATTTTTGTTACGTTTGTTTTTGTTTTTACGACGCTTTGGCCTTTCAGGCATGTTTAAAAGAACCTAAACACTGTTATCACTAGCACAACGTTATCACTATCACAAACACACGTTCATTGAAAAGCGAGTCTACGCATCTCACGACACCGGTATCTATTGCGTAGGAGTGACGACTTGGGCAAGGTGCGTCCTAGCGAGCGTCAGCGCTAGGGTTTTCGTATCGTTCGTGGATAAGGGCCCGCGGGACGGGGACGTCAGATTCGGGTTCGAGGTTAGCGATTGTGATATTTGTGATTTTTCGGCGAGCGGACGCCGACCGCGGCAGTCGTGCACTAGCGCGGCGATTTACTGATAATTATAAATGGGTCGAAGTACGTGAGCGAGCGCTGTGGACTTTATTTTTACGCGGAGACGTGTACGAGAGTGGTGCGCGCGCGATGCCAGCACTCGCTCGGACACGGAGGGAACGCGCGCGCCGCCCGCCGTCGTTCGCCGCTCCACGCCGAGCCACAGTCAGGCCGATTTATCACCGCGTACTATGTAAATCTTTAATTAATATTGCACACACGCTCTTTCACCATTTTAGGGTGGAATAACGGGGAGGAGGTCGAAAATACAATAGCTACCAAGACTTATTAGGCTTTGAACAGACGCATATAAAATTAGTTATTCTCAAACCTCTAAACAATAAAGCATTATTCATACAAAGTGCTCAAGTGTATATAAGGTATAGGTAGGTACTTATCGTCTAGTAAACGGTTATCTTGTATTATATTTTAAAATAAACGAATCGTATCAACAAGTCCTTGTTAATTACGGTTTATGAGATAATGGCTGAAACGTTTAAAAAGGAAGCATATTGCAATTTTTCGGTACCTACATGAATTTTTGTTTTTAATTTCTTGAAAGGATATCCTCTGCTAGGTTTCATGGAGATACATTATTTTTTTCATTCGAGACAGATAAAAATTCTTGTTAACTCTAATTTTTAGTCTTGTAATTTCTACCTTAACGACTCCATCAAAAGAGGCCTTCGTGGCCAATGTAAAACGATAAGAAAAATCGGTTGAGCTATCTTTTGATTACCTTGAGATAAAATTATAAGTAGGTTTATTTCAATGTTACAACAATTAATGTAAGGATATTTTTGTTTCCACATTTAACACGTTTGATCTCGACAAGCTCCCAGCTTTTTTCCGTGGGAGCTCATTCAGCATTCTCTCAGGAAATAATTATTTTTCCAACCTATATATTCAAACTATATTTCAATTTAAAGTGTGTTGCTGTGTTTTTTTTTCAGTCCCACCAAGACGGCTGGAACGTTTTTACCTGACTGAAACCAACATCCAGTCCAACATACTTAGGTTACTTTCGTTCCATAAATCCAACAATCTGTGAGAAGCCAAGAGGAGTCACTAGTAGGTAATAGGTATATTATGAAATCGATCTTGCTTGCACAGTCGGACACTGGCTCTGCTACAAATCAAGAAGGAAATTCTATGACACATAAAATATATCAATTAGTTACGTCGACGTTACCAGTTACCACATTAAACTAGTTTATAAAACCGGGATGTATTAGTTAACAGGGTGGGTGTACTAAAAGGGGACTAACTAGTCCAGTGTATCTAGTATCTAGACTTGTACACTATCTAGGCTAATCAGCCTAGAACGACCACTTCCAGTGGAACAAAGCAGTTACGTTCAATCAAACGTCGGTATTTTGTACCTGTGGATGCCTACAGGGTCAAATACGAATAGTGCATGATCTATAAAACTGTAGGTAAATGTGCCAATTGTGTACATTCGAGATTGATTTGGCACAATGACTGCAAAGCGTCAAGCGCGAGGTCGCGGTTTCAATTCCCGCTATGGAACAAATATTTTTGCAATGAAAAAAAGCTGAGGTTCATAAAATCAACCTTACAATCTTTGAAATATGGCTTGAGATCCACAAGGTACAGAACCTAAAAATACGAGACACAACTCTTAAATGGTCGTAACATTATGTGTGCATTTACCTAATATCTAAATTATTTTAAACATGGTCTGGCACACCGCCGCATACCAAAAACAAACCGCCAACAATTTGTTCCAGCTACGCTTCGCGTATTTCTACAAGTGATTTTATGTAGACATTACGTAGGTGCTTCAAATCGATCTAGGCGTTACCTACCTTAAACATATTATGTAGTTTCCCCGAAATAAAGCTTGTATGCCGTTGCCGACGGACCATCTTCATCTCTCATTGACGAATGTAGCGAGACGATGAGATAATGCGCTGCAATTAATTCTTTGTAATGGCTAACTGACGTGCGTAGAGTCGTAATAAATAAACACTTACAAAATTTTTCATTAGTAAAAGGTCGTAAATTATTAGTATCGATTTATAGGTCATTGGGCAGTTTTCATAATAGAAACGGTATTACGATAAGTACTTTTTTATCGACATTGCATGAAAAACTTATCTGTCATTATTCACTAAAGTATTTTTGGTGATTTAATACAAATTAAAAATAGTAGGTTAATAATGGTGATGTTAAGTAACGATGGTCGAAGGTAGCGCCACGCTATACCTAGATTGGGAACTGGCTCTCAAGTTAGGCTGCCGGTACCTACACACCGATAAGTGCTTGGCGATTGATCTACTAAACATTTACACTGATATTATTATTTATAATTTACATGTTCCAGACTACCATTTCATTCGTAAAAATTGATAGCAGACGAAAATACAAGTTATAAAGAAAAATAAAACGTACACAAACATATAGGTCAAGACTTTCGATCTTGTGTTTAACGCGTTTAAATTTGGATTATACATACCTACGCTCATTCAAAGAGCACTGTTTATCTCAAGCGTTATATTTGATTAGTATTATTTGCGTTTTATTAATCGATACCTACTCTGACTATGGAAATAAATCATTCAGTAACGCCATGAGAAAGAAGTCTATGCCAAATAATTACGTTTAAAACTATGGAACCTTTTGAACTTTTTATTGATGGTTTAAAAGGAAATTAGAAATAATCGGTCGCAATAATACAATTTAAAAATGATATACAACGACACTTTGATGGTTGTGAGAATTTTTGACGAGATATAATTTTTCCGTGTACATTTTATGGCGTTAAATAATAGCCTTTGTATACGAGCTTGCAGCTTTACAACCACAGTTTCATGTCAATAGATTTTTTTATCTGTACTTGAGTCTTGAACATACTATTACTTTCTTCAGAATGTTCGAGCGATGTCTGTTCAAAACAACTATACCTACGTAGTTCGTACGAAAATCCAGAGCGTTTTGCAAACCAAGAAATCGTCGAGTTTCACGCGTGACTTTCCAGAAATATCTCACCCTCGCATCATACCGTCTCGCTTTCTTCATGACAATAAAACGCCATTTTGATATTTGTTTGCGTGAAACCGGTGGAACAACAAACGGATTGGGAAGTTCTATGCATGACATAATCGCTGGATAGATCCGGGCCACTGTGCCAAAAGCGCCAGGCGACCGGACCGGGGCACGGCCGGCGGCGAGACGCCGATTTTTTTGGCAAACTGTCAGAGGGTTAGAAGGTGAATGTGTCGACTGCACGCGTGAACTGATAAATCGTATTGTTTAAATTTGCAATGGAAACACCAACAAGGGCGTCCGAACACCTATTTAGGGTTCACTATTGGCTACGTTCTGTTAATCTGTTGCTATGTCTCATCGGCCGACGAAGTATTTTTTATCAATGTAGAGCAGTATCTGAGCTGAGAAGACCGATCTATTTCGTTAAGAGAAGATGGGCTTGAAAATGCAGATCCGGTGAATTCTTTCGACGGCAGTTGAACAGACTATAATATAATACTTACTAACTAAGTACCACGCAAGTAAGATAAGTAATAATTAATCCGAGGTATCAATGCTATCTACAAAGCTAGCTAGTTTAGTTGCTGCAATAATGCCAAGGGCACTTAAGATGCTAATAACAACTAAACGACAGTGTAATAAAGTATCTGAATTATTATTAGGTATTATAGAAAGATCAAATGGCGTAAAATCCCAATCTTTACATTTATTCTTAACAAAATCTGTAGTAGGTAACAAAAAGTCTGTACACAGTGCACACCTATACAGGTAGGTATATATAAAACAGTTTGTCACGACTATAAGGAGTGAAAAGAAATTTAACATCTATCAGGGTAGCAAGCGCAGTCCATTACCCGATTTTGAACAGTTAGTTGTACATAGTTTAAAACTCTGGGCGACACATTAACTGTAATGGGCAAGCATGATAACCCAGACGAACGACTTGGTTGTCTCATCGTCTCATCAGCTCATCAGTTGCATAAAATATTTATATTAATAATACCAAAACAAAATAAATTCAGATATTTCCTCAAGCCACCTTGACGTAAAGGCGAGTGGTCTAGGTAGATATGACAATCAGGTATTTAACTTGCTAATATAGCCTGACCGACCGACCGACAGCGAAACGCGTTGTTATCTTGTTTTTTTTTGTGCCACTTGATACGACATACGGATAGACAACCTATTTTTTTAGTCAAAAGAAAATTACAATATTCATTTAACCGTGATCAATATCGTTTGAAAAGGAATAACAAAACGACGACGGCAACAATGTCGGTTTCAACGTCTGTAGGATTTTATTTATTTCTTCTAACATTTTGATCATTAGCTTCTAACCCTTATTATGTATTTGATTTTATGACATTTACATAATACATACTTCCTCAATGTTAATAGTCCGCTTTGCATCTACCTACATTTTATTTATTTAGAGCTAAAAAAAATATTAAAAGATTTAGGTAACATGTCAGAATAAGATATTTTTAAAATTATTTTGCTTCTATTGCAAACAGACCTGCAAAAACTGGAAGAATTTTGCAATGACCTTTGTGTAAGGTGCAAGGAATGTCAAGCATTTCGTATCGACTATTCGGTCTCAGTTATGATATGACGCAATTCTACCGAAATATTGTATTAAATAATAGAGTCAGCTCAGCGGTGACTAAATTCAAAACGTTTTAGAGAAACTACAAAGCTTTACTGGTGTATACTGTAAAAATGTAAGGTGATCCAATCCAACGCACTCAGCACAACTCAAGGTGTCGGGTTGCACAAAAACACAGAGGATTTTCAATCACAGAACAAAGGGCTCATTTTGGGTGGGTCCCACAAAACAATGTGGCACAAAAATATAGTACGTTCTTGAATATGTGTGTAACAATACTTATGTTATGTATCTAGTTGGGTATGCAATGTAAAATTTGTGTGCGTGTGTACATACGTTTTTGTGTGGAGCTGTGGAAGACAGGTGTGGGCGTGCTGGGAGACTTCAGTGGCGGCTTGTCGCTGACCACCTCGCTGCTCGGCGTCTCCGCTAGAGAACAAACAAAAGAATAGTTATATAGGTAATTCTAATAAGAACTCAAAAATAAATAAAAATCCGTATCAAATTAATGTTCATAAACATTTTTAAATTTCAGGGTGCGCCCTAACGCTTTTCATTATAAAGCAAAGCTCATCAATCACAGCTAACCTCACAAAAACAACAGAAAATCAACCCAAAGACAAAAATATTTTCTTTGAGGAACAACCCTAGATATCTTTAGGTCCGCTCCAGAACCTAAAAATATTCAGCCAGCCAGACCATTCAGGTCCTTTTAAACAAACAAGTGAAAGCAACGTAGGACTAAGTAGTCGAGTCCCGCAAACTGTTTGTGTAAATGTCGTCGTCTCAAAGAGAGCTTACTTCGTTCTAACAAGGCGAGGAGCAAAGGTAAAAGAATAAGCGAATACAAATGTGAAGTCGCTTCTTTACAAATAATACATTATTCGGGAGCTCTAGTCCGCTCCCACTCTGACTGTGTCGCGTACTTTGTTTGTATTTGTCTGACATCACGGCCCGGTCGAGGAGTCACAATATTAACGACACGATGTTTACACAACAATTTCTCGTGAAAAATGTATATTGAAATTGCACGCAAATTCTAAACTAAAATAACTTTACAGACTAGAAAATTGTATGTTAGAGCGCCAGCAATCTAAACCTAACCATGGAAAGATATTGTTTGGCAAGTAAATTTTCAGATCGTCCCGCTTTTGAGACAAAAACTAATAAGGACTTCGCACCATCTTAAAACATTTTGTCCTATTGTATTTTGAGCATCAACAAATATATACAAACCACCCACGATTACCGAGAATTGAACTAAGAGTCACTTACCATAATTTCAGTCGGAGTAAAATGATACGGTTGCGGAATGGCATTCGTGAGGACAGTTTATTTGCTAGAATCTGCAGAATTTTAGCTAATGCAGTTGTAATCGGCACAGCTGCGGATCAAGCGGGAATAACGTTTTCCGATCGGTTTAAAATTAGTCGGTTCTACTGAACCCGTTTTATAAGGGGGTTTGTTGTTTTAATCAAACTAGCGCACTTCCCGGCGGCGAGCGTTCGGTTTGCGGACCACTGACGACACGGGTTCGGACTAAATGCGAACCCCAGCTCTGCTGCATCTGGTACCGACCAGGAAATGAGTTGATTAGACTTGGCACAGCTTTGTCTTTCTATTGACCTGCTCTACCCGTTTGCTAAATAAAACTACAGAGTCAACAAACTCCACTAACTCACAATTCTATGCCTCGAAGGTATCGTTACATAGTTCTAGTTTAGTTAAGAATAACCTGCCCATTAATTGCATTAGGTACTTGAGGGCTATCAAACTGTAATCAACGTGGCTGTATTTTGACATTTTGATGGCAGTAGACAGCACTTAATATTGTCCATCTGTCTGTCAGTCACTTTAATATCCTTGATGTTACAAGGCGCGGCGTGTGCGGACGTTTTATCAATCCAATATTTCAGAGGTCCTGAAACTATTGACCTGACCTATTTACTCCGTGCTTGAAACCAAAAATGTATTTCAGTTTTAGCGATGATAGTAGAGGCGTCGGTTTTTAACCCGTGCTTAGGTCGTAGGTTACTGCAATGCGCTTGAGCTTTCGGTAAAGGAAAGTAGATGAACCAGCAGCTAAATCCACCCACCACGTATTCAAACAACAATTTTATTCGTTAGCGTAGACGGCCGGTTCTGAAGTCCGTCACCGAAATGCCCTTACATTGTAACACCCTAACAACAAAGTAAGAAAGTTTTTTATGGCTATCCAAAATAACATTATGCCTGTATACAACTTTTACTTCGCTACTTCGTACATTGCTTAGCGACTCGTCTCTGCAAATCATAAACAAATACAATAAACATCGAAAGGAAATTTTAATAAAATTCAATAATTCGATGACTCTCGACTAAGCTTATTTTTCAAGTGTTACGATTGACTGAGTGGGGATCGTCGTTACTCGGTCGTCCCACTTCGTTAGCTATGAAATCAAGCCGACACAAGTTCTGCTTCAGATGTCGACACAATCTGTACTACAATAAAACTGTCGAAAGGTCTAGAAATCTGTACATTGACAATATTTCCTTAAAAACTTGTGGCGTAGGTATATCTAACACACTTAGTCAATATCAAAGTGAAACATTTATTGCATTCCATAGTGTAACAATAGAGGGAAAGTTAAAATAAGGGTTAGGATCATTATGGGTCCCGAAGAAGAATATAAATACTCTTAGTTTTGTGAATTTATCTCTGTCGGCCCCGTTATTACATAGCTACTCCAAAACTACCGTGTAGAATTTGATGCGGTTTTCTCAAACAAATACCTACATATACGAGTATATTGCATAGTTTGCTTACACCTTTAGCCTCCAAGGTAAAATGTAGGATTCATTCAAATATGATATCAGGGAGACGAGTTATGATAACACCAGCTCAGTACTCAGTTGTATCTTAATTTCAGCCATTATGCAATAAACAAACTTCAGTTTTGAACTCAACAACCACAACCGGTCAAGTCAACTAGATCTCAGCTTCAAAACTTCGGGATTGAAATAGTCCTTTCCACGCGAACGAAGCCGCGGGCAGAAGTAAGTTTGCAAATAAAGCTGTTAAGGTTGGAACGGCAACACTTTGTTCCAATAAACAGATCATCTGCCGATGTTTACGGTCGTAATTTGTTTTGGGGTGTATTGAGGAAAATCTCCTTCAAAGAAGATCTAAAGAACTCGATTTCAATAAATTCTTGTTAGGGCAGTCAGCCAATAAATATTGCATTTTGCTATCGTGGGCAATTTAAAAGAGAGTTTTCTTGAAACGTTGTAAAAAAGTGTACGAAACAGTTTGTGCTGAAAGGAAGTTGGAACGGACATCTTCATTCAATTTCTTTTTACTTACACACAAATTGAAAATGGAATTAATTGAAGTGAAGCCAGAGCGCATGACAAGTGGCGGTGGTGTTAAGTTCACTTCACTAATAGATTAACCTTATAAACGCGTCGCGGGTCAAGTGGACCAGCAGCGGCGCTGGCCGGCGGAGGCCGGAGGGCAACTGTGACAGGGCGAGCGCCTACAATGGACACTTTCTGTATGTAAATCACAATAAAATACCCGCTTTGTACATACATTGCGACACGCTGAACTGAACACCGAACGGGCAAAGCATCCTGGCTCCATCATTTTTGTACGGACGAGCGAATGTTGGCTTTATGGTTGACTTTACGAGTTCATTTAAAGGTTTCTCGATTATAGTAGCAGTCGAATCGGGTGCCATTGAAATGAATAAAGGTACACTGGTACATACAAATGACCAAACAGTTACAACTGCAGCTGTTTCACTCTTGATTCTACAAAAAATAAACATGGCTAGGAATTGTAGAGCATTTCATAAAGGGACCTCAAGTCAACAAATTTTCCCAAACTACTTTACCCTGTACAGGGTAAAGTAGCTCTTCTCATCGAACGTTTGCATGTTGATACGGACACCTACTCTGTGAACCAACTCGCAAATTGGGTCTTACTAAAATAAATTTCAAAAACACTTACCTGTTCTAGATATCAGTACTCAACAGATCAAAACACTAAACTAGAGATAATTCGTTAAGGTTATATACTGCCTTTAATTTGTATGAAGATAGAAATAGGACGAATTGAACTAGCGTTAATGCATAGTTCCGTGCGTGTGACCAATGATTGACATACAATATATTGTCCGAAGGCAAGGTGTGGTGGCGGAATGTCAGGTTAATTGTGCGAGACCAAATAAGTTCGGTTCGGTTTAAGCCATCCATCACTCTAATACATGTCATAGTCTGTTCAAAGCTCCACTAACCGACAGAAATGTGGAACGTGAAACTTGGATAATTTGTCATTTTAACATTGTATTGATAGCTTATTGTTAGTTCCAGACAATCATGACTATTCGTGACTCATGTATTGTTCGTTTCTAATCAAATTCTAATCCATAGATTTAGTAGCTTTAACTTTCTGATATGTCCATTTCTGTTGTGTAGGTAAATCAAGCAGACCGCTCGTAAACATTGATCAAGTTAACTTTACATAAATTACTTCACAACAACAATCCAATTTACGATAGAAGGTGCGTCCGGTGCGTCCTTTAGTTCCACTCAGCTTTCGATAGGCTCCAATGTAATATGAGCCCTGAACCACAGTTAGATATTACATTCTGTAAGATACACATCGGTCTATTTAAATTGGTGATGTTTATTTGCGCGGGAAAAATCATCAATGGCTGAATTATGCAACATAGTATTACGCCAACACACGACTTTGTTGGACCGTGACGTGAGCCGAACCAATCAAATCGGCGGAACTGTGCCTGTCCGAATAACGCAATGCGTAGGCGCACCTCTTTGGATAGTGGAAAAGCTATCATTGTGCTACATCCGGTGGTATTTTGATCTGGTGTAAAGTTATCTACGGCCATTTTATGAATGAATTTAACCCATTGCGTTCATTGAAGTCATTTTCTAGTTGACAATGATAGCATAATAGTAGCACCAGTATCCTGCAATAACGTTGCCCTGCCCAACTGTTTCAGCAAGATATGTAGTTTAAAGTTTTTGGGTCAAGTAGCTTTGTGTGTGAAATGTAAATTCGAACATTTACATACCCGAACAAACCAGAGTAGGTACAATCTTTAGGCATATTGTATTCAAAAGTTGGACCACTATTCCAATAATGGAAGCTAGGCAACACCTGCCTTCCTTATAAGTGGCTAAAGTCAGAGTTTAGAAGAAGGGTTTTCTACCTGCGAGACAAAATATTTTGTTGTAGAATTGAATTGCATTGCTCCAAAATAGTAGTACCTAGGTAATAAGTTTCGTACTGTAAACAAAATTTTTTGTTTCATATCCAGTATAGCATCCAGATTATTCATCCAGCGTAGGTAAAGGAATTTATCGTTGTGATTACTACTAATGTATTTTGAAAGAATAATAATACGTGAATTGGCAACAGACTCGGTGAGAATTTATGACATACCTACCTAAATGTGTTACCATATAAATGAAATGAAGGAAAGCTTTCTCCTATTGGCTGTATCGGGTGTAACTTTTCCTAACGATTCGATACTTCCAGTTTGCAACACTATTATATTGCGTCGACAATGTTGCGCGTATTTTAAGCAAAGCTCTCCGCATATGGGCTGTATCGAAACTGCAACAGGTCAAATAAGGTGGAATGCTTACCGCAGCGCCGTGAGTGCGTTGAACTAATACAAATAAATAGCCAGAATACCGGAGTGCACGCATGGTTCCGATCATTCCCGGAAGCGTTACATTAGACTATGTACGGTCTATTTACTCAACGTACTGTTGTTTATGCTATTTCAATCGCTTATTACTTTTATATGGATTGCATTGCGTTAGAGCTGCGCGGATATGAAGCGCTGTCCAAGAGAAACTACGTAAGAAACCATCATCAACGAACAAAAAGCTTCGGTTTTTTTCAACAACACAAAAATGTCGTTTCGCACGCAAATTTTGCGGGGGTCATACCATAATTAGGGAGATCTAGGGTCGGACTTAACGAGATACAAGTATAGACAGACCTACGAAAACATCCAAAATATTTGAGTTGAAGAAATCATGCACTACAAAAATCGGAATCTTCACTGCAAAGCAAATGCTAATGTAACAAGTAATGCTGTAGGTAATGGAGTAACATCACGGTTTACTTTTGCATTGAAGCTAAGAAAACACTAATATGACAAAAAATGCCTGGTAGCATAAAGCATATGATGTTCTTCACGCGAGCGCAGCTGTAAATCTACCTGCGCCTCGCGGTTACTTCCGTAGTTTTTCGTCATGCCGCAGAAAACGTTTTCCGTGTTGTAGTAGTAGTTCTCCCTTACAAATTTCACTCAAATCCGTTAAGCAGTTTCGCGTGAAAAAGGAACACATATACACACTCACTCACTCATAAGCTCTCGCGTTTTGATTCTCACAATACCCACGTATGCAAGAAAGGAAAAGAAACATAAAAAGGCAATGTTATATTTCGATCAATGCATCGTTTGAAGGCGGCACCTGCTAGAGCTTAAGGGTGGGAGTCTGTAGTCTACATTTATGTATGTGCGTTTACGACGAACCCTACGAATCCTCGTTACCCACTGAAACTCTATTGTTTCGAAGTAAACTAGCGGACTGAGTGTGCTTTACGATAATCGCGAGGAGTTTCCATCCAAGCAACGATAGGTTCTGTATGAATATATGTAATAAACTGATAGGCAATTCTTGTAGGTAGGTTATACATATATAGGTAGTGTTTGGCCTATTAATAGGTACATCGAAGAGAAGACGAGAACTCGCATCATCAGATCTCTTTTATGTCACAATGGTGTTGATTCGGTTTTGCATTCTCTAAAACTAACCTAAGTTTGACAGGTCTAAAAGTAATGCTGTCCTTTTTTTACTTCAGTGGTTGGAAAAAGAGAGCAATACTGGACCTGTCAAACTTATAAACAGGATATCGAGAAATTCGATTACTTACAAGATTCAGTCGCTAGTCGGATTTAGTTTAATAATATTTTCAGTGTAGGTATAGGAATGGCTCAGTTACAATTTCATAACAGTATAGTAGTATAGAAGATTCCGTGAAACGAACACTAACAACTTCCTCCGTTTCAGCATATTAAGCCCCAAAACAGCAATAAGATTGGAATCAGGTTGTTTCTACGAACTTGGAGAGAACCGTTTCAAATATCGACAGCAAATAATGAAGAAATACACTACAAATGTAGTGTAAAAAAAATAAACGGGAAATTGCGGAGAGAAAACTTTTGGGTTATTCAATGGAAATTGATAGGGTGAGTATGTAGGTACCTACATTAAAATCTGTGTAAAATGTAAAAAAGTAAGTCGTAGTTTAGAAGATTAGAAATAAAGATTACTAGCCATAAACATGAACGTTTTTCTTTTCTACGATTAACAATTTTTCCATACGAAATTTAACACTCCATTTGGCCGCGTAATGGGATATATTTTCATATAATCCTATCTTAACACCCTTATACACAACACAATCTATATACATTCCAAGCTTCATGTTTCTTGGACTTACCGTTTAGATTGTGCATCAATTGTCAGTGAGTTAGTCAAACAGCGAAACGACGGTTTCATATTGATATGTATTTAGATTAGACTACATGACTATGAATTTAGTACTAACTGGCAATTTCCATACATCATCATTAACATAATCAGCCGGAATGGAAGAAGTCTACTGCTGAACATGGGCCTCATCCCTTAAACGCTACCATAAACGGCTAAATAATATCATTTTTAAGATTTTGCGCTCCACCCTTAACTTTCATACTTCGTAATTCCAGATTTGGCGCGATCATATCATTTGTGGTAGCATCAGTTATTTCTAAAGTAATGAGTGTAGTTTTGTATGGAGTTTGAACAGAGTCAACTGCAAAGACGACCTGTGCCTTTAAAGTATTGTATCGTATATTCGCATCTATCTATACTCCTACTCCACGCTACTGCACACGAATGACGTTTCTTGCTTTGCGTTCGCATAACCCTACACAATATTATAACTCGATTTAATGAGCCAGAAATAGGTCATCTGAGCTAAGTCTTCCCAAGGGAAACATGAGTTTCAACACAGGTTTGCATAATAATCGATAGTCAAGACGATCATACCCACTGCTGTGCTATGCTTTGCCCAATGTGACCTATTTGTAAAGAATTTTTCTAAAAATGTTACTTCTAACTCATAAACTATTTAAAGGAATAACATGTAAATATTTGTACTAACGCCACTAAGTGATGTGATGTAAATGTGATTATGTGATAGACAATCTCATTAACGAGGACGAACCTTGTTTACATATAGTCAGCACAGCAGTAACAAACTTGTATTATATTATGGTACACTAGATGTGCCCCATGGTTTCACCTGCGTGGAGAAACCGACATGATTTTTATCACAATAAATTATAGCTATGACACTCAGAGATAGAGTTGCTTTCACAAATAATTTTCAAAATCAGATCAGTAGTTCTGAAGTAATTAAAAACTACAAAACAGACGAAGCTAAAATTTGGCATGCGTAGGTATTTGTTTTAATCTAGGTTCTTGATAATAAAAGGATTTTTGGAAGTGTATACGAGGGTCAAATGGGGTGTTAGTATGTATGGAAAAATTACATAGTATTAGTGCACCTAAGTGAAGTAAAAACTTATCGACTGTGGTATTAGGTAGGTATAGATTTTAGTGAGCACGATGATTTCGATGTCCGAATTAATTTAATAATCTTGGAATTACGAATGTGCACTTTATGGAATGTGATTAAATAACGACACTAACCCTTTCCCACAGCTGGTTCGACAATTTTCTTCGCCTTCTTACTAGTAGTACTCCTCTTAATATTACATGTTAGTTTCTCAATTGCTCTCAATATCTTCTTGCTGACTTTGTTAATCGTTCTCGATTTCGGATCGGCGTACTTTTTCGTTCGGTTACCGTCGCCGTCGTCGCCAACAGTTTTCTCTCGCCCCGAGTCCGCACTATCGTCCGATTCCGTGGCCGAAGTGTCCGATACAGGGTGAAATATGTACGGACTACTGGAGAAGCAGGGCGAATTCATCTTATAGCACAAGAACACTTAAACGCGGCACTGTCCTATTCCACAGGCAGGAAAAAAAAACCATTATTCTTTTGTTTTCTTTTTGTGTAAAGAATAACAAATAAACGTCTGATCTCGGTAAGGTCTAGGAGAATGTCGGGCTGTCAGCGCCGGTACTGGCTAAGATCAGAGATGATGTATCCAGGAAGGCAGTGGAGCGTAGAACCACTCCTCGGAACAAGCCCCAGGGACCTTGGCCGTCTTATTAAGATTTGTTGCCGTAATTAACCGGAATTAGACTATGTAGACTGTTCAATGACAAACAAAATAAATGCCTATCTAGATCAGTGGTTATGTTCGACATTGTTAGATGCCTAGACAACAATACAATTTACTGAAGCGTATCAAGTTCTGGAACTTAGATGTATTTTTCTATATTTTAAGACACTTTTAATAAACTTCCAATTAAGAACACAGGAAATGATAATTTTCTGCTCGGACGCGTACGCTGAATTCAGGCAAACTCATTTATCTAATTTTCAGGGGTCTCCTATTCGACAACCCCGGGGGAAATAAACATGTATAACCTCGTGTCAAAATGTGTATCATCAATCAAACATCACGGAATATATTATTTTGGTAGAAATAAGGCACTAAACCCGTGTAAAAATGAAAACAAATCCCGGGTTTGCTAGATTTAAAAAAAAGGCTTCTTAGCTATGTAAAATTGTGAATTATATTGATTTTGTTTAGAAGTTATTATGTACCTGTGTGGTTTGTTCACGTTACTCCATATTATTATTTAGTTTCGCAACAAACTTCAAACTTCGTTAGCGCCTACAATATCAGAATAGCAAGTCACGCGTAGCGCACAAGTCGTATGTTTTCCGAGGAACATTTCAAAAGTAGATTTGTTAATGGCGTCGTAACTACCAAAGTAAAAAATAACAGCATTACTTGTTACCTGTCAAGCACATCTGGATCGACACCATTATCGCCTGTAAATCTATGTTTCACACAGACTATCTATTTTTTTAAAAACTACAGCAAAACTTTTAAACGCCTTCTGAAAGTAGGTACTATAGGCAATTCACACAACAGTCGGTGGCAAGAACCGCGTAATCTGTAATCAGGACCTCGATACTTACGTAGTACTTACACACTTCTCAACCGCCTCAATAGCTCTTTAAATAAGTCTGGAACTCGCGAGTACCTACTTACCCCTCACTCCGAGGCAGGACTTAGTCACTCCACTCGTTTTAAACTTAACTTGGGCGGCATTAGCGTAATGACGAAAGTCGCTAAAGCGCTGCGGATTCCACCCGATCGGTAGGTAAATGACTAACTTCATCATGAAGTTGGTAAACTCTCAGATAATGAGTTGAAACAGGATTTTAAAGGTTGTTCCGAGATCAGCTTGAGTTTTATTATATCCGATCTAATCACTCCAATACGTAATAGCTCAGTGAATATTTTCATGCATAAATATAGGTAGTACATGTACGTTGAAACCCGAAGTAGCAGTTTTTATAATCGGAGGCCAAGACTCATTTCGGTTAGACAACGCGATAAAAAAAACGATTGCGACCAAAAGTTAAAAACGCAATTTTTCAAACAGCGTTTTAGGTTATATGTAAAGGTATTTTTTATTGTCTAGAACTCCAAAACATCGAATATTTCAGGGCGACGAGCGCAGTACATTGCCACGCAGGATTTTCAACTGTTGAAGGGGTGACAAAGAACTGTAATGGGCAAGGGCGGCGCTTACCATCAAGCGAGCCACTTGCTCGTCTCCCCACTCGGTTACCTAACAAAGTCAATACTGTAGATAAGTAATAATAGATCGGAATTTCTTTATTGCAATAGAAATAAATTACAAACATAATTTTCTTCCAGCTAAACTTAATAAAATACACGTCTTTCATAGACTGTTCATCTACAGTATAATATATACATTATACCTATTATTTTGGATGCTGTTAAGTAAACCCACTCCTTGTGTACATGTTTGTTTAAGCGTCCACATCCTTGTACACTTCTGAAGCCTTCGACTTTACGAGGCTCTTATAAAGGCAGTGTATGATGGCAAACGACGGTTTTGTCATACAAATTAAGCGAGCCACCTCGAGCAATATAAAATATAATAAGGAATTTCTACGAGCTCAGCATACAAACACGAAACCAATTTGGTTTGAAAAGCACTTACACTATATTTTAATATGTATTTAAAAATCTCGTGTCAGTGACAGTGTTTGTTATTGAACTCCTTCGAAACGGCTTCACCGATTTTTATGAAATTTTTTGTGTTTGTTTGGTGGGTCTGAGAATAGATCGTAGGACTCGTAGGCTATTTCTTATACCCCTAGGTGATGTGTAGACCACGCGAGGCACAGCTAGTAAAATTATGCATGTGAAAGTTAATAAGGGAGTGTCTATATTTTGATAGTACTTCTTCACGCTGGAACGGATCAACGAATTTGAGTGAAATTTGAAAATGACTTATTACCTATCCTATACTCGAGTAACGGAACACTTTTTATCCTGGAAAAGATTTACGCTGGTCAACGGGAAAACCACAGGTGTAACCGTGGGGTGCAACTAGTATGATAAATGTCAAAGTTTGCGAGTAAGTGAGTGTGTATGTTTGATACTTCCTCACGCTGAAAGGCTTCAAGGGTTTGAGTAAAATGTTTAATGTCTCGATTAACACATAACTAGGCAAATTTATCTTCCAAAAATGATTTCTGCGGGATAAGGGGAAAACCACTGGGCGCAGCTAGTACCTAATATAATGAAATATATATATGTTTTATCTTCGTAGACGGTTTTCAATGAATGTACAAGCGTACTTAATAACACCAGTTGTACTAACTTCTTGGAAAACCGTTTATTATTATCATGTACCTAACCCAAAAACGTACATTTACCTACGCAGGCTTCAATTATCATAAATTTCAATAATAATAGACACATACCACCGCACCATGACGTCATGTTGCATGGACTTTACTTCAAACACCCAAGAACCGAGATCAAATATTTATGCTTATCACAGAGATGTTTGCTCGACCAGGATTCAAACTTTGGGCACTTATTCTCCAAGGCAAGAGTGAACTGGGACCTTCTTGCAAGAGGTATGCGTGCTACATCGTCGACCACATCTTCGCTTGGCATCAGGCGAAATAGCAGTGTAATCTATACACCATTTACAAAAAACTTGTATTTACTACCAAACCGACTGCGTAATGATGCTGTTCTAATTTTATGTGCTAACTTCGCCCTACGGTTTGCCGTAATCTCACAGGAACCTTTTTTCGGGAAAAAATTTGTTGAATTTGAAAATTTGCCTGTGTTAATTAATCCAGTGTTTAAGCTATTTCCATTTCAAATTACACTCACATCCATTGATCAGCGTGAAGAAATCGTTTTTTTTTTTGCATTTATAACATTGACTCAGATGAGAATGATACCAAAAATAAAATCCTCTCGCTAAATCTCTTTCTTCTTTAATGACTTTTCTTGTTTAAAACTTGAAACCACCAAGTGAAAACTGTATGCCAATATCCGCATAATTATCTCAGATCTAATTACGCATACGTTGCTCATGGGATACGTGACGGAGAAAGTCATCGGCATAAATCGTGTCGTATCGGAACTAAGCCCGCCCTGTTACTATCTATCCTGTTTAAGCACAACCTATACCTTCATTTTACATGCATATTTGAACTTTACCGCATTGTGATATGGTCTTATTTCGAGTAAGCCCGCAAAATAACTTTAGAGCTTTGCTATTCCCATGAGAATTAACTGCGCTTTACCTCCGCTTTGTAAATATATTTCTACCTATATCATAATAATATTAACAATGACAATTAACGTCCTACTTGATGGGGAAAACGAATAAATTAACGTTTGAAATCGATCTTAGATTTTCGTAGGTAAAACAGTGTTTTTTTACTTGGTGGGTGGTATATAAGAAAAACTTACCTGAATATTGGCCAATGTTTCGTGTATTTTGTGTCGATTGACGTGAAGTCGAAGTGGAGTTCCTTTCGTCCCTTTCTTTTTGATCGAATGACGTACTAAAAGGTTCATTCCGTTGTTGGCTCGGGGTCATAGGAGTACGTTCCTTTCGTGGCGATTGTTGGCTCGAATAAAACTCCTTAGTTTCATGCGAAGTAAAGTCCTTCGCTTTAACGTTGTTTTGGGGTGATTTAAGATATGCACCGTTTGACCCTTCACTGGAATCATCCCGACCATTAAAGATTATTTTCTTAATCGTCTTCACCTCTTCCACTTGGCTTATCTTATGCTCGGTAACAGTCGAACATTTCGTCGTTTCCTCTTTATTGCGGAAGTTACTGTCACTCATTGAACTCGGCATAGTTTTAATATCGTGATCTGAACTGCCATTTATTTCGTTTTCAGACCGTAAATACTTTTCAAAAGGATCGCTGTTTCGTTTCGTATCAAAAGGATTTTTAATCTTATCATCATTTGGAAGACTTTGTTTATTGAATTGATCAAATTGTCTACTGTAGGAATAATCGTTCTTATCACTAGATTTCGAAAAGGAATCGTAGCCATTCGTATTGTCAGTGCCATTGTAAGGCGAGTATGGGAGACTAGCAGGGCCCGAATCTAACGTCTTCGTGAAAAATGAAGGCGATTTCAAGTCACTGCTGTAATCACTGAACGGAGACTCCTTAGGTTTATTTCTATCTAAAGTGGAAAAGGATGGTCTACCATTTGGTACGGGCAGTTTGGAAGCACTCGAGTAATTCGACGGTAGAGTCGTATAAAAGGGGTTTGTGGGATGAAATCTGGGCGTTTCCTCGGAGTTGGCCACCGATCTGACAAGTGGCGTGGAATTTAGTGCGGTTGGCAGAGAGTTGAGGGAAGATCGGATTGATGGCGATGGTCGGTTGTGCGGAGATTGCGAGGGTCTTATCGTTGCGTAAACAGGAGCTTGCGGGGTCGCTCGGCCGCTGTGCGCATCAGCGATGAGTTGTGACGGTCCTGAAACCAAACAAAACGTAGAATTCATTGTAACAATAACGTTTATGTATTTGACTGCTGTCGCAACTAATCGTAAGTAACGATGCGGCATACGGGGGCCTTACTATAAAACAGCAGGAATATACGTGTGAATAGTGAAATACATTCTATTTGATTTTCAATGTATTTTATTCGTTCTTGATAAACTCAAATTCAGTAAAAAGATTTGTCCTGAGGTTTTGTTTTCAACATTCAAAGCTTTAACGTAACTGCAACCTATTTTACAAATGCCGTACATTATGTAAGTACGGTAAACTGTAAAGAAGGCTACAGAGAGAAATGCAAACGTGCGAAACGAAATACCAAAGAATAAAATCTTCGAATAAACATAGATTCAAATCAGTTTTCCTCGCAATATTGAACTTCGGCGGCATGAATACTGAGAGGGAACTTTCCAGGCTCAGAAACCAGTTGCTTTTGAACATTCGCTTGCACGCGGCATGATAAAGACGCCAGTTGCGTTGCCATTGCAAGGCAACCTCTATGCACATGCAGACTGGCGATAAAGTACTACATTCAAGTGTGCAAAGGAAACATTCTAGAATAGTGGAAATTCGTGCCGGGTTTATACGTTCTCGCACTATGTCATTTTAATTGCTGCAACATAGCTTTGGATCATAGTACGTACCTACTTGACTGTTTAAACACAAAGTGTAAACTAGTTTCATTGTAAACGTGAACTACAAGAATAAAAGAATTTTCATGTGTTACCTATCTGCAGACATTTTCTGCACATTCTGAAACATGAACCTACTTTAAAGTCCAATGCTCATACTACTTGCAGCCATTTGATCCCGAAAGTCAATATCGAAATTAGCTTACACTCGAAGTTGAAGCGAAAAATGTAAAGTGAATTCGCTTCTCCCGCATAACTTCGTACGCTTATGTAAATATATCTCAGCGTTGCGATGTCACAGCGCAATAAAACATAAACTATAATTTAGGGTCAGTTTTAGGTTATTAGAACCTTAAAACCGTATTTTGATCCATTCAGCGGTTTTTGAGTCTTTATATAGATAAAGAAGTGAATACAAACAAAAAAACATGGAATAAGTCATACGTGAATAATACTGAGTTCGTTTTTTTCAAAAAATTTACAATGTACCGAATTGCCACAGTTACAGACACTTTCATAATAATAATTGTATTAATAACTAATATTTCATTGTAAATGTGAAAAATAGATTTAATATTACAAATTTTTATAATCCGGAAAACATACAACAAACGATTTAAAAAATAAAACGTTTTGGGGTTCTCACAAACTAATAAAACAAAATAGAATCTCTTTACCAGCTCAAGTGATTCCGCAATAAAGATTATCATAATCGAGTTGCTCTCTTCGTATCGATAATTGCGAACGGTACATAAAGGCTCATTTGTAGTGTCATGAAAGTTTCCTTTTTTTTTTACTATTTACAGGGTAGCGTTTGACCACAAGTCACCTGATGTTAAGTGACGATGTGGTCGGCTCTCAAGTGAGGCTGCCGGAACACACCGATAGGTTCTTGGCGACAGATTCTTAACAAGAGGGTGGTAGCTAGCCAGGCGAGTACTAGAAAATACCCTACCACCAAGCTATGGTTTCATCACGATGTTTTCCTTCACCGAAAGCTCAAGCTCATTGTAGGATTCGAACCCACGTCCTACGGATCGCAAGCCGACGTCACTACCACTGAGCCATCATCGCTATACGCTATACCCATTACGCCCCGGGTGCGTCGGTTCCGCGGCAGCTTTTTAATATAATAAAATGAAAATATAGCGTAATTTTTATTTTACTACAAAGCTATTTAACTTTGTCGACAAGGGGCTCCGCGCGGCATAATTAAAGAGCTCTCAACACACAAACAAATTTAACCGCTTTATTACTAACACAATATATTTTTAATGTTTTTGATAGTTGCAATCTACATAGTTAGTTTGTTGACATTCCGCCAATGTCACGTAGGAACCTATAGTACTACAATAGTCGACCGATAGAGAATATAGAAAAATTGGTCGGAATATTCTGGGAGTGTCCAAGAATCTATTACCTAATCACGTCATGGCTGATGACGAGTCGCGTATTATTGGCACAGTGATGCAACGGAAATGCAGAGGTGCGGCTTCGAAGTTTTACTGTCTTATTTATATTTTTCTAAACATTGGCCAGGGACCCTACCTTTCCATGTTTTACGTAACTGCCTTTCAATATCATCATCATCATCAACAGCCGGAAGAAGTCCTCTGCTGAACACAGGCCTCCCCCTTTGAACGCCACCATGAACGGTTATTAGCCATTTGCATCGATGGACTCCCTGCAAATATAACAATGTAAAAAAATCTTTCAAGAATCTTGTCTTTAAAATTGTACACAGGACCTAAATTGTGTCGCTCATAAACACGCCAAATAAAATCCTGCATGGTTTCAGTACATTTTATGCAAAGGATAAAATCGTAGAACATTACAATCGATACAATAGAAAACGGTAAGTGCTACAAATAGATGCGTGGGGAGCAGAGATTTCACATTACGTTGGTAGCAAGTGCTTATTCTCACCGATGCTAATATCCTCGGGGCCTACTATCGATGGAAACCTAAGACTTCAGCGGTAAGATCCGTACTTCGATATTTTTGCTTAGTGATTTTGGCGATGTTGATTTTGCATTTTCTAGCGTCTAGGCTATCACCTTCAATTAAGAATGTGTTACCAAGCACCTATCGGTGTTTTCCGGCAGCTTCATTTGAGAGTCAGTTCCCAATCCAGGTGTAGCGTAACGCCGCATCATCGCTTAACCACCAGATGTGGATGGTGCATAAAATATTAAGGAATAAAAAAATACTTTTTACGAAATAAGTGAACAACCACACAATAATTTTCAGCAGTTCACTCATAGCATATTTAGGATAAAGACAATGAAAATACGGTTCTTATTGTGAATACAAAGGATTCTAGTCAAGCAGCTCCTTCCTTTGAAGCACCATTTATTTTACTCTAAGCTTTCGAGTCACACGGTGCGGGTCGAATGAATGTACGAGACAGGGATTACGTTCGATTGCAACGCAGCTGCTGTTTAAAAAAAACATATAGAGGTATCATACCTAACATGTACCTTTATTGAATGCAGAAACGACATGATGCCCGCGAGGCAAGTCTGCTGGTGAAATGAATTTTCTATTATAAAAGTTTAACTAGAACGTGTACAGGTGATATTATTGAACAACTGAAGCCGACTTAAAACAGCAATACCTAAATAAATATCTATGACCCGTGGTTTCGCGTGGGCTACAGCTTTATGCATGCAAAGTCTCAGCCCGATCGGTTTAAAATTGACAAAGTTTCATACAAACTTTCATCCCCTATTTTATCTTCTTGGGGGTAGAATTAATCAAAATCCTTTCTTAGCGGATGCCTACGTCATAACATCTACCTGCATGCCAAATTTCAGCCCGATCCGTCCAATGGTTGGGGCTGTGCGTTGATAGATCACTATGTCAATCAGTCACCTTTGAGTTATAAATATGTATTTAGATGTTTGTTTCTTAGCAATGCTATAGGTAAGTAGGTACTATAAAGATCTCAAGGTCAGTGTCAAAAATATGTTTCTCTAGTATACCTATTAAAACGTCAAACTTAAAAGTAGGTGCCTACCTACGCCTATTCCATGTTCCTTGTACACAAGCAAAATAACAGGCTAGCTACCACCATCTAGTTAAGAATTTATCGACAAGCCCCTTTCGGTGTGTACCGGCAGCCCTACTTGCAAACAGCTGACTGGTGGTCAAACGCAAACCAGTAAGAAGTATAAAAAGGCAAGAAACGTAAACGGGAAGGTAATTTTTAGGGCTCGATTTAAATTATTACACTTTCAATTTTAACAGTGAGTCTGTTAATATAATTACACGCAACACGTCCATAATAGTTTTTACCACAAAATACGGGTAAATACACAAACTAGTAACTACACAGCTAGTTATCCATACAAAACTTACTTTTCAACTCGCTGCCTTTCCCAATAGATCTTCTTCGAGGTGACATCTCCCGGTCTCTGGCGACAAGAAAACTTAGATGAGACGACGAGACATAGGTACAACAACTTGCAAAATTACAATGTAAACTTTAATAAAAAAAAAACCCTATTAGGTAGTTAGCTCCTTGTAATCCAATATAAATATTTTTACCTCAATTGGTAATTCACTTAAAACCGTTTCGTTCGAGCAAATGTAACAAACACACTTGCGAACCTTTGCATCTAATTAGGTAGGTATATAAAACAAAGTCAGGTTAAGTTCATTTAATAAGAACAGCTAGACCAACTTTTCTGAACTTTGATTTGGTGTACTTCCACCCGGAATGGCAGAATAAGTATTAAAACATCAAAAAAAAATCACGAAAAAAAATCTTTGAATGTAACTTTGTCTGTCTGCTTTTGTTATCTTTGCAGGCCTAAACCACGGCAGTGATCATGATAAAATTGATTATGGAGAGAGTTTGAACCCTGGAGAACGACATATAATACTTTTTATTGCGACAAAATAAAATTAATGCGTGAAACACGGGGATGATTGTGACGTGAAACTCAGAATTTGCAAGTTGAAGTCGCAAAGGACAGGCCACATCGCTCAACGAATCGATAACCGATGAGGAAGAAAGGTTCTCGACTGACGACCACGAACTGGAAGACGTTCTGTAGGTATAGGCCCCCCACTAGGTGGACCGACGACATTGTAAGAGTCGCAGGGAGCCGATGGATGCTAATGGCTAATAGCCGTTCAAGGTGACGTTAAAGGTGGGAGGCCTATGTTCAGCAGTGGACTTCTTCGGGCTGATGATGATGATGATGATGATGATGATGATGATACTCACTCGTTTAACCCCAGTCTGAGCACCGGACCAGCTGATCTGAGCATCGCATGTGCGTCAGCGTTGCTCATGCTTCTGGTCGGGCGACCGTTGATGGAAGATATCATATCTCCCTCGCGGATGCCGCATAGTGACGCTTTGCGACCGGGGTTCACCTGAAAACATACATTGGAGTTTCAATACTGGTATTTTTTTTTATTATCAATAGGTAAGCAAATGACGAGATCGATGATTGGAGCATGCATAGAAGATACTTTTTTACGCTTGACTTGGAGGCTCCCAAATTATACTTTCTTTTTTTTACTATTTGCATTTATCAGGGTAGCGTTTGACCACAAGTCACCTGATGTTAAGTGACGATGTGGTCGAAGACGGCGCCACGCTACACCTGGACTGGGATACTTATAGAGAAACAAACGCGCTAGGGCGCTAGGGTGTTCCACTCCTAGTAAGTGTATGAGAATAAAAATATGTTATGTAAGTGATTATTCAAATGAGCAAGCTTGTGAGTAAGTTAAATCGTGTAAAGGTTTGTTACATAGGCCTTCCCTCAGATGAATATATGAACCATAGTTTGTCACGCTTGTCAAGTGTGGGATGGCACAAATGTCGCATTGGTCCTTGAATGTTTGGTGCTAAGACTGCTAAGACTTTTGGAACATTGGACATGCCGGTTATTTAATATGATTTTTATCTACCCGCATTTGACTAAAAGTTACTGAGACGGTGAGGTCGTAGGTGGCGCCACGCGACGCCTGTATTTGGAAATCACTGCTAAGCGTTTGGGGGGTAGGTAGCCAGACGAGCACTAAATTCCCTACTATCAAGCTATGGTTTCATCGTAAGTTTCCCATTACCGGTTTGAGCAACGTCAAATGGTGAAATCCGCATAAAGAAGTTCTTCACCACACGGATGGTCAAGACTTGGAACGTTTTTTTGTTAATATTAATGTTCGAAGTGAACATCCACAGCATTTCCTTAACGATATATTAACTAAGTAAAATTATACCATATCTATACATTAACGGCGCGTACTCGGAAACAAGTGAGCATCAACTTTAGTTACAAACCACATTCGGTTCCCGACGCTTTGCCGCCGGTGAACAGAACTTCAACATGTTTCCTTCCTGAAGCACACCCTCGACCACCCCCACAACCCGCAACACCACCCCGACCTTACACGCACACACTACACCTATAAATTCACCCTACGAGCACACACACAACGTTGAGAAAGGTCATTGCTATCAACGTTTGCTTATAATGTCATTTTAGAACATAGGAACGATTAGTATATCATTACACAGAACTCACATTAGTTAATGACACAAAAACACACAAAGCACAATTACAAAATGAAACAATTAAGGCGAACGCGAGGGAGTATCGTTTGCGCAACACTCGTTAAGAGCGGCCGCGGTCATGGTTGCCCCAAGAAAGCCGTGGACAAGACTGAACCACAATAGTTGGGCACGCGACGTAACAGCCAATTTCATCGAAACATTATATGGGCATTATTCGAAAATGCATGCGCCTTCGCCGCCGCCGCCGTGAGGGAGGAACACGCCTATTGTTACGTCGGGACGATCACTCGCCAAGAATATTAATCTTGTCGAAGGTGAGTCGAAGTATCGACTTGTCGTGCTCTTGAGGAGCACCGTGTATACTTAATGGGACAATGAACCTCCACAAGTCCACACATTGTATGGAAATAACATTAGATTACTGTATATCTGCTAATGTTTCTAAATGTTCGAAATTTCTTGTGTCTATTCATTATCTTAAACAAACGTTGTTGAAGACAAAGGTACTTCGGGGCACCTTAATTAGCTCGAAGCGAGTCAAGTGGTAACGCAGTAATAATACTCATTAATGTTGCCCTCGTGTATAATCAGGAGCATTCCCTATCACCCAAGGGAAGTAATGTAAACTGAAGCGTTTTAGGGTGCTCTTACACTGGAATCGGAAGCTTTTTGCTCAAAAATATCGTCAAGCAATAAAAACTGTACTGATGCGATTTAAAGGCCATAAACTTCTATCAATGCAAAGGTTGGCTATAGATCAAACAACCCAAAATACTTATTTAAAGGTTAGCATCTGGCAATGTAGGCTTTTAGAAATGTTTTCGCGTATTTAATAAGCATTTCCGCAAACGTGTCGATAAAAGCTTGAAACATTTTCATACCACATTGATAAAAAAATGCAAACTCCATTGCGAAAGAATTTCAAAACCAGTTCGCATTGGTATTTTGCAAAAGCACTTACGATAAGCGACCCAGTCTATGCGACTTATAAAGAAAGGTGGTATTCCGAACCGCTGAATATGGAAAAGAAAAGGCGTTAGCTGCAGGAGAAATCCAAATGCATGTCCATTGTAGCAGGCCATACGAGGTGTAGGAAAGAGCTTTAACGTGTAGGAAACGCCGGGCTTAGTTACAGATTAATGCGAATTCTCGAAAGCCGATGAAGAATTAATATGCACGCTTTGCCGGTAACTGATCACTATGTAAAGTAGCACTCTAATGCAAAAGCTATGTTCTTTTTCAGCTATGCGGGATAACGAAAAGAAAATTAAAACTATACGACGTGCTTTTATGTATAACTTAGCAACCCGTTTGCTATTTTAAAATTTACTAAACATGCTATTTTTAAATTGTATGCTGCCAAAAACACGATTTCGCTAATTCTCGTCGTAGACAAGTTGTCTACAAGGATGTAACATCCCTCTCTCACGAGTTTCGTCATCTCTAGTGTTATAATTAAATGCAGAACTTGCCAGCGGTGTCTTGTTAGTGCAATTAAATCAAGTGTAGACGTAGAGCCTCGCTTTACTCCTGTCAACTTTATTCGTTTAAAATTTCAACACTGAATGTGTGGTAGATTTGAATAATGACAAGTGTGGGAGGAAATTGCGTCTTATGAAACATATGATATCAAAATCATACAGAATGTTCTTCGTTTTTTATTTACGCTTTTGCGAGCAAAAATATGTAATGGATATACACTTTAAATTGTTGCAATTATTTTTTTGGTTTGGATTTATTGGATGAAATACGATATACGTACAAAATCGGGTTGAGACACCTCAAAAATTCACATGTATATTATATAAGTTAGGCAAAGCGATTATTTACATTGAATCAAAAAGGAATATAACAACTTGAAAATGAATATCAAACCAAAACTTACAACACACTAATAAAATTAGGCGACGTGTGATAGCATGCTAAGATAGAGGATGCTCTCTGAACCACCAACGTAATTAGGTCTGTTCTCTTCTTTTACTCGGAACATAGCGTAAGAGAAAGCTTCAAGGGTTAGATGTATAGGCACGGGTCTGTATAAAATGGGCACGTGTTACAATATCTGTATGAGGGGCACGTAGGCCGCGTGACTCCTAACGCACGTGTGTAGATTCCATGATTCGAGTCAAATATCTACTCGAATCCTATGCCCAATTTATCCTACTTATTTCGGGACATTCTGTACACTTTTATCACTCTATACTTTGTATTCGGTGTCAAAAACGAAAGGGATGAGCCAAACACAGAGTAATGGATTCGGGGAAATGTATCCGGTATGTCTTCCGGGTATTCCCGAAGCAAATCTGTAAATAAAGAATGGTTAAACCAAAACTGAAATAATCTTAGAATGAGGAAGCTTTAGCAAGAAGATTCCATAGAAGACCACAATATTTCGAAACTGTAAATAGTGTTACTGCAATACAAATCTTCTTCTTCTTTCTTTTTTGTATGAGTTAGTACAGTGTGTGTTAGCTATTTGCATTCATCGGCTCCTTAAGTTATCATCAGTCTACCAGTGGGAGGAATGTTTTCTCATAAAATGTCATATTTAATTTTATTCATTCCACTTTACAACACAACATTCAAATGTACCCGCAAACAAACATTAAACACAGCACACGCGGCATAATCATGCTGTAACACACATGACGATTTTCTAAACGAGCGCGCTTGTACGTAATTGTTGAACGCGAGGTACAATTTACGCATCGCCAAACGACAAAGCGTCAACATCGGCAACCCTTGCAATCTACGCACTTACGTGTAATGACGCCTGATGCCTGCCCTGCCACCCCTGACTTTTGTTGGGCGGAATTAATCTAGGTTTTGATCACGCATTGTCTGGACGTAGGATTATCGGAATTGAGCGATGTTTCAAAGTTTTAAACTAACCGCTTTTAAAGGACTTAAGTTAATTACCTATGAACAAGTCGTTTAAATAATGTAGAGGGCGTTTCAATATTAACGAACGCCTATTTCAGAAAAAAAAAATTTATAATAGGTAAATGTGTCCAGCACTAGATAACTTACCTACTCAAGAATTATAATATAGGATTGAATGCTGACTATACCTAATACGTTTTGGCTGGCTAGAAAATCATCGTATTTCACTTGGCCGCTAAATTCACTATCTGCGGTGACAGCATTCAAGTTTAATTATTTGCACGACTTCTAATCTAGTAAATGAAGTTATTTTTCTTTACCGGTACCTTTTTTTTTTCTCCAAATATATATACCTACCCTACCAAAAATTCAAACATTCATTCATCTTCATAACTCTCATCGCTAGGGAGGCGAAAATCGAAAAAGAAAATTTAATAAAAGCGATAAGGAGTCGTTAGTGAAAATGATTGATTATTGTTTGGTTAACAAACACTGTGGAAATCACAATAATTGACAAACACAACTGGCACACAATTTTACTCACATCAAATTTTGACGTGCAATATGGAGTATCGCTCAGACTCTGGAAATAAGAAAAAAAATGAGATAGATCGTCTCATTGAAATTATAACTGAATATTGTTTTTGATAAAACCCAATTACGTAATACTTTATCTTAGGCAAGAATCTTGATTGCTTTGGTACCCTATGTATTTGTAGCAAAATGGTCACAAATCATGGGCGACATTCGCATACTCTACTTCTAACTCCCCACTTTACATATTGTACATTAATGGATCTAATAAGATCCATCTGTAATGTGTGCCACATAGGGTTCCAAGTTGTTGATTCGTAGTCATGCATGACGCTTACCATCAGACAAGCGACTTGCTCGTCTTGTCAAATAAAAAAAAATGTTTTTTTATACATTTGATTATGACGTCACTTGTCAACTTAATAAATTTTTTTCAGTCAGAAGAAGAGCCTCACACTATAACAACGTTCCTTTCGGCTTAGTGCTACTTTTCTCAAGTCTTTCCGTACTATAAATCTTGCAGGGCTTTCCAGATTCGAGAAGCGACACCACCGGGCAGCGGATTAGGTATACTAAAATTTCCGATGATGTTGGAATTGTGGATAGCTGTTGGCAATAAATCCAGTACAGTAAAGCCCCCAATCGGCCCGACCAACGGCAACGCGGTTAGCAATCGGGTTGCTATAGTCTAAAAACCCCTCGAGACAAATCGTCAAGAGCTAGCAAGGATTCAACTGAACTTAATCATTTAAAAGATTCTTCATTTATGAAACATGTTTTCTGCTGTTGTTCTGTTCTCTTATTATTCTACTATTAACGGAGATTTCGTGTTTATCGAAAACTTTGCTTTTCGAACGGTTTGATTGAGAGGGAACTTCTACCTACCTTTTGTAAGGTTTCTGTAACGAAGAAGCACCTCATATTTCCTAATTAGAAAAAGGAATGATCAGTTTCTTTTATTACTTGTTGGAGTGTAATGAATGATGCAATAAAATAGACATTACGAATTTGAGGCCGGCATTCTAGAATGACGCTCAAGCAGTAATCTCTACTTAGGCATAGATTTGACGCTGTTATTTCATAAAAATATGTCACTTAATCGCTACTCGAGCATTGATCTACATATTGAGCGTCATTCTAAATTACCACCCTTAGTATGACGCTTTGATGAATCATCACTGCATAAAAGCATAGTATTAATTAAATTAATGGCAACAATAGCGATACGAGTTTAGCTCGTTGCTAAAAATAACTTTCTCGAAAATTTTAATATTCCATTTCAGACCAAAAAGCCATAATCAGTTATTTCCATCAAATTTATTACCGCCCTTTTTAAATTCCTTCAAATAAAATTTTCTCACAGCTGCATTTCTAGAAAACCTCGTCATTTCGCAAATCACCCTCTTATTTAAAAGCGCTGTAGTGTCTGCAGTTCAGAAGTGGGCTCTCTCAGCCGGAGCTTTGTGATAGATTAGGTAACAGTTACAACGTTCTGTAACTGTTACTAGAAAACACATTTCTCTCGACAAAACGCCGAGAGCTGTCCGCGAACAAAGTGCTCTCTACAAGAGACGTTTCACGGTTTGCAACGAACTTTAATTGCGTAATCTGATACTAGACCATACTAGACTGTTGCTGAGTTCACGAAGGAGAAACTAAGTTTCTGTTTCTTGTTCGATCTCACAACAAAGTTCAGTAGGAGCAAACTGTATAATATGATGCCTAGATACAAAATAATGCTTTGAGCTTTGTGAAAAAACATCGTGATGAAAGCATAGCTTGGTGATATTGGTAAGGCATTTTTAAGGCTCTTCTGGCTATCTACCACCCTCAAAGTAAGAGTATGTTGCCAAGCATCCATCGGTGTGTTCCCGCAGCCTCGCTTAAGAGCCAGATATTATATTAGGTTTTACGTGACACCACGTTCGACCAAAGCGTCACCTCCTAACATCAGGTAACTTGTCGGTTAAAAAGAACTTTTTTTTTAAATTACCAAGATGCCACTTGTAGAAGCTACACATGAGCACGTACCCTCGATATCCTAAGCGGCTGGTTCAGATCGGCGCCGCCGTGCATGCGGAAGCCCCACGGTGCGCCGCCACTCAACTCCACCTCCCGGGCAGTCATCGCCCGCTGTTCACTTCATTACCGCTACCATACCAGTCAATTTCCCAATATAAACCGGCACTGTACCGCAACCCCCCTAATATTAAAGCGAAAACTGGAAGCTCGTCATCTCGAATATCACAATATTGTACAGTCGCGATGGACGTTGCGGTTTCTGTAACAAACAAATAATAACTTTTGAATGACTCGCTATAAAACTGCTATAATAAACCAGAAGGTCTACTCGATGACAAGTAATTAGTACTATGGACGTCTGCAACAAGACTGCTGGAGTGTCGTTTAGACTAAATTGTTACAGAGGCAGACATTAAATGGCTGCGTTGTTTGCTCACACGAAGCATGAGTCTCGCCGCTTAATCAGTTAATTAAGTTGATACCTATTGCGCCTCAGATCATTGCTCTATATGTCTAATCTTTAATGTTCAAATTGAATTAAGATTCTTCACAAGCTCGTCTGCCTGGGTGGGTAAATCTATTACGTTTGTATATTTAGTTTTATTGACGGTCCCTAATCATTTAAATGCCTCATAAAGTTGCAAAGATGCATAAATAAACGTTTAGGCGTAACAGATGTAGCTTCTGAAGGGATATCGTAACTACTTGCTTTTTTTATTCAGAGCAATTTTTTAGGGCACAACCACAATCATGGCATTAAAGTTTATGAAAAATCTTTGTTATGGCTGTACAGACTACAGAGCACACTGTTTTTGCTTACAATTGGATAGGTAACACAATCTGAAAATGAACAAATTCATTCCAAAGTTTGGCTCACTGCAACAAGTATAGTTTAGAGTTGGTGAACAGCTAACAACAATACGAAGTTGTAACAAATTACTCCAATATTTTAAGCGCAACTAGGTAAAGAACACCATCGTAAACTAAATGTAATCCCGAGCGAGGCCAGTGGGCAGCAGCGAATTATTTTCAGGCCATGATGCAGTGTTACATCAGTACTGAAGGTCGGTATGGAAGTGGAATATGAATCACTTTTAATTTGCAATGAGTTTGGACCTGTGAATATTTTAAACAGTGCACTGAGCACAAATTTATCGAACCAACTCTATTAAATTTTATTTTGTAGGTAGAGCCGCTGGAGCTTTATTCGATTGAATGCTGTGTTAAGTTGACGAGACCTTTAACGGCAAAGAATACCCAAACCAGTATTTGTTTTTTAACAACTAGATGAGAGAAGAATAAGAATCAAATTGTCCACGTAAACGTAACCTTACATAACGCGTCACCTCGTAGGCCATGTCTACCTAGTATAAGTGCGATACCTACTTGCATGGCATCAAATTTATTTCGTCACCTTGAGTTTAGTGTGATAATCATTAAGTGCCTGTATTTTCACGGGTGCCCATACCCTTCGGTTTTGAACGGTATCGACAAGCTCTTTCACAAAGACCTCTACTACCTACAAACTTCCACATGTAGCTCTAATACCGGCAGTTTAAAGCCTAGATCACTGAAAAATGCTCCAAGCTTTCGTGAAAATGGATGAAATTTTCACAGTTCATTCCAAAACCGAAAGCATCATTCTTTAAAACCCACACCTTCCTTTAGCAATTAGCTCGAAGAAATAAATTTCCCAAAAGTTTCGTAGCTAATTTCCAGAGATCAAATTGTCGCCCCCATTTATTCGGACATGGAATACCCCAATTACATAATCGCGGTTTTAATTAAAATGTGATAGCGGGGAAATTAATTCAACGCGCGCTTTACGCCGCGTAATATCAATGATGACGTCTAAAACGTGCGGTTTGTTGCCGACCGCGCCGCCCGCCCTGCCACCACCGGCCGAACGTTTGCGAGCGGCTGTGTGACACTAAACTTGTGTAAACATGTTTCTCTACACGATTGCATGCCATGAACTGGACGTGAGAATGACGGAAATATTTCTAATGGAATAATAAACACACCAGAGTTCAGCATAAAAAGCCGCAACTTAACAAATCATGACAAAGTTACAGCGTCTTATCTTAACCCACCTTTCGAACCAGCCATTAGCGCTCTTCGTTATCTCACACTGAAAATTTGACCAATTTATAGGGTGTGATCACCTGGCCATTAATTTATATCCGAGTGATTGGCATCATGGGCATGAGTGTTTTTGGACCCCATTTTTCAATAGCAAGACCTACATTACTGCCAACTTCTATCCACAACTTCCAGGCGCTATATTTGAATGGGTATTCTGTTCGGGCGGGTGCGATAAATAAGCATCGAGCGAGCATCCCCGGTATAGCGGAAGCATGCGAATGACATCTGAATCGAACCCTGGGAGGCATCTCTGCTGATACGTAACGTGTCTACATTGACCTTGTTTCAAATGCCACAGCCATTGATAATGTCAATTATGTAGCATAGGCTTTTGTATTAAACAGATCTGACAATCCATCTGTGTTTGTTAAGAAATGAAAGTCAATTGACAAGGTAAGAGGTTCAAGAGTAGAATTCACACGTGCACCTTAAGGATTTAGCTGTAGCAACTAATGTTATGTACAAAACTATTAGGTACGTCAATCGATACAGCTTTTAGACGTCGTGATCTTATATGACTTGACTAGTTTTTGCGGTCAAACTAGCGCGCCTGCACAGTGAGTTAATCATACCATTTGCCACAAGACCTGTCCATGTTATTAAAGATATCTCAGCACTCTGATGAGACAGTGTGTTTTCTTCGTCATCACCCACTGCTGGACATAGGATCATCAACCCGAATTTCGTCTCATCTTGCCATCTGCACCGACTGCTTTTTGTATTGTTTTAATTTGGCCGGTTGAAATGGATTTTGGAAAATCCGCGAAAACCATCTAGTTTGAATATGAGACAATTGCTGTTCTATTTGAAACCACACCTCTTCATCGTCGGTATAATATTTCGTCTGGGACGTATGCAAAATGGAAGTGCATTAATTTAGACTAGACGGCGAAACGAGCTCTTGCAAACAAAACCCTTGCTTTTTTAGTATTAGCTGATTTTTTAAATCGCTTTAAAGTAATCCATAGACCATATATATTTTCGTTGAACCTTTTTACTATGTAACTTACCTGAGCTAAAATGTGACTTTTAAAATAACAAGCTAACTAACCCCTTCGCCTGGGGCTGGACGGACTACAGAATTTTCAGTGTCGCAAGGTAATAAAATTATTGTGTCTAATAACATCCCTTTTAGGTTTAGAGTTCATTGCATTTCCAGCGTGAGTTCTTTCACTCTGAAATTTACAGATCAATTATTTAGATTTTAGACACACATATCTTTTTTTACTTGAACCTAATACTATCAAGCATTACAATTTTCATAAAAATCTGTTAACCCCTATTAACAGCCTATTTTTTATGAGACCCTAAATAAAACATAATAGGAATATAATAATAGGAATCCTCTAGATAGGTTTCATTTTGAAGTATTGATATAACTTGAACAAAGTATGTAATAAACTACAAAATTCAGTGAAAATGAAAGGCTACATCACAATTCACTTTACATCCCGACTCGACCGCAAAAGTGGCGAGCGAGAGATATAGGGCAACGATGGGCAATTTCGTTACTCTCCTATAAATTCTCGACAACTCTTCTACTCCTCGCTAGTAAACTCGACGAAAATGACCACTCGTCGTTCAAGCTAGCATTACTTATTTTATAACTATAACACAACCAAATTCTTGTTGTAAAGTAAATAAATACATTTTCTTTTCTTTTATTTTGATATCAGCCAGAACTTTTCAGCTATCAGGTATCGATGGATAATCTAAAGGTAAGATGTGATATGACGCAAATAGATCAGCATGAAGCCAAGTGTCAGTACAAAGACGTTGGAGTCTTATAATAGCGCAGACTGGCTGAGTCATTCTTCATTTGGTTAATCGAAGGTTAAATATAATGGTAACATTACTCACGGGCTACATGTTACAAAAAACTATTATTTAGAGGAAGAGCCATAACAACGATATGAAATGGAGGAATTCGTTTACGCTACTAACGTTTAGATATGAACATATGACTCATGCATTTGTTTCAATAACGAACTTATAGACCATCAGCCTCGTGGCAAAAACGTGGATTTGATTGCATTACCTAGAGAGATTAGAATCTTTAGAACATGGATCGCCTAAACATAGTTATGTGATTTCTCAAAGTCTTTGACTCACTAACACCAGAGCATTCTCACTTCTTGTATTCCACTATGAATTTATTGATTCAAACAAAGTAAGTAGAAACACAATTTTAAGCCCTCTCGGAATTTATGGACTCCGTAAAACAATAAACAACAATAAATTGTCATATAGACCGTAGAAAATAAAATAATACCTCGTAACAAAGGTTTAATAGGGCGCATGTCGTGGTTTCTGTAATTAATTAAATTGACCCCTACCCTTAGACCGCAAAGAGCACCCGAAATAACTTTCGAAGAGAAAGTAATTTGAACTCTAAACAGAGATGGCAAAAGACAATTTTGAACGTCAGTTGACAAGTAATACTATTGTCCAAGAATTTCTTATTTTATTAGTTCGAACGGCTCACCTAGTGATTTGCTAAAGGGTAAGCTATTAACGGTGTGGGTTTATCCCTGCTCTCGTATTTCGTAACAAGTTTATATTGGGGTAATGAAAAACCTTTAATTCTTAACAACTTCACAACTCGATATTTATTTGAGTCAGAATTTTGTGAACAACGCGAAATGAATTGGAGGTAGAAATTCTCCACCGAGAATAACCGAGAACTCAATTGGCTCTTACAGAAACCATTAATATAACATGAAACTAAAACTCGAGGCACGCAGTATCTTGGCAATAAGCTTAAATATAAAAATGTGCATTTCATTACAAAAAAGCAGCGTTGCAAAAGAACCACCACGAGTGATGGCACGAAAATTCTTGCATATTAAAAGCTCGGATTTTTGCCACACAAGCGTCTAGTCTAGATACATGCGCTTCAGTTTAGGACTTAAGGTTAAAGATTTTGTTAGTGATTATAACCAAAGGTTTTACATAACACAAGGACAGCTTAATAATGCTACATGGGACCATAAAAAGTCTTGCTTACTAACCTCTAACTTTCAATATGAAGGTGATACCCGATGATAATACCGATACACCAAAAGTATTATGAGACGCAGTATACCACAATTGAATACACTTAGGCTGGTATTCTAGAATGATGCTCAAGTGTAGATCAATGCTTGAGTAGCGATTGAGTGACATATTTGTATGAAATGGCAGCGTCAAATCTGTGCCTAAATAGAGATTACTGCTTGAGCGTCATCTAGAATACCGGCCTTAGAACTGACAAAGGTACAAAGCAGAGTTTGCGGTAAATCTGCGCATGCAGTTAGATTTATTCAAGTAGCCTTATATGATACCGTGTTACTGCTCTGCGATAGACGATAGGTTACCAGGAGACATATTTCGCCCGAGTTACGCACTTGATGGGAATTAAAGCGGATCCACTGGGAAATAGCACTGCTTTTTGTATGCTATCGTGCCAAACAGTTGGAAAACTAAAGCTGGTTGGAATCTGTACCTAATGAGTAAGAAATGGTTGCACTGGTGGATGTAGATACAGACCGACGAGAAGCAGGATGGATAATTATAGAACCTACATGGTTTAACCAGTATCTATTTATCTACTAACAAGAAATGAAGGTGAAACCAGGACTATGATACCTGAAACATTTTAGACATTTTCATCATCGTAACCCAAACCCAACTCTATCGTACTTAATACTCTACCCAAATTCATTTTCCGACCTTAAGGTTATTTTACAAACATTTTACTATTACTGATCTTGAGCCAATGTCAAGTAAATATTTAAAAGGCCAAAGGTGCACGCGCCTCCATGAAAAATCACATGTCGTAATCAACGGAAACAGGAGGATTGATTCGAGCTATGTTTATACGCCGGCGGTATTTGCGTACGATGGTTTACATGTGCGATCACATTGACCCAAATCTCGGCCAGCCATTACCGCACAGACAAGCTGGTTTTAAGTAATTTAGTCTGTAGTTTGTTTGTATTTTTATAGTTCGAGCGTAATATATGATATGAGTTGTCGGGTTCTATGCGGGGTAAGGTGCTCGCCTTGTGAGCTTTCATTTAGAACTTTTTTGAATCTCAATCATTAAGATCAGCTCCGGCTGATTAGCATAACGCGGAATTGGGGCCGATTTGTGACAGTGCTATTATTGTGTAGTACACATGCACAATATTGTTTTTATTATTACGAAGGAATGTATGAGAAGAATCATATCTTTGCCTAGTGAAGAAATGCAATTAGAATTTTTATTTTTTAAAACCTATATAACGACAACGTTACTTGTATTGTAAGAAAATTTGTTACGACAAATATAAAAGTGTTTGTAACTATAGGCAACGATATTTCATTCATTCGAGGCATCTGCCTTCTTATAAGCCCCTCAGGCTATTGCGTCTCGAAGTTGAAGTAGTAAATTAAGAAACGAATTATAGGTTTTTGTTTTAGTATAAACAATAAAGTTTACAATACTATATTGGCAGACGCACACTATACTTCAAAACATTTTGTATTTCTGACTCATTCTGTCTGCATAAAACTTTCATTTGGTTGTATACCTACTCATATTTCAACGATCAAAAGTCAAATAGTAAACACCACAACTCACACCACTCGTATTCCACAAAAAAGTGCTAGAGTAATACTGAATTCATTTTTTCAACGGGCCGGCGTTTTTCCAATGTTTTTATTCCACGTTTCAGTCCGTATCTCATCCGTTGCCAGCGAAAGCCCACAAAACGTAACGCTAACGGATGCTCGTTCATTTACTGGCAGTGAATTTATCGCTGTCATGCCACTAAATGCATATTCTACTCAAATTGCTAACATACTTTATTGCACGACTTTCCGCTGAAAATGTAAAACCCAGCTATTTGCGAAGCTGGGAGTCAGGGACCTTAAGCAAATCAACTTCACACTTTATTAAAGTGAATTTGCATTTAAGTAAGGCAGTGAGAAAATTAAAAGTAAGCAACGGAAGTGGATTCAGTGAATCCAGTAGGCGGTATCGATCTCGGCGGAGGATAGTACAGTAGCATTTTCACGTTGACCAAAGTTGACGTTTTGTACCGTCCAATCAGATGAGCAAATAACCGGCCAAAACAAAAACACACTGCTGCTTGTATTTTCATTCACGATCGATTTTTCGACAAAGAAATTATAACAGTACAATTGTATAAATAACTAAAAAGAAAATTATAGTAACGAGACTGAAATAACGATAAATGAGTAAATTCTAATTTTAGAGAGAGTTTTGGGAAACCACAAGACCGACAAAAAGTTACAATTAGGAACAAAAATATCCATTTAGCTGGAAGCTTGAAAATATTAGGCGATTATCCAGCGTACCTCGACTCCTCGAGTACATACCTTGACTACGTAGAGTACGTAGGTACCTACAGTGCATGCTATGATGGAATTCAAACCGTGCCAGATGCAAGGATCAAATTGCAAGCAATAATGACTAGCACTGTGCGCTCTTGTGGTGCTAACGAAGCGTCCCTCAGATGCCCGCTGTCAAAGGGTACTTTGTTATACAAAAATAATATCGGGTAATGACCCCTCATACTCCATACCATTGTGACTGGCAAACCGACTTACCCACTTGGAATTCGAGATTGAGTACTGCATTAATGATAATTTCCTGAACAAGTATATTATGGAAGAGACAATATGTATAAAATATTACATCAAGACGATACTCGCACGAGTAAATCAAATTCTTTGCGTAACGACTGTCTCAAGTACGCAAAACTCAAATGAACTTTTAATACGATAACCTACTTAAATTGGGTGACCCCTTATACATAAAATATTCCCATGCTAGAGCAAAAGATCAAACTTATCTCAAAGACTAAATTAGGTGGCATTTTGTAAGATTTCTTTTCGAACCATAATAAATAGACCGTAAATAACAGAGGACCGTAACAAAACACGGAGGTCGCTGATAACGAAAAGGGCTTCTTTGTAATAGCGAGCAATGGAATCGTAAGGAGGGAGATGACAATCAAAAGGGATCACGGTATCGTATGGATACGAAAACCGTACTATACAGATGTTTAAACTACCAACAGTAGCTACAGGGAATGAACGGGAACGCTGTACTGTGCTTTATGAAAAAAGCTACAACGCACCTGGGGCGAGAAAAGGTATAGCGACATTGATGGATTTTAGCTATACTGTGCAATGTGCATTTATCGCGTACGTACACTACAGCCTAAGTGCACTTTGTCAGGGTTAGTGGAATTTAAAACGTTCTCCGAAAATAAATTGCTCTACTGCGTTTCTGCGCACATAAATAAACATACATTTTTAGGATTCCGTAGTCAAACGACCCCGCATCAATAAGTTATGTGTTGATTTGTCATTGCTAAATATAAACATTTTTATCTTCGAACGTCCTTAGAAAAGTGATGAAACTAGGGTCATATATTTTCTATACCTAAAAACTATACTATGATATTATAAACAGATAATAAAAAAAACTGGTTTTTCCTCATCGCGCCGTGACATCGCCGTGATGAGATATCCTTGATAACTGTACTAAGTCACCCTGGAAAAGCTATGATATAAGATGATAGACGATTTCATTAGTTGAGCAGGTAGAGCCGCGGGTATAAGTTAGTTTTTTTTTATATAAGAGATTAGTCAGCACGAATTTAAATGCCCCAAAAACATATTATACGTAATCCTTCGATAACAACGCGGGGCTGCACTAGGGAGCTCGTCGAGGCGAGGGTTGGGCGGTCAGCTGCCGATAACTAAAGACGCATCTGACAACGGATTTATAGTGGGACGTGAGACCCACAATTTAACCGGTTTTCAAGCAAAACTACTATTTTAGCCGCTACTATCTCACTGTCAGAAACTGTATTAGTTCAGTCTGGAAATTTTTAAACGAAAATCTTTCTAACAACGTTTGGAGCATTCCTAAAGGGAACGCTTTGGTTTCTGAACTTTCTGATGAGCAATGAACTTAAATTAGACACGAAATATTAAATTGTTACTCCTGAATTGCGCCATGAACTCGTGATTACGTAATCGTAACTCATAAAACATCAGTTATAGACTATTAAATTGAACGGAATTAGGTGATGTGCTGAAATAAAGAAGACCTACCTACACACTACAAAAATGTTATTTTATTAGACAAAAGGCTGTAAAAATATTTCAAGGTTATTGAGTCCTTCTTAAAACGTTTAACTCAATTTAAGATCCATAGAGGTAGATGTAAGTTGATGTAACTTACGAAACATTTTATGTTTTCTCTACAGATCAGAATCACAAATAAAACAACTGTAAGCATTTTCTCCGGAAAAAGACAACTGATCGATCTAAGGAATGTGCTTAGAAAGGCTAACAGAAATACTTCTGGCAAGTGACAAGAATACTGATCAACGAAACGATCTTGATAACTCTCTCTAGGTAGCTGCGATTCGAGATGCGAATACTAAAACGAGTAGTTTTTCGTAAAATAGATATTTCGCAACAAAATTATATATGAAAAAATACAGAGAGCTCTTTCAATATGTCGAACAATAAAGGCGTAAAGGTGACGGAAAATTATGTTTGGATCTGTAAGTACTTTTTGTGAACATGACAGCTGACGTAAACGAAAAGGAAATGAAAATCCTTCAACACGTAGCAAGCAACAAACCAAGGTTGCCAAGTGGGTCTTCTGTAATCGCCACATGACTTCATGAGGGCATCTGTATAACTAGGAAGGTATAAAACGCCTTTGAAAGTGGCAGTGAAAAGGGTTGGGTCAGCTAGATAAGGCCGGACAGTTGCCAACGTCATTGCCAGATCGTAATGCCATCGCACCGGGACCCCGTTTTATCGCAATTTCTTCCCAAATTTCAATTTGAAAGGCGATTGCCCTCAGATGTTGGTCACCATTGACGGGTGCCTCCTTATTTTCCGGAGATTATAAGACGGCTGAAATTCTTTAACTGACATATCCTATTAAGGAGATACTCTCTTTAAGGAAGGCTGGTAATTACGAAGGACCAGAAAGACACGAATAGGTTTTAGTGAACACAAAAGAAAACAAACACAATAGAAGGACTGTTAAAATGCGTGAGAAAAGGAAAGATTCTTGTACAAGTGTTTCGTTCAAGGCTTAGATATAATGGGATAATGTATATAATAAAAACAAAAATGTACCTACTTCGCAACATTACTTCGTTTATTTACAAAGTTTCGCAAACTGCGGATCGCTTCTATATCTACTTAATTTTTTTTAAAGATAACGTAAATACAGACGCGTCAAATTTAACCTTATCCCAATTTTTATAACGTAAACTGTTTATATTATATTACATCAGTCGATGAGAAAAGCATCCGTAACATTGGTTATCTATGATTGTTTCATGTGTTTATTCATACATTTTCATGTGGTTTAGATTAGACATTTTGAAAAAATAGCGTGAGATTTTAAGAGTTTCTTGTTCATAAAATTTTCTCAATGTTTGTAGGTGACATGTGTGTTCCTTTTTAGAGATGAGCGAACTTTTGCTTTCAAATCAGTCTCAAGAACATGTCACCTAACCAGAAGAGAAAAAAACCATTACCTAGGTACAAATCTGACGATATACAGTTTCAAAGTAACAACGCATGTGCTAGTTGGCACGTCAATAGGCTTTTGCGTAAGATTAATTGTTACGCGCGGTATCTGACCGACTAGAAATATACGTGTAAATAAATATTTTTGTTTTAATTACAAAGGTTTATAGTTTTGCAGTTATTAAATAAGTACAGTCAACGACAAAAGTCACTGAACAATCACACTTTTTCTATTATCCTCATCATCTTAGACCCAAATTTTTGACCTCATCATCACCTAAAATCAGGTGTGTTATGTTGTGGTCAAAATGATACTATGTAAAATGTAAAAAAAACAATAATAATTACTGATTTGAAACACATTTGGAAAACCGAGAACGATCAGCTACTTTTGTCGCTGACTGTACCAACTGATTTCAGCTGTTTCTAGTTGCAAGGAACCAATAATGATTTCACTTTATGTTCCAAATAAAAACATAACCTTATTATCGTTTTTTCGATAAGCTTCAACTGAAAAATGTGTTTTGGCATAATAATTATGGTGTTCGTTGAAGTGTTCGTAATCACGCGGGCGAAAAGCTCGTAAAAATATCTAAAAGTCCAACTTTAAATTTGCAAGCTCAGTCGTTAGAAAGTTTCTTCACGTTTCAGATAGCAATAACCATCAAGCTTATAAACATGCGCTTGAAAGCAAGTTTCTAGGATTGCACCGGACTAACATCTACCTTTATGAGATAAGTTTTCCAAGCAAACTGTCACTAAACACGAATGTGCATATCCATTAGAAACAATAAACAGCACTTTAGAAATTTCAAAACGGTTTGCATTTTATTTTAAGCACTATACTTCGAGATACTTTTACACAATGGTGCAATGAGGCTGCTTTACAAGTACAATTATTAAAGTAGGTACACACGGTATGATTAGAAAAATTTCATTTTCATATTGCGTCTTCAACTTTCAATTCGTCTTGCGTCAAGTGTGTGCAATATTGATTGCCTTAAGACGCATGCAGTTTTGATGCATGCTCTAAGTTTGCTTGAGAGGAAGACGCAAGGTGAACATGAAAGCGCTCTGGTGTGGACAATGGACATACCTTGAGTTGTATAAAAGAGGGTTCATAGATAAATATACCGAAATAGTGCGCAATTCCCGAAAACTGAAATATTGTGGATAGAACCGCAAGAAACCCTACTTTAACTGGCAGGAAGTTCTCATCTATTGTTTTGATTACAAGACTACATACATACAACAACACCCCATAGAAATTAACAAGTTATTAAGTCTAATGAAGATTAATTGAACGCAATAGGCCACGGGAATATATATTCAAAAACGGACACCGGTTCCGGTGACATCATTCAGTTCTGGGTATATGATGACAAATACGTTATTTACAACAAGTGCCGTCTTACCGAAATTTTTAGGACCTCTGATGTAAAAACAAGTAAGTACTGATAGTTATAAACTTTTTAAAACAAGATAACTTTAACGCTCATCATCATTATTGCCAGGTCTATTAAATACGTTCCCATTGTTATTATGTTCCCATTGCCGAAAGGTAGAGTACAGGTAGGTAGGTAATCTAATAGGACACGTATATTATGGGATCAGTCTTTGGCTCTTCCCGTTAATAGCGTCCAAAATATCCTAGTATAGTTTGAAAATACATAGTAATATCATAATAAACTTCTACGGCAAATTCAAAATCTTAAAGTTGTACTATTGTACACTGCATGCATATTTTGCAAGCTTCTGTTCACTCGTTTCTTTATGAGCATTTCTCGCCTATCGACATTCACATCAGCATTTCCTATATGCTATTTGGAGCATCTGAACTGCATTTTGTATGTTATATATACACTCTACAGTCAGGAATGTCTACAATTTGTGAGACTCTACGTACCATGTAGAAAAAGAGAAGTAGTCTCTTTGTATTATTATTTTCTGCTTTTATCGGAATAGTTGAAATTTGTATGTAAGAATTGCTGATATAAGCTACAATCAAGACATCATAAAACTTTATACTGATACCTGAACACGTAGGTGTGTACCTAATCGTGCCAAAATACATTAGTACAAAAAACTAATTTATGTATAGGATTTAATGCTTTGCAGCATCTGGATGAACGCCCTGGTTGGACTCGGTTTGTAGGGCAAAATTATTTAAAGATAAGAGATTTTTTATAAATTTATTCGTGTTTATTTGTTTCTTGCTCATAGATTTGTCGTACTCGGAGTAGGACTCGACGGATTTCTATGTGGTTTTCGAGGTTTGGTAATGTACTTTGGCAACGTCTCATCGCGCTCTGACTTCAGTAAGGAGATGGTACTATTAGGGAATTCCGATAGCTTCAAAGGCAAAGCCGTGTAAAGCTAGTATGATCAGGCCCATAAACACAAATATAATTAGACATTTGTCTTTATAGGCCTAATCAGTTTTGCGTTGACGAGATTCGCCCAAAAAACATCTTGCGGAAACAACATACCGATTCAAACGCAAGTTTTGCTTCTATTGAATTACAGACATATTCACGAGAAAGTTGCTTTTAACAAAGTGATTAAAAGCACATAGCCCGCACATTCATACAAAATGTATGCGGTAGATATAAAAAAGTAATTTAAAACGGCGCCCATTACATTGGGTAAAATGAAGAATCCGACGGCAGACCCGGACGTAGCCGAAAATGTGCGTTGCGGAAAAACAAACATGAAAATTTTATGTGACAGCACAAACATCTTTGCAGGCAGTTTGTCCATAAAGAAAGTATGATATACATTTTTTTTGTAACGAAGCAATTAGGTCTATGTTTTTTTTATTTTTGATTTAGAAATAGCAGACGAGTATTTTTTTTTAAATAATTGCTACGATATATCTTTAACAACTGTAATTTTGTCAAGAAATCTTTTTACAAGTTAATACTTTTCATATAGTTAATCGACAACTATTTAATACATCTTGAAATCCATTTCATAAATACCTTACATTCACAATTCTACATCTGATTAATAAACTATTTCAGCTTAAAATGATTAAAAACAATGAATCAAACTTACCGTGATAATTTCCACGAACACAACAAAACTCGACAATTCTTTAATTGTTCGTTAATCGTCGCTGAACTGTTCGTAAATTACAAAACGTCAACACTGCACTGTTAACCACGCGGATTAGTTTTCTGCATTGTTCCTCGGGTACCCACGTGTTATATACGCTAGTACGCTAGCGACGTACTGAGAAAACGGTCCATATTTTAGCCGCCTCATTCATGACTTGAGTCTTACTGAAATCACTCCGCGTTTCACGCTCACGGAAGCCGGCTTGCACCCAATCTGTTGTCTTTCAATACATAAACAAACCGTACGAGATGAAGATAGCTACGATTGAACGGCCCTACTCTACTGTCGCTTTTATCACTGCTTTAACTATCCTTTTTATTCCCATCATTAAAGGCAATAACCATCTAGAATAAGCTGTAAATATACAACACTAGTCTAATTTTAATATAAAACCAGTTTATATAAAGAGCATTTGTAAAGAAATGATACAAAAACAATATAGGGAAGGCCAAGATTAGCGCTAGTGTGGCGTATTCTTCCGCGTCTGCGCGCTGCGGCTCGATGCCACAATGCAGGGCCAATTTGGACACTCGGTCCTTACGAGAGAGTCTAGAGGGGTATTATCACCATTCAATGCAGTTTATCATGAAAATTTCAAGCTATTTTAAACCTTATCTACGACAACATATAGTTGATAGTAAGTACGATGAGGGGTGGCAATAACACTGCATGCGCCCGCATCACGTGTGTTAGGGGCCAGAATCCAGATGATTGCAGTTTGAAGAACGTACGAGTTCACGACCCCTCAATGTGTAGGGTTTCAATACAAATAAAACTTATTTCATTTAGTTTTGTAAGAGAGTAGAGAGCTACGAATTTAAAACAGAATTTTACTCGTTGCTAACTTGAGTTTTAATTTAAGAGAACTAATCCGTCAGCCTTGTTAGTCATGTGCAATGTTTTAACAATAAACGACAGTAAAGGTACAAGTTCGACGTCGGCAGCACCACAAGCTGCCGCCGCCGGCAGCACTGACCTCATTACTGTCACCTATAAAAAGCATGTAGTAACTACCTAAGTAGTACAAGATGTCCAAATAATGCAGCTATACCATATTGTAGGGAAGGTAGATAACATTTAATTTTATAGCACCCGACTGAAAGAGAGCGTCTGTGTGCCGTTTATACTTCTGTGTTTGTTTTATTTTACATTGAATCGCTTGATATAGTTGATTCGGACGTCTAGCCTAAATGAAGGTGCTGTCACTATGAACACATCGGGCAGCTTGCTACCTACATCGGATTTGTACCTTAACTGTATTTCCCATATAAGGTTTCTAGAAGTATTGAATCCTTACCCCTATTCAACCGTTTGCTTATCTATACAAGCATTCTGTAAACAAAGCTAAAAGTATTAAAAGTAAGTAAAGTAAGTAAGTTATTTAATGTTACCATCTTACCACATTGTGCTTTCAGCTAGGTCTCCAATTTTCTTGCGACTGCAATAGAAAAAAAGAAATTGAGTTCCATCACCAACATGTTACGCAATAGGTTATCATTATTTTTAACAATATTTTTTTTTTTTTTTACTAATTACAGGGTAGCATTTGACCACAAGTCACCTGATGTTAAGTGACGATGTGGTCGAAGATGGCACCACGCTACACCTGGACTGGGAACTGGCTCTCAAGTGAGGCTGCCGGAACACACCGACAGGTGCTTGGCGACAGATTCTTAACAAGAGGGTGGTAGCTAGCCAGGCGAGTACTAGAAAATACCCTACCACCAAGCTATGGTTTCATCACGATGTTTTCCTTCACCGAAAGCTCAAGCTCATTGTAGGATTCGAACCCACGTCCTACGGATCGCAAGCCGACCTCACTACCACTGAGCCATCATCGCTATAATATACAATGTTTGTATTCATCAAAATCTATGTTGTACAATTACTTTAGTAACAGCTTTGATATTGTATACTTTTATATTGTAAGAGGAATAAAATGTTAATTGTTGTTTGATTGCCTCAGTAATTTTGCAATGTATTCGAAGTTAATGACTACTTACCTACTTATTTTTAGTAACAACTGTCAGTAGATAATTTAGGTATTTAGTTTCTCACTTATTCAGAATGTTTCGCTAACGTTTTTTTTATTTAATATCTATATCATATTTTATGGTTTAATTCAAAACACTGTAATTTTTTAAGGCTGTCATCCAAAATTACCTGTGCCTTTAAAATTATTATTGGTCTGCAATACATTAATAAGAATAATTAGCGTTGTAGGGATTGACTATGTAAAAGTAATATAAACCAAACGTGGTATGTAAAATGTTAAGGTTTTTGAATAACAACATTACATTTTTATTTATTGATCATATATATTATAATTTTATTTTAAATACACAGAAGACATCAAATTATAATTCATTATTAAATTGACGCACACATTCTACTTGTTATGGCAGTTTGGTCATGGGTAGATATTATATTTAATATGTATTACTTAATTTATTAATTTACTAAAACATTTAGAAGCCAAACGATCACAATATTATCGAAAGATGTCCTTAAAAATAGACAATATATTATACATTACAATGATATTTTTAATGTCCTGTAGAACACGTTGGACTTCAGTGATGTCATCATAAGAATATTCGTATTTGTAGAATTGGTAATAACTAGTACCAATAATAATATTTATTTAAGTTCGCATAATTATTATTTAACGAGATCAAAACTTTACAGTATAATACTTGTCAAATGAACAAACGTTTGTTTTTATAATATGTATCTATGCAAAATTCATAAGAATATTCGTATTGGTAAAATTGGTACCTAGTACCAATAATAATATTTATTTAATTTCGCATAATCATTATTTAACGAGATCATCACTTTGCAGTAAAACTTGCGTAACTTATCAATTAAACAAATGTTAGTTTTTAAATATAATTAAATTGTGCATACATATTTGTGCTAAAATCGAATACTGAATGGAATAGCAAAGTACAACTTATATTAGTAAATATTTCCTTATTTTAGCATTATTAGGTCTTTTATCATGTGACTAGAAATACCCTGCACATTGTAAGGTTTTAAAAACAATGAATTCAAGTATTGAAATAATATATGAAACCGCATAATATTCATGTGTAAGGTACTTGATAAGTTCTTGTTAAATTCAATAACTATTTTTGTTTAATGTAATTTATGGTAATGTAAATAAATTATGAACTTTTTGAACTAAAAATCAGTCTCATTAAGACGGAGTTCCATCTTGGGCGACAGTTTTGTTTGTTTTTAAACTTGCAAATATGATAACAAATTTAAAAGATATATCTAATTATTAATAATAAAATTTAAATATTTGTAAATATATAGCAATTAGTTTAAAAATATGGAAGTTAAATTGATAAGTATTTAAAAGAATGTATAATAAATATAAATCACAGATGATTCTAACATGAACAGAGCTCCCTTTCCTTCTTGGCTTGTAGTTTTTGCAGCGAATTCCGTCGCCGCCCTGACGCGCAGAGCATCGCGTACTCTACACATGACTCCATTCTGGAAAAAAACATATGTATTCCAATTTTATTTTTGGAGTTGTAGGACAGTTACCACACCACACCTTTGCTAGTCATTCAACCGCCACGCAGTAGTGTGCAAACATCACTGTGTTCCAGATTGAAGGGCAATGTTTCCAGTGAAATGCATAAAAAGTTTTAACAATAATCTCAGTATGACGAGCGCATATTGCCGCACGGAGTTTAGAACTGTTGATGTTAACAATTCCGGTTGGCACTGAATCGTAATGGGCAAAAGTGACTCTTACCATCAGGCGAGTTACTTGTACATCTTGTTACTCAGCTGCATAAAAAATAAAGCCTTAATTTAGGGTGTATGTTCATTTCTTTGTATTTACCGCCTGATAGGTCTTGAAATTTGTAGTAGATTTTAACCCACTTTAATTTCAATTTCAATTTCAATTTATTTATTTATTCAATAGGATACATTGTGATCACTTTAAAACGTCAAACTTAAAACTAGCTACGCCTGTTCCAACCTCCTTACGCCGGCAAAAGAACAGGCAAGAAACGCCCGGCAGGTAATTTTTTTTGGCGCGATCACATTGACAATTTTATTCTTATTACTAATTGATTGAATTGGAGCAAGTTCACTAAAATCCCAAGCTTTTTTTGTCATCTAATGGTCCGATATTTTTTAATTAGCTTTACTAATAAGATTTCTCTTGTTTGGTTGTACACATTGGGATATGGGAACATGAATATTAATGAGTTATTAATGAGTTGCGGGATCACAACCAAAGCAGACCAGACCCCACAAGCAGCACCCGTTCACGAGTTGACGCATGTGCCAGCCATCGCTCTCCTCGACCATATGAGAGGGAAGAGGGCGACCTGACACACGACGCCGCCGCAGGCAAAGTCACTTTCGTGAGTATGACTGTTTTGGCTGTTTACCGGAAATGGTTAGAATAGGGGAAATAGGGAGAATAGGTAGATAGAAAGAAAGATAGATAGATTAACTACAATCCCAAGCTTGTTTGTCATCTAAATAGTCCGATATTTTATAATAAGCTTTACTAATAAGATTTCTCTTTATACGGACTTGAAATTTTGCTATCGATAAGTCTTGAATTTCACTTGGGATTTTGTTGAAAAAGCGTACACATTGACCTTTGAACGAGTTGCTAACTTTATGGAGCCTAGTAGTGGGTACAGCAATTTTATCTTTGTTTCTAGTATTAAAATTGTGATAATCACTTCTCTTTTTGAAGCTATTTAAATTTTTCCTTATGTACATTAAATTTTCATAAATGTATTGACAAACAACTGTCATTATTTTAATTTCTTTGAACTTAGTCCTTAAAGATTCTCTGGGGCCCACCTTGTAAATCGCACGAACAGCTCTCTTCTGCAAAACAAATATGGTGTTTATATCAGCAGCGTTTCCCCACAGCAATATTCCATAGGACATAATGCTGTGAAAATAGCTGAAGTAGACTAGTCTGGCTGTATCAACATCAGTAAGGTGACGGATCTTCTTTACAGCATATGCTGCAGAACTAAGTCTGCTCGATAGACTGACAATATGTGGACCCCATTGCAATTTGTGATCTAAAGTTATACCTAGGAATACTGTAGTCTCTACAAGGTCCAATTTTTCGTTCTTAATCTTTAAATTTGTTTGTACTTCTTTAACATTGGGTAGCACAAATCTCAAACATTTGGTCTTCTTTTCATTTAACATCAAATTGTTTGCATCAAACCAGTCTGTAACTTTGGAAAGAGCATTGTTCACGTCGTCAGAAATGTTATGTTGTCGCTTTAACTTAAAAAAAAGCGACGTATCATCGGCAAACAATACTATCTCGTGATTGTCACTAACAAGGCTGGGCAAATCATTGATATAAACTAAAAACAGAAAAGGTCCGAGTATTGAACCCTGCGGAACTCCCATTGTGACTACTGACCCCGGGGATCGCTTCCCGTTAACGTCGACTCTCTGTATCCTATCACTCAGGTATGAGGTTACAAGATCCAGAGGAACACCTCGAATACCATAGTGCCGGAGCTTTCTGATCAGAGTCTCGTGGTGAACACAATCAAATGCCTTGGACAAGTCACAGAACACGCCTAGAGCGTCCCGTGACTCCTCCCAGGCATCATAGATGTGCGTTAATAACTCGACACCAGCATCAGTAGTAGAGCGACCCCGTGTAAAGCCAAACTGTTTTTGATTGAGTAAGTTATTTGCAAGGAAATGTCTTTGCAATTGATTTAGGATAAGTTTTTCGAATATTTTACTAAATGTTGGTAATACTGATATTGGTCTAAAGTTAGTAGGGTCAGTCGTTGTACCCGATTTAAACAAGGGTGTTATCTTACTATGTTTCATCAGATCAGGAAATACGCCGTCGTCAATACATTTGTTAAATATTAGGGCTAATTCTGGTGCAATCATTTCAATTAATGGCTTAACAACGGTCACGGATATACCCCAGAGGTCAGTAGTTTTCTTGACATTAATCATATTAAAAGCTTTTACTACATCTTTGCTACTAACATAGTAAAATTGAAAAGGAATTTCGCATTCTGGTACATTTGTTTTTAACATAGATTCTGCAATAGTGTGCGATGAGTTTAAGGACTTAGTAGTAGAGACTGGAATGTCAGTGAAGAAAGTTTCAAATGCTTTAGCTACTTCAATGTCAGTCTTGACATTGGTATCGCCAATATTTAGGTTGTAATCATTAGCTTGAGACCTGACCTTACCAGTCTCACTATTTATAATTTTCCAAGTTGTTTTAATTTTGTCATTACTATTTTTAAGCTTGGAACTTATATAACGAGACTTTGCAATATGACAGACGGTCTTGAAAGTTTTTGAGTAAATTTTTACAGTTTCTTTAAACTCATCACTTGTATTGTATTGTTTTTCACTGTAAAGATCGTAAAGCTTTTGTCTGCTTTTGTGAATACCAACTGTAGCCCACTCCGTAAAATTAGGTCTATCAGAAACCGTGATCGTTTTTGGAGTAAATATAGTATTGAAAGCTTTGCTAAATACGCTGAAAAAGGAGTTGTATAAGTCATCAGCATTTCTATGATCCGGTAAAAAAGGAAGTTCATCAATCAGCTTTAATTTTATTTTCTCCATCCGATCATCGGTCACGGGTACATATGTGACAGATTTTTTTTCATTAATTTTTATTTTATTTTTAATTGTAATTAATTGACCACAGTGGTCTGAATCTAATTTGCTTATTACATTTTGACTAATTACATTCACATCTGTAAAAATATTATCTAAACAAGTAGCCGTAGTGGCAGTTATTCTTGTAGGCTCCATAAACAAATTTCTCAAATTAAATGATTTAAATAAATTAGTTATTCTCGTACTTAGAGTAGAAACATCCAACAGGTTTACGTTGAAATCTCCACAGATAATTAATTGTTTTTTTAATGTTACCCTATGTACCTACATGCATTTGTTTTTTGTTACACACCTGAACATAACTCTGTCCAGCAAAATCTCAATAGCGCGGTCAATATTTTGTCCACTCTTGGCACTGGTCTCCAGGTACGGCAGGTTGTAGTTTTTGGCAAACTCTCTCGCGCGGTTTTGATTCACAAGTCTCTTCTCTTGCAGGTCACATTTATGACCGCAGAGTACGATGTCGGGATCTTCACTGAGACTGTGGGTCTGAAAAAATTATATTGAACCTATTAATGTCTCTAGATAGGTGTGTGACCACTTCGTCCTAAAAGTCAACAGGATTTTTAGGACGAAGTGGTCACAACCACGAATCATTGCATTTTGAGATTTAACATCTAATATATATATAGTATTAAAGGTTTAAGCCAAACATTGTAACATCGCAATGTAAGGCCTAGCTTGACAGTAGTATGAAATAAGAATAACCTCAATAAAGTCTTGCAATTACCTTTAACTGTTCAATCCAGTTTCTCACTTCCAGGAATGAAGCCTCATTTGTTAAATCAAATAACAGGAGGAATCCCATTGCATCTCGATAGAATGCCGTTGTTAGGCTTCTGAACCTAGAATGACAAATAACATTTGTGTACATAAGTAATGGGAATTTATAATTAGCAATTTATACATGTGAAAACTATAAATAGCCATAAGTTTAATAGTTTAATATATGTTTTTTGTTAACTAGCTTTCTGAAGAGAATAAAATAAAATAAATCTTAGTTTTTAAATACAAAATATGAAACCTGTAGGTACCTGTTCAATCAGTTAGTTTGATTTTTTCTATAATCTAATTTTTACTAAGTACCTAAGTAGTATAAATAAGCATATGTATTTACCTCTCTTGGCCAGCAGTATCCCATAGTTGCAAATGTATCCGATGCTGTCTCTCATTCAGCTGATAGATCTGAAATAATAGGGAATGTCGGGTAAATATCTGATTGTCAAGTTTTTAGTAAAATACTGTTGAATTGCCTTAGCTTAAACAATCTTCTTCACATTATTGTAAATACTGTAGTGAAGTATTTGCCTGCTTCATTGGGGATAATGCAATGGCGCATTATTAGTGCTGGTAAATACCATGTATCATCCTTAGAAATTGGAAAGTATCATCAGCATCAACAGGTAATGAAGTAAATGCTAGGATACCAGCTCACACATTGCTTCAAAATTATTTGGCTTAGAAATCATGTTTTTTCATCTTCCTGTATATTTGTTTTTTTTTTACATGTAAGCAGTGTTTAGCAGGTCTAGTTACGTGCTATTGGACCTAAGTACCCTAAGTACCTAACAATATGATGATGTATTATGTCCCAAGTTTTAATAAAATTAGAAATGTTGTGTGATTTTTTCTGAATAAAAGTACCTATTTTCATTCTATCATTTTTAATTCTTGGAAAGTAGGATTGCTTTTTTGCCCAGCTATAGGGCAGTAGGCTGACATTTCAAGGTTTAAAAAGGCCTATTTGATGAGATTGTGATCAAGGAAACTCCATATGACCAATGGCAATTTCAGTGGGCAAGTAGATGACTTTCCAATAAATGTTTCTAACTCAATTCAGTCGTTTTATGTTGGTTCCTGCTTCATATATTGATATTTCTGCTGCTAACTTTTACTACACACGAAATTTGTATGCTCACCAGAAAGGGTGGATAACTTACCACACTCTTTTCCCTAAAATCAATTCCAACTGTAGAGATAAATTGAGTATGAAATACTCCATCAGTATATTTGTACAGAAAACTGGTCTTCCCGACTCCCGAATCTCCGACGCAGAGCAATTTTATTAAATAATCGTAGTCCATATTGTTGGTGGGAATTTTTGTCTAGCTCGGCTCGCATCAGTGGACAACAAACAAGCCACCACTCACAACACTTTTGTTATTAAAGATTTGTGTGTAAAGATATCATCAGATATTTAATATTATAGTTTCTTTATTAACTTGAGTCTTGACGCCCAAAACAAAACCAAACGAATACGAATGAATAAAACCAGTACAAATAACTTTAACTTGAAACCTCTCCTCCCATTATCTGTATAATCAATCTATCTGCTCATCTGCTGTCTCATGTCTGCGTCTATAAAACATACAATTTGTTTGACTTTGACATTTAATGATAGTTTGAACTTTGAGTTTTGACAAATAAACTAAGAGTAGAGACGGGCGATTATTTAGATTGAGTTCAAATTTTTAGATTATTTTTGTTTAAGCTCTCGATAGAAAGCGATCCAATGCTATCCACTCGGGTGAAATGATGAAATCGCGAGATCAACAAAATTAGATGAATTTTCAAATAGAGGAAGCCAGGAGAGGGAGATAAATTAGTAAATGACTGATTATGTGAAAGTGATGGACCTATTGCTACTCTCAATAATGAGAAGACGGTATCAGTATTTACTTGGATCGATATGTCATGTCATAATATGTCATTTTAGTAGTAATCTGTCAAGCCCTAGTACTAAAATGACATATTATGTATGAGTGACATATCGATCCAAAACCGCAGATAACGGATCGGATCGATTATTAATTTCGGGCATACTATCCAGTTTCTAACCACACAAAAATTAATAACAGAATCGAGACCAATATTTCGATATCTTTCTTTGTTTCGATATTATTCTGATGGATAAATAAAAATGTAATATCGATTATCGATATACCTACCGATATTTGTCATCCCTAATTCACTATACTGAAAAAACTTTTCGGGAAATGGAAATTATGGAAACTCTGGGAGTGGGAAACTTTCTACCTTCCCAACACCGCAACACCTTCCTTTCTTTCTTTCTTTCTTAACTACTGTAAACTGTAAGGTCTGCAAGTTGTAATGTAATGGAAAACTTGAAAGTAAATAAATTCGTGCTGAATTAAAAAGTACATAAATCCAAAATGTTAAACCAACAAAGTGAACAAACCACTGAAAACGATCCTGTGATTGATGTTGAATACTGGTGCGTAAAAGTTACAACATATTTAAATGTATAGAATAAGAAGCCTTCATATTCTAAGTTTAAATGAATAAGTAAATGAAAAACTCATTAAATTATATTGCATTTATTTTATTTTAGCTGTATGTATGTACCATTATTTCAGCGGAGCCTGCGACTATGGTGGACACTGTTTAGCTCTTGCACAAACCATTAAATTAAGCACGCCCAATGCAACTATATCTTGCAAGCGGGGAAGGCAAGGTAAGTTTTAAGACAAAAATAATAAAAAAGACTTGGTATCTGGTGTTTGGTTCCATGACTCTCTCATATCAATCTAAGTACCTACCAGGGATATTTATCTAGGAGGCACCAGCAGGCTAGCAGGTTGCTTTTGAACCAGATGTATATATCATATAAATTCTAATATAGACACGGTGCATATACTCTTGAAAACGAGCCAAAATCTATAAAAAAATATAAGTATTTGGCTTCCATGTTTCCTACTGTTACAGCCAGTCATTTTATGATGATCAACCTAAATAATTTGTTTCAGGTTCCTTTGAGATAGTTTTAAATGATAAACTAATTTATTCAAAACTTCAAACAATGGCATTGCCGGACTACGAAGAAGTAGCGCAAGTTGTGAATGATGTTTCTAAAGGAAGTGAGCCCAGAGTAATAAAAGGAGAACAACCAATAAATTGTGCCATAACATAGCATTTGTTTTACAGTTGGCAAAAGAAAATGGTGTGAAAATTAAAAGGTAGTTAGAGAAACATTAAAGTTGTGATTGAGCATAGGTGGTGTTCTAGATTTCATAAATCCTTAATTTGTATAGTAAATATTTCCTGTTTGGGCTTGGAAGTGGTCCAGTTAATACCAAAATCTTTCCACTTTTTTTCTCATTTTTTTATCATTTCCTATTTTACTCTGTCAAACCGTTCTATTTCCAGTTAAAATTCTATTATAGATATCCATTCCCATGTTACTTGAAGCACATAATAAGGCCCACCCAACATAGGTAAAATTAAGAACCTTTTGAATAAATAAACACAAAATTGCAATAAACCTTGTTTATTATGCGATAACAATAAGACAAAACTTTCAGAGGTTTAAAAGTTTTAACATGCATCACAGATTTTATTATCATCAAACAAACTACACAAAAAATTAAAATAGTTAAATTTGTTAAAACTAGACAGAATAAACAAAAACAAATAACATCTATACTATATATAATATCACCATATCAAATCACATAATATTATCAGATTAATTTTAAAACTTAATTGTGATGTCTTTTCAGCAATTATTATTGTAGATCTGAGAGATATTGATAAATTGATACCATACCCTAAACACAAATTAAAGACCTTTATACGGCGCTTTTCATTTGCTGCTCATATGATAAACAAAACTAAATTTGACATGCATATAAGAAATTAGGCATACAATGACCTTGCAAATTATAACAACACAAAAAATATATTTTGATTTTATCGTCATTTTTATGCACGCCATACTTGGCCGGTAATATGAAAGTAAGTACTTCTAGTACACGGTACACCAGCGAAAATTCAACATTCTAACTTGTAGTTTCATAGTTTTACTATTAACAACGAAAACTTTCATCACAAAAATAGTGGCAAGATGAATTAAACATCTAAAAATACTTAAAATTATTTCACTTACTTCTATATACAGAGTGATTGTGACATAGTCCAGTATCTTCAAGGTATCCATTGCTGGCCTATCCAGTACCCCATTACGAGTTTTATCAACTACCCGATATCGACTCACGATGGGCGATACAAACCGTAAATGGTTGTAAATGGTTTCAATAACTATGTACTCCCAATAGGCTGTTCAACTATTGCTCCAAATGGTCATTGGCTCTCAACCAACCTCAATCAATACGACTCACCCAAACACCTTTATGGAACAGTACTAACTCACAATTACTTTACATACACACACACTAAAAGACTGGAAGACACAATTTAGGAATAGGAGCATACAAACAGCCGGTGGTGACCAAATAGCGTCGGGAGTGTACATTATAGTGATGTCACTGAAGAAACCGTCCCATTCCGTCTCCAGTTTACCACCTGCTGTATGCCAGACTCATAGTGGAGCTATAAATTACCTACTTAACAATTGCATACTAATTTAAAAATTCATTTAGATAGGTATTACATTTCACCTGCTAATATCATCATCGTTAACGACAGGTTTAACTGAGGCACTATTTGTTAAATCGCGTGCTTTCGATCCGTCTACGGTTCCGACGTAGCTTAGGTAGATGCCGAAACGTAGCTTTCCAGCGAACTGTTCCGATATTGTTCTCAAAGGTTCTACGGTCTTTGTACCGGTTTGTTGGTCGATGCACACCATCTGGCATCGAGGGCATTGTCCTTCCACCTGAAAGGAAATCAGAACTTTAAAATTCGTTGCAGTATGTATTTTGGCATGAATGAAGATAATAATTATGGCACAAGTGTGCACAAGGCACTTTTTTGTAGAGCTATGGGTTACGTTTGTAAGTGGATTTAATTCGATATTTGAATTTTTAAGTCTATAAAATAGTTATTGAAAGCATTCATTAGTTTGATTTCCGAACGCATATATTTGACAGTTCACGTGGGTAGTTTAGCTTTGATATAATTTCTCAATCCAGTGAGGGTAGTTTTATAGTTCAACCGAAATATTAGCCTGGCTCACAATCAGGCAATAAATTCGGAAAACCCAAAATATCGTCCTCATCGCGGCCCCAACGCTCGAGGGCTTCGTCAGTGGTGTTCGGGACAACAATTCGTTACACCTGTGTCTAGATCTGAACTGTATCTACCTAAATTTGGTGGATTTAAGACGGTGCCGTCACACGAGGCCTTGAACTGGACTGTGGTGAGTAGGCCTAGGACCTTATTACGATCTCTCACTGCATTGCTTCAGGAATTTGTTTATCGGGGTTTTCTTGCATCCTGCTCTCTCAAATGTCAGGCTCTATTGAATTTACTATAAATTTTTTTACTCTTTTTTTTAAGTTTTTATAATAAACATTATTATTATTATGTATTCTTCGCACAAAAGAGGCGGTAATATTATAGACGGAATAACTTGCTCATTTGATTGGCTGAACATAATATTAGGACATCATAATAATACATTTGGCAATAGTAGTAATAGTGGCGCTCCTAGCGGGATATTTTTGAAGTAATCGTTTTACCACAAACACAAAATAAGCAGTTTTGCTGTAAAACTCTACAGGATGTTTGCTTTATACACAGTTACTTTTGCATTTATAATACTAATACTAAGAAGGGATATGGATAGTAGGGATTAATAATATACCTATGCTATGCGATATTTACCCTAAATTCATGCTTTCCGATAATAATCTTATGCCAATTAAGTTCCGCCAGTTCTGTTTCCATATCAATTATGATATTTCCTCTGAATCGGTCAGTCAACTTATCTATATCATCAGTAAACAGTGGGTCACTGATTTTATCATGCAACCATCTAACTGTTGCTTTGTTTATGAGCAAGTATTGAGCTTGGTTGCTTAGAGAAAGCAGCTTTTGTCCGTTCTCATGCTTTTTCTTTTGAGCTCTTCCGTCATCGCTTGATTGCCTCACTAATCGCAAGTATGACACTTCGCACGCTTCAGATATCCAATCAGCTACCTCATCTCCACAATCATAACCTTTTACCATGTCAGTGCAGATTTTGCTTTGACACATTGTAGTATCTTTGAGTTTGCTTTGTGGCGGAGGCTCCAAAGGCACAGCTACTGATGATTTCCCTAAAAATAAAAATGTTTTAATTCACAATTACAAGAAGAGAGTGTTAAATTTAAATAATTTAAAGATGAAAAAACAACCTTTGAAATTTAAAACAAGCAATTTTTGTTTTAAATCCACTTTGGGGCGTATCATGCACATCCTGGTATTTTGTTTTTGAGTCAGACAGACACCATTGTCTTTGATGATCATCCACTCTCTGTCATATTCGAATCCTTTTGGCCCTATTTTCCATCCAGATTTAACTTTGAAAGCAGCACAAGATTTTATCGGGAATATCGCCATTTCTTTCAACTGAATGGCGTTTTCAAATTGTGTATTGTCTGGAATATCTTTTGAAAAGTTGTCTTGTTTGTTAATTAGTCCATGTTGCACATCTCCATTATTTATTTTTTCCGTATTGAATGTTTCAATGGCTTGGTGAGAAATCATTTGGCGCTTTGGTTTTTTGAGTTGAGCTTTGACAAAGCAACGACATATCATAAGCAATAGCTTATCGACATCAGTGAATGTGTTGAAATATCCAAATGAGACTCTTACAGCTCCTGTGGGCTTCCCGCTCACTAAGTCAAGTTCATCGCCACACTTGTGGCCAGCTTTGTACATATCTTTCATCTCCTTGTTGGTAACCGCAAGGTGTCTTTGGCAAGATCCAGAGTTGCAAAAACATCCTGTTCGTACACAGATGTTGAACAGATCTGCCATGTGTTGGAACTGCAAATAAATTAACATGACTTAAATGTTTAATTTATTTAGTTTTTTTAATTTGAATTAAGCAAAAGGAAAAGTGATGTATCTCTTTTCGAGAAACATCAATTATAAATAACGAGTTAGTTTACCATGTTACCTCTGCATACCCAATATAAGATCCGTCTTGTCGCAATAAATTGAATGTCACGTAACCCCCCTGCTGTTTTACGTTGCTAAAATCAGAGTCCATATACAGTATGGCTGCCTTACTGCCGTTTTGGTGTCTCAGCTCAGTGAGCTGGTTATAAAGGTCCCTTGCTAAGCAAAATGTATGAAGAGAAATTGTTTCCATTAAATCATTATGTACCACTTTTGGTACAAGTTTGTGCATTGTATCAAAACAATGTTTCAAAGCAATGATTGATAAGAATGGAACTGTGCCATCTTCGAACCTGGAAATAAGAACATAAATATAATTATAATGGCAAGCAATTACATAAGTGTTTTCTTTGAGTAGATAGTAGATACATACCGCTCATGCAAGTTATTTCTCTTGACATGAAAGTCTTCACTGCTCAATACAACATCCACTGTTCCACCTCCAAAGTACATTTTTTGGCTCAGAGCACTTTCACTACTGTTTTTCACGAGAATCGCTCCCAGTCCAGTTGGGAACCCAAATATTTTATAAAATGACAAGCATACAAAATCAGGTTGATCTATTGACAAATCTAATTTACTCGTTGACACATAGGATGCTGCATCTAGTAGTACATACCAGTTACAATTTAGTTTACAGAGATACTTCTTTATGTAGTTATTTAGACATCCATCTTTAATACTTTCCATGCAATCAATTGGATACTTGAAGCCATTAAAATTACTTTGAGCAGGGTATGCAAGTAAGGTGTTGCCATCATTTTTGTGTCTATCTTTCCAAGGAGTGACATGATTCTCTTTGAGGGCTGTTAGAAAGTTGTCATGTGATATATTAATGATGTCTCTGGTTTTTTGTATCGCTATTTCCCTCAGTCCAAGGACTGAAGTATGATTATCTTGTAAATATACAAATGATCCACAATTTGATACATCATCTTCATCATTGGCAAATTGAAATGACTCTATGATTAATTTGAGAGATTGTGTACATCCAGAAGTAAATATCACTGTGTAATTAGAGGAGTCTGTATTAAAATGCTTGAGGATAAGACATCTTATTTGTTCAATGCAATCTTTTGTGTATTTGTCCGAGTGTGGGTTCATGTACAGATTTTTTGTCAAGTCTTCGTTTATTCTTGTTATTAAACATTGTGGGTACAATGAGGCCCCAGCATTCTCTAGGTAGCATCTGTCTGAAAAAATAACAATTGCAAATGAGATGTTATAATGCAATAATCTCAGACCATTAACAGTCCTGGTCACAGAGGCGGAATAAAATGTGATAACAGAATGTTCAACCTGACATAGCCAAGAAAGATTGGTTGGCTACAATATTATTCTCCAGGAATTGAACTGTAGTCGGACCTAAGAGACAGTACATAACTCTGTCTATATCATTATAAAACTACTTAAAGCAGCAACTAAACCGAAATCAATGCTTTTTTTGTATAAATATAAAACAGCTTCAGTATCAATCTGATGACTAACTGTTTGAGCGCTATCGGCCTGAAGCGCGGCCCGGGGGGTCTCCTCATTCATTGTTGTTTAATTTAGTATTGCCATTATTAGGAAATAACATTCATGGACAAAAGTGAAATCGAATCACTGAGGTGGTATATTATATTATAAATGGATAAACAAATTACTTAATGGTCTACTCCTAGTCATTGTTACATAATATTTTGTTACAATAATTAGATTATGATTTGAAAATCATAATATGTTTTACCTTGAAAGTTTAGAACTTATTTAGACTTGTCAATCGTACAGAGTTGATGACATAATTTACAAGATGCATACTCAGTGAAAGTAATAAGATGGAATTATTTTTAATGTAAGTAGTTTGGTCTATGAATTTAATTCGACATGGAATAAGTAGCTCATTACCTCCAAGACGTGAATATTCCGAAGTGATCTTTTGCATGTGCTCGTTATCAATTATTTGACTCAATGTAGTCATCTCGGCTTCATTTACTGTGATCCTGAAGAGAAAACAATAAAATTATAAAACACAACACGAACCACATCACGATCTCTTCTACTAAAGTAACATTTTTAACCTATGCGAGTCGGCTATAATTCACTTGACGGTTTGACCTTGTGTTATAATATTTGTACTGTAATCGTAAATCATTATTGCTTGAAAGTACATACATCGCGCTTGCGAATTTAAACAAAACAATTTGAAAATATTTACAATTTACATCATATCGTCCGTCACTTCCGTCATACCGTCAGACCCCTCCAGGGCCTCCAGTATACAAAGTTACTCTATGGTCAGACCGTCACGTCAGCTATATTTAGTGTTACCACTTACAGGACTAGCCAGATGCTTCATTTGCAAAAGAGAACACGCAAGCTATGACTACAAGTAAGACATTTATATGACATAATGGCTAAACTATCAATATAATCATTACTAAATCTACGAGTGTAATTACATATTCTATTATATAAAAATAAGTCGGGTTTTCCTTCCTGACGCAATAAGTCCAGAACGCACGAACCGATTTCCACGGTTTTGCATTCGTTGGAAAGGTCTCGGGCTCCGTGAGGTTTATAGCAAAGAAAATTCAGGAAAAATTTCAACAGAAAAGCGGGAAAATCTTTTTACACATACAGCGCCATCTCTGATACATGTACTACACCGTATTCTTCAACAAATGATTATTTGCAATTACAGATACAAGGACAAATTTATCATATTTTATGCATGGTACAAAAAAAAATCTTTTTCTTTTAATCACCAAACGAAATCTACTACATATATAAAAATAAGTCGGGTTTTCCTTCCTGACGCTATAACTCCAGAACGCACGAACCGATTTCCACGGTTTTGCATTCGTTGGAAAGGTCTCGGGCTCCGTGAGGTTTATAGCAAAGAAAATTCAGGAAAAATTTCAACAGAAAAGCGGGAAAATCTTTTTTCACATACAGCGCCATCTCTGATACATGTACTACACCGTATTCATCAACAAATGATTATTTGCAATTACAGATACAAGGACAAATTTATCATTTGCATGGTTCAAATAAAAAAAATTCTTCTTCTTTTAATCACCAAACAAAATGTTACATAAAACGAAGCCATCTGGTGGCGAAACGGAGTTCGCCGGGTTTGCTAGTCGGAATTAAAATATATTAGTCAAACGATGTTCGTATATTATTCAAGATCCATAAAAATCAATTCTTAGTCCTTGCAATATTTAGCAATTTCATTATGCCTTTCTTTGTTTAAATTGCATTCTAATAAAAAAAGGAAAATATAAACATATATTATATAGAAGAAACCAGATTTATATATATTTTAGGCTAGATCCCTAAATAATTGCCAAATCTAGCAAACTAAGGCTATGTTGGCAACATTTGCTGTATTTGTTTTTGTCTATTGCATTGTCAAATAATCCGATATGTAAAAGTCACATGTCATATCACTGTCAGATGTCACTGTCTTTACCTACAAATATACTACAAATACCAAAGAATAAAAAGAAATCAATTACCTAGTTAAAGTTATGGAATGTAGATGGCGTAATTAACAATTGGCGTATCACGTAAGGGTAGGAATGGTCATTTTTGGCGGCAATCGAATTGTCAACGTGAAAATTTTGTTTTTATTTCCAAAACTTGTGTTTCTTCGAGTGATAATGTGTAATATTGGTGGATTATTAACCATTATGTGTTCGTTAATGTGTACGAGTGTGGGAAATTGAAATAAAGTTGTGAAAGTGACTTTTCGAGTTGCTCCAAAAAAGTCCGTGTAAAGTTTAAGTAAAGCGCCACTACTTTACTTAAACACTATCCTCATCCCTTCATCTCATCATCATCATCATCATTAATACTTGATTCAACTCTCTGAGTTTGAAATATTTTATACTTGACACTGGCAAATACACTAATCGTGTGACGCCATAACAAAACAAAAAAAAAAGGGTAGGAATGTAGAACAGAGAAGATAGAGCAAGATGCATAGAAAAAAAAAAACATCCTACATCTCATCCTATCCTATCCCATCCCATCCATATTTATCATCACATCACCATAATAAAACCTAAAATCGATTGCCGTGCGTTAGTCTCGCAAAAACTAGAAAATTACTTGATTGATTAGATTTTAATAATTTTAATTTTATTATTACTTTTTAATATTAATAAAAAAAAAAACGAAATCGGTAATACTTTTACCCAAAATTATTTGTATATAATTACCAGGGCGTTCGAAATTTATTACTTACTTTGGTTTAAACTTTAAACACAGATACTTTTTATGTTTCCTTTTATTTTAACAGGGTAGCATTTGACCACAAGTCACACCTGATGTTAGTGAAGATGTGTTCGAAGATGACGCCACGCAACACCTAGATTGGAACTGGCTTTCAAGTGGGGCTGCCGGAACACACCGACAGGTTCTTGGCGATAGGTTTTTAACTTTTGTAGGTACCTACTTTTTTCATTCTTCTTATAACGGGAAAAGGTTTTTGCGGAACAACGAGAAACCCGCGGATAGCAGCTAGTATAGTATTAAAATAACAATTTATAGGTACACATATTACCCATACCTATAACATAAAGGTAGACTGCATTTGATAACATAAGTAGTCTTACCACAGTGTAGGCTAGTTAGTAGGTGAATACGTACTCTATCTACTCCGAGACTGTCAGTAGAAGAAAATGTGATTTTACATAAGTAGATATAGGTAGGTAGCACTCGGTAAATAACGGTAAAATATAAATGATTTACATAATTAACATATTTTTAGAAAGGTACTTAATATGTTTCTAGTTTGTTTCGATTGAAGAACTTCAGTTTTAAAAAGGTGCTATTTCAGTTGATTAACCTATACTAAGTTGATCTTTCTAGTTTCGATTCGATTGAAGAACTTCAGTTGTAAAAAGAAGCTTTATTCCGTCGAATTCACCGGCTTCAGAGGTACAGAGTGGCCAAACAAGTTTATTGCACTGTGACTATACTAAATTGCGTTACACAAATTTAATTATTGCTTTTATGGAGGGCTTTTAGTAGCTTTTAGCAGCAAGCGGCGGCACGGCACAGACATGATCGACTCCCCTTCGTGATCGCAAGATGAACCTTAAGTGAATTGACGTCCACGAAAGGACTTTCGCTTTACTGCTTCCACATTTGACACTCTGCTTTGTAAAAAAAAAGGCCGTGGGAATTGAGAGAAAAGTCACTTTTAAAACATTGTCTGAATAGTGGAGCTTTTTCTAACCGTTGTTCTTTGAAAAGAGAATTTCTTTCTTGTGGAATGTTTCGAAACTTAAATAAGGTTTGAAAGGTTTGCATGTGCGTTATATCTAGGTAAGTTATTTTATTTAATTGATTTCACAGTTTTCATGATTAGCACATATGGTTATACATAAAGGTAAGTAATTAATTATGCTTGTTTGCATAGTATGTCAGTCTGTCTAACTGATTCCCAATGCAGTATTATCTATATCTATTCTGTGCCAATACACCATCATGAGATAAATTATTTCACCGTACCTAATCATATGATGGGTTATTAGCTTCTATAAATAATGGTAGCATTTCATTTTACGTCTTTAGCAACCTAGTTTCAGTTCCAACCCAATTAAACTACTTATCTAGTTGATATTTATTGCACCTAGTTACTAAGTAAACAATGTTGAAGCCAAAGCACCGTGACGTGAACTCGTGAAACCACAAACCACCATGCCATCATAGTAATTTCAAATTCATCAAGAGAAGGTTGTCGAAGCCATTTTCTAAGTAGATTATTTAATTCAGTCTGTGCGAGTTACGAAATCACTCACATCGTATAATTACGTGGCGTTAATTGTGTACATATATATGGAATGGACGGTTTTGGTTGCCACTTAGAAAATCATCATCATCAGCCTGTATCAGTCCACGACATAGGCCTCTCCCATGATACGCCACTGAGCCCGGTCTTCGGCTTTTCTCATCAAACCACTGCCAACCACTCGGCAAGTCATCGCTCCACCTTGTCGCAGGGCGTCCTACACTACGTTTGCAAGGTAGACGACGACGACGCGATAGCCGAGTTGGTAGTGTCCCTGCCTGCGAAGCTAGCAGTCCCGGGTTAGAATCCCGGTAAGGGCAAATATATGTGTGATGAGCATAAATATTTGTTCCTGAGTCTTGGATATTTCTATCTATATAAGTTTTTATTTCTCTATATAAGTATGTATATCGTTGTCTAGTACCCATAACACAAGTTTCGAGCTTAATTTGGGGCTAGGTCAATTATGTAAAAAAAAAAAAAAAAAGTCGCTGTTTCCACTCAACGAATTCACGAAATACAGGGATATAAAAAAGTACCTATCTAATAACAGAGAACGTACAGTCGTACAGTAATGTTTAAATTAAAATTTTTTGACGCTGTGGATGGTTTCGTTAATCAAATTGGCACATCATTATCATCAGCCTATAACGTTCCCACTGATGGGAAACAGATGACCTATACCTATATACCACGCTGGCCCAGTGCAGGTTGTTAGAGGCTTTAAATGTTGTGGTTCTTGGACATGCCAGCTTATCTTATTTAAGGTGCGGGGCACAGTTGGAATTCGAACTCGGTATTGGAATCTTGTAAAGCGCACGCGTTACCGTTCGGCCATCAAATTATAACATACATATTGACAAATTTAGACAAGGTGCTATTATTTCAAAAGTTCGTTATTAACATTTAGTAGGTAAGTATAGCTATTTATCTACTCAATAACCAATGAAAGTGGTTTTCAAGGTATAGCGAAATCCTATAAACACTATCTCCTATCTACACCGAAAAACGTTGCATCAAGTCTGAAAAACAATCAAATAACTAAGATAAATGTAGCGAACGAGAAGTTGACTTACCTTTTAACTTTGACCCCCGTGTTGATCTTATTTTGCTACGATGACAAATGAGCTGTAATTCCAGCTTCCACTTATTAATATAGCCTTTTAACACCTTACTATTATTTACGTAATTTACATGATCAGAAACAATAGAACGTAGGTAATCTTAATAGACTACTCTCTCGGCGACCTTCTTCTTTCAATGAACAATTATCTCAATGGTACCCAGACCATACCAAATGTTTACAAATATCATTATTACGAAATTATGTGTCATTGTTTGAAAAACACGGATCGAGAGGTGTATGTCAATAAATGTTGATGGGTCATTTTACAGCAAACAGTTTTGGTTACAATAATTTTGTCACGCAGCAAGCGAGGGCTAAAACAAACCTGAACATTTGACTTTGCAATTAAATCTATATAATTATTTAGCTAAGTGGGCTTCATTAGAACTTTATCATTCTTCCGTTGGCCGGTATAGTGCAGTGTTGAATAAGTCATTGTTGTCTTCAAAGTTTCTACAGACTAATTTTTAGCATCTCCCATATTAACGATTATTTATTGGCGAGCTGGTGTTGAAAATATCGCGGACATTCAGGGTCGAATTGATTGAGAACCTTTGGCTTCGGCTAATGTAAAGTTTCTCTCCTTTTTCGTTATTTTTGTCTTAAGGTAAAACTTAACAACTATTACTTAGTCACTTTTAGCGTACCTAGGTACATATATGATTTCTTGCAGTGAATCAAATACTGTTGTAGGTAGGTACTCAATATCAGCATGTAAAACGAATCTTTATTTCTGTTCCGGAGATAGTGATGGTGGTTGTGGATTCTGGCGATACTGTCGATTATGGTTAAATATCGAATATTGCGGGAAATCAATAGCTTTGCGGGCAAGCAGCCGGAGCAGCCGGAAAAGTTAGTTAAATTAACATTATCAAGACCGCTGTTTACAACATTGGTATCTATCATTTATTGCAGTTTATGTCAAGGTACCACTTTAACAATACTAATAGATAATAATTGACATATTAAAATTATTGTAGTAAACGCCAGTTTTACTATTTGTATTTATTGGTTTTTCGTGCGAGCTCTGGGAGGCCGGAGATTGTTAAAATGATTCAAGGGTAATAAGGTACGTATTCGATTCCTCTATATAGTGTAATAATATAATTACTTCACAAACATCACATAATAATTTATAATTCACCGTAAATGTGATCAACAATTAAGTATATTTTTGACATTTTTAATAACGGTAATACTCAGAACATTTTACATACTTGCAGATTTTCATCATCCGATCAACATTCTAGGTACATATAAATACCTAGACATACTTTCATCATTAGTATACCTACTTAAGTTTTTAATAAGACTCCGAGGTTTCGCTTAAATTTGGGGCGGCTACTTACACCAAAAGCAATAATGATTGCAGCACATCAAGTGGCTTGAGTTTAAACGCTACCCTGTACACCTAATAAAAAAAATACACACACTTTTCTCTGTAATTATGATATTATGTATGTATTTAATATGTGATGTGATGTTATGATGGATGGATGTTATGTGTAATTTCGAAACCCTTGGTCCGTGGGGTATCAGGCAAAGAATTAGTCTAGCTATTCAAAGGAGGAGCGCTGCCAGTATTTTTTTTTTGGAACCTTGCTTAAAGGGACTCCTTTTAATAATATATATTAGTTATTATGTTACATTTTTTAAGGTTTTTAGTTTTAGGTTCATTGTTATGGTACATGTGTTTTTTTATTTCATTGAATAAATGTGTAATATGTATGTATCTAAAAATATCATGTAAAGCTAACATTTTATAAATTTTTCACACCTATATGAACAGGTAGACGACAGGTAGCTATTAGAAAAAATAGCTAGCAATAACATCGATATAATAGATTGAATAGGCAACCCAATTGATGTTATTATTTATTTGTTATATTACCAGTAAACTTACAATTTATTAACACATAACTAGTTTTCGATGCTTCCGCGTCATTGACCGTGGCTTAAATGCCATCTGCAGATTTTTCCGAACCTTGGCCACCTTGCCATTGCTAGCTGTGTCACTCAAGTGTAGCAATTGTAGTCTAAGAGCAGACGGTCAGTCAGATTTGAGTATGAAAACATTTGGGGATTGGTTTGGCTTTCGTGCAAGCTTCCCTACAAACTGACTTGTATGTATTACTGTAAGATTGAATACGATTCTAAATAAGCATTGCTATTGATTTTAAATTCATAAAAAAAAATCCGGTGCACTTTTATCACAGGAATTTTGCGTTTTCGGGGATATTTACATACTTAGGTACTCAATTTTTTATAGATAATTATAGATAAATCACCAAAATAAATAATGAATAATGAATGAATATACAAAAGTTATCATTTTTATTCTCCACATAATTATTTAAACTAGTAATAAACATTCAAGTATTCAGTTCTATTCTAAGTATTCAATGCAAAATTATAACTGTAAAGGATATGTACCTACTGAACTTTAAATATTTTATTTATAAATAAAACATTATTAATTAACATTATTAAGTATATTGTTTTCAAATTGGTACAAATTACAAATTGATATCTATTATATTAGTTTAAATAATCTACGAATACGCATTTTAAAACAGGGCATTATTTTTTTTAAACGTTGCTTTACGTAACTTATGCATCATATATGACATTTAAATGCGGCATAAGAGCTTATGACTAAGTAATTTTAACTTCTACCTTATATGTAAGTAATTTAATTTAATTTGAAGTGACGCAGAAAAACATCTTGTTCCACACACACACGTGGCGACTGTTTTGATGCTTATCAAACAAAGCTCTTTTTAACGTTACGACTGATGATTTTGATTATACAACATTCAAATGCAGTTTCAATAGCGACGAACTGCTAGGTCGTTTTATAAGGTCATTGCTGCTCGTAGTAGCCGACAGGTTCCGTGCTATGGCATTGACCGACGCTCTGCGACTAAAATAACGTAAATTCGTTCGTATACATACAGATTATTTTTTGTGTCCGCTATAACGAGACGTATTGAGCGCAACAATGAACTTTAAAAACGCAAACCTCATACAAAGTGTTATTTTCGTTTTCTGCTTCGGCTATGTGCAGAATAAAAGGAAAATTAAAAGTGCAGTTTTAAATGACGTAAATGACCCAAACTCTGATATTAACTTAGATTCCCTACAATTAATAGCCAAATATGGGCATACTCCTCAAAGTCACTCAGTGGTGACAGAAGATGGATACATAGTAAATATGTTTAGAATACCAAAGAAAGGACCAGCGGTGCTGTTAGTGCATGGAATTGGTGACAGTTCTGACTCCTGGCTGGTGACGAGTTCTTCATCATCATTGGCATTCCAGTTATCAGATCTCCAATACGATGTTTGGCTCTACAATGCGAGAGGAAACAAATACAGCAGAGGCCATGTCAAAAACCTTCCCAGTAAGAAATACTGGGACTTCAGTTACGAAGAGATGGGGTCTTTGGATATGCCTGCGGTGGTGGACTACATTCTCTCAATAACAAATCAACCTCAACTGTACTATGTTGGATTTTCTCAAGGTACTACCCTCTTTCTCATTATGTGTAGTGAGAAGCCGGAATACAACGAGAAAATCAAACGAGCTGTTTTATTAGCCCCAGTGGCGTGGCTCAACAACGTTAAATATCCATTCATGGAGTTTTTAGCTAAAAATATTCACCTTATAAAATCGTTTCTTAATGGCATTGGTGTTTATGATTTGTTCCAAAACAATGCACTTTTAAAATGGTTTCACGCTCAAGTGTGTCGCGATGGAGTGCCTGAAAGAGTGTTATGTGAGTTGGAATACGCTCTTTCTTACGGAGTAAAGAACTTTACGAACTTGAACTTGATGCAACTACCTGTAATCTCCACTCATATCCCGGCTGGAGTATCTACAAAAACGTTTCAGCACTTCTTTCAAATGTATTCCAGTAAACGGTTTCAGAGGTTTGACTATGGACCTAAGCAAAATCTGGCAATTTATTCATCTTCTAAACCCCCCGAGTTTAATGTGTCACTGATAACTGTACCAGTGAACTTGTTTTTAAGTGCTGTAGATTGGTTTAGCACAGCGGAAGATGTGCGAAGGCTAAGAACAATGTTGCCAAATATATTGAGTTATGCTGAGTTCAATCAATCATTAGACTTCACGCATTTAGAGTTCGTTTACGGTGAACGAACAAATATATTAGTGAACAATCCTGTGGTAGATATATTATTAAGTGACCTGTACAGCTAAACTGCAAAAAGATGAATGATGAATGATGTTTTAAACATAAATAATGATGTTACCGTTTGCGTCTATTTTATCATTCATTATTATTAATTCTGAAGATGATGATCTTGTCCATTGTCATTATTGTCACCTTTCATTTAACTATTGTTAATTTATTTGATTATGACGAATTTGTGTCAAATAGCCGTATTTCAGAGAAGATTGATGTTAACTGGATGCAAATATGTAATCACCGGATCAGCTTTTGTAAATTCAATGCCGGCATAAATTTAAGAAATGATGTGGTATGAAGTTCGTATTAAAGAGTATCATGCTACTTAATTAAAAGACAATAATATGAAAGAAAATATTAAATCTTATAAATGATATCGAACTGTTTTGCATTATTTATAGATTCGTCAAAGTTAAGGCGCTAAATATTTCATGAGGCTGCCCGGGGCTGAGCTTTCGACCGAGCAGTTTAATTTGGCACCGACCGACTATACATGCATGCCGCCATATCTGCTGAACGGGTCATTGGGTTTTATCATAGCATGCTTCATAGACAAAACTAAAGCTCTATTATTAAGTCTCTGAGCAACTGTTTTATAAATTGATTGTACAAATAATTGTATTAGGTACTTTTCTGTGGTTTATAGACACCACAACATTAGTTTAGGCAAAGGTTTGACGATGATTAGTACATCTAGGTATGTGAGAGCCTGTCCTACAGACACTTCCTACGACTGTCCTACGGACAGGTAAAGGCTTAACGGACGTTACAAAAATTCCATACATTTAGTACTGACGTTGAGCAAAAAACGACCAGCAGTCCCACAAATTACAGGTATTTTCAGGAAATCAAAATGGGTATAGATATTACTAATATTATAGATCCTACTAATATTAAAATTTTTGAGATTGGATGTATGGATGTTAGTTACTCTTTCACGCAAAAACTAAGTACTGAACGGATTAAAATGAAATTTAGAATGGAGATAGCTTATATCTTGGATTAACACATAATTTTTATCCCGGAAAAAGGTTCCTGCGGGATCAGGGGAAGACGCGGATGAAATCGCGGAGCGCAGCTAGTCTATTATATATTATGTAAGGTATTATGGAAAAGCTCTACAGCCTAGTAGGTATATAGCACCTAAATTCACGTTTGTCAGTTCTTACAGGCATTCAGATAATGTTGACAGTCAGACTATCAGCACTGTCCCACATATAACTATGACGGTCTTTGAAATAAACAAAGATTGTTCTAAATAATCAAATTTATCTTTTGTTGTTGTGGTTATCCTAATGTTTCAATTTTAGATGAAACTTTCAAATAGACGAAGCAATCTATCTGGTAAATAGGTTCAGCTCAATAATCAGGCAATTTAGTATTTGTAAATTACGTATTACCATTGACATACCAGAATTACTAGATAACTACAAAATTACCTACTGCATACCGTTAGGCATTTTGTCACGCACATGTTTCAAACCTCAGGTAGGTACCAAACATTAGGTTCGTAATTAATTTATGTTTATTCACTATTCACCTAAGTTTTTCATAAAATACTACTTAAGTATAATAAAATATATACATAACAAAGTCGGGTCAGGTAGTACACCATTTTCATGATCTTTAATTAGCCGAATTTGTGTCCGCCCCAAATAGTGGAATAAGTGTTAAAACATCAAAAATATCAAATTAGTTAATTGTGTTAGAAACTCTGTTTGTCTGTTTCTTTGTGACCTTTTTACGTCTCAACGACTGAAGTGATCTTGATGAATCATATGGATATAGTTTGAACCCTGGAGATAAGATACTTTTGATTGCGATAAATAATATGTAGCCAAAAAAGGTGATCCCACGGGGAACAGCTATTTTAACATATAGTTTAATTTAAATGTAATAAATATGTAAATAAAAACTAGTTTTAGCAATGTAAGTATAGATAGGCATTGAATGGCACAAAGTGGATGGCAGAAAAAAACGAAAACATTTTATAAATATCAGCAAGCGAAACGGGCCAACATAATTGAAAACCACGCACACAACTCACACATCGGTGGGAACTGAAAGTAAAACAAATAAATAGGTATGTGTGTGTACTAGGGATGTTATGGAAATGATATTTCGGATCTGGAGACGGACAAGGATATAGGAATAAAATTATATCGATTTCGGATACGGTTCCGGATATATAATTATTTCGGATTATCCGTTAGTTTCGGATAGTTTCGGTTACGGACATTAGATCGAAATATAAACATAAACCCATATGTTATAATTTGCTTTTATTTATAGGGTGTATCTAGTCTAGGTTATCATGTCGTTTTATTTAGACTCTACCCTTATACGAAACTATCCGAATCTTGTGAAACGGATCCGGTTACAGTTACGGTTATATTTATTTATTTCGGATATCCGATAGTTTCGGTTAGGCTTACGGAACTCCATAACATCCCTGGTGTGTACGAGAACGAAAACCCGGGAGCGGAGGGCCAAAAATTAAAAAACTCGGTCTGTCGGCGTCGGTGTCGCGAACAGATGCCCAGTTCGAATTGCCTCTCTACACTCAATTTAACGTGGAAAACACTCTGCTTTGTCCAGGTAATGAACGCGCTGGCCTAGGCAGTAGGCACCCGGGTAGGCGGTCAACAGCTCTTCATTTCTGAACGGGCCGATTATCACGAGGACTCATCATTTGTGAACGTTAGCTTTTAATTTAATAATGAACGAAAATAATTCGTATATGTTTTCGCGCCCAATAAATGACCTGCCGGGCGTTTCTTGCTGGTGTAAAGAGATTGCAACAGAGCTAGGGTTTTAAAGTGATCACTGATCAGTGATCACAATATCTTGTATCTTACGAAATAAATTGATTTTCACTAATATGAGGATGAGGCATGAGAACACACCAGTGGACACCTTACACAAAGATTAAGCCAAGCTACCTATGGATTGGGAACTGGCTCTCAAGTGAGGCTGCCGGAACACACCGATAGGTGCTTGGCGATCGATTCTTAACTTGAGGGTATCGCTAGCCAGGCGACCACTGGAAAATGCCCTAACTCAAAGTTAAGGTTTTATCATTATGTTTTTTTTGAAAGATCATGTTTTCCTGTGGCCATATCTTCACAAAGACCCAGATTGGACCTTCTGTGAAACATCGTGTCCTAGAGTTGCAGGTATTTCCATTCTTACAGTTAAGGGGCTTTACAGTCTCTTCATCCAGTACTGGCAACAAGATATTGGCGTAAATACGCTTTGGTGTTGAAACATTGGCTTCGTAAGGAATACTCCCGGCATTGCAAATTGGCGTAGGCAATGCCGAGGCCCTTGAAATAATAGAGTATTTGAGCAATTGGATTGTATAATTTTAGGACACTAGTTTTTGTCTATTCTGGAGAGAAATTTGCCACAAGCTCCATAAAAGGAATGTTCAATTTCTATCTCTAGTAGGGCAAACCGTGGATATAGATAGGTTATTGAAACTGGCCGTTAGGTACAGTCAGCAACAAAAGTAGCTAATCGTTCTCGATTTTCCAAATGTGTTTCAAATCAGTAATTATTATTGTTTTTTTTTTACATTTTACATGGTATCATTTTGACCACAACATAATACACCTGATTTTAGGTGATGATGAGGTCAAAAATTGGTGTTTAAAATGATGAGGATAGTAAAAAGTGTGATTGTTCAGCGACTTTTGTCGTTGACTTTATTATCTGCGCCCAGCGGTTATGTGTGTCTGATTGAACATCATTGATAGATTGTTATGTGTTTTAGCTGTTTAAGTAGTTTAAATTAGTAGAGCTTATCAGAGTTAAAAAAAGTAAACGATGCTTCACGTAGACATATCGCAGGCCTTGCTTGTTCGTTTCGAACTTGGCCTGACACGGCCGTGTCACTAGATTTGGTTGTTACCACACAAGGGAAACTGGTTATGTTCTTAATCTAACATGGTCACTATTATCTACTTAAATATATGATACAAAATAAAAATATATGTTTATTCAAAAATGCTTTCATATCTACTACATAATTTGTACGGACATTGAAAATATGTATTTTAAAGAATTCATTTTATCCACAATTGTGATGTGCGTCCTTATAGCCTAGAAGTTTGTGTTCAGTATTGCTTACCAAAACAAAAACAAAAAAGTTTGCCCCTGAACACTTTTAAATTACGTTAGAATAGCTGTTATATCTTGCACAATGACATAAAACAGATAATTCTACGTTATTTAACATCACACTATAAAATTGAACTGGTTAACAACACGACTTAGCAATCATTTATATTATGACTGCAAAAAAGTGAGCCTCACTTTCGTTTCATTATAATAGATAAGTATTTATGTATAATCCTTTTTGAGTATGATGTTTGTCTGTTTACCTAATCTTTTGTTAAGTTGGTAGGTACTTATTTAAACATTTACAAAAAAGTTTGCGGTTTTACATCCCTTATTGAATACACGTAGGTAGGTAGATACTTATCCTAAAATAAATAAACAGATTGTCCAAATTCGGTAGAAAGTCAGTTATAGGTATCAGTTTTAATTTGAAATAAGAAATGTAAATTATTTGAGACAAATTTATTTGTGTGTACATTTAAGTTAGATAACATAATAAAAAAGAACAGCTTAAACATCCAAACAATGAGGCGTGTAAACTACCTTTATGTAAATTAAATGGCATTATCAAACGTATAAAACCGTTAATTGCTTTTTTGGTGATACATATTAAACAGGGTTGTCAGTTAAATTGCAAAAATTTTAAATTGCCCGTACTAAATAAACCTGATAAAATTAGGTAGGTACTGATACGTGTAGTTAATGGTAGAATACTTTCTAGTATAGCTCTTAATTTGCTTTAACATTTTTGACCAATTTGGGTATGAATTTTCAAATAACCTTTCTTAACGAATTCCAAAAAAGATGCTTAACCAAATTCAAGGTTTGCAAGTTTCTTGATTTCATGAGTAATCACACGGAGAAAAAAGACCTTTCGAAATACAGAAGTAATTTTCTTCCCATATGATTCAGAAGGAGAACTAAGGTAAGATAAGGAAGAAAAAGGTTACATTTTGGTAGGAATCGGTCTCGGATGGTAAGACTCGGAGAGTAAGACAGAAAGAAAGCCAGGTTTTTTTTCTCAGTGCAGTCTATCAATCAGTCAGTCAGAGACATTTCGCGTTTACTTCAAAGTAATAATTGTGGACCAACTTTGACACTGACATGCGTTTTTTTAAACGTGCGATAATATGTTCTCGCAAGGTAAGCATATATCACGTATGATTACCCAAAGAGCGTAGATATATGTCACAGCATCACAGTCGAAGCCCGAGCGAGGCCTCCGCTGTCGACAGGCAGGCTCTATTTCCGGCTGTCACGTGGAAATCCGATAGCGGTAATATTTTATTTCCAATATTTCAGTAATGGAAATAGAAACATGGCTCTCGTTTGTGAAACGTGTCCGGTAAAGTTTATCGGCGGCAGTTGTGAGCTGCGATCGTTTTTTGTACGGATTTGCCTATTGGTTTTAAACCTTCGAACTTTGTCGTTAGACATACGATACACATATAGGTACGGCCGGTTTTCTTTTTGACATAAGCTGCATAGAAGTAATGTCAATTTTTTATCTCTAGTAGGCCAAACCGTGGATAAATCGGTTATTGAAACCGGCCTTTGGTTCCCTGATAATAAATACCCCTGCAGTCAGTAGATTCGTCGTCACGGAGACAGTTTGTAGTGAATGTCGCATGTATACCTAATATTGACTTGTTTATTTTGTATTTCAAATTTCGACAATCGTCATAATGATAAGACTCTTGCACGATGCGATGCGAATATACGAATCGTGAACTCTTAATTCCTCAACGAAGACTTCTCGAAATGATTAGAATGGATCGGTCCGCTCCTACATTGCTATACCCTATTCGGGTCCATATGTTCGCTAATCTTAACCACTAAGATCTCTTTTATACTAACATATGAATGCAATAAACAATTGAATATGAATATGAATATGAACTCCTTTACAAGGAAACTTTACAAAAATGTTCTCTATAACGAAGTAAAACTTATTCCAAATTCCAATTTGCTTTGGTTATAAAATAACAAATTCCTTAGTATGTCAAGCATCGTCATGTTCCTTCGGGAATGTAATACCAGACGTAAATTCACGTTTTCATTGTTACGATAATTTGGGGGTCTCTCTAAAATTGAACTGTCAAATTGCAGTAGGAACAAAAAGGCACGGTCAGAGTAAACAGAGAAGAGAATGAAGAAAAAAATAACACATGTCCGTCCGGTACACACCTCACTGTAGATTGAGTTTCATTCAAACTGTTATGAGGTACTCGGGTTAGACAGGTTATTAATTTTGACTCAGGAATAAAAGTTCTATCTTACCATGCTATAGGATCGGAACTCTGAAGCAGAGCTATCTAGTTCCCAGTTTATTACGAAGTTGCATTATAACAGTACTAGCTGTTCCCTGCGGTTTCACCCGCGTGGACTACAGTTTATCGCGATAAAAAGTATCCTATGTCCTTCCCGGGGCTCAAATTATCTCTATACCAAATTTCATTTAAATCGGTTCAGTTGTTTAGGCGCGAAAGCGTATATATTCCGTATACTCCAAAATTATTCCCGCAATTCGGTGCCCCCTCACCGCGTTACCTGCTGTAGGTATCCATTATCCTATTTTAATTAGGGTAAATTTTTTTTCGGACCACGCGTTTGAATCTTCTTGTTGAAGGTCTTCCTGGTCCGCGACCGCACTTTACCTACTTCATAGATTCTCCCTCACCTCACCGCGTTTCCCGCTGCGCTGGGGTGCGGCGGGTTTCCAAAATTCCAAAATTCAATAATGTTTATTCAATAGGATACATTGTGATCACTTTAAAACGTCAACTTAAAACTAGCTACGCCTGTTCCAACCTCCTTACGCCGGCAAAAGAACAGGCAAGAAACGCCCGGCAGGTAATTTTTTTGGCGCGATCACATTGACAATTTTATTCTTATTACTAATTGATTGAATTGGAGCAAGTTCACTAAAATCCCAAGCTTTTTTTTTTGTCATCTAATAGTCCGATTTTTTTTATTTAGCTTTACTAATAAGAAGATTTCTCTTGTTTGGTTGTACACATTGGGATATGGGAACATGAATATTAACGAGTTGCGGGATCACAACCAAAGCAGACCAGACCCCACAAGCAGCACCCGTTCACGAGTTGACGCATGTGCCAGCCATCGCTCTCCTCGACCATATGAGAGGGAAGAGGGCGACCCGACACATGACGCCGCTGCAAGCAAAGTCACTTTCGTGAGCATGACTGTTTTGGCTGTTTACCGAGAATGGTTAGAATAGGGGAAATAGGGAGAATAGATAGATAGAAAGAAAGATAGATAGATTAACTACAATCCCAAGCTTGTTTGTCATCTAGATAGTCCGATATTTTATAATAAGCTTTACTAATGAGATTTCTCTTTATACGAATTTGAAATTTTGTTATAGACAAGTCTTGAATTTCACTTGGGATTTTGTTGAAAAAGCGTACACATTGACCTTTGAACGAGTTGCTAACTTTATGGAGCCTAGTGGTGGGTACAGCAATTTTATCTTTGTTTCTAGTATTAAAATTGTGATAATCACTTCTCTTTTTGATTATTATATATATATCTTTTTGTTTATTTTTCTACTACTACTTACATTTTTAAACTCGTGATATCTTTCGAATGGAATGTCCGAATTGAATGATTCAAAAAGTTTTATAAAGGTATTGAAGCAGTTTTGAATAAGAAGTAATTTATTTTGATAAGGATTAATACCAAGATTCAAATAAAGAGCCTCTTCTAGAGGCGGCATTAAAAATTAAATTTTTCAAATAAAATATCACTTATTGCGGCATAACTATAATAGTTAGACATATGCTCTCTCGGATTTTTTTGTAGACCTAAATGAGACCTACAAACCCGTAATACATTATTTTATTCTAGTGTCAATAGTTTTTGCAGCGCACGCAAAAATAGGTTTTCGATTTCACACCTTGGGTTGCAAAATTGCAATTTTCTTACGGATCCCTAATTTTTTTGGAAATAAAATATAGCCTAAAGCCTTCCTCGATAAATGGGCTATCCAACACTGAAAGAATTTTTCAAATCGGACCAGTAGTTCCTGAGATTAGCGCGTTCAAACAAACAAACAAACAAACAAACAAACAAACTCTGCAGCTTTATAATATTAGTATAGATTATGTATAGGTAAATCTGCTGAAAGCTTCGTCTCACCCTTTTTATAGGTTCTCAAAATCTGTTTCTCATTTTAATCGACAGGATTTTTATAGGCACTAGATTTCGTTCTGGTCACGTCACCTATTTTTTTTGTTTTTTTTTTGACATCATAACAATTAATTGAAAATATGTTTCTAACCTCTTAATTGTAACATAAATTAATCCTACAGTATTTATACATAATCCACTTTTAACCAAATTAAAAGTAATGTTAATCATGGCAGTTAACCTTGATCTACGATAGTATGTGTCATGGCCTTATATAGCGGTAAATTATGTAGATTATACATTCATACTAAATCGGTATACGCATACCTATTCATTTCGTGTATAGCACCTGCATCTACTAGAACTTAGAAAAGTTTTTTTTATAGCTGATGAAGCTAATGCCTTTACAAACTACCTAGACTATTCCATCCAATAAATGTTTTACAACTTAATTTAACGGTGGTTATTGAGTTTAACAAAATTCTTAGATCCTGTGGAAATATCCGCGGGATGTAACTAGTGTCGGAAAAAATAAAAATCTGTTCATAATCATTAACTAAGTTTTGTCTGCAGCTCTTCTAATGTATAGATAGATTTCTAGAATCATAGCATATCCATCACGACTTGGTACATTCAACGTGAGCAGTCCTATCTGATTATACTCTTAATACAGCCATAAAATTAAAATCATAAAACTATTCAAAGCTGTTCGGTAGTTTTAAATATAACAATTTTAACCTAGTACTTTTTCAATTCATTTATGTAGGTAAATTGAATTGAAAGGATGATTTTTATACGGATCTAAAGAACCCTTTCACAACTTTCTTCATTGCCACTTAGGTACGTATCAAAGAAAAGGTCAGCGCAACGCGAAAGTAAAGTTCGAAAGCGGTGTTCATTTACTTTCAGGCTGCATTTTTCTTACTTAGCTTATAAAAAGTACCGGTCGGTGTTAGCAGATATTTTTCATACATTCTAAGTGAAATGAATTCGCGTAGTGGCAGCGCATTTTCCTTTTGAGTTCTTGACTTGCCTGGCTATACGAGTATAACTGCATGAAAATGTGCCGCCAAAACAATTTAGCATCTACATTTGACACCACTCCCTACTGGTAGGATTACGAGTTTACCAAAATCCCCGTGGTTGTAAAACTTGAGCTGGAATTCAGTCGAGGTTTGGCCTTTACTACAATAGCGCTGAGCGCTTGAAGCCTATCGGGTTTTCCAACGTGTGCCGATGGATGCGCATCGCTGGACTCACTAGTAGGTACAGGATGCAACTATTTTATCCAACGCTACGAGTTTTAATAAAGAATTAAGAACCTTCTTTTATGGATCTCGATCTCTCGATAGTTTTATCGCCCTCTACAGCAGTTTTTCAACCAATTTCTTGATTTATGTTGTTGTTGGGTTAAAGTGAATTTTTTCATTAAATATTATGATACTGACCAGTGAGGAAAATAAATTGAGTCATGAGTAGGTACACGACAATGTACCATCATAAACCTCGATGCGCCTCGCCTAGATCAGACAGGAACGCAAAGTCCTTTGGATCATTCCTCGTGTTAATTCCAAAAGCGTTAAAAATGCAATGAGGAGTCTTGGAAAGGTATATTAAATACTCCGTTCTGAAAAAACGTTATTGTAGATCACATTATTGATGGAAATTTAGACTCAAATTAGAAGTTCACCATAGTCTGCACGTTTTAATAACTAAAACTAACCGCACTTAGTTGCAACAGTACCTCAACACTTAGTAGTACTTACATAATATCATATGACCATGTTACCACTATATTTAGGTAGAGTGTTTCCAAAGTTACACCGCAGGCTTTGGACTGATGCGGTTGCAACGGTAATTGGGTTCCGATGGGACTGACGTAGGTAATTAATTAAGTTGCAATGAGCTTTGGCAAAATATTACATATTCTGTCTGAGAGAAGTTCTGTGTTCCAGCAGTTGTATAGCGTAATAGGCTGCTGATGATCATAAAAATATTATAATCATACAGGGTGTCTTAAATGACTTCGTGGTTGAAGCTTGACACACAGATGCAGGCTTCACGCTGCAACAGCTCAATGAAAGCGAGTGAAATTTGGAATGGAGATAGCATTTATAATATGAGTGTGGTAAGATGTAGTTTGTTCAACTGATTACGTTTTACTTAATTTTCTCATAAGTATTCGAAATGAAAAGCAAAGTGTTAACCTCGTGTGGAATATCTATTTAAGCACTCGTACTATTACATTTTAAGATTGTAGAAAAATAAACGTTTACATCTTGGCTATATAGGCCCCTCGGATAGATGCTCATGTATATAGGACGACGCTGTTATTTATTAATCATGTGGCCTGTATTACTTTGCAAAGTTTGAATGCAATTAGACCCAGACATGTTACGGAGATATGACCTCTCTATCATTGTGATAAAGGTTCATAGCCAAGAACAATCGTAGTATTTCCATATGTAAAGTTTATAAACAGGTCTTTGCTCAATAACACGTTCTAATTTGTGTAACGCGATCACTCGGCCCAGCGGTCCCGGGGATCTTTCACTTAATTAACCCTTTCACAGGACTGCGCTGCTTCAAAGTGGCACATAAATAAAAGCTTGTTGAACCGATCTGTTTAGTGGAGTAAATCATTTGGGTTAACATGTTTTAAAACGTATACCGAAGAGATGTTATAGTCGCGCGCCTACAAAATGTGAGAGGCAAGAGGATTGCTTACTCAAATAGAATATTTAATCTGTCAAAATAAGTAGACACAATATTTGAAAATGAGTAGCTAAAATAATAATAATTGATTGAAGTAAAGTAGGTATGGTAAATATTCTTCCGACCGCATCAACGCTTCTCGTGAGATCAGACCATGGTCAAAAGCTAGCACAGTCTGATGTTATAAATAGATAAACTGTTTAGGGGAAGTTTCATTCGTTTAAAAACCTTTACCTATGTAATAAAATTTAAGTGCTCTCCACCTATTAATGGACAGCAGAACTAACATTGTTTTAAAAGCTTTTCCGGCTATTTCGGATGACGCTTGACATAGTACATCCTGTAGATATCTATATATGTATTCGTGTAGCAACTACTGAATATTGGATGGGAATCAGTACATCACCTCACTTACAAAATACTTTTGCAACCCCTTACAAAACTAGTGTTTGTTTGCGTTTGACGCAGGGGTGTGTTTGTCTTCAGCTTACGCGAAACGCCTTGTTGCCTGACTTATTTTTCTTCTTTGAAAGTGTACCTACTTGTTAGATCGTTTTGTCTAACAAGCAGTATTTCAAATAAGGGAACAATAGTCGCAGCGCTTCCTTTAAAAAAAATTATGTATTAAACACATTTATTTTTGACATACATACACAACATAGGAGAACATGGAGCATAGAAATCAACACACATAGGTATTAGGTACATTGCGCAAAGTCAGAAATAGTTCCCGGAGAAATTTGCGTACAGAACTCTCGTTGGATCCAAATGCAATTTTATATGAAAAGAAAACTTACATTCTGAGGATATTTTTGAGACTTGTAGCTGAAAGTGTTCAATGCAAAAAACTCAGTAGATTCAGAATATTAAAATTGATTCTCGATAGAACCATGAATCTGGCAAATGATCTTTTTGTTTATATGTTTATTTTCTTTAGGTTTTCAAATTATTCAAGTGCACTAACTGAGAGTCAAGGCATACTCAATAATTTATCAGATCTTCTACCTTTTGCATTAACTCACACCACTCCTAGTGTTTATGAGCCGGACGATGACGATTTTTTAATCCTCTCTATACAATTCGAGTTGCATGGCGTGGAAGTGAATTGATTTTTTTCTCATTGTAATAAAACACGTGCGCATAGTAAGTAGTGAGAGGACACGTCGAGGCCCTCTACAGAGTCAGCTAAAAAGAATTGTATGCTAGAGAGTATAAAGGGCTTGTAGATCGCTAGGTTAAGCGCTGTGTGATGAGAACCTCCTACACTGAGCGTGTTCATGAATTATTAACGGGGCGCGACGGCCGATGAGTCCCGCACCTTTATTATGAGATCGCTTTGAGCCCTTCAATGCGCCGTTGAAAATTTTTCTTTTTTTGTCACAGTCGCAGAAATACGCCGGAAAATGTAAGTGCTACAAATGATGCTCCTTGTCCGTGACGCTTTTGTTGGTATGATCTCAATTAGAAATTCTTTTTTTTTTAAGTCAAGTGATTTTGAGTTGAGGTCTCTGTTCAAAGATACTTTAGTGATGTCGCTGTATTTCGGTGATTTTATTATACAGGGTGGCGCTCGACGGCGTTAAGGGTATCCTTTTTACTCGTACTACAGTTAAGTACATAATTTTAGTCTTCAGAAACTTGAATACGCTAATTTAAAAAAAAAATTTAGGAACAATATGTTGTAGATAGATTTTGAAAAAATGTAGAACCAATATGCAAACCGACAGATTTATGCCAAGAAAAGCCAAGAGTCGACTTTATTTCACAAAAGCAATGATTCTCCTAAACTAACAAAAGAATGCACTAGCCAAAATTGAAAAAAAAAAACTTCTAAAACAACTTTCTGATTATGTTTTTTAAGAAAAGTTATTTTAGACTTTAGTACCTACTTACCTAAAAGTAAAATCGGGTGTCACCATTTACCATAAAGCCGTTAGTAATGCTCATCATGAACGATCGGGGGAGTTTTAATAAATGCGCGAAGACAGACAACAAACAGTATACGAGTTCTTCATTTTTTTGTACAAATAATAAGTATCCTGTATTCCCCTCTTCCGCAGGGGAATAAAAATGAAGTAAAAATCAATATATTGCCACTACACTGAGAATCATATTAGAGTACCAATTAGTCTATTACGGACAATGGGAGTAACTTCTGCATGTGCCGTATTCATAATTATGTGAGCACAGAGCTGTTTTTCAAACTAGCCCCTACGCTCGGACATATTTTTGCCGAGATAATTGGTTGCATCGGTAATCTGGGGTTTAGATGCTACTCGCCCATATTGGGGTGCGTGTATGTGTGCGTATGCACCCTGCATATGTGTGTAATGTATTATTTTTTTTTACTTCCTACTGGGTAGCATTTGACTACAAGTCACCTGATGTTAAGTGACGATGTGGTTGTAGGTGGCGTCACGCTACACCTGGATTGGGAACTGGCTCTCAAGTGAATCTGCCGGAATACGCCTACTAATATTATAAATGCGAAAGTTTGTGTATGTGTGTGTGTGTGTGTGAATTTTTGTTACCACGTATAACCGTAACTACTAAACTGATTTTGATGAAATTTGGAATGGAGATAGTGTATACCCTGGATTAACACATAGGCTTTTTATTCCGGAAAAGGTGCCTGCGGGATGACGGGAAGACGCGGGTGAAACCGCGGGGTGCAACTAGGAATATATTTGTTTTATTACATGTCATATCTGACGCCTAATCTCTCATGCACATCTTGAACGTCTAATAACTTTGATAGCATATCTCTACGTATCTCCCCGGCATCTGAGCATCGTGTCTCGGCGCCAACTGCCTGTGAAGCCGTTCTCTACAAACGTTAACCTTCCGCAATAACAGTACCTTATCCCGACTCCAAGAGCCCTCTACCGAAATCTGCAAGTTATTGCGCGTGCTCTAATTTCAGTACAGTATACGAATGCAGTTTCTTACACTTGAAGCTTCATTAGCAAAACAGTAATGAGTTTTTGTTAGAAATTTATATCAAGATTATATGTATTCTTTTTTTGCATCTTTACATTACTGATAGCACCATGAAGACGGCAACATAAACCTTTTCAGATAGGTACATAGATAGATAAATGATGTATATATATAGATATAGGTACAGCAAAATCTACAACCTACTACTTTTTTGAAGTTGCCTAAAAATAGATGGTTTTTGCAACGACAACAGATCATGGCATGCAAAATTTAAAAGCTTGCAACTGTAGTATTCTTGATTAGATAACACACATGCATCATAATTATAATGGTGACTATGGCCTAACAATATCCAGTCCAGATACAAAATGTAAATAAGTTATGTGAAAGAAATAAAGTAAGAAAGAAATAATTATGAGCATTCCTCTCCTACCGTCTGTATTAATAGATAAAACAATATCAAACTGCTGTTACTATTGAGTTCACAAAAACCCTTGTACACATTTTCCGACACAATGACAAAATTATTATCCTATTTACGTACATAAAAAGCTTTTGTAAGCAATATCCGCAGTAATGCAAAGTGGGCCACTCACGTGATTTCCAGTGACGTTCAATGGGATTTCCACCTACCGGGATGCAGATGTAACAGTAAGTAAGAAGTAAGGATACTCCATCGAAACCGTAGGTAAGGATACTCTACGAGTCTTCTGTAACATCTCAGGAACATATTTCCTCGGGATGATGAGCGTTTTATAATTTTAAGTAGCACGGCACAACACGGCACGTTTTTGTCGTCAAAATAATAAGAAAGAAAAATGTAACTCCTATATTACAAAATAAAGCATCTGATTAATGTTGCTTTGGAAAGTAACCGTCATGTCAACATAATGAGTTACTTACAATGTGCTGATTATTCTCAGCGTAAATACAGAAAAAAAAACATTGTAAGGAAACTAAGTTCAAACTATTCCACTACATTCAGGGGCAAGCGATACCAACTAGTAGTAGATTATAGTCCATTCTTTCTTTATTTTCCCGATAGAAGCCCCGTGTCCCAGCAGTATAAGAACATAAAAGGCTGATGATGATGATTGCCACGTCAACATGTGTCACGCATCCAGTGGCATTCGAACCACACCATAGCTGTTCTGTTTCTTCAACAAAATCCCAATTGAAATTCAAGACTTGTCCATATCACAATTTCAAGTTCATATAGGTAGAACGAAATCCTATTATAAAATATCACACTATTTAAATGACAAAATAGCTTGGGATTGTAGCGAACATGCTCCAATTCAATCAATAAAAATGAAATTGTTTGTGATCGCACCCATAAAATTACCTGGCGGGCGTTGCTTGCCTGTTCTCTTGCCGGATTTTTAAGTTTGACGTTTTGAAGTGATCCTACTAAATAGTTTTCTTTCATTTTGATTGGTTGTTGCAATATTTTCTACGTAAGATTTTAAATAAAAAAGTTTATGCTATATCCTTACTGTTACGTAACATTATGGTGCAGGCGAGTGGCGGTGGTGACGCTGAGGAAATAAGACGTCACTCAACGCTCTGCATTGGTGACTAGCGAACGTGCTACGTGTCTCCTGTCATGTCAACGCTGCCTGATCACGTGTTGTTTTGTTTGAATTAAAGGTAATTTAAATGATCAAATTCAGGACGTCCGATTAAGCTTTACAATAATTAGCAGAAAGTCAAACTTCTACTGTTGAAAATACATGCAAAATGTGTAAGATGACTTTTTGGTGTAGGTAGGAATTCATTAGCAAAAAAAAAACTAATTATTTATTTAATAAACTTAATGCGACTAATATTAGCTTATTAGCACAACAAATTCCGCAACAGCAAAATTTTCAATATTTGCGAATAAAAGTTACAATGAGCCCACCTAAATAGTAAAACTAACAACCGGAACTGACAAAAAAAGGTTATCGGATAACGTCGACATCAATGAAGATGCAGAGTAAGATGGCATCCTATGTGTGAAGTGGACCGACGATTTTTTATTTTTATGAGTGTTTCGGGAAATCCTGGAATATGTAAATAGTATCTCTATAGCAATAACTTAACATTCATCAGTATTCAAACTATCTCCGTACCAAATTTCTTTTAAATAGGTTCAGTAGTTTAGGCGTGAAAGCGAGACAGAGAGACACATAGACAGAGTTAGGTACTTTCGCATTTGTAATATTAGTACCTACTTTTGAGTCTTACCTTCCAAGACCGATTCCTTCCTTCTTTTACAATAGTTTTCCTTCTGAATTAAAGGTCCTTCCCTTATGACTCAGAACGAAAACGGTATTTCGGATCATATTTTTCTCCGTGTATTAGTTTAGTTATGTTAGTTATTAATCAGTAAAACAACTAATACATTATTTAATTAATACCACATATAAACATACCACATAAATATGTAGTAAGTACAGTCAGCGACAAAAGTAGCTGATCATACTCGATATTCCAAATACGTATTAGATCACTAAGAAAAGTTTTTTCCTTACAACTTATAAGGTTAACTAAATAACACAACACACATGATATTAAGTGATGATTCGGCCGAAGGTTTGTGTTTAAGATGATAAAGAAACTCTGAAAATTGGTTATTGTTCAGTGACTTTTGTCGTTGACTGTACCTACACTACATACACATACCTACATACACCACCTAAGCCTTAAATATATAATACCTACCTCGTACTATTAGTGAGAGCTTCAGGATATTGTAATTGACATGTCAAGAGCAGTGGCGGTCACAAAAGGGCCAGAGATTGTAGAAAATTTGCGGGCTGATAATGTCGGCCCACAAATAGCTTTCAGCTTGACCAAACGTCGGGTGTTTCAGACAACTTGTGAATGCAGATGTTACAAATATCATGCCGAGTGAGGCTTCAAAGGAATGAAAAGGTTCAGTGTTTTGAAACTAGACATGTGAAGATAGCGATGTCACTTGAATGTGCGAGGGAAATAAAATAGAAGTGTGTGATAATAGATAGCATTTGATTCTTGGTGTCAAATGGGGTCGAAATGAAATGGTTTGAATTTATTTTTCTGTTACATAGTTTTATTTTTGAACTTAGTCTATTACAGGATTTTGGTAGAGAAGACTTGTGACAAGAATAGTGGCTTCTATTTAGGTTCAAAAGTAAGTACTCAATGCAATTCAACGTAAGAAAAAGGTTAGGTAAGTTTAAGATTTTGCTGCCATTACTCTTCCCTCCATCAAAGGCCATTTATTTTATTTTAGTTTTAAGTGTAATAATTAATGCCTGTATTTACTATTCCTAGGTAAGTAAAGTAGTAGTGTAGTATTGCTCCTGATATGCCAGCGCCAACACGGAATCCTAGTCTGATTTGTTTGCCGTTATTTTACCGTTTTTCGATTTGTCTCCAACCGTTGACACGGGGCAACGGCACGGAAACAATTAAATGCGGCCAACATCCACCGACACTGACCAACTGGCAACTAGTAGTTACCTAAACCAATTTCACATGTTAGGTAACCTTTAAGTTTTTTTTTAATTGTTTTTCAAACATGGGAAAAAAATTCGTGAAATTCATTCCAAAAAAAGAAGCGAATTATTTCAAGAGTTTCGTTTGTCACAGCTGCTTTTATCAGTAGCAGCTTAAAACCGCACCATTTTTTACCTTAGCCAGGCGACTACTAAAAAATGCCTTAACACGAAGCTACAGTTTCATCACTATGTTTTCCTTTAAAGAAAACTCAAGTTCATTCTAGGATTCGAACCTACGACCTATACAGATCGCAAGCTGACAACTGAGCCACCATCGCTTCACATTTGTTACACAGGTACTTTTTCAAAGTTTAGTCCCTACCTAGTATATTGTATTTATATCAATCACCATATTCATGTAGTATAAATACATTACCCATAAACAGCATTTTTGTATTATGATATCGTTGTGGTTAAAAAGGTTTCAAACATATTTTCAATAGGCACGACTTTACGAACGCTGATAATTTATAGATGCAAAAATATAACGGCTGATGCAATAGACATCCTCCTATCCTATCAATTTATTGAATTAAACGGATGCTGTGTAGTAGGTATTCATAGCAGTGCAATCCTGAATCCATTTAGATCAACGATAAAAATCCGATGCCAGTTCCACCGTTCATAACAAGCTGTGATGTAAAAAGTGGATGGAGTGGCCGCTAGGAACCGGCGGACATGTTTGCTGCTAACACAATTACCGAGCGCAGCCATCCTGCAATCTGAGCCCGATTCAATTAACATCGGCTTTTAACTTCACCTATTGTACATTGCTACACCACCCCCGGATACCTAGCTTAGTGGGCGCAGGTGTTGTACGTCACGTTTTGTAGCCAGCCAATCAAGGATTTTTATGAGCTTTATTACCACTTTGGTTCACAAAAATAGCAATATATTTTTATATAAAATTCAAAGTTCTGACTGACTGATATCAACGCACAGCCTAAACCGTCATAGAAACATGAAATTTGGTGGGTATGGTTATCTCGATGCATAAGTGTGTACTAAAACCAGGATTTTTTGAAATTAACCCCTGAAGGGGTAAAAATGGGAAACTGTAGCCCACGCGGGTGAAACCGCAGGGAACAGCTAGTTGTTATATAAAGTTAGGAGTAAACAAAACACGCACGACCTGCGAACTACCTCCTTTTGTAAAAAATATGGTTAGTCAAAAGCAAAAGGTATGTTGAGCCAAACTTTTTATTATACTAGCTGCGCCTCGCAGTTACAACTGAAGTTTTGAACCCTTTTTGCAGGATAAAAACTATCTTGTGTTAATTCAGGGTAGCTTGAAGATGTAACTCACACACTAAACACACTCACACAGTAACTTTCGCATTTGTCATTTATCTCCTTGAATTATTTATTATTGTTACAAAAGTTAATTTTCACAAGTATCGGACAAAAGGTATTCTAAAATATACCATTTCACTAAAAAAACACTTATCACGTGTTATAAATCACTTCAATTATTCAATAAAAAAATGAACCAACGCAATAAAAGCTCAACCGTACCTAAACCAATCAGAAATCGCACAAAAAAATAATTGCTGCCTTTATCTAAGAAGTTGAGAGGTGCTCGAAGAGACACTGGGTTTTTCTCTTACTCACTCGAATAGCGAGAGCCAATTATAAGTTGTAAGTAATCCTCTTATCTGGAACTCTGCGAGTCGACGCTACCATCCACTCTGAATATAATTCTCTTTATCCATATTCAATATCAGATCGTGCGACGGGCGAGCAAATAGAGCGATTCAAGTGAGAATTATTATTGGATAAAACTCGCCTCTTCCCTCCTTACCTATTTTCAGTGTCCACCGGAGCGTAATAATTTACGTGTTGTAGTCGACATTATTGCGCTTTAGTTACGATATTTTTGTATCTTCATTATTATGATGCAAACATGTTGTGCACGATTCAGTGAGTCTCGTCTTCGTGGTAAGATTTGTGCAACTGGCGGGGTTGTTATTATCCTAAATTTTGTTCAATAAAATCTTTATTGTTGTGGCAACTTTATTGTAAAAATTTGTCGTGGCTACACTCATTATTATAGTGGGATTACATTGTGATCAAAGAAGGAAAAATATTGTTTTATTGTGCTTTGTAAATTTGAAAGGAAATGACTAAGTTTGAGATCCTTGGCGTAGCATATTGAAGCACGAGTAAGCTCTTGTCATTATCTGAAATAAAATAATAAATAAAAACAAAAAAGCCTTTTATTTCTTACAAGTTTGAAAGTAGTGAGTATGTTCTTAAATGTAAAATATAACTATGATATGTACATAATTTAATTTGTTTATTCACAACGAGTAAAAGAGAATGAAATTTTGATGTTAAGTTATTGTTGCAAATAAACATACAATTTTCACCATTCAGTATAGATTACTTGTAGGAACCCCTCCACAGGTAAAGGCCTCCTCCAACGCTAGCCAAATAACATTGTATAAAGGTTGAGGGTGGATATCGAATCTATTGTATTTCATTTACGAGGCAATCAGGCCAATAATACACTTACATTAGAGTATGTCTGCAGAGAGATGTCTTCAAATCCTGCAGCTACGATTGGTAGCGGACGAATGGACCTTTGCATTATGAGGACCAGGTAGGGTCTGATCACGGGCCCAGCGTTCCAGAAGGGGATATCCCAACACGCGTCACTAACTGATTGCACCTTGAAATTCAAGAACATGATGTTTTTATCATATAGCTGTAGTTAAAATTCCCTAGCTGGCTTAATTAAGCAAGTTAGTGAATGAATGGGAAATTGGGCAAGTCAGTGAATTAATGTGCAAAAATATTTCTCTCAGGGTTGTGAGCGCTGCGAGACACACATTACTTTCTACAATTTAAAGTTCAAGGTAGCACTGCAATTGTTATGCACAGCTCTGTTAATTTAGTCAAATTAGTAAACAAAACACTTGATATTTTAGTAGTTCAGACTATAATAATATAATAGTCACATGCTCGTTTCCATAGAATGACTGCTGATATGTTTCCCCGTAGGTATGTAGGGTACTAAAAACGACACTCATAATCAGAACACATTCGTGCGCTTTTTTGCTAATGCACAAATATTGCAAAATATTCCGTATGCAAAATAACCCGTATCCTCACGACCTCACGTTAAGCAGTGAGCTGTCCGTCCATTGTGCAGCATCGGACGTAAAATTGACAAGACTATGTGAGATTGAATAAACAGGACAAGTTAGATAGGAGTCGGACCAGCAGTGCGCAAAGCTTTCCGCGAGAATTTTTTAGACGCGATCACAAATCTAAATTCGGAAACTGAAATTTAATTTGACAAACCAGCTGTTCAATCTCGGAAAAGTTTCCGACACCTATTTGCCCTCGGAAAACGTTTCCGTGACGCGCAAGTGACGTCGAATCCGACACGGAATCATTCCGAGTGAATTAGAATCGCACGGCAGATACATTTGAGTTTAAGAAGGTATAGGACTTTAAATTTACCTTTTCCAGTAAAAAGGTGCACAAATAGCTCGGTATAAGCACCAATATGATGACTGCACCACAGAGGAGCATCAATATCCCCTGAACTTCTCCCGTGTCGAATTTCTGAAAGAAAATATGACGATGAAATCGTTATCATTCACTAGCGCGTATTGGTTAGTAATTTACTCTTAGAGCTGTTGAAATTATTATGAATAGTTCGATAAAAAAACTTCATTTCAGTGGTGTGTTTGGTGACGTCTTCAAGCCACACATCTATTCGTAGCGTAACTGTGGATGATTTGGCCTACATTCTAGGGTTCCGTACCCAAAAACGGGACCCTATTACTCAGACTCCGCTTTCCGTCCGTCTGTCTGTCTTTCACCAGGCTGTATCTCATGAACTATTGGATGTATTTATGTTGCCGCTGTAACAACAAATACTAAAAAAAAATTTAAAATTTATTTTTAAGGGAGCTCCTTTACATCAAAAGTGTTTTTTTGAAGTTTTTATAGAAAATAGTACGGGACTCTTCGATTTCGAGTTCGACTCGCACTTAGCCGGCTTCTGCATACTAAGGGAAGGGAAGCTAAGCATGCGTAGCGTGTCTGTATGTAGTAGTGGATTCACGGCTTACCTCGGCAAAGCAGTATGCAGTCATACATATAATAGGGGCGGCCAATTTCTGTTCATACAACAAGCACTTTTTGTAAACTGCTGCGTAGTCTTCCATTAACCTGTAAATTTAAAAAAAAAACGCTTTTATCATCATCTAAGAAGTGCAGCCAAGTACAACGAATCCAAACGAGGTATTCGGCTAAGTCAGACTATTTTACCACGGTTTTATTGGTTCGCTTCCTTGTCTGTCTGTTTGCTAGAAATTTTGCAAACTCCTCAAGGCGCATCGTGCCCAAAAAATTACCTGTCCGGCGTTTCTTGCCCTTTCTTTTGCTACACCGGCAAAAAGAGGTTGGATCGCAGTAGGCCGTGGAAGAGTGCCAACGCGTGCCCGTAGCCCCGACACAAGGCGTTGGCGAACCGTGTGGTTTTTAGTTGGTGTAAAAATCCAGGAGTCCAACATAACCCGCTCGCCTCCCAAGCGAGCGGGCGTAAGGCATTTACCATATACAAAAAAAAGCGTAGCTGGTTTTAAGTTCAATGTTTTCTGGTGCTCACATGTAGTATTCTACTTATTAAATAAATTATGAAAGGACAATGAGCGGTTTCGTCCCAAGTGTTGTAACATTTTCATACCTATATCATTTGAAAGATTATTATAAATTTAATAATTATGTTAATAAGTAACACAAAATGTAATAAATTATTATTTAATACAAATACTTTTTTTTAACTTGAAGCCCAATAACAACAATAACTTTTGACCTGCACGCAGTTATATTAAAAACTTGGATTATTAATCATAAATGAACATGTTTATACTAGTCGTAACCTGTTACAAGGGTTGGGACGCAAGTCATACGACAATGCCCGTTGTCCTTTTGTATTGAAATTCCTAGATTTATAAACATAGTCTTTGATTTAACTTATGTTTGAATTTTTTGAATTGAATTACACGATTGGAACATATTCAAAGACGAGAACATACTTGATCATGGAATGGTGCATTGATACGATGCCTCTCATCCGGTGACGAATGAGCAGTGCGTAGTGCTCCGTTTCTTCTTTATTAGTTGCCGGCTTAACATCAACCAATAAGTCTTGAATACTCCATATTACAATATCTGCTTTGCACGTGATTTCTCTCACCCACAGTATCTGGCATTGCATCATGACTGTCGAGAAAAATATGTCAGAAATTGGAACGGATAACAAACGTTTCACTTGAGTTTCAATGCTTATCGATAAAATCACACGGCCCCGTAACGTATCGGATTTAGATTATAAGATTTAGGTGAGGTAATTTTACGTAGATATAAAATTTTAGACAAGCATAATTACTAACTCTACCTCTCTCTAACTCTGCGGAAGTGCCGTAATTAATAACGTTATTGTCATAGCTCACTTGGCGTAGCGTATTTGTATAGCAGTATTACTGTCTTTTTCTAACTATCGTGCGTAGCCACCGAGCGAAGAAGACGGCGATATCGCTACGGCGAATATGTTTTTGCGTTATATCACAGACAATATAAAAATATTTAGCATTTAACCCTCATCTCTAAAACTAAATAGTCCAAAATGTTGATGAAAAATAGGGAGTATATTATTATACCTCACTCAAAATTAGCAGGAAAACGTAAACGAAAATCCTAAGTCCTCACGGAAAACGATAAATGGTACGGAACTCTCTCCACTCGAGTTTGGCTGCCACTTGACCCGTTTTTCGTTATTAAAAACTCAATATTCGTATCGTTTCAGTGTCAAATACACACAAGCTTCCAAATACATTTTTTTTTTCTAACAAACAAGTAACAATTTTCTTATACTTTGATGTTATTGTTTGATGTACATTAAATGAATATAATTTTTTTTAACAGAAGAAACTGTTAGTTTCGGTTGTACTTGTAACGTCTAAACACGTACAAACGATATACTTACATATATAAGTGTAGGTGTGACAAAACGTAAAGACAATCGACATGAAAAATATGATTTCATACACAGGCGTCGCTTGTAAATCGTAATCGAAGAGCCAGAATGGGAACGGCAGTGGTCGACCATTGCCGTGGTTCTTGCCGTAGAGGCTCACGTAAATAGCCAAGGAAATGCAGGCGCATATACTCATTCCGGAACCAATGCTGCCAGTGAATAATGCTGCCAGTACACACGCTTTGAAGGTCAGCTTTTGATTATCGAAGAATCTGTCTCTGAAAAGTAACAAACAAAGGGAAATAATTTTCTTTTTCTTCATTTCTTCTTCTTCTTCATTCATTTGGTCATTTGAAAGTGGCGCCACGATACACACGGAGAAAAAAGACCTTCCGAAATACCGTTTACCTTCTGAGTCAAAAGGGAAGGACTTGTGATTCAGAAGGAAAATTAATGTAAAATAAGGAAGGAATCGGTCAAGGAAGGTAAAGACTCAGAAGGAAAGTCAGATTTTTTTCTCAGTGCACTTGGATTGTGAACTAGCCTTAATGTCAAACAAAATATTGAATTACTTCTTTCTACATCAAATTCAAAATTGCAGCTTTATTTCAAAGTCTGGGCTTCAAACTAAACAAACTTGTATCTGTCAACAAACCTGTATTTCAGCCCTTTCGTACAAATGTATTCAAAATCATCCCGCAGAGCTCGCATCAAGCTGTGATAGTACTTCTTATCAGTAAACGTACAAGAAATTATGAGCAACTTGTAACACATTACGAGCAAATACGTTCCGCATTCAGTGATGAGATGAATTTGGAATTCCCGTACAAATTTTGTTAGAGAGATAAAGCATATCACCGCAGCTACAAAACCGCTGATGGCCACGGACACCGGTGAGATGTACCTTTAATGAAAAATAACAAACATTATTACTTAGTTTGTAAATCTATCCTATCCTACTAATATTATAAATGCGAAAGTTTGAGTGTGTGTGAATGTTTGTTACCACGTATCACCGTAACTATTAAACCGAATATTTTTACAGCTTAGCTAGTTTTTCGATCCGAATTCGTTCATTTTTTTTGTATTCCCCTTGCCACTACGTTATTGCCTACCTTCAATAATAATAATTGTCGCCAAAAGCTTGCATTACTACCTTCAATAATAATAATTGTCGCCAAAAGCTTGCATTACCAAAAAAGGAATAATGGAAAGGAAGTACGTTCAGACCATCGAACTATCGATTAATCAGTTTACAAGTAAATGTCAATGTCATAACCTTACTTTGTACTAAGTACTGTCATATCTACCAATATTTTTTTTTTAAACGGTGGGTCACAAAAATTGTTCATCCGGAACTATATTTTCAAAATTATTTTTTCCTATTGGCATAAGTTTTAAACTGTCCCCTGTACTTAACTGTAACAGAGTTTGTTACATGTACAGTCAGCGACAAAAGTAGCTGATCGTTCTCGATTTTCCAAATGTGTTTCAAATCAGTAATTATTATTGTTTTTTTTTACATTTTACATGGCATCATTTTGACCACAACATAACACACCTGATTTTAGGTGATAATGAGGTCAAAAATTGGTGCCTGAGATGATGAGAATAATAGAAAAAAGTGTGATTGTTCAGCGATTTTTGTCGTTGACTGTACATTAAATTATTCTTATTTATTATTAACCTTATTGGAATAACTCGATCATTAAAAAAAGCACTTGCGTACGTCCCGCAGGCAAGCAGTACCGCGTGCGAAACTGCGGGACGTCACTAGCTTCAAATACTTACATCCACATCGGTAATTTCTCATAGTCCATCACGCTGAATAATTTAGCGAAAACAAGAAAACAGCTGTGATATTCAAATGGGTCAACCGGCCCTTGGGTGTGGTCAAAATTTTCTTTGTTTAAATAAGCCAACCATCTCTTTTTTAGATCTCTTGACATTGCGAATTTTTGTTTCAAACAGGACTTCGACAATGGTGATAATATTATAATGAATTCCGATTCAATTTCACATCAATTTATAAGCATTACTAAATTATTGCCATAGTTGTGTTGTCTATAATCAAGCTACTATGTTTTCACCCCATTAGCTAAGTAGAAAATTATCACTTCAATTGCATAATAACACCTTTCACAAATGTGAGTTAAACTGCGTTTTGTTTCCTTCAATGTGAAAAGCGTTCATGCAGGTATTCTTTTTAAAAAAGATAAAATGATTAAATTATTTTAGGACCTTCACTCACAAATTTCATGAAAATCCGTTTTGGCGTTGTGTTTTGTTAGAAACGGGCAAGTTTTAGACCCATCTCTTACCTGATAAGTGATGACGAAATCGATGATGGATCATGCTCGTTTTATAAGACTTGAAAGCTCCCAAACTTTACTTATCAGGAAACAAAGAAGCTGACAGGGTGTTCTATTCCTTCACCGCTTGTATTCCAATAATGATGGTAACTTAGGTCTGATTGACTTACGTTTCAGTTGAAAACTATCAACCTACAGAAAGTCAACCGCTGATGCCGCTGACTGTACCTACTGCCTACAAAATTCACTTTCAAGTATAAAGGTAAGTAGCTTCTAATGTATTGCAAAATATAAAATAAATTACTCATTCCACAGCAAACCATTCTACTTTAACCGAATTCAAAATCTCATGAAGTTTAATTTTTAAGTAAGTTTTGAATAGTAAGTGTTTAATGTTTTTTTATAAGAAATGTACTATAAATATAATACTAATGCATATATTTAAAACAGTTTTTTATTACTTTACTAGCTGTGCTTCGTTGTTTTTACCTGCGTGGAAATTCCTCCAGGATTGTTATTTAATTTCACTCTTAATGCAGTGATTGACCACTTTTTGTTTAAAACAAGAAAAAAATCCTCAATTATCCTGAAAACTAATTTTTAGAGTCATTTGTTGAATAATTTCACCATTTTCATTGTATTCTTTAGTAAATTTAATTGAAAGAGAAAACCATTTGTTAATGTAACCTCCACAAGTTTCCAAAAACACAACTTTTAATCGAATTTCTAACTGCATCGGAGCGTTCAATTACTCCAGTTTCACTTTAATATTAAATACAAAGATAGGTAAACGGTTAAAACGAACTGTCTTCCTTGTCCAACGTCGTTTATGGTTGTGTCTAGAGCTTGCAATACCGGAACATTTTTAATACCGGAACTGACTCCGACTTTGAAAGCTCTATCTTAGAATTTCTATATCGATATCGGCGATGTAAATTTTTATGAAAAAAAATGTTTTTTGGCATCGCAAACAAATGTCAGCAAGTTTTAAGCTTTGTTACTATCCATTTCTGAGCTTAATTCGATATAATAATAAGGCAACACCATTAAAAACGTGTTAAGCTACATGGAACATGTCTTAATTGTTATTTAGTTTTAAATTTAGAGGAAAAGTAAAACGCTACTCTCAAATTGTTTAATACCCAGTTTGGGTATCTCTCAATATCGCAAACATCGCCAGAGATTCCGGAATTCCGGTATTCACGCCCTCTTGTAACCTTGTTCTTTAAGTGCAGGTTTACACCGAGGGCCACAGCTGAATGCAGTTAAACCGAGGCTTTATGTCACCGGTGCTTTTATAAGATGTAATTATTACAGCTACCGGATTCGTAGCGACATAATCTCGCACATTAGGAACAGAGGTAAGTGAACTACTTTCTTGGATTATTAAGTTAAGTGTCGAGTTCAGTTTATACTGGAAATGCTTTTGCAACTACGTCGTCCTGTCCTCATAAAACGCTTCGCTTCTACATTTATAATGCGAACGGCGAAGGAGTAAAACACCCTGCCAGTGTCGGTGATTCCTTTGGGAGTCTTCAGGACAAGCGTGAATAGTTAGAATCTTCTAGTTAGGGGTTCGTCAACGACCTCGTCATCACTTATCATGAGGTGAAACTGTGCTCAAATATATTAGCTATTGCTATTGAAAAAAACATTGTGTCTTATAGATGACATTTTTATGTATCTAAATGACGAGACAAGCAAATCGCTTGCTTGATGGTAAGCGTCACGCTTGCCTCTAAGTTCAGTGCCACTCAGAAATTTTATTTAGTTTTATTTATTGTAATATTCGATGTGTGATAGTTTGTGAGGATGAATGGATGTTTGTTAATTTTTCACGCAAGAACTACTGAACGGATTTTGATAAATTTGGAATGGAGAAAAATTATACCCAGCAAAATAGCTACTTTTTATCAAGGATAAAGGTTCCTGAAAACGCAGGGCACACCTAGTTATGTAATACTAATTGCACTCAGCGGTTTCACCCGCGTCTTCCCGTTATCCCGTGGGAACCTTTTTCCGGGATGAAAAGTAGCCTATGTGTTAATCCAGGGTATAAGCTATCTCCTTTCTAAAATGTCATCAAAATCCATTCAGTAGTTTTTGCGTGTAAAAGTAACAATCATCCATCCATCCATCCATCCATCCATCCATACTCACAAACTTTCACGTTTATAATATTAGTAGGATAGCGTTTAAGTGGACACCGTGATAAACAATGAATCTGAAATCAGCTCCATACAAAAACGCAAGCGAGTTGACTAATGCCGTAAGGTCGTATGCGTTAAAAAAAGGTTTTTTTCGTTTAAAATGGAAACTATCGTTAATTTTATTGAACGAAACTTGTAGTTCTTTGAAGAATGTATACAAACATACAAAAATAAAAAAAATCGGTTTTGTATGCCTGTAAAAGCAAATCTTTTTTTTTAGAGGGCAGTTTTCGATCATTGTTTCTCTGCTATGAAAGTTAACCAATCGTGTTATCCCTCCGACAATTTGATGTCAAAAACATGATCTTTAATGTACATAAATATTAGCTCTGTATGTTTTGTAAATGCTGAGAAAAAAGGAGATCCCTGCAGCCAATATTGCCAATTCTTCATCTAACGAATCATAACATGTTTGTATTTTTTTCTTACGTTGGTACACATGCGTAAGACATTACTAGCTCTAATCCGTGAGCACACCAGCGCCCTCTCGCGGTTGATTTGGCTCGTTAGGCTTAAGTAGGTACTAGTTATTGTCTGTTCGATGGACTAGTCACTAGTGCATTGTCCTAAGTACCGGCGGCGGACTTCGAGTGGCTTACTTCGTGCTCTCCAATTTATGTGAAGACTTTTTGCGGCTTAAGATACTTAGGTGCTTAGTGGGAGCTTATGGATTAGTGTTCTTAGTATGTACTTGTATGGAATTAAATTAATGTTAGGTTTTTATTTTGTTAATCCTGTTCTGTTTTTAAGGTTCCGTATATCTAATGAATTAACGGACACCATAGAGGATCGAGCGTCACGTATATCTTAAAGTCTTCACGGAAAATAGTATGGTACGGAGCCTTCTCATGAAGATCGATTTTTAACACAGATTTGGTTCTAATAGGAACTCTAAGACAATGATGTTATGGTGAAAGGATTTTGTCAATTTGCTATTGTACTGAGCTTGTGAAAATCACTTACATGATACCTCTAAATATGCTAGTATCTATGTATGACATAATTGCGTAACGTAAAGTAAAACCTTATGATGACTTAAAAGTATAGCGTTATAATTAATGTTATTACGTAAAAAAAACTGGCATGCATCTGCGTTAAATCAATTACAAAAAAAACTATTATGGAGTAATTTCATGGAAATATCATAAAATTAAACTTCCAGGTAAATGCCCTAAATGTGTTCACACGGTCGTCGGATATATTACAGTTTTAATTAAATTTTGCGGAAAAGCCAGTAGGGTACAATGCTGAAGAAGTGTGATGAAGCCTTTATTTAACAGCTCGATGATAAATTATAATTCTATAGGCGAACTGAAAATGATGTAGAAAAATTATGAATTCGTGATACGCATCTCCGTTGACTTCATATTAATGTAACTAAGTATTTTAAGTTTTGTGAGAAGACTGAATCAAAATAACTATGATTAGTGTAAGTGGTATATTCGTTCTAATCCTACTAATATAATAGTGTGTATTATAAATGCGAAAGTTTGTGTGTGTATGTGTGTGTGTGTGAATGTTTGTTGCCTGCGGGAAAACAGGACGACGCGAGTGAAACCACGGGGCGCAACTAGTGTGAAATATATGAGTAGAATGAAGATAGCTTAAATGTAGCTAGTTTTAAGTTTGACGTTTTAAAGTGATCACAATGTATCCTATTGAATAAAGAAAAATTGACTTTTGACTTTTAACAGTTAACAATAATTTGATGCACAGACTGGGTACTTATTATCCCGGAGAAAGAGTCATGCAGGAAAACCGCGGGGCGCAGCTAGTTTTAAATAATAACAATCAACTTTGAGCATACGGTATAAATTTCACAGTTGTCAAGTCCTTTTCAGTATTAACATGTAAAATGCCCCAAAGCTCAGCTCGAGGTGGGAACGCTCAATTATGTTGGCGACCGGATGTGAAAAATTAATGTGTGCCGTAATGGCCGGCCGTGTTCGGTGACAGAGACTGATCGTTTGTACGGCTAGACCAGCGATTGTAGTCAAAACGGCTGGGTTGGAGGCTCCCCCTTACGCTAGAGGCTTATGTTACCGGATCGGATGCGAGGACTAGTTTTAGCTCAATGATAGTCAAATTAGTCTGTAACCGTACAAAATACAGTAAGTAACTTGAGTACGCGATAGCTAAAATGTAGCCTTAGGTTTTCTTTACAATAAAAAGGGTAGCCTTGCTTACTACCTTCAGCCATAACATAATATTATCTCTCTTTACACTAGGTATGGTAGAGGTCAAACGCAAAATACCACATTCTATTAAAAAAATGTGTTTATGTCGAAATTCCTAAATAACATTGAGGGTTGTTTTGACAACCCAACAAAGAAAGGAATTCTTAGTGGATAAGACAAAAAAAAGAAATGGCAAAAATAAATAACATACACTATTTCAAAAAGCCTATGTATAACGGCTCCAGATTTTATATACTATTGATTGGCTAGGAACGTGCGGTACAATGAGGAGATTCCTGGACATCCAGCCTGCCAGGCGTAGATAAGTCACGTTTTCATTACACTAACTTTGTGCGTAGCTTACTGTGGATGTATGACCGCAAGTGGTGATAGATGACAACCCTGGGGTGTGAACACGGGACATGTGAGTAATTTAAATATAATCAGTAGAATGTAAATGTCTTATTTGGTAGAAACATGCAACAAACAACACAGGCCAAAAAAAACAACAACAATGTCTAAACATAATGTATCCATTTTTTATTTAATTTTTTTTATTACTTTCAATTTTAGTAATAAGCACTATCTGGAGATTATGAATAACACATAAACCCCTTATTAAAAAAAGCTTCAAATACTTTTAGGATAACCACGCGTAAATCACGTTCAATTTTGTTCATTGATTATTTATTATAGAAGCTCTGATATACCTAATAGGTACAAAAACAACAAAGGCGTAAATTTAATCTTTCATTCACCCTTTACAACCTTTTCCTGCAATGTATCTTCCATCAATGAGCGAAACCATAAAACCACTGGATGGAGGGTAGACTTTAATTAGGTGATTATTTGTGTTCGAGGGATAAACACGGCTCTGGTAGAAAAGTATCTATATCGAGAGGTATCTATATCGACAATTAAGTCAGCTTTATTGAAATGAAATAATAAACGACAGAAAATAACGATTATGAAATAGTTGTACAAGTATTTTTCTTATTAGGTATCGAAAAAACTGAGACACATACAATTTTTTTTGCACATTTGTAGTTACTACGAAATTGAAGATTTCGAAGAACAATAAAAATGTGGTCGTAATATGTTCTTGCATTGCAAAATTTGTTACTTTCGAACTACAGTCAATATTATATATGACAAAAAAGGTCGACAATGGAATTATCACCTAATTAAAGTCCCAATTTTATTTTAGTACACTTTCCTTAAAATTAAACCTTAGAGTTACAAAATGTCATTTATTTTTACATTTATACGGATTAAAAAGCTCGAATAACGGAACCTATGCAAAACAATTATTATAAGAAGCAGATAAGGAAGAGTTTATTTCCTATTACTTATTAAAATAAAGTCGCAAACAATATCAAAATAACATTTTAATTTGTAGAAGTGCGAGCAGATTATGAAAATTCAGGTCCAAATTTGGTGTCCCTCTAGACATTATGACCAGACAGGTTAGCTACTTACTTTAGTGAAATACGGCAGTTACGAGTGTGATACATAATATTAAGCTATACCTAGAATAAAAGCGAAATTTTTGCCTAAAGTATTTTTTACGAACACCACTTACAGTTATCTAAAATAAGTATCAAATTTGATTCATTGTGTAGTCGAAACGATTTTGATTACAATTCCGTAACAATCGCTGTTCAGATATAATGTGAAAATGAAAAAATAATTTAAGTTATTTCCGAGCGAGACAGACCCTAGATACAGATAATAAAATAACTTCCGTCGACTGTTACAATAAGTATTTACTTGCCTACTAAATTCAGGTTTAATATTTTCGCTATAGCGAAAAAAGGCAATGTAGAATATTTTAATACCTAGATGTTATTATCTAGTGAATACTGTCCCGTATATAACCAATAATTTACGACGCTATGAAGCAATATTGTGAAAAAACATTTTGCACTCAATCACTTCAACCTTTTCTGCGTGCAACTTATCAGATTAGCCTTTCCCAGCGCAGATTGCTAATTAATAAAGAGCATTATAACAAATGAAATGGATAACCTCCGGTCTCCACTAATGGAATATCGTTTATCGATATAAGCCATTCGTTAAGTGCTTGATACAGCCAAGCACCGGCAGGCAGCGCTCTCTGCAAAAAGGATAAGATCCTTTTTAAAAGCAAGCCCACTTGAAGCTACGAACTTTTATGTGCAGAGAAATTTAACAATATTTCTTGTCTTTGCTGCCGCTGAAGTCTTGAGCTGTAACGCTTTGTTCAGTCATTGTTCAAGGTAAGATTAGATAAAAATTTACAAAACAATCATATAAATGTACCTACCTATATTACTTACCTATATAATTTTAATAGCTCTGTGATGAGTCGTTTTACTAACTGTAAGTATTCGATTACTATTCCTCTCCGAATATGTGAATAACAATAACTTACTACATAGAAGATCTCCCAATGTTTGAAACACTAAAAAACACGCCTAAGAAGTAGTACCTAAGTAGGTTAAAATTTACTACTAAGATTTTACTATTTTGTTTGTTAGTTAACAAATTACAAGTGAATTTCTGTTAGCTTCTGTTGTGCGTATTAACAAAGTCCTAAGGCACACAAATGTAGAATACTCAGAAATGCTTTTTTTTTTCATAACTTGATGGATCCAGTTATTTGACCATAACTCTGTATTTCAATTCACTTTATACAAACTTTTAGACGACTCACCTAGTTTTACACATTTTACTAAATCTCTCTTTTGTGTCTCAAGAATTTGAGGGTTTGATCCCTTAGTCTAGTTAGGCGCACATTAAGTTTTCTGCTTACATACCGATGCAAAAACGTATACAAGTTAGTTTCAAAGTTTGAAGCGAATGCGATTTGAACTTCAAACAGCAATCGTATAGAAGTCACCAATAAAACACAAAAAAGGTATATCAACGCAACGTTATCATCCACGTCACATCCAAGAGCTTCTTCAAATCTGTTCGGTGTTGGTACCGCGGTCACGTCGTGCTCCTAACCGTCCCGGTGTTACCTAACAAATTGATATTTTTCAGATACTCCTTTACAAACAAACTCTTTCACCTCGGAGGTGAATGGTTTGAGATTCGATTAGGATTTAGAAGCTTGACTTTTCGTGCTCGGTTTTGTTTGGTTGAGTTATTGATGCTTTGGATGCTATTCAATTTCAGGGTACCTATTTACAGCTAAATTGGTTAAAATAATGAAGGCATTATTAGCAAAAAATAGCGAAGAGATCCTTTTGAATAATGTTTTTTTTAGTTTATTCATATAAATAAAATTAGCAAAAACGGTTAATGATGATGAAATGAGGAAATGACTTTGCATTTTTTTTAATACATATACTCGTATATAGCATTTCATATAATTTGCGATGGAAATTGGAATTGAAGGCTTGTGTTACCACAACATTAATTCTTTTATATTTTTATCGTATGTGGGTACAGTCAGCGACAAAAGTAGCTGATCGTTTTCGATTTCCCAAATGTGTTTCAAATCAGTAATTATTATTGTTTTTTTTACATTTTACATGGTATTATTTTGACCACAACATAACACACCTGATTTTAGGTGATGATGAGGTAAGAAATTGGTGTCTAAGATAATAAAGATAATAAAAAAAGAGTGATTGTTCAGCGACTTTTGTCGTTGACTGTACCTACGCTGTTTCTTGACTTACGCCCGAAATTAATAATAATCGATCCTGATCCGTTATCCGCGGTTTTTGATCGATATGTCATAATGCGTTCTTTTAGTAGTAATCTGTCAAGCACTAGTAGGTACTAAAATGAAAGGTATTGTGACATGACATATCGATCCAAAACCGCGGATAACGGATCGGATTGATTATTAATTTCGGGCATAAGTGCAGCAGTTTCAATTGGTAATAAACATATCATCATCATCAGCCCGTATCAGTCTACTGCTGGACATCTTCTCATCCAACTACTGCCAGCGGTGCAAGGCGTCGCTCCACCAAATAAAATACTATAGCGATGATGGCTCAGTGGTAGTGACGTCGGCTTGCGATCCGTAGGACGTGGGTTCGAATCCTACAATGAGCTTGAGCTTTCGGTGAAGGAAAACATCGTGATGAAACCATAGCTTGGTGGTAGGGTATTTTCTAGTACTCGCCTGGCTAGCTACCACCCTCTTGTTAAGAATCTGTCGCCAAGCACCTATCGGTGTGTTCCGGCAGCCTCACTTGAGAGCCAGTTCCCAGTCCAGGTGTAGCGTGGTGCCATCTTCGGCCACATCGTCCCTTAACATCAGGTGACTTGTGGTCAAACGCTACTCTGTAAATAGTAAAAAAAAAAAACTTACTATGTAAAGTTAATAGCGGAACTTACTCTGCCCAGTGACTCACTCGTGTATGCACAGAACCACTAACAAAGGCATGTTTATAATATTATTCGAGTATTAACTACATATATAACTTGGTCCATAAATAAAAAGGCATCATGGTACTTGCCTTTTATTGACTAAAACTTTCCGCCGAGCATTCGGTATTAACAAATTTATTTCCCACTTGTCGACGCCGTTTTGTTTGCCCTTTTGAACTTTGAGAGATTGAAGCGAAAGTATTTGATGTACCTAACAAGTAAGAAAAGTGAGGCAACCGTTTATTTCTTTGCCGTTGAGAGATCTTTGTGGCAAATAATGACGTGTGAATGCGTTTGTTTGACGTTCGTGGTATTATGTGTTGCGGTGGTAAACACTCTAAAGTGTCAATGCTTGAAAATGGCAATTTATTGTATGTAAGGCAGTAGAAAGACTTTTATTTAAGTGTGCATTAGGCATTCTGTTTCCACTGTCCTCAAAAGAATTTGTTTATAACGTTGTTGTTTTGTTTGTTTTCGGATGAACAAAGAGTAGGTACTTACAACTTATTAAAAGATTTAACGATGAAAGAATTTTGATCGCTCTTGGCGATTGTCGGTATCAGTTTGAACAGGATCTCAAAAAAGCAAATTTGATTTTCGTTTTAGAATCCACAGATGGATCCAAGAAGAGCAAAATAATAACTGTTTTATGGAGAAGTAAAAGCGATAGTGGCCGAACGGTTAGGCGTGCGACTTACAAGACGCCAACACCGAGTTCGAATCCTCTCGGCCCCGCACCTATGACTTAATAAGTTATGTGCGGATTTGCCATCGCTCAAAACGGTGAAGGAAAACATCGTGAGGAAACCGGCATGCCCAAGAACTGCAACATTCAAGGGCAAACGACAATTACCAACCCACACTGGGCCAGCGTGGTAGATTACAGCTCACACTCTCTCTCTGAGACAAGGCAAGAGTCCCAGCAGTGGGAACGTGAAAGGCTGATAACGAGTATGGAGAAGTGAACAGAGACTTGCTTACTGACCTAAAAGTATCTACTTACTCACTCTCTGCACCGAAAATCAACCGTTAATATTTATATCAAATTCAGCAGACCTGATAATAATTAAACGATGATGTGCAGAACCTCATCGCAATCCCAGAATCTCATTAATAGAGCCCTCGTGTCGGTGAATATCAACGGTTCCCTGTCAAAATAGAGCGCTTGTCGACAAGACAATAGCGAGATATGGAAGACTAGCCGACGGGCACGAACCTTTGTATTACATTACTAGCTTTTACACTCGGATCCACTCGCGCTGTGATGAGAATCTCCTAGAATTATAGCTTTTTAATGGCCTTTTCATGCTTCAACATCGACCTCCTCATCATTTACCACAGATCATCGACCTCATCATCACGTACCATAAAAAAAAGTTTTTTTTTACTTTTACGTTGACCACAAGTCACCTGATGATGTTATGTGGACGATATGGTTGAAGTGGTTGAAAACTGGCTCTCTAGTAGGTAAAACTAGCAGAACACACCAAAAAATAATTTCAGCACTACGACGCAACGTCACTGTGATTCAAAAAACATTTTCTTCAATAATTCTCTTTTACTACTTACCATTTATCAACCCTCAAATTCCACCTTCAGTCCATTTTGAGTTAGGACAGTATTGATTATGACGTCTATCACTTTAGTTAGTCGTTGGTAGAGCGATGGCGCGTCTACTAACTATGCTGTCAATGTCTACTTGCTTGAATAAAAATGGCGAACCGATAAGTCGTTCGTTTTATTGATTTTTGCCCTAACAAACGCTTCCACTGCGCTACGGTCAAGAAAAGAACCAAATGCTACATAAAAAATGTAAAGAAGAAAAAGTTATAATAATATTGGAGAAGAGAGAAGTTTTCGTGATATTTCGAAACAACAAAGGAAAAAGGAAGCGTGCAAAATGTCGGACAAAGAAGTTTTGCCACGACTTGTCTGAAAATAACTTCAGCAATTGGAAGTTTCGGTTAAAGTTGACACTCGAAGAAAAACAAATGTGGTGTGTGATGGAAAAAGCCTCATCACCTGATTTTCAGAAGTTAAATGCAAAAGCCAAAAGTATCATTGTGCAGTGCTTGACTGACAAACATCTCGAAATAGTAAAAAAGTGTTCAACGGCCAAAGAAATGCTAACACAACTAGAAAATACATTCGAAAGGAAAAGCATATTCAATAAGTTACACTTAAAAAGGAAATTAATTGTCCTGAGATGTGGTACAAATGAAAATCTACAGGACTACTTCTTTAAATTTGACACCATACTGAGTGAACTCAGTGCAGCGGGCTGTGAAGTAGATGAAATGGACAAAGTGTGCTACTTATTGTCATCCATGCCGGCTCAGTATGATAATGTTATAACCAGCATTGAAACCATGACCACAGAAAAGACTATTGACACAGAATTTGTAAAAGCAAGACTACTCGATGCAGAGGTGAAAGAAAAAAATTATAAAGGAGAACATCAGCCCCAGGCAGCATTTTTAACCTGTTTTAAATGTGGAAAACAAGGCCACAAAGCAATGCAATGTAGAGGAAGAGGCAGAGGTCAAATAAATTCTGGAGGAAGAGGATACAGCTACGGCCGAGGACAAGTACATTCAAGAGGACAGACATACACAAGAGGACGAGGATATAATGAAATTGGACAAACTAGAGGTCGTGAGCAAGGATCAAGTGCGGTGACTGAGTACAATGAAAAGGTAACATTTGTAGCGAGCGAGCATTTATTATCAGCAAATGATTTTAAAGAAGACATTGAATTTATAATTGATTCAGGGGCCACACAACATTTAATTATGGATAGTTTTGAGAAATATTTGACAAATGTTCACTATTTAAAGACGGAAACTAAAATTTTTGTGGCAAATGGCCAATATATAACTGCAAACAAACAAGGTACACTTAATGTTATGTATAAAAATATTCCAATAGACATTCAGGTACTAATTGTAAAGGGTCTATCCCATAATTTATTATCAGTCAAAAAACTAATACAAAATGGAAATTCAGTACAATTTGAAAAGGAATCTGTGTTAATTAAAAACAAAAATAATGTTATGTATGGTAAGATGTATGGTAGCCTTTATGGAATAAATCTGAAACTAAAGTTAGAAAAATGTTGTTCTGTTGAAAATGAAAAAGATATTTGGCATTTACGTTTAGGCCATGCTAACCGTAAACATTTAGGTATTTTACAGCTACCAAGTTCAAACAAGCAATGCGGACCGTGTATGGAAGGAAAAGCAACAAGGCTCCCATTTGTCCCTGTACAAAAAGCCAGATCAAGCTATATAGGAGAAGTTCTTCATACTGATTTATCGGGTCCTATTACCACCCCTACTACAAATGATGAAGTATATTATCACTCGATAATTGATGACTACTCACATTTTACTGAAGTCTATTTAATGAAAAGGAAAAGTGAAGCTACAAACAACATGATAGAATACATACAGAGAATAGAAACACAAACAGGAAATAAAGTTAGAAAAATACGATGTGATAATGGAGGTGAATTTAAGAATGACAAAATGCATGAGTACTGTAAAAATAAAGGAATAATACTTCAATTTACGCAACCTTACTCACCGCAGTCCAACGGAGTAGCAGAGCGAATGAACCGTACTATCTACAATAAAGCGAGGACTATATTAAATGAAACTGGACTTCCCAAACATTTATGGGGAGAAGCTGTGAGGTGTGCAGTATACCAAATAAATAGGTGTCCATCTTCAGCCATAAATAACAGAGTACCTGCAGCAATTAGGTTTGGAAAACTAGATCTGTCAAAATTGAGAGTATTTGGAGCAAAAACATGGGTAACCACTGTACCAAAACAAGGAAAATTTGAAAAGAGAGCAAAAGAAATGAGGTTTATTGGATATTCTATGAATGGATGGAGAGTATGGGATCCTGAAGAAGATAAAATAGTATGTTCTAGAGACGTGAGGTTTAATGAAAGTGATATAATATACAAGGAAAAGCAAAACGAAGAAGTCACTTACAGAGGAAAAGAACAGGAAATGGTTAGTGAAAATTATGACAAATATTATCAACATGAAGAAATTGAAGATGATAATCAAGAGGTAAGAATGGAAGAAAAGACAAGATCAGGAAAACAAGAGCGTAAACTAAAAGAATTAGAAAAACATACATATAAAAAAAGTGAGGAATCATCTGAAGATGATGATCAAGAATTAAATTATGATGATAGAAATACGTATAAAACAAGATCAGGAAGACAAGTACATAAACCAAAAAATTTACAAGAATATGACTTAAACGTAGCTTATTGCTTATGCGCTGGTGAACCAGTAGATTACGAAGAAGCAATACAAGACAAAAACTGGAAACAAGCAATAAAGAAAGAACTAGATTCACTTTACAAATTAGAAACATGGGAAGAAGCAGAATTACCTAAAGGGTGTAAGGCTATTGACACCAAGTGGATATTTAGACAGAAACAAGATGGAACAAAGAAGGCAAGATTAGTTGCCAAAGGCTTTCAACAGCAAACACAAGGAGGATACTATGCACCAGTAGCGAGGATACCTACTATTCGAACCATGCTAAGTCATGCAATACAAGAAGGATTGACAATAAAGCAACTGGATGTACCAACAGCATTTCTGAATGGAGAACTGAAAGATACTGTTTTTATAAAATGCCCAAAAGGAGTTGAATCAGAAGGAAAAGTATTAAAACTCAAAAAGGCACTATATGGACTTAAAGAAGCACCAAGATGTTGGAACGAGAAATTTCACCAATTTATGACCACCAATGGATTTATGCAATCAAAATATGACTTATGTTTATACAAAAATGAAGACACATGGCTATTGATATTTGTTGACGATATCTTACTACTTGGAAATGAAAATATACTGAAAAAACTCAAAGAAGAATTCAAAATTAAAGACTTAGGTGAAGTACAAAACTACTTAGGCTTGGAAATTACAAGGAAAAATGATAGACTGGAAATAAGACAGACAGAAATGATAAAAAGAATTTTAGAAAAGTTTAATATGCAAGAAAGCAAAGGAATAAATACGCCTATGGAGACAAAATACAGCGCAGAAGATGAAGAAATTGTTGATGTTCCTTATAAAGAATTGATTGGGTCTTTGCTTTTCATCTCAATGAATAGCAGACCAGACATATGTTACTCAGTGGCTTTTCTGAGTAGATTCTTGGACAAACCTACAGCATCATTATGGAAAGCAGGAAAAAGAATTCTAAGATACTTGAAAAGTACACAGGACAAAGCTTTAATCTACACAAGAACAGAAGAAGAAAGAAAATTGATATCGTATGCAGATGCAGATTGGGCTGCTGATAAAACAGACAGAAAGAGTACGAGTGGAAGTGCCATATACTACTGTGGAAACCTCATACATTGGTTTTCCAAAAAACAAACTGCTGTAGCTCTATCAACTGCTGAAGCAGAATATGTCGCAGCTGCACAGACAGTATCAGAGCTTATATATTTAAAAGGTATAATTTATGACTTAAATTCAAAACTAGACATGCCAACACATCTGTTTTTGGATAACCAGAGCGCTATTCGTTTGATCAACAGCTTTGACAATGGGAAAAGATCTAAACACATTGACATCAAGGTTCATTTCATAAAAGATATAGTACACAAAAAATTGCTTACAGTTCACTATGTTCCTACTGATCAGAATATTTCAGATTTGTTCACAAAGGCATTACCCAAAATAAAACACAATTATTTTGTTAATAAGTTAAATTTGATGTAAAGTAAATGGTACCTATCTATCTATAAAAGATTATGGAAATAATTTGTTCATGATAAAAGATATATTAAATTGTTTAAAAATAGTTTAATTATATTAAGTTTTGGTTTATTAATTTTATAAGAAAAAGTGTTTAGTTAATTTAAGATTTGTTTTCTTTTTTTGTAGATTTTTTTTGTTTAAGATGTTTATCCAATTTGAGATTGTAAACAAGCTAAAATTGAAGGGGAGTATTGATTATGACGTCTATCACTTTAGTTAGTCGTTGGTAGAGCGATGGCGCGTCTACTAACTATGCTGTCAATGTCTACTTGCTTGAATAAAAATGGCGAACCGATAAGTCGTTCGTTTTATTGATTTTTGCCCTAACAGACAGAAGCGAAGATCAAAATGGAATAGAGACCTGGAGCGTACAAAGCTGGTGCGTACTCTATTCATCAGCCAACGGCGAGGCAACTCAAGCCACCTCAAATTGGTCACGTATCACTTTCCCCTTACGTCGCACGTGTGGAATTTAATTTAATCTATAGTGTTTCGGTTCAAGCGGCTCAATTGCTTTAAATCCTATCATCTTATTCAAAGAACAAATACACTAATGGCTCATATTAGGGTAAGTCATGCTCTACGACGCGAAAAACAAATCAATCAGCGAAAGTTTGTGAATGTTTTTACGTATCACCGTTACTACTATTTGTACCGATGTTGATGAAATTTTAAATATAGATAGCTTTTACCCTGGATTAACATTTTTGCAACTGTATATCCCGGAAAAGGGTTCCTGCGGGATAAAGGGAAGACGCGGGTGAAACCGCGGGGAGCAACTAGTTATTTATAATCGAGATATCTTAAGACATATTCAAAATCGAATGAATCTAATAGTAAATCTTAAAATAATAAAAACTAAAAGCTTAACAATATTACTGCTCAGAAAGACTTACCTTCAACAATTTCAGAATGTCGCAAAAAGCAATTTAAAGCGTCTCTAACAATAACAAAAGTTACAGATGGGTATGTAATGTGTTTGAAAACTTCTAGAGTTAAGTTCGTTGCACTACATTGTAGCAAAAGTGCTAACTTACAATGTGTGTTCCAATTTGCTACATATCCTGTGACTTCATAGCATGTATTTCACTTAAAAGTCATCTACAGTTATGTACCTACCTTCAGGTTTTACAAGTAGATAACGTAACAATTATATGTTAAATACAATAAAGCCCGAAGTAAATAATCGATCCTGATCCGTTTTTTGCGGTTTTGGATTGATATAACATGTCATCATATGTCATTTTAGGGGTAAAGCTCTCGGAACAATGACACTGTTTCGAGGTAAAGCTTGACATATTTATTCAAAACCGCAAAAAAGGGATCAGGATCGATTATTAATTTCAGACGTTAAAAAATAAAAATAATCGATTGATGACCTCTCTATTTGTAACAAAAGTAGATAAAAGTTGCTTGCTACGACTAATTTTCCAAATGTGTTGTGATGAGCTAAGCTTTCAAACTTTTGACTTTTTTTATCTAACGATCATCCCTTACTTTGATTCTGAATGCATTGTTAACAAACACAAACATAATTCTCACCAAACGCCATATTGAAATCGCACGAAGCGTATCTAAGTTGCTAGGTGTAAGAAGAAAAGATCACGATTCACGTAGCAAACTTTTAATAAAGTTGCCAGAGTACGTTTACTCCGGAGATATCGTTATTACTCTAAGGTTACGGGACTTGCTTCGAAGAATTGAATACTCCGAGTGAATATTAGTTTGCTTCACAATGCTTGTAACTTACCTTCCTTGCTGGATGAAATTGCTACAAAGATGTTTTACTTTGGCTATTGTCTAAGTTGGTTTATGGTGTCGATTGGAGCTGTAAATTAATTGGAGTAAGACATTATGGTTTCTGATTCTCTTCATGGAATACTTCTTTGTCGGAAAAATTTGATAACTTCACAGATTTACAATTTTATTTTTATCATTAGGTATTTTTGGAGTTCAATACATCCGATAAAACAATCAATCATGTGTATGTTTGTATATCTCTCTGTGACATCTCGAAAAAGTTTTTTAATGTGTTCATAGCGTCAAGATTCCTTGAATAAAAAATAACTTTGGACCCTGAAGAAGGACTTATGGAACTTTTTATCGCAATAAACTGTAACGAAAATATTTTTTGTAAACTGAACGAATTGATAGATGATAATTAATGTTTCACAATAGCTGTAAGTATTCATGTGTAATTCCCGACGAAAAAACAACATCTCAAAAAGCTTTTTTCAAAGTCAAAATGGGTTCTTTTATCAATAACCCATACAACAAACCTGGAATATCGTCATCGTCACAACAACTCGATTCTCCGACTAATATTCCGAGACTTTGAACGTCCTATTTGACACTAAAGGATTTAGCTTATGCTCCTCGTAAGTTATGCAGCAACTGTGAAACATACAGGCCGTCAGATGCGTCTTTGTATGCCACTCTCCGTTCAAGCTCCGACGCGTGTGCTTCGCAGATAACGCACAAAGGGATGCCAACTTGCCTACACACTACTACACACAAACAAATTGCGACGCAAACTGAACCTTTCCACTTTACGATAAGGAAAATTATCAGTCCCATTTTCATTACAGAGGTAATATGCCAGCAAGACGCTTTCTGCAACATAATAGTAGCTTTTGAAATTCCAACTGTCATCGCATCACCTCGTAGAGGATTAATTTTCACGCCTTGCATTTATCGTAATGTCTAGCTGGAAGCGGCGACGATATTTCCCTGGATTAATTTCAAATATAAGATAGTGTTATATGAAACTAGTTATATGAAACTTTAGTTGTACAAATTTTTATAAATGCAAAAGAATTTTCAGACTAACGACTAACTGTAAAGTTTCGTTCCCACGGTCTATTTTTCCAACGAACTGGACCACTATATAAACCGGACGGCACACCTTGAATACACCCTGCCTGTGGCCGTTTGACGTTGTACGTGCTCGCCTGACCGATCTCATTTTCCAACAAATGAAGCAGCGTCAAACTGGACAAAGAACCGTGGGAACGCATCATCCGTGGCTGAATGTCCTGGTCTGATGCTATCCCAACAACTATTTGAATTTACCATTTCATGTTTTCCTTATTTCAGAATTGCTTCTTTGTTTTAACATCCATAAATGAGATCCATGTCTGAAAGATTTCGTTTTGAGACATAAGACCTTGTTGCGACACTTACCATTAAGTTTACTGTCGTTCTAGATTCAAATTTCTCTGTATTGTGGTATACGAATAACGACTGAATCTACCTATTTATCGTAATAACTGGCATACCACAATAATAGACACATAGTATGTCGGATTGGTATCATATTCCCTGCATTAAATTATGACGGCCATGCGCGAATATCGAATGAATTTTGAACTTGGAATAAACTTGTAATCTAAATTCATGGGACGCTAGATCGGACTCTGTCGGATCGTGGCCAGTTTTACTTATTTGTACATTTACACTACGTTTGACTATTTGTGAACGAAATATTGCAGCTGGCTCGCTACGTGACTTCTTTAGCTGAACAAATGAAAACTGAACCGAGCACGGAAAACTTTATTGCCTAGTTCGCATCGATTGCACGAAATGAGAGGAATCGTTTCAATCGTAAAACTTTCATCACAATTAATAATAATCACACTAATACTCGTATTACAAATCCGAAAGTTTGTGAGTGAGTGGGTTGTTACTATGTTTACTTGTTAGACTGAAAAAAATACCTGATTTTCCAACTGAGTCTTCCAATATGGAACCTTTTCCTTCCTTGTTTAACTTTATTTTTCCTTCTGAGTCAAAAGGGAAGGAAACCCCTTCTGTTTTTCAGAAGGTCTTTTTGTCCGTGTACTTCTTCACGCGGAAAAGCCTCAACAGATTTGAGGGAAGATTGCATAGGCTACTTTTCATCCCGGAAAAAGATTCCTACGGGTAACGGGAAGACCTTGGGAGTAATCACTAGTAAAAGTTTTTTTACACCGTAGCGTTTGGTTAAAGGTCACGTGATGTTAAGTGACGATTTTGTCGACTGCTGGATGGAAATTATTTGTATAGGTATAATGTTAAAAATGTTATTTGGAACTACTGATCTGTTTCTGAAAATTCTTTCACGGACAGAAAGCTATACACTATTCCCGAGTGACACACTTTTCATCTCGGAAAAATGTACGCTTTGGGGAATTTCCACGCGGGTGAAATAACGGGTCATAGCTTGTATAAAATATTTTTTTCGCAGTGTCTGCAAGGAAATAGAGCAATTTAAATGGTATTCTTCTTGTATATCTGATGCAGGCAGCCTACTGCAAACAAAGGAGAATATAATCATTCCTTATCACTTGAACTCGTAGTCTCGGTCTTTGCCGTCTATTTCAGAACACCTCTTAATACATATTTGGTTTGGTTTGTGACAAGAAACAGAAAAATAAATATAACTAGCTGCGCCCTACAGTTTCTCGCTATAAAAAGTGCTCTATGTCCTTCTCTAGGTTTCGAACTATCTCCACATCGAATTTCATCAAGATCGGTTTAGTGGTTTAGTCGTTAAAAGATAACAAACAAACAAACAAAGGTACCTTCGCATTTTTAATAACGTACAATTTTTTTAAAATGTTATTTTAAGTAATAATTCCTTGATTATGTAATACGTAAATCTATACTGTATGTGTGTATTGTTCTTTTTTTGCTATAAATAACAAATCGTTTTTTATAATTTCTTATTCGTTACGATTCTATTGATTTATTTATTTTATTTCATTGTGTGCCTTACTGGAGAGCCAGAATCGAAATACGATCTCGTTTGCTTAAGAGAACCTGAATAAAAATTTTACAAAACCATATACAATCAATTAATTAGCAATCGATTAGCCAATTACGCGTGGTTACAAACATATTCTTAATTTTCAGTGTATTATAAGCCTTTATGACTATTGGCAGTACTAGGTCCATCTATTCTGTGCTATTGTCGGCGAATGATTCGAATGAATAGTAATAGATAACAATGTGAAAATAATAGAGACATCAACATGAACAAAATACGTTGACAATGGCTTTGCTATCACATTGTGACGTGACGGAACTTGTCACGCGTGATTGGGCCGCGCTGGAATGTAAACAGTATCCCTACTAAGGTTTCAATAGGTACAACCAGATTAGCACTGAACGAGATTATTGATATGCTTGTCTTTGTGCTGGGCGATCAGCTTGTGTTTGGTAATCAATGTTCGTCTTACGGCCGGTTACAATAATCTATCCCACCACGGTTCGCCTTACTAAAGATACAAATTTGACACTAGCTCCAGAAGTAATGTCAAATTTCTATCAATAGTAGGGCAAATCGTGGATAGATGGGTTATTAAAACCGGCCGTTACTGTACTGTCCATACACTTAAACATTGTATGTGTACATATACAACATACAACAACTGAAAAACAAATGAGATGAACTGAAATTTGTACACGACAATGTAATGACAATGTAGTTTAAAAAATTAAATAAACAATGATCAGGCAAGAAAAATAGTTCTTCTTACCATCAAAATTTAAATTGTTGTAAACCATATAAATCTTGGTAAAAGAGTTACTAAAATCAGTCAAATGACAGTTCTACACTTGCAAATTCCTAACAAATTAACAGCATTTTTAGAAAGCCTTTAATGAGTTTAATTTAGTTAGTACCTACAATACCTACACCTACATACATTTGAATTTGAATAGTTCAAGTTTTCCTGCTTCATCACTATCACTATCTACTCGCATTGTTGAAACACTGGCTTTTGAAATAAGACAAATTTTTGGACAAAATAGGACGACTTTGAAAAAATATCTTACTGCAGACCAGTGCCTTTGCAACAGCCTGTCTAGAGAAAATATAGTATTTACTAAATGAACTATGACAGGTGAAGTTCCAAGAATATGTGGCTTCTCAGAACTTGTAATGTTTCTTGCTTCAGTAGTTTAGACTCACTTCACACTTCTTTATGTGATTTTAAAATGCCTAACATCACTAGGATACTTTAGTTTGAAAAAAGGTGCCTGCTTCATTCAAGCAAATTTGAATCAATACCTAACTAACAATGAAGCTTGATTGAGCCCAACGCTCGGTCTTCAAGATAGCTTATCAAACCATTTCTTCTCCCCACTGACGACCTCTTTAATGAATGTGGGCATTAAAGAGTTAGATAGCTTTTCGTACCCTAAAATACTCTGAAATAGCATCTCATTATCTCAGCATTGGCCACAAACACATTACTTACACATAGACATAAACAAAATAAAATCAGTGTGGTTGAAGTTTTCTTGTTATTTTTAAGAAATAAAAACATAGTAGGGCCTATGAAAATTCAGGTGTGACGTGATAAATCCCGTGAAATTTATCTAGAAGCCAGGTTTCTAAAAGCTTTTATATTTCGTTGAAATATTGTGCTTTTGCTCCAATCAAAACAACAGTTTGTATTGTTAAAATAGTATGTTGCTTTTTCATGTTTTTAAAATAAAATCAAGTTCATTACTAGGGAGTTGGTGTCCTATACATTTTCTGTTTACCCACTTATCTTTATAATATTGCATTAAATGTTACTATAGATCCTTAACACAGAGTACTTTTTAAAGCAGTAGTTGTAAGCAAAATGGTTATAAATGTTATTTGAAAATATTTGTTCTTAAGGAGAATAAATAGATTAATATTTGTTCAGCAATAAACAACGGCCATGTTTGCAGCTATGCCTAGAAATATAAAGGAAGCATAAAGGAAATACGATTACAGCACAGCGGAAGTTAGTTTAACTTTGGGCGGGCGGCATCCGTGAAACATCCGTCTCGTGGATGTAAAGTACATTATTATACGTGTAACAAGGGTCTGTTGCAATACGTTAGTTTGGAGTATTTAGTTGGCAACTTGAAACTTTAATATACTCACCGTATTATTTTTAAATTATGGCTTCGGAGCGTGGGTTTATTGTATACCGCTAACTACGAATTTCGACGCCTGAAGCGATAACTGTATAGCTCGTTAAAATCAGTAGTCCCGAATTTGATACCCTCCGACTGATTTCTGGCTCCAAAACTCTCAATAAATGATTTTCATGACTCGTTAGAGCCGAGAAACAGTTGCATGTCAGTTTAACTCTCAAAACGTAAAACATTTTCAGAAATAACATTTCACATTGAAATAATTTGCTGGGAAATATTAAATGTTTCTATTCGTAAGTTTAGCATTTTGCTCGTCGTATGTTACGCTTCATGATTCAATGTTTCTGCACACTTTAATGTAAAATTCACTGGAAGACAGATATACAAACTCGTTTTGTTTAGGGTTCCGTATTTCATTCGGTAAAAACGGAACCCTTATAGGATCACTTGTTTGTCAGTCAGTCTATCTATCCGTTTGATAACACCCTTTATTCTCAGGAACGGGTATCAAGTTCAAATTTATGCCAAATGTTACGGTCACATGGCGGTGTAAATTCTGCAGGTCAACGGACCTACGCTTGTCACCATGAGATATTAATCAATGTTAAATCTCTATATATATCTTGTAATTTCACTAGTAATATAAGTATTTTGGTCTTAACCTCTTGAACAACATTGGTGAATAGGTTCATAAATAAACAGGCAGACAGTCGTCCCCTTTATGAATATCGAGTTAAAGTTGCGAGGAGGTTGTTTATAGCACTTTTAAGACCGCTGAAATGGAAAATTTGCGCTCTCATGTGTAAGTAATTGCAAGATTTTTCTGTACTACATGAATTTTATGAACCAATAATCGCTCTTAGCGAATATGTAAATTAAGTAGGTGGTTTATTATGAAAGTTCTTCTATTGTTTTCTTTCACTGTCTTTCTTTTGCGGTCCAATTTAAACTTTGCCTTTCCCCGAAATGTAAGATGATCTTTTCTACATTATCACAACAAAAGCATAGTGTGTGGGACTCTAAAGCAAGATTGTGGACAGCAGTAATGTGCGAACATTTCAAGCTTAAGCGTGGTTAGTGGAACAGTCAGAACCTGTAATGAGATAAGTTGACGAGAGCTGTGACTGACATGTAAACATTACAACGTTACACAGTGTTTTGTTGTAAACGAACTCATTCGTTTTATTTTGCACATCTTCTAGGCTATTAAACACAGGAATCTCATTTAGGTAAGAGTCATGTACAAAAGTTAAAGAAAATATGATTTCAAACAAAACAATACACAAAGGTTTTTTTTTTTCAGATAAGTACTGTGTAATGCTTCCGTGTAATATAAAGAAAAAAATGTATTTTATACATCAACAGAATATCAATTTCATCTAATCATTCTGCCTATTTTTTTCCACGAAAAACGTACGTTTCTTCTAACCGAAATCAAGTGGAGTGTTTATGATAAAGGGGTATAGTAGATATATGTGTGTTCAAGCAATTGGTAAATGAATCGGCAATCCATCCATCAGGGGTGTCAAACGTGCGGATCGATTGTGGGGAGACATATTGGAGTGTGTCATGCGGAGTCACGCGTTCCGTCATCGACGATTCGACTATACATGGTGATGGGAAATGTTAATTTAGCATTTTTATTAGCGGGCAATATTTTTTTATTGTGCGATGGTGGCCGGGCGAAGACGCCGACACCGAGTTAGAATCCTCTCGGCCCCGCACCTATGACTTAATAAGTTATGTGCGGATGTGCCATCGCTCAAAACGGTGAAGGAAAACATCGTGAGGAAACCGGCATGCCCAAGATCTGCAACATTCAAGGGCATGCGACATCTACCAACCCGCACTGGGCCAGCGTGGTAGATAACGGCCCATACTCTCTCTCTCTCCGAGAGAAGGCCAGAGTCCCAGCAGTGGGAACGTGAAAGGCTGATAATGATGATAATGATGATTTTTTATTACATTTTTTTTAGGAAATTTCAACGTTCTTTTGTTCTCAGGTTTGTTAGTAGTGAGTAGGTATGATTGTTAATTTTTCACGCCAAAGTGGCTCAATGGATTTCTGGATTTCTGGGAAAATTGGAACGGAGATAAGTTATATCCTAGAATAACAAATAGTTTATTTTATATTCCACGAAGGATTTGCGCGAGCTCCAGGTGGAGGACTGGCAGGAGGTGGCGCAGGACAGACCGAAGTGGCGTCTTTTGTTATCGGAGGCCAAGACTCACTTTGGGTCGTTGCGCCATCTCAGTTAGTTAGTTAGTTATATTCCACAAAAAGGTTGTTGGATTAGTAAAATATGTTTTGAAGACAAAAGCAAAAACTAAGTAAATGAAATTTTTATAAGTAATTAAAATCATTCCTATAACGATAAAGATAAAAGATAAAGATATTTTATTTGTAAACAAGTGCTGTTACATAGCAAGGTTGCATGCAGATCTTCAATAAAGAATAAAACAAAATATTCTTGCTATCTTTGTGATTTCATCGCGTAAAAGGGCCCTTCCTTTCATACAACCAACAATCAAAAAGAAAAAACAAAAATGTCATTTAAAAGTTTCCAAAGTTGATAAAGCGGACCAACGCAACGCACCGAAATAATTATTAGCAAACCGACGATTGGGTCTATATTGAGCAAAACAAACATCACCCGCCACCGGAATAGAATTAAAAAAAGTAAAAAAGTTGGAAATGTTCCGGCGAGCGGTACAGGGTGTTTACACTCGCCCGTGGCCGGTTTTCACCGATGCGCGCTATTCGCAAATAATGCCTTTTCAAGCGTATACTCTATAGAAAAACATTTATGATCGTGTCTTTATTAAATGAGCATCATTCATTTCCCATATTAACTGCACTTCAGATAGGGATATTCTTAGAGAACTCTAACCTTCTCTGTCACCTTCTTCACGGACTTGCATTATACTTTCTACGTGGCAAGCACCTGGAGAAAAATACCTTCCGAAATACATAAAGAATTTCCTTTCCTTTTGACTCAGAAGGAAAACTAAGGTAAAATAAGGAAGGAAAAGGTTACATTTTGGAAGGTTAAACTCAATAGGAAAGTCATGGTTTTTTTTCAGTGCATTGCTCGATATCCGCCCCCACCTTGAAAGCCTCGTGTGATTCCCCTATACCTATTACACTCTTTGAACCGAAATCAATTCTGAGAAATAGCTATGTTGGAAGTCCCTCGTATATGAGCTCTTTCATAATAAACCCTACCACAGAATCCTACTAATATTATAAACGTGAAAGTTTGTGAGTATGGATCGATGGATGGATGGATGTTTGTTACTCTTTCACGCAAATACTACTAAACGGATCTGAATGAAACTTAAAATATAGATAGCTTATACCCTGGATTAACACATAAGCTACTTTTTATCCCGAAAAAAGGTTTCTGCGGGATAGCGGAAAGATGCGGCTGAAACCGCGGGCGCAACTAGTATATTATATAGTTGACTCTACGACAAATGATCAAACTGATTAAGATATAAGAACAATTGTATTTCAGCCTCATGCGCCTGTTATTTAATTCACACCCTTACTCTTTGAACCGAAAGCAAGCAAGGTATGTTAGGAGTTTCTCGCATGAGCTCTTTCACAATGAGCTCTACTACTATAAATTATCAAACTGATAGGTAATGAAACAATAACAACTGATAACGGCTAGAACTCACGATATTTAGTTCAAAATACTAGTTAGTTGTTGTTATAGGGCTAACGTTAGTTTCTTTATTATGATTGTAGAATGTTTCATATTAAAACACTATTATTAGCTTGACTTGTAACTAACTAACAATGTAATCAAATCTTAGAAGTAAATTTTTTTACTGATCACATGCAAAATTAGATTTTATTTTCCATTATTTGATTCAAATCCGTAGCCCGTGTTGAAATGGCTGAATCACATTAGTTTGTGGCGCTTGAAGATAACTGGTAAATAATTGACTTTAAAATACACAAAAAAAAATAAGCGTGTAATTAAATTTAAATTATTGTTCATTATTTTTATTAATCTCTTTCTTGGGTCTTTGGTCCGGGACCGGGACCTTTGGAAAACATTAGCGTAGCCATAACCATTGCTAAGAGGCCATTTTAAATTAAATAGTTTGACAAACAAATATAATAGCGAAGGGAAAGTAGGGTGAGATACAACTATTCATCGTGCTGGGTGAAATGTATTGCAACAATGCTGCAAAAAAGGGTGGCCTTGAATGGAATCCTGCTTTGTAGGCATTGACTTTAGGCAATCTGCTTCTAATAGTCAATTTTACATTTCAGGCATCCCTCATTTAGGGCTTTTTAGGCAAATCTCATGTTTAGATATAACGCCTTCATTGGCTTCTTGCGTTTAAGGTAACTTGATCAAGATGGGTGACGCTTACCATCATGCTAGCGACTTGCTCGTCTCGTCATTTAGTTTTAATAAACGAGGAAAACGAGAGAATAAAATATTTAATCATTGCGGTGCTCGCGGTAGGTTTGTTTATAATAATAATCAATATTGATCACGTTTAATTTTTCATTCAACGAAACAAAAGTTATTAGGAAACTCCTCGGGCTAGTCTCTGAGAGATATTTCTCTCAAAGTTACCAAGTCAAGGGAGGAAGCAACAACATCAATCCATCGATCAATTAGGCGGTTAGCCTCCTTTATTTATTGAACATGAGCACCTTCCTCCTAAAGGGAATTTATTATTTTCCTAATGTGTTTCAATAGCAACTTTACCGGCTGAGAAAGAATAACATAAGGTACCTACTTAATTTAAGACAGGAAAATACACTAATCTCACATTTGTTTCTGCGCAAATTTATAAATAGGTACTATTGCATATAAACTATGTTAAGGTCTTCATTATACCTAGTTATTTTACAAAGAAAAGTCTTTTATTTAGAGAAACGAATGATTGATTTAATTTATACTAGTTTTTTATTTATATGCTCTCATAAAATTAAATTGTTTACGAATGGCATTAAAGTATAAAGTAGGTATACCATAATACTTTAAAGCCTTTCGCAAAAATATAGTAAGTTAATGTCATAAATCACTCACAACGCTGAAGTTGTATAACATAAGTGAAAGTAGAGAATAGAAGTAGTAACGTCGACAAAAGTTTTCTTGAAAAACAAAGTTTGAACATGCGAACGCAAACTCTATCTGAAAGCTCACGCCAAAGACGAGAAAATTTCGTAGTGCACAATACAAGCTGTAACGTTGCATAATATGGCGCATGTTCAGCCAAAGTATTCGTTATGGTATTTGCTACATCTAGCCAACAAGAGCATACGTTTTTCGATATGATGCCGAACGTCAGGTGTTCATCTCCCGAGCGGAATGTTAAAGTCTATTTTAAATTAATAGTGTTAAGTTCTATTCGAAATCGTGTCAGAGGTGGCTATTTGCGTCGTTTCGGTATTGCGGACGCGGGAGCCCTCCCTCTCCACGAGAGCGGAGGCGGCGGCGGAGAGCACTTGAGACTTTGGCGCCCAGATCCGAGCGGCGATATTCGCGGGTTCGGGTGGCGTTTGCTGCATCCCTCTTGCTCGGAGCGCGCGGCGGGCGCGGGCGCTAGGCGGGCGGGAGGCATCCGCACCGGCGGCGGCAGCGTCACTCACGTCGTCTCGGTCTCCTCGGTCGTGTGTCCGAACCTCTCCTGTCCGCGACGTACGATCTCTCCGAACCCCACCGGTTCTAACAGTAGCGTGCCGCGTCTCATCGTCAACAACATACCCCCTCGTTACACGATCCTCTCACCCTATTTATGAACTTTTAAGATATTAGAAATTACAATTTAAACATTTTAGTGTCGTTAAGAGTAGAGTTAAGACTTTTCTTCTGGTGAGGCCCGATAGAACTTTGAAGGTCTGTGTGTGAAGGATTGTTTGGATTGTAAGAGCTAGTGTGAGCGCGAGCGCCCTCGCGCCGGCCGGTCTCATTTGCATCTGTCAAGCACTAGGTGAGTACTCGCTGCGTCTGCTTTTTAAAAATATTCGCTTGGTATTTTTAAGTGATCTTAGAGTGATCTTTCTTAGATAGCTTTTTAATCTTGAAGGAGCGTGATTACTTCTCTGGCAATACAACCAGCCTTACTTTTGGTTTTAATTTCTTTGCCTTTGTAAGCTGCTATAGCTTTATTTATTTTAAAAGTACCAACTTAGTTTTTTTTTTAATTTTACAGTTACACAAAAAGTTACTAAATATCTCTTTTTCAAAGACTTTTTCATTTCGTGCGTGTATCTTGTAACATTTTCAGCTGGGACATTTCGGAGAAAAGATTTCTCGTCTGTTCAACTTTTAGGATTGGATGTATACCTATATAACACGGCCTCAGGAAAATTGAATTACGGAAAGTTCAACTGATATCTTACATTTTTGATAAGGCCGGCCGCTCTAGGCCTCCACAAATCTATTGTGTAGGTACCTACCTACCGAAAGTTGTTTCTTTCTCTTTTTCTTGGAATATTTAGGTGCTTGCTGTATCTACAAAGCGGAGATTGAATGTAACAGATAAAGAATAATTAATTGGCAAAACAACCGACCGAAACCTTAAGTTGCACGTTAATTGCCTTTTAGAGGGAAGGGATGAGATTATTAGGGAGAGCGCAACTCCTTCCTTCAGTTCCTGTTGGGTCACTAATTACGACGTAATGGACCTGCTTATAAGGAAGTCACATCCGCGAAAATGGTGGGTATTAGTATAATTTATAATTAATTTAATTTTGCTTTTGTGTATGTAGTGTGGGACAGTGTTTGTTACTTGGTTTGTCCTTTTTTCAAGCAGCAACGGGGCAACGGAATATTGAATTGACATTTTGTCGAGTGTGACCTACACCTATTCTAGTTTTTATCGCAGAAAAATGCACGGTTGCTCTGGAAATCTCTTCGATGTACGATGGTAAAACCGTATACAGCTAGCTTTGCTGTATACGGATAGATTTGTCATATAATATTTGATATATTAAAATTATTTTAACTACCAATATAACTGTAATAAGTAAATAACTTGCTGTGGCTCGCAGTTTTCCTCGTGGAAAACCGTCTTCAATTCTGGCCTATCAAAAAACACGTCAATCCGTTGCTCTGCGTAAAAAAGAAGGACAAATCATCACACATTCGCATGTATTTAAAGGATAAGAAAAGTAGACGTCCTATGGAAAGAGCTCGGCTCGTAACATCCTTGTTAACATTTACCGCATTTTTTTCTGTTAGTCTCGCTCTCTGTCACTAATTATTCCTCTATTTCTCTTTTCTCCCTCCTTCCTTTTTGTCTCACCTCTGTTTCAGTCTATCTGTCTCTCTCTGTCTTCCTGTCTCTCTCTATCTTCCTGCCTCTCTCTGCCTTCCTGTCTCTTTCTGTCTTCCTGTCTTCCTGTATCTTTCTGTCTTCCTGTCTCTCTCTGTCTTCCTGTCTCTCTCGGTCTTCCAGTCTCTCTCACTCTCTTTCTCTCTCTGTCTCTATATCTCTCTCCTCTTCTCTCCCTCTAGTGAAATTACAGGTACACGAGGCTTAACACCTTTGCCTCAAGGTTCCAGAAAGAATGCAATTCCAAATGGTAGGCACGTCCTATAAGTGAACGTGACCTACGAAGTATTGCGCTGTTATAAGGGATATTTATCTCTTACATCAGGTAGGTCATTTGCTTGTTCCGCGTCGTTTAATCAAGGATAAAAAAACTGAACACAAATAAAAAAGTCTATCTCAGCGCAAAAGTCTCGTAACCAAGCAAAGCTAAAAGTTCGGAAACAAATAAAACTAAAATAAAACTCAAAACACAAATACATTTTGCGAGCATCACGACGCGAGTAATAAAGTTTAGCGTATAAAATAAATACGTGGCAAAGTATAAATGCGCGCTAAGTTTCCCCTTTTAGGTTCTTTATGCGTAAATTATATGCGCTGAGGGGCGCGAAATTGAGACATACACCACTATTGGGACCTCCGAGTTATGGTACCTTACATGACCATTGCGAGAGATCTGTTCATATTTTATATTCCGTAGGTAACTTTTATGAAAGAGCCACTAGTATGTATGTCTGAATAAGACAATGTTATAATGGAGCCAGTACGTGGTAATTGATAAAATAGTTAACGCTTTAGATTCGTGATCAATTTATTTATGAGTTTTTCATTAAACATTTTGATTAATTTTTTTTATTTCAATAGTGCCAAATTACACTTTAGTAGTCTTTGTTTCGAACGTTTAAGCTTTAAAAAAGTTTTAGCTTCTTTTCAAATCTGATTGACATTTTATTTTCGTAATGACGTAAAAATTTCGTTCATTATTTTAGTCATGTTTTCTCGATTTCTGCTGACTTATTTTATAACGTGAGTCTGAAATAACTTTCAAAAATAAAGTAAATCAAATGAACCCAAGAGTAGGCCAAGTAAGAATGAAAATGCAGATTAATTTAGGGACTAGCTCTTAGACTTTTGTATTCTGTTACTGAGTTTATTCAATAGGGAATTACTGTGACCGATATTTTATGGAGCATTCCTCGATATACTGTATTAGGGTTCCGAAGAAAAATTACAAGTTCATGACATTGGGTTTTCCTCGGGTTTTTTCTTAGAACTGAGTCTTGTAGTATTTTGGCGGGTATATATTCGCGTAACATCTACGTGTAACCACTTATTACATTTCATACAAGGTATTTGCTTATGACTCAGTCCGCGGGGGCAATTAGCACCCCAAACTCTAATTTGTATCTCACTAATTATCTGGATTACAGAATTCAATTAATTAATTTTAAAATATTAAATTCATCGACTAAGAGAGCATTATTAATTCACAACTACTGACACGTTATAATAACGAACAAATACAAATTAAATTGATCATGGGTCGACATCATAATTAGTTTGAAAGTTTGACACGTTATTAATATTATATACTCGTACTACACGAATGAATCCGCGGAATTTGACAAGATTACACTGAAATATTATAGGTACATCAAAAAATTCATCATTGTCAGTTTATTACTACAGTAAAAATCAAAAACACATGTTATGTTATATATCCGAAACATGATATGTTCGTCAGTTTATTAAAAATATTTCTGACTTTGTTAACCTTTAGATTATCTCAGCCTATTCGTTATTTTCAGGGTACTGTACCATAAAACGTAAAAAAGCGGGTGAATTTCGATTTTGGCGAGGTATTATTCTAGGAAGGGCGCTCACGCAAATAGCTCCAAAGCTACCTATTCTTCGAAGAGCACCAAGCAATTTTTTTGGGCTTGCAAAATTTTTATTCCACGAAAAGCAACTACAGAGGCGATGTTTTAGGACGCTATTAAATAAAACATATCAATATTGTACGCTCACTAGTACCTTAACTGATCCTATCAATATTTCAAAGTTACTTAGTATCACAATCAGTTTTACAAAAAACTTAAACATATTTTTTCGAGTACCTACTACTTATTAATCTTAGCGACATATGAAATGAAAATTGCTAAATGAGTTTTTATAATTGTGAAATGCATAGGTTAAAAGATACTAAAGAAAATGAACGTACTCTTAATTCAAGCAGCATCATTATCTAAACACAAAAAAGCCCAAAATGTTGAAAAAAAATATAAGGTTTGTATTGTATCATAGTTTACAGCAAAACCTAAACAAGTAAAAGTCCTAAATCAGCCAGTCAGCAAAGTACCCGCCAAGGTATAAGCTATCTACTTTTCAAACTTTATCCAAATACGTTCAGCCATCATACGAGCGTGAATGAGTAACAAACATACACACTCACTCATACACAAACTTTCGCATTATAAATATTAAGTGTGAAAATGTGATATTAAGGTAGAGCAAAACAAGAATAAAATGCGATGTTACAAATTAAATTGAGCTCATGTGATAGGAAACTGGCGAGTTTTCGTCTAGGTCTCTAAGCTCGCAATGTCAGGCTCACAGAACTGGTGTGACAGGTTGCTGCCTACGTGAATACCTAGAGAGAAACCCGATAGCTTGAATCGAAAGCAGCGACGACAGTGGCTTCGGCTAGTTTTTACTGAGGGCTTACGGTTGTGATGTACAGTTAGAGAGACGCCTGGGATATTACGGTACATGCAGGAATAGAGTTAGGTAAAGATAGGACAGTCGATAAATAATCTGTAGATTAATAAGTAAAATAAATTGTGAGTGGAATCTTGATGGGTAGAAAGAATGCGCCTAATATTACCTGAAGTGATATGTTTTTTTACAACTAAATGACAAAACAAGCAAGTCACTCGTCTGATGGTGTTCTGTGCCATCCAGAATTTTGAGCTTCATCAGTACAACATTCTGCGCGAAAATACTTTCTGCTATTTAAGACCACTTTTGCTGTAAGAAAGTAGGTACCTATTTAACAATCGTGTATTGAGAAGTAGTAAGCCCATTTTCATGAATCCATCAGATAAGTACAGTCAACGACAAAAGTAGCTCAACAAAAACCATTTTCAGATTATCTTTATCATAAACACCAATTTTCGAATGAATCATCACTTAATATCGGTGTGTTGTGTTATTGTCAAACGCTACCTTGAAAGTTGTAAGGAAGAAACAAACATTAGAGATTTATTACGCATTTGAAAAATTGAGTATGATCAGTTATTTATGTTGCTGACTGTACCTACAACATTACCAATACAGCTAAAAAACTATTCTCAAGCACTCTCGATCTTGAGAGTGAGTCCTAAGACTTACTCAATATTGGCGTCTTCAAACTATTAAATTAACAGCTCAAGTATCTCGGTGCTAGGGTCGCGAATACCACGGGATCTGTTTGCAGGATTACGTTCCCATATCGCCGGCATCCGGGAGCGTCTGGGAGTAGCCTAAGACCTGTCAGGTTGTTGACACTATAATGTGCTAAGCTCCTGACATTTATGTAGCTTGTAGAACGTCAAACATGAATAAGGCAACGAGTGTAGAGATAAGCCTTTGTGGTTTGATGAAATGGGCTTTCTGACCCAATGGTAATTATTTTTGTTATTCTCTAGTCTGCTTTGTTTTACTGCGAAACGTCCTCCCTACCAACCATTTTTACTTCGTTTATTGACCAGTAATTACAATAGGAGTCAGTCAGTCTGGGCGTCTGCGTTGATTAACTTGCTGTGGTTCCGTTCCGTATATGTCATCAGTGGATTATTGCTTCAGCATATGCCATGCTTCTATCCGGATGCGTTTCGTATATATTATAGGCTACATCAGATGTTTAACATAAAAGTTCTCTACGCATTTATTGAGATGGGTGGCTTGAATTTTTAGTAGGCAGCCACTTCACAAATCCTTTGTCAGATTATGCAATGAGTACCTATTGTAGATTAAAAAATGTAATGATTTACAAATAAGTTACTTATTAATGTTCAAAAATAATAATATAAAGGGATAAGTAGCCTTAAAATTTACAATGATATTATGTATGTACTTATAACTGGTTTATGCGGAAACAAGAGTGAAAACTAGTTTTACATCCAACTAACAACAACAAATAGACCATTTAACCCATGCATGGCCGGCATTCCCCCGATTCGAACAAAACGCTTGGCTTCTACATTTATAATGTGGACGGCGATGGAGTGAAACACCCTGCCAGCTTCTTTGTTATCCGATCCGATATGTATATCATTTTGGAAACTTCAAGTCAAGAGTTAACCGGTATCTTCTATGTAAGTATGCACTATTATCGTCATCACTTATAACCTGGTGAAACTGTGATCAAATGCTTATAAATACTTTATGTCTCGCAAATAAGTTTTATATTATGAGATTATAAACAAACTATCCGCAATGTTCATAGCCTTCAGCATGAAATAATAAGAAACCTGATTCAAAAGGAAGGTAAAGTAGTTAATATATATTGTCCTCGAGTAAATTAATATTGACACCAATTACAGCCAAGCCAAGCAGCCAAGTGAGAACCAAGAGACTAAAACACTTTACCCCAGTAGAAATAAATAATTTATTAAATAATAACTTTATTAATCCGAGTCGTATCCTCATTTTCCTTCTTCCCGAATAGAATAAATCATATTGTTATGGTTTCACCAATGAGGCTAGTGAAGCCTTAAAAGAAAGGAGTAGTATTAAAACTTCACCTTTACATGCTGAAGAGACCATACCCAAGATCACTTCCCGTGAGCTCGTGTTTGTATCTTGGTTTATAGCTACACATAGCTGTTAACCTAATCATTTGCGTTTAACATAAAGACAGCGGTTAAACCCTCTTTCGAATGGGGTTTATTGAGAACAAATCGTCGAATGCAGCGACGATCACGGAATAGTACGCGATAAAGGAAGGAATAAAATACTTGGACCGGAAAGGACACTAGCCTCAATGAGGTTCCCCGCATAAAACTGACGTTTATTTTTCCTTGTTGAAGTGGCTTTGTGAAACGATACGACTAATACATAAAAGAAAATAATGGGCAAGTCTAACGTGTTTCTGCGTATTTTTTAGGATTTCATAAAACTACGATTGCGTTTTTCAGTTGAATGTATATAGGTACGTTATTTCTTTTGTAACGTTTATTTCAGCACAATTTTAGGTTCACCAAATATAAAACAAACATCTACAATCATATATACATATCACAAAAGAGTAACAAAAGGTTTGTACACGGGAAACAAATGAAAAAAGTGTTTTAAAAAATAAATGAACTGCCTACTGAATAGAACAGTAAAATTTTTGAAAATTTGTTACGTTGGTATTTAGTAACATCATGCAAACATTGGGTTAGTTAAATAGGATTCAAAGTTTAGGTCTCCACTTACAACAAAGCGCTAATATCTCATCACGCTGTCATATCAAATTGCTGAGATGTCTTAGAAAACGTATGAAGTAGCGTGAAATATGCCATAAAGTACATCATCAGCGGTTATGTAAAAGTTTAGAGGGGTGATCTTATCGCCCCGTGGCAATTCTGTAGTCCATGCGAACAGAGCCGCTGACAATATTTGAAATAACGTAAGATGAACGGTGTTAATTCAATTATAACTTAGAAACTTATGCGTTTTAAACTTGTTCTATTCTCAATAGACACGAGATCGACGTAGATATTTTTTACATCTCGCACGCTAGTTTTTGATCACAAGTTTCGAAAGTGGTGCCACAATACGAACTAGGAACTGGCTCTCAAGTGAGGCTGCCGGAATACACCGATAGGTTTTAGGCAACAGATTTTTAACTTTGTAACTAGCTATAAAATGCCCTATCACACAAGCTCTATGATTCCACCACGATGTTTTTCTTCACCGAAAGCTCAAAATCTGTGCAGAATTCGAACCAATTTATGGATCGCAAGCCAACGTCACTGCCCAGCCGTTACTTGTATGTCGAGCATAGTTTTTAAAACTCGTCGAAAATAAAAGTGTCTCGAACGCCATGTGAGTTTGTGACGTTTGTATGGTGTGGAAAGGAATCTCAACCGACACGCCGTCATTTATGAAGCTCGCAGGATGACAACGACTTGTCGTATCCGCCGGTTGACGACTCGCGCCGGAAAACATGCTATTACCGTTTGTAAATATGGGATTGCGGTTTGCCTGTGTATGGAAGAGTGTTTGTTTCTTATCTCCCTGTTTTTAACTAATTATAGAACTGTATAATATTTATTTTTAGCATTCCGGATAATTTCTGGAATTGCAAAGTTGAAATTTAGCACAAGCATTTCGCCTTGGAGATATGGATTTTATAAGCACATCATCATCATCAGCCGGAAGAAGTCCACTGCTGAACATAGCCTTGATGGCTACCATAAACAGCTAATAGCCGTTTGCAGCCATCGGGTCCCTGCGACTTATACAATGTCGTCGGTCCATATAGTGGGAGGTCAACAACAGAACGTCTGCCGGTTCGTGGACTCTAAAGGTAAACTTAGAAACAATGCTTTGCATATATATGTACTTTCATAAAAACAGGTCAATATTTTTTTATATAAACGAAAACAATAAAAACTATGTAGATATTCAATGAATAAACCAAACCGAATTATTGAAAGGCAGCGCCAATGGAGTCCTTGCTGTGAATATTCCATCAATAAAAACGCGATTGAATATAACCGCGTTTCCGCGTGGGTAAGGCGAATATTGCATTTTACTGTGGATGAAGTGTCAACTGCATTTTAAATAACTTAGCCCGCCGCCGCCACTAGTATTGATTTGAGGTATTTTTGGAGAGCAGAACTTTTGGCCGTCTCTCTGTCATCTGACTAATTTAGCGACCAGCGCTACCCCGGCGGTCTGAACTCGCTGCCTTTTATAGTTAGTTATTTCTAAACCGACCTAGGTCGGCCGGTAAACATTTAGAGTAGAAGATTGTCATCCACGAGTAATTATTCAACGAGTGAAGTTAAGCACTGGATGTTCATTTATTCTTATTTCTTTCGGCACAACACATTCTATCTTTCATTAATAACCTCTTAAGATATTCATATAGATCATAATATTTCCATCCTTGCTTTTTAAATTTTTATGAAGTTGAGTTTTGAACCTTCTCAATATTAAAATAGTTTTACTAAATTATTACGTGGGAGTAAAAACTCAACTAAGTAACGTTAGCAGCAAGCTGAAAGGCTTGCTTATTCAGTTGTCAAATAAAATTAACAAACAATCTCGAATATGACTTTCAGTAAAAAGAATTCCAAGAACAATATTGGCTAATATTAATTTAAACAGTGCAGAAATTTGTATTATATCTCTTTCTCAGAAGCAAGACGCTGTGAGTAAAATGGGCACTTTGGCTCGGATTCACCTCTTTGACGTGATTTAATTTGTGCTCGGTACACATTGAACGAGAATAATGAAATGAGTAGGCTTGTTTTCCTTTTACTATAATGAAACTTGGGAAAGACCGAATCGAACTTTATGAAAAAGCCATTGTCAGAAACAGTAAGGAAGGAAGGGGTCCCCAATTCCCCATGTTTCGTTCATGATCAGGAAGCAACAATCTTTTAACGCTTACTAGTTTGAGTAATTTTAATTTGATAATCATTTCTCACTTCTTTGTTGTTGATTTTGGATACTCCAAACATTGTTATTGATATAGATAGCTGACTTAGTTCTGTTCAAAATCTAACGAAGAAGGAAATCTTCTTAATTAATACCAAACCATAATACATAAATTATACCTATACCTAAGGAAACTTAGAGTTTTATACTTATTTGATACAGACCGATAAAATACTTTGTTGTTCGTGATATTGCGTGGTAAAAGATTTGGATAGGATTAAATAATAAGAGAAACACGTTAACTCAGAGTTGAATGTTATTTGATAACGCCTATTTGAAGTCAGGTACCTATTTGCATAATAAATCTACCCATACAAAACTGCTGTCACATTACGTTCTAAATTTTATACGTTGAAGAAACACCTGAAGAACATCGGAAGTATTCAAAAACACATCAGAAGTTCCGTCGAGGAAAAATTATCGAGCTCGTTTGAATGGTTCAGGTCGCGTCGCTCTCTCTTTATACAATCGTGATTTTTTCCCATGATTTTTCCGTTCCTCGCTCTGTTTGGTATTTTCGTCAGTTGTCAATCTGGTACGCGTGACTAGCTGCGGCAGCGAGGGCCCGATTCGCAGATCGAATTTTCCCCGAAAACTGATGCGATGCGAGTACCAAAAAACGGAATAAGGATTTGGAAAAATGCTATTAAACATCACAACAACGCAACGTTCACTAATCTTTTAAAATCAAACTTTTGTTATAGTTATTATTTTTAATATGGATAGATATGTTTAGTTCGTAATTATACCCAATCCACCATACAACATTGCATCACTTTATCGTATGTGGGAGGTTTTATAACATGTAACAAACTATAGCTTTCAGAGAGAGATTACAGCACTCACAATAAATGTTTTACCGAACAAATCGAATTCCGAACCGATTGGATATTTTTGATGTTTGAAGCGGAAGCGCTTTTATCGTGATTAATGTTTCTATATATGACTTTCTAAGTGAAGTTGTTGCAAACAAACAATGGGAAATCAAATAGATTGGATTACATGTCAATGAAAATATTCGTCATATTAATTAAAGTTGTTAACTAGACATTAAGGTGAAAATAATTTTAAAATGGCGCATATATCATATTTCCTACATAGTTTAATTAAATTGACCTAAAAAACTGTTCTTGGTTCTTGACACATGAAATAAAAGAAGTCACTAAGCATAATACAAGATCCATTGTGCACATACATTTTGTGACGTCAATAGCAGTTCGGTTACATAAAGTCGATTCAATATTTAATGTTAATACCTAAACGTTTTACTTCAGATTCAGTCATCCGTTTTAGAAAAACCCATGTTAAAACAAATAAATCTCTCATCCATTTGATACCATAAAGAAAACATTTTTACGAATTTGATTCGCTGATGTCTCGCTACACACGGAATTCGTGTGAGCTTGATTTCGCATGACATTAACTAGAATTTGAATACAAATGAGGCGGCAAAAATGTAACACACCTTTAGGGTAGAGCCTTGGTTATATAGTAGAAATATACCCTACGTTTCGAGAGGAAAGATTAAAGCCCTCGTGAATGTTCTGTGATCTTTTATAAGTTATGAATTTGCAAGCCTTACATTGATAAAAACATGTTTCGTGGAATCTTAAACTTTTTTCGAGAGCAATGCCATGTTTGTTAGGAAAATATGCATTTGTAAGAAGAAAAATAAATAAAGTTCTGTGAAATTCTCTTCATATTTTCTCAATTTATGTAGCAAAATTTGCAGTAACTGAACAAAGAAGTTTCCTTCTATATTGGTATCTCAAATATGTTATTATGACCACTTTTGTATGCTTACTGACTTGCTGTTGCTCCACTCCAGCCGATAGCTACCTGTTTTAATGAACAAACGTTATTTACGAAGCTGGAATTTCCAATTAAAACATACAACGGGCACTTTGCAATGGGATTAACTCTGTTGTTTTAGAGCTGCATTTGATCCGGCCACTCTTTTACTTTGAGCCAATAATGGCGGACAGTAAACGGAATTAAATTAGTATTTGGTTGATTGAAAAGAAGAAAGGATTCAATGCAAAAATATAAGGCACGGAATAGGGATGAAATAAATGCGCGACTGGCATGCATAATGGATAGGTCGTAGTTTTTTTTTTTCTTCTTGTAGAGTAGCGTTCGCCCACAAGTCATCTGATGGGTGATATTTTGGTTTTAAGTAATGTAGTTCAATACACTGTTGCAACTCTCGTAATCTTTAAAACCATATTATCAACTACACCGTCCGTTTAAATGTTGTTTAATGTTTTTTACTTGGGGTCAAACGCTACCCTGAAAGATAAAAAAATATAAGGCCATCCGGCTACTTACTTTGTACAAAAGCATGTAGGAATCCGGCTAAAATGCTATCTAGCCCAGCCAGTTATTAGTTTCTTCATTAGACTGCTTTGTTTGCTTACGTGTCATGTCATCGTGTATATTAAACGATACAATACCATCTGATGCTGTGATGTATTGCCTAGGTTTATGCATAATCCATTAGTTTAGTCTTGTACGCTATTGCAATACAAATTGTGTCAAATTGTGTAAAAGTGATGATATTACTGTGATTATAGAGGCAAGACAAATAAATACAAGTAAGCGTGACACAAAAATACTCTTACATTGGGGTAGTAACAATATTTAACGTACTGTGGAGCATTTCTATAAAATTTTGTAGCGATGATGAAACGTTTTTTTTTTCTAGACTCAGCTTATTTATTTTAGTTACTGACGGGACAACACATGGAAAAATACCTTCACATAGCAAAGCAAGTTTCACGTTTGCATGGCTATCAAAATATTTTAAGGACAAATCAAGGGAAAGTTTAACTTATCAATAATTTCATGAACAAAAGATGATTAATAGTTCACTAATGCTTACATTGCTTACAATACTACTTTTACTTACGAATAAAGTTGAAGCACATAACTCACAAGAATTCGAATAAGATGGGATGTCTTTTCATCATTCGCACCTTTTCCACTTTTATTGAAGTTCTATTGAGACGATTCCCGGATTTCACAGCAGCACGAGCTGTCCCAATATTATGAAGAATATTTTGAAGTGAGGAGACTATTATTTATAGTAGTTTATGTTACAGCTCCATATTTGCGCAAGATTTTACGTGACTTTTCATAGACATTTGAAGGATTGAAAACTTGATGATCATCATCCTTTGATTACACGAACAATGAAGATGACATTTTTATAAAAAATTGTAACATTCTGTTCGCAGATGTGATATTCATATCAAATTCATACCAACTTCAATATTTCTACAGCATGATGTTCTAATTATTTCGTAGTAATTGAGTATTGAGATGGACAAATCGCTTGCCTGATGATAAACGTCACGTTGCCCATCACATTTCATTGCCATCCAGACCACGCTCTTCACGTTGAGATTTCAGGCGTTTTCAGGCGTTGTTAGTTCATAAAGCTGACAAAGTTATCAAAACTCAATGTTTTTAAATTCCTCTCAGTAATAGTCAAATGTTACTCGAAGTTACCCGCTACTGAGCCGTGACAGTTTGCGAATGGGGCCGCAGACGTGTCGCCGGGAGTTCGTCTTGTGACACCGCAGCACACGCCACACGTCATGCGCCAACTCGAGTGAATTTCATTGTTTTCTAATGGCACCTCCTCTGCATGTGGAATCATATTTATTCAAGAAGTGGTTTCTGAAAACAAATCTCGTATTACAGAACTTTTTGGATTGATTTCATGTTCATGTATTTTATTTAGTGCATTCTTGTGTTCGAATGTCATGTCATGTCACAGCTTGTGAATCCACCTCTCTGACTCCATAATTGTATGTTATAGAAGTAAAACAGCTTAAAGCTCGAAATCACAAGCAAGAAATGAAATCTCGCGAAGAAAATGGAAAGTTTTCATTTCTACGGAGCTTCCTCCAATTAGCTTTAGGCTACGCTTTTGGGAATCATACCGAGCTAGAGCCGCTCGAGAAAGTAGAGCGGGCTATGAAAAGCGGACGATGTCTCGTTAACCCATCCTAGATCTGCCAGCGAATAGACTTTTGCTACGTACGAACGTAGAATAAACAGTCTAATGTACTGGAAAAGTGACACTCAATTGAATTCAGTTGGTGACGCATTCTTGGTATCATTAATGTACATATTGTCACTTATTATCAAGTAACCAAACATAGTTACATCATATCAGTTTACTTAGCTACAACCAAAATATATAAATGTTTGCATTCGAAATGATACACTTATTGGCCAAAAATATCAGAGATATCGATAGGCTGAAAATCCACAATGAAAATAGGAACGTTCACATTTTCAGGAAACTCATTGAACAACTCGATTCCACGCAGTGGAGGCAATCGCTCCTGATTTTAAAATACTATGACATGGTTTAAAAAGCCCGAGCTTTTTTTATAGATTGATTTAATTAATATCGTCACTGGAGGTGGTATAAATATCGTACATAAAGCAGATCATATTCCCAGAACAGGTTTTTAGGATGACGATTTCAAAGAAAAACCTAGCCTGGACAGGATGGGGCATGAACGTGAACGTAGAAGTGTGAAAAGCGGATTTGTAACACCGAGTATATCTCCGAGTTAATGCGGATTGCGGACGATATCGTCATTGTGACCGAAACGTTGCAGAAATAAAACTAGCTAAAACTAGCTGATACTTCTCAAAGCATCGGTCTGCTTATGAACTAAATATCTACTCACTTGGAGCTAACGTTGCTTATTGGCAAAAAAACAAGAGAGAGAGAACGGCTTGCAGAAGAGTACATCAGTTAAACTCGTCAATATCGATACCGCAAAACTTGACGAATTCTTCCATTGTATGACATGAACATTCTTAATACGACATTCCACAACATCAAAGTCACTCTGTGGGCTTGTTGTATCTAACCTTCAAACGCAGGGTTTGATAAATATTTCGCCCTTTATGAACATTTTGCGAAGTTTAAAAAATTCAATATTAATTCAGTTACGTTCTTTGAGTAGTCTCATTAAATCAGTGTTGCCCATGCCTCAGTAAATTCTTCCACCAATTTGATTTGTTCTGTTAAAGAAATCTAAAAGGATTTACATTTTTCACCGTTTATTGCGCATTAGAAAATCGTGCTTTAGATAGAAAAATTTAGAATTTGAAAATAAAAGTTTTTGCTAATATTTGCGACTGTAGTTCTGAGATTTTGATGACATAAAAAATTATTTTAGTAATATTAATATTAGAACCATTCATCGTTCGACCGGTCCTAGAAACAAAATTTACTTTCCAGAATAGTTCAATTTGTTTGATTTCGCGCTTCATTTCACATTGGGTTTCCTCGATACTCAATTTGTAGGTATCTTTGTTTCATATTGTAAACATACTCAGAGCACATCTTGATTGGGTCAATAAAAAGGTATTCTTACGCTTACATTGTTATTTTATGTTATCGTATACTACTGATATATAAACAATATATTGTTTACCTGGTTTATGCATAGTAACCTTCGCACACTGACGAGCCAAGACATGAAGCCATAAAAGTACAAAACAATTTAAGAAATTGTTTTGTACTTTTAGGGACCTCTACTGTTTGACCAAGGGTCAAGATCAATTCAAGACCTAATTACTTGAAGTTTAGAGGTAAATGAAATGAATTTCAACAAATCCATGTCTTATCGCGATTCACATTTTCCTGATAAAATTTTGTTGTTTACCAAATCCATTCTCTTATTAATTTTTCTCAAAACATACGTATACAATTAAAATAATTTAATATATGCACATAATTATATATTAGTAGCATTATTGATTGGGAGAAAGCGAAAACGTAAAAAACTAAAAAGGAAAATTCTAATTCACTTGTTTTACTAGAAGTATTTAATACACAAAAGAGGTATGCATTTATAATATTTTTATATAGAGCCTGTGCAGACAATCTTCTTTATTAATTATTCAACGTACGATAGAATAGGTACAACACAGATTAGCTTGATAGGCAGCATTATTACAATCAAGTTAACTAATAAAATAACTCAGATTACAATTAAAGGCCGAGTTGAAATGTTATTATTTGAACCTCTCTAGCTATACCTACAATCTCGGGGTTATATCGGATTACGGAGGCAATAAATGACAAACAGGGACTGCGTTGGTTTGCTCTATAATTCACATATTTGTTTGGAATAGGGCGTGAAGGTGAAACCATCGTGATGTTTACATAAGAATTGAGTAATACAAGGAAGCGAATTATGAATATAGAGCAAATGATAATGTTAAACAATCTTTATTAAAATGTGTTATACCCGTCGTAGCACCAAACATTTTTAGGGAAAGAAAAATTGGAAAGTTTACTGAAATAACTCCGAGAGCTTTTTCCGTTTTTCCTTGCAATTCTTGTACGAATTCAAGACCCACTGCAGCGCATCAAGTGTTAATATTTACCGACCCATGTGAAGATAGGACGACTAACCAAAATGACGCAACGACCCAAAGTGAGTCTTGGCCTCCGATAATAAAAGACGCCACTTTAGTTCATATCCTCCACCTCCTGCCAGTCCTCCACCTGGAAAGCATACAAGTCCTTCATGACTTCATGACTTCTTCTTTTCAATGCTCGTTTATGATTTTTCGATCTGTATGCTCGTTTCACCGCACGATCATCTCCTATTCTTTCTGGTTTTTTATTTTGTATTAATTTATGAGATTTCTGAGATCTACGTCCATACAACATATATATGTTACATAATTATGTTATTATAGATGTGACATATATATATGTGAGAGCATCACTAAAACTCAACTAAAATAAGTATAATATTGGTATTTGTAGACTCTACCTCTTATGCTCATTCGAGATAAACGAGTATTGGTACGGATGCTCTCTAGACATCCTGAGGCGCATAGTCTTGGAGCAAGAGATACGGCCTATTTGATTAAGGTGTCTTAAAAATATCAACAACGTTGTTTTGTTAAAAGCAACTTATTTTGTCATTGACTTTGCGCTAAGGTTTCTTTATTTTTTAAATGTTATTATCACGTGTGGAGTTAAATTAAAACTACCCGTAAAACACGTTGAGTAAATCAATAATTCATTACTTTTTCATTTTGTAGAGTACCATTCTTTAAAATTATATGTATAATAAAGTTTATAATAATCATTCGACATTTTGTTAAATTTGAAATAACATCAGCACAAAACAACACATGTTCCAAAATTGGGTGAATAAAAGCCTCCCCGGCTATACATACAGTTCCCAGTTCCACCTCCGCATGCACAAGCCTTTTTATAGGTCGTCAACCTGTCAACGTAAAGCCTGAAGACATATTGACTTACTGAAAGAGGAGTTTTATTTATACAATAGGGTTGACAGTTCTTGAAAATTTGTGCCTAACCATGTAAAATATGTTGAGTCTATTTTTGTAAAACAGCTAAGCTAAGACATATGATATCAAACATGGTTTTCATGATATACGAGTAGATCACCTTGCAAGACAGTCCTACGTGATCATATTTGCTGACGTTTTATTTGCTGAAATCACATTGACAAACATAATATAAAAAGGGGTGCCGCAGGGGTGCTCTTTCATTTATTTCACTTCAACCAATCAACAAATTAATTATAATACAAAACAAGTATTTCAACCAGCTCTACCAATCATGCTTTTCGAATATGATTCAGTAATCATATTGGAAAGCCTATTGCATACCGAACTCGACCAATCCAGTTAATGAAGGATCCATTGCGTTGCGATGCGACATGTCACGGTAATGACGCGCGCTTACGATACGAAGCGTGAATGCCCCACCGTGATTCAGTTTTTAGAACCGGACTTTCTCGCCGCTTTTTATATACTAAAGCGTTTTCTATGGTGCTGTGAAAGCTTTATTTTAGAGGAAGTTAAACATTCTAGAGTATGAAGAAGGGGCTTAGTGCGTAGTTAAATATACTAGCTGTTCCCCGCATTTTCACCCTCGTGGACTAATTTATCGTGATTTAAAGTATCCTTAGTCCTTCCCCAGGGCTTACACTATATTCATACCAAATTACATCAAGATCGGTTCAGCCGTTTAGTGGTGAAAAGGTAACTAGCAAACAGATTTACTACAAATGAGTACATATATTACCTTCAAATAAAAAAACAATATGCTAGCTCGTTTCTGCTTGGCAATATATTAGTATATTTAGCAATGTGGTGGTTACTTTATAAATATATACTGTCTGGGTAGACGGTTCTTGACAAAGAGAGACTGCTGAATGAAGTTCCATAGTACGCAGCTTGCACTCGTTATACCCAAGTTCTTTAGGTTCAAAAGTACCAATGATACTACGTAGACATTATCATTTATCACCAAACTACACTGCCTAATAAAGTATTGCAGTAACTATACAAAATAATTGTCGTTTTTTCATTTGCGTTGTTTTGAAGGCGCAGAAAAGTTTTAGCACACATCACACGTACGCTTCCAGTGACGTCAGACAGCAATGCGGTTTACGTCTCACTTTTGAATACACCTCGCTCTGCCCTAACTGCTAACAACATTTGCAATATTAATTATGCGAGCCGGCGGCCCGATGTTCCGGGGTAATAACCGACGTGCGGGATGGCATCGGGATTAAACAGTATACGTTACCTAACTATTTCATGAGACCTTTACGCGCCACCGAAATCATTTCATATTTTCTTTATTGTCCCCTTTATGTCTGTTAGATCGTTACTTTAATTTCTTGAGGGAATGCCGGCACACGATCCTTTATTAAAGTCGCAATACTTGCGAGTACATTTTTATATAAAGCTGCGACATCACGTAAAAATCAAACGCGCGAACAGTGTATCAATTTGGGCGTTGATGCGGGGTAAATTACTTACTTTGTGCGGAGACACATTAATCAATAGAGGATGATTAATGAAAGCTGGCTCGCGATCCCAATCGCTTGATGGATTAGCGCCCATATGGCTCTGCATAATTTGCTGAGTGCCGCCACCTGTGCCATTGTTGGTAAACTCCTAACAAACAACGTTGGTTAGGCTTAGTTTTCTATAACCGCATTAAAATATACGTCGGACGCTGGACCGGACACATAGCAAACAAAATTGGTAACCAAATTATATTCAAAGCATTTCCAATGTACACGAGAACAAATGCGGAGGTCTACCTGTCACGTCTTCTTTTTGAAATCTGTTAACTAGGAATAAGTAGAATCTTTTTATCCGGTCGAAGTATTCAGGTGCCCCGGGCGGTTAAGGCGGTACAGATTGGCAACCCCAAAATCCGAACAAATCCCTTCAAGCAAAGCCTTCCGCTAACGGAAAACACAATTGTATCAAAACACCGAGAAAAATTGAAAAGTTACTCGTATTGTTCCTCCTATTTGATAATACCTCGAAGCGTTCTTATTAAATTATGTATACATTTTCCTAATGTCCTATGATAATGTTTTTATCTAATAAAACAAACAAAAACTTTAACTGAAATTTTAAAAAACTATTATCTGAAATGCAGGGTTTACCGCCAGGTAATTTTAATTTACATTTTTTTGTACATTTGAAAATTTAACGTTTACATATCATGAATATTATGTTAACAAATAAATTATTGCGCTATGATTTCACAGAATCACATAATTATGTATCGGCAATAATTATCTGATTCTGTGAAATGATAGGTAGGAGAGTGTTAATTAATTATTAAATGTAACCTTATATGAAGCAATATCAGTAATATTGGTAATATTAGCATTAGAACATAAAACATTTCTATATTGTTATATTGTGTTGATATATTTTACTTCTAAGCTAGCGTTTGATCATGTGGTCGAAAATTGCGCTACGCTGGCTCTCAAAAGAGTCTGGCGGAACACACTCAAATAATAGAGGCTTGGTGACAGTTTCTTGACTTGAGGGATACTGATATTACATAGATGCAGATTGCTATGTAAATGTAAATCACATAACACATAAATGTATGTAGTAAATTATTTTTTAAAATGAAAGCATGATGTTTCCATTTAAGTTCACAAAACAATATATACGATTTTCGAACCTGTTGGATTGAAAGTACCTACTTAACTTCAGCGAGTAAATATATCCAAATATTCAAATTGATTTCAATCAGGATATAGAAAAGCAATAACGGGGAAGCGAAATGCAGCGGTTTTATCCCAAATACAGTTGAATTTTTATTTAGGAAGTCTAGAAGTACCATAAACGACTGTACACTTACATTATTAACTTGCTTTATCTTACATACGATTTTATATCTTTTCTGGTTGTTATTTTTACGAGTAGTTCCGAAAGACGCAAAGTACAAAATAAAATTGTTAAGCTATAGCTTGTACGTAGCTGTAGACAATAGAACAAGCATCCATCTCCTGTCGGCAGCCATCGGAAAACAATAGAATGCACTCTTCGTCACTCGCAGGGGCATGAAAGCGTAAAACATAAAATTCCTTTCCTTCCGACTTTATGACGTCCCGGCAACAATGTCACGGTTTCGTGTATGAATATTTCGGGTGCCAGATGGGAATTTAATATGATTGATCTGGAAAGATGTATCTTCATTCGGATGATGGTAGATCTGCTCTTTTCATTGTTTACCTTCTGCATATGAATGCAATAATGGAAAAACATGCAGTTATATATAGCTCTTAGTATCTCTCTCTGAGTGAAAGTCTGTGTCCCAGCAGTAAACGTAGTAATCTGATGGTGATGATCTCATTTTATTTAAAAGTATCACTATTTCACTCTCTTTCAGTTAATGCTCATCTCATTACCTCTGCCTTTTTTTATAAGTTTCTGATTTAATCATGTATCGAATATCATTGCTGATGTTGCATTTAGAGTTTCATTGATGAGTGCCAATTAAACTCCAGTGCGAGGCCAAAGTGAGGTTTTTAGTTATCCAGAGGAGAGGAAGAAAAGTACAGTTGTACAGTCATTATTCCATATATGGTGGGTGGCAAGAACCCCTCTAACTGTAATAACTGCCTTACTGGTGTTTTTATTTTTTCTTCCCGTATACTGTGTTATAATTTTTTTTGTCATTCACCTGATGACTAGCGTCATTCCCGCCCTTTACAGTTCAGTGTTTAATTTTGAACTCCAACAGCGCTCTTCACTCTGAGATAGTTATCTCTACGTAAAGTTGTGCTACTGATTTATTTACAACAAATGACATTGATAGAACAATACAGGACTAAGTTTGTACATAATAAATTATACTGTTTTTTTTATCGGGGTGTTGTCAACTAAAATGTTATTTTATATTGCGAATAATTATCTAAGTCTACGTTCGACGGTGATCCTTCCCGATGTTTAGTAATGATGCTATCGACGACATAGCATGCTGAAATTGTTCATTCCAGTGTTAAAATTAAAAGTTTTTTTTATGCCCGCCTTTAAAAAATTATTCTATTTCATTTTATTTAAACACATAAATGTAAGTAGTAATATTTTTTTACTTCTTACGTGGTAGATTTTGATCTCAACACATCACATATTATCATTCAGCATCAATCATTATAAAACATTTGTATCGCATTAGTCACAATTGTACTTGCACAAATGCACACTGTATATCAAAGTAATATTTCTTCAGAATATTTTTAGCGTTCTTGTGAAAAAACTTGGCGCAAACCACTTGAAGGTAGAAAAGAAAAGTTAAGTGTAGTAACGAGAGGCGGGCACCGAGCTTTGACTTGTGACTACGCAATGGCAGCATGTCTTTGTGCCGGTCCCGGCTACGGCTCTTGCCAATTATTTTCCTAAACTATTCTTCCCTAGTCTTACATAGAATATTTCCTGAAAAAATATTGGTCGATTTCCTTCGTATACAAAGCTTTGTTCTAGATTTCAATACGATTTGAAATAGATATACTCGTAATTGAAATCTTTATGACAGTAGTTCTATAGTTTTTCTCTCTTTTTACTTAGAAGACTTATTCCCTCATATTCTTAGTTTATCGAAATCTTAGTTAGGGATCAGGGCTTTGTATGTGATCCTGTGGGCGTTGTTATTATTATCACTTGAGAGCCAGTTCCCAGTCCAGGTGTAGCGTGGCGCCATCTTCGACCACATCGTCACTTAACATCAGGTGACTTGTGGTCAAACGCTACCCTGTAAAGAGTAAAAAAAAAAAAACTATTACAGAGTCCCGCACCCCAAAGGTGTTTCGGAGGTCGTGTAATTGTTACTGGCGGGCGGTGGTAAGTAGTAGGTACTAAATGCAGGCTTGTCGTATAACTGCACACATGCGGCATTGCGCTAACAGCTTGTTTAATTTTGCAAACGTTATTAGTGAGGCTCTATTGTGTACGGAGCTTACATTCACAATTGTTACCCCAAAATCTAAAGTTCTCTATCCATTGTGGAGTTGCTTTGATCATCTAATTCAAATATGGTTTTGTGTATGAAAGTTATGCTACTTTATATACTCGTATTTCAGTTTCAGCTAACTAGTTCAACTGAGCAAGCAGCAACAACGTAGCTCTAAGTTCCACATTGTCTGAACAGACCTACCAAAAATCTGTTCTGAAATGCAAACTTTAAGCGTCGAAAATGTTACTACTGAACTGAAATATAATAATAATATAATAATGCCCGCACAATCACATACATAGACTCTGCCCCCTAACTAGGTTTCCCTGTATCTTGGGTATCAGAAACTACGAGGATCGGGGATCCACAACACCCAGACACAGAACAAATACTTGCGCTTTTTTTTCAATAAATAAAACAAAAAACAAAGTTTTAATTACCCATAGTATCATATAAAATATCATAGTAAATAGATTTAAGGAACATCGTAGAGTTGTGAACTTGGCTGATTTCATTATTTCCAATTATAAACTAAAAGCCACGGAAAGCCTTAAACAAAAGCTTATTAACTATGTAGTACTGTGTGTTGTAATCAAATTCAACCTTTCAAATCAAAAGTTTTAGAGCTTTAGACGATGACCACTCACTCAAATTGTTTGACATCAACATGCTTCGAAATCCAAGAGACTGAAACTCCAACAATCCAACATTCAACTTCACGATTTCATTCACATAAATTCTTAATAAACCAAGGGTAAGCGTGCCCAAATTGGTTGCGAGCGTACGCTTACAGAAATGCTAATAAGTCAGCTAGTTAGTGATGTCTGGCTAAAGTTCATAGTAGGTGCGAAATTAACGTCTGTTCGGCGCACGACAAACACCACTTGAACTCGATCTTGAACCAACTTGAAGGGATGTCGAGCCTCGATAACTAAGGGAATGCTAAGGGATTAGTTTCGAAGAACAATCCCGTATTGTTAAGCCATTCACTACTTCTTAGTTGAAATAGTCGAGTGGCACGCCAGACAAGTTTCGCTACCGATCTGTTTACGTGAGCTAAGCTAAGTTAAAACACAGATTCAAGTTTTTACGCCTCTGCAGTATTAACTATGTGACTTATAATACTTTCCAACTTAAATTACTTTGGTATGCTAACTCTTAGCCCAGTTTGACCGAGTGCCACTTTGTTTCAACGTTTATAGATTCCTCCTGTTTGTCTATTTCAATTGTTCAGAAAATTTGTCTCTTGACCTGATATCGTATTAATGAATTCATAGAAAAGGGATGGTATCTCCAATGTTTGAGACGGGATCGATGGAGGCAGGCATTGCATCGCCCGGCAGCGAGACTCTTGATCAATATTTAACCCGAAACCGTCCCAAAGTTTATATTGCAAACTAATTCAATAACTTTCGTACTTGTTCAATAAAATGGCAATGTTTTGCTCTGACTGACTTCGGCTTCTTCGTGTAGAAACTTTTGATTAGTTATGATGCCAAGTTGTTGCTGGTGCTCTGTATGTATTGCTCGTTGTTTTCTTCCTTGTATTACTAATGTTTCCTTAGCTTTCCGATGAAGTCAACAGGTTTGAAGCACACTTTAGTAATGGGAAATACTCGAAATTCCACGTTTTCATTAAGTAATCTTTTAAGCGCTCTAACGCTTGAGTAATGCTTGGATTAAACTTGAAGTAATGGCCTGTTTCAACACCAATTTAAAAACAAGGGAGCTCCATTCAAGAGTAATTAATCTTTAATTGATTTCAGTCAGTATTAGAGCGAATATTTTTTCGTGTCCTCTCCAGGGCCTAAAAATGAGATATAATTATGTCTCTAGGCCATTATGAAAACGTCAAATACAAACCTTAGAAAGCTCGTTTGAATCTTGTAAGGTAGGTATGCCTAGTTACAGAAAATTTAATAACATTTAATTAAATAATAATCCAGCTATGTAAATAAAATATTGAGTGAAATTTCATGCTCATATGTGAATACTTAAACCAGTAACATTACTTTGAAATATTTGAAACGCGTAATGTGTAAGTAGGTACTAAAATATCGTAAGTCTATAAATAAACTGCTGTGACGCTGTGCTGTGACTAATGTAGTCTGACTAGATTAGTTACTGGAACTGCGTGAAAGCTTGACTTATGGAAGTGTTACATACACGACAAATGATAATTTGTTTCGAATCATGTCTACTTTTACAAAATATGGCTTTCCGTTTTAGAAAACTAACCCTTTCACCGGCCGCGTATTACAACATCGATCATTCACAAAACTACTCCGATTGCTATATTGCTATAGTCCAGATATTCCATTTACCTTATATATACGAGTATAGAGAAGCTACATGAACTTAAAGCTAAAAGACCGAGTAAAGAACACATTTATTAGGAAAAAAACGAAAGCTAAAGACGTTGTAAAAGAAGCATTAAAGCTTAAGTGGAGGTGGACTGGTCATACACAAAGATTAGAATCAAATAGATGGGCACAAATCGTGACAAATTGGGTCCCTAGAGACAGCAGACGCAAGCCAGGGAGACCACATCAAAGGTGGCATGATGACATCGCACAGGTTGCTGGAAAGCTTTGGTCTAGAACTGCTAGAAATAGACAAAAATGGAAGCTATTGGAGGAGGCTTTTACCGCTAGGGGCGGTCCTTACACTGAGGATTCATAATACTAACATAATTCTAAGTACTACTAACATAATACTAACTTAAGATAACTTATAATACTAACCCAATAAAAAACTCTGTTTCAAATTTGTGTAAGGAAAAAATAAAAGCTATTATTATTATTATTATTATACGAGTATATAACGAGTTTCAAACCATTTAAGTCATTTCCGATTCTGAAAATCCCTTTTGACTATGTCCAAATAATATTAAATTTACAAACATGTAGGGAAAAAATCGAAATTTATAAAGTTAAATCCTGCCCAAAATAATTGTTCCACGATTCAATAATTTCACGTAATAAATACGTTTTCCTATGAAACCAGATAAACTAGCTAAAGCTTTCATGGTAAAACGAAATAAGTGGATTAAACTAGCTATATCTATACATATAATAAATCTGTAACTCATCACTGTCTGTACATTGAAGATAAATGAGAAAAACTTTTACTGGGGGCCTTTATTAACGCAATAGAACCCAAAACAATGGTTTTTAGAATTTTTGTCTGTTTGTCTGTTTGTCTGTTTGTTTGTGCGCGCTAATCTCAGAAACGGCTTAACCGATTTGAATGCGGTTTTCATTAATATATTGTGGTTTTCTCCACTTAACATATAGTGTTTGTTTTATTTCAATCGGTTCATAAATAAAAAAGTTATATCAGTTTAAAGCATCACGTCGGAAATTTGGTCGAGTCGATTAGATTATTGTAGCCCGGATAGCATATAGGTTCCTTTTTAACCCGGAAAAAGATTCTTGCGGGATAGTAGGGAATACCATGGGTGTTAACGCGAACCGCAGCTACCCCTATCACCATCCCCATCCCCACATTTATGTAAATGCGAAAGTGTGTTTTTCTGTTGGTTTGTTCGGCTTTCACGGCGTAACAAAACAACGAATCAGGGTATCATTTTGCATAAAGATAGTTTATGCGCCGGAGAGTAATATAGGCTACTTTTATCCCGGAATAATGCATGGGTTCCGTGGGAAAATCTAATATAACGAAATTTTTCGAAATCTTTTACATGGTTGCTAGGCATCATTCTGTTGAATTGTTTACATGTCAGGAAGAATATTATTGGCATGACAATTATTGGTGTGGATACACACGTAACAATTTATCAAAGCAATGTATCTGTTCTAATTGCTAACCGATCTCCGGTTATATCGAAAGTGTGCCTGAAAAATCGTTGTAGAATTTCTGGTTGGCGCAGATGAGCGACGGCACTAACATGTTCTGTTCGATAAATCATTGTTGACCGTATTTGCATAATTTTGATGGTAGCGTGTGTTTTGCTGCAATAAAACTGACGTCGGACACGGGCAAACAAAAAGGACCTCTTTGTAAGACGCGTCCGCGCGAAAATTGAAAGAAGAAAAATATTAGAACATTTTATACAAAGCTACAAAAACGAAAATCAAAAGATGATTGTGATTAGTGATGTTCGAAATCAAAAATCAACATACTGTAATAAAATAATATAGAGCCATCTATTTAATCCTAAGTTAGTGATTACACTATACGCTCTAATCAAACCCAAGACGTTTAAATTTGTAACGATATATCGTTACGTGTGTAGCAGACATGATCTTATTATACCTTATTTACTTAGAACTACTTGGTATTGACGTTGATGTTGCGGGCTACAATAAGGGTAAGCGTATGTTGAGACGCAGGCGACGGAAGCGCATGGCATAGTCCATGAGCGATGCTGTAAATTACACCGATACACTGTAATAAAGTACAAAAAACTGGGATCAAGAACAGTATTCAAGTTGACGAATAAACTGGGTTTAATATTAAACTTATACAACATTTCATCACTTTAAAAAGACAAACTAATAACTAGCTACGTCTGTTCTAACTTTATTGCACCAGCAAAAGAAAAGGCAAGCAACGACCGGCAGGTACTTTTCTGGTGATTTTCTCTTTTTTTTCTGGCGCGATAACGTTTACTATTTCGGAGGAGGCTATTTACCATCCTAAAGATTTTTATTCAGTATTAGTGTTAGATTATGAAATTAATGAGTTATAGTTAGTTACAGTTTATAATAGCGTTGCTTCTATGTCTTCATGCTTTTTTAAAATACGTGTTATGTATGAACGTGTGATATAAATACTATCCTACGCATTGATTAATACGCACTAACTTAATTTAGAAAAATAGTAATTGTTGCCGCAAAAAGAAAAAAGAAACATTGTATGCTGATCTTTGCTTATGCATATATATTACAAAAAATCAGCGCTGCCCCGCACTGCATCGATTGCGTCTCAATATACGCTTAGCCTAAAGATTTGGACACGTGGGAACTTGGGAAGCAAAGAGTTTGCATAGATTTGTTTTTTTTTTATGAAATAGTTTCGATATGTAGTAGAAAAAGTATTAATGGTGTGGATATATAGACCCAGAGCCCTACGACAGTCAGACCTTCGTTTTTTAATGTAAAAGCTGAAAGTTTTTCTGTGCATGCCCCCTATATAGTATAGGTAAGAACATCCTGCGAATATAGAGTTTGGTTTGTGGTTACTTGGGCAGATAACAGGAAGTGCAGGTGTATAAATTAGTACCCTAAATTCGTTAAAGTATAAAGCTCAATTTTTTTATATCTTCTTCGGGATAACTTCAGAAATTCATCTGGCTGAAATTTGGTACAGGAATAGATAATAGGACGGAATAATATATAGGATACTTTTTATTCCTGGAATAGGTTCTCATGGGTTGCGGGAACTGGATCAAAATTTCTTGATTACTTTTGGTCGCGATAACCGACATCCACGCGGGCGAAGCTGCGGGCACCAGCTATATATGCTACTAAAATTACTAAATACAAAATATTTTGTGGAAGGTACTATATTAGGCTGGTAGCAAAATAATTATATATGTTTATATATTGTACTAACAGACTACAATACTAGCTTTCAGATTTTAGTTTATTTCAATATTTTATGTACGCAAACATATTAATAATATGTAAATAATAGCATAGTGTTCGTTCAAAGGGAAACCATGAAATTAATATATTATTTAATTAAGATACACACACAATATATTATAATTCCATTTCTCCAATGATGCATAATTATGACACTGAAATTGCAAATGTGCTATTTTGTTTGCTTAAAATAAACGTAATTGGATGGAAAAATGATCGTGCATTTTCATTTTTGGGCTCAACTCAGTATATGGAATTACGTTAATTTATTTGCTTTGGTTCAAACGTAGCAAAGGATTTACAGGCAATAACATTACTGTGTTGGTTAAAAACTAAATTGATATACATAATATGACTTATTTATGTTTAAGATGATTATGTGCGGTTAAGAATATTTTTCTGCATCCAAAAAGTTTATACATTTTTTCTTTATAATACAATCTTGAAATATCGCAGCACATACAATTAACTTTACACTAATGTTTTAGAACTGTCATGTAATTTTAACAGAAAGTTGTCTTGAGCATCAAATGGTTATTATAGGTTCATAACTAAGAGTAAGTGAACAAAATGTTGTTGACAATTTGATTGTGATGGAAATGAAATAACTTCTCCATAGTTTAATTTATTAGTATTTGTGAACTCAAATAGATTATTATTAGTATCACAATATTTTAGTACAATATAAAAATAGCATTATATCATGTGGTTTACAAATAAAGATAAAATCATAAGATAACTTACCACCGGCTGTATCAGTGCGGCCTGTCCCAAACAAATATGGAAATAGCGGATTATGATCACATTTTCCTTTACAACCTTTCCATCGCTTTATCCCTAGTATAGGATATAGCAAAGGCAGAAAAAAGGGTTCTTTTACATTCATTTTTTAACGAAAAGGGGAAAAATATAGTGACTGAGGATTATGGAAGGGTACGATAGCGTACGGAAGCAACTTTGTGATGACATGCGAGTAAATATTTCATTTGTACGATATGGCATTGTTGTGTATTAAAAAAAGGATTGTTTTTTTTTGCACACGAACATAAATTTTCTTGTAGACTCTTTGGATTTTTCTTTTGGAATTCAATCAAATCACCCATTCTATATACTATTTTAGAGCTTTGAAAACTAACGAATAATATATAAAATAACGAATAAAACTATTGTTTATTTGTTACTTAGAAATTTATAAATCACTGAATTCTGTGCGCTGTACGAATAGAGCCAAGTAAAAGCTCAGTATCAATAAATATCCTAGCTCTATGGTCTCGCCCTTTTCCTGGATGGAGTCAGCTGTCAATAAATGGGCTTTTGTTTCACGCATTAAACTAAGTACTTATCTCCAAACATGGGGAGCTATTAACTTGTCGAATTACTCCGTCAGAAACGACAGCTTCATTAAAGACTTGGCGAAAGATTACAGCTTATTGTATTCCTTGTTTCTTGACAAATTTGTGTTACGTGGGGCTGCGAGAACTCTTTGACGAAATCGGATTCGAGATTGGGCGAGCTCTTAATCGATAATCCTTACTTTCCGAAGGTAATATCTGTTACAGGAAGTACCTAATAGTGTTAAAAGAGAACTTTTTAACCTAATGACGCAATGATAATAACGAATTTATCTATAGCACAGGATCAGTACAGATATAAAGTGAGACGGCCTTTTTAAAAGGGTATTATAATACTCAATAACATATTTTAAACTAACTATATGAGAATGATCACGATGATTCAAGATATATTGAGACAGATAGAAAGACCCTATCTATTGTTTGTCAATTAAATACGTATAGTTCGTTAACCCAAGATTGCTTGTTCAAAGTTCAAACTAGTATTGTAAGGTATGTCTAACATGATTACCCACTCAATTTTATGGGAGTAAATGTTGTAGAGAGGATTTGAGACATAAACATGTTTCGAGTTAGAACTGGGTTTATTTTGATATTAATAACATCTGAATATAACAAAAATTCAATAATATGCAAGGCTTATGTTTAACGTTTACATAGTAGGTCTGAAAAATACTTACTAACGCTTTGATAAAAATGTATAGTACGTAAAAATATATATTTGTTTACCGACGTATTATGGTATTACTGTCCAGCTTAGATATTCAATAGCCATAGTTGTCGGCTGTGGTTTGCGGTCACCACCGCAGAATGAATATCGGAGCAACACGACGCCCACGGCTCGCGACTCCTTTGAGAACCCACCAGAAGCAACTCGATACGTGAGAAACCTTTATAATACGACGACAAAACATTTCATCAAGCTCCTTGACGCTCTTTATAGGACTTAAAATAACATTATAATTTAACTCTCCATGAACTAATTCAATTCGAAAACACGCATACAATACCCACCAAACCTAGCTATATGAATTCTATCTCAAAACAAATTAGAATTTTGTCATTAATGGAGGCTCTATTATTGGATTCTCAGAAACAAATCGCGAATTCCGAATTACATTTTATGTTTAGAGGAACTCGAAAACACTTCATTTAATGGGGCGGTCCGGGCGCTTAAGTAACTTTTACAGCTCGAAGCGTTTCAATAAAGATCGGATCTATGCAAGAATAGAACTCAGAATGATGGCTGTATCATTATCTAAATCAATTCAACCTTCATTTTATGTAAATAAATAAGTCGGAGGCCAGTCCAGGGGCTGTTTTTATAAAGAACGATGTGGAACCCCAATCCGTGTGAGAAAAGCATTTCAGAGGATCAGTTTTCAAAGAAAACACGCTTTGCCGATTCCGTTTACTTGGTGGATGTGGGCAAGTATAAGTTTGATTCAGGCGTAAGAGGGACAAGGGTAAAGATTACCTGTTTTTGTTTGTAGACCCTTTGTGTTTTTTCTTGTAAGCCAAAGTACCAAATCGAAAAAACAAAACCAATTATAATTTAAATTGCGGCGTGAATTCCAAACTTCCATTGATGTCTCATAATTTAATAGTGAGACATGTAAGTTTGAATGTGTTTTGGAATTATAATCAAGTGTGGCAACGAGCTCATATTTCACACCTAGTGCTGTTCTGGGTTCCTTTCACGACCCTAATAGTTGTTTTTCCCCAGCGTCGGACTAAGTGCAATTTATATTAATGGCATCATATTTTCGCGCTGGTTACCCGCATTTTCATATTAACCGTAGCCCGTAGCTCCCATGATAATGTGGGGGTCCCACCTTCATCATTTGTTTGTGACCTGATTAAATTTACATGGCTAACGCGGTTTGTTGCAAAATTAATTCCCTTAATAGGTGTGCGGTTAAAGATTTTTTTATTACGCCATTCAATATTGAACCTGAATAATTAGAGCCTAAATTTAATCCAAATAATTGAAAACCTAAAAAAACTAAATATTTTTAACTATTTTTAATTTAAAACCTTTTATGTAATATCTACGTAATTTCAGGCATAAATTGACAATCTAGTACATGACTGAAAAATAAACGGCAGTCCTTTCCTTACACAATTTCGTAACTTCCCCCTACCTACCACCTACATACATTTAAGGAAACAAATGTGTAATGAGCATATTTTGCTTATTTGAAATTTGTGACTATTTCTCTTTATTTGAATATGTCGCCAAGCACCGATCGGTGTGTTCCGGCAGCCTCACTTGAGAGTCAGTTCCCAGTCCAGGTGTAGCGTGGCGCCATCTTCGATCACATCGTCACTTAACATCAGGTGACTTGTCGTCAAACGTTAACCTGTAAATAGTAAAAAATATAAAAAAAAGTATTCACAGGAATATTGTAGGCTAGCTAATTATTATTGGCACAATACATACCTGACCGTTCAATTTCACATATTTTTGCGAAATAAATCCTGCATCCAGATTGCAAATCTACGCAAACACAAACGCCCACGTCGGAATTTGATATTGTAAATACCGGTCTACAAACATTTTGATCGTTTTTCCATTTCGTATTATACAAGCTTTACGTTTCATTCCCTACGTTTATTATTTGATTTACCTTATATCATCAAAGCTTTGTTTGTTACTTGCTTTTGCGTTGTTAATTTTAAATAGCAAGTCCATGTGACATAACGTCTGTGAACTTCTGATACCTACAAACTGACATTAGTTAGCAAAACATTTTAACGGCAGCCGTTGGAAACGGCAGTAGAATGCATTAACCTCCTAAATTAAATAGCCATTTGTTGGGTTGCTAGTTCACCGCAGAAATATCTCGTAAACTCGATTCGACTTTTGGTGAATTTTAAATCATTTTTTGTTACTTCTGTAAAACTTTCCTGTAGTTTACAGATGATACGTATCCTGTACGCGCGACGCTTTCATTTCTATTAATATTATTTCGTTGTCACTGTCCGAAAATTTATCTTACGATAGAAGGACGCAAAATAAACAACAAAGTCTTCAAGCACAAACTTATAAAACATCTTGGAACCGATATAATTGCTGTTGGAGTTTTGCTAACTTTGACCCTGATTATGTTGGTTCCGAGACGTTTAAGGAGTTTAAAAATGTTTTATTTGTTAAAATATTTTCTATCGATCTATTGATGTTTTAACAATTGAAAATCCAGGTGAAGTGTAAATCCATCTTTTAGGTGCTATATTGTCGCTTAGCATCAGTTGTGTGGTCAAACGCAGAGTTTGACCTGCAAGATGTAAAAAAGCAGTAAAATCAACTAACAATGAACATTGCATTCTATCTATCTATTGCAAAAAAGTGGGTAACTAGGATACTTACTGTAACTGGATCGTACGCCGAAGTTGAACGCTTTTGTTTCTGCAATTATAATTATTTGAAAACGATTCCAGTTATAATTAACGTATTTGCAGATCGTTATTGTAGTTAGGTAGGTATCTACGCCAATTTCCAAGTTTCAACACCAATTTTTTAATAAAACTCACACAGTATTAAACAGCATGAGTACTGTTTGATCAGATTTTTATTACAACTAAGTAATATTACAACTATACATAAGAAAAAATAAGGCAAATGGTATTTTTAAAAGTAAGAAATTGGGACAGTCCTTATATCTTGAAGCATTTCTCAAAGTTTCCGTTGTTTCATTCTCTCAATTCATCAGATATCTTTCCACTCGACTCGGTGACGTGAGAATCGAGGAGGTTATTAATTTTCAGGTTGGGAAGTAAGTTTCGCGAAAGGTATTCATTGAGAATTTATTGAAAAGCCAAGTGCAGAGAAAGGCTTTCAAAAGGCCTTTCTGAATGCTAACGTTTCGTAAAGCGACCTACCTGTCTGTCCTCGTTATTAAATTTTTCTGGGTTTATATTACGAGTATATTGTTTGAAACGTTTTTATTTCGTAATGCCAATATTTGTGTCTTCAGAATTTTTTCTCAAGTTAACTTATACATCAAAAACGTCTGCAATCAATACCTTAATCAATTTAAAAAGAAATAACACAAGTAAAAACACTTATCTAAACCTTAAAATGTAAAATAAAACTACCTATCAAACTAAACAAACTACTTAATCTAATAAACCACTACCAGTTGGCAACGTTCCCAAAATGCTGGCCGCATTGCCGCGTTGAACGGCAATGCTTATTCGTTGCGCAAAATAACGACCAGCATTTTGGTCACGGGTAGCATCGACCAGTCGCTTTGATATATCATTATATATCGATTTTGCTCCCGGTCCCCACGGTCGTCAAAACGTCTAGTCCCTAGATATGAATAATACAGTAAGATCAAAGTTTGAGCCTAGGTTTTAAAATTCTATCTTTTGAGCACAATAACTTTGTCATAAAAATATTTGAAAATGAACGTGCAAAATATGAAGTAAAAAGTTTCTGCGCCAAGATTTTATCATAGCGTTTAAAATCTGAACTTACTCGGAAGCTAGCATTTTTTATATACCTCGAGTGTAAACCATTTCATGACTAAACCTACAGTAAAAAAAATTTGAAGATTATCTTAGTTATGTTTTCTATACTAATTATTAAAACATAAATATATAAAGTAAAGATTTTTTTTAATATTTTATGGCTGATGTCCGAAACTACCACTAATCAAATTTTGAAAAAACTTCAACAGAATTGAGTGAAATTTGGAATGGAGATAGGTTATACTCTGCATTAACACATATAGGCTACGTTATATCCCGGAATAGGTCCCTGCGAGATATCTATAAAAGATAAAACGGAAAATTAATCGCTAAGCAATCGGTTATACGAGTGTTCCATTCCAGCAGATACCCTTAAGAACCATTTCCTTTCTAGGCTCAGCGTGTTTTCTGTTTACCATCCTATAACACAATAAGATAACGATCAAACAATAGCGTGAATCCCAAGAAAAATACTTCAGTCGGACCAAAACATTACATTTCTCTTTGAATAAGTACGAGTACCTACTTAGGTATATAAACTAGCTGTGCCCCACGTTTTCATCCACGTAGAGATTCACATTCATACAGTATTTGTATCAGGAATAGTGTAGCTTTGTAACTGTGAATGTATTTTCAAAATCGGATTAGTATTTTCGGAGATTAGTTATGTTATTGGTATGGTTAATACTTACAAAGTGATTTACAATTTTACTTAACTAGCTGACTCGGTGAACTTCGTATCGCCAATAAAAGTCATCTTTTAAACCTTCCCTGAACTTGCACAAATATTTCAAGATCAAAATTATCCAAATCGGTCCAGCCGTTCTCAAGTTTTAGCGAGACTAAAACTTGAGAACGGCTGGACCGACGATCAGCAATTGATTTTTATATAATAAAAGATAATATAACAAACTAGTTTCGCCCTGCGGTTTCACTGCGTCTTACTGTTATCCCGCAGGAATTTTCCGGGATAAAAAGTAGGGTAAGCTATCTCCAATCCAAATTTCATCAAAATCGGTTTGGTATTTACGAGGATACGTGGTAACAAACGTTCACACACACACATACCCGCACACAAACTTTCGCTTAAATAAATAATATACATAAATTAAATAGGTTGTTACTTTCCTCTTTTTGCTTTTTCAGAAAAATTGTTGCTTGTATTCAAATTCTCCAAGTCAAACATTTATTTTCATTCCTTTTGTTGTCTGAAAATATAAACAGGAATGCCGTAATTGTTCGTAAAAGTTGTAATTACTCGTAATTTGCTGGGGTTGTAAGTTTTGTAAGAAGGCTGCGTCACCGCCCGAATAATCGTTTATTGGCCATTACGCCCCCTCTTAAACGACATGCCGTACAATGTTAATGCTCTAACCCTTAACTCAAAACAGCCTAATTTTGTGTCAACTAAAATTCATTAACTTACCTCAGGAGTGATTTAAGGGATGCGTACATTAGATTTACTACCATTCCGTTGTATTATATCCTTAGCAGATTATAATTTTAGGTTAATTCCGTAAAGAACAGCAGATTATAATTTTAGGTTAATTCCGTACAAAACAGTCATGCTCACGAAAGTGACTTTGCTTGCAGCGGCGTCATGTGTCGGGTCGCCCTCTTCCCTCTCATATGGTCGAGGAGAGCGATGGCTGGCACATGCGTCAACTCGTGAACGGGTGCTGCTTGTGGGGTCTGGTCTGCTTTGGTTGTGATCCCGCAACTCGTTAATATTCATGTTCCCATATCCCAATGTGTACAACCAAACAAGAGAAATCTTCTTATTAGTAAAGCTAAATAAAAAATATCGGACTATTAGATGACAAAAAAAAAAGCTTGGGATTTTAGTGAACTTGCTCCAATTCAATCAATTAGTAATAAGAATAAAATTGTCAATGTGATCGCGCCAAAAAAATTACCTGCCGGGCGTTTCTTGCCTGTTCTTTTGGCGGCGTAAGGAGGTTGGAACAGGCGTAGCTAGTTTTAAGTTGACGTTTTAAAGTGATCACAATGTATCCTATTGAATAAACATTATTGAATTTTGAATTTTGAATTTTGAGATATAATATTCAACCATTTTGTAATGAAATTCACTGTCGTATTTTTGTTTGATGTTTAACGATCTTGGGAAGTATAATTATAGGTATCTTATAGTATGCGTTTTTCTCTCTTAGGTTTTTGCCCCGACTTAATTAGATATATTAGTGGAAATAGCCATTGGTCGTGGGCCGTATTCTTAAATTAAATAGTTTGACAAAAATAAACAAAGAATAGTGGGGAAGGAAACGTGATTGCAACGATCTAAAAAAATATCTGGGTAATTATTGTGAACATATTGTTAGCCAAAATCACAACTAAGGGATGACAATTAGGCACCTGCCAATTCAGTCTCAGTCAAAAATATCTAGGTTATAGTGTCTCGCCACTCACTAAATGTGACTCCAATATAATTATCCCTCTTGTTAAGAATCTGTCGCCAAGCACCTATCGGTGTGTTCCGGCAGCCTCACTTGAGAGCCAGTTCCCAGTCCAGGTGTAGCGTGGCGCCATCCTCGACCACATCGTCACTTAACATCAGGTGACTTGTGGTCAAACGCTACCCTGTAAGTAGTAAAAAAAAAAAAAAATATTACTATACTAGTTGCACCCCGCGGTTTCACCCGCGTCTTCTTGTTATCCCGCAGGAACCCTTTTCCGGGATAGAAAGTAGCCTATGTGTTAATCCAAGGTATAAGCTATCTCCATTCCAAATTTTATCAAAATCGGTTTAGTAGTTACGGTAGTACGTGGTAACAAACATTCACACACATAAACTTTCGCATTTTTAATATTTAATAGTATTAAAAATGCGAAAGTAGGATTAATTAGAATAGTATAAATACATAAACATTACCTATTAGTACCATTTAGCACCATTTTCCAATTCTTAGAATATTACACCTACTTAGTAGGTATATACATAGAATTCTGCTTCATAATAATGTTGATTCAGTATGTATTTCTACAGCGTCGTATTTATTGTCATTGGAGCTTTATTTAAAGCTGAGATTACTGAGCTCACTGCGGATTAGGTTTGATTATGTGCTTATGCGCGTCTCTCCGCCACTCGCTATAATGCTTCAACAAATATTTAACAGCAATTGGTTAATTTATTTTAGGTACGTAGGGAGCTTTCACCGATGAAAACCCAAGTGTGATAATGAGCTGGAGAATTATTTTGCTTTAATAACTTACAAAATAGGGTACGCATTTTGTTGATACGTTTTTAATTAAATAGTGTTGTACCTGCAACCTTTGACGTATAAATGGTGGACTTAATGCTGAGAGTAGTAACTGAGTTTACCTATAGTTAAATGAGATTCTTTATTATGTAAGATTAAACTAAAATGAACAAAGACATTTTATTCTAAGCATTATGTCATAAACATACATCATAATTTTGTTGCAACATTTTCACGCGTGTCTTTATAAACAGCAACCAAACAGAGACAGGCATGTGATTAGCACTCTTTTTGCTTTTTAGACCTCTTTTGGTTTGAACACTTTTGAGCAAAGAACCCGACTTCCATCCCTATGTTATTAATCGCGCTGAACTCATATTTATATAGTGTGTGTAAAATCAGTATAAAATCTTTGAATTTAATAAATTAGTTGATAATTCTTGGTTTGATGATATCCCTCGGAAATCTATATAAACGTTCAATATTCATCTCACTATAACGAGGCATGTTTCAAAAGCCGAAAGATACGGATATATTATATTATTTTTTTATTTGGAATCAAGGTTCATTGACGTTTACATTATATTTAGTTTTCACTGCATTTATAATAAAAAAAATAATAATAATGCCCGCACAGTCACATACATAGGCTCAGACCCCTAACTAGGTTTCCCTGTATCTAGGGTATCAGAAACTACGCGGATCGGGGATACACAACACCCACTACCACTACTTCTACTACTACTATTTACTTACCACTTCATAAAATCCGTGATAATGTAGGCGGCACTTTCCACAGTAAAGAATGTGCGATGGAAAAACGTTGTAAAACATATTCGAGAAACGAGTTAATCCTTCACTCCGATGAAAATTTTAAAACTTCACAGCGAAATGTTGACCAAGCCATTTTCACATGTTGTTTTCTTCAGCACTCCAAGCCGCAGCTTGCCGCTAATGGCTCGTGGTGCGTGACACAGCCCCGGTTACAGATAATGTTGGCTGTACACGAAAATTGCAAGAGATTTTTAAAAGTGGCTCTACTATTGTTGGACGGAAGTAGGTCAGATGAATGTACAAGGATTCATTTGTAGAACAGGATAGTGTATATTTTTGGTAGTGTTTCGTAGCTATTGTACCTCTTACGAAGGAAAATAAGTTAATAATTAATTGTCTGCTGACTTATTGTTATGACAAAAAATCTCGGGTAGGTACATATTTTAATGTATGAATAATTAATAAATTAAATTGAGGTCACCAAATTTGATCCTCAAAACTGTATAAATTTATCAGTTTTTATTTATTTTACACTAATTAACTTACAAATTCTTTTTTTTTCATACTTTTGCATCCAATAACACTTACGACACACACACACACAAACACGCAAATATTTAATATACATACAGATTTTACATATTAGTTGTGATAAATAAATATTTCTCTAATAGTTTTCCTACAACCTTTACACATACCTAGAAGATTACATAGGCATTTTCCGCAAGATAACATGCAACTGAAACGCTGACAACCAATAGGCTACCCCATTTATACAGCATGGCAACAAATACAGAACCAATTAACGAAATACCTGTTTTGGTGCGTTCTATTGGGGCACCTAGTTTTGTTAACAGCAATAATCCAGCTGATGTGATCACGCCCGAGTGTAGACGGCCTAATTATTAACGGGTAACGTTCACAAATTGACGGTATTGACAGGTCCACATGCGTATCCACACGAACCATTCGTGGACTATTAACGCGGCATGTTCGTAACTTCGTATTCGTATTCGCTTTAGTTACATTTATATATTAGTGAGAAACGCTTTTGAACGATATCCTTTGAATAATGATCAAAAGACTAATTGTAATTGTTGTTGTGGGTGCAAATTAATTCGAATTAATAATAATAGCGTTTATAAATTTATGTGGAAGTAACGTCTAGGTATACCTTCGTTACTCGCACATAATTCTGATTATGACAAGATATTACTAAAATACAGTTAGTAAACACAATTGTTTGGACCTATATGCATAAAGAGCTTCTTTTATTTATGTTGAGATATGTTCTAATTTGGATAACTAAACTGTGGCAGCAGGTGTAAGAAAATTTGTTTGCGTAGTACAGAAATATAAGAAAAAAAGTTAGGATCATGTGTCAGAACCTAGCTTGTCGTGTCACCTCATGTGAGAAAGTGACAATATCATCGATAAGATATAGGTAATAAGTCGTCGTAAAACGTTATTCATATTCATGCGACAGTTTATTACCTCTCTATATTTATACAAGTCCACTAGTGATACTCTTAAATTCGAGTGCAGTACTTAAATTTCAAAATACGAGCTCCTAGACCTCTAGGACCTAGATGAACGGGTACAGAAATGGAATATTAAATAAGATGTCAGTAAGCATGAAACTGTACCTTAACTTGGAATTGAATCAGATTATTGAATAAGTGCGCTGCGACGTATACGAACGTCGGTCCCTTGCACGGACGTAGGTAAGGCGCACGCTAGAAATGACTACGTGGACTAGTTTCAGAAATCTGCAACATTAAAATCAGATACTTATAAGTAGATGCTTAAATATCTCAATCAATCAATCACAGAATACAAGTAGGTATATAAATAAAGGATATAATAATTGTAGATATAAATAATAATTGTAGGCACATTGTATTCGGTCTGCAAGCAGACGTGCAAATATTTTAGAAGCTAGGCAGTCAATAATTATAACATTCATATGTCATTTGATAGTTATAAGTAAATTAAATTAATACAAAATAAATAATTACAAATTCCTAACATTATTACAATAAAATTAAGCCAAATCCTTTTTGTCTCTCTCACATAACTTTCATATTTTTTTCGAAATATACAGATTTCAATGTTCGGATTCAGTGTTTTAAAATTTCCGATCACTACGTTTGCGTTCGCTTCGTTCTGCGAAATCTCATAAAACGGATGTGATTATAAGCAAAACGTGAAATGCTATTTTTTTTTGTTCGGAGATTTATCTCTGAATACACTGACCGGTATTGGGTATATAATTTTAAAACGTAACATCTCTGTCTGTCCGCTTGTGCGCTCCTGGCACTGTTCGATTTATACAAAGTACCTACGTACAAAGGGACTTTTTGGTACGTCAATGGAACGTGATTTTGTTTGTACAAAACACGTGTTTTTTTCCTAATATAGCATATGCTATAATATTACCATAACCAAAGAATAGTAGTATGTAGGTTATGGTTAGTACATGTCGAAAGAGAAAAAATTGAGGCGCGGTACGAGCGCGCTTACTCAGCGGTGAAGTTTGAACGATTAGATAGCTACCTATACCCAGGCTGGTATTCTCAATACAATTGTAGATCAATACTTGAGTAGCGATTGAGTGACATATTTGTGTGAAATGACAGACTCAAATCTGTGCTTAAGTAGAGACTTCTGCTTGAGCGTTATTCTAGAATACCGTCAAAAAGGTTCCGGCATGATATCGTGAAAGTCGTAGGTGAGATCGCGAGGTGGTACTAGTTTTGGTATACAGTTAAAGCTAACAAAAATATCCAGAGATTAAAACTTCTTTTGGACGAATTTCAGTGCCATTCTTCAAAAAAGGCCTGAAAGTTATTTTGAATGAGAATTTCCAATGCTTTCAATATATGATTAACGTTGGCTAGTTCACGGGCTACAGAGAAAATTCAGCGGACATTTCCAGTAGAACATATCGCGTCGTCTTCCCTACATAATCTAGTTAGGGGCTAGGTTGGTTTGCAGGACACGAGGGTTTCATGCCATACACCAGCGTCCTCGTGACGTTCACATCCCATTTGGATGTAAAGGAGTCAGCGTACGTTCCCTCAATTTCAGACGTCTCTGAGGTAGGTGAACTCCAAATGAGATTACACTTTAATGGATGTATCAAAGTAGCTTCAAAGGAAAGCTATGCGAACTCGGACTATTATAATTTCATATTCCCACATATATTTCTTCATACACTTCGTTAGTTTGGAACTGAGTTCATTATATGATATGTAATCTCATAATGAAGAGTTTTATCTCAGCAATAGTAGTTTTAGCACGCGGTTTTTACTGCGTTGCAATTGCTTATCAACCTATTACGTTTCCCCTGTTTATGCTGGGATACGCAGGCCTTCTCTAAGAAAGAGATAGAGAATGGGTCATAAAACTCAAAAGGCGTAGGGTAAATGTTTGTTCTGTCAGCGATTTTAAACCAACCACACGATTATTCTTTCAAATATGCTATCAACAAACACCAATGAACACCGCGGCGACATTCGTTAACAAGGGATCAACAACACAAACCTAGGCCTTCGTATTTTTTGTTTTAATTTCTTAACAAAATAAATAAATACTCATTATTCACTGGTGAATATTAAACATCAAGATTTTAACAGGCCTTAAAATATATACTCATGCATGTGCCATGTAACATTCCGCGTTGAACTTTCACTAAAAACGTACTTATTGTTTTGACGGTTTGACTGGAAAAGGTCGACGAGAGCCAAATTTGAATTTATGAAAATATTTCCCCACACGTATGATGTAATTTCCTATTAATTAAATCTCTCTTACGAGGAGGCCTAATCCATTTTGTAGCTAACTCAGAGAGACGTGAAGCACGACCTTCGTCATGCGTCCCAATCTGATGTAGGCACATTTTACGGTATAAACGTTAACTTATTTAAATTTCTGAGTAGGTTAGTATTTGGCCCTTCTAGTGCTTTTGGAATGTACATTATTTGTTTTTAAAATAGATAATGTATAGAATAGAGTACCTACTTATGTTAGTAAGTATAATAATAATATACGATGAAAGCTGCTTTAATATTAAATTTTACAAGAGAGACTTATATTCTTTGCTTATTTTTCCGAATTATTTGTTTTCATTCTTGATGTTTTATTAAATTTTATTTCACAAATGGAATGGAATTCACATTTCTCTGCATGAGTATTAATTTTTAATATACATATATAGAAAGAAAGCAAACAATGAGCAATCAAAAATAAAATTAAGAAAATGAAAATGTTGAAAAATAAATACATATAAAAACACTTTCGAGAGAACATGACGAGAACACGGCCAAAGTTATTGGTTAAAAAGGATGAAATAAATTAAATCATCGTTCTATATTTCGGACACGTTCCAGTATCAACCATGTCATAATATTTGATTTATGTGGATAATAAAAGCACTTTTATCGGCCTTGAGGTGATTTTTTGTCGTACCCATATTTACTTATTCTGTACGTTTATTTTTTGTATACCTACCTGCTAAAACAGGGTTGAAACATGCTTTGAATAAATACATATTTTTACATTGTTGTTTCAAAATTTAAAATTCAATTGTGCCTTATTGCTCAAAAATAAAATCATTAGCGCAGTTTAAATAGATTTTGGGATAAATTTTCATTTTGGTGACAATCAACAAATACCCACGTTTTACCATCGTCAGCCTTTTCCATTCCCATTTGTGGGACTCAGCCTTCAGCAGAGAGAAAGTATTGACCATAATCCACCACGTTGGCCCAGAGCAGGTTGGTAGATGTCGCATACCCTTGAATATTGTGGTTCTTGGCTCTTGGTCATGAACGCTTTCTCACGATGTTTTCCTTCATTCACCGTTTTGAGCGATGACAAATCCGCACAAAACTTACGTTATGGCGCCTTGTAAGCGTTATAGTGCACCAATATTGCTCTCACTTACTTTCTTTATAAACTATAATGTCCATTAATGTGCAAATGTATGTAATGTCTATGCTTTGTGTTTGTTCAAATTCAAGAGCTACCCAATCATTTATTTAGTCATTTCAGTACCTACTTTTATGACTCGTCGGTCTTTATGATGTTCGCTTTACAAATTAAAGGTCGTTCCACAGTACCCTACTGCCGTATAAATTGTAATCGCAATTACGGTCAAATACCTATAGTTAGCATACGTTCGAACTTGTACGGACCGTAATACGAATTTACGACTTATTGCCGTAGGGAATTGAACAATGTCATCTGGGCGAAGTGTTGCCACTCGCTACGCTGTGTCACATGTTGCGTACACACAGAGTTGGGTAGGTTTCATTTCGTTTTTTGCTTAATTTAGGTCTGGAAACTGAAACCGAAAACATAAGGCCACCTGGGGAAACATACTTAATCAGGCGCACGTGCTCCTGCATTTGGATGCCTGCTATCTTACAAGGGTACTTACATGAGGAAGGCCGTAGTTGTATAGGTATCACATTCATTTGGACTTTTTATAATTAGATTTACATAAGAAACAAAATCTGAAAGAATGTACGATAGCTTGTTTAAACTATCGCGCAAGAAAAGTGGTAGGAAAGGAAAATATGAGCGGTGGTGGCAATAGTAATACGTACGCCTCACAAAGAACCGGTACCGAGATCGGATCCCTTGCCGACCCTGCACCTATATTTTAATATGTTAAGTGCGCATTTGCCCTACGGTTAAGGAAAACATCGTGGAAAAACCGGCATCGTCACATCTACCAACCCGCACTGGGCCAGTAGATTATGACCCATACCCTCTCTGAGACAAGTCATGTGTTCCAGCAGTGGGAACGTAATGGGCTGATGATGATGAAGAAATAAAATTATTAAATTACGTCACTGTTGATAAACATCAATGTAACAAAAATCTAAATTAATTCAACCATTACTATTTCACTGTTCTTTATTTTACCTTTCAATACCCAATACTTCAAAAGCTTTCCCATTCCCTCCATGTGAAAAAGCTCCATTATCATTTGGAATACGACTGCGATTATTGCAGTGATTACATTCAGGGGCTATATAACGAGTGTACCTTTAAAAATGGAAAAAGTGTGTAGTCCATTCGAACGCTACGCTCATACGCTCGTCGTCGGATGGCTCATTTAATATTGATGGTATGGCGCCGCCGTCGCGGGACTGGGCCATCACTGGGACATGTGTTGCCTCTTGACCGAAATGTACCCGTACAGGCTTTACACTGAAACCAACTACTCTCACTTTGTCACTCGCTAAATGTCAGGTTTCATCAAATACTCAGTCGCGTTAAAGCGAATCGTTTGTTGATTGCTGCGGTGTGGCTTATACTAATTAACGTCGATAGCGCTGCCGCTAGTTATTTCAACGCTACTCAATAACCCAGTACGCCAATACTGACATGAGAATATTTTTATTGCTGTTGTTTGGAATCGGTTTGTTAGTGACAAGTGGTGGTGGTTAGTGGTAGAGTGTGTTTACCTGAACGATGCTTCGCCAAAGATCAGAGTCGCTTGGCGGTGTGCTGGGTAATATATTGGTACCTACTGTTTTAAAACAGGCTATTTACGTGCTACTCTTTTCTAGACATCTAGCTCTATGATATAGATGTTAGGATACCGTGTCTGGAACACGTAGGTATATTGCCTCTTGACCTAAATTTACCTGCTTAGCTTTGTGGTCATTTGTCCTTTAAACTTACTATTTCATCGTAGGTTATTACAAGATCTTTTCAAATCATTGTAATGATTTTCTTTAAACATTGTCATCTTTGCTGTTGAATTTGTGAAAACTCTATACGATGTGACATAAATCACTACGTTGTTTTATCTTTAAAAGACTCTGGACTTCTATCGTTGCAAACAATCCTTGTGTTCAAGTCAGGAGTGAATAAGTATTAGTACTTACTGGGCAAGCGTGCTACAACTTCGACCACATCGTCGCTTTCCATACAGTCATAACAGCATAGACAGCTGAAGAAAAAAAAACACGCGTTTCAGTGTAGCCAGTCGCAATATTTCTGGACTAAACACTTTTACAGTAGCGCCCCTAATCTGACCGACAAGCCAGATCGCGGTTGCGACGAGGGACGCAATCCCCCTAAATTATTGTTGTGCAGCGTTCGGAGCTATGCAACGGGAAATTTACGTGAAATGTGTCACGTCACGTATGGAAATGGAAATCTGGTATTTCTGACGTAGCATTTGGTGCTGGGTGGGTTAGATGAAATATTCCGTTTGATTAGGTTTGGAATAGACACCAAAAATTATAATCCTTACATAAACATATTATAATACGCTTTTAACAGCAAGAGACAGTAATAAAATTAGGTGTAGGAGAGGTTTTTTCCTGTAGTGAAGTTCACAACAAGGTTTAAGAATAGTCACTAAATGTTTTACCTAATCTTTTCTCCTATAAAAGGTGCCGATAACAAGATTGAATCTCATCTTGGCAGTTATGTACTGTACCCTCGCTCAAAATGGTGATTTTTTTTACTTATTACAATAATTTTAACTATCTTCTACTAGTAACGTTCACGATACGGACAATATCTCATTGGACAATACGATATTTAGTTCTATTCAAATCCTGCTATTTAGAATAGTAAAAGCTACGATGCTATTTTTCCTCATTAATGTGTAAGAAATAAAAATAAATATCGGAAGGTGTACTACTTTCTTCGTACAGTCAGTGACAAAAGTAGCTGATCGTTCTCGATTTTCCAAATGCGTTTCAAATCAGTAATTATTACTGTTTTTTTTTACATTTTACATGGAATCATTTTGACCACAACATAACACACCTGATTTTAGGTGATCATCATCATCTGAGGCGCTACAGCCCGGGGTGGGCCTTGGCCTGGTCGAGAACATTCTTCCAGACTGATCTATTTTTGGCTTTCAGTTTCCAGTTTGTGACGCCAATTGTCTTTAGATCTTGTTCAACTCCATCCATCCATCTTAACTTTGGGCGACCACGGCTTCTGCGGCCGTCTGGTTTTCCCTCCAGGAGACGTTTAGGTGGGCGTGTCTCCTCCATGCGCTCTACATGGCCTAACCATCGGAGGCGGCCAACTTTCACTACCTTGACTATGTTTGGCTCGTCATATAGTTCGTACAGTTCGTGGTTGTATCTGGTCCGCCAGCAATCGTCATCCAAAACAGCACCGAAGATATGTCTTAGAATCTTACGCTCAAAGACTAACAGGTTCTCCTCATCTCTTTTGCTCAGTACCCACGATTCCGATCCGTAAGTAAGTACCGGTCGGAGCAAGGTCTTATACAGGAGAGTTTTTGATTTTCGAGAGAGGAGCCTGGACCGGAAATATCTAAGGAGGCCGAAGTAACATCTATTGGCCGTCAGTATTCTTTTTTTTATTTCCTTAGATATTTCGTTTTTATCCGTCACCGTGGATCCGAGGTACACGAAATCCTCAACTGCGTCAAAGGTATTGCTACCGATTGAGATACTCTGTTGTCGGGGGTGCTGGTCTTTTGAGGCTTTAAGGTATTTGGTTTTGGTCACATTTACGTAGAGCCCAGCAAGTTTAGCGGTTTGCTCTAAGGCAAGATAGGCACCCTGCATCGCTGGAAAAGATCTACCGATCAAGTCAAGGTCATCCGCATAACCTAAAACTTGAACGGATTTAAAAAAGATGGTGCCAGAGTTTTCTATATTAGAGTCGCGGACGCATTTGTCTAAGGCGATGTTAAACAAAACACAGGAAAGGGCGTCACCCTGCCTTAGTCCATTATGGGTTATAAACGAGTCCGACGCTTCTGATTGGATCTTTACGACACTTTTGGTGTTAGTAAGTGTCATCTTAGTCAAAGATACCAATTTTGGTGGGATCCCGATTTCATTCATGGCTTGGTATAGGAAGTTTCTGTGGACATTATCGTAAGCAGCCTTGAAGTCAATAAAAAGGTGGTGAGTATCTATATTAAATTCCATAGTCTTTTCAAGGATTTGCCTAAGAGAGAAAATTTGGTCTGTCGTGGATCGATTTGAGCGGAATCCGCATTGGTATTCGCTTAGCTTAGGTTCTACATACGGTGTTATTTTATTAAGAAGGACGTTTGCAAAGACCTTGTATGCCGTGTTCAACAAAGATATGCCTCTATAGTTTTGACAGTCTAATATGTCACCTTTCTTATGCAATGGGCATATAACACCCGTACTCCATTCCTCAGGCATTCTTTCTGTGTTCCAGATCCGTAAAGTTAGCCTATACATTTCCCTCTCAAAGTTCATTCCCGCATATTTGATGAGCTCTCCTGGGATGGTGTCCGCACCAGGCGCTTTGTTATTTTTAAGATTTTCGATAGCTTTTCTTACATCATCCAACGTCGGCTCCAGTGCAAGTGACTCAGTTGTAGTCTCCACGCTTGACTCGTCAGTGGGGCCAGTTTCTGGTGATGATCCATTAAGTAGTGCTTGGAAATATTCAGACCATCTCGTCAAAATTTCTTCTCTGCTGTTAAGTAGACTTCCATCCTCGCTTCTACAAGCTATTGTTCGCGGCTTAAATTCTTTACGCCCCCTATTTATTCTCTTGTAGAAGTTCCTCGTGGCCTTTGCGGAATGATCAGACTCTAGCTCCTCTAGTTGTTTCTTCTCGTACATCTTTTTCTTTTTCTTATGGAGTTGTTTTTCCATCCTTCTACACTTTCTATAGTCTTCCTTTCGCTTGCGAGTATAATTTTGGTGAAGTAGTTGATAGGCCTCATTCTTTTTATCCGTAACTTGTTGACACTCATCATCAAACCATCCATTACGTCGTGGTTTGTCAATTTCCCCCAAAACCTCATTCGCAGCTGTTATCAACGCCCCTTTCAGGGTCTCCCAGACACTAGATGGGTCACCGACACGGTCACTCTCAGCATCATTAGATATAATTAGCTCTCTGCTAACGGTATCCACAAACTTGAATTTTGTGTGTTGTTCCGTCTTTAGTCTTTCAGTATCAAACTTCTTCTCTCTTACAGTCTTGGTGTATTTGACTTGTGATATCCGCGCTCTGATTTTACAGAGAACCAAGTAGTGATCGGAGTCTATATTTGCGCCCCTATGACTTCTGACATCTAGCAAATTTGAGAAATGTCTACCGTCTATCAGAATGTGATCTATCTGGTTACGCGTAACCCCATCTCCGGAAACCCACGTCTCTTTGTGGATAGATTTATGTGGAAAGCACGTACTGCCCACAACCATGTTTAATGAGGCGGCCAAGGCAATCAGTCGGTTGCCATTATCGTTGGATACTTCGTGGAGCCTATGTAATCCAATCGTCGGGCGATGCGCTTCTTCCCTCCCTACCTTTGCATTCAGATCCCCAACAATAATTTTTATGTCACCTCTGGGCGATTTTGCATACGCGTCTTCCACACCAAAATACCATCTTTCTTTTTCTTCCGTATCTGTTTCTTCCGTTGGTGCATGGACGTTAATTATTGTGTAATTTTGAAAACGTCCTTTCAGCCTCAGCTTACACATACGTTCGCTGATCGGTTCAAAGTCGATTACAAGATGTCTTACGCGCTTGCTCACAACGAAACCCGTTCCAAATATATGGTGCTTATCGTGACAACTATAATATGCTGAATAGTCTGCCTTTTCGATAACCCCCTTTCCTGTCCACCTCATCTCCTGTACTGCAGTAATGTCGGCTTTATGCTGGGTAAGCTGTTGGCACAAGAGCTGGAAACCCGCGGGTCTGTATAGTGATCGTAAGTTCCAAGTACATAGATTAAATTCGTTAGTCCGTTTAGCGTTGCCTGGTCGTTTGTTATAAATCCGGTCCGTTAATTTTTCTCTTTCTTTCGTAATCGTGTTGTTTTTGGGTGAGTGAGTGATTAACCCCCTGCACCCTAGGTCTCTGGTGGGGCTGCCACCTTAAAGCGATGAGACCACGCTCTGTTTTGTTTCGGGTATCTTCCCTGCCGGTCTGAACTGGTTTTAGGGCGCCAGTTACTCGCCCTTGCCCTATGTCCTTAGCATCTGCGAGAAGGTAGAAAGTGGTGTACGTGCCAAGTTGCCAGGGCACGTCGCAGAAGGTCCCAGGGGGTACGACGGGGACGTGGACATTTCGGACTGGCTAGCACCTGCATTCTTGAATACTTCACCACCTAAGTATTGCAGTGAGTGTCTGGGTATTTTATAGAAATCAGTAGCCTCGGCATCTACATAATCCCACCCAGTCTCGAATGCTAGCTTCACCCCCATTTGATTTTAGGTGATGATGAGGTCAAAAATTGTTGTCTGAGATGATGAGGATAATAGAAAAAGTTGTGATTGTTCAGCGACTTTTGTCGTTGACTGTACCGCAAAACACTCCACCCAATGTTGCGTCAGTTTTGGATAGTGCAAAAGGCTGCATCGACTAAAGCGGCACCTTTGGAATTTTCCTATCCATATTTGATCGGATTTACCCGTCAACACTTACCCGATCTACAAACTAGTGTGGAGGTGCTTTATGTATCGAAAAATTCTTTTTTGGCGGCCCGCAGTTTATTGGGTTAGAACTTGGAAGGTTTTGTGGCTCAGGAAAATTGAGAATGCGAAAGTATTATTAAGGGTCCGCACAAATCACCACGCACCGAGGTGTGGTGATTCGTAAAAATGATTCAAGAGATAGCGTAGCATAGCTTTCTTTTATATATTTTTTCTGCCCCTAATTTTCAACCTGATGTTTGCAGCTAGTAATTTTATATTCCTAATCTTTTCTTAAAGATAGTTCACAACTGTATTAATAAGTTAACAAGCTATTATAACATCTACATGTAAACATCACTAAATTATTAGATCTGCGCTGCATTATACAGTTTGCAAACTTGTAACTAACAACAACTTAGTTTGTAGACACTTCCTACTTGCAAGCACTGCAAGTAACTACACATAGGAAACGCGAAAGCTCTTTTAAATGTCTCATTTATTAAGGTAGAAATTATAAGGTGAAATTTGAAATTGGGTGTTAAAATCAAGTATTTTAATTAATTATCTGTTGTTGTAATCAAAAAAATCCTATAAAATTTATGTTAATCTATTACTTACATTAATATTTTTAATCGCACGTTTGAATATAACGTAAAGGTTAATTTTGTTTTACACTAAAAAAAGTGTGTTTTTTAGAAAATGAACCCTTGTTTCAAGGACTTCTTAATATGAGCAGTAAATAAAACATTATACAATGCTCAGAGGGCCTACGAGTTATTCAATGCAAATATTGCCGAGTTATTCTAAGCAAATATTGCAAACGACTTTTGTTTAAGTTTTCTTTTCTTCTAAATCGGCGTGTGGTCTCCGTCCTGAGACTCGGCCCTTAAGTAATATGTAAAAAATTTGTTCGCTAAAATATAACGGGCGCTCAGGTAATGGAGCAGAGCTGTCCGCGTAATTTGGAGAGATGCCATCCACTAACTTTATCTCTAAACAAAAATTTAACCAGACATAATTATGCGGGACAATATCAAATTACCGCTACCATAAAAATTCCGCCGTGCTGCCATAACAGCGATTTGTACTAATTAAGCTTGTTTCCTCTAATTATCTTTTTGAATATTCGCCGAACAGAATCACTTGACCCCAAAATTGTTTGAGATATTGTTTGTTTACTCTCTAGGGAGTGAGTGAGGAACAAAGGAACATTTTTTTAAGTAACGAGCCAGGGCAGGTAATGAATATTATGCTGAAACAAAGCGCCCAATGCAGAGCCTCATTAGCCATTCATTCGTCGTGCCTCCCTTAAAAATCATTTACAAAGTCTTGATGAATATTAGCCCTGCCTATTTCGAACGGTCGGTCGGGTCACATTTCGCTTCTTGACCCGTTTAATTGAAACGGTGAATAAGCAATTCAAATTAATTATAGAACGTTGAATGTTTTTCTTATGTAATTCGTGTGCTATGGATACACATTAAAATAGCATTTTTTTGACCCATTTATTTTTTTTCGCATGTGAAATTACCTTTGAAATAAATTAGAAAACATAAGGTTAGAATTTGGTTTAGAAATGGGATATTTAATTATTTACTATGAATTTATTTCGGTATGGGTTCTCGATATTTCGGCACTGTTGCAAGCAGATCACGAAGATACCAAAAAATCCAAAGGTACGATGATACGAGAGGTACGAGGATGGAGTATTACGTCTTCTTTTTTATATGAGGGCAGACGTGTCTATCTCCCCTCTTCCTCTCACTTTAAAACGTTGACTGTACTTGCGATCTTACGTCGTACTTAAAATAACTTAGTTCCACAAGGTAACTTTTGGATGAATATAAACTACAAAGTGTCAAGGCCGTTGTAGGAGTTAAGCTGCTGCTAAGTACAGTTACACATAAATTGACACCAACAATTTAAGTTAAACTAAGCAGAGCAGTGAGAGAGAGTTTCTCCCTACGAGGTTCGACTATGTACACATTGCGAGTGCGGTGTCTTGAGTGATTTGTTAGTACCTACATTCCAAGTAAGAAATCAGTTTCAAATAGTTTGAGGTCAGTCTTTATAGAGCCAGTTTAACTTAGAAATATTTAAAAATAGAGTAAGTTGCTTGTGATTAACTCCAAAAAGTGCGTACCGAGAAACCTCATTTATCTAAAAAAAAAAAATAAATAACATTAGTTAAATTACCAAATCCCGACAGATCTTTTCGGATTTACCACGATAAGTCACCAAAAAATATTCTCATCAAAATGATTTCAATGTACTCTCACAAACTTTATTTAACAATTTAGTTGATATTTAAATTAGCATGTCATTCAGGATTCCGTTTGCTCGAAGTCACTTCCTTCGCGCCAGCTTCTATAAATAAATAATAAGTCCCAACTTGTAGATGCAATCAACTGTAACTTTTTATGTATTCTAGAGGACGCCATTTCTTGATTACTAAATTAACGCAATATTTTACAGTACTCCCATTTAATTACATTACATCTAACAATTAATCGTCTCGTACTTCTACTTATAAAGTAATGAAATATTATCTTCAATTCTTATTCAAATAACCGTATCAACTTCCGTTGTAATTCTTTAGAAAAATCTTCCTTTTGTTTACTTCGTTATACTTTTTCGGGGTATTCATTTAATTCAAATTAATTAGCATTCAAACAAGGATTATTGTTCGGATGGAGCGAGAATTGAATTACTCAAATATAAAATTCAAACAATTCACAGTCTGTATTAACTTAGTGAAGTTTTACTTCTTATTGTCTCTTTGTTTCGTCACTCCTACAATATAGATGAATATAATTTATAGATTCCACATCTCTTTGAGAATTATTTATTACTACCCTTATATCTGCGGATCAATTTGGATTTGAAAATTGCGAGTAGTGGTGGGTAAATGGATTATATAACTCACAATGCAAAACGTAACATTTTCTTTTTGTAAAAGAGTAAATAACATTTTTATTATTGTGCCCATTGTTGATGCATACAACAATATTCATCATATCGCTCTGAGCTCAGCAATAAATCTGCTGAGCTGCTGATTTTTGGCGAACAGTGATTGTTAAATGTCGATAATAATTATTTTGATTATGCTTGTGTGGATATCTTACAGGTACTGGTACACCACTATCTTTAAACGAGCTTAAAATAAAATTGATAAAGCCTTGCCTTTGACCACCTTCATAATTTATATAGTTATCGACTCTGGATGGGATCCTTAGTACGTAAGAGGAAAAATATGTTTCGTTATGAAAGTAGGATATACCTAGACTGTATAGGCGCATCCTGCTCGTAAAAACGAAGGGTTAGTGCCGAGAGGTCGCGTGTGTTCGCAGCCTTATGCAAATGTAACGATAACACGCCTTTAGGGTCAATAAACTGTTACATACTCAACTTTACGACATGATAAGTATATTGCTGTCTTTTATGTTTGTATATCGTTAATTGAACTCGAGTTACTATGATTTTATCTAAAATTGTCTCCTGTTTTTGTTTCAGATTTGCACACGACTTCTTGGTGTTAAGGTAAGGAAGTTTTATGAGCCCATTTGGGCTCTGATGATTATGCCACTTAGCTCCACGGCTATACTGTTTTTATTAAAAATATTTTACTCCACTGGGCAGCTACGCTGAATATTAACTAAAGTAATATATTTGGTCAACTTCGCTTTATGAAAATTTGTGTCCAGTTAGTAACGGAGTTGTGAACTAAATGAATAAATAAAATTACTTGAGAATCAGTCTATTTCGTATCAAAAATTACAGCTTCAGATTATAAAAAAAAATATATCTAATAATATATTTTATTCTAATAATATTATATTGATAATGTGATAAAAGTATTTTATTTCTTTTTACATCTTTCACATATTTTCGTGATAGGCAAACATTTAGTTTTTTCTTTTCACAGAATGTCTTTTTTGAAACTTTTAACTGTATTTGACCACGTGGAACGAAGTGACATAAATCCTCTGAACTACTCAAAGCATTATGGTATGAATGATTTAAGTGAAAAAGAATTTCTTAATCTGAAATTCCGCCACGAATATATAGCAATAGGGCTCTATGATGTCTTTATTTGCATACCACAACACCGATTAAAGTCTAAGCATTGACATAAAGCCTCCCATAAATAATAATTGACCCACTGCCTTACTGAAAAGAACAGACGGCGTATAAAGGCAGTTTAATGGTAGGACTTTTTGCACTGGATTTAATCTCAAATTGTAAGATTTAATTTTACATCGTAACAAAAAAAAACTTTGGTAAATAATTATAACTATTGGTGCATTATTAATTATAATAGGTTTGAAGATGAACTAAAAGTAAGTATTGAGCGATACTTAAGTTGTTGTGCTTTCCACGAGTAGGTATACTTACCTACTAAAGCAAGACAACTGTATTTACCTCCAGTGTCACCAAATTACCGCACTCTCCGAAACCTGTATAATTTCAATGACCAGCAATCAACATCTCATCATCGTCACAATCACAGGGAAGTGGCTTTACGTCCAGCCAAGCGTCCTCTAGGAAACCCCTATTGTGTACTACGAATCCGACGATAGGCCTTACATTGAAGGCGATAGCTGCTTTACTAAGTCGCTTTAAAGCATATGGGACTAAGGATGAAATTTGCTTGGAAACGTGTAAAGAAATTCTGTCTCGGTGGTGTGTACTTACAATATACGTAAGTATTATACGGACAACACTGGTGGCTCTAATTGGTTAGGTTCAACAATGAAATTTTATAAAGACTTCAAGTGGTATTTTATTAGTAAAAAGTGTAGAGTACACTATCGTCTTGGATACAAAAAAAAATAATGTTTAGTAAATAACATAATATTGTCTTTAGAGAACAAGACCATTGTCTTCATTATTGTATGAAAGTTTCTATTGCAAGTGTTATTACAAGCCACATCTATGCAAATACAGTTGCTTGTCAATATATTGAGTACGAAGACAAACCGTGAGATAATTAGTTTTGTTTACACAGAATGTGAGAGTGTTATCCATTATAACATATATGTATATCTCCTTGGTAAGATCACACCAATTATATTTGTTAAGATACCCAAATGATTTTCAACATCGTCTAATTGAAATCGGGTTTGTGTGACATTATAATTACAAGAGCATTAGGACGCATAGGCCATGCGTGTTCAAACAATGATTGGTAGGTACACAAGAATAACAACTTGTTATACTTAGTCTTAGTCTTTTCCAAACACAGGATTGCGTTTTATCTCACAAACGAATAACAACTGTCGCCCACCCACGAACTTGTAACATAAACTTCTTTGCAGTAATTATTCGAGCTCCCATTTCGCTTCAAATAGGGTGATCTGTCTTATCGAAATCCATAGAGTTAGAGATGAGACAAACGACCCGATATTGCCGAGTACGCTTGACTGAGGTCTTTTAATTAAGAAACGGTGCGTGCCAACTCCCCAATTTATGCTAGGTAGGTATTTACTTGACTTGTGATTGTTTGAAGCGGGATTGTTAACTAAATACGTTCTACCGTACACCGCAAAGGTGTAACCAAAAGGTAACACCGTAAACAACAACCCAATCATGCTTACTGTTCTGAGATGTGCGACGGACCAAGTGGACGGCCCCTTTGCCGCAAACGTAATTTACGGGTCAATACATATCCGTGAATTAGCTATTACGCAGTACTAACGCTATGTGTGGCTGAGTAGTTTTGATGTTAATTTAATACACATCGGCAGTCTTAACAATGGTATATATATAGTATGTAGTACCTAATATTTGCAATAAAATATTGTTAATAAAAGAAGATATTTTTAATTCATTATGTTAACTATTTTAATAAACCTTAAGTTCAACACGTTTTGTTCACAAGACCAAAATCAATTTTATTACACATACAAGATGCCTCTGCTAACTGAAAACTAAACATTAGGATGAGTTAAGGTACAGTCAGCGACAAAAGTAGCTGAACATACTTGATTTTCCAAATGTGTATTAAATGAGTATGGTTTGTTGTTCTTTTACAACTTACGTGGTATCGTTTGACCACAAAATAACACCCCTAATGTTAAGTGATGGTTCAGTCAAAGGTTGATGTGTAAGATCATAAAAGGCGATCGGAAAATCGGTTTTGTTAAGCGACTTTTGTCGTTGACCGTACAAACTCGTATTATTTATGAATTTCAGAACATGGTTTTGTAGAGTTACCTGGAGTAAGAAATGTTCCCGAAACAGCTGATCTGATATAACAGTACACTGCGTATATAAAGCCACTTACATAATAATTTTACATCGTAAAAATAAGATCGTAAAATGTTTTATTGTTTCACATACAAAGGCTGCGGGCATGTACAATGACTTTACAGCCAAGTTATTTGCTGATATAACATGGCAAATCGAATCTGGGCGAGTTATAATTTCATAATGTAACGTTGAGTGTAGAGTTATGTGCGTACTTATACCTTATACTTACCTAAAGATTCCTTTGGGTTGAATTTAATACACAAAAGAAAGGAGAAGGCTTGATTGGGAAAAGTTTAACACACCTCTTTAGCGGTAACTCTGCCGACATAAGTTTATTAAATAGAACTAGCTGCACTCCGTGGTTTTACCCGTGTGGTCTACACTTTATCGCGATAAAAAGTAACTTATGTCCTTCTCCAGGGTTCAAACTATCTCCACTCCAAATTTCATCGAGGTTCTGCAGTTTAGTCGTAAAAAGGTAACAAACAAACAGAGTTTGTTACATTCGCATTAAATTTATAATATTAAAAGTATAGATCCAGATTTATTCAGGTAATACCTGTAATGAAACGGCATTTCGTTAAATACGTACCTAAATAGAAAGAAACGTAAAGCCTACAGAGCTTCGCAGTGTTTTTTTTTTGATAACCTAGAAAATCTTCTAGGGCAGATTTGAACAGAAGATTAGCTAGAACTGATGGCAAGCAGATATAGCAGGTTAGTAGGTCCTGAGAGCGAGCGAGCAGCTTAAAATTAAGGTAGGTAAGCGTAGTATGATCAGAGCACAGATTTACGGTTATAGTAGATAGTTACGAGTTTACGACTGAACAGTTTTTGCTACCAGAGCGAAGCGTAGCACAGCAAAACGAAGCAAAACTAAGCTACCTGTAATTTGCTAGAGTATTATACCACCTTGCTCAATTAAAATAATATATTTGAAAGTGTTAATTGGGTTAGGTTAATATTTCTCAAATTTAGTAACATTTAATCAAAAAACGAATACACAAACAACATTCAAGTCTCAAAGAAATAAAAGGCTTAATAAAACTAATTGAACATTAAATTCCAAATCCTAAAATGTAGGTCAACACTCAAAAGAAAGGAATAAACCGCAACGCAAGACCCTTAAATCCACTTCGGGAAGAAAAGTAGCAAAATAAACGATTAAAGAGCAAATAAATGTTTGTTTATCATCTTCTTACAAAAGGTGTATCGAATTTTAAAGGTTTGATCACAAAATATTTTATTAACCTATCTGTGATAAGAATATTCGCACTGAGAGAGTATCTGAAGCTGGCAAACTCTCTTTCCTATAGACTGGTATAAATGCTGATCGTGCTTTTCACACATATTTAAGAAGCCCCTTGATCTCGGGACGCGACGTGAGTCCGTAAAGTTATTTGAGTTCACGCGACGCCACTTTGAAGCGTACTATGAAAAGAGTCGGCTTTTCGTATCCGAGCCTTTATTCCCATTTTGTTCAATTACTGAAATTGTTTGACGGTTTATAAGCAGCTTATGTTACGTTACACATTTATGTTTATTGTGACTGGGTGATGCGATGTTTTATGTTTATTTTGAATTAGCTTTTAACATTTTTAAGAAAAATATTAATGCAAGATGTTAAAATTTTACAATTTGATCTAAATAATGTTTCTAAAAAAACTATTAAACAAAAAATGAAACTGACGAAAAATGAAATTGAAATGCGAAACGTATGTTTTATATAAATCTTCATCACAATTAAACTCCCAAAAAAAGTTTAATACAAATTTTGAGTTGGTGCCAAACTTATCAAACAGTTAAAAGTTAAAATAACAGTTTTGTTTTTAAAATTAGTAAAAACTGACTTAAAACTAGTTTAGTATTTAATACATACATTTTTACGTTTTTCGTTAGGAAATATTCCGTCTCTAAATCAAATTCTAAGATTAACAACGTTTGTACAATGAAAGAGGCGATTACCAGTATTTGTCATAGATTTATCACTCTCAGCTCCGAAACGTGTCTACTTTTATACTCTATTGTAACAGCTAATCTCAACTTCTTTGAGGGTAGTTGTTACTTGATAACACGGTCACGTATTAGCACCGCGCCGGTCAGGGGATCACTACAGTAAATTGTGTGCAAATGTCGGACCCCATATTATGCATACTGAACCCAGGCCTTATTGTCTTGTTACACTCTTTATAGTTTACCTGAATTAAGCCAGAAGAAGTTTTTTCATTCCTAATTAACTGTGCAACTTCATCCTATAATTTTTATATTTACTCTCTCTCTCTTTTTCTCTTTGTGTCAAGACAATACATATTATATGGATATCATTATGGATAAAAAAGCAGATAACATTTGTTACACCTGACAGATTAATGTTTTACTACAGGTCACGTGATGTTAAGTGACGATGTGGCTGAAAGTGGTACTAAGCTACGCCTGGAATGGGAAATGGCTCTGAAGTGAGGCTGTTGGAGCATTCCAATAAGTGCTTGGTGACAGGTTTTTAACTTGAGGATGTGAGCTAGCCATACGAGCACATTTGAGAATACCCTTAAGAAAAAACATATGGATAGAAAAGCCAGATTAAAAATATAAGTTCTAATGACTACTATTACTGAAGTAGATAAGTGAAACGAAATAAACAAATAAACAAACGATAAGAAATACCCGTTTAGAGTTATTAAGCAGCTACTAGTACGATCATAAATCTTCGGAAGCTTCAGAGTGACAAAGATTTGACGCCGGGGAGGTAAATGGGGTCGAATTAGAATGATCTGTCGCCCGCGAATTGATTTCATGGCCTTTAGCTCCCTAGAGCTGCGGGCTCTTCGCTCCGATCGTATTTCAAAACGCTGAGTAAACGTTGCGTGTTTGATTTGTTTATGAGACGGCTTACGGAAACGGTGCCGTTCTGATTTAAAAAATGGCAACACTACACAGTAAAAGGATTTAATGACTTGAGAATGAGATAGTCAGAGGGTCAAGAACAAGACGTGTCTTGTATATCAATAATATATTAAATCTCTATATAATTATGCCTAAATGCCAATTTATTTTTTATATAATTTTTTTTTTAATTTATGAATGGCTGATTAACGACATTTCGAAAATTAAAACTAGCGCAGCTGAAAGCTATATTACCCTTTTTTTTGCTGATTACGAAAGAAAGTCACTGAACGGATCGTTCGTTTATGATATATACCTACAATTAGGTACCTACCCCAGGTAAGCTATGTCACAGAAACATCAAAACAATAAAGTCACTACTTTATTGTTTTGATGTACTAATACACACTTAATTTTTTAATTTTTCTTACCATCTTGCAGACTTAACATCGCTAACTCAAATAAAATAAATGATTCTGATTAGCAACATATCTCCGAGTGGGGTAGATTTTCGTAGTCAATAACATATCTAATATCAAGTTTTGCAACTTTATACATAAATATCAAGGTTCTTAATAGTTTGACCATGCATGGAACTCTAATAAGTGCCATAAAAATAACAAACTATACAGAACTTAGGTTTTGTTTAAAGTGAAAGAGATTAAATACAAAGAAAGCAGCTCAAGGCTACAAATCAAAAGTAAATAAACGCCCCTCTAATGTTTTACTAAGCCCTGGAAGCTCTTGATTGTAGTAGCGAAGTGTACAAAGCACACAGCAAACAAACTTACTTGTGCGATGTAGGGGTACCATAATGTGTTTTTGTATAGTCGGATATCTATTTAAACACTTTTGTATCACAACAGGTTAAAGAAAAAGACTAAATCGTGCTATCATCGTCTCGATTACTAACTTAATTTTCTACCATAAATATTTAACTCATTGTCATCAGCCTATTACGTTCCTACTACTGGGACTTTGGCGTTCTCTCTGAAAGAGATTATAGGCCGTAATCTACCACGCTGGCCCATTGCAGGTTGGTAGATGTCGCATGCTCTTGAATGCTATGGTTCTTAGACATGACGGTTTCCTCACGATATTGTCCTTCACCGTTTTGAGCGATTACAAATCCACACATAATTTATTCAGATGGAAATTGGTAATATGTATAAATCTTGATGAAACGCCTATAAACTAAAACCCAGGCTTAGTCATAATATGATCATCACCCAATTCAAGTGCAAATTTCCAATAAGTTCCGGAACATTAAGCCACTTCTGCCGTTAGAACCTAATGCAATAGGATCTCCATTGAATGTTGATCACGGATTTTGTTTTAAGCTGTGACCACGTTTCGTTTGTTGTTCTGTTTTTCCGATCCATTTGGTTTGCACGTAATCTTCGCAAACCTTTCAGTAGAATACATAATAGAACTTCTTCTACGCCATTTTTGTGTGATTTGTTTCTTTGTCTATTTACGTTTTAACCGAATTATAAAACTTTATCACAAGTTTAAGACCGTACCTACTCCTATCTAAGAATTGTACCAAATTAAAAAAAATTGCATTTGAATAAGAATATTATTTCATGTTTTTATACATTTTAGCTGGCTGCTTTAATTTTTTACCGGCTTCGAATGAATAATAGATTTCTAGAAAAGCACCAGATCAAATTATTTGTTTCCAAGAAAAGCTGGTATTCCTTTCATTATTTATTTCCAAGATTTATTTCGTCTCAGTTTTGTATTCGTAGAAATTTAATTTATTAACCGTTTGAATTTTTGTTACATTGTTAACGTTTCCATTACTGAATATTTTACTTTTAGGGTTCCGCAGCCAAACTAGAAACCTTTATAGTTTTACCATGTACCTCCGTAGGTATGTCGGTTTATCAAAGTAATTATAATGTACCAGTAAATTAATTTGTTCTGTGGAATAGCGATGCAATTTGTTTACAACAATGCCTAAGAAGTCAAGTATCTATTTCTCTTTTTCTTAGAAATGTTAGAAAAGGGGTCACACTAACTAAACCTCAATAAAAGCCCGTATGTCTTGGTTAGAACATAACTCCTGTTTTAAGGACATAGTTTGCCTAAAAGATTTGTGTAATCAAATTAATTTCAAAGCATAAATGAAATCCAATCAACAGAAGTTTGTCGGCTGGCACGGAAAAAATATCAGAACCAGATGTGTGGTGTAATTAAAATTTCGATTGTTTCCCTAACGGTATCGGATGAAAATGTTTCAAAGTATGTCAACGTAACGTCTGGTAATTCTGAAGTAATGTAATTTGTTCCATAATTCCTAAACAAAAAGTGGGATGCTGAAGGAGGAATATGAATTAAATTAATGGTTGGAAATGTTGGTATACATCAAGTAGGCTTATTTGTGCGGAGCGTTTTTGCTTTCATTTAGATAATGGTTTTGTGATCCAGAAACAAAGCGAGTAAATAACACTGTAGGGGTCCACTCATTGATATTTAGTAGCTCTTAGGTTTTGAGCTGATAATTGGTCTTTCGGTTCTGAGCCACCAAGCCCCGCGCCATTATTGTTGAACGGCTATTTGTGGTTTTGGGCTCAAATTGATTTCAGTTATGTTGAATTGGTTTAGATGTGGTGACAAACCAATCTTGTCGATAAACTAATTTGAAATCCAATTAGAACTATTAATTAGGTTCTGGTTTGTTGGTGATAATTTACCTGGAAGGTGTGACAAGTAATATTTTGTATACAATACAATTCATAAAATGATGTTAGGACTGTTAGGAGACACATGGAGTGCTTTACTTTCAAATTTCAATATCTCTTCATTTTTATCGTATCATGTCTGAATGGAGAAAACATTAATCTCACTTTGCAAAAAGATTTATATATCTAAGTCGTACACTCTTGTCAGAGTGGTCGTGGTTGCTTTGATGCGTTGTCTTTGGCTTGGACACCTCTGATGGCAATGTGACGCCATTTTTGCCTATTAATGGCGTCACGAGAGCATTGGGTCATGGATGCGTCAGTGGCCTTTTTGATAAGATCAGATTAAAAAAAAGAACAAGAAAAAGATTTAAGTAGCGAAAAATTACTATAATACTTTGTGTCTTAGTAGCGAATACTATAATGATGCACATACCTTTATGAAGTACCGTTTCAGAGAAAGATGTGACCAAAAAGTCTAAATATCTTGCAAAAGTCACAATACAAAGGCAGATAGATGGTGATATAGAAAAATTCTACCATCTCAAGGTATGGCAGCGGCTTGTATGTCTTCAACCTACCGCTATGATGTCTCTTGACAGCCGCGAATGTATCAAGTAAGAAGCGATCCCACTAATGTGCCCCTGTGAATTCGCCCACTTTACCTTATCCCGCCGCTCTGCTCCGACTTAGATTAATGGTCCTGGCTCATTGTTCTATAATCCACTATTACAATTAACACAACATATTTGTGTACCGTTGTCGTTTTGTATGATTAATTGATAGAAAATGATATTATAATGTTAATTAAAATTATTTTTCATACACAGTAAGGACTTTGCGTAAATTATATGTAATAATAGGTTTATATTATATACAATACACACAGAGAGAGAGATTACATACATTAATTTTTATTTTGTTCACTTTACATTTGTGTTATAATAAACAGCACCTCACGGTTACAGTTTACACCTGTCGTTTTTTCTTTATCTGAACTGTTTCCGGGATAAAACCATAGGGCTCATGTAAATGTGTAATATGTAAGTAAATGTGTAAATGTTACTCGCATTTACATTGGCTTAAAATCCAGCCATGGCGTACGATATACGACACACACTCGTTAAAAATGTGACATGTCCAATTTGGTCTGATTGACTAGACTGCATGTGAAATCCGACTCGTCGCCTCCGACTATAAACTCAATTTAGTGCTACATTCGATCTGTAACTAGTAAAAATTGTCCATTGAGCCTCGCGGGTTCAGTGATCTGTACTTCAAATATTACTTACTATCATATCATCAACTATTTTCACCACGCGCTCGAGTATTATTTTAAAATAATGTTATGAATCTCTGAACTATTTACGTGTTTTTTTCACTTGCATCTACTTAATGAAATGCTGTGGGTAGATACTTTTATGAAAAGGCCACGTATGTACATTAACAAAAACATTGATCAAATCTTGTTTAAAACTAAATAAATTGCTTTTCATCAACGTCAAATAAAGGTCAAAATAACGTCTACTTTGATCATGTTCGATACTAGAGCATCAAACAAGTTGAGATTGACTGACAAGCGGCAGCAAAGTTTTGGAAAATATTACTTCCGAAACTCAGAGTTAAGTTAAGTTATTAGCAGACATAGCAAATTTAAAAATAAACAGGAAATTAGAAAATAAAAAACGTAAATGTAAACTTGAAAATTGCAAGTAAACAAATGAGGTTTGCTACGAGTATTTAACCAACTCTGTGACTCCAAATTTCTTAGCCTAACAAATTAATTTCAAGAACTCTCGACCTTATCCTGTATTACGAACGAGTATTTGCCAATACTTGTTGGGCTGAAGGTATCATTAAGGTGTATAAATCGTATTTTTCCCTCCGTATGTAATATAGATGCAGATAACGCGCTCATTTAGCCCTGGAGCGGAGCGCTGCCGCATCCCTCCCTAACAAGATTTGTGCAAACAAAGTTTCAAATCAGTAAGGTAATGATGCTTTCAGTACGTGTTTGCATGTTAACACATGGAAATATGAAATAAATTGAAATTTAGTTCACGGTGGGAACGTTATTTGATACATTTATTAATATGGATATCTCTGACCAATCTTGAATCTGTCGCCAAGCACCTATCGGTGTGTTCCGGCAGCCTCACTTGAGAGCCAGTTCCCAGTCCAGGTGTAGCGTGGCGCCATCTTCGACCACATCGTCATTTAACATCAGGTGACTTGTGGTCAAACGCTACCCTGTAAATAGTAAAAAAAAAAAAAAAAAATATCGGCAGATTCCTAGAACTATTGAACCATGGACCACCATGCATTTTGTTGTGCTTTCAGAATCTAGAAAACGATTCTCTGAAAATATGTAATATTATTATGTTTCATCAATATATTTTTAAATTCAAATCATTTCAAACCATACCTACATTTCATTCATCATATATGTATATTAAATTATACGTACATACAGATTATTCATATATTTATATTACTATATTTATATTATAACTCAACGCTAAATTTTTTTTTGTAAATAATATGTATACATGTATATTTTTTGGATTAAATATTAAGACAGGACAGGTATTATTTAATACTCAAAGTTTTATTAGAATCATCTAACTAGCTAGCTTCATGCGCATCAGCGTATGAATCTAGCTGCACCCTACAGTTACTTTCGTCCTTTTCTCCACGTTTTAGTGTGAAGAAGAAAATTAATAAGCATTTTTATTCACAAATTTCTCCACTTATAAGTGTGAGTGAAATGATATAAAGTATATAAATAAAGCGTGTTACTACTATCTCGTCTATACAAAACTCATTGAAGAGGAAACATCTTCCCGTGTTACGATTCCAAAGAAACATAAACAATCGATACTCTCTCCAGTTTCTTCAAGCCAGTGCTTTTTGCCTGAAATTACAGTGTATAAAATGTGTCTCGTCGCTCCAGTTCGCTAAATTGAATGAAAAGTATTTGTGTACAAAGTGAGCCGATAATCGATGCTGTTGAATATTTCAAACAGACGGGACGTGATCAAAATAAAATACCTTATGTATAAAATTTTATAGGGAGGAAAATATAGCGGGTGGTCTTTCGTCTCGCGCACCTCTGATTGTCGTGCATTTTAAAAGTGGCTCAACGAGCTATAAACAGTGCTAATGGTTTTCTGTAGTATCTTTGTCATCTTTTTTTATACCTACATACATTTTTGTTTTTCTTCTACTCACGTTTTTGTAAAACATTTTGAGAAGGACATATTCAATAACTATAAACATAACTACGTAAGGACCTATCGAATCCATGACAAAAATGTCTAACTCTACTAACGGTATGCCTCGCGGCTTTGCCCGAAAAAGAAGAAAAAGAAGTTGAAGTAGGTACTTCATCACCCCATTTCACTTTTAGGGTTAGAATTTCGTAAAACAACGTTACCTAAAGTACATACCATCTAAATTTCATGTTTCTAGAACCAGGGGCTTAGGTTCTGCGTTGATATGTAAATCAAGTTGTTTTTCATCATCTTTTGATGTGATATATCTACATATCGCACTGCACCAAAGTCTACTGATACCTTTACTATGATTTAGTTAATTTAGTTGATCATTAAATCGATTGCCAAATGTAAGCTATAGCTCTTGACGTTGACATAGCCCAAAATACCGAAACGTAACCGACAGCCGTCCTTCCAACAACGTGCCGTAGGTTGCCCGCAAATCAAAACTGAGTAAATGGAATATGTCAGGATTGAGCGGGGCGTAGGACAAGGGACCGCCTATTCACATTAAACCATTCGTCTGTTTATTGACGCTAAATTGGATATTCACGACGGCTAAATAACGCTCCTCATATTTTTGTTTACACACTTCATATGTGAAAGGTTTCATGAAAAATTGCGGATGAAAAACATGAAGAAAGTCCAATTAGAGATTTTCATTTAGTTCAACATACAAACACAATGCAAATGAAAGAACTTTATTTGCTCTACCATTTGTGAAATGAAAATAAAGCTGAAGTCTACAAGCCGATCATAGCGGCGGCAGCGCCGAAAAAACTGTGAAAAAGAATCCATTATTAGATGATCCAGTTTAATCCTTCTTTTTCTGCTTTAACTGGTTATTCTGCTCTCCTTTCCGAAATTAATTTGAATTGTATGAAAAAGTAATAAGTTTGGACAAACTTTATAAAATGCTCTTGAAAGCTGTAATGAATTCAGGTACCTAAAATACTAAAAAGAAACTAAAGAGGGCCAGGCTTAAACGATGAATTTTACCGTAAAATATTGTGTATTATGCAATATTTTGCGCATTGCTTCATCAGACGTTGCTCACGGAACACAATGCTCTAGACAGGCCTTGTGCCTAAGGCCCGTCAAAGCTATTGCGTGACAATAATTGATCATTTGAATGCAAGGTGTGATTCAGTTATATTGCACTGTAAAAATATTGGGCAAAGCTATTGTCGGTCTAAAATGCCCACACCCTACATTAAAAAATAGGTTCAACAAACAAATTTTAATATTTATCTATAGTTTCGCTTTTATTGCAATGTTGCAAGATTTTTATTGTACATGTAATTTCGTTTAATGGCTTTTTCTTATCCCATTGGTCATCAAGTCAAGAGTGAATACTGGTTAGGTATGGTACATCATCAACCATCAAAACTGAACTAGACGCTACGCAGTAAAGTTTATTGTATTATGGATGAAGATTTAACCAAAGTTGTCGCTGTATAACAGCTTCCAAAGTTGCTGCAAGACATTAGCTCTTCGCAACTGTGGGGTAAGAAAATAATTTTGCACAATCTATTTCAATTATTGAGTGTGATTGCGATGTTCTTCCCGCCTCGGTCGGCTAGCGCAAACCGCCCTCAAGCGGCGTATAATTTCTAAACAGCCAGTCTCCCGTCAAAATATCACTGCATATCACAGTACACTGATTCCCAACGAAAACGGCTACGAGTGCTGAGACAGCGTATGATAACTTCCACGCCAGTAGCGTGTATCTGTGACGCGATCTCTTTCGAGTCACCTCTTTAAACTAAAAAGACGCATCACGAAAAAGACTTTTTAGCTGGAGAGAAGTTTTGTTGGTGTGTTTTTAGTTATTGACTGATATTTTTTTAGTAGGATAAAAAAATGGGGAATGGCACACCGCATCTCCATTATATTATCTTGAAGCTTCGAAAACCAGGTTTCACTGCCATGGGAAATTTGAATCTCACATCTTATCTCATTTCACAAAGTCCTAAATAGTTGAATACTAGTTCTTAGACTTAGTATTGTTTCTCGCAAATACTTATATTATGTGTTGTTGAGACATCGTGTTGGTCTGACGTCACTTGTCAGCATCATCGCAACCTTTACCACTGACCAACCAGAGCAACGTAGTGCTTAAGCACCGTGTCTAGACTCCGTCTGTGTGAAGTACCCACACGCAAACACGACGGTGTGGGTGCAACGGGCTATTGATTCATGATTCATGTCGGAATTTATGCCCACTCCCTTGCTCTTAATCAGAAGTACGTCAGCGCAAAAAGGACAGAGGCTCACCTGCTGTAGACCAAGAGCTAGTACTCATTCCGCCATCATCATAAGCTACCGCCATTCTAATGTTTTTTTTATTAATCAATATAAGTAAAAAGAACAAAAAACACAGATTGGCCTTTTTAAACTGTAATGCACCTTATTTTCTTTTTACTTATTTACTGCTTTTGTAAAGTATGGGGCCGGTGTCGTACTGAAAATTTTGAATCACAAGTGGTTGTAACTTTTTCTTGGCCGTTGTTATTATATTTATGTATTTTCCGTAGAAAATGTCACACACACTAATGAAAACACTTTTATTTTAATTCAGTTCATTTATTTTTGGCACAAATATCTTGTACCACAACGTAGAAAATATTTATTCTACTCCTAACATTTTTAGGCTTATTCAACGTACCTCACTGGTTGGAGTATGTGAATAAAAAACAACCTCACTTAACATGCAGGGGTAGTTACGCGTATTTTTTATTTTCTCCATTTTTCGCAACTTTGTAGGGAGGTATTATAAATATTTTTCACTGTGCCAAAGTTTTGCCTTATTGCACGAGTCCATAGTCCCTCTGATAAATTACAGTGGTACACAGGAGGAGAGACAAAGAGACCAGACTGACAAAGCGAAATTATAATACTTCTGTGTTGAAATTAAGGATCTATAAAAATGTCTCATTAAAAGTACTTATGGAAGTTAGGACTAGCAGTAGCTCTCAGCCTAAACTATTCGCGTGGCTGAAATGCCACCGCAGCCGGAACTTATCCTGTTATGCTGGCGTCAAGCACTCATTAATAACGGGACCCGATGTTTTCTGCAAATATGTACCTTGGATATAAATACAGGACCGTTATGTGGACTTGAGGCCTTTTATGGATAGGGATTCTAACTGTGGTGCATTCTTATAATCCTTTTAATAAAATTCTTAGCACTGACTGACAGACAACGTACAACCTTAACCGGTGTAGGATAGTTATGGAAAAAAAAATTAACAGCCAGGAAAACCTAAGAAACTTCACTGAGAAGGCCAACAAAAATGCTTTTATTATTTTTTATATTGATACATTTTTAATGTTCTAATGAAAAAAGTATTATGCCGTAATTGGGGCTAATTACAACCAATTTTTTTATGTAGTTACATCTTTAAAAAGTATAAGAAAAGTAGAAATAAAAGAAGGCGTAGAGAGGAGGTGAGGTAAGCAGTTTAATTAAAAAAAATATTACAACGCCCACGTATCACATACTCGAACGTAGCTTTGAATTGTTAACTATGATTCCCTGTAACTAGGGTGTCGGAAGCTACGTGAATCGGGGTACCACACGGAGCAAATAACTTGTGTTTTTTGTTTTTCGATCTACGAATAAATAATAAGTCATTTATTCGTAGTTTTCAATTCATAAATATTTGTCCCGTAACAGGAACCTAGCGCGCGATCTTAGACTTCCCAGTACCTCAGACAGTTATTTTCCTGTATTTCAAAGTTTAAATATCAAAGTAACAACAAAGTACCTACTCGTTTGTAAAGAAAGGTTCTCGAATTTTGAACTTCTATACTGAAAGGCCTTCCGAAGATTGTCGTCTCCAGCAGACCTCCTCGGCCTTGGTGGACCTTATTAAAAATTTGTGACAAATTAGCTATGCTCAGTGTTGGCTTTATTTCTCAAGTTCTGAAGAGCATTAAATTTTCACGAAATTGCTTTCAAACTTTTCCTCCCCCAATAAGCTCCGGCTCAATTTCCGGAGGCATAGTTTTGATCACATAGTCCACTGTTGTGTATTAAATTCACCTTCATAGAACCGACATGACTCGTGGCGGTGTACGTATTTTGTAATGGAATCGGTGTTTTACCAACCGCGGGCGGGGCTCGATTCATAACGGTTAAAAGGTTTCAATTGTTGAAATGGTTTTTGATTTCGTATTTCCTGCAGCGGCTTATATTCATTCGCCTACCACTTTATCCGGGTGTCAGAATTGTAAATGAGTGGGCTCCGTAAGCGGACTACATAGTTATTCGTAGGTATAGGTTTAGACGTCGAGTGGCGGTGGCAGTACGAATATAGCGCCAGCCGGAGTTGCCTTAATAATTCAACAGTGCAATGCTTTTACAAAACCTGTCGACGTCAATCCTAATTTAGCGCCGCCGATCGAGCCGCTTTCGGAAAGTGTCGCTAGACAAATGGAACTCTCCTGTTTTAGCGCAACACCTAATTTTGTCGAATGGACATTTCGATGGTCAAGAATACATTTATTTTATATTTGAATGCGGATTTTCTTCATGAGTGCTTCTAATGGTATGAGTATGGTTATAGGTAGATTACAATACCTGTTTTTGAAACAAACATTTTAACAGACAGAAAGTTTTACACTAATCATCATCATCATCATTACCATCATCATCACATCACATCATTTTAGTGTTGTAAATACAAAATATTTGAGAGTGAGTGTGTATGTTTGTAACTTCCTCACGGATTGCATTAAAATTTGGAATATATACCTGATACCTTGGATTAACACTAGGCTACTTTTTTATCCCGGAATATAAGGTTTTTGAGATGTAACAGAAAAGTTGCGATTGAGAATGTGGCTTCTTGTTCTATAAGAAACGCTTTTAAAAAAGACAATTACTCTAAAGCAGCACATTTGAAGTAACTGAATAAACTACTCCTAGCTATCCAACTGTAAACACTTTATATGACTCAAGTTGCACTAACTTTAAGACAGTAGCACTAATACGCGCGATGTTGCTAAAAGCTAAGTGACAACGAAAGCACTTTACATACGGCACGTCACAAGTTAATGTAAATAAAATGAAGTCGAGCGGTAGCATGCAGGTGCGAAGAAACTTCGGCTTAAGCAATCTGCTGCAAGTTTGTTAGTCTGGTGCCTTCTGCGGTCGCAACAAGGCTTGCGCCTTCAACCAACTTTCAGTCTGTCTGTTGCCTCTTTGGCGTCTTTAAAAGCGAATTTGGATATTTAGTGCAGAGCGGTTAACTGTGTCTTTGTTTAGTTAGTTTTCTTCTGAGATGCAAGAGGTTTTACCAATATGATCAATTATATAAGACAAGTTGCGCCTCGCGGTTACACCGGCAGGTTTCCTATTTTCCAAATCTTTTTCTAAGAAAAAATGTAGCTAATGTGTTAATCTTGAACATAAGTTATTTCCATTCTAAATTTCATTCTAATCCGTTGGGTCGCTTTAGTGTGAAATAGTAACAAAAAATATACACATTCGCAGTTTTAATATTTGTTACTGTGATATGATCAATATTAACAATTATTACAAATATGATGATCACTTGATAATCTTTTTTTTAGAAAAGCTTTATAATTGAATACGAATCAATATCAATCAATATACAAGTTAAAATTAATCCCATTGACTTTTGAATCTACTTCTTGTTAGCTAACCAAAGTTTTCTTGAATAACTTTTCCGTTTGAAAACTAGATTTAATTCATAACAATAACTATAGCATCGTTAACGAAACGTTTCCCTGAAATTGATCTTTATTTGAGAAAGTTAAAACAATATCTTCAAAAGCTAAAACCAAATTTGGAGGTTTTATTAGGACGCAATAATAAAGTTACGAACCTTTGAGATTCAAATAATTAAGAAGGCGAATTCGAACATAAGGGTTACCCATTGTCTTATTATTGTTTCTTGGCTCATTGGCTTAGAAACCGTTTCTCCATTATGGTCCCTATGTGTGTAAAAAAAAATAGACTTGTAACATGAATGATCATGATCACTCTGTGATCACACATACACATCATCACACATCATGATCACACACATACAGACACGTATACACGCTTAAACACTTTTGTGTGTTTTGAAGGATAGGTATTTTAGGATTTCCTTAAATACCCATATGTAATAATTTAATCATTGGGATAATGTAGGTAAGTGCTCACCACCTAATATGACAATACACCACGCAAAGACCAAGAGACATAATAATATTAATAATAAACCACAATGAGATTAATATCTCTCTCTAATTGCTGTCATTATTTGTTCAGCAACTTAAATAGCAGAAAACAAGCAAATTTTCGTCAATTCTTCAACATAAAAGCTGAAAGGAATTACAGCATTAAAACCTACTGCCAATTTGAAGGAAAGTTTTTATTTGATCGATGATAAATAGAAACAAAGATAAGAGCTAAATGAGGGTGCGAACTCCGTCTAAAGGAACAATCAAAGGGCCGACCCGTGTTCTTGTGACGGGGAAACTCTAATTAATTGAAATGTTTATAACATCGGCCTTGGGCCGGGCGCCGTGTATCTGCTATCCAATTTCGGAAGTTGTTAAAATTAAATAACATCAATTAACGTCGTATATACGACGCAGTTAGTGTTATTTCATTTTGATTATTAGTGTAATACTGTTGGAGATAGTTTTACTTGTTTCAATCGTACCAGTTCAAATAAATATGCCCGAAGTATGTAGGTATCAAAAGAAAATGTGAGTTTGTATTTTTCTAAGCAATAGTAAACCTAATAAAAATGGAACAAATCAAACAATGACATCTACCCAATTTTTTTGTCTTTCCACTTTTTGCAAAAAAAAATGTTTTATACCTACTCTAGCAGAATACGAAAAGCACCAGTACGATACGATTTTACAACTAGCCTCGTTTTCACATCGAAAATGCAAACATTAGGAGGCTCAAATAGTGAAAATGTTCAAGTATTTCTTAGAAGCACAAATGTATCAAATTAATTTACCATAATATAATACCAAATAACATTGAGATATTTTTATAATACAAAATGTACGAAGAACATTTATTTTATCTTCCTTTAACGTCAAGGTTATTTCTGAGAATATAAAAACGGAGAATGTAAGACAATACCTGAGAAGAGTACCTATAGTACAAAGAAAAATGTAGAGAAATATTATCCAAAGTTATGATGTTTTATGATGCTTTAAAGTAATTTAATCAAAGGGAAGTTACCCCAAACATAAAGTTGAATCCCTTAGCACAAGGGTCCTGTTTATAAATTCTCCAATGTAATAGTTTGGGATTTACTTATTTTACTGAAGCCTTCCTGTTGGCTGGGATTTAATCGTAATTACTTAGACAAAATATGTTCAATGCTGGGTGTGCAGTTTATTTTAATTAGGTCAACGTTGATATATGTAGCGACTTGATTTTCTCGGCAAATTAAATTTTATGTGGGCTTTTATGTTACAATAAAGCATAGTTTTCGTTGCCTTTAAAATTATGAACAAAACATTGATGGTAAATTTGTTTTAAACTAATGGTGCAATGATTAGACGACGCGGTAGCCGAGTTGGTAGTGTCCCTGCCTGCGAAGCTAACGGTCCCGGGTTCGAATCCCGGTAAGGCCAAATATATGTGTGATGAGCACGAATGTTTGTACCTGAGTCTTGGATATTTCTATCTATATAAGTATTTATTTCTCTATATAAGTATGTATATCGTTGTCTAGTACCCATAACACAAGTTTCGAGCTTAATTTAGGGCTAGATCAATTTGTGTGCAATTGTCCCCGATATTTATTTATTTATTATTTATTTATTATATTTAATAGGCTTATGACGGCTTTTCTATCCTGGTTTCGGTATATACCTATGTATGTGTAGGTAAAATAATATGTTAATAAATCCTGGGCACTGTTATTCCATAATGTATTCCAATAGGGATTTAAGTCAATAATAAAATCAATCTGACCGGATTCGAACTTCTGAAAAGTAACTTTTCCATCATGATGGATATATAAGGGCACCTCATATAGATAAATAATAGCTACAATCTCTAAGTAATTTTTAACCCATTTCAAAAAAGGAGGAGGTTCTCAACTCGTCCGATATATTTTTTATTTCATCTAATATTTAAATTTAAATTATATATAAATGCGAAAGTAACTGTCTGTCTGTCTGTTACGCTTTCACGCCTAAACTACTGACCCGATTTAAATGAATTTTGGTACGGAGATATTTTGAACCCTGGGGAAGGACATAGAATTATTTTTATCGCGATAAACTGTAGCCCACGCGGGTGAAACCGTGGGGAACAGCTAGTTTTCAAATAAATCTATCATTTGTTTCTCAGATTGCACACCATACCTACATCTATCTTTACATATTTGTGTACCCTTCTCAACCCATTTTCAATTGAGGAGTAAACTAGAAATAGCTTTCCTTTCTTTTTACATCATTTTCACATAAAACTGTCGAAGTTTACCATTACCGTGCTCATATAAACATATAACTAAAACTAGCGAGGGTACCAATTTAAACACCTTTCACGTTTTCTTACGTGTTGTTTATAAGTCCAGTCCATTTTCTCGGGTAAAGTGGCGTCTGGTTGGAGGTAGTTATATTAACGTAGTTTCAGTTCAACTCCGGCCTTTGCATCATTAATAATATTACTAGTTTTGCGCAGTCTTGATTTTACCGAGTAAATAGCAAATCAATAGCATTATACGATGTGAATTCATGAGGAACGGCATGTCCAAGAGCCAAGTAAAGTACCATCCCTTTGAAAAGCAAAATAAAATATTGAATAAACAATAACAAACCCGAGTTCAGGCATTCGGAAACAGATTTGATTGTTTTATATATAAACTACGAGGGACACATAAATCGTGGTTCCACAAAACTTATTACAGTTGAAAATAGATTTTTTGCTCTCCCCATTTTGCTCCGGCGAGTTACAAACAAGTTGAGACACCGCGATATGTTACCGTGTAAATAATGCTATTCAATTGGTATTGAACACTAACAGACAGACAAAGCATATATAAAAGAGTTACAATTCTAGCAACATAGATTTGTAGAGCTGCTTTATGAGTTGGTATTAATATGTCATCAATTAAAAACTGGTTGCAAGGAGGAGGTGGCTTGGTATAAATGATTTCTAAAATCCTATCTAAAATGACAAATAAAAATAAAGCGTTGAACGAAAATAATATTTTAAGGGTTCTTTTGCGTTTAGCCACGTGTCACCTGATGAAATGAAGATGTGGTTGAAGGTAGCGCCACGCTACACCTGGTTTGGAATTTGACTCTCAAGTGAGGCTGCCGGAATACATTGATAGATGCTTGGCGACAGATTCTTAACCTAATGGTAGTAGCCAGCCAGGCTAGCACTAGAAATGCCCTACTACCAAGCTCCGGTTCATGTTTTCCTTTACCGAAAGCGCAAAAGCTTATTGTAGGGTTTGAACTTACGAGCCAACGTTACTTCCACTGAGGCATCATCGTTAAAAAATTGTTTTAGTACGAAATAGTATAGAAGTCTGGAAGTACAACTTGCTGGAGTAAAAACTACTTTTTATACAATGTTGAAACGAGACTTTCTCGACGCGTTTGTTTTATCGATAGAACTTCGTTATAAATTTGAAATTGATTCTGCAAAGAGATTAGGTACTAACGTTACTCATTCCCCCCAAGAATGTAAGTCTAGGAACTTTGTATCTTCATTACAATATGCGGAAAACATGCAAACTTTCATGTAACTTATCATCCGATTAAGCTCACGTGAAACGTGCAAGAGCTTTTGCATGCTAAATTAGCGTCTCAACTCAAGCGCATTTTAATCTTGTATTATATTTCTGGAACACGGAGAACTGTAAATTGATTAGCTGTAATCGAGTTTATCCTATCTGTGGAACGGATTTAATTTGTCTGCATAAAACCTTATTTTCTTTAAACATGGTACATTCCGTACATACTCGTACTTTAGTACTTAAATGTTAAGAAGATAGGTGGAAAAATCTGATCCGACTTGCGCGCGCTGTACCACCGTATCCTCACTGGAAAGTTGAGAAATCGTATTCAAGGTTTAGTTTTTTATTAGGTAATTTGTGAGGGAAACGAGCTAGTCGTCCGTCTGATGGTATATACGTCATATTTGTTCATTACAGTTACAGCAAACACCCACAAATTAAGAAACTGTCGCCAAGCCCCTGTAAGGTGTGTTCCGGTGGCCTCACTTGAGAGCCAGGGGGCCTACTCCAACTTGGTGAATCCGATGTATCGGCCGATACTTCGGGCGTTTCCTACTCCAACTTGCATTTGTTTCCGTCGGTTTACATTCAATCCGTCCGAACTTTGTTTGACGTTTTTTTGATCGCAAAAGCCTACTTTAATGGCATAAATCCGTCCGATAATTCGAGTTTGACAAGAGTTTTATCGCATAGAAGTATAAGACGTATAACTCTATGTTTTATCGGTGATTTGGTGTCAAAATTGACAACAGCAAAATAGCTAACTTATACAATTTTATTGAGTTTTAATATTGTTCATTGTTGGAAGAGTAACATATCGTGTTTAAAATTCTTGAAAAATGGCAGTACGTATGTTTTTGGTGGAACAAGCCCTCGCTGAAGAACGTTTGGAACGCAAAAGGAATTGCAGACGCCTTCGTGATTCTTTTAGCGCTAATTTAGTGCCCGACACTGAGTTTGTAGCTAATTATAGACTCAGCCGGACACTTTATGAGGAGTTTTGCCAGGACATATATATTTTTATATTTGCTTAAGAAGTTTTGTTGCGTCAGCTTTTTCGAGCAAAGAGGGCCTACTCCAACTTGGCGAATCCTATGTATCGGGCTCATCCGACGACCGACCGAACTTACGATTCTTACCCTACTCCAACTTCACATCGGATCGGCTTGATTTCGTCGGAACCATAAACAATCACAGGAGGAGTTGCGGATCGAATGAAATGAACCACTAGAGTTGGACGTTTCGTCATATAAAATCATAACTTGTCATCAAAGTCGAAAGTGACTTCGTTTATTTGTTGAAATATCGAGTAATATTAAACTGTGTGTTACGGAAAAATATTATTGCGTTCAATTAATTATTTTCAAACATTTAGAAGTGCAATATTTCCAAAGTTATACGAAAAATTTAACGAAAGTAAAGCAGACGCAACAAAACTTCTTTGCCACTTATAAAAAAAAGTTATACTTTGACGTCTTTAGTCTATTTGACGGTTAGAGCAAAATCATATTGTAAACAAACTACTCGAGTCTAACTGATTTTTCTCACAAAAGATATAAATGCAACACAAAATGAGTGCGGTTTTAAAGCGCGGGAGCCTAATATTTTGTTGCATGTCATTTATCAAGTGCTAGGTGAAGAATCAAGCGGTGAAATGGATGCAGCGACTTTGTGAAATTGGAACAGAAACAAGCCTATTATATAGCCAAATCACCCTTAAATATACTAAATAAATTTGCCAGTTCACCCGTGGACATGTGCCCTTTGGGTTTATCGTTTACTCATGTTTGTATTACTGAAGTTTCGAAGCGAAACTTACTTTACAAGAAACATTGCACACACAAAGACATGTCTACACTGATGGCGTCTGCAGTGGGCTGAAATTTGTCCAACGCTGAACGCCATGGGTGGGTGTACCAAAACTACGAAGCAGTGGCGGCGGCACTCTGCGGATCAAGCTGATAGCTATGTGCTGTGCGTGACAGACTGTTCTGATTAGAAGAACGCTGTGTGAAAACTGAGAGACAATGAAATGTAGAACTAGCTGGCATAAGGATTGCAGTTGTAGAATTATGTAGCTCATAGAGCAGCTGCATGCGAGAAATGTTTAGATTTTGAATAATATTATACACTGTCTTCTTTGTATTATTTGTTTGATTTGCCTTTATATATAACTTCCATCATTGTTATGTAGTGATTGTTGATATAGGCCCACACTTAGATAGGTACAATATTGATATTAAACTGAGTAATATTGATATTAAACTTATCCTATTACTAATCCTACTATCCCATCATACTAATCCTACTACTATGTGTGTGTGTGTGTCTGAAAGTTTGTTGCCACGTACTACCGAAACTACTAAACCGATTTTGATGAAATTTGAAATGGAGATAGCTTATACTCTGGATTAATACATAGACTTTTTATCCCGGAAAACGGTTTCTGCGGGATAGTGAGAAGACGCGGGTGAATCCGCCGGGCGCAAATAATAAATAATAATTATTTATTCATAGGGTTTCTTTCCTTCACCAAAAACATACGCACTGCCATTTCTTTACAATTTCAAGCGCGACTTATTTACTTTTCCATCAAAAACAATCACAAAAATCAAGAAATTTTAAATAATTCATACATTTAGATACTTACGATAATCACAAGATAGCTATTTTGCTATCGTGAATTTTGACACTAAATCACCGATAAAACTCTTGTCAAACTCGAATTATCGGTCGGAATTATGCAGTTAGAGTAGGGTTTACGATCAAACAAACGTCAAACAAAGTTCAGACGCTGTGAACGAAAATCCGAGCCAACCGACGGAAACAAGTGCAAGTTGGAGTAGGAAACGCACGAAGTATCGGCCGATACATCGGATTTGACAAGTTAGAGTAGACGCCATGTTTCGTTAAATTTCTTGTAACTTTAGAAATATTGCACTTTTATATGTTTGAAAATATTTAATTAAACGCAATAATCTTTTTCCGTAACACACAGTTTAATATTACTCGATATTTCAACAAATAAACGAAGTCGAAAGTTTTGATGACCAGGAGATATGATTTTTTATGACGAAATATCCAACTCTAGTGGTTCATTTCATTCGATCCGCAACTCCTCCTATGATTGTTTATGGTTCCGACGACACCAAGTCGCGCCGATGTGAAGTTGGAGTAGGGTAAGAATCGTAAGTTCGGTCGGGCGTCGGACGAGCCCGATACATCGGATTCGCCAAGTTGGAGTAGGCCCTCAGTTTCCAATTCAGGTGTAGCGTGACGCCATCTTCGACCACATCGTCACTTAACATCAGGTGACTTGTGGTCAAAGGCTACCCTGTAAGTAGTGAGAAAAAAATGCCACTCAGCGTTTTGATTTTCAATATTTCAAAATTATTTGCGGCAATGCACTGCACTCGTCACTTTGAAGACATAAGTTGGCACAAATCTTTATGCCCTATAAGTAATTTCCCTTTCAATTACAGAACCCTAAAATCCGTAGATGAATCGCATTAATACAAAAATACAATCTAAATACATAAAGCTCAAAGGTGACTGACTGACATAGTGATCTATCAACGCACAGCCCAAACCACTGGACAAATCGTTCGGGCTGAAATTTGGCATGCAGGTAGATGTTATGACGTAGGCATCCGCTAAGAAAGGATTTTAATTAATTCTACCCCCAATGGGATAAAATAGGGGATGAAAATTTGTATGAAACTTTGTCAATTTTAAACCGATCGGGCTTTGACTTTGCATGCATAAAGCTGTAGCCCATGCGGGTGAAACCGCGGGGAACAGCTAGTTATCAATTAAAACGTTAAAATGAAACAGATATTTTACTTGGTACTTGATTACCAGAAGTGAACAGACCTGAACTATTAACGCCCTGTACCATTCAAATCAATTAAAGCCTTTAGACTTTTACTTAGTACTTAGATGCCTATCTATCGGAAACTACTCAACCGAGCCAATCAGTAGATCCCTACCTGAAGTGGATGCTCACTCAACATACACAAAGGGTAGTAAGACGGAGGAGCAAATTGCTCTTAGCAGTGGTGATGTACTGGTAAACGCATTACCTTCCTGATGGAGCAATCGAGCAGACACTCTAACTTTAATGAGCTAGATTAAAAATCGATACGATAAGTGATGTGCTCCATTAAACATTAATTTAATGCAAGGCTGTATTTCGATGAAAATTTTGTCGAAAAAGCGGATACGCGTTTTTGTTACATTACTTTTTGTAGATAGCTCATCATTATACCGATATACTCATACGAGTTGACTATGTATGGACTAATGGGCAAAGTTTCTAGTGAAGTTTCGGGGCTTAAAGAAATTTAAAAGCTATAGCAAGTTTTACAGTTGCCGTTTTAAAGTGATCACATGTTGTATCCTACTGAATATTTATATACATATTTTGAAGTTTGAAGTTTACAATGAGATTTTGAACTGTTGTAATTCATAATTTTGGATGGCACTAAAAAGTAAGGGGCTAGCGTGACGCTCACCATCAGGCGAAAGATACGCTCGCCTCGTCACTTAACTCAGATTTTGACATATAACATTTTATTTAATTGATTGTTAAGCCTATTATGGTATATTTATAAGTTTAATTTTACTTAATATAGTAATACGAAGAACTAACAATCAACTATACGAAAGCTATTTAATCAAACTAAAGTTTTTCATACATGATTTTACAAAGTTGACCCAAAATATTTCAATACATAATGGAAACATAAGCTACTACATACATACAATTTAACAGCTGCTCCAAATGTACTACTAACTAATTACACGAAAAAAAAACCAGCTTAACAATTTGAGTATGTTCACTGCACTCGGAGATGACGAGAATGCTGAGTGGAGGCGAGCGACGGAACGCTTGTATACCGAGACCTCTCAGCTCTCACACTACACAACATCGTCATTGCACTTGACACCGTGAATATTCCACGTAGCTCCATGTCATTGTACAAACAAACTCACATTTAGCCGATCACCAAAAGGTATGCAGCAAAATTTCAAAGGACGAGTCCGAGATTGAGCTGATAATTAGGGATAATCACCTAAAACCATTCTGAATTCTCTGTTATTACAATAGTAAACAATCTAAAAAAATATATGTTATCAATGAACATGATATTTATTACATAACTGGAGACCCTTAGACGAAATGATGCAACAATAACTTTATATACGAAAATATTTTCAAAAGTGTATTCTTTTAAAAAGTTTTGATCAATTTTCTCCAGATCTATAATTACAAAGACTTGTTAGTACCTTCAAACTATTTTGATTATACTGCTTTATTTACTTTTAGCGTTTATTCTTTTGTTAGGTAGAACCAGATTGACATAAGGTCCCGTATGTTGCCTGTGGGGCACGATTTGTTTAGTCTGTACTGTTACTGATATATTCATAGTCTAAGTACTGCTTCTAAATAAGATAGACTTTTTTGGCGGCAATCGAATTGTCAACGTGAAAATTTTGTTTTTATTTCCAAAACTTTTCCAAAACGTTGCTTCGAGTGATAATGTGTAATATTGGTGGATTATTAACCATTATGTGTTCGTTAATGTGTACGAGTGTGGGAAATTGAAATAAAGTTGTGATAGTGACTTTTCGAGTTGTTCCAAAAAAGTCCGTGTAAAGTTTAAGTAAAGCGCCACTACTTTACTTAAACACTTTCCTCATCCCTTCATCTCATCATCATCATTTAAACTTGATTCAACTCTTTTGAGTTTAGAATATTTTAAACTTGACACTGGCAAATACATTAATCGTGTGACGCCATAACAAAAAAAAAAAATGATAGCTGACATTAGTATCCCATTACTCTTGCAGATAAATAAATACTTCACCTACTTTCTACTTGATTGATTCCACATTAATCATTGAGCGACTAACATTATTCCAGTTTCCGTGGCCCGTCCTAAAGAAGCAAACTGGAAACAACAGGAAACAAAGTGATAAATATGGATAGGAGGACACCGTGGACGACCCTAAAAGCTTTCCCTATGTCGACAAATTAAAAACGAATAAAAGAGAGAAGCAAAAGACTGGCAAAATAAAATAATACCAAATGGGGAGACGGATAAAACCAAAATGAGAACACAAAAAGTTATTGAGAGAGCGGTAAACGTTCATGAAAACAAAATTATTCCACCCATTCTTATTAGTATTTCTATCGATTTAGTATAATACAAGAAACATACTTTTCATAAGCTACAAAGTAGTTTTATCAGAGTATAATATTTAAAGAGGGTATATTTAAGATTTGATCACTTGCGTTACGACTTTAACGTATATAGTATATTAAAACTCGATAATCTTTACCTTGATAACATCGTAACGTTGTAATGAAATTTGACGGTGGTTAGGTTGCGCTCCAGTATTGAAAACTGCCAACTCTCATTTCGTCATTCTTGCGTCGGAAGTTGAAAAGCTCTCAAAAAGGTTTTCCCTAAAGAGGTTTCATAATAAAATTCTTTGGTGTTTGGAGAGGCTGCCTTCATTTAAAATTATTCCAAAGTTTTGGATGATGTTTTAATGCCAGGAAAACGACCTCGCGTCATCCTTTATCCCTTCACCACCAATGGCTTATGTATTTACTCTCTTAACATTACAAATACCAAACATTTTTAATGATGGTTGTAGATAATCCCTGGGGTCTAGGGAGACCGGGCTGTAGTGGACTGTATATTGAAGGATTCTTGCCGGCGGGCAGAAGGAAAACACAGGTTCTGACTTCAAGGCTCCGTATATTTCTTGCTTACTGGTGAACTGCTGGCGAACTACTACCACTTTCTCGCAAAAATGTCTCGCTTATATATGATTTAGAGGTCTCGCAACTAGCGGCGACAGGAGACCGCCTCTCTCGGCCGTTGGACCAATGGCGTCACCGTGACGGGTGATATTGCTGTCTCTTTCGGCGTGTAACCTATCTCTTTCTAACAATTCGGTGGTATCGCTATCCCTATTGGTTGTCTCTTTCTATTCTGCTAGTTGCGGGACTAACTACCTACATGCTATCCTAATCTTTATTACAATTTCTAATTATAAACATAAATCTAAGTTGCGTCGCTAACAATTTCCCCCCCAGTGCACGATTTATCTTGCACTCCTAATTCGGGTCGCGACGCTGCTGGCACGACGATGATGAGGCGCAAAGTAGGCCGCCTCAGCACTCCTCCCGCCGTCCGGACGTCCACGACTCTCGTTCTGCCGTCGGGGCTGACGTAGGTCTTGACGACTTCCCCTCGTGGCCATGTGTTCCGGGGTAGGGACGCATCGGCGATAATCGCGACGTCACCTTTCTCTGGATCCGTAGAACTTCTTCCGTTGAGTTTTCGTGGCATGAGAGTGGGTAGGTACTCTCGTAGCCATCTTTTCGTTTCCTTCGTTTTGTGAGGACGAAAGATTTCTTCCTTATTTTTCTTGTGGTATGGCTTCCACTTGGTGTCATCTCGCGCAGCGGCCGTGGCGAATCTCTTTTTCTTGCACAAGTCTATGAACATAAAGACTCGGGCTGTCGCACGAAGCAGGCGCGTCCAGCTTGAGAATCTTTCCGGGTCTGGTAGGTCATGTTCTCGGCTCACCGTAACGGTGGCAACTGTAGCTGGCTTCTTTTCTTCCCCAGTGAATTCGGTCTTCCAAAACTTTTTCGTAGGCCACTCTAACTCTGGCCGGTACAGGAACTCGGGGCCGCTGAACCATCTTGACGCGTGACTGAAGTCCCTGGGCACTTCTCTGGTCGCATCATCTGCAGGGTTCTGCTTTGTTGGGACCCATCTCCATTCATGTGGCTTTGTGAGGTCCTTGAGCTCTGCGAGACGATGAGCGACGAACGGTTTGAACCGTCGCGGATCGGACTTCATCACCTGAAGTACGGTACTGGAGTCGGACCAGTAGACTCTCTCGGTGACGTCTAGGTAGGTTTCTTCTGCGATCGTAGCAGCCAGTCTCGCTCCCAAAAGTGCGGCTTGCAGCTCTAGGCGCGGGATAGACACCGATTTGAGTGGTGTCACTCTGGCTTTTCCTGCTACGAGCGCGACGTTGACTTCACCGGAGGCGGTCGTTGTCCTCCAGTACGTAGCTGCTGCGTATGCGGTCTCGCTAGCGTCGACGAAGGTGTGAAGTTGTCCTTTTCTTTCTGATGTCGATAGACATCTGGGGACCTTCAGTTGATTCAGCGTCTGTACGTCGTCGATGTATTCCAGCCATAGTTGTTGAGATTCTTTGTTGATGGTCTCGTCCCACTGCGTTCCGGCTCTCCAAATATCTTGGATCAGTCTTTTTCCCTTTATCAAGACTGGTGCGACGAGTCCCATGGGGTCGAATGTAGACATAACTGCGCTCGTGACTTCTCTTTTCGTTGGTGCTCGGATTTCGTCAGCGATGTCGCTTGGCGTGTTTCTCAGGCCTATGTTGAAGGCCAGTGCATCTTCGTTTACGAGCCATCGTAAACCGAGCGTTTTCTCTTCTTCATTGCCGAGCCGTACTTCGTTCGGCGATTCTTCGTGCTTCGCTACTTGACGCAGTGCCTCTTTCTCGTTGCTGGCCCACTGTCTCAGCTCGAAACCGGCTGCCCTGTGGACTTTGTCGACCGCTTGCGCTGTTCGTGCAGCTTCTTCGGTGTTTGTAACGCTCTGAAGGTAATCGTCCATATAATGGTTATGAACGATCGCTTTGGCCGCTTCAGGATATTCCTTCTCATGTTCCTTGGCGTTCAGGTTCTTGACGAAAATAGCTGTGGCGGGTGATGACGCTGCTCCGAATATGACAGACGTCATTCTGTATTCTTTCGGCTTCTCGTGCCGATCTTCACCTCTCCACAGGTACCTCAAACTGTCGCGGTCTTCGTCGCGAATGCGGATCTGCAGGAACATCTCCTTTATGTCAGCTACCACTGCTACGGGCCCTTCTCTGAATCTGAGAAGTACTCCAAATAGTGATTGGAGTAGGTCGGGTCCTGGGAGCAGGGCGTCGTTCAAGCTCTTTCCTTCAAATCTTGCTGCGGCGTCAAACACAATGCGGGTCTTTTTCTTTATGGGATGCATCACTGCGAAGTGTGGCAGGTAGAAGGTCCTGCCCGGCGTGGAGTCGGCTGGCGCTTCTTCGGCGTACCCACTGGCAAGCAGGTGTTTCAATTGCCTTCCGTATTCCTCCTTCAATGTGGCGTTTTTGTCAAGCTTTCTCTCGATGCCTGTCAATCGACTGTGGGCCTGGACATAGTTGTTCGGTAGTGTTTCGTTGTCCGTTTTCCACAGAAGTCCAGATTCAAATCTTCCATCGGGTTGACGCCTCGAAGTTGCTTCGAGGACCGCCAGGGCTCTTCCGTCGGCGTCGTTGCTTGGGCGTCTTGGCTGTATGCCGATCGCTTCTAGATCAAAGTGTCGTTTGATCATCTCGTCCATCTGGTCTTCGTCACTTGCTTGTCGGCAGTGTTTGACGAAGTTTACCGGTGAAGCGTATCCGGAGAGGTAGCCATGTAGCACCCAGCCCAGGCCGGTGAGTGAAGCGACTGGTTCGTCTGGGTCACCCTTCAGAATCTTCCTGGAAACGATCAGTTCCCAGTTGTCTTGCCCGATGAGTAATGCTGGTCTCTCTCGATCGTAGAGTAGCTCGTTTTTCATGTTTTGCAAGTGCTTGCATTTCTCGACGGCTTCTTTGCCGACATACTGCGGTGATAACTTCAAGTGTGCTACGGTGCGGGCGCCTTTGAGAACTCTCTTGTCTCTGCGATGCGCTCCTTTGATCTTGAGGTCCATCCGCTGTGAGTCCATTTTCTCAATAAGTTTGCCACCGACGGTTTCTAGCGTTAGGGATTCTTCCTTCCCAGTGGCTCCGATCTTTGCCGCGATGTCGGCATCGATCAGTGAGACGGTCGATCCTTCGTCTAGCAAGGCGAGAATGCGCGCCGAGCCTTTGGGACCGTAGACGTCGACTGGGATTATTTTCAAATAAACTTTCTTCCCATCGGTAGCAGCGTACACGGACTTTACCACGTGCGTTAAGTTTTCTTCCGTGGTTTGATGACACGGTGAGAGGTCCTGCTTTTCTCGTTGCACTGGTGCTGTCGTTCGTTCCGAGTGCAACATTGTGTGATGCGGACGCTTGCATTTCTTGCAGCCTTGACCTCTGCAGTTGTTTCTTGCATGTCGTCGACGTAGACATCTGAAGCAGAGGTGCTTCTGTTTCGCTATTTCCCATCTAGCGTCGACGGTGGCTTCACGGAATTTCGTGCATTCCGTTACCCAATGTGTTTTTTCGCAATTCACGCAAAGCTTCTTCGATGACGTGGGTGGCTCATTTGTGGCTTCGTCGCCTTCGTGGGTCGAGTGAACGGGATATTTTGCGTTTCCTTTTTTCTTGCTCACGTCTACGGGCACGATTTTTCTGTACAGCTTAGCTTCGGCGCTCAGGAAGTCCCTCAGCTTGACTAATTCAGGGCCTTTGGCGCACTTTGATTCGAAGTCGAGCCATCTGGGACACTGAATCGGTGATAGCTTCGCCACGATGCTTCTGCAGAATTCCGCTGAGTACAAGTACTCAGGTTCGTCTAGAGCACGTATCGTTGTCACTGCGTTTTTGACGCAGCTAGCGAGGTAGCACAAATCCTTGGGCGAGTCTCCGAGTTTCGGGAGTTGCTTGATTTTCTCGAGTTCTGTTTGGACGAGCTGCTCCGGCCTTCCAAAATTTTCTTCTAGTGAATCCATCACTTCTTCGGGGTCGCAGGTGATAGACATTAGATATCTCACTGATTGATAAGCCGGTCCAAGTACCACTTTTCTCAGGCGAGCCATGTTCTGCACGTCGTTGAAATATCTTGAGCTGTCTTTGTATGCTCTCTTGAAAGGCAGCCAATCTTCATGTGCCCCATCAAAGATGGGCAAGTCTGTGTAACTGAACGACGTGTGCGGTACGGCAGGCTCTCGTTGTTTAGTGTTGTTGATCTTGATAGCTTCAGTCAGCTCTCTTAGATCACTTCTCAATGCGTTGTCTTGCATTGGTACCAACACGTTATCTTGCAGTGGTTCTTCCATATAGGTAGCTGTATTCTCCACCCATTGCTCTACTTGCGTAGATCGTTCGATTTCTAATTCCGCGCTCAATTGATCTTCGGACTGATAACAATTGGCGATTTCTACGTCATTCTGAGCGAGGATGGTGTTGAGACGGGCTTCTTCTATCTGGCATTGAATCAATCTTCTGTTTGCTTCCAACGAAGTTAATCTTGATGACATGACTGATCCTGGAACTACTGTTCTGCGAGGACCACATGTTCCCGAAGACGCGTACGGTGGAACTTGGTTTCCTCCAATGTTCTTCGGTTGCATGTTGGCTTCTGAAGGCGCTAACGGTGGAACTTGATTTCCTCCAATGTCCTTCTTTTTCATGCTCGCTTCTGAAGGCGCTAACGGTGGAACTTGATTTCCTCCAATGTCCTTCTTTTTCATGCTCGGCTTTTTTCTCTGGCGCGTTGCAGTCGAAGATGCGGCGGCGGAAGCACCAGCGGTCAATGTGACATTGCTGGCTCCGGGTCTAGCGGTATACGCGGCGTCTACTGGGGTGGTATGACGCTGCGAATTCGCGGGTGCCTGCATATCGGCTGCGGCATGCGCCTGCTGAGACGTCCGTGTCGATGCAGCGGCGGCAGCGGCGGCGGCGCGAGTACGAATCGGCATCGTAACTGACGCAGGAGCGCTCATACGGTAAGCGTCCGTCGCGGCGGGAATGGTCGCGGCGGGGCGCACGGGCGCCGGCATTCCAGCGGTGGAAACCGAGGGCGGGGCAGCGCCACGGGGCGCTACCGACGCGGCGGCGGAATGCACGAGCGGAGCTGTTCCTTTGTTGGCTGCTGTTGCTGCGGTGGACGTCGAGGCAGAAGTGCTCGTTTCAGCCGGCGTGTTGATCGACCAGGCGGTGGTAGTCGCCGTTTCGGCGGAATTCTCCTCGTCGTCGGTGCGTCCCGATCGCGTCTTGACTGGCGATCTGGAACGTACGATTGGCATTTTCCTTCTTGATGATCCCTTGATCCGGCTCGAAGGACCAGGAATTGTAGATAATCCCTGGGGTCTAGGGAGACCGGGCTGTAGTGGACTGTATATTGAAGGATTCTTGCCGGCGGGCAGAAGGAAAACACAGGTTCTGACTTCAAGGCTCCGTATATTTCTTGCTTACTGGTGAACTGCTGGCGAACTACTACCACTTTCTCGCAAAAATGTCTCGCTTATATATGATTTAGAGGTCTCGCAACTAGCGGCGACAGGAGACCGCCTCTCTCGGCCGTTGGACCAATGGCGTCACCGTGACGGGTGATATTGCTGTCTCTTTCGGCGTGTAACCTATCTCTTTCTAACAATTCGGTGGTATCGCTATCCCTATTGGTTGTCTCTTTCTATTCTGCTAGTTGCGGGACTAACTACCTACATGCTATCCTAATCTTTATTACAATTTCTAATTATAAACATAAATCTAAGTTGCGTCGCTAACAATGGTAATATAATAACACTCCATTATTTTGGGAAAACGTTCGTTCTAGTTTCATTTAATTAATTAATTTATCAGCACGTAGGTAGGCACTATCCAGCCAGTTCCCAGTCCAGGTGTAGTGTGGCGCCATCTTCGACCACATCGTCACTTAACATCAGGTGACTTGTGGTCAAACGCTACCCTGTAAATAGTAAAAAAAAAAAAAACCCCTGATGGTAAGTGATGACGAGATGGATGATAGAACACGCTTGCCGAGAGATACTTATTAACTCTTGATTTGAAGGCTCCTAAATTACACTGGTCCGGAAACAAAGATGCTGACAGGGTATTCCACCCCTTAACCGTTCGCATTGTAAGTGTAAAAGCGAAGCGTTTTGTGCGGATTGGAGGAATGTCGACCATATTCCATATATACGGATACGGATGTATTGTTGTCCGATAGTCAAAAGTCATCATTAAATAGGTACCACTTTAATGTAGACATGTAAAAAATATAAAACTATCAGTGAAGTTGAGATATACTTTAAAATATTAATTAAGTAATTATTAATTTACTAAGTGCATTGACGTAAAAGCTTTGAAAGTGCTATTTCACTGCGATTCTTGTTTGAATAAAAATTGGGCTTGAATTTAATTACCATTTCACAACTTGTACCATTTTTCTAATCACATCTTTGCTCTCATTGTCCACAGAAGGAAGAGAGTTATAAAATCATCATCATCATCAACCTTTCACGTTCCCACTGCTGGGACTCTGGCCTTCTCTCAGAGAGAGAGAGAGAGAGAGAGAGTATGGCCTATAATCTACCACGCTGGCCCAGTGTGGGTTGGTAGATGTCGCATGCCCTTGAATAACGAGCCGAATAAAAATAAAATAAAATTTAACTAAACCAAAAACTTAGAGGATCAAATCACCACGATGATAAGTGTCTGATGTAATTTTCTCTCTCTGACAGGCACTTTTCATTAAAGGATAAAACATCAGAAACAATATCGGATATTAGAAATCTCAATCTCAAACTTCAGAAGCCGATTTTAACAGTTCCTGTCACTTGCACAGACATTGTTTCGTTTGTGTATTTATTTCAAGGAGCAAAAAGATTGCCGAGTTTTTAGGGTTAAACATCAATTACAAGAAATGTATTATTTTAAATTGTAAAGGTAGGATTTTAAACTAAATTTAACCTATTTTGTATGACAATTTTAGTTACGTGTAGTTACCGCTAGGGACGTTGGTTTTCATACAAATATTTTACGAACAATAATCAGTAGCTTTTTACGTAGTATCGCTGTCCATCATCGTCACTTCAAGTAGAGAAATGTTAAAATGGAAACTCGATTCCGGGTACCCTCCATCTCGAAATAACGCGTTTAATTTAATTGAATAAATTTAGCAACGCTGTTAGTGCGTGTTTTTATCTAATTCAAATTAGATCCTTGACATCGTAATATTGTTTTGGTTCGTCTAAACCGTTTTCGTTTGGCAGCTGCATAGCAGCCTACTCCGCCCTACCGCTATACCGCACTGAGTTTGCTCTGAAGGCGGAAGCTTATTGTTTGGTCGCTCGTCGCTCTTCGCTCCTCTCTTATCTGCCATACAATGTTCACATAGGTATATTTGAGCCCAAAATATTATTCCTGCGTTAAATTTTAAGACATTGATTACGCTTGAGTTGTTATAGGAAATCTATTCACTTTTTCCATCTATTATATCTATTCTATTATAATATTATGCGTGGCAATATACACGTTTATTCTTTGCTTATTTTTAAGGCGGAATCCTTCTTTCTTTTATCCCTTTATATGTAAAAAGATAATCAATATCTATAAAAAGATGATCGCTTTTAAACCTTCAGTAACTTTCTAATTAAATAGATGTCAAAGTGACAACGGGCGAGGTTGGCATCAATATTTCTTTGCTAAAGAAAATCGGAAGGCAAACGGATGTAAATTTTATAAAGTAGGTATGTCAATATGAGCCTGATTTTAATCTGTTCAGCAGGTATTTATGTACTAAAGGAAGTACTAGTACTTCAGTATATTTTCTCCTCTTTTTGTGATGAAATGTTAAATGTTAATGTTGTGTGTTGTGTGGGCCTTCGACCTTAGCACTTTCACTTTATTCGATCAATTAACAAACTTACTTGTATCCTAGATACCAATAGATTTCAATGCAATGGTTTTGTGTGGTAAGTCAGCCCTAAAGATTGACTTTCAAATGATATATGGACGATATCGTTCTGTGAGTTTAATCGCGAGACAGGTGCGTGCGACGTGCCCCGGTTGCAGTCAACCTCGCGAAATCTATTTACTGCCCGTAACTTTGGTTTAAACTGCGAGAATAGATTAAAATGAAACTATATTTTGACTACGTAGAATACTGAGCTATTAATAAAATAACCAGGATATAATATGTTAGAGAAACTGTATCAAAAATGTGATGTCACAATACCGTTCGATCATTATGGAAGGATTTGTGATTCAGAAGGAAATCTAAGGTAAAAAAAGGAAGGAATCGGTCTTGGAATATAAGACTCAGAAGGGAAGTCCGAATTTTTTTCTCAGTGTATATCGTCGCTCCACCTAGGCGTAAGACATCCTACACTAGTTTTGCTAAGTCACGATCTCCACTCAAGAACCCATTGTCGTTGTCTCAATCCAAACGCGCGTACGTGGTTATGTTCACCGATATGTTTACACAATGTTAATTCATTAATCTATCTACATTCCAAATATTCACTCAAACCCATTGAGTCATTGCAGCGTGAAGAGGTAATAAACATACATGTGTTTGACCGCAAGTCACACCGATAGCGGTGCGAACCAATCAATGGTTTCATCACGATGTTTTTATTCGCCGAAAAGCTCTTACTTTATAATTCAAGCTAAAAATGTTACTATTTGGATGTTGCATGACATTTTGAACCCAGACAAAACCTGCATATAATATGCAAAAAGGTTTAATTTTGTCCTCACTGATTTTAATTACACATGAATAGATGATTAAATTATTTCACCGTTGCTATCCGTAGCCGTGGGCGGTACGCTCTACTCTACATGCTAAAAATCATTAGCGTTAACGCTAACAGTGTGTGAAACATGTGACGAAGTAATTTGACAAACAGTGTTTACTATAGGTACATAACTACACTTATGTGTAACTATCACATCATTTTGGAATTCTGTTTTAAAATTAGGTATTGTAGAGAAAATGGCATATATGTCAAATTTCTGTCAAACCGTGGATAGATCGGTAATTGAAACCAGCCGATAGTGATAGCAACGTTGGCTTGCGATCCGTAGTTTGTGGGATCGAACCCCACAATGAGCTTGAGCCTTCATTAAAGGAAAACATCGTGATGAAACCAAAGCTTGGTGGTGGGGCATTTTCTATTGCTCGCCAAGTTAAGTATTTGTCTTGAAGCATTGGTATTGACGTGTTCCACGGCATTCTCGCTTGAGAGCCATCAGTTTCTAGTCAAAGTATAACACACAACACAATGTATAGAACAACTCTCGTCCCCCAAAAGCTGCATTATAGGAACTAAAAAATGGTCAATTTAGAAAACTCAAGTTTGCACACAAGTTACAAAAATTAATGTCATTCATACAACATTTTCACCTTAACTAGCAAGAATTATATTAATACTGGTGAAGTAACACCCTTAGTTCCTTAAGCACGTCTAGCAAACACGTTCGAGCATTTTAACCGCTGACGTCAAAATAGAGTTGACGCGTCTCATTCCTCGCCTTGCCGGTTGTCAGACACAAAATGAAGCGGAGACTGAGCCTTTTGTAGTTGTAGGCTTTGTGTGGCAAAGTAAGTAAGCTTCCTACCGAAGCATCTGTGCGATGATGAAACTTGCCAGACACCGCTTTTAAGCACGCTTTATGTCTCGAATTAAAACTTTACAGGAGGAAATTAAACGTCGGAAAAATTCCGAGTGTAACATTCACTCGGTGGGCGTGTGTACACTCTATTTGTGTGATTGCTCTGTTTGCCGCCGCACTGTGCACACAACGGCGGGCTACTTGCTTGCAACCCGAAATGGTCTTCTAATGAACTTGCAATGAGTTTTGGAGCTTTAAGTTTTGTACACAAGTTGTAATTGGATAATTCGTATTTGTGTAAGTAATGAATGGTGTTTCTAAAACGTTATTTATGATTTTTAAGTTTTTATGCAACTTATTGACGAGACGAGCAAGTTACTCGCCTAATGGTAAGCGTTACGCTTGCCCATTACAGTTCAGTGCCACTCAGAGTTTTGTAATTCAATAGTTCAGAATCCTACAACGCAACGCACGCGCTCGTCATACAAAAATATTTTTTAGATTACAAATATGTTTAATGTTGCCCTTTATTTAGCTGGATCATTCATTAGTAAAAATTCTATCGATAGATATATTTTATTATTTCTCTTTATTTCGTACTAAACTAAAAAATCAAGGTCGATAAGTCTGTCTGTACATTGAAAATGTTTCCTTCTAACCCTGTAAGGAATGTTAGAAATACCCACGTAACAAAACAAGAATGAAGTAATATAACAAGAACGCTGAGGTTTAATTTGAATAACTCCAAATACCCGTACAGCTCTGTTAAATGTTCTTTTGCTATAAATACTCCTGAATTTACGCTTGTTCATTGTATACCTTGCCTTAAGTCAATTTGATTTGCCGTTGATACATAAAATGCCAATTGTTACGCCAGCGATAGAGCTGAGAATTTACTTTGAAAGTCGTACGGGGCCACGTTTTCCCGACAGCAAAATTATCATTGCCAAGTATATTTCCACCCTCTCTTAGAGAACAAATTCCACTTGTCAAAATGTTCACGCCATGTTCACGAGAATCACAAAGCGAGACGTATACAATGAACGGTCCTAACAAATTGTTCCGCCAAGCGGTATGTTTGCGTATGCGGTTGGCTGACATCCACTATCAACTGTGATATTATGTGTTTATTTTCACCACAGTTGAGTCGTAGGCCGTCTAAACTACGTGTTTGTCGGACTCGACCCCTATGCAAATTAAACAAACTACCTTTTCGTACAGGCAGGCAATCGTGAACAGACCGTTACGCGGTACCCTATTAACCGTTTTCAACTACTGAAAACCTTAAATGCTCTTCATTAAAATCATTTAACGTGCTCGTTCTTCGAAGAAGTGCCGTTTAAGTACGTTTTCATTTGCTATTTTAGTAAATAAATAGAAAACTATTTCTCAAAGGATCATGGATAAAGTAGGAAAATTAATTAAGTTAGTAAATCCGCTGAAACAGAGGCGAGTTTAATTCACTTTGCAAACGAAAAAAGTTCTCTCATTGTCTACTTTCTAATCCGACATCACATTTTCTTCTACGTGAAGATTAAACCCATTGTGATGTCAGTCAAGGAATCGCGTTTCTGACAAATTTTTGTTCACGTTACGCGCAGCTGTAACCGGAGTTTTGTAGGTTCTTTCTCCTATTTATAACATTGCTGAGCCGATTTCGAGTGACGGTAACCAGAGATTGATTTAACTGATGGGTCATAGAGACAGACGACACCAGCTATCGAGATAGGATTGGACATTTAGACAAGTGACGCCTCAGCTAATGGTACACCTTATCTGTTACGTTTCGTTTGATCATTTTATTCGTTGAGTGTTATTGAGAGCCAGTATATAGACCAATGATATCACATCACATCACACTAAGATTTATAAATTCGAAAATTGTCGAGTGAGTGAGTGTATGGTTTTGTTAGCTCCTCACGCTTTTGAATGTAGAACAGATATATATTATGTAGTGGAGATATAGCTTTAGCCTAAATTTTATCCTGGAAAAAGGTTCCTATGGGATTAAAGGAAAACCGCAGGTGTAACCGCAGGTGCAACTACACTGAGAAAAAATTCTGACTTTCCTTCTGAGTCTTTACCTTTCAAATTTTTTTCCAGACCGATGCCTTCCTTATTTTACCTAAGTTTTCCTTCTGAATCACAAGTCCTTCCCTTTTGACTCAGAAGGAAAACGCTATTTCGGAAGGTCTTTTTTCTCCGTTTAGTTAAGAATGTAATTCCTTATGGACTTTACTATTTGAATTATGAATTGATTTAATTCAATCTTAAACATAGATGCTGAATAAAAAACAAACATAGTACTCGTATAACTTTCAATTTGGAGACAGAAAAAAACCAAGTCCTTTTAGAATACGGGTATTTTTATAAAATAACAGTATCTTTTCACAACAACAAAGGCGAAAAATTTGTTTCAAATTTTACCGTCAAAGATTCCTGGCATGACTTGAAAAGGAAACATCTTCAGAATGTTTTCGACCTGAAAGATATTTTACAAGTTACCCACGCGGCTAACAGCTCGGACCGGTATTAGCAAATTATGACGGATGGACCCAGCATCATAATATATATATTGGCATGACAGCTCTCGGTGTTCCCTTCTGGACGCAAACAAGGAAGTTTAGAGCTTTCGTGTAAGGTAGCAGTAATTTATTACCCGGGGTGTTAGTGGGCTGCTGCGTTCTTTAGTAGTAGACAAAGTTGTTGCGTTATTAAATAGAACCGGTATGTAACATTGTATCAATAAATGGATAGTAAAGAACATAAGTGTCCAAACACTCATTTTAAATTTTCATAATATTACTATTTTCTTAGTTTCGAATCCTGAGAAAACATTGTGTAATTATTAAAAACATTACATGCATTCAGCGGATTTACTAACTAAAAATATTATTTCGTATTTCTTTGTCTACGTATATCGTCGTTATCGATGCAAGATAATAAGTCTGTAAGTAATATAAGTCACAAATATAAATAAATTAGCCGCAAGTATCTAATGTCCTTCCTCAGAGTTCCAGCAATCTCCATACTAAACACCAATATCTGTTCAGCGGTTTAGGTGTGAAGAGGTAACAAACAGAGGGACCGAGAGAATTACTTTCGCACCTACAATATAAAATATGGAAGTATGGATAAATAAACGCAGGTAGGTCGATACGTTATCCTAAGTCCGCGGAGAAGTCCAGCCCACTAAGATATTCATGCTTAGCTCAGGGGCGGCTTGCCAAAATTCTGCCAAAGCCTTCGAGATATTTTTGGCAAGGCATCGGGATGCCGACCGTTATAACATTATTAGAATAATTGCTTCTGCCCGCGACATCTGCGGGTCGTACCATACAAATAAATTAAAGAGTTTGGATTAATTTACCTGTAATGTTTTAAATGTACCTACTTAAGCGTTGTTTTAGCCACCACAGTCATCAAAAAAGTATTTTCTCAGCTTATCAACATAATGTATCTAAATAAATCCTATCAGGAGTCGCCATCCTTTCCTACTCTGACATTAGAACTTCTTTTCGTTGTAATAATTTGATTTGGTATTTGTATCTTGTTATATGCCACTGAGTGCGACACTGAATTTTGAACTTTGACAGATCAAAATCTTTCGCGGTAATACAATGCGTCACATATAAATGAATTAGTAGTTTACACTTATTCTTCTTCTTTTGTATGAGCAAGTGGCCAACACTATTATTAAATGTGCGTAGGTACATAAAAATATCAAGCTTTAAAAATATTCTGGACCCTATAAAAATATGCGATGAAATAATATGCATTGCATTTCCATATAATCTGTGGATTTTCATCCTTATAAGAACAATATCGATTCTTTTTCTGGCAATCGCGGAAAATAACACATTCTCGATGCTCCTATCTTTCCTCCTTATTGAGGTGTTCCGTACCCATGCCATGTGCTCATTATCCACGCCGAAACGTAATAAAGTAAATGGACCTGAAAATTATTATCTTCCGCTTGGCCTCTCAAATTCCATTACGTAACCGGGAAACATGGTTATAACCGTAACGCGTTTTATTGGAACAACCATTTTTATTCATAAATTCGTATCTGATTAGAAAATTACGTTAAGTATCTAGGTTTCTCGCAATCTGGTCACTTTACGGAAATTCACATTTTTTTATACTCGGACAAACAAGAAGGTTCTGTTTTAAGTTTATACCTTCTGTCAGTCTGTGTGAAAGAGAATGAAAAACCACAGTTAAAAATAAAGCCTGAGAAAAAGTAATCTGTCTTGCAGAGTCCAGCACTAAAGTTCTAGATGGCTCTGCACTATATAATATAGGCGAGCGTGACGCTTCCCATTAGGCAAACAACAAGCTCGTCTCGCTCAGTTACATTAAAAATCGTATTATTTTGACATACAACCGTACTCGCGTATTCTCATTGTTGTTGTTAAATAAAATTAATGATTGTCGATCATTGTCTCCAAGCACTCTAATAAAATATTAGAGCGAGCGTAAAAAGATTGTGCTGAGCAAAAACGTAACCTCTGAAAGTAGTGCCAGAGCCGAGCTAAGTGATTTGTTATGTTGTGGTCAATTGCACTTAGAGTTAGTTCTTCTACATAGAATATAGACTTTCGAACTGGCTGCTAGTTAAAAGACACACATAAGGACGAACTACTTGGCTTTTTGGCCATTTAACAGTTAATTTCTCTGTCAACGAAACAAAAATATAAAGAACTAGTTCAAATTGTTTTTTTCTCATACAAAAAAAAGGATAAGGTGTAACAATTTGATCAAAATCACGGAGTGACGTCATGTTTTCGTCATCAAGGCAAGTCCGTTCTATCGATAAACAAACACAAAATATAAGTTCGATACACCAAAAAGCCGTCACTTAAACCAAACACCGACCACAACCTAAAGATTAATTCTAAAAAAATATTAACAAGCGAAACTTTTATAAGAGTTTAATAATTTAAGAATCATATAAATGCTTTGTCGTAATACAAGAAATCAAAAGAAAGAATCCAAGAGAACATTGAAATAAAACAACTTTCAAAGGGTTGGGGACGACACTGCCGACGCGACGTTTCAAACAAGGGAGCGGTTGGCTACCTTTGATTTAACTTGTCATAGCTTCGTACTACATTTTTCAGTTATTTTTCAAGCTAACGTTTAAATGTCTTTAATTAATTTCAATTAAATGACCTTTCGACCCCTTTTGAAATCTAATTAAATTGTTTACTTTAGCCAAAAATAAACAATATTCTCTTGAGTTTAGCTTTCGAGTGTTGCCCGAACTTTTAACGTTTAATAAGCGTTCTTTATCAAAAACTATTTTCGGAAAGGCTAACGTTTTATCTTAGTATTTAGCAGTTATATTATTTCATAGAACAAAACGCAATTTTGCTTCTTACAACTGCGTGGGCAGGTAATTTAGTTTTCCGATAAAGCTTTATAGTTTTTTCGCACAGTCACTAAACAACTTTAGATGATGAGATTTTTTCACGCCAGAAAAGTACAAATTACACGTTTCTTGATCTTTATTGCTTAAATTATAATAAAAAAATAAAATAAAATAATTGAATAGACATCATAAGACAAAATACAACGAACTATTTGCCAGCCGTCAGTGTACCAACAGAGGCCCAACTCCATTGAACAAAGAAAACGGATAATTAAAGTCAAGCAACGAGAAAAGAGATTTTTAATGAACCTCGACGTTTGCCACGTAATAAGACTTTATTAAAACAGTAAAAAAAAACATAATTAAATAATAAAGAGGAGAAAAATAACTCCGCTTTGCGTAAATTCATCACATAAACTTTATGTCGGTATTAAATTATTATTTCTCACCTTTAACAGCAAGAATAAGGTAAACTTTTGCTATTAGTGATCTTTGGAATATTCACGTTTTTATGGTGAAAAAAATAATGATTATTATATAGTTATTTACACTGCACAAGTTTATTATGCGCTCCCTAGCAATATTTTCAATAAAGCTTCTCATGTCATGATCGTGATTGGTTAAAAAGTTTCTAAGGTCAAAATCACCACGTTGCGGTGGTGGGGTTAGTGGTACAGTCCACAATAAAAGTAGTAAACCACGCCCTTTCTCCAAAAGTGTACCAAAACAGAAATTATTGATGTTCATCATGGTTACAAAAAACACTAAGAAGTAGGTACTCAAGTGATACCTATTTTGAGTTGGTTTGGCCATTAGCCATTTGCATCCCTGTGACTCTTACGGTGTCATCGGTGCGCCTAGTCGAGGTCTACAGAACGTGATCCGTGTCCGTGTGTGTTCTTATGTTCATGGCTAATGAAACAAAATTATTACACCAACGTTGGCCAGAGCTGTTATCTTACTGAAGAGATTTTAGATTACTGAAATATTCAAACGATTCAGTCGCTACAATGATATTACGGAATTAAAACGGAAATTTGCTGCAGAAACTCCTTGTAGACGAGTGCTATATCTATCACGCGCAGGATATAGAACGATATGATATGTGATTTTTGCGTACAAGTACCTACTACCTATATCCAGATGTTTGTGGATCAAATTTTGTAGAAAATCATATCTATTTTTACTTTATCCGCGTCTCCGATCCACGTAGATTTTGATACCCCTAGGGTATGAATTTTGATACCCTAGGATACCGGGGATTGTAGTACTTAAGGGTCAAGGCTATTTATGTGTATAATGTGAGCGTTATTATTATTATGACAGTAGGTATTTATTATTATTTTGAATAAATTACAATCCTTTTATGGAAAAATCTGTTCGAACTGTCCTGAAAAAAAATTTTATTTAGTTATTTTCAGCTATGCATAAGTTTAAGGAAATATACCTACCTACACGTATTAACAATACTTTATTTATTTATTGGAAAACCAACAGCTTTTTACAATAACAAAAAACATATACTCGTAGTAGAATAAACAATAGAAAGCCACACATTACATTACATTACATTACAGCTATTACAGAGTCTTACGAATAGATATTGTATAGATATAAACAAACATCTTTATACTGTTAATGTCTCTAATATTCTGAAATCTCTATACTACTGCGAGTTGACCTAATTTTGTGTTTGTGTGAGAAAACTAATAGAATTTTAGGCACTAAAAGGGTGATCGCATCTCAAAAGCGAGGTATTTCGCATATAAATTGACGAATTTGCCTCACACCTACACCTAGCTGTCATGCAGGCTAGTTAAGGCAGTACAGTGTAAAGCAGTACTTCAACTTTAAATTCATTATAACACTTGAATATTTTTCTTTGATTTTATGTAATGACAATAATATGTATCCATCAATATTTATATTAATCCTATACCGTATGATGGCCCATATGAATTGCATCTCACCATAAATGACTGATTGGTGTATAACATTTGTAAAATATCTTCTTGTAGCACAAGAGTGTAGCTGCATGAATATTGAATAGAGTCATTATCAGCCTTTCACGTTCCCACTGCTGGGACTCTGGCCTTCTCTCAGAGAGAGAGTATGGGCTATAATCTACCACGCTGGCCCAGTGCGGGTTGGTAGATGTCGCATGCCCTTGAAAATGTTGCAGTTCTTGGGCATGCCGGTTTCCTCACGATGTTTTCCTTCACTGTTTTGAGCGATGGCAAATCCGCACATAACTTATTAAGTCATAGGTGCGGGCCGAGAGGATTCGAACTCGGTGTCGGCGTCTTATAAGTCGCACGCCAAACCGTTCGGCCACCATCGCATTGAAAATGGAAATGGGGCGAAATCAATTAGTTACCTTTAGCAGCTTCATTAGTCAAAATCTAGTTTAGTCAACACAACTACGATTGTAGGTACTGTCTTAATTGTATAGTGGTCGAAGCGTGCTCAAGTTTGTTAGTAATTTATAATCGCTTATACACGTACGAACGCTTTCAATCTAATTTCGCAATTGTATTACATGCATTATGTAATCACGTTGGAAATGTTTGGTAATTCAGGGGTTGATTTGGTAATGGGGATGTAAAGATTATACATTTTAGTATAATATTATGTTCCAATAGGTACTCGTATATGTACTTTTGGGGTTTTATAATAAAATCCTATATCAATATCAATGTTAAACAGTATTCTTATTTTCCACTAAAATGTGTTAGGTTTTGTTTTTCTTTGCTATTTTATTATCGGCCCTTGTTAGGCATATTAACCTTATAAATATTAAATTTGAAAAAAAAAAAAATTGTCTGTACCTACTTACTTACTTATTTGTATTGACTAATGCCCGAAATTAATAATCGATCCTGATCCATTATCCGCGGTTTTAGTATTTTAGTACTAGGGCTTGACGTATTAAACCACTAAAATTACACATTATGACATGACATATCGATCCAAAACCGCGAATAACGGATCAGGATCGATTATTAATTTTGGGCGTAAGTAACTACGCTTACAAAAAAACAAATTAGGACTACAATAAAACAAGTACGAATATAATATATTATAAGTGAAATGAAGTACTACCTATAGCAATCACTCTCAACTCTCATTCCTCAAATATTCACCGGCAACCTAAAACGGGCAATTTGTATAGAAATACGTAAGAAGGTACAACTTGAAGCGGTCGTTCCTTAATGAACCTTTATGACCTCGACACGACCTGACCCCGGACGTATGCTCCACAAAAAAAAAGCGAAATTAAACGAATGGCGAAATAAAGGATCTCTCAAGATTGTGGCAAGCAAACGTGTTCAAGTATCAAGTCGTGCAGGCTCATAATAAGAGGGTACCAGGGTTCCATCAGGGTAGGGAAATACGCCCACGACACTTGTCCCTTATCTCCTGATCGGGATCTTCACATTTACCTACTGTTTCTGTTTTCACTTTCAGGTAAGACGAGAAAGCTGAAAGTAAGTTGCAGGTTTGTCCCTAACTTAATTAAAAAATTTTAATTCTTAAATTTTTAGTCAGAGGTGTTTTCAATTTGCTGTTCAACCACTTAACTTCGTAAAGAATATATCATTTAGTTATAAGTTAGTTGTTTTTGTTAGTTAGCTGCATCCCATGGTTACACTGGAGGCTTTCCCATTATCCTGCAGGAACCTTATTTGGGATAAAAAGTAGTCTATGTGTTAATCTAACGTATAAGCTATCTTTCTTCCAAATTTCTCTAAATCCGTTGAGCCTTTTCAGCGTGAAAAAGTAATAAACACGCGCACTCATTCACTCCTAAACTTTCCCATTCATAATATTTGAGTGCATTAATGAGCTTGACTACTATGGTACTATGTCACATAGTACTTAGTCACGATGTGGTCAAAGATGGTAAACATGCTAAGCCTAGATTAGAAGTAGGTCTTCAGGGACACCAGCCAGAACAATTATTGCTTAGTGATAACATAAAAGTGTCGCTTGAAATAGCTAAGGCTGACTCATTTCATACCAAATAGGACTCTACTGCAATATCAGATCCTAAAACCGATAAGGACGTGGCTAAAGTTCTAGTTTACACATTCACAGATTGCTCAACAGATAACGTCAATCTCAAACAGTTAAATTATTATTTTTAGAAAAAACTTCCATTCAATATTTTGATTAACCGATAGAGATTTCAATTTCCTTTAGTCACGTGCGCCGGGATATCGGATCCCGTGGTTGGCTCAGTCAGTAATGAGCGAACGGATGGCAATTTCGCTAGATGGGCTTTTGGTTACAGGGAGAGCGGTTTTTATGTCTATGTGCTTTTAATAGGTGTGTCTACCTCGGTTTGTCATGGGACTTATGGGATACTGCATTTTATCGACTTCCGCTAGTGTGCACCAGTGACGGGTTACACTTGAGGGGTTTCATTTTGTGCGGTTGATTTTAGTTTTTTTGATAGTGTTTTGCTGCTTCTTTTGGATGGATGTTACTTATACAAATAAATTTATTATTATAGTATATTTTTTAATGATATTTAAACGTTAAAATGTTGTAATGATTTTTTCTAGAATCACAATGAGAGAATGTTTATGAATTTATTAAAGACTGTGATCTATGTATGATGTGATTTAAGCTTCATCATCATGGAATACATTGAAAGGAGACACAAGATTGCATAGAGCATGCCACATTCACTGGTTGATCTACAAGAACAATGTAGCCAATTTGATTGCAGTCAGGTCAGATCGAATTTGTGTCAAAGGAATGTAATTTTGAAGTTTTCCTTCTGTGGGTGAAATCATAACCTTAGGTATCAGTAGATAACTAGTGTCATATACCTACTGTTACTTCCGGGAAAGTACAGTTTCAAATTTCAACTAATTAAAATCTACGACCAATTGACCAACGTATGAAGTTACCTTGGTAGGTGCATTGATTATAAGAAACCAATAAATGAAAGTGTTGTAAGGTACCTGTGCATTCAATATACTTACAAAATCCCGAAGGATGTTCCAGTAGAGACAGATAAAGTCGACCCAAAATGGCATGATAGTAGTTATTAAATTGGAGTACATATAAAAAATTCAAAGGGTTTTGAGTAAAAACCATTTTTGCTTCCTTGGAGTGGGGTATGACTCGGAGAAAAGTACCTTGGGAAATCTTGTATGACTAAAAATTCTTCCTGTGTTGTTCATGCAGAAACATTTTGTTACAAACGAATGCAAGATGGAAAAAATCGGTTACTACCAAGATAACCTAAGCTATTTATTTTGCGAGTTTGATGATTCCATAGCAAAATAAAATAAAGAGCTTTCTTTCGAATCCAACAAGGAATTTTAATGCCTGCACGAATTGTACTTAGAGTGAAGAACCAAACATATATTGGTGCTGTCGTCAGATGAACACGAAAATAAAACAAAGTACATAACGTTTTCTATTTTCTTGTTGTCACTTTTATAACATTAGGAGATTTCAAAAGCTTTCAAAGCTTTCAAAAGGACTTTTTCTGTGTTGCATTTTTTTTTCGCTGGTAATTCGTCTAATACGTTTGACGTGAGTTCGCTTCAAAAAGTTTAATGGTGGGTAGGTGCTATTCTAAAATTTTAATTGAGATGTTCTGAAGCTATTTTTGAAAAACTGTGTAACAAGAATTATTATATATCTATTTAATATCCATATGCATAATGACAGAGTATCATAATGGATTTGTGGCAAAGAGGGGCTAAAAGGTAGTACGTATCTAATAACGCAGCGTATTAGTTGATCCACAAAACTTAATTAACACTTACTTGCATAATGTCATGATGACATTATCGATGAAACTCGACCATCGCCGCGCCTAATGAAATTTGTGCTCAGTTTAGCTTCAAACGCGATTTGAATACTACGTTTATAATTATCATTCCGCTTTGGTTTTGATTACCATTAACAAACACGACCATCAACAACCGCAGTTGTTTGTCACTAAATACTACAAGATTCATCGATAACATTATGCATGAAGTGGAGCTTAAATGTTTAAAGTAAAAATGAAGTACTTTGTGTGTGCGTTAGAAAGGTAAAAATGTAAAAATGTAAAAGGTGTTTTCAATTTCAACCATTAAATGTTTTTTTTCTTATTTAAAACTTGCGTGAATACCTACCATATATATTCACGCTATCACACTAACCACACGTAGAAAATAATTAAATTGCGAAAGTTTGTGATTGACTGTGTCGTCTCAACAGACTTTAATTATATATGACCCATTGTTAGTATTAATACGGGTTAAATCAAGATTATAAAGTCGAGTCACAGAATTAAAGGAGTTAAGTTTACGGCGACTCTGCTTTTACATACTCTTCGCTTTTTCTTCTCTATTATACTTTCTACGCATTACTTTTCCCGTTCGTTTCAGCTCATTTCTTTGACTAACCTTTTGTTTGCCTTGAATTTTATAAAACATTATACCTTTTATAAGTTCTTTGCTTTTCGGACCTCACGTCGCAAAAACAAACAGTAATTGGGCGATCGCTTTCCCAGAATCATTATACAAAACGGGGAGCAGAGAACAAAACCAATTATTTCCCACAAACTTAACCTGCAGGGTAGAAATGAGAAATTAAGGTAACTCGGAGAAATACGAATCCTTATTCGTACACTCATATTTCTCAACAATTATTATCCTACATAAGTTTGCGTAAACTCATTTTACGGTAAATTGAATCGGTACAGCCTCCCTACGCTGGCTATTAAAATTAATAAGACAAGTTTGTGGAAAATATCTGAGCCACAATGCCCACAAATGCCCAAAATTCAAACCCAAATGTGTGGGCAGAAAAAATACTCTCTACACAGGTCGTAGTTACTCATATATCCTAATAATATTATAAATTAATGCGAAAGTTTGTGTGTGTGTGGGCAAACATTCGCATTTATAATATTAAGTCGGATTAAATTAATCTTTTCTAGCTAAGTTTAGATTACATAATATCGTCTTTGTTGTCCTTCTTAATTAAATGTTTACTCAGATACGGCTCTTTTACCAAACTACAAACTACGGTCGGTATAGACCGACGCAGTACTTCCAGCGGTGAAAGGACTAAGGGCCCACCTTTTGATAGTATTTCCTTTAAGGCGGAGATTACAATATCAGACTGAAAATTGGTGACAACCATTTTTCATTGCAAACATTTTTATTTTCTTTCTTTTTGATATTGGCTTGCGAGTTGTGACTCTTTGATGGGTTTGAATTCTGCAATAATCTTGAGCTTTTGTTGAAAAATGATATCTCAGACCTTGGCTTGGCTTGGTATGACATTTTTAAGACCTCAACTGACTAACTAACCCACATATGTGTTATAAATTTGCCACCACCTTTTTTGTGTATTCCGGCTTCATCACTTGATAGCCAGTTCCCAATCCAGGCGAAATTGGCACCTTCAACCCACCATGTCATAACTTGTGGCCAGACCATGAAAGACGTGAAAAATATTTATTCTCCTTTTTCGTAACTCCCAGATTGGCATGAAGTACGGGCCCTCGGTCGCCTGCGGGGATGCTACTGCGAGCCCGACCTTAATAGATTCCACCCTGTAATGAAGCAGTTTCGCCCGAACCTCATTCCAGCAAACTGTTATACCGGAAACTCATTATCGGCCAAACCAACCAAGAAGAAATCTTATAATCTCTCTCCCTCTGAAATAAAATCTTGAATAATTGAATATTAAAATTTATGGATCTTTAGCGGCTAAATCCCGGAAACGTTTTCCTAACATCGAGATAGGTACGTTATTCATAAAACGTTTGTAATCTCCAACCGAATCTCCGTTGACAAATACATTTAAAAAGCGGGAGAAGAAATGATAAAATCGATGTGAAAGCACGTTAGCGGGATATTAATAACATTATCTTTGTTGAATATGAGCTCTAAAAGACGATTACCTCGCGTTTTCCTCAAAATTGAATATAAAATATATGGTTCGACCAATGAGACACTTTGGACACTTTCCAGTGACCAATTTTTATTTCAAATTACGCCTGTCTCGAGTTACATGAAAGTTATGACGTCATTTTATATCCCACCACTGGCTCGGCGCTCCTGAAATAGAAATGTTTACCTTCATGTAGTAAGAATATTATTTATAAAAGTCTGGTTGCTTGATGTTAATCCTTTAACGCTAAAATACCAAACTGAGTTCAATAGCATTATGCATTTTGCAGTCCGCCTGGGGTAGCACCTATATATACCTACCGCTCTGCAGCCAAGGAGTGAAATTACAGGGCAAACATAGATTTATACAATATATTCAGATATCTCATGGTGCAGCTATAGCCACGCTGATTTGCATAGAGAAATTACAAATTTCTTAAAAAAAGTAAAAGATATGTAATTTCAAAATAATAAATAATGTTCAATTAGCTTTTCATTTTGTGACAAGCTACAGTTTCACACGATAGGAATTATCTGGGAGATTCCGTCTGGGCTATATATCCGGGACCCTCGCACGCGAGGAAACTATTGGCAACCGCGACCTAACCATACCTGCCAACATATTGCCACATATCCACCAAGCAGTGTGCAAGCACTACTTTGTTCCGGTTTGGAGGGCGATGTAATTAGTGAATATACGGGGCATCACTTTAAAACTATTGTCTGTCTGTAGTGCTGTAACGTGCAATGCTTTGCAACTTGCAACTTCTATTGCCTAGCTCTATATTCAATTGTTGTGAATAGACGTTGCACTGAGAAAAAAATCCTTAAATTTCCTTCCGTGTCCTACCTTTCAAGACAGATTCCTTCCAAAGTGTAATCTTTTCCTTCCTAATTTAACCATAGTTTTCCTTCTGACTCAAAAGTCCTTCCCTATTGACTCAGAAGGACAATGTATTTCGAAAGGTATTTTTTCTCTGTGTTCGCTTACCATAAGGTAAACTACATGCCCGACTAGACAGAAACATTACTTACTCTCTCTTAGATATTATAAATAATAAACAAAGTAGGTACTCTATAGGCATTGAAAGTTATCCCTTTTAAACACAGGTTTGAAACAACATACAATGTCCCTTATCGGCTTACTCAAGCTTTCTATAATCAGAAGAGGCTGCCTTACACCGTTACCAGTCGCTATCTGATGTTTAAATCCACCTGCCATCGCAGTTAGTTCAACCCTCGTTCAACCCACCTTCCCACGTCGTTACCTGCCTTAAAAGGCCACTCTCGTTAATATCGTTGCCGTAAAAGTGATTTCCGCTATAAGAGTCGTTTGAAAATAAAGTGCGTCATGCAACTCTTCCAGCAGGTTGCACAAAAAATATCGCATAAATCAGTCTGAGCGAAAGTTTAGCGTGTGCCTCACCTCTATTGTCTCTTTATGATTAAAATTTAGCCGAGGTGAGAACAGAGAGTTTTAAAATGAGACCCGAAACTTGCACGTCGTTGTTGAAAACCTGTTCGAAGGCACGAAACAAACAGACTCCGGCTTGTGACCGGCTAATGTAAAAACTTCTACCAGGTACTGATGCTGTTTTGTTTGCATTCAAACATCAACAAACTCGGCGGCTATTTTGCTTTCTTCCGATTGCTCACCTCTTGAACGTTTCAGGATTATTTCTTCATTGACAAATTCGGAAGCTAAGCCAATGAACTATTTTTGTTCATTTCTTTATAGCTGTGACCTAATTATTCTGTGTAGTTAGTCCGTAAAATGTATATTAGTTCCTAATTACATATCATTCTATAAAATAGAGCTGATATTATTATCATAGAAAGTAACTTTAACGGTAAGTCATTATTCCACGCGCTCACATTATACAAGCGGCAGTTCTGCTCATGGCTCCCCCGCACTGTGAGTATTTATTCCTTAACAATGAGTAGGTACACAAGCAGGTAGATGGTAGGTATTGTCTTTTGGAGAGCGGCCAACGCTCCTCCACTCGGTAATATTTTTTAAATTCAATTTCAGTGAAGCCACACTGCTGTATCCAGTCGGCTTAATGTACACCTGGTGAACATTTAAATGAGATACTACGGGACCATTTGGTTATTAATGTGAGATTTTACTAACTCGTAGATGTTCACGTGAACCGAGCTGATTTATTTAGTGGGAAACAAAAAGCAAATGCAGAACCAGGCAAACAGCCTGGTTATCGTGTAAAAGTCACTAAAAACATAAATACATGTAATTTTAAAACAGTTATAAAATAATATTAACCGGCACCTATCACTAGTCATTTATGAATATAACAGTATATTTTACGAGTCTCTAATAAAGGCCTCTGTATTACGTCATTACTGATGAGTTGAGAATTTAATTCACTGTTACCGAGAGCTTTAGTTATTCTGAACTAAGACATATTTTTTCAAAGATAAACAAAAACAGAACAGACATGGCGATAAGGTACCACCGCGGGTCTCATACGCATAACTTATAGTCCTCATAAGTTTCAACTTCGTTCCTCTAAAATTCACTCCTTATTATGTTTAGTCTAAAGCCTTGCGTCAAAGTAAATATATCGCGTTAAGTAAACACCTAGAGCACGCTAACGGCTCCATAATCACCGATTAGGCGCGCGCGTGAGTTATAGTTCGCAAAGCGAGCATTAAAATGAAGTTAATAAAACACAGTAAGTATTCATGTGGTACAAAGGCAAGGCATAATCCCTTAATAAAGTGCGGTGCATCCGTGGCTTCATTAGAGCAGTTAAGCTTCCACCTGCAGACGTTCTCTGTTACTCAGTGAATAAATATCCTCCTTTCAAGGTTTTCTGGTGATTTTATTCACACTCCTTTGTAGATAATAACTGTTAGATATGATAACGGTTTCATATTCCTTTTCTGTTAAGCATGTCATTAGTAAGTGAAATGGTGCAAGAATCCCAGGACCTTATACATGTTTCTGCTTATTAAGGCTTCATCTAGACTATGTAGGTATTATTTAATGTTTTTTGTTGTCGTATACTTGTCATAAGACACCATGAGCTAAGAAAATATGAAACTGCAACTGAAATTGCCATTTTCACATAGCGGTAGTTTTTTTTAATCCCAATTTAATGAGAGGTCTTTTAAAAGTTTATCTCTCTTGTTAATTATTTTAAACTAGATTGTGTTTTACGTTAAGTTACGTTTTCAAATTATGTTACAGAGTTGAAACGTTGATAACACAGCATTCGAAAGTTCAGAGCACCATAACATCCGGCCGAACCCAACTCGTGGAACTGATAAGCCTGTTTGCGAATTCTCCGGTGCGCACTAAACAATTCTCGCAACAAAACAGCCTTTATTTTTATTTGGGTACCGGAGTAGTTTGTGTTCGTCACAACAATCCCATAAGAGGAGTAACTCGCAGCGGTCGCGGTGAAAGCCACGTTAATTACGACTTTTCACTGCGCACCGGTCTCCACTCGGAAAATAAACTATCCACAACTCTACGAACCTCTATCGCGTAGTTTAATATATTTAAATTCCCAACAAACAAAGTTGGTTTGTGCTTGCCGATTTCAATGCTGGTCACTGGTTCACAGCCCAGTGAATTCGGCGCCAGTTGAGCTGAAATAAAATTTATTGATATGGGTTTACCCCTCGTCCTCGGTCACATTCTTGGTTTCACCTAGAAATTCAATATTTTGTCCCGACATATTTTTGTGACATATTTCATTAATGAGTATCTAAAGCTTTGAAACGTTTAACTAATTTCTTTAGCCCATTAGAGATCGTTATCAACTTCTAATTACATTCTTGCAAAGTCTCATATTTAATTTACTCCTTTTAATAGACCAAAGTTCTTAAACCATTCATTCCCAAGTTTCTGTTTACGTTTCTCACAAGCAATTTGACTCTGTTCATCTAGTCAAGTTTACTTACCATTTCGCGAGAAGAATCGCAGTCAGGGACTCAGAGAGGTAATAAATTCCTATCTTGGGTAATTGGGTTTATACCACTAAAGTATTAAGAAAACAACTGCAATGAAGATGCATATAATATGAAGAGGTTCATTACTTTCAAGAAAATAGCGTAAAGCATTTTTAAATAATTCACTACTGTTTTCTTTCAGCATCTGCCCTCTTATACCATCAACATCCGTTTTTAAAACACTTTTGTTAACTTACCAACTAACTAACAATGAAATTATACGAATCAATATATCACCAGTCTGTATTATACCAAAATTTGCAACATTTAATCTTCTATAAGTACTAATATTATAAATGCGACTCTCTCCTTGTCTCCTTGTCTGTTTGTTACCTTTTCACGCCTAAACTGCTGAACGAATCTTGATGTAATTTGCTATGGAGCTAGTTTGAACTTTGGGAAAGGACATGTGGGATGCTTTTTAACGTGATAAACTTTAGAGACTACAGTTTTACAGTGGAGACTATGCGAGTTAACCACTGAGCACAGCTAGTCGGTAACTCAGTATTAAAAGCGCAAAATAAATAATATAATATAATAATAATAAATGTATTTATTTTTCTCAACAAAACAGGCAACATAGATGGACATAATGAACATACAATTGTAGGTTAGCAAGGTAAGCCTGCTTTGCAGAGACTGGTGCCTGAAGTAGGTTTTTAAAACAAAAACCTGTATTACTTAAATTATCCATAAATAAAACATAGATACAATTAACTACATTGACGAAGCTTATTCCTACTTAGATTGCACATATTACGGTCTACACTTGTGAATTATTTCCCGTTCGTACATCACTCCGGGCGACAATAAAAGAGCTTAGCAAGTTAGGTGTTAATGCGATTTACTTTTATTAAAGTTGTGTTGTTTGCTTGCCACGAGCTCGCCGGGACGAGATATTAGTGTCGGAGTCCAACGTAATAATGGGAATTATTATACTTTGCTGGCAATTTTGCGAGACGGGTATTATTCAATATTTTGCCGTGGTTTCTGTAGTTAGTGGTGTATAGCTGTTGATTTCTTGTTTTTATGCAAGGTAGACTCAAGTGACGTGATATTTATCATGGATTAAAAATTTCAAACGCTACCCTGTAAGAAGTAAAAAGAGAGAAAAGAAAGATCAAAGTAACAAATACGTTCGTCTGTCCTGTGCTAGTTCATGCCCAGTTTTCGCTTTGGAGCACACGCAGGTCCTCCTCAACTTAATCAATCCAGCGTAGCAATAGGACAGACGACTGGACGTTGGCCACTTGACCGTCCCAAGTACGCTCGTTTCAAAGCCCGATCCTCACCTATCCGTTCGAAATGACTGAGCCAGCGAAATCTATGAGCTTTTATATCGCCGATAATGTTCAGCTACCAGCTCTTCAAGCTCTCTTTTCTTACTTCACCTCCACGAACCATCCTTTTTCTGACTCCATTATAGAACATTAAATACACTACAAAAGATTACACAATATTCCCCCGGTGGCGGTGGTTTGGTACCTTCGTTTTGAATACAACACAATGGTCCTAGTTTGGATACTGCGGAAGTTTGTTTAGGACGTGGGCTCGATCATTCACTTCCATCAATCCTTTTCCCCCATTATTTGTTTACGTAGCAAAAATCGAAATAACGCAACTACGCTATTTTACGATACATTTTAAACCTTAACTCGTACTATTTAAAACTTACATTTCAATCAAATCGTGCTAATATTAGTACAGATTTCGGGCATTCGAATTCTATGAATCCGAGGAAAGATATCCAATTCAGTGACACAGGCTTTGTACATTTGTTTTGAAAACTTTTTTTAGGCAAGTGACATGTGATAATGTATTTCGTATACCATTTGTAACAATGAACTCAATGTTGAGGACGTACCACATACGATCGAGGGATGGTTCCTAATGGTTATGCATCTATCAATTAGTAGATTGATAATATAAAATGTAAGCTACTTTCCTCCATTATATCGATTACATGACACATTTTAAGCATTTCATTAATTCTGGTTTCTCTACCATTGCTATGAAAATGTAGAGTCAGGAGTTTTTAAATCTGGAAATTAAGTCATCTACGGGAAAATTGTTTTTTTTTACGGGCAGTGCTCAGCTGACCGGGTGCTCTATTTAATTTAATAAGTTTAGAGAAAGCAAACAAAATAAAATCATATTTACTCCTCAGAGTGTAAATTAAATATCAGGGACAATTGCACACAAATTGACCTAGCCCCAAATTAAGCTCGAAACTTGTGTTATGGATACTAGACAACGATATACATACTTATATAGAGAAATAAATACTTATATAGATAGAAATATCCATGACTCAGGTACAAATATTCGTGCTCATCACACATGTATTTGCCCTTACCGGGATTCGAACCCGGGACCGCTAGCTTCGCAGGCAGGGATACTACCAACTCGGCTACCGCGTCGTCGAATTATCATAATACTTACTATTAAGAATTATGCTTAATGCTCTTAATAATTTGGAATGTCGTCAGCATTAACATTATACAATAAACTGTGATCGTATTTCAATTAAATTCCTGTTATACCTTTCCATATCGCGCCGTCATCCGCAAGAGCACACAAATTAATATGTACCGGACAGAATATGTTTTAATTTCGATGTATCATCGCCTGATGAGTTTCCGTTTACATTAAATTATTTAATGCGTTAACTTCCGTCCACGATCATTTTAATGCAAAATATTTTCAGTTTTATACTTTTTTCAGTTCTTACAGCGTTTGATCGTGTATCAATAATGTGGTCGAAGGTGGCACCACGCTATAACCTAATTGGCTCTGAAATAAAGCTGCTGGAAGACACCAGCATAAGTGTTTTGCTACAAATTCTTGAGGAAGCTACTAGCTGTGCGGTGAGGTGAGCATTAGGAAATGTCCCACTACTAAGCTATGGCTTCCTTTCATCAAAAGCTCAAACTCATTGCAGAATTTTAACCCACTACCTAAGAGCCGCAAGCCGACGTCACTACCACTAAGCTGTCATTGATTCAATAAAAAAATAAAACCTTTAAAGTAAAGGCCTCCTCCAAAGATTCCCATCATTGTGCCACCTGGGTCCAAGATGAGCCAGCAGTTCCCTTTATTTCGTCGTCCCATCGTGCCAATGATCTTCCTCTGCTCCGGTTCCCAACTGGGCCGTTCCAAGTTGTCGCTCTCACGGTCCATCTTTGGTCTGCTAGTCTCGCATTGCTTCAATACTGTCACGAAACAGTAAAAGTTAAAGTCAGTAAGTCAGTTTAAGTCTTCTTAATTGAAATTGAATTGTTATTTTTTGTAGTTAGGGATTCAATCGACGATCCGTCCGGTTACGGTTATGATAAATTACGTTTTTTTATTCACACTAGGCAAGCATTTGAACACAGTTTCACCTGATGGTAAGTGAAGACGTGGCTGATGAAAAAATAACGGCGAGTAGCAAAGATAAAAAGCCTAGTAGAGCCCTTAAAAATCTAAGTTAAAATTTTCTAGTCTACCTTTATTGGTATATAAATGATCTTGGCAGGCAAGTTTGTTAATACTAATAAACGGCCGGTAAAGACGGCAACTCTTCGCGGCTCAGGCCATTTGTCTCTCGGGTAACGAGATAGTAGGGCTACCAGCTGTCTGTTTTTCCTCGGACTTGATTGAAACCAAACTTTAATAAACATTTCATGCCGATTATTGAACGACTGTACGTGTCAATTTTCAGAATCTAAAATTGGAAGCCTATCAGCATTTCAGGTGTATAAGATTCACGTTTCTGTGCGCGTAAAAAAATACACAATATGCAATATTTACAGTATTTAAACATGTGTTGTTTTTTTGACACTGGGCCTAAATTTCAAAGTTCAGGTACCAATTTCTAATTTCAGTTTTTAGAAAATAGTTTACCAAAGTATATCCACATTTGTTATTGTATATCAAAGTTTATAACCTCTGTTTAATAATTCGAATATGTTATTTTTTATACAAGTCCTTCGTTTTTGTTTTTCATGGTCATCCTTCGAATACGATACTAATGGGGTCCTGGCCAAAAGTAATTTAGAAAAACGATTGCAAAGACACAAGATTTTCCGTTATATATACTTTCTAAAAATTCTTCGCGTTACACATAAGTAAATTGATATTTACTAACACCTTTCTTGTAAATATTAATAAAAATCTAAGACTAGGGGAATTTCAACGGAATGAAACATTTTATGAATGTATTCGCTTTAATAATATACTTTTTGTTTCTGAGTAAGATACGTTACAATTTTGTTACGGCACTGTTTTTTTCTTTCGAGAGCAAATCAGACTCAAATACAAATTATTTATTTATAACACCAATGTTACAAGTCAGTCATACAACAAATTAATAATTCAACAAGTATTAATTGCATATAATAAATTAACATAAATAATAATAATTTTATAATAACAACAACAACGCAACGTCGCTATTCTTTATTTTTGACCCCCGACACAAAAATAGGGGTGTTATAAGTTTGACGTTGATATCTGTGTGTATGTGTGTCTGTCTGTGGCATCGTTGCTCTCAAATGGAGGGACCGATTTCAATGCGGTTTCTTTTATTTGAAAGGCAATTTTCTTGCGGTAATTTTAGCTATGTTTGATGAAAATTGATCTTATAATTCGGGGTACTTTAAATTTTTTCAAATTATGATGTAGGCATCTAGGTAGGCACATTGTATTATAGATAAATAAGATTGTGTAAACGTACCTATCAAAAAAATATCACGAAAAGCCTACGAAAACTCGGTCAGTCATTTGATCGTTTGCAACACCAAAATGTACCTAATGTAATTCAAGAAAGAAATCTCAACGTTTATTGGCAAGAGCACAAACACTCTTCACACGAGTGGTTTGCTCAGGACCCTCCATCGCCGATACAGTGGCAGACAGCTGGTAACTACTTCGCTATCGTCTTGCGAACGATTGGATCCTATTGTACTGTTTACATAACTGGGTTGTAATTGTGATTTTATCAGATTCTGTTTTATATTGGATAGCGGCTCGGTCCGATTTCACACCGGTAGGCATGCAAAGATTTTATAAACAATAGACAATAATTTTATTTCGTCAACCGGAAGTTTTCAAAATCATTAAAAACCCTAATTATTAAAACTAGATAATTTCGTGGACTCATGTAGATCTCGTGGAAACCAACATTTATTTAATACTTTACAATATGTACCTACTCTAAAAATTGACACATAATTTATTTAATCAGAATTGTTTTATTTAATTTAATATCTGTAATTACTCCATAATGTAAGTTATGAGTCGGTTTTAATTTTATTAGACTTGACATTGACATTCTTTTTCATTTTGTTGCAGGTCTACCGGATTTGAGAACAACGGTTTCACCAATTTTCAACCTAATTTTAAAAGGTAAGTTTGCAATTTTGCTGTAAACTACAATATAGCACATTATAGGGAAGTTTTCAAAATGGGCCACGACTTTAAGCACTTCCTCAATCAATAGGACAAATATGTTCACACTGAACTTCCGGCGGCTGATTGATTAATACTTTTATTAAACCTATCAGAGTGTGCAATTAAGCTTATCAACCAAATTAAGCGCATTCGATTGGAATTCTGTCTAAATGACATCTAATGATTAACGGGCATGCCGCGACTCTCGGGACAACCGCGCCGCGTGTTGGCGATTATTGACGATTGCGTGGACAGGACACCTATAAACATCCGGTAACGTTTGCTGACGCATTAATTAATAATATCTAAACATACATTACTTTACTTTTTACATGGTATAGCGTTTGACCACAAGTCACTTGATTCTAAGTGACGATGTGGTCGAAGGTGACATTACGCTGCGCCTGGATTAATAACTAGATAACAAGTGGTGAAAAATGAGGTTAAATGTTTTAATTAGGTATCTTAAAGTACAAGAATTAAACTGGGGAAGTTTAACTAAAGCTAAAATAGAAGTAAAAGCTTAGTGACAGCTATTTGGCCATTACCACTAATGTACAATATATTTTATTACTAGGTACAGTATCAGGTCATTACCGTAATGGTAAGCGTCACGTTTGTCCATAAAAATGCAGTGCTATTTAGAAAATAGTGCACTGAACTTAGTAAAATGTAGGCCAATCATTTTCCAGTAAGTTTATTCATTCATAGCATATTTTTTTTTTTCATGGTGTAGCGTGGCGCCATCTTCGACCACATCGTCACTTAACATCAGGCGACTTGTGGTCAAACGCTACCCTGTAAATAGTAAAATAAAAAAAAATAAAAAAAAAATATAACTAAGTATACTCAACAATAACAATAATAAAGTTGAATTTCCTTTGACGATGGCAGTCAGTTTTAAATCAAGCCCTTCACAATTTATTCGTCGATTACTGATTTTATTACGTTTCAAGCTAAGATTTAGAGCTCTCTAAAATAAATAGTGCAGATATCCAGCAGCAACGTAAGTATAGTTAAAGCTTTTATCGATTTAGTTTTAGTTCTCTACTTTACTGCATCTTATCAATAGCCACTGTTACCTATTGTGATTCCAGGGAATTAACGGATTAAACTGTCTCTCTGGGCGTACACACGGCGGTGTGATGCGCTGCCAGCAAGCCTTGCGACAATATTGTTATGGGAAACAGGATTATGCCAGTATGGGACAAAAGCTTTTATATGTCAGCGGAGTTAAGTAGGACGCGCTTTTAAAGCTATTTGGAGCGAAAGCTGTTATTTTGATTCCTTGGAGGTATTTCATTTGTTTACGTGAATATTAATTTGAGCTAAGTTAATTTAGCTGATGTAAAAAATATTGCATTTTTTTCTATTGGACTGATTTTCTAATATTCAGTCATTGCTGAATAGTCAGAGAGTAACTTCGATAACATACTCTTATAACGGCTTTTTGAGTGTCACTAGTAACAAAAATTGGTGCCGATTTAGTTTATGACTTTAAAAAAATATCAATCAAGAATAATAGCGTTATTGATTCATAATAATTGTCGAGACGGTGGGATAGCTTGTTTTCATTTTAAAATGAAATTGCTTATTTTTAAATCTTTTTCAGGGCAGCGTTTGACCGTAAGTTACCTAATGTTAAATGACGATAGGGTCGAAGGAACGCTTTACGCACATTTGATGTGTTTGAGTGTGTCCTATGTCCTTTTCCAGGGTTCAAGCTATCTTCACAACAAAGTTCAAGATCGGTTCAGCGGTTTAGTCCTAAAAAGGTAACAAACAAACAAAGACAAATAGTTACTTTCGCGCATTTATAATAGGTAATAGTATGGATGTTGGCTGAAAATGAAAACTTTCGGATTAACGCACCCTGTTACTCCATAACATTACCTGCGATAACCAAGCAGCCAATTAACCGTGGTTACATGCGAGCTTGTTTTAAGTTTCTCGTAAGCTCGTCAATCTTTCAAAATACAAATCAACTTACTTCCACTCCGTAACCCCTATGTAATAGAAATTGCTCGTCTACGATCTGAACTCGGAGTATTAGGTATCTGATTTCCTTTAGTATTCACAAGTGCGAGTAACTAAACTACAGTATCTAGTCAGTAGTTCGATGCGACTGAGAAGACATCAATTATTTCAGACCTTGTAGACGGACTCGGTCGTGTGCTGATAGTTTGCAATACGAATTGAATTGCCAATAGTCAAATTGCTTTGAGTCTCCGAGTTATTGTGTTGATTTGGCTTCCTGTCGTGTATTTAACTAAAAAGCGACGGCATAGTTTAATTTATACCTAATATCATTCTTAAAAATATTTTTTAATTCGAATCACTTTCAGTTAAGCTTCAAGTTTGAAAACAAATAAAACGTAGTTTAGAGCGCAAATATTTAATTTTGTTCTGCGTCTGGGTTTGTTGATCCCCGATCCGCGTAATATCTTATAGGTACTCTAGATACAATCCTAGGTTCAGAGCTATGTATTGGGTTGTGTGGGTGTTATTAATGATCAATGAATTGTAAAGTAAGGTTAGTAGGAATGCACGTGCAACATACTTAAGCAGCCCATTTAGCACTTAAGCTTTGTCGTGTTCAAAGTCCATTCACAATTAAAAATTAAAACGAAAACTACCGCCGCTGAGTAGTTAAGTCCGCGAAACGAAATAATACCCCAAGAGAGATGACCTTATTCCCAGAGACATTAAGCACGTTTTAATGCACGGTATTTAAGTGAAGGTGCTTACATCTCACATAAAGCACCGAGTACAAAGTTTGCGATGGTCAAACTTATCCACAAGGATGCACATGGCGACACTAAACCCCACTCCGCTTCCATGTTACTTTGCCGCTAAAACAACTTAGCCAGCCACGACGCAAACATTTATTATTTCCCTTAATAATAGGGTAAATAGAGTTGTTCACATGCAAACATTTGCACACATAGGTCCACGTGAACATGTCGTCAAGTTGGTAACGAATTAATTAAAAGTTCTCTCTGTACCAAATCATTTCAGAACAAAAATTATGTCAAAACTTAAAATAACAAAACTGTAACAAAAGAAAAGTAAAAATCAGTTTTCGTTAAAAAAGTTTGTTGTTATTTCTGAATTTATAGAAAAAGTCCCAAAACCAATCAAAACATAGGTCCACGTGAACATGTCGTCAAGTTGGTAACGAATTAATTAAAAGTTCTCTCTGTACCAAATCATTTCAGAACAAAAATTATGTCAAAACTTAAAATAACAAAACTGTAACAAAAGAAAAGTAATAAAAATATATAGTTTAAAATACTAAAAAAACACTTTAAAAACGCACTCAAAAATATAAAATAATTAAATTGACATGTATTAGTTACGATATAATGGTTAATTCAAAAAGTGTGGAGCACTTTTTGGTTGTGTGTACTTTTATTTACCCAGTAAAAGAAGTGCTCCACACTTTTTGAATTAACCATTATATCGTAACTAATACAAGTCAATTTAATTATTTTATATTTTTGAGTGCGTTTTTAAAGTGTTTTTTTTAGTATTTTAAACTATATATTTTTATTTTTTTACTTTTTAGTCTTTAGTTACCAAGTCCAATCTATCGGACTCATCAAAAGGAATCATATGAGCCCAAACTCGAGGGGTTTACTAGTAGCCACTGCAGAGATCCCCTACCCACCTTCTGGCTGCATCATCAGACCCTCGTCACCAAGTTCAATCTATTGGACTCATCAAGACGAATCATATGAGCCCAAACACGAGGGGTTTACTAGTAGCCACTGCATAGATCCTCTACCCACCTTCCGGTTGCATCATCAGACCCTCGTCACCAAGTTCAATCTATTGGACTCATCAAGACGATTCATATGAGCCCAAACACGAGGGGTTTACTAGTAGCCACTGCAGAGATCCCCTACCCACCTTCCGGTTGCATCATCAGACCCTCGTCACCAACTCCAATCTATTGTACTCATCAAGACGATTCTTGTGAGCCCAAACACGAGGGGTTTACTAGTAGCCAGCGCAGAGATGCCCTACCCACCTTCCGGCTGCATCATCAGATCAGGTCGATGATACCAAATTATTGCATTGTCACCGAGATTACATACACATACAAAGTTTCAAGTCGATACGACAATTAGAAGTAGGTGAAAATTGACTTCTAAGATTTGATTACATTGTTAGTTAGTTAGTTAGTTAGTTAGTTAGTTAGTTAGTTAGTTAGTTAGTTAGTTAGTTAGTTAGTTAGTTAGTTAGTTAGTTAGTTAGTTACAAGTCAAGCTAATAAAAGTGTTTTAAAAATCAGTTTTCGTTAAAAAAGTTTGTTGTTATTTCTGAATTTATAGAAAAAGTCCCAAAACCAATCAAATCTAACCTAGTTTAAGAACAGTAAAACAAAAGCCAATATTCGAAAGTTTGATGTAGGTACCTATCCAAGATATTGTCTCATAATTTGCTCATAATTGTTTGCTATCTATATATTCTTTGTATGGCTAACACGAACAAAGATTTTATATACCTACCTTGTTTTTCCATAGTGAAAATACAGACCTTATAGAGATTTAACATTTAAAATCTAATATCTGTGTGATAAGTGTCTTACGCCTGTAATTAATAATCGATCCGGATCCGTTATCCGCAGTTTTGGACCGATATGTCATGTCATAATAATATGTCATTTTAGTACCTCGTATTACTACTAAAATGACATATTATGAGATGACATATCGATCCAAAACCGCGGATAACGAATCAGGATCGATTATTAATTTCGGGCATTAGCGATGTTCAACTTGACTATTTAATTTTAATTATTCCTGCCGCTCTTATGCTTTTTAAAGAGTTCTCCAAGCGCCTCGTTGACGCCACGGGTGACCAAAGGGCTGGCGCTTACCTCGGTCAACGAATCAGCCTAGCCATTCAAAGAGGTAATGTCGTCAGTCTCTTGGGCACTCTACCTGCAGGCAGCGACCTAAATCAGGTTTTTTATTTGTAGATGTTTAGTTTTATATAGATAGTTTAGCTTTAGTATTTAGTTTAATTTTTTATCCAATTGTATATATTTGATTTGTTGTATATAATAAATTCATATTAAATCTAATTAAAAAAAAAAAAATTATTTGATATAAATATGACAAATATATTATATACTATAACAATGAACTGAAAACCTAAACTAATAACTACAATATATTATTAAAAGGAGTCCCTTTAGGCAAGTTTCCAAAGATAATGGCAGCGTTCCCCCTTTGGATGGCTAGACTAATTCCTTAATGATTCTTAATTTTAATAATGTATCTACCTACTCATGTGTGTTTTCCAAACCAGTTATTTAAACAGAGTTTCCGTCGCGTTTTGATTTTAATATACTATATTTGAGGAGTTTTTAATCGAAATATGTTTGGTTGCGGCTCTGATGAAATTTCATCGCGCCGCGGTGCAAATACACCGCAAGCTGTTTAACTGGCGTAAAAATAACGATGTAATTGAAATTCACTCATTGTTGAAATTAATGTAACCGGCTGTGTGAGTTCACAGTGAACCACGTGAGGCCTGATCTTTCGTTTCATGTTTCATTTAAAACGTACGAGTTTAATTTTATTGATTCGGATTTGACAGGAAGCTGATTGAGGTTAATTAGGTTACATGCTGGTCCATTTTGATTTTCTCAAAAATATACATCTCTTTTTATATATAAATATGAACATAACCTTTCCTAGCAATCTGTACCTACCAATAAATCGCTTTATTGACTGACCGACAGCCTAATAGACAACGTAGGTACAGCCTAATCCACTAGACGCAGATACATACAATGTGAAGGAGTATTATTGATTATGAAGGAGTGTGCACAATAAGAAAGGTGTTTTGAAAATGTTGACCCCAAGAGAGTCTAATAGGATATTCAAGTTCGTATAAAAAAGAAATAGGTACATTTACACGCGGGTAAACCGGGCAGCCTGCTACTAGGGACAAGGGAACCGATTAAACATAGGTAGGTATTATCAACCACAGCTCTTAAAACCTTTTAATTCAAAGAAATAAACAAGCAAATTGCGAAGATTAAAATCATCATAACATCATTTATGGGCACATTTCACAAAAGCGATGTAGGAAACCCATAAAGCTGTTACCACACTATATTGAATAGTAAAACGTCCCAAGAGCATTCATATAAATGAGAATATTAGTAGGAATATTTTATGTGGCCATTGTTGGCTGGAACTTAAGCAAGATTTCCCTCGACACCACAATTGATAATCAGCACCATGTTTTATTAATCTCCGGTGTTTTTCCGATAAACGCAAACTTTACAACCCGACGAGTGGTTTATTTTTCATGTCAGGCAGAATTTATCATTTGTAGCGCACTAGTGACGTAGATTCTACTTGTGTAGGTCCTATGTGGACGTAATTTATACTTACAAATTGGTTATCTAAAGCTAGCACGTAAAATACATTCATTATCACATCATTCATTATCATTCATTGTCTGTGAATGAGCGCACGGCATGACGTCGCACTGCATACGCATCACGAAAAATCTCCTGTCTCTATCGGACGCGGTCAATATTATTAGTATCATAGAGATAAATTATTATTTTGTTTTTACTAGGTACTGTATAATGAAATTGCATCGGTGCTAGCACTGTGAAAGTGCTAGCTTTATAGATAATAGTGATGTAACGGATATTCGCATTCGCATTCGCATTCGCGAATATCCGCGTATTTTTCAATATTCGCAATCGCATTCGCATTCGCGAATGTGAAAAATCCAGCATTCGTTACATCAATTATAACCGATATGTACTGGCAACGCGCTTTGGTATTTACTCACATCTACTTTTCACTCAACGTCCCGTTATTTGGTTATTTTCAATACAATGTCCCGTCCAATGTCCGTGAAACGTAGTGATTATAATCTCTTTGACTACGCAGCCATGAAAGCTTACGGCTACAAAGCATCCAGCACGTGGTACATCCTCATATTTTTATACAATTTTAAAACTCTATAACTTTTTTTTATTACATGAACCGTGTACATTCCTTTTAAAATTATGTTCACTTCACACGTAAGATTTTCTTTTTGTTCCATGAAGTAACAATATAAAGAGGTTAAGTTTGCACGTGACTTTGGATGATTCTATTGAAAAATTATTTAACAATTGAAAGGTATGATAGTAGATAGACCTAGTTATTTTTTTATGTAGGTATAGCCAGTTACTTTTTTTGAACAGTAGATACATATTTAGCTTGTTTGTTATCTTTACCGTGTCGATTTTGTTTGCGACAAGCTAGAGGGTTAGTTAAAATATTTATGAAGGGACACTTTTCTCATTTCATTTTATGCCCGTATAATGTGAGGAATTTACTGCTTCGATCCTTTAATGTAGGTAGTAATTGAATGAACAAAATCGATTTTATTCCGCACATATTTTGTGGACGGTCGTCTTCGGGTCATTTTGTTATTTTATAGTTTATTTTAAAAGAGATAGTAAATTACCATTAATACCTAGTGTCCTATATATAAAAAATGCGTACCTAAGTTGTGATTCAGAACAGTTGACATTCTAATGCTGTGAAGCATTTTGGAATATCTTTCACAAAAGTTGTTAACAATATCAATTTCTGTCTCTGTCAAAAACCAATATAGAAATAAGTAATCTGATATCTGCATCTCTGGATAAATCAAAAGCTGATTTAAATATACTTGCGTGCGTAGCTACGACGAGCGAACCAGAAAATTCAAACAGCAAGCCCACGACGATCCATTTATCGTATTGCGCAAGCATTTTAGCTTGTGGTACCATATCGGAGAAAACCGCTAGCGACCAGCTACCGTGGCCAAAGTACCATAATTAGTCTGGTATTTTCACGCGAAAACTTCAATTAATTCCGTAAAAGCTACTAGCGTTCCCGCCAGCCTTTTTGCTGGCGTGAAAAGTCAAAGGCGCTGCGAAATCGGAATGAAGCAATGAAATTTCAATCGGTGAGTCTCGAAACTCCGTGGTTTCTTTCTCCCGCTTGAGCGGTCTTCGGCTGTAGACTCCGGGTTCGGTGTTTTAATTTTAATCCGCTTTCACAGACTTGTAAAAATGTTAGCCTTTACAAAAAACAGCTGGGTCTATATTGAATAAAGTGAAAAGTGTTTAATTGCCCCAAAAAAAAAACTGGGCTACTTAATTCTAAAGTTTTTCTATTTTTTGCAGAGTATGATTTTCTTAAAAGACTTCTTTCTGTTAATAGAGGTTAGTTAATGTTTAATAATTTTTGACACAACAGAAAGCCGCTCATTCTTAAGTAATTTCTCATTTACAGCATGACCTATCCATCCTAATACTGCTTACTGTATATGCAGTTTTATTATGAAAAAATAATGTTAGACCGAAACTAGATAATATATTTATTCAACAGTCACTTTTTTGTACAATTACTGACGGAATAAATAAAAAAAGCCCACCTTATGTTAGGAGGAAACAGTTACCACTGCTTTTAATAAGGCATCACCTCGTTTATTTATACCAACTGCATCAACGCATCAATAACAAAATTTATAAAACTAGTAAGATGACCACTGGCCAGATGGATAGACAACATCGATAGGGTTCAGAGAAAATCGTAGATGAGATCTGCGCAGGACCGGAATGAGTATAGCGTGACAAAAAAGAACATCTTGCAATGGATTGTTAAAATTATTGAGAAAAAAGAAATTAATCTAATCAGGACATCACACAACATTACAATTTTACATACAACATGGGACATAATAACAAAAAAGGATGCACAAAATTGCAATACTTCGAAGTATGATGGTAGAAATTCCGACTAAGCATGCAATTAAGGTCCTAGATGTCCTAGAACATTAATAACCGATTTTGAGTTAGAAACCACAGTCATGATATCACAGTCATTATATCGTACTGCAGGATGTACTGAATACATAGGTAGGAAAACAGGTAGGTACTGGTAGGAATTAGCTTAACAAAATGAAGATGCATTATATACTAGAGTATCCAGTGGGTAGTAAACATTTGGATTTGGATTAGTTAGAATTGTAATGCTGAATTCTCTGTATTGCAATATACAGTATTGTCATGTTTATAACTCGTTCATCTAAGTGCATGATGGGTCCTACGAGAGATTAGTTTCTTTTATGCATTAGATGCTGATGATTGATTGAAATTTGTAAATAAACTACGGAATGTGTTGTGTATCTTATTTGAATAAATATGAGTCTGTTATAAACGGGATATTTTGAAGCAGCGTTTTCTTATCTCTTATATGAAAAGGGATTGAATATTCAAAATAAGAATATACCTAACAGAAAATAAGCAAGCAACGCGAAGCAGAGTGTGAATTTATTGATGTGTAAAACAGCTCGACGTAGCCATGTTTACTGAATAACACTGAATAAATAATGTATTCGAGTGCGTACCTGATTTAATTATGACTCTTGCTGAAACCGGAATGAGAGTGGTAAAGTTTCAGGGTGACAATTTAGGTGAAGTTGCGATCACTCCTAAAGTTTATTAACGAAGAATTGATTGCGTCTTCAAGTGATCCGAATGGTTATCGAGTAAATTGATATAAGAAATCACGGAGCGGGTCGAGGCGCGAACCCGGGCAAGAGAGCGTGGAGGAGCAAGGAGCGGACGTCGGGATAATCTCATTGAAAGATTTGATTTTCCGCTAAATTTGATAAAAGTAATGAAATACTCCCCCGGGATTTCACCAAACCCGGGAAGACATTAAAAGAACTTTACGAGCGATACCGATCTGGTAAAACGATGGCATTTTGTAAGTTTGTCTCCATTTTGATACAGAGTTGAGATTGTCTCGTGGTAATTGTTTCAATAGGGACGGAAACATTTATTTTTTTGCCTGAAAACAGATTTTTATACTAATTCGTTAGTATATTGAAACTCGTGACTTAAAAATTCTGCAGCAGTAGCAACAACACAACAAATTAGCTACAAAAGCTATGTTGACCTAGCTCAGTATAATATAATCTCATCAAAGCAAGTGTCACCAAAATGAATCACGAAGTTAGTCCCCGAGTCTATCAAACAAATTATACACGTGCGGCCAAACTTTAGCATTTCATTAGAACAGAGCAATAGGTTATAAGTGAAGTGTTTCACAGTTTAAGCGGCTGCGGGATACACCCCCCTCCGAGCACCCACTCGGGCGATATTCCCTGCCTCTTATTCAATTTGTGAGCGAATCAGTTCTGCCAACCCGATTATCTTTCACATCGAGATTTATATGCTCACAAGAGAGCTTTTTCAGAAGTTTACTTCGTGAACATTTCATAATATTCCCGCGAATATTGCTATGCATATTATTTACGTGTACGGTTTCCCCATATTTTCGCATATATTTTTCCTCTTCATTTTTATTATTGGACTCTTTCCTGTTTCCAATACGACGCATTAGTAAAATGTAACGTCGCTCGGTCTTTAGAGCCCGTCAGTCGTACTAATCACGTAGAAATTCAACGAGTACCGTTAAAGAATTAACAACTGGCACGTAAATACAGTCGCTATTAACTATTAGTCTCTATTTTATTGGCTCATTGTGTCGTGCAGCGAGTTCGTGAGAAAGCAACTAGTACTTTCCTATAATGGCGCACTTGGCACATGTACAAGCGAGAGCAGAAGGCCACTCGGCTAGGCAAACATTTGCCCAATAATTGCGAGTCCTCAGTTACGCTACAAGAATAAATATTCGCTCTTCCCTGTGGATCCCCACGGCACGGCGTACATTCCTTTAATTCAAAGCATTTCTTTATTGGACAAAAGTCATGGGTTTATTGTTTTATTAACGAATAACTTGGGATGCTCGCTTTCCGCTCTATGAATTGTATTTCCGCTTCATTTGTTTTATTGAGATTCAATAGGTACCTATTTATTTTGTATCGACAAAACATATTAATTGTAATGTTTTATTTACTAGACCCTTGATAAATTTACGTATTGTTCGAGCTATGGTTACGTTCGTGCATGAGAAATCATTTATGAACAGCTACATTACAATTGCATTAATCGATACACTACTGCACAATGCCTATTATATCATACATTATTTGTATTGTTAATTAGTGTGCGCTTTGAGTTACCTTGTAATAAATCTGGCTGCAGCGAAGTCAGACTAGATCTTCTAATGAATACCAAACAACGTCTGGCTGCAGTTCGCAGGTACAGTTTTGATAGCTGTAGCATAGAAATGCGAAATAATTTCAGTATTTCGAGCATCTGTGCCCGAGGAACCGTGAATTCAAACGTACTTTCTGTCAACTTGTAACAGCTCACATAAATAGGTCACTGAGGTCTTGCCGTGTTCCTAATTGTTAAGTTACATAAGTGAAACATTTGCATTTTGATTCAGGTTCAATACGAGCGTGGAATAATTTATGTAGGTAAATCACATAAAAAACTTTAACCGTATCTAGAAGCCATGAGTATGAGCGCATAACAATTTTGAGTCAGATGGTCTGGCAGAGAATTAACTGGCGGCTGAAAAAAGATGTCTGGGTAGCACTTCATATAATTTTAGATTAGGTTATTTCATATTAAAGGTTATACGGGCGGTTGAGGACACCGTACGAGTACGGCCCAATTCTGCTGCCAAGCAATAATATGTTAAAATAATATGTCAGTTCAAAGGTAATATGTATAGTGTGTTAGTATTTAAAAATTACTTGGCTTGTGATATATCTAACTATACTTATAAGTAAGTACATCAAATAAGGTTTAAAAATGACAAGTGACAATCCACGCAGGATATTGCTAAAGCAAGGTTCTATTAGGTGTGATACTTGCCACCAGGTGAAAGACGACCTTATCTTGTCCGTAAAAAAAATGTACATCAGCCCTCATATTTTTAATTATTGACTAGCTGACCCGGTGAACTTCTCCTTTTAAACCTTCCCTGAACTCCCCACAAACATTTCTAGATCAAAATTAGCCAAATCGTTCCAGCCATTCTCGAGTTTTAGCGAAACTAACGAACAGTAATTGATTTTTATATATAAGAAGAAAAGATAAAATTCAACAATACTAAGCTGTAGGCTTACTCATAACTTCAATCGAGAAATTAATAATACAAGTCCTCTATAACTAATTAATTTAATGCTCACCTAATCTACGTACCTGCTTTACATACTCAATGACCTAATAACATTTTAGTAGAGTTTTTTTTTTCCATAATTCCAGAATTTTCAATTGACAGACATCACTTGAACGGGTGAAAGGGAATTAGGTGTTCGCTAAGTCGATACGCATTCAAAATTAAATTAGAATTTAGCAGGTATCACATCAAATTGCTTCCCCATGGGCTCAATCGGCTCGGTTCATGTTTATTTATCAGACCCTTGAAAGGATGCGGCTAATAGTATACCGAGCTTAAAGAATTTGCATCGCTAATTCGGTGCTTAGCTAACGACAATGGGTATTACCACGGTCGATGTTTACTGTGTTATTATATTACATAGCTGGATGCATTGAAAATTTTATTTAGGAAAATTCTTCATTATTTATTCAAACAGCTGTTTCCCGCAGTTTCACCCGCGTGGGCTAAAGTTTATCGCGATAAAAAGTATTCTCCTCAGGGTTCAAACAATCTCCGTACCAAATTTCATTTAAATCGGTTCAGTAGTTTAAGCGTGAAAACGAGACAGACAGACAGACAGAGCTACTCGCATTTATAATATTAAAGTAGTTAATAAAACGTTGTTACGATACTTGCCAATATTTGTAAAATTGGTGTTGCCAGCCACGCCTGCCAGGCTTTCGTCGATGTATGATAGATAGTCAACGATAGAACATTTGCATGCATTTCGACTTCGTAAATTCAATAGCTGAATGGGAAGAAATAAAACGATGCGTAGGCCCGGCGTTTTATTGGCAAAATGAGTACGACTTTGGCCCTTACTCTGCCACTTCCGTAACGTACATAAAGTGCCTTGCGAAATGGGTTTTAGAACTGTATGTGACAAAGCTTACACTTTTAAGGAAGACAGACAACACGACTACTCTTGTCTCTGTAGTAAAATATGGTTGTAAAAGACTCTATTAGGTGTCACGGCAAGCCGTCATATCTTGTAATGGGCACAACAACATTTATCTGAAGTTGTCCTCACGGTGACAGTGACAAGTGCTTCCGTGAGTGTCGGCGGTTATGCCTAACAATGCGTACCCTACATCTGCCCACTATCGCATTACGAGCACTAGAAAGACAGTGTACAAGTTTCATACAAATTGATTTATGCATACCGGCCGGTATAAAACATGTTAAGAGTGTTTTTGCACTGATCAAATTTTGAATTTATGGAGACTGTTATAAATCATTTTTTTACCAATATTTTCATCATTTTGCAAGGTGCAATTTTGACTAATCGCATTATAATATGATTAAACTTTTAAAGGTTAAGTTTGCTTATGTTAGCAGCAACATTGCGGGGGAAAATATACAAAATTAATACTGAGAGGAAGCTGGAAGATAGCAGATACTTTTATTACTTTCGTGATCATAGCGCTTGCAACAGTGCCGACTACTCAAACAAAAGCCCGTTTCAAAATCTATTTCTAACGTTTCTACTGGTTTTCATTAGGTTTTTTTGATTACTAAACATAATCGAACAGTGCCAAGCCTGCACCCAATAAAGCTAAAGGCAAAGAGTATAGTTTTGTCTGATAGAGCACGAGCTACACTACTGTTAATATTAATGATTGTGTTACCAGTCTTTCTATGCGGTTTGTAAAGGCTTCCTCTCGTTCTACTTACACACTATACCGTTGACGTTTTCAATCACGACGGCAGACGGGCGGCGGGCGGCGGGTATCGGTTACTATCTGGCGGCTTTGTGGCCGATCTGGTCGTGTCCCATTCCCATGTCAAGGAATCTCGGACGTATCAACTTCGCTGTATGACTGCTGTTGACAGAAATATTGATTTGTGTAGATTTAGTATGATAGTTTTGCTGTTAGCTTTGCCTCCAGTTTATTGTAAATGGTGCAAATTATAGGAAAATAATTTGGCTCTCGCTCTATAAGGGATATGAGTAGGTAGGTATTCGATACACAATGACCGGGCGTTCGATGCTTTAAAATATGTAGGTAACTATTATGAAATAAACCATTTTGAACAGTGCCTGGAAAGCTGATTGTTTCTACTGAACGCTTTTCAATTTTCCTTAATAAGAATATTGTTTTTTTATCACCGTGTTACTGTTTCGAAAATTGCTTCTGAATTATTTTTTTGTTTGTAGGATTTAATAAAAGTATTGTGTCAATGTATGTATAATAAAGTGCATGACATAGCATAATATAATGCAACGAATAATTTTTAAGTTTGGAAGAGACAAAGTTTTCTCATCACACCAAACGAACGGGTTTGTAATTATTTGTTAGCCTCAACGCGAAATGCTACAATTTTAATTGAAACAAAACAAACGAAATACAAAGTGCGCTTGACCTACCACTGAGAAAGTTAATTTAGTGCTATTTTATTTTGCTTCTATTACTTTTCCCTCAAAGAGTTTTAGGATAAAGGGTTTATTTAAATAATTTCACGGAATTTCGGGATTTACTACTTTCAAAGTTAAAAGAACCAAGATAAGGCGATGCTGATGACAGACAACCAATATTTTCATGTTGAATTTGCTAAAATTAATTACTTATAATCAAATGAAAAAAATGAAAAAAAAAAAAAAAAGAATGATCTAGTGGGCGAGCCTAACGTGGTCGGTGAAATTAAATCGCACCGACTACGTTGGCTTGGCCACGTAGTCCGCATGGGGGAGGATCGGGCGGCAAAGCGTTCTTATTTGGGACGACCGAATGGCCGTAGGCCGGTCGGACGCCCTAGATACCGCTGGAAGGACGCGGTGGATGCAGACCTGCGCGAGCTCCAGACTCTGAACTGGGCTGAAATCGCTCAAGATAGAGAAGAGTGGCGCTCTCTCGTTTCGGAGGCCAAGACACACTTTGGGTCGCTGAGCCATCGGAGTTAGTTGAGTTAGTTAAATGAAAAAAACCGTTCCTTAAAATATACCAGTAACCGATGCTGTCCATAATACTAAAGAGTAACAGATATAAGTACGTGAACGCTATGACCAACTTCCTATACCTACACTTAACAAAAAAAAAAGATTTTCTAATGTATATGAGCATAAGTATACTTTATACGCCTTTGTAAATGCAAGCAAGTATCTATCATGCTCTAAAATACATTTGACTAACCAAAGTATGTGACATAGTATACCATGCTATATATAGTTAAACAAACTTTCAATGTAGCAGACCTGTATAGCTACGTACTCGTAGTTAGTATAAATTATTCTCATCAACATGCCCAGCATAATTATTTTCCCCCGGAACACAATCCATTAAAATCGATAATATTACCGAAAACTATTCCATTACAACTCCATTAAAGTTTGTTATTAAATCACTCGCTCGATGGCGCGATGGACGTCTCAATTAAAAACTGTCAATTAATTTCTCGAACAATTTAGCGTGCGACCGGTCCATGTCGCCAACTTGTGTAACTCATAGGTATACCTACCTGCCGATTCGGCCGAGCTGACTCTGTCAAACTACTGAAAATTAGTTCCCGAATTTCGATGAAAACTTTAATTGGTTCAAAAGCCAATATGTGGCTGCTTCTGTTGGCTCAATCAAAAACTCTACGCGACTTTGTCGAGGACCATCTCGAAGTTTTGGAACGAGATGTGACAAATTTGTTTGTGTTTGACATGTAGGTAAGTTGTTGACTTTATTCGAGTCTTCGACGAGCCATCTCTCTAGGGTGAAACAATATGAATCTTAAATTGAGTTCGTGTGCTTTCTTAGTTTTTCCCCCATTGAATCAGTGATAATAATATTGTTCAATAACAAAAAAAGATTAACTATTTGACTTTTCACTGAGCAATCTTTATTCAACATCCTTGTAATTTCTAACGCCTAGTGCTTGACTGTGTCCTATGAATCATAGACACCAAAAATATTACGCTGAATATTCACCGCAGCAAAGCTCGTAAGACTGCACATTACCATGCTCCTAGCGTCAGGTGCAAACATTAGTAATTCCACGTAAAGTATCGTCCAAATACATACAAATATGCCGTGCCATTTGGCGGGGTGGAGGTCCGGGGTTATTGTTTGGTGTGCCATTCTTCTTGCCCTCGAGGAATCTGATTAATAGCAGCAATATTCGGGCACGCTATAGCAGCTCCTAGCTCCGTGGAAACCGCAAGAAATGTACGGCCAGTGCCAGGGCTGGAGCCAGGATCTATGCAATAATGGGGTTATCATTCAACAGCGATTCCAGCATCCAACATCTGGGAGCGGTTATTACAGACAGAAAGATGTATAAAGAAGACTTTCCACATGATGTATTGTGGAAAAAACTTTGAATTGAGAAGACCATCCCCTAAATAAAATGTACGGGCTTGGTCAGTACGCCCAGCTGAGGTCTGTACCACCCGTTACTCAATGCCGCACTGTCGTCTCCCGTACCTTGACTACCTTACTTTATTGCACGTTTGGAGAATAATATTTTTATGTGCTAAATTAATCGTTGCTATTTTTGCTATCGTAAGCTTTTTGTTGTTATTTAGGTAATAACAACGGTAGTTGTATAATATTCGACGTTTATTTTAAATCTAAATAGTTATTAGAAAAGGTAAAATGACTAAACTTAAACCTTTACAAATAAGTCGAATTCAAACTCTCCTTAAATCGTTGAATAATGAAACGCGCTTACGGGGGAGGAATACTCTCGATTTTATATTTTGTTTATTTTGTGGCTGAACCCTGGTTGCGGGAAGCAATTATAGCTTAATCGTCAATTTGCATTGATAATGCCTGGTTTGTTTTGCCGGTATTATGAACATTTGTAGAGGGATGCCGAGAGCTTCATTTTAGATAATCGGTATCTGGTGCGATTTGATTGGTGTTCGCAAATGAACTACTATAAAGCTAATTATGGTAATTCACCCCGGCAAACATCGATCAATCAAGACTTAGTCCAGCGGTGGACTAACACATTCTGATTTTTGATGAAATTGTGGTTGTAGAAATAGGTGGACGCATGTCGCCGTCAAATGAAAAGGGTCGTTATAAATTACAGTTTTATTTGGTTATTATGAAAAGCAGAGATTGAAAAATAATAAAGAATATATATAGAAATTGAGAATTAGTTACCTAAACAAAATCTTAACGTTGTCGCGGAAAATGGAATGGTACGGAAGCCTCTCACCATTAATTCGGCTCGCACTTGACCAGTTTTGAAATAACTTTTTACAAATATGTCTTTGCTCACCTTTCCTCTTAAATTTAAATTTCTGAACGTTTTCTCTATCTTGCGTCAACTCGTGAACGGGTGCTGCTTGTGGGGTCTGGTCTGCTTTGGTTGTGATCCCGCTGCCGCAACTCGTTCATATTCATGTTCCCATATCCCAATGTGTACAAACAAACGAGATAAATCATATAAGTAAAGCTAATTAAAAAATATCGGACCATTAGATGACAAAAAAAAGCTTGGGATTTTAGTGAACTTGCTCCAATTCAATCAATTAGTAATAAGAATAATATTGGCAATGTGATCGCGCCAAAAAAATTACCTGCCGGGCGTTTCTTGCCTGTTCTTTTGCCGGCGTAAGGAGGTTGGAACAAGCGTAGCTAGTTTTATTTTGACGTTTTAAAGTGATCACAATGAATCCTATTGAATAAAAAATATTTGACTTTTCACTTGCCATTTGCTCCAGTCATGTATAGATAGATGCATAGAAACTTAAATATTTAATTAGGAGGTACCTGAACTTTTTTGAAGCCGCCTCGTAATAACCAAAATGTAAAACAGTTTCATAATATTGATTATGGTTAGTTAAAAAAATCGCTATCGGGAAATTGCCGGTGCATTGCAATAAATTTTCGCCCGATAACTAGCTACTTAGCTACGGAAACCGCAAAGCTTTCGAAAAACCACCGGCCGCAGAATATCAGCGTCAGCACTAATAGAGCCATTGAAATATCTCCATCAAAAGTTAAAGCTAGCAAAATTTTATCGCCGCATTTACATATTAAATCAATTATTCGTGGCGCATTAATGATGCAAATTGGTAAATAAGCTATCGTTGGCCACAACCCTGGCTCATCCCGTGGGACCGCTAAATAAATAGCTATGCTTTCGACGTCCTGATCGTTTTCAATAGACCTGGTACCTGCCCTACCCGCAAACATGGGTAATCGAAAGGATAGTGATATTGTATTCCGTAAGTGGGCCGCTAATACTACCGGGAACAAACTGATTTTTAACGCGGAAATATCACTTAAAACCTCGATGTTAATTGGTTCTCGATAAACTTTTTTTTATCATCGAAAATCATCACGAATGAGTCTACAAGATTATGAGTACAAGCATAAGAATACGTAGATCGAAGTAATTACGAAAGAAGTATTACGGCAGAATCATGATTCACAAATTAATTCGTATCACACTAAAGTCTCGTTAGAAGTAGCTAATAGCGCTTACCATCAAAATAATTACTAGCAGACAAAATGTTCCAGCTCAAGGAGACAAGAAGTGCCTAATAACAGTATCATCAAAGAAATTTCGCTACATTTTCGAGGATCTTGTCTCGGTTATTATTCCACGTTTTCCTAATTGAAATTTATGATTCACAAACACGCCTACAAAGTATTGGATGATTGAATAACGAATGAAATAGGAAATCACAGTGCTATTGTTATTATATTTTACATTTACTGGGTAGCGTTTGACTGCAAATCATCTGATGTTTAGCGTAGATATAGTCGAAGGTGGCGCAACGCCTGGTCTAACTTTATAGGTATGTACTACATAAATAAATTTGTCCCTGATTGATTTATCTGTTGGTTTTTGTTACGTAAAGATTTTATATTTCTGCATCATTAACTAAATTCGCTAAGTAGAAAATCACTAATGCCAGAAATTAATAATCTGTCCGATCCGTCATCCGCGGTTTTGGATCGATATGTCATGTCATAATATGTCATTTTAGTAGTAATCTGTCAAGCTCTAGTAATAACGGATCAGGATTGATTATTAATATCGAGCGTAAAATGCTTATTAGCTGTCAAGGTGCAGGATGTTCTTAAAATCAATACCTTATAAGTTATATAAGACTATAGATCCTACCCTTTCCGTCAATCCCCAATCTACTGACTTATCGTGTTTCAAAAACTAAAGGGCGCGCGAACAGCATTAAAGCCAAGTCAGAACTATGCTAAAATAAAAACAACTATAAGCCGAAGAAGATTTTCTTACATTTTCTTGAGAGCTTTCCGCTCGGTTTGGATATTGCATTTTGTTCCAAAAGTTAGAATAGAATTAGCATTTATCGTCTATAGACTGGATTAAACGGGACCGCGTATAGCAATTTTATACGAGAAACTGGGAAATTTGACTTGAACTTCCCTGCTGCAAGTTTTTGTTGAATGTGAAGCGTATTTATTTTGCGTAAATAATGTTAACAAGCTGTACCGTAATGAGGCTTACAACTTTTCTGCGTTCTCACAAATCTAGTCTACACCTATAGTTTAGAGGAAATCATATTCCTTTTATTATTTACATAATGCTGGTTTTCTAACGTTCAACTAAAAATAAAAGAATCATTTATTCCATCACAAAAATTGTAACAATATTTTTAGGTAACCTATCACTGTTAGTAAGGTAATTAAAAGGCTGAGGGTGCGCATTTTCCCTGTGACATATAAAAAAATACGGCGTCCGCTCATATGAAAATATTCCAATTTCAAAAGCTACTGAAAACACCGTGTAAATCTAGTTCAGTAAACATTGAAAGCCTTCGTAACTCAATTCCACATTTCAGCGTACGATGTATCAAATATTTATTATGAAAGCTCACAATGCAATATGAAAAACGTTGCTCTCGATTTTGTAAATATATTTTTGTTCGGTTTACATCTGCTCTTTCACAAACCCTTGTCTCATCCCTTTCCGTATACCTACATACCTATACACAAGTTCATCACACACTACATTTCCGTTCTATTCCATGAAGAGTCGTACTTTCTATTTCCGATTCTTGTTCACATACCACTAATCATAGTATTACTAATCCTACAATAATCCTCATGTTCTGCAAAAGTTTGCATGTATGTTTATTACCGTGCACCGTAACGGATTTATTTTCATGAAATTTAGAATTTAGTTACCTACATGAGATCCTAGAATAGGACATAGGAGACTTTTTATACCGCAAAAATGTTCAGATCCGGCAAGATAATCAAAGGGAAAACCGGAGTGTGCAAATAGTAAACTATCAAAGTGACGACATTATTGTTTGACTCGTACTTACACAATAATTAAAATATTATCATATTTTTTTAGAAACACTATAAGCGGTAGGTAATATATTAGTTATGAAGTAATTACATAGCACAAGCAAATGAACATATTTATATCGTAATGTAGTATTGCAGCATACTGTAAAAAATAATATAATATGCCTGTATATATATAAATCTTTAGCAGTCAATCTAAAGTAGAGTTTTGGAGTCAATCGCATACTCTCAAACTTTCCTATTTCAGTGTTTTATTATACGGACATCTGTCTAGTTTTGGACCCTTTTCTACCCTTGTCGGGTCCCTGAAACTATTGCTTGTCAATGTCTTCATGGGTTTGTGTAGAAATTCTCTAAACTAGTTAAGAGTACACTTGAATGTAGTAATGATAAGTAGTATAGAAAATTATCTGTCCAGAGCACTTAGAATGGAAGCTAATTAAGGCACCTAAATACGTCTGCCCACATTGTTAGTTGTGCATTTTTTTAAAACTTTCGATGCTCAGTTACGTGAAACGATCACAATGCTTATTGCGTATTAGGTAATTTCAGAAAATACAATTTGTTGTTTAAAAAATATTAACTCATAAAACAAAACTTGCAACATTTATTTCAAAACCATTAACTGCTTCAAATCTATATTCTATTTCAGTAAAAAAATATGGGGCCATCATAAGCCGGTAGGTGTTTGCTGCTGAACCCGAAAATATACTCGTATAACATACCATCGCGTAAAATATTTGGGATTTAGATGCTTATAACTGGGACCTCTAAGTGCTCTTTCTGAAAAAAAAAACAAATCCAACACAAAAGGCGTTTTATTCCAGGAGCCTTCTTCAGAATGTTTCTGTAATAATGAACCTTCAAGATTGTACGAGTACTTCCTATTGAGCCATCAATGGAACAGATTGTATTCTAATCCAGGAAGTATTTTTTCATAAGTATTTGATGTAATCTTTCAATATAAAATACCATGACTTTTCAATGATTATTTATATGTTTAAACTGTGTATTGCTAGTTAATGTAGGTTAACTCACTGTTTATTGACACTACAGTACACCTCATAAGTTTTAATAAGAGGCATGTACGGCCACCGCCTAATGCTTTCAGGCCAATTATAAGGGTGGCTTACTGCCTCGTTGCCCCATTTCTGTTTATTCATGAGACCTGGACCTTCGTATGCCTGTCTATTTTTATTTTAAGAGGTAAATTGTTATGTTTGGGTTTTTGCAGATTTAGACAGGTGTTTTACACATATTAAAAAGTTATATTCTACTAACTGTTCCGCGCGCGAGGGCTACAGTTTATCGCTACAAAAAGTATCTTATGTCCTTCCTCAAAATTCAAACTATCTCCGCTGTGCTGTTAGGTTTCAATGACGTGGGCTAAAGTTTATATCGTGATAAAAAAGGGTCTTATGTCCTTCTACGGAGTTCAAATTATGTCCATATATTAAATTATTTCCAGCCTGGTTCAGTGGCTTAGACCTGAAAAGGTAACAGACAAACTGGCAGAGTTACTTTCCCGTTTGTAATATAAGTAGTCAAAGTATTGAGGTATTAATCAATGTATGTAATTATGTAATTATGTAGGTTCCTAATTAAGTAGATGCTGCTTACCCGTCGATTTTACTTACACGACGAAAAGCTGCATAGTCTTCGAAGAAACAACGCATTTCCAGCATAAAACAAGCTACTTGATAGCGCTAGTTAACACCTCCTGGACGTTTTAATTAAATTTCTGTCTACATTGTTACAATTTAACACCCTCCGTGTTATAAAAAGTAATGTTAATAAGATCCGGCCGCCGGTTTTACGCAAGCGATAAATCAGGTCTCTTTTCATTTTGGCAGAGGTGTCTGTTCATTTCTTTTCCGCTTAGAGAGGAATTAAACTTGTCTATGGCCAATTGTGCTTCCGCCGCTCGCTGGCCCAAATTAATATGAGTTTTATCAGGTTACCCGGAAGGGGAATTTATATTGAGCTGGTGATAAAAGTTTACAGGTGGAAAGGAACTTTGCGACACTTCAGACAGACAAATGTTAAATGATTAATTATCCTGATCATAAGTACACATGCAAAGTAGTAACGAAACTGAAATGAAAGTGAAATTACGATTGTAGCGTCTGTGATGAGTAGTATACGACGGTTATTATATAACTAACAAACGACTACGACTTTTCTGAAACAGGATAAACATGAATATATATTCCTTGAACCGACCGACATTTTTATTGTCAGGAAGTTCTTAGTAATGATATAAAAAATTTCGATAGTTATGAACTCTCTCAATATATACCATTTCCTAGCAGAATAAAGTAGAAACGTGTGTTTCTCATGACTACGAAATTTTCGGGTCCGCATTCTTCTGTGATTCCTAACGTTTGTGTCCCCTCGAATCTCGCTGCACCTCCATCTCACCTACGCCTAACTTGGGGTCACAATTCAATTTTATAGTAGCAATCGTTTATCGGCTCCCCTGAGCTTTAACTTTCAAAGGAAATTTATAGACTCCGAACGGTGTAAGCATTAGTTAAAATCGCTTCAAGCAATAAAATGGAGTGGACCAAATGGAAATAAAATAGTCCATTCCATTTTCCTTTTACCTGAAGCACACTAACGCTGCAAAACATTCACTATTCATATCCACTAGCGATGTTGGCGAAGAAACTTAACTAAGCTTCCTCTGTGTACTTCTATAAAACTGCGTACTTAACATCTTCTAAGAGTAGTTATTAAACAAAACAAGTTTGCATAAAATAAAGGAATACGTAGACTGAAAACATTACTGTGACAGCGATAAATAAAATTATGTACATGAAGTAAGTAAATCCGATATCCGACGCCCCAACGTCTTAATCAAATGTAGACGAAATGAGCTTACATTAGTCACGACCGCGCCTTCCTTTTTACCTTCCCCGTTTTATGTATTCTCTAATATGCAATCTCGCAAACTGTGAATGCTCAAAAATCTAATAACAGCACACTTTATCATAAATCGTTGAACGCATGTGTCGTTCGAGCGATATTTCAGCAACCGCAACGTTTACAGGGTGAATTTTTGAGATGCCCTAGTGGTGGTATGTGAAAGCCAATATTTATTAAAGCTCGCTCCTTATAAGACGCTAATACCGAGTTCGAATTCCACCCTTGCCCGCTACCTGTGACAATAAGTTATGTGTGGATTTGACATCGCTTAAAACTGTTAAGTAAAACATCGTGAAGAAACTAGCATGTCCAAGGACCACAACTTCAAGGGCATGCGACATCTATCTACCATCCCGCATTGGACCAACGCCAGTGTGGTAGATTACAGCCTCTCTCTGAGAAAAGGATTTTGTCCCAGCAGTGAAAATATAATAAGCTAATGATGATGAATTGATGACTCAATCACGACAACAAGAAAAACAAATTATATACTTACATCAAAATTGACTATCTTCAGACTACTATTTTCATCCATTGAAGATATTAATCATCATCACCTGTTTATTACCTACGCTAGGCCATGGCCAACTTCTTCAAATTAAGTAGTTCCCCAAGACTGCCGTAAATAGCTTGGCTCATATAAGTCCCCTTGTCGCACGTTGTCTTTTTATTGGTATAAGTTCTGTAGGTCTATGTAAAACTCGAACTTATTTCGGGAGGAATCTTCATACCGTCTGTCGACTTGGCAAGGAGCGATGTGCTCAATGCATTATGCTTTTAAAAGTTTCCCGTACCTAATTTACTTACAAAACTAAAACATAAGGACCTGTCAATTAAAATTAAATTTCTTAACCTCGTAAGTTTCTTGTGCGTAAAATACTTCGCAAAAGTCTTGCTGCTGTATAGGCGAGTAGGACTCGGGAAAACTTGTCAAAGACTGCGTCTCTACGGTTACACGTTATGAACGGGTGTGGATTCTCTAGTTGTCAACTCAACTCGTAGTATGAACATATAAATGAACCACACGTGTTTCGTCTACACTAAGTAACTGACAAGTTCTTGCTATCTACATTGTGCTATTCATTTCTATTGAGACGTTAGTTTCGTAAATGGATTGGATACCTACATTGAAATTTCGCCGTCGGGATGTATTTTGGACTCTGTTTTCTGCCAAGACAGTACTAAAATCTATTAATGATTATTACAAGAAGATTTACTTATAGTTACTTACAGTAAGAGATTGTTAGTGAACCAGCTTTTCATCCCGCACTGGCATGCTACACAGGTAGGTAGGTAAAGATTTTTTCATTCAAAACTTTTCCTTTTTAGCAAAAAGTTTGTGTGTTTTAGTATTTCTGTTATACTCTGTGGTCTACATTAATTATATGCAAACAGACATCGTTTGACATATATATTTGATAAGAAAAAATATAATAAAACTGAATAGAAATATTTCTTGGCAAATAGCTCTGGCTGTTAAACAATTAAGGCAGGTCAAATAAGTACATTTTGTACTAATTTGACCTGCCTTAAAAATTAATAATATTAAAATATAAATAAATTATTATATATTACTTTAAATCACAAGCAGGTGCTGCAGTGGAAATTTCATTTTTTTATTTATACAGGCTGAATTTTCATAACTTTGACAGGTAACTGGAACAATGATCCCACCAAAATTCTAATAATTTTATTAAAATACTTTGCACACGCTAGCGTCATTTCACCATCTTAAATATTCCATTCAAAGCCGAACACCGCGTCAAGTCATTTCAATTGAAAAGGCTTCTCCTAGACGTGAATTTTTTCAAGGGGACACAAAGTTGCCGTTCCATCTCTATACAAGAATAAGTTCTTTTATGAGATGCTACGGGGCTACGGCGTAGCTACGTCAATGAAGCGCGGGCGAGTCACACGGCGCAATTAAAACTTGCCTTCATCTACATACAGTGTATAGAAAACAACCGCGAAAAATAATTAGGAAGCGGGAGTTTATTGTTTTATTATGATTGATGGGGTAGGCGTAGCGCTACGAATATTCGTAGCGCTTCAAAACTTTGTTCTTCCTGCCAAATACAATCATTTCTATACTAGTTTTATTGTAAATGATCACGGGCAAGATGATCGTTTGCTAAATTAGTTTCTTTAATTAAACGCAGTGTTAACTGAGGAATTTTGCTATAGAAATGTTAAACGGTAAATTTGCTTAATCAAAGAGACTCAACGGCACTACGAAACGTAACTGCAACTACCAAGAACCGAAACTTGGCTTCGAATTCACACTCCTATCAATTTCAATCAATTCACATACCTCAATTTATAGACAAACTAGCTTTCGTCTTCATCTCCGCCCCTCTCAGTGATTAGAATCCCCAATAATATCGATCACAGGGTGGTGACATAATTTTTTTTACATTTGAACTAGCAAACTCTCTCTCTTTTTATATATATCTAAAATAAGTTATTGTGAACTGTGAAGTACGAAATAAATAAACAGATTTCAAGCTCTAGCAAAGTAAAGCGTGCCGTACCGCAACTAATTGCTACATCTCTTTCAAACATTAAGTTAACGACAGAGATGCATGATGTTTTGCGATGCGACCTGCCCCTAATTTGAGTGGGACTATAAAGTAGGAATTAGGGATATATACCTATACTAAAATACATTGTGATAAAGACTTCTCGCATCATCAAGATTGTTTAAAAAAACAATTTCAGGATGTGGAAAGATTTTACTGTGATTATAACAGGTTACGAATGTGCCCAAGCTCGTTGTGAACATTGCCAGTGCACTTTGGGTTAATATAATGCAAAAGCGCGCTATCGCTCACAAAACGAAACAGAGTATATTATGCTACCGGTTGTTGAAAAGTAAATACAAACAAACTATTCCAATATTGTTGAACGCTGTACAATGGCTTTGCACATCATGGGCCAGTGGGTTTGCAATAAATAACTTATTATGCATACCTACCATGTTGCTAGATGACATAATTGCTTTCAACGTCGATGACCTGAGGCGTGAATTACAGATAGCGGAATTGAAATGAGTTTCGCGCAGCGAGCAAAGTTTGCCGTGTTTTGTTTATTTCAAGGGGAGTTTCCTCCAAAAACTCAAGGATATAGAAACGGAGCTATTCATATTTTTTATGACACTTTTACCTTTATATCCCAGGAATGTAATTAATTTAAATAGATACATGTTTTTTTTTCATCTTACAAGGTAGTTTTTGACCTACCTACATATACTTTAATCACGTTATGTCAAGTGATGATGTGGTCGAAGATGACGCCATGCTACGCCTGGATTGGTAACTGGCTCTCATGGTTTCATGTGCCGCAACACATTGAAAGATCCAGTAGCTCTAGGAGAGTACTAGAAAATGCCCTCCTGCCGCCATGGTTCCATCACGATGTTTTCCATCACCGAATGCTCATTGGATTTTTTTTCTTCTCTTAAGGTAGCATTTGACCTTAAGTCACTTTTTTAGTAACTTTTTGAGTAGACTAGCATGTCACTGGTCTGATAACAAGCGTCGCGCTCGGCACCCTGAGATATGAGATGTGAGATGAAATCTTATATCTCTATTTTTTCTATAATACGATGTTAAGTGTCTTAATCAGAAACAGCTGTTATATCTATAACTACCTAATAAAGTAAGTTCCATAGCTGTTATTCAATTTGATTATCTCGAAGCAGTGGATAATCAAGATGTTATATGCGCCTATAATATGATACCCGCATTGAGTTGGATCACGACGGAATGCCAGATATCAATACACTCGGCGTTTAGCTGCTCACACGAATTCCTGAGGCCGAAACAATGACATACAATTGTAGTATATAGGTGCAACGTGATATCGCATTCATAGGGTGCCAATATGCTAACACGAAGCGTCCACTGCAATAATTACTTGTTTGTGAATAATTATGGTCTTTTGCATAGCCTCTGTGTAATGTAACTTCTTTTACTAATTTGCCACAGAATGTTTAGATGAGCAAGTCGCTCGCCTGATGGTTAGCGTCACGCTTTTCCGTTACAGTTCCAGTACCGCTTAGAATTTCAAACTACCTACCACCTATGTCTACTCTTATTATCACACATATTTATGGGAAAGTTTACGAATAAGGGAGTTGTGTTCACGCTTAAACAGCTCATTGGACTTGAGTGAAGTTTGAAATAGAGATAGTTTGTACGCTGGATTAGCAAATAGGCTACTTTATATCCCGGTAAAAGTTCCAGCGGAATGACGGGAAGCCATAGGTGTAACTGCCGGGCTTGTCTAGTAACATTAAGAAATGCTAAAGTTTTAGTACCTAAGAATTTTACGGCTAATCTCCTATTCGTACAATGATTAGCTGTACTATTCCTGAGAGTCAAATATTTATTCTATTGTGCTTATTACCCGTGCGAACTTGGAGTCGGTTGTTTATTGAGAGTCTTTGAAGAAAGATAACCCAATGAAATCTGAAAGCTTAATTTAAAGTGAGTAGACTAAAGCAGACCGACCACTGCGATAAAGCAGCGCAGTTGACGTCCGCTGTGCCCTTATTCTAGGGGATTATTAACTTAAATTGGTTTGTCGATGAAACGGTGTCTATTATAAACCCTTCTTTTCAAACTGTTTGTGCTCCCCATAAGCCTATCAGAAAATTAATTAAAATAAAGTTTTTAAAAGTTTCAAAATGATATTTTTTATGCAAAAGTTTACATTTTCGCATAAATTATTTTAACTGGCGCGCCATTAAATTTAATTGATCTGCCAAGGGAGATGAAGTTTCTTCGGCGCCTACTGATTGTTTCGCATAATTAATTAAACGGGATTAAGTGTTTATTTTAACATTGTAACAACCATTAAGGAAGCGGTGACGTTTTTTATACACAATAATATTTGTGTTAAATAATATTTGACCATATTATATGACCGACCTTTGAGAAGTTCAAAAACATTTTTGAAATAATGACTAAGTGAGATTAACGCCATGTTAATGACCTGATGTGTGGTCTTGCCCATAAATATGTAAGTTGATATTTTTCTAAAGGCACAAACTTAAATATTCCATTTGACGCTCCAAGGAGTGAATATCGAAAAATCCTTTTTAACTGTAGGTATCTCAACACTACACGTTTCTGAGACCAGCAGTTACCAGCAGTACTCTTCGTTGAATCATTGATTATGTCAGGACTTTCAATTTTATATAGGTAAATAAAATAATCTAACTAGATTGGAAAATACCTATTTATTGAGTTCCCATGGTACCAGTAGGTAGATGTTCTGTGAATGTAGCTAATTATCGATATGCCAAATAACTCTAAAGAACTTGAGCCAAATATTCAAATAATCTCGTTTCAAATGTTATTTCAACTTTTTCACAAATAAAATATACTAGCTGCACCCCGCATCTTCGCTCGCGTGGATGTTCATACATCAACATTTTTTTTCTTTCTACTTGAAACACTCCACAGATGTTTAACGCCTGAAATAAATAATCGATCCTGATCTGTTATCCGCGGTTTTCGGATCGATATGTCATGTCATAACATGTCATTTTAGTAGTAATCTGTCAAGTCCTAGTACAGTCAGCGACAAAAGTAGCTGATCATACTAGTTTTTTCAAATGTGTTTTGAATCAGCAATGATTGGTTTTTTTTGCCATTTTACAAGGTAGCGTTTTGAGCACAACATAACACACCTTATTTTAAGTAGTGATGTGGTCAAAAGTTGATATTTAAGATAACGACGGTAATCGGAAAATGTGTTTTTGTTCAGTGACTTTTGTCGTTGACTGTACTAAAATGACATATTAGGACATGACATATCGATCCAAAACCGCGGATAACGGATCGGATCGATTATTAATTTCGGGCATTAGAAAACTTGTGAAAAACATGTCTTAGCATGTCTTGTTGCCTAGTTACTTTACAGACCTATAAGACGTACAACGTCCTTGCTTTTCAGAATATATACACACAAAGTTTTAAAGCAATAAAGTCAGAGAAATAATTTTTAGATAAACTTTGAGACCCCCTTTGACTCCCTCAGGGAATGATTTTCTAAAAATATTTTCTTAGTGCTTCCCTACACCACACATTTCAAGTTTCATGTTCTTCTAATATACTGTTTAGGTTACATGCGTTGTCTGTCAATCAGTCAGTCATGGTACTGTTTTATACAGGTAAGTAAATCTAAAGAAACAACATTATTTTTCTTTAGAAATATAAAATTACAAGCTAATATTATGTTATCTTCTTTTGTTCGTTATCTACTAGATATAGCTATATATACTTATATGTAATGTTACCCTCAAACCTTCGTAATTGATTATAGAATTACACAAAAAAGCTACTTACCGACGTCTTCTTTACGTCATAATTCTTTGCCATAATATAAATAGAACAAATGGAACAAGAAACCTATTAGCGACGAAAATGAGCCTTTCAAGTACTATTCTACCTATTTATTATGAGTTCGATTACTACTTACTCTTCTACCAATTTATTTGAAGACAAAATTTCCCTAAAATTACAAGAATTGTTTTGAAACTTTTTAGCACTACCCTGAAGTTGAAATGAATATAATATAAATAAGTTAATGTTCCCAACTTCCCAACCTATTCTGCAATAATAATCTAATATGTAAAATTCTCGTGTCACAGTTTTCGTTGCCATACTCCTCCGAAACGGCTTGACCGATTTTGATGAAATTTTGTGTGCATATCGGGAAGGTCTGAGAATCGGCCAACATCTATTTTTTATCGCGATTAAGTGGGGTCTACGCGGGTGAAACCGCGGGGCGCAGCTAGTAATTTATAACTATTAACATAAGAACAAAAATAACAATCTAAAAATCAATCTTTATATAATAATCTTAACTGTCAGCATGAATTAGTGTATAACAATGATATCATAATATCTCTATCAGACACCCTTTGGTTGGATAGTATCAGATGGAGGGCCAAATATATGTCCCGTAGTGGGAATCGAACCCGTGACCTCACGCTTCGCAGTCGGCTGTTCGCTCATTGCACCACATCGTCAATTTTAACACTCTTTATGTTTTTTCTTGTTTCAGATACATAAGAGAAACACCTTACAAACATCTGGGAAGGTTACCTGGTTAACATGTGAGTACTTTCAACCAATTATTGCTTGAACTTGATGAAAGTCTAGATTCTGGAAACTCTTATAGTGATGATGACCGCTTAATAGCAAAAAGCATAGCGTAACGAGTAGCTTAGAGATACCTTATATACATGAGGCGGCATTTGAGGCTTTAAAAGTGAATTAATTGAAACTAGATTTGTTGACACCCTGCACTAGTGATGTCACACATAAAAACAATTGATGATTGTATTCATCTAAAAAAAAGTTATTATCGATAGGCGTCGATGGAATCGATAGCTGAACACATGACGACAATATTTAAAGATTGAAGTACTAATAATACTTATTTATAATTAGCCCATTAAGTCCTCACTGCTGGGAAAAATACCTCTCAGAGAGAGATAGTATGCTATAATCCACCACTCGGGCTCAGTGCGGGTTGGCGGAGAGGCTAGTGGTAGTAGTTTCGGAGTTTTCTGTCATAAATTATTATCATACGCTCATACAGAATTAGATCAGTAACGTTATACAAATTGCAGCAATAGGAGCTTATGCTATCTTCTTCACATATCCGTGCGGAGCACTTACCGTCTCGCCTTATTTCTACTGTTTTTTTTAATAAATGTTACTCTGTGCAAGAATTTTCGAATGAGTTCGTTTGAACTTTTTAGGTAGATAACTTTGTTGCAGTTATTTTGCTGTTCGTATCGTACAACAAAGAGTGAAAATTCTCCATCGCAACTGGTTGCGAAATTCTGTTACTATGGCTGCTGGAATGACTTTATAGTCAGTTTGAATGTATTATTCAACTATAGCTGCGCCCCAGGGCTACATCTGCGGATTTCCTTTATACCTCAGTAACTTTTCCTGGATAAAAACTGTTAATGAAACGTATACATAAGCTATTTCCATTCCGAATTTCACCCAAATTGGTTTAGTCCTTCTGCAGTGTGAAGAAGTAATAAATATACACACACAGACTCGCTCAGAAACTTTCACCCGTGGTTTTCCGCAGAAACTTTTTTCCGGGAAAAAAAGTACCTATCCTATTTGTTAATGAAGAGTGTAAGCTATCTCCATTACGAATTTCACCCAAATTTGTTGAGTCGTTTCGGCGTGAAAAAGTAACAAACACACACACTCACTCACAAACTGACGCATTTAAGGTATAATGTGATTAATTAGCGTGATTATTGATTATTATACAATTTTTACTCAGGTACTCAAAAGACAACCCAAATTCAACCAACAAATAAAATACCGCACTTCTGTTGAATTATGAACGAAGGTACAATATAGGTAACATACGAATGCTTGGGATCTTGAGAGAGAAATATTAATGTTGGTACACAAACCGCAACGGGAACAGACTACAAGCAATAATTCACTTGAGTAGATAAAACGCTGTATAGTACCTTTTCACTGTCAAGAGCAGTTAATAATAATATTAACACCCACGCAATCACATACATACCTCTGCTCCCTATCTAGGATTTTTTGGTTTCAGAAATTATGTGTCGGTCGGGAATCTAAAAACACAACACCCAGCTTTATTGCAAAAAAACTTAATGCAGTTATAAATTAATACAATAGTAGTTTGCTGTTCGCTCATTGCGCCACATAACTACCATGATGGCTCAGCGATCCAAAGTGCTTCTTGGCCTCCGAAAGGAGAAAGGGCCACTCCTCTCTACCCTGAGTAATTTCAACCCAGTTCAAAGACTGAATTTCGTGTAGGTCCACCTCCGCTGCGTCCTAGCAGTATCTAGGGCCTCTGACCAGTCAAGGGCCACTTTGGTCGTCCCAAATAAGAAACTAAAAATACGATTAAACGTTACGTTTATTTATTTAGAGAATTTGCTAGATAGATACGAGTTTTGGTGGGTAATTGTAGGTAGGTACATACATACATAGGTTATTATGGCCAAGTTATTATTTAGGTTACTTTTGATGAGATGAATCTATTCATACGCTGTACATAGACTGGTCTGTCGCTGTTATATGTATATCCGCTATTGTCCGTCTTTAGGTAATCAAAGGAAATTCACTAGACAAACGACAGTGGAGCTCGCTAAGCTGAGCCTTTGGCTGGGATTACCTATTGAGAGCCTCTTGTGTGTCCTCTTACTTAAAGATAATGATTCACGTCGCTGTTAAATTAAGCCATGACGCATTATAGTAATGGTTTCACCGGAGAGTTGTGGGATAGCACCTAAGTAAAAGTAAAAAAAATACTCTCTACAAATCTTTTGCTGGCCTGAGGTTAAGAGCATAGACAAAAAGTACTATAAGTATATAATCTACAATGAAGGGTAGCTAGCCCATTCAAAATGAAGCAATCAAAGTATTAGTTCGGTGGTTGCATACAACAGATCCCAGCTATAGTAACGACTTGAGCAATTTCACGGATAATTTAAAAGAACTTAGGTACCATTACCGTTTTGTGGTGCATTTTTTTTGTTCAGGTCTTGTTTTTTGGTTAAAATTACAGTGTAGTAAAGCAAGCATTATTATGACTTCTGTCTAAGATCTAAACAGAAGGGGGAGATAAAAGTCTAAAGTCCTTGTGATGATTTTCTCGTTGTAGGTTTTTTCATAAAATGCCTACTTTTTTAATTCTGCTTTTATAATTCACCTTTGCAAAAAGATGGTAGGTAGTCAAGTCAAGTCAAATCTATGACTGCTATACCTAGAATCTATTTAACTTATTTGAAAGTAAATAAAATTATTACCTACTTTTGACTTGTCACAAATCACAACTTTTGCTATTATAATATACACACCGGCACAATTAGCGGAACACAAGCTATGCGCGAGAACATCGTCATTGGGATTTGAACGAATGGCAGCAGGTTCTCTTTACTGATGAGTGCAGAGTTCTTTTAAAACAGATCGATGGGAGACAGCGAATATGGAGACGCAAAGGAGAACGCCACATACAGTCTAATTTTGAACACACAGTGGCTTATGGTGGCGGCTCGATTATGGTTTGGGGAGGGATATGTTTGGGAGCTCGCACGGAGTTAGTGATAGTCACAGGAGGGACCATGACAGCAGATCGATACATCAGAGACATTTTAGAAGAACATGGTGTACCATTTGCCCCATTTATTGGTGACGACTTTATTCTAATGCAAGATAATGCTCGTGCTCATAGTGCACAATCGGTACAGGCATATCTGAGCCACGTAATTATACCGGTGATGCAGTGGCCAGCAAATTCCCCCGATATGAATCCGATAGAGCATGTCTGGGACTTGCTAAAAAGAAGGGTTAAATCCAGAATGCCACCCCCCAACAATCTGAATGAACTTGGAAACGCATTACTTGAGGAGTGGGAGCGGTTGCTTTAAGAAATCATCGATAACATAATCTGTAGCATGCCCAGACGAATGGAAACCGTAATCAGAGCAAGAGGGGGAAACACTCGTTATTAATTTTGCTTTAATTTTATTGTTAAATCGTTTAATGCTTACTTTTTTTTATTTTTTGTGACGGTTCATAATCATCTAAAAATTTCACTTATTTCAAATTTCTTTATTTTTCAATAAAAAAATAACGAAGACTTTTCAAAGTCGTTGTTAAAAGATGTTAATCAATTTGTTATTTTGTGTCTAATTACATTTTCGTCAAATATATGCGTTATTATCTCATAGTCTCACTTTTTTTTCTGTTCCGCTAATTGTGCCGGTGTGTATAGTTTATTTAGAGAATTGAGTCGCATGAGTCGTATTCACTATAATTATTCAAAGGCTCACACTCACGATTTGAAGTCTAAAAACTTGATCGTTGAGCGGGTAGTATTACATATGCAAATCTTCATGGAAAATGCGCTGCAGAGAGGGCTATGCGCTGCCGAGAGGGCTATGCGCTGACACAGCGCACTAGAGTCAGCACAGAACCCTCGCCGAGGGTTGTTGAAAAAGATGAGCAATAATGGGCATCTATAAACTACCCACACCTGTCAAGTTTTCCAACATATAACCCCCTAACCTCATAACTCCCCAGGTGTTGCAAATGTCTATAGACGACGGTGGCCGCTGTCCATAAGGCCGTCTGCTTGTTTGCCAATCTTCTATTAAAAAACATTTTAAAATTATAAGTTTATTAAAGCTAAAAATCTTTACGCTTTTTACTTTGTATTAAAAACGAATACTATTAACAATCAATGTTTGCAGATCACAGTTCGCAGTAGGTACATTAGTAGGGCACAATCGCTCAATTAATTATGCTCTAGGTACATCTCTACACCCTATAGCAAAGTCAATTTACTCTGTGTAACCCTTCAGGTGTGAAACAGTGAGTAGAGTGCCCCGGACCGTGTCTGCAAACATAATAGAAACAGCTTTATTCGCTTGACGTTTACCTCGTGAAGAGTTCGGTCGAATGGAGCGAGGCAATAAAATCAAACGCATTTGCATGGGACAGAGCGTCCAACTTTAATATTGCCGCGTAGGGACCTATTGGCTTTTTTCAGTGAGTACCTAAGTCTTAAATGCTAGGTTTAGAGCAGGTATCAAAAGCCTTTGGGAAGTTGCAGGCTAAAATTTTGCGATGTTTTTGAAGTCGCGGGATGTAGTTTCTTTTTTACATCTTACTGTGACTACCTACATACGTCATTTAACCTTACGTGACTACGTTTCTGAAGAATGAAGCGACAATACTGAAACTATTTTTGTAATTCCTATATTCATTCTTTCTGCCACGTTCGACCACAACGTCATCTATCGTTACGTTATTTATGGCCAAATAGTGTGTAGCACACCTTTTCACCCACATGGACTTCAGTTTTTCACAATCAAAAGTACCCTATGCACTACTATCATAGTACTCTGCTGGTACTCTATCAGGGTCTAAAACTTCAAATTATCTGTATACCAAATTGTTTCAAGATCGGTACAGCCATTTATTTATTCGTGAAAAAGTGACGGACAGACATAATATTGGAACTTCCACATAAGCAATATTCCTTAATTATTACTTTCATAATTTGAACAAAAAAGTGCAGCATTGTTATGTACTTACTTATACTTACTTACTTACTCGTTATGAACATCTCCAAAACTACTCTGACTATATCAACGACCTTTAATTAACATCCCTTTCCTAGCTTGTTTTGCTTAATTTAGCAGGTTCTTGGTTAAATGGCTTATACTCGGCGATCTATATGTACTTCTTTTCATGATTCTAACCACATTGGGGTCGTTGAGTGTTGTTTTTAATTTCTCTGTGTTTGAAATGAAACTTCTTCGTGGGCTCTATTTCAAATGATTCCGCGTTTATTTTATATCTGTTTTACCGACGCTGTCACAGCGACAAGTACCCAATTTCACCAGTGGCGCTGCAGTAGCGAATAGCGATGCAATTCTTGATTCTTGCTGTCATTCTGTCAAAACAGATTTTGACATTACAAGCTTCGCCTCCGACGCGTCACCATCGGAGTATTTTTATTTTTTAATAATAAGTGACAAAGAAATTGTGATATGTGTGATTTTTATACAAATCTTGGTGATATTTAGTGTTAAGATTTGTTATGTCATTGTTGCAAAGTGGAAAATCAATCGAGGTAAGAGTTACATTATCGGGACGGCTCCCGCGTTATTGTTTGGGATCTGCGGGATCGATAACCTGGGTCGGCTAGCCATGAGGTGCGTCGCTAAGGTTATGTTGCGAGCCGCGAACAGGTATCAGAGTTCAAGTAACGGTCTCTCGGTCGGAACCGCTCTACTCGCGTTACACCCGCAGAATCCGGTCGTACCTGAGACCAGTTTATAATAGTGTCTAGATCCTCATTTGCCGCCCTCATTCCGTTACGCTTGCCACCGACGCTCTCTGTAAAAATAATCGGTAATCGGCTTCGCTTTGAATAAGGAGGAGTGCCCATGTCCTACACCTTTAGTTCGCTCGAGACCTCTGGACGTTCCTTTTGAGATGTGCGCCTGTTTTCCAGCTTACCCTGCCTGCAGTGCGTGCCACGAGCCCCAGAAACCCAGCCATTAGATTGAGTGGAGTGTCCCCTGTGTCCGCCCACACGTAGCCCCGTACGCAGCCAAAATTCCGCGTGACACTACGGACACCTCCTCCAGCATGGAACTGGAGAAAGCCCCCACTCTCCACGAGGAGGACTCCAAAGTTACCCTCACTATCAGACTGATTATGCAGGGGAAGGTAAGACAAGTCACATCACGCTATGTCTCCACAAATTGGCAACATTCATTATGTGTTGTGATGTTTTCATTGTGAAAGTGTATACTTTACCTTCTTCTAAATATTCTCCCCATATCAGCTCAAAAAAGGCAATATGCGACCTAGTTGCAGATAAGAGCCCACACACACCAAGTACTAATAATTTAAATATAGCGTAACCCTTTACTGCATGGATAAAAGTATTATGTCCATGTAACCGTAGTAGGTAGTTGATAATGCATATTTTACTGTAGTGAAGTAAAATTATATCTAAAAATTAGTCTTTAGAGATCCTAACTGGTAGATATTTCTGTGTACATAAAATAGTACAGGAACTAATTTAAATTTAAGTAATATATTATGTAATTAGCATACAAATGGCAATACTCTTTCAAAGTGCAAAAGAGTTTATAAACAGTAAATTAGTAGGTGAGTTAGAAGAGATATTGAATGTTTACACATCTTATATCAATTTTAAATAGACTTTATTATATTTAGGATATGGGCATAAATATATTTACACTTAAAAACATTAAAACAAAACTTTGCCAGGTTAAAAGTAATAATAATGATTATTGTTATATAACCCAAATAATCACATCTGACCCCTGGCTATGATTATCTGTGTCTAAGGTATCAAAAACTATGCATAAAATAGTAATGTGTATTTTTTATAAGTTATTTTTGTTTGTTTGAAACCATTCCCGAATTTACACTACAGACCTAAAATGATTTGATGATGACTTCAGAGATATGCTATGAACTTCATAATGAAATAGCATTGCGTACAATGTATTGAAAGTATTTTTATCTTTTTCTTAAACAAGAAGCACTTAAATAAGTAGTAAAACTTAGTATGATCTTTAGTAAGAAATTCCTTTACAATGTTTCAGTATAGAAAACAACAGCAGTTACTTATTAAGAGGTTTCTGATCCAGTTACCGTGCAAAATGTAATCATCGAAACAAGTCTGTTATGTTGAAAAAGAAACCAACAGACAATGTTTCATTTCGTGATATTAAATTTCATTTTAGGGCATCATAAAGTAATAACGTTTGTGTATTGAAATGTAGAAAGAGTTACATTTACACAGTCATGAACACAATATGGTAATCTAATATGACTTTGTTATTTAAATCTTGTTAGGGTACACACACACTCGTATGGTTTCCTGACACAATATCCTGTTTGTTACCCATGTAGGCTTGCTTTGTGACTAGGCTTTCATTAAAAAGTACCTATTAACAGTTATTGTCTTAATTACCTGACTGTATTTACATAGTAACCTCTATTTATCTACTTTAGATAATGAAATTGTTCAACAATGTTTATCAGTCTCAAATTGTAATTTATCTGCAGAAGTCATAGTTGTAATTTAAATTAACTCCGCTCGTATACTGTAACAACAAGTTTATTTTGATTTATATTACTCAATTGCAAAACTAATTTAGCACACCTAGATGAAGCTAGATAGGCCTGACATGTGAAATGTATTGATGTTAGCATCCACCTACCAACTCTTACGTCTAGGTACTTTTAATTGGCTGTAATCCAATACAAAGTACATCTGGCTCCCTGCCAACTATTGGCACTTGCCCTGTTCATCAAATATGTCGATTTGTATCTTTTTCTAAATTGAAATAATGTTTGGTATGTTGTCTGCTTATAAACACTTCCTTAATCATGTCTAGACAATTTCTACTTAATTTGTTTTCATTGCTTTATGCCTATGTTCTATACATGCTCACCAACAATTTTGCTCTGGCTTCATTAAAGTTTACAGGCTTCATAACAATAACCTTTATTATTTATCATCCAAAAATACTAAAATGCATAATTGAGTTTTTATCATCCAAAAATACTAAAATGCATAATTGAGTTTTTTGTCACACTATTTCAACACAATTTTTGTACAAAAATCAAATATTCTATCGCCAAACAATTTTGTTCAGAATTCACTATAAAATGTTCCATGATTACAAATGAGCATAAAGAATGATAAATTCGAAATCGGCTCATATCAAAACCAGTGAATATTTGTGACTGAGAAAATGGAAATAAATAATTCATAAATTGAAAAGCAAACTGTTTGACCGCCAATGTGTTACGGTTGCGGCAAGAGTTCTTTGAACTGCACTTTCAACATCAATCAACATTGCTATTTGTGTCGTCCAAAGATGTATGGTGTGTTGCAAGAGCATTGTTCACATACTGTAGGAGTCAACATGCCCCGTTGGCAGGAACAGACTGTTTCGTCCACTCTAAAACCGTCTTGATGCAACCCCAATGCGTCGGTGCACTGCAAAGAATCGCTCGATGCGACATCTATTTATTCGTCACCAGACGGGAAATCTTTTGTGCCCACTATAAATATAAACGCGCTGCATTAATTACGCGCGCGACTCGTTGCACAATACGTGCCGATGTACAATCCCTTGGACTATTTCAGTAGTACAAGTATAGGATGAAAATAACATGACTTGTTTATTGTTTCCAGGAAGTGGGCAGTATTATTGGCAAAAAAGGAGAGATTGTTAAAAGATTTAGGGAGGAGGTGAGTTTCGTTACATTCTTTTATTGCATTAACTATCCATTAAGTAAACGTAAGTTACTGTGGGCTTTACAACGCATTTTTTTTTATATTTTAGTCTGGAGCCAAAATCAACATATCTGATGGATCATGCCCAGAGCGAATTGTCACCGTTACAGGCAACACAAGTGCGATATTCAAAGCATTCACGCTCATATGCAAGAAGTTTGAAGAGGTAACTATGTACTTTAATCTTAACTATTCAGGAATGTAAATGTTGTTTTTTATCCATATTCCTGGCACGATTGAAATCACTGATTAAAATTAGACGAATAAGCCTTCTAGCTTAGTTTACGACGAGCGGTAGGAGTTTATATTTGCGAGAGTCTATCTAGTAGTATTCTGCTGCCAAGCATTAGCGTGCAATCATTCCAGTTTCCCATTTTGAAGGGCAATATAATCAGTAAAATGATCCTATGAGACTGACTCGTAATTACTAATTTCGCTGGGTGACAGGCGTAGTACATTGTCTTTGCAATACAAAGCTCCGAGTGGATAGGCAAATGCTATGGACAGGCATAACGCTATCCCTTAGTCGGACTTATTGCTTGAGCTTCGCCTTCCTTGATAATATTTTTAAAATATAGCTAGAAGATACATTATGCCAAGTAATAAAGTGTAAACGTTAATGGTAGGCAGTTGTACACATTAGTATTACTCAAAGAGTATCAGCGTTCTCGTGGTTTCAAATTGCCTAGGTCATTTATATTTAAACTAGTAAATACCTACCTGCCTTCGAAATATCCAACTAATGTGAAGACGACCGTTAAACCACTAACGGTAACAATAATGGTTGAGTAAAAAGCAGTCAATTACTAAAAGAATTCGACCTCGGCGCGAGTGGATTAAAATTCTGCACGAAAATACGCTTGTTGCTGTGCCATGACGATGTTTGCGGAAAATGCCTGATACAATAAAATCAAGAATTTATGCACGCATGCAATCGCGGGGGTTCTTGTTCCTACTATATAGTTTCTAAATTATTGTAATCTTACTGTATTTTAAAGATATGATATAATACGACAGCTATCACGCAAATTAATCAATAATAATTTTTAAATGGTAAATTAATTCAAATGGGTTTAGTACGCATAGAGGTTTCGGCATGCGTAAAGATAAACAAACAGAGAGTTACTTTCACATGCATAATGTTAGGTATGGATATATATATCACAGGTTTTCTGAGTGAGCCTGACTCCCAGCAATTAGAACATAACACACTAATGATGTTGATTACAAGACTGATATATTGACCAATGTTTCTTTTTCCAGTGGTGCTCGCAGTTCAATGAAGGCGGAGGCGGTGGATCGCGTGCGCCGATCACGCTTCGGCTTATCGTGCCGGCGTCACAGTGCGGCTCGCTGATTGGTAAAGGAGGCTCCAAGATCAAAGAGATACGCGATGTTACCGGCGCTAATATCCAGGTAATTAAAGAAAACACCTCTAAAAAAACACGTCAACACCTTGATATTAATAAAACAGTGTAACCGTGTTTTTGTCTTTTCGATCGAGTTTGAGTTCGAATGTTAAAGACGACACAGTAAACTGCTGAGTTTTAAGTAAAAATTACTTAAATGCAGATACAAAATATGAGGAGACCTTATATGTTTATTGTTTTTTTTCTTTGAATTGCTCCTTTACTCATCAGTCTCTCTTATCAAGTCTTTCCTCACGAAATCGAAGCCTTGTTTTTGATCAGCCTAAGCAAGCCGATCTGTAACTTTACCATTTAAGACCACCATGCTGTCTCGTTTACAGTTACCGATTAGATCCGAACTTAATGCGACATCGTGAAGGTTGTTATGCCATTAAAATAAATTGGTTTCTAATCGGCTCATGTCGATTCTGAGCCGGCAAATGTAAGCCTACTAATGTTAAGGATTAGACACTATATAAAATACAAACATAGTAGGTATGTAGGTCAAGTAGAAGATACTCCAAATTAAAAATAATGTGTATAAGCTAGTTCTGTTGTTCGCTGAGTAAATTCTTATTCAAAAGAAAATCTTCACCCTGACTGGGATTGTAGTTTTATCCTTCTTTCACGTATCAACGCAAGATATTTTTTGTGTAAACATGGTTTATGAGGCAGAGAGTGACAGGCTACTATAGCCTGGATAAATGCACGGTTCTTGTGATAATCTCAATGGGGTTGGAACCGTGGGGCACAGCTAGTTAACAATAGCAACAAATCATCACCATTTCGAAAAAATAGGTTAGGTTAGGTTATGGGCTCGAATCCTACAATAAGCTTGAGCTTTCTGTGAAGGAAAACATTGTGATGAAACCATAGCCTGGTGGTAGGACATTTTCTACCAGGCAGCCCCAGTTGGGAGCTAATGTTTTCGTTTTACTTTTTTGCAGGTTGCAAGCGAGATGCTGCCAAACTCGACTGAGAGAGCTGTAACCATCAGCGGAACCTGTGATGCTATCACACAGTGCATTTATCACATTTGCTGTGTTATGCTGGAGGTAAGAGCCGGTTTTGAATACTAATCCTGGATCTTGACCGCTAGTGGCAAGGACCTATTACGGAGTCCGCATAAGATGATGGAACAACCAAAAGCGGGATATTTAGACTTTAAATGGCTATATTGTTTCTGAAACTAGTTAAGTCCGGTTAACTGTTATTAAAAATAAAAAAATATTTCCCCTACGGAAGGATGCCCCGAGTTTTAGTTACAATATAATATATGTGTAAATAGATAAAAATTGTTTATTATTTTATCCAAAGAATCAATGCCAGTAGGCTATTCACCTAACTTTTGCCTAATATAGCAACAAAACGGCAAACTGCAAATTATTGTCTAAAATTTGTGTGATTGCTTTATTCCAGAGCCCGCCTAAAGGAGCAACGATTCCATACAGGCCAAAACCAAATGTGGCTGGACCAGTGATCCTAGCCGGAGGGCAAGCTTACACTATCCAGGGAAATTATGCAGTGCCCGCCCAAGATGTAAGTATCATCTACTAAACTCATTTCATTTCGCATTATTTAAACAAACATAAAAAAATATATTTTAAAAGTCATCATCATCATGTGCCATACTATACTATACATCCTAGTGATGATCTTGACCATAACGCATTTGGTAATTCATGTTCTACAATTTGGATTTAAGGCTTCGATCCCACTAGCTTTTGTCGAGCGTACGCGATCATCTAGTGTTTGGCCAGCACTGACGTAATGCGCTCGACGAACGCTAGTGGCACCGGGGCTAATAATGTAATTTATTTTCGGACATTAAGAAATTCATGGGTTAGCACACAGCAAACTTATAACTAGTGTTAGTAAACATTAATGTGCGAGAGTACAACAATGTTAGTATGGAGGCACTTTATGCTTCCGACGATCACCTCAAAAGTTCCGTACAAAGAGCCTCACCAGGGATTCTCTTTGACAAATCGTTTTTCTTTGTTCAGTCACTCATTTTAATCACACTCACGTAATAGCAAACAATCAACAAGATTTATAAAACTAAGCGAAATCTAAATCGACTTCCTTGTGTAGACACAATACATAGTTTACAAGGCAATCTAGCGTTCCGACGGGTACGTAATAAGTGGGGGGCGTTGGCAGGCGGTGTGCGCGCCAGTGTTCCCCCTGCTGGAGGTGAAGCCGCCCCTAGTGGGCGCGCTGCCCCCCCACCACTTGCTGCACCCATCGCTCCACGAACACCACATTGTGAGTCGCGTCACTCCGCCACAGACCTCATAGAGACCCCGATACAACGCCTTTCTTGAATTAAAAACTAAACAAATTACAGACCGGGACTCTGCGAAGACACGGTTGGAGCCTTAGTTCAACTGTACCGGCGCCTGAGGGGGCAGTTAAACCTTAAAATTACTAGAAGTGTGAAATAATATTGAATTTTATTAAATCACGACTTCAGAAATGGACAGTCAGCATAATGAAATGGACTTGCGTTATAGTCACAGCTGGCAGATATGTAAATTGTTTTATTTTAAACGGACAGTATATTAGCAATTCAAAATGCAAAACATAAGATGGTGGCAATTTGGCCGTACAAAACCAGCGACATGGTTATTCTGTAGTGATTCATTGATGAACTGTTTATTACAAATGACAAGTTGTATATAAATGATTCTATAAATTTGTTGGTTTTTATTTCAAGAAAGGTTTAGTAGATTAAATCCAAGCATACAGTACATATCTTAAAACTGACTTACCATATTATATCCGCCCTCAGTAGACTTCAGCATCCCTCTTCTTGTATACTCTTCTTCGATATACTCACATAATATATACTCTAAACTCTAAACAAACTGAACTACATGAAAACGATAGTATAGTGAATGAAACATTTAAGCGAATAATAAAATTATGTACGTTTTACAAAACCTGTTAAAAACATATTTTGACAGTATAAAATACAAAGTATTTGCGTCATATAGTTTCTTATCATGTTAGATGATCGACTATCTATTTATGTGTATCTTACATTATAAATAGGTAAAGTTTAAAGTAACTATGTTACGGCTAATCTCCGGAACTACTGAATCAATTTTGAAAAATCTTTTAGTGTTAGAAAGCTGCAATATCCTTGAATGTCATGTAGGCTATGTTTTATTGTGTCTAGTGCCTACCCGTACGAAGCCGGGATGCGTCACTTATTTAGTAAAAGCGGACCATTTAACATTTGCTTCGTGAAATAATGGTATAAAATGTTTCATTCAATAAACGTTTTTCAGTCTACACACAGTTCTCAGTATATCTTGTCTGTTGTAGGAATGCTGTACATTTTGATTCTTCTCTATGAGGTTGCGTGGTATTAGGAGTGATATGTGAATGGTGCTGCCCCAGATTCCTTCGTATTGGTTTGGATGTGTGGTGTCGACCCCGTAGCGGCCTTTGATTAACATCTTATACCCAACCCATAGTGTTCATAGTTACCCGGTGATATTTATTCTAGGAATGTACCTAATTATATTTTTACGCTGTTCTGTCTTCCCTGCGCCTGATTCTCATTATTCTATCTTATTTGCACGATACCCCATACATTCCGTAGCGTTTCCCTTGTAGTATCCAATGTAAATATAAATATTGGAACCTTAGCATTAATATTTTATTTGTATTTAGCACCATATAATTAATGTTTATAGATGACAATAGATGATACATGTGTAGAAAAAAAACACATTCACAGTTGAAGCTTTATCTGTTTGTTTTCTGGCATCGCCGAGATAAGAGCCTTTTGTACTTCAAACGAAGCTAGCGCACATTTCAGCGATTTCGAGTACAAGACATTCCCGTACTTGCACCTTTCCTTATTTTGCCTTTGAATTGCCTTTCCAACATCTATCGTTTTTTCTTATTTCACTTTTTGACACCAATAATAATATTGATGATTAACCGTTTAAGCGCATGGCTTAAGGTTTACACTATTTGTTTTTAGAGATCAGTAAAATTTGTGCCTATTTTTGTATTAATGCGGTGCATACATGGGCAGCACCAATCAAGAGCTCACAATGTGGATTATTGTTTAATTTTCGAGATCTGTTAAGAAAATCCGTTAACTGTTTTCCTTTGTCTTGCTTATATTGCTAGTATGTTTAATCCAGACGCTAGCAGGTTTAGCGTGTAAGTAATGCTTGATCTGAATTAATCATACAGTGTAATAGCGGATTTTCTTAGTGTTCTTATGTTAAGTTTGTAAAATGTAGTTTCTACCCAGGTTACCCTATCCAGCGATCCCATCCCGGCCATGTCAGAGAAGATGAAAACAAGCAGCTGGAGCTCTATAATCTTATTATTTTTTATAAGCTTATAAAATTCTGAAGGCACCGTTCAGATTGAAAAGATGAATTAAGAAATAAAATATTGTGTAAAAAGATCGAAGAATCCACACAAGTCTGTACAACAAAGCCGTGGTTAATAGAATAATAAAACAAAAGGGAAACGATAATAATTCCTTTTCTGAAGCTCGATTGAAAAGTGCCTTCAGAATTGGACACCCTTTTGTATCTCATTGCCAATTACGATGTTTCTAATCGATATTCCGTTTGAAGATGGGCGGCCTTGCAAAGTCGCCGCTGGCTGGCCTGGCTGCGCTCGGCCTCGGCGGTCTGGGACCGGCGAACACCACGGGTCTCAACCCGGCAGGTAACTATAGTAAGATCTAGATCATTCATAATCACAAACATAGTACGTATCTTGAAACTGAGGTAGTAAATCCGCTCGCTATTCCTTTGGCATCATTGTCCTGCAACATGTTGCGAGATTTGTGTTGCACTTCAATTGACTAAACACTTTCTTCAAATGACAACTGTTCTCGATAACACATGATGCTGATAATACAATCGGGATGGAGCCTGCTTATCTTGTTATCTAAATTGTATAAGTTCAATCACTTTTGTTATGAAGATACTCTGTCTGTATAAAATTTGTATTACAGTCAACGATAAAAGTCGTCCTTAACACCAACCTTCGACCGAATCATCATTTAACATCATGCATGTTGTGTTATGGTCAAACACTACCATATAAGATGTAAGGAAAAAACAAATATTACTGATCTAACACGCATTTGGGAAATCGAGTATTATCACCTACTTTTGTTGCTGACTGTACCTGGTTTAATAACGTAGTCTAATTTAATAGCCTAGTCTCGTCTAACAGCATAGTCGTGACTAAAAGCCTGATCTAGTTTTATAGCTTATTCTAACCTAATCGAGTCTAAAAGTCTAGTCTTGTCTAAACAACTTGTCTGGGCTAATAGCCTAATCTAGTCTGTAGCCTCGCGTCACGCCTGCCCAGTACAACAATTTAACCGTGAAAGTCTCAGACATTCACTCTAGCCCTTTAGTTGAGCTAGGCCATCTCTGTGTAGCATCAGCCTCCTCGACACTCATCTCCATTATAATTAGCAGCCCTGGCGGCTCTGGCGGGATCGCAACTGCGCACCACCAACCAGTCGCGCAACCAGCCTGCAACCAATCAGCAGTCGCACGAGATGACCGTGCCCAATGAGCTCATCGGATGCATCATTGGCAAGGTGGGTCTTTAGAATCATCATCGTCAACCATACAGCTTATACTCGTCCTGCAACAGCCCGATACTGGCCTCAGCATTGCGCCATGTCAGATTATCTTTCTTAAATAATTCGGAACACCCCATTTTGTGTATGCACTATATATACACTATATTTTGAACTTGTACCTATAATAAAGGTAATAAAACATATGAATCTTCTTTTAAATAATAATGTGCTCCCCTATGCTCCTCTATCTTATTATCAAAACAATTGACAGTATCATGGCAATGGCTCTAGGTTTCATTATTTGAAACTCACAATCTAAACTGACTCCCTGATTCTGTAACGCTGTCAGAAGGGCACAATGAATCAACGACCTACCAGGCTGTTGCAACCCGCGCTTCGTGCATCTTCTAGTATTTTACTAACCAAATTAATTGTGCGAGCCCTTGTACAAAATCAAAATATAGTGAAGAGACTAGCAGGTGATCCATAAAACGCTATCGTCTTTACATTCTAGGGAGGCACCAAGATCGCCGAGATCCGCCAGATCTCCGGCGCAATGATCCGGATATCCAACTGCGAGGAGCGCGAGGGCGGCAGCACCGACCGCACCATCACTATATCCGGCAACCCGGACTCGGTGGCGCTGGCTCAGTATCTCATCAACATGAGGTAGGACATCACTACTGCTTTCTCCGATTGTATGTGACATGCGACGCTTTCGAGATTGCGTGGTAACATCACTATTATTAGATTATCAAGGTTTGCTGCCTAAATATACCGCTTCTGCTCGTGTGAATTATATGTGGTCGTTCTTTTATTAGTTAACGATATGTTTTATTGTTTGATATCGATAACTGACCCAAAAAAAATACTATTCACTATGGAGCCAGCACTCACACACAGCGTGGCTTAAAGTAAAAAAAAAGCAACAGAATTATAGGAAAACTTCTATAAATTTGATATTATCGAAGTTATTCATAAATACTGAGCGCTTACACAGCAGTTAGATGTTTACTACTCTCGAGCCACTATTATATTTCACGTAAACAGAAGTAATGCGAAAAGACTGGTTTACCGACCAATACATTTCCTAAATTGAATGATTCCTTTGTTAAGCACCACGCAGTCACCGATAGCAGTCGCGCGTTGCATAGATTGGAATATCACATTAACAACAAACCATACCCTCCCAAACCATTGCCCAAAACCATCATGTGAGCCTTATTCCATTCAATGCACCTTGTGAAATCTCTATTTATTTGAAATCCCACGATGATCCTCTTATTACTACCTCACGGACCGTTTCGAAGTCGGCGGTTGAAATCTGACATGACGGCTGACCTGAGATTCGGTTGCGTCGCAGTACAAGAAGAAACCGGACGTGCGTTATCGAAATCATTTTGACGATTCAAAAAGGTAAACAGCTTTATTTTTCACACGAGCCTATCGAGGTAGAAAGCACTTCACAAAACCAATCTTACTGCATTGACGTAAGGACGACGAGGCGGCAAAGCTGTTGTATCCTTACGCGTCGAGCACAGGACGGGAACCACACAACGTCCTCAGTCCATAAATCCCCTCCGAGCCGACGCTATCTCAGGTCAGCGTCGATCCCGTCCCATCCGCTTCGAGGCGGTCCCCGTGTACCGATGTCCCGTGACGAGCCTCCTGTCCCGCGCAGTGTGGAGCTGCAGAAGGCGAACCTGGAGGGGGGCGGCGGCGCGGGCGGCACCAGCGGCGCGGGGGGCAGCTCCCCGCTCGCCTCCGCCATCCCCCTCGCCCAGCTCCTCAGCAAGTCGAGCGCGCTCGGCGCCCTCAGTTCCCTCTCCGCACTCGGCGGCCTCACTGACCTCCTCAGCGGCTCCAACTCCAACTCGCCGGTGCAAACCACCGGCGTCCACAGAAACCACAAATCCTTCAACCAACGTCGTCAAGACGACGAAACGCCCGCGAAACCCTCTAAGGAGCGAAACAAGTACAACCCGTACTAGGCTCGCTCTCGCTCACTCGACGCTCGCCCGTCTCGCGGACTGATTTTCCAAAGAACGACCGACGACGTCGACGCGGTCGCGCCCGGTCCGAGCTCGCTCCCAGACAAGACGCTAAATAATAGCACACTTTGTAGCGTTTCAAGGCGCGTTTGTTCGTTCAGCGTCGACGAGCAGAGATATCAGACGAAAACGTCGACGTAGAGAATATCTTACGTAATCTATGCTACAACATTGACTAAAGCGTTTGAAGAGAATGATTAGGAGTAATCATATTGATCAGCGACGATTCGCATTTTGCTAATAGATCTGTCACTTTATGTTAAAGTATGCATCTATGCGATGTTGGATACTGCATGAAAGTTATTAAAAAATGACTCTAATATGTTGATAAACTACACCTGCCATATTTCGTAACCAAAGTCGTTAACAAAAATAAAAAGCCAGTACTTTATAGCCATTGATTTATGTTTCCTTAGCATAGATTTTAGAAACACGAACACGCGATGTTCCTCGAGAAATGACATCTATTATATCTTTGACAGACTAATAGTAAATTGGAGTTGATAAGTGTGACTAGAGCCTAAATCTACATGTTCCTTGCGCACTTTGCAAACGATCGCCTGCACGTCTGGGAGCGGGATTACACACAGTTTTATTTTATCGAGACTTTTCTTAGATTTTAAGATAATATCGTCGTTTAAGCGAAAATCATTTGGTTTTTTACTATTTAAAAAATATCAGACATTTAAGTTATCATCGAATCATGTATCTTTAGGTATCATAAAGTTATTTAATTCAGAGACGTAGGAGTTGTATAGCAATAGTCTCGTCGCATTTAATCGTAATATAGGCGTTGTTTCTTGTAGGAAGGCGAGAGGTGAAATTTGGTGAAATAACTAATTCCTGATCCTTCAATGTATAACTATTATCCGATCCTCACCAAATCTCCTCGATCCTCTCATGTAAACCTTTTATTGTATTCTTTAATAGTTTTTATGCTTATTAGTAGCTGATTTTACTGCACATTTGCCATTTGGTGTGTAGTAACGGGAATCATTTTACACTTTTGAAATGTTTAACTTGTATGTTACTTTTCGTAATGAAATCTACTTATTACTTCACGTTGTATTCAAACCGTAACGATCTAGTTACGTCTTCCATATTTAACCTCATACATGTTTATTAAATTGTATTGTATTTTTATGTTTAGGTAACGTTTATCCACACGAATCATTTTTTATCATAATCTCAAGTTTTGGTAAATAAACATACATTTGTATAAAGATTGAGGCTATCCTTATCCTATAACCTTCTCCCCTCTCCTTATCCCCTTAGTTATATTGGGTAGGTTGTGCCAGCAATTTCTATTCGGGAACTTTAGTCTCTATAGACAGTTTTATTTTATCAGAATGTAGGTTTTAGTTTTAATTTTTATTAAACTCATTTTTCTATCTCGGTTTTATTTCTGATAAAATAAAACCGAGATAGAAAAATGAGCTCGTAAATATCCTTGATATTTTATATCTGTCAAGTACGGCAACAAATATTTTACAAATGAACTTATAGTTTTATCAAACAAGACAGAAAAGTATCAATAATTGGAAGAAATGTTTTTTTTTATGTTGCTCATAAAGTGCATTGTGCGACGAGATCTATACGAATAAAAAATACCATGGAATGTGTATTTTCATTTTAATAGAAATCAGTATACAGTAGGTATACGAATAGGTGGTTGCGACAAGAATACGCAAATCAAAAAAAAAACTTAACATTATTAGGAAATAAATAGGCGATTTGAGATAAACCGTACGGAGCCAATTTCACTTGGTATCTTAGGGAGGCATGAAGAAAATAATGTAGTACGAAGGTCGCGTTGCAAAAGATTTACGATGATACAATTCGTGAAATTATTTACCTTTATATACATTACAATTTTAGGAATCGACCACAGTATGCATTTTAAACACGGTTCTATGAGAGATTAGTGTGATTTGGAACTAGGGATCTTGACAATAGTAGGTAATACGTAAAAGCTAAAAACGCTGTAGACAGATGCTTCGCGTACGAATATTGTAAGATTCTTATTGAGATATAATACAGGGTGTTTAGAGGAAACATCAACCCCCTGTATCAATTATTGTTACACGAATCGTATTAACATTACCTCATCGCAACGAAAAAGCATATACTTAAACTAAGTTAAAGCTACGACGGAAATTGCATTGTCCACTGCCACTGCTTCGACACTAATTCATCGTTTCACACTAGAGACACTCGTGGTATATACACAGCGTACGGAGTATAGTGTCGTAGTGTAAACTTAGCTAATTTTACAGCCGCTACATTTGTAGAAATAAGAGCACAACTACAAGCTGTGGGTGTAACTTTCAACAAATCAGCAATCAACTATGCAAAATACTTTATACGCTGTTTGTAAAGTAAAAAAGAAGCATTTTCATTGATATGGTAATTTTGTGTGCTGAACGTCGTAATTAAAGCATTTTAACTACGATTGTGTTGTGAATATGGTATGTTCATGCGATCCGTGTATCAACACGTTAGTGAAACTGGTAGGAATGGTAACCAATTTTGGCAACAAGTAATACATTAAGTTTTGCGTGTACGTAGCAATAATGACGACAAAATGAAAATAACACAATAAATAAATTTACCTTAAAATCAAGTGTTTAATGAATTTCAATGATCTGAAAGGGTTTTATGAAAATAGTAGACTCACCATCGTCGTTTCGGACACAATAATGAACAATTAATCTTAGAATGTAAAAAATAATTGTTGATAAAAATTTGTTTATCTATGTTAGTTATTTTCCTCAAATGTGCCTAGTTATTCGATCAATATCTAAATAAATTTGTTCGAGATAAATTGAAATTCCAATACAAGTCAAAACACGACTTCGGCTTTTGGATTTTCGCAAATTTTCTATGTGCATAATTGGTGCAGAGACGTATTAGGTATATACTGAAATATTACTGTGTGATGTGTGATTGCCATCGCTCAAACCGGTGAAGGAAAACATCGTGAGGAAACCGGCATGTCCAAGAACTGCAACATTCAAGGGCATGCGACATCTACCAACCCGCACTGGGCCAGCGTGGTAGATTACAGCCCACACTCTCTCTCTCTCTGAGAGAAGGCCGGAGTCCCAGCAGTGGGAACGTGAAAGGCTGATGATGATGTGTGATTGTGGTGGTCTCCGTTGGCGTAGCTGAAGCATACAACCTAAACATATAAAAACCTAATTCCAGAGGATTCAATCTGATTTCGCCAGACTAAAGTAAAACAAAGCGCACGAAGGCTGAATTTAAATTTTAATGAACATGATTTAATGTTTCAAATTACGAACTTTGAATAACTGGGCATTGTTTCTGAAAATGACTATAAAAGCCTTGGTGGCAATTAGGCATTCAATGGACTCGCGTATGTGTGCGCCCATGCCTAAAATGTCGGCCGCGGCACTAATGTACTAAAAATAAATTTTAAATGTTAAATTAGATTGAAATCGTGTTGTTCCCTTCGTCTATTCTAAGGTTCTTGTTCATTATTTTCATGTAATGTAACTATTACATATTTCAATAGTTTTGTATTGATGGTAGTTTTCTAGAAATTATATTAGTGTTGATGTAGCCAGTTTTAACCTATGCTGGCATACGAGCTAGCTATAAAGTTAAGGACCATGCGTCCAAGGAAACAAAAAATTGGGGTAACCGTAAGGTACTACACGATTAGTATTTTATAATTCAGTAAAAACAACAGTATAGTAGTACCTCGCAATGTACAAGTATGTAAGTAGTATGCAATAAAAATGGCATGGTATATTTTATGTATATTTATGTAATGTATGCATTCGAGCTTACATTTAAATAAATTTCCATTTAAAATGAATTTTAATGTTAAAATTTACCGAATTTCACGGAGATACTTATCTCAATGTACTAATTTTCTTAATAAATTAAATAGGAAAATTTTGTATATGTAGTCTTTACGCGTTTTAATGTAATTAGATCAAATACTAGAAGGTATCAATGCAAAGCGTTTCATCTGTGAGTTTAAAATATGATGAAAATCTTGTTTTCGCTGCAAATCGCCTAGCGGAATGTTTTATTTCGTAACTTTGTTATGTTACTTACGATTCTCATATATTTGGACTGTTTAAATTTAAAGTTACTATTTTATTTTGACGTACGTATACGTACGTGCGTGTATTGCGTTATAATGGGCATTTGACGTGATTGTCTAAGATAGAGAGCGACATAGTCAAGTAGAATGATAGTCACGCTGCCTGTAACATATTTAATTAGTGTGAATTTAAAATTGAGGTCCAATTCGTATGTTTCTAAAGATAGGTCCTTAAGAGACGCAGCAATGTAATGTTATTATTTATAAAATCATGTTATTTTCTAAGATTAGTGCACATTTTCGTATTGTTTCAGGATTTATATTAAAAGCTAGAAGTGTTAAGTTAAAGTGTATTGTTTAAAGTACATGCGTCTTAATAAAATAATAGTCTGAAACAGCTTTTTATTTATTTCCGAATAAGTTTTTATTGTAATTTAAGCATTAAGTGCAGGTAATTAAGACATACAATCGTCCAAAAAAAAGCTTCCTAGTCAAGCACCCACGCCACCACCCACACCTACCCAGGCCAAACTTTCCTGTGTTACCTGTATCGATGAATTCTGCTCCATCAAGAACCTACATCCCACAGCTCACGGATCATCCAATCTCCCGGTAAGACTTCCTATACATTTACTTTTTACCCTAGCAATCCGACTATGCTATGACATCGTTAAACACCTACATACCAAATCGAGATTTGTACTTTTGATTTTTTCCACAGTTTAATCCTGGTTCCATTTCCAAGCTATCCAGTTTCGCCTTTGTATATATCATTGTGTCAAGTTTACCCTTTAACTATCATGTTGTGAGTCGCGTTCGATGAGCTCTGTGTGACAAGTAGCGTGTGCCGTTCCAGGATCACTATGGAGACCGCCGGGCTGCCGCTGCCGGGGTACCACTACATCGCGCCCAACCACATCGTGAAGGCGCCGATCCATTGAATGGGGCTGAGCGGCCTCCGGGTGGGCGCGTACAAGCTGTACCCCGAGCCCCGCCCCGTGCCGCCGCTGTACCGAGCCCTGGCTCCGATATACTTCCTCAAACATTGAGACCAAAATCTCTATTGGTGAAGGGAATCAATTGGCAGTTCGTTAGATTCCTGCTGAACGTATGTTTACATTTGTTACGAGTTTATAAGTATTTTAGATATTCTTATATTTATTCTCCACTGTACGTATTTAATTGATTGGTGCGGGATGTATCGATGGTATAAATTGTATAGGGCATACCTGAGAAGCTTAGGGATTTTGAAAAAAAACAATTGAATGACTGAGATTTTAAAATTTTGAACTATCCGTGAGCGGTGAACGCCCGCCGACAGCACTATGCACTTACTATCGTTCACTGCTCACGGAGCGCGTTGTAACAATGTATGTGACAGGAGAGTTAGCTAAGCTGATCGAATTTACTATGGAGATAAGCGGTTGAGTGTATCAATTGTCTATTGGAATTATTTTTGAATAACATCAGTACTGATCACACAAATGTTCAAAATATGTTAAAATCGAGTGTCGGTGCACAGTAGGTGTAGACGCGTTTCTATCGACCTCGGCCCCGCTGCCGTAGCGTAGAGCTAGTTTAGCGAACAGAGTGAGAGGGTTAAAGACAATATTTGTAAATATTATAATCGTAATGACCTGGGGAATAGGTATTACAGTAAACGTTGCGTCGCGCGGACGCGGCGCGGCGAGACGAAACCGGTGGGATCAAATCCTTTAAGAAACTTACATTAAAGTGGAGACAGAGACGGACGCGAACATTTCATATAAAACAAAAATAAAGTGGTAAGAATACAAAAAAGACGTTAGATATTAAATAGTGTTGCTAAATGTGATAGTCTTCTAATTTATTTCACTTTGGAACTTTAAAGATCTCTAACAACTACACTATGTGTAACATCGGCTGCTAGGAAAAATTGAGTCGAGGAATGGGAACAAAACCAAAGATTGTTGAAGTTTGTTTAACGTTATAATGGATTTATGCTAAATTATTGTCAGAGTAGTTAAATGTTTAGTAATTTAATGTGGAACGGTTAATTTTGAATTATTTTATCACCCTCTCCAGACTGCTCATTGTATTTAGTCTAGATGGTCGTTTAGGTAGTTCTGTGGTAATCTAAATACATATTTCAAAAAATTAATAAAAAAAAATAGGTTAAAATAGCATAAGATACTCGTATTATAGGACCACTGTATTTGAAGCTTTCCAGTGAACATTGTACAGTGTGTGTAAACTTAGAATGCAACTCGTGCCACTGCGCGGACGCGCCGGAACCTAGTGCCAACTCGGTTTCGACTGTAGCTCGTATTTAATCAGATTTTACTACATATTGTATTTTTTAAATACGTTTTAAGATCTGACGTGTCAAATTTAAGAATCATATTATATTATCCACTATTTACTTATTAATTTTGCACCCTAGTTATAAGATAATGCAATTAGATTTTAAAATAGTCGAGACATATCCCTATATACATAATCTCCCATGTCTTCCCCTTCTTCAGTATTTCATGAATAATTGAACGATTGTGCCAAAGTTGTGTCTACTTGTATAGAATTGAATGAACAATTTTACAAAATATAGTGTGAGGATTGCGTGTTTGTTTAATTATATGCTAGTCAACATTTTCTAAAAGACATTATACTATGAAATTATATAAATTCTAGTCAAAATTTACTTGAATCTGATGTTTATTGCGTTTAGTAGGAAAATATTAAATTATTTATTATTTGTGACTTAACTCGTCACTATTTGTTGATTATTATTTTTGTGTGGTCTCGCTTAAAACTAAATTAAACTTAGCAATAAAGTTTTGATAAAATCAATTATCTAAATTATAAATTGCAATTAAGAAAATGTATAGAGCTTTGTAAAGTAAATACCAAACAGGTTTAGAAGTATTCGATAGTGTAACTGTGACGAGATGAGTTCGGAGAATATAGTTGGTACTTATACATTATTACTAAAGAGGAGAGATTAAATAGCTGTGATTAAGGTTGGAGTGCACTTTTGTGCGCAGAGCTATGTCGGGTCGTGGTGCTGTAGAAGCATTGGTGTATAGAAGGCGGTAGTGTAGCGCGCTTCTAGTTGGAACCACTCGACTCTACTGCACAGTAGTGCGCAGGGGCGGGCATCGTTGGGTGCCTCACAGCTATAAAGCGAGTATTATTATGTACTTTCTAATAATAAACGTATTAGATCATTGGTGTCGTCAATATTAAATCTTAGTACAATGCAATTTGAAATTAATATAAATTAGCTAATTAACTAGAATTAATTTGTGTCATGTGTGTTACGTTCAATTATACTTTATGATAATCACAGCAATCAATATTAATCTTTATTGTACTCGTATATAGAGAGTATAGTTAGTTAATACATTATTGTTACTGTTATTTTGATTTGCTCAATTTTCTGAATGTTAACGTAAGCTAGGCTTCGGAAAATATAATTTAGTTTGTTATGTTGTTCAATAAGCAATATTCGTTGTGTAAAAAAGGCGTCGTGCCTGAAGGCAGAACAAAGTTCGACATTTGTTTCGACTGTTCTTATTTACATTTATAATTTTATGGAATATGCCATAATAATATGTAAACGCAAAGCATGCGGTAAAATATTAATTATATTGTATTCAGAGATACAAATATGTAATGTTTTTTTATGTTATGTAAATTATCTGGTGAAGTGTTCAATACATTGCCAAATCAGTAAGCACTTTGATTTGTTAATAACGTGTGTGTGTTAGGTCAAGACCTTATACACATGTCAATATATAGACCCTTTTTATGTTACAAATAATACTAACTAAAAATTGGTGCTTTTTGTTTAAACTTTGTTTTGATATATTATTATGTATTTTTTGTGTATTATATCTATATATCTTATTAGCCTTTATTGACAGGGTCGAATACACTGTTCAAAAGTGTATGGATTTCAATTTTAGTAAATTATACACATAGAAAATTCTTCTGTTCAATATATTTCTATAATAGCACCTGAAAATGTATAGTTCTTGCACAATTATCTATATGTGACTGTTAAAGCCTGGGCTTTGGCAAAAGATCGTATCTCAAAGTCGCTTAGATACTATATTTCACGCACCAACCTAAAAATTATATATCTTTTAAATATAAAATAATAATTTTAAGCTGATTGCAATGTAAAAAGGCAATAAGTATTTCATAAACAACATATACAAGGTTTTGATGAATAAAATAAAAAAGGTTGTGTAATTTACTGAGCAATATACAAATTATTGGCTTCATTATTTACTATCTAAATATAATTATGTATGTTATTCTATTTTTCCGATTAGTAATATCAGGGTAAACGATTAACCAACATATAACTTTTTATCTATAACTTCACATACACAATCGTATAGATCAAATGATAACTATAAAAATATACTTGTATTTAAAGTCCACAGTCCTTTGAACGCGTATTCGTACTTTCAAGTTGGTTCACTTTGAACTACATAATATAATTATATTCGGTTGATTATAAGCAATTAGCATCACAAACCTATGATACAAACTGTTATTAACTTATAGCATGAGAGTAAATACATTTTAAGTCGTAAGCTTGTATTCTAACTGTTCTATTTACTCTTACACAAATTACGTAATTAATGTTTATACTCAAATGTAGTTTGTGAACATCTTTCGCGACACCCTTGCGGTATGTTCCGAGAAACCATTGATAGTTCTGCGAGCTTCTTTCCTTCAAAAACTATAACTGTGCGACGTAGCTTAGCGGTGCGCGAGGAACCACTTAAGGAAATGGACGTAGTGGAGTGAGGTATTTGTACAAACAGAAGAAGTGAGAGATGTGAGTGCGGGAGAGTGCGTGGCGGTTTGCCATAGCGAGCTACTAGGCTACCAGCCAGCAGACGGCACACCGCTTTTACACTGATGGAGAGTTGGCTACGTATCCTCAACACGCTCAGCTTCCTCGTACAGCTTTGGTGGAAAGAGTAACCATTTGACAGTCCTAAAAAGCCTTCTCGCACCACGCAGATTCCTCGCGCAGCTCTAGTGGAAACGCACCTTAAGGTCGTCACTTAATCGCACCGCTCCGCCACATCAAACAGCGTATCATCCAAGCGTAGACTTTAAATCGTGTTGCGTAAGTTACACTTTACAGCAAGTCAAAAGCGCTTATTGCAAACTTTTGGCTAACTTGTCTTGTAGATGAGCTGTTTGCTGTACTGGTGCTGTAGGTATAAGTGAGTAAAGCCTCGGGTTTCCTATGCCAAATAATGCTCGTTAACAAACCTCGTAGAAACAGAAAAATGTTCACAATCACCATTTAATGAGCAAGTTTATCACAGTGTACTAATATTTATATGACATTGCATCTCTGTTTAATCTTTTGAATATAATTAAAAATTACTCTATCCGCTCATATGCATAATATGTATCAGGCACTAAGCCATTATGTTACGAGTCTTATTTAGTATTTAATTTAGTAATAATTGACTGAATATAGTTAAGAATTCAATCTCAAAAAGTCAACAGTCTGTTCTGATGTCACTGCTGCAATTTCTTAAAGCATTTATTTTTAATTTGAATAACATGAAAATGGAAAAAGAAAATATTTTTACATATCAGTCAAGATTCACACATTTCCTACTCGTGTCGTATGGTGTAATATTGACTGGAATATATTTTATTGGTGTTATTCGTAATTGAATTGGAAGTAGCACTAATTGTAGTGTCTGCATAGATTTACCAATACGGTGCGGAAATGTGCGTGTCTTAATCGCTTTCTATTTCGTTACTTATGCACTGCGGTATTCAAAGGTCGTTACTACTAGTTACATTCAAATAACTAGAAGTGCACCTAACATTCGGATTCTATAAGAGCTTATTAATATTTATCCCTAAATTGTTATCAGATTTCATATTAATAAATAAGTAATTAGGCACCGGATTTCCCCCCTACATTTAAAGGCTTTTTCTGCAAACCGATCTGGATATATACCGACAGCTGATATTATTCTGTAGTGGGGGGCTCTCTACAATAGCTAGCATAAAATTTATGTTATTCTACAATATTCTATGTCACGTATTCACGTATAAAGTTTGTGTAAAGTCTATGAAGAAACTTACTCGTATCACATTTTAGAACTTATTGTCATATCTTGCAAAAATATCACTGTAATGTCGACATATCTAATCTTTTATGAATTGATTACTTAAATGTTATTTCTTAATATAAATGTTGTATTATGGTTACAGTGTAGGTACTGCAATCAAGGTTAATTTACATTTATGATATGACTTAAATGTTTGTTTTGATTATGTTAATTCAATAAAGTGTGTAAATAATTAAGAGTTTTATTTGTTTACTACCTTTCATCGTATATATACCTACTTAGGTAATGTATTAGATAAACACAAAGGTACGTTACTTTCTGACATTGTGTAATTAACAACTGGCCTGTTACAACTGTTTACAGCTATATTACATACTTTAAATTTCGTCAACATCAATACATAGAGAGGTCTCGTACGTATTACAGGCTGAGGTGTGACCGAAATGCAGTGACTTATTTAAAGATTTGACGCCCTGGGTCTACATAATTATAAAACCTTACTAGCTGTTATTTGCGGTTTTACCCGCGTGGGCTACAGTTTATCGCGATTAAGTGTCCTTTCTCAAGCTCTAGACCAAACTTCATTTAAATCGGTTCAGTTTTTTTGGCGTAAAAATGTAACAGTCAGACAGAGTTAATTTATGGATCGGCAGACCAGACCTGTGCCGCCTCATAAATTAACGTATTATACAAACAAAAATATGTATGAAATATATATCTGTCTGTGTATCTGTGTGTATGTTTGGATAGGTATACATAACATATCCTTGTACCTAGACATAAATAGAATATCATACATACATAGATACAAAAAACATCGAGTTATAGTGCCAAAGGAACTCGGCCCGCCACCCTTGCTTATAGGTAAGTAGGTGCCTACATAAGTATATAGCATAATTTCTTGGAAGGCCGTTCGATAGCAGCCGATAAATATTTCAATAGCTTGACTGGCACGGTACGTAGGGGCTAGCATGAGCCGCATGACCTATAGGTACCTACCTACCGTACGTCGATGAACTCTAAAACTGGTCAACTAGTCACTGACCAGTAATTTTCTATTGATCCTAATAGGTATTAGGCGCTGCTCTTGTAAATAAGTAATTGGTTTAAGAAATCGGCCACTGTACGCCATATAACGTTCTACCAAAAGTTTACGATGTCCTAGAGGCATGGCATGCTCGTTTTTTGTAAGTCATGCGTAACTACTTTATTAGCGTTTGACCACAAGTCACTTGATTTTAAGTGACAATGTGTATGTGGGCACTGTGCCCCGCGGTTTCGCCTTTTATTTGTTTGTCTTTCTGTTACGCAACAACGATTTTTAGCTCACAGAAATAGTTCAATGAGCCCGAAAATGACATTGGCAATACTTTTACGTTTCTGTGGAAATCTGCAGGTGAAACGAGCCAAAACAACAAACTCATTTTCGCACTTGTTAAGTGTAGTGCAAATCTTGGGAAAGGGATAAACTACCTGTGTTACCTAGTTACATCGTTTCTCTGAGGTACCGTATACAAACCTACATCGTTTTATTTTCTCTTTGATACCATATACCTATAAACACAGGTACCTAGTTAATTCTCCGTTCATCCTTCTTTTTTATAGGTATCTAGTGGGTCTGATGATGAGACTATAAATCCTTTTCATATTGACGACTTAGGTAGAGATTTATCTTCATTGGTACTACCTACTTGAAAAAGCTGCCTCTTTATAATGTTTTTCCTTCTATGAAGCGAAGTACAGCAACCTGTGTTAGTGACCAATGCGATAGCTCCGGAAATGAAAACTTGTTTTACTTTCATCAAGTTGGGATGATAAAAACTCTTACATCAGAGCGAGGCAAAAAGTTAAGTGGGTACCAATTTTACAAGCGAGATCAAAGATAGGGCTCGCCTGCTGGTTCGCCATTATCGCAGTTCACGCGATTTCTTGGCGCCCTGACCTCAGCCGTCGTTTCATTATTGACTTTTCTCGACGTTACAACGGGACAGAATATACTTAATGCTCCAGAAGTATATTGAAGAGGAGTTGCCTTTTGTTCCTTTTTAATATTGTACGTGCTCGCGCTCTTTCGGGTCGCCTCGTCCAGCTTACAAATTAAGTCTTCCCAGAATGGACCCATACGTCCCGTGTAGAACGATGACTGGTAGAAAGTAAGGCAAGATTTATGACGGTTCGCGTTCGTTGGCGGCGGCAGCGGGTGGCAGTTGAGCGTCGACGAGACCAAGCGCAGTGCGCATGCCCGCCACTGCGCCACTCGGGTGCGCGCTGCCCCCTGGCGGACTCGCGCCGCAGTGAATTGCGTAACAAAAGCACACTCGCCTCTCGACGCCTCGCTGAAAACTTTCTCCCGGTGCGCGGCTAGCTATGAAGGGACGTAAAGAGATATAAAACTTTCCCGCGACCGCGCTCCTCTGTTTTGACCTAAAAATAATTATTTATTTTACTTGTCGATTTTTTAAATGACTTATTGTAACTTGCTTAAGCATTTTCTTTAGTTTTGAAGTTTTGTTCTAAGTTGACTATCGCGAAAGTGAACGGATGCGGCTTTCGCCGGCCGCCTTTGGAATAGTGTGGACGTTCCAGTGTTGTGTTAATTTTCTTTGTTTTGCTTTGCTGAGCGGCTAGTGGTGCCGCCACCGTGCCGTGCCGTCTGCCGTGGGACCGCGCTAGTGGTACCAATCGATACTGCGGTGGGAGCGGCGAATGTAAGTTTATTTTTTCACACTTAAGTACTTTCATAATATACAACTACTTGTAAAGTTGAAAAGTACGTTATATAAGGCTGCGCAAACTTGGTTTTGGACACTAGCACAGCTGTGGAGTTAGAAGCACACTCTTAGCGGCAGTGCAACTGTTTTATTCATGGAACTATATACGTACTATGCGCGTCCGCGCAGTAAAAAGTACTTATAAAAGTGTCCGATCTATCAACGGTTTGACTTGAGAGTTATAAAAAAGCATTCACTTACAAAACAAAGTATGTAATTCAAAAAGAATTAAAAATGTACGTAATTTCCTACAGCGTTCTACGACATGCTACGGATTTCGTAGCCAGGGCGGCGTTAACTCAAAAGTGCTACGAGTCTACGCCGTAGATGACTTTCTAAAATTTGGGATTTAGCCAAATTGTGACGTAGGTATTCTTCAGGAAACTAGGTCAGATAAATAGGTCTGGAGCCGACTCCATAAAATGCTTTACGTCATAGTCTTTGTAACATTACATTCTAGTAAAATAATGTACCTACATAGTCATTTTTAATTACCCTCTATAGGAGATTATTATAATGAACATGGATAGACAATTATTACTATTATACCACAAAGAATCAAAAATAGTAACTGATAAATAGAACAAAGAAAAAATGGCGACCTTATCGTTAAAAATGATCTTTTTCGGTTAACATTCATTCATAGAGGTATAAAACGATTGAATTGAAAGCCATTATTTAAAAAACTTTCTATTAAGGGTAATTTTTATCATAAATCTTAATAGACGGTTATTTTAAATGATCATTTATCAGGCGTATGGTACTCGTATGTTATACTCAAGTTAATAAAACGTATGAATAAATCATAAAGCAGAGCAGAGGCAGTCACGCATCTACATTATGACTTTACGACTTTCTTCAAACAATTTTTGTACCGTTTTAGAATAGAAGCCAGAATTTGTGAACAATAATTATTTTGTATAATCAGTACAATGCATCATCAATGACTAATGTGATGGGTCGCATGATGCCGCTCTACATATAACAAAAACGTTTAAATAATCATAGGAATATTTGCAAAAATACCTTGCAATTTTTTTTACCCACTTACAGTATTAACGAGTTCTTGTTATTTAAAGAACAAGAAAAAACTATCGATATATGCACCAAAGAGGGCAGTTTGTATAACTTTTCTCGATAAATAAATATAGTTGTTTTTGAAACTATTTGGAAGGAATACCCTCTGCTATTTATCTTGCAGATTACGATATTATTTGGTTCCATTACAGTTCCTGATAAAAAATGGTTAAAAGCTTGTTCATGTAAACTCCGGCTTAAGCCGACCTAAATCGTAATTATGTAAGTTGATACCTACTTTAAGATCACAATAAGAAATGCGCATGTTTGTGATCGCTGATCGAGTGAGGTTGTACCTATGCTAGTTACTTCTTCACGCTAAAAAACAACGGCTTAGCGGATTTGTGTGAAAGAGCGTAATTTGGAAATAAGAGCTTATACCTACTAGATTTACACAAAGGAAACTTTATATCCCGGAGATTCCTGTCGGAAAAATCGCGGAGCGCGCTGGTACAAAATAGTTACATGACAGTGTAATACGGCCTCATAGAACATTGTTTAAGTCAAAGCGAAATTCTTACGCTGCATGCATTTCAAATGTAATAATAGCACTATACCTACCTTCCAAAGCTGTTAAAAATAAACAAGTTAGATTAAAAGTCCAGGCGACTGCAAGTGGACGCAATTGGAACTTGTTTTATTCGATATTACTGTTCTGAGTTGGTCCACATGCTAAAAACAAGGGCAACCAGAACCGCAACTCTTTTAAAATGCATGACACGTCGAATATGGAAGTAGGAAAACAAAGAACTCGTAACCCGTAAGCAACTGTTATCACATCCAAACTATTGTACCTATATAAAATAGTGAGTTTATTTTTCATTAACTCTGTGTATTGACATCGTTATACCGCGGATCTCTCGTTTGATGAACACGACCCCTCGTAAAACTCTAAATGGGCCGTTGAAAGCCGACGAATCACTCCATGTGAAAAATACCATTATAACCTTTCATGTTGATTAAAACGCACATGACTTTTTTTCGTAACGTTATTACTTCAATCCAAACACTTGATCAAATCACTTATTTAAACTAACAATTATCTCTTAATAATTTAAGCATTTCCCAAAGCTGTCTTCAAAGAACGAAGAGCTAACCACGTGAAAGCATGTCAATCATATTTAGACTATTTATGTATTACCAAGTTGATAACATAATACAAGCCAATGTAGGTACTTGTTAACAGAATACAGACAGCTACTTGGTATAGTGAGACTATCTTGAGACATGAATATTGTATGAAAAGACCCGGATAATGCATTCTGGGATAATAGACACTTGTGTAGAGATAATCCTTGCAATTAGCCAAGTTAGAATGAAGGAGATAAAGAGTAAACGGATAGGAGTCTTAAGCATTTTCAGGCATCTAAACTTATTAAGTGATTAAATGTACCTGCGACAAATGCGTATTACATTAAGCAGTTTAGTGTTGTGGTAACCTCTATGAGTAAGTAGGTACCTACCCCCAGAAGCTTAACTTTTAAGTAGCCTTCCGCGTCATTGCGTAGAACGTAAAATTGTATAAACCAATAAAGTTACCTACGTATTACGTACCTACTGTATGTATAGTGGCCCAGCTCCGTGCTAATTAAATATTATTAAACATATTACAAAGAGCTCTAAATGATCAAAATAATTGAAACATCTAATAAGTTACTTAATGAGCTTTCATGCTACACTTGTTTCCCATGTTTTATTTATCTCTCACAGCTGACGTATTCCAGTAGGTACCAGTGTCGGAACATCCTAAGCGGCTATGAGTTAATTAACTACTTCCATTAATTGCCTTTGACGTTTTAATTGATAAAATAAATCGTGCCTTTCTTGCTTCTTGCTTCTTGGTTTGCTAAAGTTCATCAACATCATCATCAGCCGAAAGAAGTCCACTACACCTATGTTCAGAGGCCTCCCCCCTTGAACGCCACCATGAACGGCTATTAGCCATTTGCATCCATCGGCTCCCTGCGACTCTTACAATATCGTCGGTCCACCTAGTGGGGGGGCCTACCTACAGAACGTCTTCCGGTTCGTGGTCGCCACTCGAACCTTTCTTCCCCATCCGTTATCGGTTGCTAAACTTACCAGAATGTAATTTTACATTCTGCTCCGGGATTTATAATGTCCCCTTGAGTTTTGATGACATTGTACAGTGGCAGTGGTAGATGGAAGTAGAGGTATGTCAGAGCAGCGACCGTGCGTGCAATTCTATTTCCCCATAGTACGGCGTGACTGTTCTATTGACATTCGTTTTGGCTCTATTTAAAAATACATTTTACCGCGCACATCAAATGCTGGCACGTACTGCACCCCACGCCAATTACTCATAGTTGTTACAATCAGCGCAATAAACTAACTCACTTGTTGTTATTCTGTGGCTGAAGATGTTCAAGATTTGCAGTAACTTGCTATCAATCTGTGTGAATAAATCTTGGTTTCGAACACCCGGCCAACTTCTTTGTTCCCCGATAAGTAAGTACCTATAATTTGGAAGCCTAGGTACTAGTCAAGAGTGAAAAGGTATATTATCGACCATTGAAGTGAGACTGCAGTCAAATCATTAACATAAAGGGTCAAATAATTACCAATAAGTAAAAAAACAATACAGTGCAAGGCTGGTATAAGTGTATACGAGTATATTCTGTGGGTTGGCAGATTTGACACAAAACTGTGATAGGTTGTCAGTTTTGCAAAGCTTGTAGAATGGTTGCGATTCTGTCACTCCGAATTTCTAAGATATTTCTACTTTTTTACTTCAATAGCGTTCGTCACGCGAGATAAGGACAAACAACACTCGTTAGAAATGTTCAAGATTCACAGTGACTTACTTTGCTGAGTATGAAAAGTGTGATTACTCTTTTAATACAAACGTTAGTTAGTGTAGATACTGTATTGATGACAAGCAAAGATTATCTCCACCAGCTGGAGTTTCATTGTTTCATTTCACGCCAAAGTAAGTTACGGCGTATTGTAATAATGTTGGTATGTAATAGCTGTTGTTACTTTGTTAATACAATAATTTTAAAACGGCCCTTGTGATTCAGCGACAAGATTATATTCTTTGGTGACAAGTGTTGGTGGGTTTTCGAGGCAAACAAAAGTATTGATCCGATCCAGACCAACTGACTAAGGGCCGGTTTTATAAACGCCCGAAGTAAAAATTCATACCAAATTTCGGTAAATTTGTTCTTGTCAAATTTTAGCTCAGAAAATTTGACAATATGATCGAATTTACCGAAATTTGATATGACATTTAACTTATGGACGTTTATGAAACCGGCACTGAGTGAAACAAAGACTCAGTACTATTGCACTCTGAAAAACCGCAGACAGTTTCCGGACTCAAATTGATTCGCTAAACAAAAGAAGATCATTAATTAAGTCTGAAGAGTAGAATTGCTTCTACAAAGTACCGACAAAGTACCGACGGAGTGGAAAGTGTGGTTTAAACATTAACCCAATTTTTAATAAGCTAATGAAAAAGGTTTTTGTATGAATGGTAGGTATCCTTGCTTCTCTGAATTTTTAGCGCAACATCTCGTGACATCGACGGAAATGAAAATATACACTAGCGGTATATCAGTAAAAATCAAGCAACTAACAGGCTACAATACTTCGTACCTAGATATTGATTAATAGAATGCATGGGTATTAATAGAATTTCTAACAAGTTACTGACATGCAAACTCAGTCTTTTTAACTATTGCTAGGTTCTGACTGCGATTGATTTTAATAAATAATGTTGTACGGCAATCGATCTATTAGTACATACCTGTAGGTTGACTCACCATTCAAGGTAGGTTAAGGTTGAAACTTTGGTTGAACATATCTTTTAAGTTTACATGTATGCATGCATGTGTATGTGTGTGTTCCTAGATAGGTTTCTTACATCTTACAGGATAGTGTCTGACTACAAATCACCTTGTATATAGTCTAAAGTGGCTCACGTTCGTCTATTGGGAACTTGCTCTCAATTCCTATAAACTGAATGCGACAAAATTGCGCAGTTTCGAGCATTATCTACTGAAAAGTAACGTCTCAACCTCTATCTTTTTCTATAGGATACATGTAAGAGAGTGTGCGAAAGAATTACACGATTTTATCCCCGTTTCCGCAAAACAGGATAAGTGGAAGAAGGACAGGATGTACGTAAGTACCTACATTGTAGACATTCCACTAATTCGTACGTAGCGTTTTGGTTCCACGTTAATCTCTTGGAATCGCTGTTATAGAGGCGTCTTTTTATATATGTACTTCGGTAGAGCGTAAGTTGAATTGAGAAGTTGTGAAATATTATTATATTATTTAGCTTTAGAAAATCTTCTAGTTTGCTATAATTATTTAATTAACGATACTGTGCTAATATACGTTAACATTACAGCAAACACCCAACATTAGACATCATTTCGAGATTCAGTGAAAATACCGCAGAAAAACAGCATTTACCTACTTTCTCTGTGTACACACATAATCGCACTTAAACCCGGGAAATCATCTCCTTACTAAAGGTATACTAGAGGCAGCCACTTTCGCAATCCTGAACATTCGGCTCTCATATAAAAGCAAAGGGCGCAGGGTCGGGCAAGCAACGCGCCATAATTTGTGCAATTGAGTCTCGCAGAATCTGGAATGTTATTACACATCTATCACGAGAACCCTCCAAGCGCCAATCCTCTATCGTCGACAGCGAAAATATAGAATATTTTGCTTAGTAAATGACAGCTAATAATATTGCTATATGCTTCTTGTTTTACAACTTGCCTATTTTAACATCGCATTTCTGAAAATCTTATTCGTATGTTTAAAATAAGTAGGTACCTACATGTTATGAAAAATAATTTACCTACACTAATAGAATGCAATAAATGATTTAAATTGAAATTTAGGTAGCATATATGGCGTCTTAAATGTTTTGTTTGTATCTATTTTACCTCAACTTTTAAAATTATTATCTATTATTAATAGGTAGGTACTTATTAGGTTTTTTTTAAAGTGATGTTGTTCTTTACACTACTTATCTTGTATAAATTAAATTAAAATTTCTTCTATGTAGACTCTGCTTGGAAATATGCCTGTCCTTTTTAAAACCTTTCGTTTTGTCTGGATCAGAGCGCAAGAACAATCGAGATAACCTGACTATGACGGACAGCACTTACCCTTTCAGCATCATAAATTTAATGATCTACCTGAGGTAAGTGAGTAAGTGACTATTATATAATCGTAGTCAAATTTGGACGACGACATTACCTCAATCAAAAATTTATGTGAGTAATTGCATCCTTCCAACATTATGTTGTTAAGCCCACTTTAAAAATCTAGGTACCTCTAGGTATTTTACTGTTGTATCAAAACATATGATATGAAGACTGCTACTGGTGTATTTAACCATATTTTTTTGCTATTTCACTTTAAGCTGGGTTCAAGGAAGAAGCAGCGAAATTTCCATTTTAATTCAAAGCTGCTGTGAATTGATGACAGGAGTCTTGAAAAGTTTTAATGTATTAATTTTCTGAACAAGAAAACTTGACCCATTTTTTTGTTCCCTTTTTGCTTATTTTTCTTTCTTTGATTAATTCTGGTGTAAGATCTCTTTTTCGGCAATACTCGTAGGTGAAACCAACCATTAACTTTATTTTTGCGGCTGACCATTTCACCAAAATCTGCCAAAATATATACACGTAACTATACAAACATAATAAATATCTGATCATTTTCAATGGTATGACATCTAACGAATGAAACTGAACCACGATCTAGGGAAATTGAATGGAGTACAATATATGAGTAGTTTTCATACTATACGCATTTCCGCCCATTTGTATTCGTCTTCCTCTGAAATGGCCTGTGTGCATGCAAATGCGTCTTGGGTAGAGCAGTACAGTTGCTTGAGGAAGCGCCTAGGGACAGGTATACCATACTTAAAAGATATAGCAATACACATAGTACACATATAGATGTATTTTATTATAGTTGATAAAGGTAAATTAGCCGTCAGTCAGCCGAGACAGTAAATTTTGCGTTAGGAATGTTAGGATACATAATTAGATAATCGAATGAACGTCGTGGGCAAGCGTAACTTTTCTATAATAGTCCAGTCAAAATATACTAAATTATGATTCCAGTTTGGATTAATTCCCAACAAGCTGGATTTTTGTGCAGGCCTTGGATGCGTCATTACAAATGACATATCAAAAGTCCCCATCGATCCCGCTTGTGCGTTGTTTTTTATTCGAGGTCAAAGGTCACAAATTTGCGTTTTTGCGGATATCTCTGAAACAATGAGAGCTACCGAAAAATGGTTCAAACAAAGTTTGTAGATCGTAAAATTGTCTACAAAAAAGATCTCAAAGGTCAAAGGACCTCGAATAAAAAACAACGCACAAGTGGGATCGATGGGGACTTTTGACATATCATTTGTAATGACGTATTGAAGGCCAATGTCACTCACGATAAACTATTATTATACATGTCACAAGATGTTATGGCTGTTATTGCATTTATATTTCTGTTGCTATTTTTATAAATAATTTGAGATGCGATTCGAGGAGACGAGCGGGTGATTCTGTGTGTGTTTGTATGTATTTGGTTTTATATCATCGAGTAAGTATACCACTCCATCAATACTATTGAACTGCATGCTTACGTAAAATAATTGGTACATTGTATTACCACAAAATCTATCCGATTTTATCAGTAATAACTCAAACTGGTTACGCCCAACATACTCGTAGGTACCTATTTTGAAAGCAATGTAAATGGCTTGCTATTCGTTCTGCGTCCTAATATGAGTTCTGATGTAAAAATCTACATGAGATTCTCGTAACAAGTTTCACCAGCGCGTCGTATTTACTTTATTCTAGAAACGCCCTACCGGGGCGGTCTTTATTAAAAAGACGAGAAGCTTGAATAAGGCTTAACGAGTCGTGTCGTGCCGTGATGAAAGGTCGTGCGCAGACCGAGCTAATGAATAATAATTGTGGATACCAAGTTGTCACTTGAGACAATCTGGTCAACTGTAAATGATGCTCTTGAACGTGTTAATGCAGTAAGAATAGCATGATTATTAGAATAAATATTTCCTCTTCCAAAGCAATTGTCTGAGTTCACACATAAAGGAAGGATCTTAGGTTAAATTTCAAAGGTTTTCTAATGTCTATAAAGACCAGTAGATGTTTTTTTTAAATGTGTCATGGATTAAACAAAATATCAGTAAATATCGATAATTTTTTATGTAGTTTTTGCTTGCCAATACTTTACGGCCTTGGTGTACAAAAAATGCTCAATATGTATGATTATTTCATTGGCAAAAACACAGTATGAAATCATGCTTTATTGTTAATCTAAAAGTGTACGGTGCTTTTAGTGAAAGAAAACAAATGTTGCCAGTAAAGTTCTTTAATGAAAACTTTTTGAAAAATTGAGTTGCTAACACGTACCTTACAAGCGGAAATATCAGGAATGCAAATATCAGAGGCCAGAAACGACCAGAAACGACCGGATCAATAGCAGAGCCGATGCTATTTTAAGAAATCTATCTATATCTGCGTAGCTTTGGATCCAATCACCTCTTTTTAACATCTTTTACCTACGGACTCTACTTTGTATTCGGGCGGCACTCTGCCAACTCTCTCCTCTAACAAAAACTTAGAGTTTGCGACTTATATGCGGATACGTGTTCGCAAAAGACTAAGTTGAATATTTATAAGACACTAACATAAAGCTTGATATATCTTTTGTTAACGAGCAATACGTCTTATGTCACAATATAACTTTTTAAAACATGTAGGTAACAATTAGAATTCATAGAATAACTTCATTCTCTTACTTAAATATTGCAATTATATCTACTCATTAATCCATTTAATTAAAATAATGATATCTGTGACAGAATGTCTACGATTGCACACATATTGATTTTATGTGGATGGCAACTTTATATTTTTTCTATCAAAGAGCCATCCATAAAATACGTCACAATAATTTGATGATTTTTTTACCCCTCCCCCGTCCCTGTCACAGCTGGTTACATTTGTGAGACCCCCCCTACCTAGTGTGATGTCACATGTTTTGAAATTACGTGTTGTAATTATGAAAAAATGTGATGTCACAAAATTTGAGACCCCTCCCCGCCCCTTGTCACACAATGTCACACTTCGTCGACCTCCTTCCTCCCCCTTAACGTGTGACGTAATTTATGGATGGTCCCTAATTTTGGTAAGGTAGAATTTTGGCGGGAAATAATTGAGACGGTCGATTGTATTGGTAGTATTGGTAGATACGGTAGAGAACATTTTTTGGTGGCTGATTTGAGTGATATATCCAGATCTTTGTGGGGTGATATTTATTGTCCTCCTGACATTAATTACAGTTTCGATAATTTGCAGATGCAATTTTTTCATATATCATTTCTTACAAGCATAATAAAACTGAGCAGTTGCATTCCTATCAGCTATTCAGCTCAAAAATAAATATACCGTACGCTGGTTTTGTCGTTACAATGCGGACCCTTTTGTGCGGCGACTTTATAAATCCTATATGATTTACTAGCGTCTTTCAGCATCTTCATGTTTACACTGTAACCAGCTCCCCCGGAAAAGCTCTTTAACAAGCTTAAAGCTGAGTATATATTTTACGGGTTTGGAAGAAATAAAATTGTGTGTTTTATTTATCTTTTGTACCGTTTTGACTATATAGGCGATTGTATAAAACTATATAATGAAGACGCGTAGGTTACAGTTTTTAATAAATATAAATATATAAATATCGGGGACACAAATTGACCTAGCCCCAAATTAAGCTCGAAACTTGTGTTATGGGTACTAGACAACGTTATACATACTTATATAGAGAAATAAATACTTATATAGATAGAAATATCCAAGACTCAGGAAAAAATATTCGTGCTCATCACACATATATTTGCCCTTACCGGGATTCGAACCCGGGACCGTTAGCTTCGCAGGCAGTGACACTACCGACTTGGCTAACGCGTCGTTAATGTTAGGACATTATTGAATAAAGTTATAGCATTTCATCATTTGTAACGAATTGAAATATTACTGTTGAGGACGTTTATTGTGCAACTGTTTTTCCAATATAAAACCAAATATAAATTCAAAATATATAAGTACAAAGAGGTTGTACATAAATTGCGGTGCTGGCCGCCAACAATTACTTCAATCAAAGGTTCCATTCCTTTCATGGTACAAAAAAAAAACATACGAGTAAGTTTTCACTAGTTTTTTTGTAATCCAAAATTTTTTGAAATGGTGTTCAATTTTACTTGTAACATTGACATTTCGTTATTTCAGGCAGGTAAACTTTAGGTAAGATTACGTGAGCATGTTTAATGAATGCACCTCGTCAACGATTCATAAAGCCGTGGCAATGGCACTCAAAGTTCAGAGATGAGCTACCGTAACATTTCTGTGGGCGAAAAATTAACATTCATACAGCAAGCTTTAATTGTAGTTTCGTTTTATTCATATTTAGACAATATTGGAAAAAATAACAATTCAGCATATATTGCTTTACTGACATTTCTACGCACTGTCTCATCCAGAAATGAAAGAGTCATCAAAATTTTCACGGTAGGTAGCTTTCTTTGATTATGTGGGGTGCAAATAAAAAAGATGGTAAGTATTTGAAAATCAGGGAATCAGAGGGACGATTGGAATATTAAAGTTTTGACGTGGAAATATATCAATTTCCACACGGGCGAAGCCACGTGGCTAGTTTTAATGATAAAATACCCTTCTAGACTTGTTTTTTACTATTATTTACTTAATTGTTTTTTCAGTACTACAGCAAACTTTTCAGAGAGCAAAGTTGATAATGCTCGTCTAAACACGTCCCGTCTTCCTAAATGAATGTGTATACTTCTTTGCAGCCGACGCCGACGGTTCAAAATTGTATAAGCTTTTATCTCTTTTTAGTTTAGCTAACGTTATAAACGGCCAGGGCATTAACGAGCAAGAGCATTAACGTGTACCCGTAGAGAGAAGCGAGTGAGCCTCGGAAAAAATAACGTGGCAGCCATTTTACCGCGAGTGAATTGCTTCGCTTGATTTCTTTGATTTTTACATGCGATTTGAGCTCTTGTAAAAAGCGTGCGAGAAAATAATGTCAAGGTCTCTACTGTAATTCTCTGTAGAGTTTGTACAAGATAAGCTAATTTTTAAACTTAATGCATTCATTACTCTGGCATTGTAATGGAGGATTTTGAAAACGAAATGCACAGATTAGTTTATTGCTAGAGTCACATCTGAATAGTGTGTTATGTACAAATAGTAGCGCGCTGTGACATCGCTGCGATCTTCGACAACGCGTACGGAGTCTCACGGCTGCCCAAGCATAACTGCCAGTAAAAAATAATGTTGATAATCTATAACTCTACTATTTTTACCTCTTCTATATAAGAATTTAAAGACATTTCCTTTTTGATGTCACAATTTTAATATCATCATATTTCTTATTTCTTCTTTCTTATTAATTTGCTCATTTCAAAATGTATTTTTCTTTGGTCAATATTAAACATTTTGATAGACAATCATCTAATTTTTGAGGTTGACTGTTCGTCGTATTTGTAAAACATTTTTTGCGTTCATCCGTTAATTTAAAAACTATTAAAGCGATATCTAACGAAAACAAAAGACTCGGCTCGGGCTTTAGATAACAATTGAATTAGGACAGCATAGTGACTGTGATCATAACCACATAGGCACTCGTACATCCTGAAGATAAAATTTATATATTTTTGTTATTTTTCATCGGCATTAAATTAGAAAAAGATTGTGTTAATATTTTAAAGGCGAAAGTAACTCTGCCTGTCTGTCTGTCAAGCTTTCACGCCTAAACTACTAAACCGATTCAATTAAAATTGAATACAGAGATAGTCTAGAGCCTGAGAAAGGACATAGGCTACTTTTTATCGCGATACTTTTTGTAGCCCACGCGGGTAAAACTGCGGGGAACAGCAAGTTTATTATGAAAGTAACATTATAAATGTTAAAAGAATTACGGGTAGAGTGCTTAAAATGCTAGCGGCATTGGTTTAAAAGGTGCGTCACTATTCTTTAGCAAACCATGGCGATGACGATTAAAACTTTACTAAGCAGGCCTGTTCCAAAATCACGTGTAGCATCAGTAGCTGAGCTCTTTAACAGTTTGCATCAATATTACTCTAATTAAAATTTAACGAGACGTCGGCCGAACAGTTTGTAAATACTGCTGAGCTAATTGGCCAAACATTAAACGCTGGAACTCGCTGTTGGAAGTTTACGTTGTAAATACGATCAGTGAACTGTTTCGAATGTTTTTATTAATTTTTGAATGTTTGTTTTCTTATTATGTACAAATTGGCCTGCTTTTGACCACATCTCACTAAGTTGCCATTCTCTCTAGTCATAAAGAGACCTTGGCTGTATATTGTTTAGGAAACAAAGCAGCAAGTATGTAATGATTTTGTGTATAAATATATTTTTAATGAATCACCGATGCATGGTAGATAATTTTTCTATGAACATGATAACACCTGGGGCATTGCCAATGTTTAACGTCACTGTAGGACACACTCATAATAAGGTCGTGGATATCTTTTCTATTCCAAACTAGCTGCGCCCCGCGGTTTCACCCGCATCTTCCGGTTTCTTGTAGGAACCTATTCCGGGATAAAAAGTATCCTATGTCCGTTTCCTGGTCATAAGCTACCTCCTCACCAATTTTCAGCCAAATCGGTTCAGCCGTTCTTGAGTTATAAATAGTGTAACTAACACGACTTTTATCTTCTTAATATATATAAATGTCGTGTCACAATGTTTGTCCTCAATGGACTCCTAAACCACTTAACCGATTATAATAAAATTCGCACACCATGTGCAATTCGATCCAACTTGAGAGATAGGATAGTTTAAATCTCAAATTATAGTCGCAATTTTAATTTATTGCTAATTATTTGTCAACAAAAACTTTAGCCACAGCAACGCGTGGCCGAGTCAGCTAGTATAATTATATAGATAGATAACGGGTGCAGAAAGCTCTTATTTGAAATATAATTTCCCTTCCACCGAGCAATGGTCTAAAGTCTAAGCACGATGTTTCCTTCATCGAATCTGCAGGATTTAATTAGCGATCAAATCAAAGTATTCGCCTTGTTTATTTATTCACCGAGATTTTACACGCCAAGGAGTCTTGGTGAAAAATATAGTAGGTATAGGCTAACGTTAAAACGCAGTTTGTGCCACTATGCTTTTTTTCTTACTTAGATGATACAAGATGCTTTCGATAGTATATCTTTTTTGTTTTTTGTTGTCTTTTTTATACCATGTTTTACAAAAACATTCGCCTTAAATGATTTTTCTACAGCCATTCTTCTTTTGTGAAATTCTCTTTGACATTGCGGTTAATTGAACTGGTTTAATGGTTTTTACGTCGTGATTTATAGTAGGTATTAAATGTGCCAAATAAAGAAATGGGCACCGTGGCTTTTGTCGCATCGTCGGTCGAACTTGTGAACCGTTCCGCGACTAGTTTATTCTAATTCTCCCACGATGTAGTTAGTAGATGCACGATGTAGTTAGTGGGGCAATATGTTATGTGTTTTCTTATAATTTTTTCAATTAGAAGTGTGATCATTAACACAATGAGGTCGCAGCTTTGAGTTGAAAACATTGATGAAGATTATGTTTTTTTTTGTTTTTATTACGCCTTGCAGATACGCAACATGCGCAGGTAACTAAACTTATACATTTATCTGGCACTCCAGTAAATCAATTAGATTAAATTCTTTTGTACCACAGAATTATTAAATTTAATTACTCTGACACACTCTACCGTTGGGAATTGAAGGGAATTGCAGCCGTAGTACTGAATTCTTCGCATACCTATTAAAGGATAAGACGGCAGTGGTATGCAGCCCCTCGACCGGATATAAACTATAGGTACTAGGGTCACCATAGAGTAGTCTCGATAAATGCCGGAAATTGTATTTGGAGCTCCGGTGCTTGCAGTCGGTAGAAGAGTTGCATGAAATTCAAGATATAAAGCTAATAAAGTCATCAGAACGAGACTTTTACTGATAAAATAAAGTTATGGATTATTTTATGTCATATGATTATTTATTATTGGCCACGTGCGCTTCGTAATGAGTCCATAACAAATATTAAGTATAATGTTCTATCAGGAAGCTTTGCCAACGTTTACGAGTGCTACATTAAGCTCCATGGGGTGGAAATAATGATTTCAAATTAACGTGTGAAAGGGGAAAATGGCGGTTACCGATGCAATAAGTTACGCTTAATGTTCGTTAAACCTTTGTTGGAGAATAATTTTTATAATAATGGATTATAATAATGGAATTACTCAGTCCTTAAAATCGTTTGAGAGTTCAGGGCTAATCGAAATGATTCCGAACAAATCGTTTATATTGGGTTTTTGTTAATTAGTTTTCACAGCGAAAATTCGGTTAAATAAAGGTAGCAAAGATTTTATACCGTAGAATATGTAATGATAAAAAGAAAACTAAGGAAATTTAAGTTTGAATTCTCCAACTTACACCTTTTCTGTTAATCTGAGTTCGAAATTACCAGTGCCATATCAAAACAAAACAATAAAAATCTTTAGGGGTTTACAATCTGCAAGCAGAATAAATATAGTCTTAATACACCTATCCTTCTTTACGATAGGCTCACCTGACCTGTTTTACCTGATATCAAGCGACGGTGCGGTTGACGATGGGGCATAAAAAAGTAGTAAATATTCTGTCCAGACTAGACAAATAAGATTCCCACATAAAATCCTGCTCAGAATTACCATTGTAGGTATTTGCTTACAATAAAAAGCAAATGAAAGAAGCCGTCGCCAGCGTGACGTATAAGTAAGGCTAGGCCATGGCCGCCCTGGCCAACTTGGCAAGGGAGCGCGGTTAATTATATCGATCTCTCGGTCATCTTGTAATTGTTGTCTTTAGTTTAGGACGCCTGCGTTTCCTGATTATTTTTAGCGACACATTTATAATAGGTACAAACTCACTGCTTCCCGCGTTTACAAGCCTATCGGGCAGGAACCGGGATAAAAAGTAGCTTATAAATGTGTTAATCCAGGATATAAGCTATCTCCATTCCAAATCCTATTAAAATCCGTGGAGCCGTTTCAACGTAACTCACAGACTTTCGCACTTAGGTACAATATTAGTATGAGTGGATAGTGTGATTTACAAATGGTAGATAAAAAGAAATATTGTAATCAAAATCTTTGTAAGGCAATTAGCTTTTTCTCCTTATAGCAAGAATTACACATACTTAGGTAAGTACATAAAAAGGCATCTACGCCGTTTCGACCAAAGCTTTCGCAAGTGTGAAATTTATATGACGTCACGACACATTTTCAGGAGATCAAGGCGAAAGTATTTTTATTAAAACTACATATACATTGTTTACAAATGGTAAAAGATGGCCGCAAACGAGCAGCTATCTCCTGTAATATAAAATAGAGAACAGCATGTCTCCCTAGAAAGCAGTTACAAGCGGACAGCAACCGGCGACTAGTTAACCGTTCACTCTGTGTAAACAGCAAAAGCATCGTTCAGCTTGTATAAATAGCCTATCTGAGCAGATTTATCTTCCGGAAGAGCCGGTAATTGGGACCGTAGCATACCTAGCACTGACCAGTAAGGGTAAAACACTGTAATAGAGTTAAGTAAAAAAAAGAAAAGCAAGCTTAAGTGGCAATGGGATAGTCGTATTATAGCCGTATACTAGAACCATTGGGGTAGAACTGTTCTTGAGTCTAGCTTTCGACTGGACAAACATATTGCAAGCGTATTGCTCCGGCTATGTAGGTGTAGAGCCGAAGTATATATCGACGCAAAGTGGCTGGCGGCTCTTCGATAAAAAGAGCTTAAAGACACTTGGCCTTATTACAAAAAACTAAATAAACCTTGGTTTAAACCTGGCCTAACAAGTCCAGGCTTATCTGCAGAACCATGGTCTAAATTTATCCGTATTACAAAACCTAAATAAACCGTGGTCTTCTTAGTATCGACATTTGAACCATGGTCAATAAATCAACCACAGATTGATGCAAAATTTTATTCGTTCACCATGATATCGTTCTTTTGCAACGTTCCGTATCATAGATTAAGTAGACTATATCCGTATGCACAGAATAGAAACCTTTTTTAATACGCTAATTATTATTATGATGCTTATGCGTGTTAAAAATATTTGTACTTTGTTATTTTGCATGGAACACAGTTTTTTGTTTAGGTTTAAAGCACATTACCTGCCGAATTAATAAGGTACTAATAATAGATCTGAGTACCTACGTGTAACGAAACGTAACATTCTCAAGCGATGAAACCTTTTAATCTCTACTAGGTATTCCCTACTACTTAATATTATTATTATAAATGCGAAAGTAGTCGCTTTCACGTCTAAACTACTGAACCGATTTAAATGAAATTTGGTACGGAGATAGTTGGAACCCTGAGAAAGAACATAGAATACTTTTTATTGCGACAAACTGTAGCCCACGCGTGTGAAACCGCGGGGAACAGCTAGTAATAAATGAAACCATTATTAGCTAAACCAAATTTTATGTTATAGGATATTACTACGAGAGATGATTGCACATTCACGCCACATAATCGAGGACAAAAGCACGAAAGCTTTCTCCAATATTATAAAGGCTCAATAGTGGAAAAATAAGCATAGCAAAGAATGGGTTAACAAATAAAAAATAGGTTTAAAATATATTATTTTAATCAAGTGTCTTTCAATAAACTGCCTTCTTTTAACATTTCCACGTAGGTACATTGTTTTCCACTGATAAAACTAGCTTCAGATGTCTTAATTTTCATCAAGCCTACTATGAAACACATCTTCGTAATGCACAAACCACTTGTATTTCGGGAGACACAGGGCATCATAAAGCATCTCTAGCTAGATCTTCTCTTAATAAGTCCACTATTTTCATCGCATAACGTGTATTAAAACCTATATTTTCGCCTAAAATTTTCATTGAATAATTCCATGAAGAGATTGATTAGATCACGATGTATGTGTTGTCGTGGAGTTCGCAACAACTCAGCAGCTTCAATATCTTCAATGTCACTTAAATCGATCATTTTAATATCCATTTTCGGTTTAAACAACAAAACACAATAAAAAAGATGCTCTAACCTAAAAGACAGAACTTTGACAGACAGAGGCGACTTAGACCATGGTTTTATGGCTTTAACTAGGGGCCGTCGAGGTTTAGCGTTAAACCATGACTTGGTCTATGGTTTTTCGAAAAACCACGTTTTGTAATATCATTTTTGTCTAAACCCTGGTTTAATAGAGGTTTAAACCAGGGATTTTAGTTAGACCACGTTTTGTAATAAGGCCGTTAAGATCTAAACAAAAAACTCAAGTCTTTTGTTCAATTAAAATTGAATTCTATCCTTATTACCTTATTTGTTATCATAAGCGGAACTAAGTTCTGACCAATCCGTGGTTTGCCTGTTTAAAATCAATGTCATTTGCAGTCGCGCTAATTTGATATTAAGTAGCTTTTCCCTCCGTGTAATTTTGGAGAGTTCATTAATTTTGATTTGTGATCGTATATGAAATATTCGTTTATTCAAGTGTTATTGTATCAGAAACCTAACAATAGGTCAAAATAAAAACACTTAGCTAAACCTTAAAATGTGAAATAAAACTACCTATCAAATAAGCAAACTAATTAATCTAATAAACCACTACCAGTTGGCAACGTTCCCAAAATGCTGGCCGCATTGCCGCGTTGAACGGCAATGCTTATTCATTGCGCAAAATAACGACCAGCATTTTGGTCACGGGTAGCATCGACCAGTCGCTTTGATATATCATTATATATCGATTTCGCAATTATGTTATACCTAACAATTATGTTATGACTATTGTTTTGAATAATACCAAGTCAAAAAATATATTTTGAAGCTTAATTCAAGGAAAGAAAGCCTTGATTGCTAGATGGCGGCAGCACTACGGTTTAGTCTAGGCGAAGCAAACAAAACCATAAAAATAAAACTTCCCTCGCAATGTACCTAGATTCCTTTATCCACAAACAAAGTCTGTATAGAAAAAGAAAGAAAACGAAAACATAGGGGAATCCTTTGTTACAAAGATAAATTATTATACTACATTATATTTGTGTTTACACCACCCCCAATTCGCACGGGTAGGTGTAGTATAGGCAAAGATTTGAACAACCCGAGGTTATCTCAAAACCGCAATAGACCATAAAACCGTTACCGACCGTTAAACGTTTAGCAAAAGATATGTATGTAAATTAATATTGTCGCAGACTTTTTGTATAAACCTGATTATGACTACTTTTGTTTTTATTGTTTTCATTTATATTAAACCTTACTTATTTATTTATTAGTATGGTCAGCGCTCACTGACATCCAACAACCAGCTCGTTTTTCTTTGGCTTGATTTACATATTTATTTTATCATATAATAAACAGCATATGTGCCCATAAAGAATTTTCAAAATTGGATCAGTAATTCCCTACAAACGTACATATAGAAACAGCTCACATCTTTCTTTATATGCTGATATTACTCCAATACGTGTATTCATAGAACGTAGACCTATTTCTCACAAACAATGTCGCCTCTTTTCGCCCAGCACCCAAGGGAATGTTAAGAATTCAAATTGCGACCACAACCCCTCGAGTTCCGACGCCCGCTCCGTTCGGATTGTATTCAGGAGTTCGTGAGGTGATGCACGGCAAACGTGTCGCAGTAATTCAACTAAACAAGAGAGAATTTAATTGAGTTGATGCAAAACGGAATATTTCATGCATGTTAAAGCCTCGCACATACTAAGGGTTGGCCGCATCACAAAATATCATGTATCTCTGTCGTTAATTTCATGTTTGAAAGAGATGTAAAAATGCGTAGCGGTGCGGCCCGCCCTCTTTAATGTGCGTGAGCTTTAAATTGGTTTTGTATCTGGGAAAACCACAAATGTACTCACACATCTAGCTAAATTTCCGCAGACAAGAGATGAACAGCATAAAAAGTTTACGTTAGAGTCTACATATATACAACTCGCTGACCAATTGGTCTCACTAGGCCAATAATTCTACTCTAGATAAAACGCAATTTGATACTTACATAACATTGTAATTTGTACCAAACCGAATTTTCACAATGGTTCCTTTTGTAACTCAGCAAACTCCACAAATTGTATAAACAAAAGCAGGCAGATAAAACCAACAGTACTTTGCATAACAGATGCGCTAATAGTCTTTGTGAAATGAACCGTTACGATTCGATGAACCGTGAATCTGAAAGGTTCACCGTGAACACTGCGGCTGTATCGCAGGCGATGAACTTTGTAGAAGCCGTTGCTTACGCGCTTACTGGGGTAGAGCTAAATCCTGTAAAGCTGCTAAGACATAAAACTGAGCATGGTATCACGTTTCGTAACTTGGCATCATAAAAGTAATGCATGTTGATCACAACGTTCTCTTGTGAGGCTAGCCTAGTGTATGATATGATATAATGTACCATTCGCAATTATAAAAGGTTATGCTTCCTCAAAGTTAACTAAGACCCGTAAGTAGGTACTATTTCCACTTCAGAAAAGCTCATTAGTCGCTACAATTTAAATTCTAGAAGAGCAGTGATAAATATTATAAATGACGTAAGAATGAAAGCGTATACCCAACACGTCATGTGAAAAGAGACACCTCTCACAATAAATAGAATGCTACGATATGTGATATTCTTTTCGTGCTCAAAATTTATAAAATGATGTTTGTTCACCTTAAATATGTCGTCTCGTATTTATGTATAAAATTGGGGGCAAATATAAGCTACTAAGCTTTTGTTTTAACAAAGAAGACGCTTTAGTATATTTTTGTTCGTTGATTCCATTACGAAATGTTTCACATAATTATATAGTACGATATTAATCCCACCAACTAGTGGTATAAATATATATCAGGGCCCTAAACAAAGCTCTTGATTAGTACAGGAGAGAACTGCGGGCTAGTTGTTTGCTTTCATAATAGGGCCCGTGTAATCACGTCATGTTATAGTCAGACACAATGCCGGCCCATTAGGATTTATGGCAGTCAAATAATTGTACTACACTTTTTAGATTTAATTTTGTTGCAAGTTTTCATTTTGGTTTTAAGACAAAACATTGAAAATGTTAAAATCATGTATTAAGTGTTAATTCCCGTCTTCAATGTTTACAATGTATCACAGTTTATTGACTACCATCTGTGACCCACGGTTTTATTTCACCCACGTACCTATTTATTGAGGATAAAAATATCTTATTTTCTCACCCTTAAACTATATCTCCGTTCAAGAAATCATGTCGATCCGTTTTTTCAATAAAGACGGACAAACCAACGAACACAATTCTGCATTTATATGTACGGATATCTGTTAAATTAAACAATGCATTTAATTCGCTTTCTATAGGTAAGTTCGTTCATTGAGAAGAAGGTATACGTATACCAATTGTAGATATTGTATTAAATAAAAAGTTATGCTACGCCTAGGTACCCTTGTATTGTATAACATTGTTTGGCATTTTAGAATACATTGCAAGCCTTGCAGCATCCACATTCCACATACTCGGAACTTTACAATAACAAACGCACTGATTGTATACAGTCCGAATTTTTTTACAAACAAGGCAATTAGACAACATTGCAACATGGTAAAAGTTAGTCGCGTTAATTGCCTGTTCTGAATTTTTTATCTTTTCATTCTCCCCAAGGCCTTTCAGCCACGGGGCTGTAATAGGGGTTTGCTGTTCATCAAGCCCCGGCCGCTCGAGCTAGCTTAAAGTGTATCCAAGTAAATTATTCAACACATCTGTTCGCATACAATCCCTTGGGACTCACTTCTACGACATACCCTTTCGCCATGAAGATTTACACGACTCAAGCAATTTCCAGAAACATCAAACACACTAGTAATATATCGTACTAAAACGAGTTAATTCAATTATTTCATATTTTATAGTGTGTAATAAAAGTGTGTTGTTCGTTACTTTTTAGTCTTTCAATGATGTCGATTCGGTTTTGCATTTTCTAAAACTAAACTAAGTTTGACAGGTCTAAAAGTAAAGCTGTCCTTTTTATACTTCAGTTGTAAGAAGAAGTTTAGTTTTAGAGAATGCAAAACCGAATCGACACCATTACCAAGCCCAATCTATTGTACTCCTCAAAACTAAACATATGAGCCCAAACTCGAGGGGCTTACTAGAAAAAATACACATACAAAGTTTCATTTCGATACGACAGTACCTACTTCTAAGGTGAAAATCGACTTCTAAGATTTGATTACATTGGTAGTTAGTTAGATAAAAGTGTTTTAATAATAAAAGAAGAAAATTTAGCTCTTCATTTCCTTTCCCCCTTCCGAGTTCGAGTTTTCTATAAGCGTGTCAGGGTGTCACGAAATAAAAATCCGTCATACCTAACTATTGTTATTCAAACCTCGGACATCTGAAAAGGCTATTCTCGTAAAACTGGAACTGGTCTTTAGTTATTCAGAACGTGTATCTCTTTGTTATTTTTAGCGGGAAATAGGGATGTTACTGCGACAAAAGTAATTTGATGTAGAGAACATTTTTGACTGGCAAATGGTTCCTTTAAAAAAAGCTTTACACAATCAACGTAGGTACATCAATAAGATTCATTGAAACTAATATTATTCCATGACAACTTACAGCGGGTATCGTTTGACAAGTCACGTGATTTTCAGTGACAGCTACGCCTGGATTGGGAACGGCTCTCAAGTGAAGCTGCCGAAACACACCGATAGGTGCTTGACGACAGATCCTTAACATGAGTGTGATAACTAGGCGAGCACTAGAAAATGCTCTACTACCAAAATACGGTTTCATCAACGAGAGCTCAAGCTCATTGTAGGATTCAAACTCACGACCTCGAGAGTTGCAAGCCGACGACGCGACTTCACGTTACTTTATGTACCTACTTATACTAGTAATATGTAAAAAAGATTTGATTGTTTGTTTGTTCTGCTTAAACTTAAAAACTATTGAACCGATCTTGATAAAATTTGGTATGGGGATAGTTCGAACCCTGGGGAAGGGCATAGGACTTTTAATTGCGTTAAACTAGTCCACGCGGGTGAAACCACGGGGAACACCTAGTGTTTTTATATTGTTGTTAATTTTGAGATCCAACACGTGCAAAACAATAAGTGTGTTAAGTTTCACAGAAATCAATTGCCATATTGATTTTTAAATGAAGCTAAGTTAGTATGGTTTTCACACAGTAAAAGCTCTACGCGAAACTGGTTCGTTCACTACAGGCGAGGCGATGTAGTGACTTCATCAAGCCCACGAATAATCGATATTTCATTGCGACTAACTAAACACGCTTTGTATTATTAATAAAATACGTCATTCTACCTATTGACCCATAGGTATAGAATAACATATTACTAAACTAGACAAATTATAATATTATGCTATTACGGAATACTCGTATGTAACACGTTTACCTAATACATGATGTCTGCTCAACTCAGTGGAAGTCCAAAATGAATTCCATGAACTGCATAATTTCGCTTTGCAGTATAGTGAGGAGATAATGCCTGAAAGTCCACCTAATACGTAAGTAAGCTAGTTGGAATTCCAATTCAATTTCAAGAGCTTCTAACTTTGTATTATCTTTGTGTGTGGACTTTGGCTTTAGTACTTTATGCCTTACTAGATTATCGACATCTTACTAGCATTCCTAGCTACATAGTAGGTATCTAGATAAATATTCATTTACTAGCAACGCTTTGTCCGTGATTTTCCCGTTTTCTTGCAACAACATTACAAATCTCAAGATAATAAATACCAAGTTTATAACTCTTATGCCGTAGTATGCGCGAGGCATAGCAGGCCTTTGTGATTACATCTCAATGAATAGAAAATTATATCATTCTGGTGACTAGTAATACAGATTTTAAAACCTACTTCAGGTGGTGCCTGTCTTCACAAAGCAGGCTTACTTTGCTAAATTATTTATTTTATTTTATGTCCGGCTTTACAACCTAATCAGGATTCATTGCACTTAATAATGTAACACTCCCAACAACATCCAGTACCAGGAAACACACTTGTAGGTACTACCATAATCCACAGAAACCATCATAGTTAACATTTATTTTTCTTGAAAATTACAAATTTTCCGAAACATCAAAAGCTTTCCCTACCTGTGCAAAGCCATGGGGCGGGTGGAACGCTAGTTCCTTTAATAAATATTTTGACGACCGTTGTGGCGCAATGGGCGGTTAGCCGACTGTGAAGCGTGAGGTCGCGGGTTCGATTCCCGCTACAGGAAAAATATTTGTGCATTGAAAAAAAAAGCGCAAGTATTTGTTCTGTGTCTGGGTGTTGTGGATCCCCGATCTTCGTAGATTCTGATACCCTAGATACAGGGAAACCTAGTTAGGGGTCAGAGCCTATGTATGTGATTGTGCGGGCATTATTATTATTATTATTTTGTATATAGTACGTGAACACGTCACGAGGCAGCAAGATTTCACTAACCTTGGACTTACCTACGTGCTTCCTTATTTGCCGTAACTCCCAAAGCCCTGGTATACCAACGAGACGCCGCGTGGATAATAAAATAATGCTTTCCTCACAACCACTCAAATTAATATATATGTACTTATTTAATTATTTATGCTCTTACCACTTCATACGTGCACAGAGAACACAAATATTAACAATATTTTGAAACCATATTTTTCCTGAATCCGATCAACAAAAAAGGATTTCTTTTATTTTTATTTAAGATTTTTTTTGTACATCTATATTTATTTATGGAGGGTTTGATCAGATATTTAATAATAAAATATCTGATTGTGGAGTGGGCCAGGCAGCTTGGTGAGTGAGTGAATGTACCTATATGTATATGATTCTTACTTCTTCACCCTAAAATGGCTCAATGAATTTGAGGGACATTCGGATTAGAGAGTAGGTACTTGTAAAAGTTTACTCAATAAATTAATAGTCGTTTTGTTGTTTTCTTTCAATCACTCGTTCTACTTTATATCATTACAGACAAGCCACTAAAGACACCGTAAAAATGTATCTCCATTTTTCCACTCGATATTGTAGTTCGGTGACTTTTCCTTCATTTTCTTTGTGTGTACAGTTCACTTCGTATATTTTGTTTCGTGAGGTCGGTAAATATTATTCTTTCTATATAGGTATGTAGGTACATATGAGCTCGCTTTCTGTACACCCCTATGCTACAAAGTTTGTAATAGGTATCTTTGTAGGAATACGCACACATGTTACAATGGCTGCCAAAACAATTCAACATTTTTCGACATAAGTATAGATAGATACATAGCTACGATAGAGCACACTGTACAAACATGTACTTATCTCATATCTTATGACATTGTCAAGTTTGTATTAAGTGCCTACCTAATATAGTATTTGCATTACTTATGTAAAAGCATATTATACAATATTCTACATGGATTTTGCAATAAAAATTATTTTATGTCACCAAATTTCATCAAAATCCGTTCAGTAGTTTTTGCCCCATCCATCTTCAGAAACTTTAATTTTTATAAAATTAGTAAGATTATTGTGATAGTGTGAAGTGTAACAATAAAATGTGACCATTCTAGACGCTCATTAGATGAAAACAGATTATCCTAGTTATGGGTAAAACAATTCAGTAAATGGCGAAAATATTTCAAGCTTGTAACCACGCTACGTGGAAAAGGATAATGCGTTGGGTTACGATATTGCCTATAAAAGAATTGATATTTGTTATGGTACGTAATAGGTTACTATTGTTATATCTGAACATATTATTGAAATACAAAAATATGAATTGCCTTTGCTTTCACATGTAGGTATATTTACTATAGCCTCAAAGTTCTCTATCATAATATGATACAAATACTATGCAGGATAACCTGGTACAAGGTACAAAGGATACAACAATCCAACCCCATGTCAGAACTTACAAGCTTACCAGAATAAAATCTCATCCCGGAATACAAAACACTCAACAAAACGAGAAAGTTTTGTTTAGCATTCACCTTTAATGTAAAGAGGTCAATGTTTACTTCCAATGTTTGTATAGCGGAGTGAATGCCGTCCATCTCAAACCATTTCAGCTAAAAGGCTTCAAAGCCAGCGTTACTTTCAAACGGGTGAAAGCCCCTCTCACTTTCAATTTATCCTGCTACAATTTATAACAAAATGAATAAGAATATTTTACCGTATCTTTCGAAAATTAATCGCAGCAGTAATATTTCTAGGAGATAAAAACATGCACATTATTAATGAATGAGTCGGAATATATCTTACAAACGATATGAATAAAGAGGACGGGAGGGTGCGTTTAAAAAATTCATTCAACGGAAAAGTAAATTGATAAGCTTTACCTATTTCTAAAATAGCCATATCTGTTTGTGCCAGTAGTCTCGCTTGAGAGCCAGTTCCCAGTCCAGGTGTAGCGTGGCGCAATCTTCAACCACATGGTCACTTAACATCAGGAGACTTGTGGTCAAACGCTAAATAAATAGTAAAAACAGGTTCCTTTTCGGACTGGGTGGAACAAAGAGCGTGAACGAGACCTAAACTTAGAATAAAAAGCGATTAATATTGTTTGAAGCAACAAAAGAAAAATAATGTCAAGAACTGACATTCAGAAAACATTATAAAATAGCATGGTGACTATTACCTAATGTACAACTGCACTGTCCTAGAAGGTGCTGCAGAGGATATTGCATTTGAAATTGACATTTTACACAATGTTCTTTCGTTTCCACGACTCGTTTTGGCGTTCTTTTTTTGCACTGGTCGTAAGTCTGCACCTTGCTGTTTATTGGTATAAAAGGAAAATGTGCTTTCTTTGTTCTATAGATATATTATGTAATTCCGCGTTACCTATTTAACAAAAAAAAACGTGTTTGACTATTTTTTTATCAACCCCGCAGTTTTCCCGTCTTACTGTAGGATTTCTTTTTGGGATAAAAAGTATCCTACGTTAATCCAAGATATATAAGCTATCTTTGCTTCAGATTTCACACAAATCTGTCGAGCCGTTTTAGCGTGAAGAAGTAACAAAGATATACACTCACTCACGAAACTTTCGCGTTTTTAATATTAGTATGATTAATTTCGTTTGAAAATTACGTAAATTACGTAATTGTCATCGCCGGTTCCAAACCCATGGTACCTATCATCTACATGATCGATAGGTACCAATACACTCAAAGGGGAAAATATGTATAGGTACATACTTATTGTAATAGATCACGTATGGCAGGTTTGATGATATTTCAGCCTTTGTCTTAAAATTGGCAATTTTATGCGGGCCTTTCATCGTTAAAACACCGTAGCGGCATCGATAACACGGTTTTAGGGCGTAGCGGAAGTAAAACTGCCCGCCTTTACCAGGTTACGGGAAAGTAGTCTCCTCGTTTGATAACCGGTGACATTTTCTATATAAATACTTATGTTAGACATTCAGTTTTTATTTTTTTTTGCTTGTGTACTTTTTTTTGTTTTTGTCAGTCTCCCCGAATTCTCATCGATAAAATGAGTTCTTACAACATTATTATTCCGCCTATACGAAAAGAATATAAATCCGACGGTTTACCAACAAAGGCAAAAAAGCTCTATAGTTCATACATTTTAACTATGGACAAGAATCCATCCCGCCGTAAAATTGGCCAACCGAAGTTCGCCCATTAAACCTGCGGCATCCTTCTTTTTTTATTGGAGGGACGTTTTAGTAGACGCGGATTGGTTCCCGAACTTCAATACTGTTCAAAAGCATAGTAAATTTTGTTTTAAACAAAATTAAGAGTTCGTTTCGTCTTGTTATTTTATCAATATTAGTATCTGCATAATCTTTTTTGTGTTAGAGAACTGAAAAAGTAAGAAAGTAATCAAGTCGTACTTTTTTTTTAACCTATACCTAGTATCCCACAGCTGGGCAAAAGTCTCCCCCATTATTACATGTATTTTTATATAATAGAGTGGCAAACAGGCAGACGGTGCGCATGATCGTAAGCGGTCACTGATACCTATGGACATTAGCATTGCAACAATAAAGGCTTTACCGACACTGAATAACTCTTTTCAAACCCATCTTGAAGGACTGCATGCTGATTTTTCATGTTTTTCAATAAGTAATGTTATACTTACACATAAAAATAGGCCTACAAATTTTAAAATCATCTTCACGTCAAGGCAGAAAAAAAAGGCAATTGCCCGGGCCAATCTGCCCTCTGGCACATTTCTCTCAAATCGACTTTATCAATCAGACTTAGTAAACCAATTTTTCAAAACTGAAAGATGAACTTTTCCCCTATTATAGAAGAGGAACCAAATTGCAACGAAATGTTTAAAATGCAATCGTCAGCCAGCTGTTCCTTTGAAGCTCGAATAGCATTTCGAATTCGACATTTTGCAGAAGATTGAAGTTTTTTCTACACCGCTCAATTCGTTCGTTGTTTGTTTTGCGAGCTGAAAACCTCATGGGTACATGTAACAATTTAATTGCGGTGGGCTGCAGTTCAGTTCTAAAGGAATGACGACATTCGATATTTTTTATTTGTACATAATAATTATATTTATCTATAAACGAATGTAATTTAACACGTTAATAACTAATGATTGATGCTGCTTTGAACATTTTGTAATAAATGTTAAAGGTATACAAAACTAAAAAATTATTATGCAGTAAAACGTAACAATTTTGCAATATAATGTACTTTTCAAAAATTTATACAAAATTGGAACGTTTCTGACTCAAGTACATTGCGTCATTTCATCGTGTTTTTTCTTAACTACAGTCAATCACATCATGGAATAGTTCGTTCGCCATAAAAAGGGATAAAGTGCTAATGTAACCGCTGGACGCAGCGAGTCTTAATTATAGCGACAAGTCAACTCACCACCAAATACCTACGCAAAAACATGACCGGAGCATTAGGGAAACGTTATCAAAGAACCTTCAACTAAATGCGTGGTTATTTGCTTAATGGCTGTTACAGATAAAATGCAAAGCAACTCCATTCATGCTATTTATTCGGCTAAGTAACCCGTACATTATTTTAGCTAACATTCCGACCCGGACTCCAGTCTCCATGCTGGCGTTACGTCAGCTTAGACAAAAGTTTCGGCGTAAGATCCCTTTGTACAAAGATAAGAGTGGCTCTATAGCTAAAGGGGCTTGAGTGGTTCCTCAGTGGCTCGTTGTGGGCGAGCGGTCCATTGTTGGAGAAACAGGCCTCTCGACGTTCGGATTAAACGTCGTTTGTGATAAATTGTAAACAATGATCAACTTCCTTTGGCGGCTGGAACTCGGTGTCTTCAGTTTCAAGTGAGTGCTGATTAATACCGTGCTCACAGAAGACAAATTGGTTTGGCAGATTGTTAGTCAATGATTGATTTAACTAGATTGTAATTTGATGTCAGATACTAATCAATCAAATTAGTTGAAACAATTTATGACACGAGGATTGCGTGTTTACATTTATTCACTTAACATAAGGTGAGAAAGTCGTCAAACGGAAGCAAGAGCATACATAATAACAAACTATATCTATTGACCAAATATATGATGGCATTCCTTTGCATGGGAACGTCAATCATATTTTTTTTTTCTATATGGACACATTTGTATAAGTCCTAAGCAAAGAGTCTAGGACAGGCAAAATAAAGACTCAACAAAAGGTATCCGCCGTGAAAAAAACGCCCCAGTAAGTTATTCCGGAAGAGTGAACACCCTCTTTGTTTTAGCGGACGACAAAGGCCATGATAGGGACGCCACATATAACTTTCATTTGCATTTTTCCCTCATAAGGTATAAAAGGTTGGCAGTTTTCGTATGAAATATTAATACAGATACATATCAATGGGACATTGGTGATTCTATTTCATTGATTTATCGTAACCTCTAGCATGGTCGTAATTCAAAGTTTATCTAGATAGTAAAATTTTGTTACATCAAAATAAATTAACATGCCCAGTTCAGGCGTAGCGTGGCGTCACCTTCGAATCACATCGTCACTTAACATCAGGTGACTTGTAGTCAAAAACTAGCATGTAAGATAAAAAAATATACTCATTTTAAGTCGATGTTGTAACGTCCCAGTTTAATAATGAAAAGCTCGGCCTACCTCGCAAGAAAGTGAAATATTTCAATCAATTTCAATTTCAATCGTTTATTGCATTCATATGTTAGTATATATGAGATCTTAGAGGTTAAGATTAGCGAACATATGGACCCAAGAATAGCGTATTTCATCTTTGATCAAATTTTAAGTAGCTACTACGTCTTTTTTTATCCAAAATCCAATAAATTAAATTCCCTAGCTATTCGCCGTATCAATAAACAATGTTCCAAGAAAGTTAATATTAACCCCCTAAAGAAAGTCCAGAGCTCAACCCTGCACGTGATTGATGGAGGATATAAATAAAGCTTGACCTAAATAAATCTATCCATACAAATGTACCTACGCGTTTCTGTTGTCTATATCTTAGCTTGGAGCTTAGCACTGAGTTTATCATATTTTATCCTAATCTTTTTACGAACGACCGGGTGGATGAAGTAGTTGCGCGTCGAAGACAGCGAAAAGTGGAAACTCCTTGGAGAAAGGAGTCTGTAGAATCTACAAAATCATGATAACAATTTTTTTTTTTTTTAAATCACAAAATTATTTAAACAAAATTAAATCTAATCATAATGTTGTTTTATTATTTCTATTTTCTATGATATTACTTCAACTGTATGGAATTAAATATAAATCTTTATTATTATTGATAATAATGACCTGCCTCGACTTTGTATGATGATTATTTAAATTTGCTCGAAACATTGTCTGTGTAACATTGTATGGCGGAACCTTTTAGGGCAAAAAACAAGTTTTTTGAAACTGTCGTAAGTAAGAACTGGCAAGTTTCCAATCATACTGAAAATGGAATTTACAACAAAGAGAAGTGGGTCACTAACATTCCTGTCGCATAGCTCACATTTAATCGTCTAAAAGCTTCAGGACCGATGCTGGCAAGTGTAGTAAAATCCATTCTTCCATGTTGTAACAAGACGTTACCTTTGTGCTGGATCAATAGCAAAGTAGACGGTAGGTATACACGATACAAGGTCAATGAACCAGAGTCGCGAGTGTGCCTGAAGTCTGACTTGAGGCTATTTCGGAGATAAACAGTAAGACGGTAATATATTGAAAGGCAGAAAATATCCAGCATTTTTATTAAAATGTACAATTAACTTTTGTTTTCTTTTAACATTTTGCAGTGTCTCTCTTTGACCACCAGTCACATGATGTTAAGTGTCGGTGTGGTCGAAGGTGGTGCCACGCTTTGTCTTGATCGAGATTATTATACGTAACGCTGATGCCTAAGATCAGATAGATTAATTTTAACAAATGTTTTTTCTTTTAATAATAGGTTTTTCTGTCTTTTGTAAAGATGCTTTAACTTATTTATCATTATTTTTACAACTCTTTAGAAATTCCACAAAAAAATTTTCAAAAAAAAAAAAAAAGGAAATTTTATTCGAACGATTCAAACGAAATTTATTTTTTTAAACCAAAGTAATTAACTTTGTAAGAAGTTCCTAGTAGGATCTGTAGCAGTAAAGGAAACCTTGCTAGTTCGTTTGGCCATGATTAGTCAGACCTTGTAACCTTCTACCAACGGTTCTCATTAACTCAGCCTCGGCTAATCAAGATTGACGTCGGTTTCCTTCTGCAATTAAACAGGAAACAGTTGATGTCTAAATACTACTAACATATTATTTGTCCTCTGGTGATGTCACTAACGAGTATTTACTATCGGTTAATTGGTCACTTCTAAATCGATGCTTGCAAATTAAAACCTATTGCAAAGGTATAAGATACAATCTGAATCAGACTACTAATGTAGTCAATTATGGGAATGATACGGGTTCTATATTTATCGTTGAATGAATTCTGTATTTAGCTCCGATTTATTAGTTTGATTAATAGGTACGCAACAATGTAAAAATAGCACAAGGTCTTACATTAAAAACGAAAATATGAATTTCATATTTCGTTAGAATACTTTTCTACGGTAACATTTAGATTGTCTTTTAGGGTGGGTTTTTTTTTAATTTCTTACAGGGTAGCGTTTAGCTAACCACAAGTCACCTAATGTTATGTGGCGATGTGATCGAAGATGGCGTCACGCTATGCCTGAACTGCTTTTCAAGAGACTACCGGAATACACCGATAGGTGCTTGGCGACAGCTAGCCAAGCGAGCATTATAAAAACGAGCGCACGCTTACTAATCTATCTCCACTTTATCAAAAACGCTTTATTTGCGTTAAAGCCGTGTAAATAAACAAAAAGTATCACAAACAAGACCAAAAAAAATATTTACCGGATAATTTCAGTAAGTCTTTGCCTGAATAGAAGGATACTAACATAAATACACTACCGAATTCAGATAGATGCAGATATTCTGAACCCTTTCATTATGTCCTTGAAAATTCCCTTAGAGTCAGGGAAACAAGACAGAATATGTATACTAAATAATAATATTCAATCTTTTCTTCGTTATTCGTGCATTTATTAAAGAAAGCCACTCCTTCAAGGTTCAGTATAACGAAGGAGTCCAAACATAGCCTGCAAATGGAAATGGTCACGCAACGAGTCACAACGTTTGCTAAACCCTCTTGCTTGCAAGCTATAAAGAGCTATAGTAATATCTACATACTTCGCTTCGATACGTATGCTTATTCGAAATGCTGTTTATTTCATTTTAGGTGCTCGAAACTCATCAACGCGGTAAACTGCATAAAAAGCTAAAAAGTCCATACGTTGTTGCAAGTGATGGTTAGGTTAAGAGCCTGCATAACGTCGTTGACCTTGCTTGATCAAGTGAAACTGCTCCGCGCACTCCGCGCATCCCCTCACCAAAATTACGCGATCTGCGGCCAACGCGCCCGAAGCGACGCTCTCGCCATGCGGCGCGGCGCGGTACCTCTACTAATCGAGCCCGCCGTATCTACATATATACACAGTAGCAACATCCTACTATAATATTATAAATGCGAAAGTTTGTGTGTGTGTGAATGTTTGTTACCACGTAACTACTGAACCAAATTTGACTGATGAAATTTAGAAGTTAGACAGTTTAGGTATTGGACTAACACATAAGCTAATCTAATTTTGAAAAGTCAACTCTGAAAGGGGTTAAATAAGGTAGATAAGTTTGTATGAAAAATGTCATTCCTTGGTTCGATTGACTCAAAAATAGGTACAAATAAACCTTAAAGTAAATCATTGAAAACGCATTTTTTATTTTTTGATATGTATTACTTCTACGGGGTGTGCCATAGAGTTTTAAAGTTTGTATGGCTTTTTTTTATTCCTTATGTGGATTTTCTTAAAAGTAGGTACAAATAAACTAGAAAGTAAATAATTAAATACGTATTTTTTATATTTAAGAAAACCCCTAGAGGTTGTGCAATGGCGTTCTAAAGTTTGTACAACACATCAATTCCCACGCGGGCGAAGCCGCGGGGCACGGCTAGTAGTCACTGCCGCGCCATTTGAATGTGCGCGTGAGTGAGTAGCGAGCGCCGTGTACGCAGGGACCGGCCTGGGACTCAGTAGGGCTGTGCCACGCGTTTGATCGCGCGCATTTATGTACTACACTGCTCGCTCGCTCGGATTTGTTGCTCTCACTGACTATTTCATTTGTATAGTTTATAATAAATCGTATTTATTAATTTATAATTATTAAAATGTCTTTAATATGCAACCCATTTATGAATTGGTAAAACATTTTAATAAATTACATGATTAAACACCTTGCGCTGTTATAATACACAGATAATATAATCTATAAAAAAGGCATGTTAGTTACAACACTTAGGTATAAGTCGATAACGGCTGGACCGATTTTTATAATCTTTGATTTTTTGCATTTGTCTTCGTCCGTAATAAGATAAAATATGATACTCATAAATAATAAAATTAATCATTCATTTGTTGTAAATGGTATACCAAAATGCAACTGACATAGTGTAACAAAACACAACTGACAGCTAAACGTAATGTTGTCTATGGTTGATATTGAAGTTGTGAATTGAAGATGTTTTTGTTTTATACGAGTTTATTTATTACTAACGTTAATTAATTTTAAAATCCTAAATCTGCTCATTTATTGCCTCTTATGCGGAAAGAAGTTCGCCGGGTCAGCTAGTATTTAACTAAAAATAAAAGTGACAACCCTATGCATCACCGCAAGAGTAGGCAATTAACTCGCCGCGGCACTATGCACCTACCACTCATAGCCTATAGGTAGTTCATCGTACGACTTTCAGCCACAAAAATATGCGGAGAAAAGTGGCACAGGTCCGTTCAGCACGGCGGCTCGTCCCGCACTGACTTTATGGGCGAATGAGGGGTGTACGTGCCGATTTGCGAGTATGAAATACGTAAAAAATTCGCAAAAAATAATTAAAGCAGTATTTTCAAAAAATGGCCTGAAGGTGTCCTGGGTATTATAGTTTTTTATAAGCTGATGGTATTAACAAGTCTTTGTTACATATATAGTTTAGGAGTAAAGTAGTATTAAACTTTTAGGAAATGGGGACTTTGCACATTTGTTTTCAATATATAAACACATTTTTTGCATTTTTCGGCCTGAAGGTGTCCTGCTATATATCAAGTAGATTAACATATATTTTTATTAGATTTTTTTTAGACCAGAATTACACAGAAAGATAGCTTTAAATAACCCCATTTTTGGAAACCTGCGCCTTAAGGTGCATTTCCGTGGAATGCAGATGATGCGACTGACCCGTACTACCGACGCGACAATTGGCGACAAATTTTTTTTTATAAGGTGAAAATGTATAGTGATTAGTGATTACTGACATCAGCGCCACGAGTCTATCGCGAAGTCTCGGAAGGGGCGTCATATAATATCTTGTCGCGTCAGCCGTGACTCCACTAGTCGCAACCCACAGAATGAACCGTATGCATGTATAAAAAATATTGATACATTCATTATGTGTGTAAAAAAATACACACCCCGTGCATGTTCAGCCAACCGGTGAATTTACGTAAACACGATATTCAAATTTTAGCATATTTTGGTTGATTACACCTTACATAGCACACAGTCAGAATAACGTCATGAATAAATGTAAATATTAATAAACCACATGCGAAAATAACGAATAAAATTAGTATGAAGTTATAATAGTGAAGGAATTTTACTTATGGTGCCAAATCTTCTTTTGTTCTTGGACTTGACCGGTTTCCTCACGATGGCATATTATACATAAACACACAAAACTTATAAAAGTCATAGTAAATTAATAAATTTAATTCTTATATACCTATCGTTACATATTTTGTAAACATGTACTCGTAGGTACGCATAGATGGGATTATGAGTATAACATTTACTAACGCGTACAAAGGCGTAAAGAAAATACGATTGTAATCGCTACACAGTCAGAGCCATGAAAAACTAAGTATGAATATTTATAACATAATCTAACCTGATTCGTACTTCATAGCCACCGCAACGGCTGCGCAGTGTAGCTTTGTGTTGGCATGGTCTGAATTATTAACCATACACAACCAATAATGTAAGTATCAGCAATATACCCCGAGCAAGGGCTAAGTAAACTATTGTTCGGTCGTACCCGCACCACAGGGCACACTTCGGAAGATGAACAAAGTTCGGATTTTTGTTTGTTTTTGCACAAATTTCAAATTTACGAGGTTTGCTGTGTTACACTGAAAAATTTAACAGAAATCTATCAAAATAAGTCAAGATAGAGCTTTACTTTAACTATACCTACGTTTTTGTATTGACTTTCTCTCATAAGCATTGTACAAACCAAACGGCGACGTGCCTACGTCTCCGCACGAGTAAGCAAAGATTTTGACAGCCTGAAGTTTTACCATCTTTCCACGAAAACTTTGTGCTTATGTTGATCTCTGTGGGTTTATTTTTATATTTATAGGCATGTTTGGAGCCGTTACCATCCAGACTAAAATAGAAAAAACCAAAAAGTATCATGTTCGTTGGAATTAAATTAGAAAAACAAAACACGAACAAAATTTCATACAACGTACCGTAATATTGTACCGCCTGCGCCTGTGAAAATAACTTCATATGTTATTTTACTCTTTTCAGTCGCACCGAGAACGGCGTGTGGAAAACATTTTTCGATAATGAAATAGTTGAATCTCTCACAACTGTTAATTAAAATCGGTATCTGAAATTACATGAACTATTTCAACATCGTTGTTAATCAATGATTAAAAATAGATATCGGTATTTTTATTTTAACCTTTATCATAAAGAAACCCCCCCCCCCCTAATAATATTATAAATGCGAAAGTAACTCTGTCTGTCTGTCTTTCACGCCTGAACTTTCTGATTAACTTGAGTGAATAGCGCACAATAAGTATTGTTTATTATTTAGGGACCACTGTTATCGATTAGTCGGGCTTGTGGTATTCATGAGCTCAATCCATGTTATGATGACATTACTTTTATACCTAACTTACGACCGAATTTCTTTGATCATCTCACGCTTATGGATCACTAGACTACGGTAAAGTGAAGACGCGACCAGCATGGCACACCAATACCTCGCAATCAATACCGGGCGAATGATCAGTATGCGAAGAGGACGTCTGGGCGTTAGACTAGTTAAATTTATTGCTCGTTAATGATTAATATTAATGACTGTAAACTAAATTTATTTAAATCATTGGGACGTGATAGATATTATTATAGGGGTTGAAAATAGTTGTCGGTATATGTAGTAGAATGTTAAATAACTAAGGTCTAACTTTCTTTAATCATCTTTACGAAGAATTAATAAATTTACTGTTCAAATAGGAAGGTACAGAGTATAGCTATACCTACACCTAATCATGTTTTATAACGGTTTTCTAATCAAAGTTAAGCTGGTATAAAAATTAGTTTAACTTTTGTTTCAAGTAAAGCTGCTTTTGATATCTACGACAAACTGAATTGTCCTTCAGTACCGATATTTTCCTCAAACTCGCAGGGGCGCGCGGACGCTCAGATAAGTTAAGATAAATTAGAAGTAATAGCTCTTTGTCCACTTTGTCTTACAAATTGTTATCTCACTCTAAAGTGGTCTTATTCAGTGATTGGACTATATTATACGAAATCTTATTATCCTATTGTGTTTTGTTTCCTCCTGCATGTTTAGTTTCGTATTATTCTTATTAGGTTCTAAGTATTTATCTGCATGGACTAGGTAGGTATTGTTGCTTCGTGGGAGGTCTATTTTATTGTTAGTATGTGGTTAATTACCTCGTTTTCGCATTAATAATGTTTGACAAGACATAATGCTAAGAAACATTTATTTTAGATAACATAGGCGCTTTGAATATCAATCAATGCTAATGTGCATAGTACTTACCTATCAAAATAACAAGTCCTTTCTAGTAATTTGTACCGAAAAGTATTGTCACGCCTCAACACTTACCAGCATGTCAAAATCATAAGCGTGGCTTTATTGCCTTTTAGCAGGATCGTAATAACAAAGTTTTCGAGAGAATTCGTGACGTTAACATTAGGGGCCTGTAGCGTTATGGCGATATACTCAGAGTTACGTATATATATATATATATATAGACCTTCTTTGAATCTTAAGCTTGTCATGGCAAGAATGAAGTGTTTGGGGACTTTTCTCAAGCCATAAAAATGTTGACACAACATGGTCAATACTAGAGTAATCAAACAAACTGCATTGGAGTAGGTAAGTATTGAACAAGACATTGTTAACATCATCAGAATAGAAACTGTTTGCTTAGAGGCTTCCTTGAGCGGGATAGCAGATATCACAATAATTTGAATTCTATAGTTCATTAATGATGCCTTCTTTCATCGTCTATGCACGATGGCAAATCAACATATACCAACTTGGCATTTTTTTTTTTTTTTTTTTTTTTTTTAATAATATACTATTATACCACTTTCCCCCGATTTCTACGGAGACCTTTTTTGGGTTCGTATGTTAAGGTGATGGTATTGTTTTGTTTGTTTTTAGTCTAGTATATTTAATGTTTTATTCCATTTTATGTTATATATTGCGTTTATGATATGTTGATTTAAACTGAAGTATTTTTATATTTGATTAAGTTATTTATAGATTAAGTTGGTTTGATTTTTGTACACATTTTATAATAAAAGCGCTCTAATGATTGCGCATTAATTGAAGGTTAAGTTAGGTTTGTAAGTTTAGTTATTTATGTAGTTTTAAATTTAGGTTTGTTTAAGTTTAATTATGTAGTTTTGATTTTATGAGGTATTTTTTTTTTTCGTTTTATTTATTTTATTTTTTTTTTATTTTTTTTACAATTTTAAGTATGGACGATGAATTTGACGACGTAGATTTTATGTTATTATTTTATATATTCCGATTTTTTATATGTTTCTGACTCGCATTCTTCAGAATGCGGCGAGTACATATCGTTTCTTACCTATTAATTTTTAGACAAGGCCTTTGTCACCTTGTTTTGTTTCTTTTTATTGCGTCACTTGCTACTGCAGTGCAAAATGCGATCAGGTGCGGTCTGGAATCCTTTCCCGCCAACATCTCACACAGTGTTGCAGCAGTCAACTTTATGTTTGTTTTGATTTCCAGGTCGCACCTGGCCGCACCATATTTAGGACACTCCAGTAGCAAGTGCACTATACTTTCATCTACTGACGCGTCGCAGACGCATGATGGGCTCTCTTTGCACTTGAACCGATTCAAGTACGCCGAGAACCCACCATGCCCCGTCAGCACCTGCGTCAGGATTGGTGTCAATTTCATTTTGGTCACAATTTTATGGGCCGTAGTTATTTCTGGCAGAAACAGTTTGGTCACCGCTGCGGTGCTACCCTCGGTATACCTTTGGCCCCACTTTGCGATCGTTTTTTGACGCAAGGAGTATTTGCAATGTGATACTGGACATCGGTCGTAGTATGCCTTGGTTCTTACGTGTAGAGCAGCTATTTACCAACTTGGCATTGGAAACTAGTAACTGTTAGTACCTATGTAATATACTTATACAAACTCGTAATATGTACGTCAGTCAAATTCAAATTTAAATTTAAAAATGAAATTTTAAATAATGTTTATAAATAATTAATTTCGCTTTAATTTCCGCCAACGCTCGAGTAGGCGCATGTGAAATATTTCGAAGTAGGTAAGAGTACCTAGTTAGTACCACAGTAACTTACGACAGATAAATAATTTGTAAACATTCACATATTCGTGTATATTTTTACCCATTTCTGTATGGAGGTAATATGTACTGGCTTATTAGAACATAGGGAAATTTAACTGCACTGAGATAATTGTAGCCGTGATAAGAGCTAAACAAGAATGGTTGGTTACTATTTACCTTCTTATAGGATATAATATGTGATCAAAAGAATTTCGATCAATATTATATGAGGTCGCTTTATTCGAAGATATAATTAACACATGTAGTACTTCTTAAGTTACTTGGTAGCTTCGCACGTATTTAAGAGATTTTTTGAAAATCGATACGAATGGTATCGAGTTTTTAACAACTAAATCGATTATCTGTGGCACCACTCGCTACAGCCCACGGCCACCGCACTAATCGAGCCGTCATTCTTTTAGAGATCTTTGAGACAAATGCAAAATGTTTTCTACGGGAATGGGTTGGGAGGGTTATATCTTCGAATAAAGCGACCTCATATAATATTGATCGAAATTCTTTTGATCACATATTATATTTCTGTCGCTTTATTCTTCAGATATAATTAACACATGTAGATGTTCAGAGAATTTTGCATTTGTTATCATTAAGAACGACTAGTTTTATCAAATCAGCGTTCTATAATTTCAATGATAGAGCTTACTTATAAAACTATATAAACGTGAAACCAAATATTTTTATTAATAAGGTTTATAATTATTATAAGTCATAAATAGTCATAGTTAATAGGTACTAAGATTTAAATAATCATTACTTGTAATATTTTGTAAAATCAATTCTGCAAAGTCCTTATCGTCTACGATTGGACGATGGTAAAATTTAGCAAAGACCTTCGACCGATGTTCTGGTCCATCCAAGCTTCAACTTCAAAATATATTTATTTAGTGGCATACATTGATACAACATGTGATCGCCTTTAAAACGTCAAAATTAAAACGATCCACGCCTATTTCAACCTCATAACACCGGCAAATAAGCAGGCAATCGTCGTCATCTAAATAGTCCGAAATTTTATAATAAGCTTTACTAATAACATTTCTCTTCATACGGACTTGAAATTTTTCTATCGACAAGTCTTGAATTGCACTTAGGATTTTGTTGAATAAACAACATACACATTAAACTTTGAACGAGTTGCCGACTTTATGAAGCCTACTAGTGGGTACAGCAAATTTAGTATTACAGTCTTATTGTGTTCACTTCTCTTTTTGAACTCGTTGAGTTTTACAGATGGCTAACAGAACTACTAATTTCTTTGTAATTTTCTCCATATTGAACTCTCTATTGAGATACCAATCGACTATATGCGTCAAAAGTATCCGTGGGTCCCATGTTGAACAATGTTTTGGGAAACTGGGTTTTAATTTAAACGCTACTTTAAGCAGTCTTTGTAGTTGGTCATTGGACCTAACGTTGTTACCTAATAGAAGAGATAAGGCAGACGACAGATCCATATGATGTGCCCTTAACGTACATCTAACTCTAAAACCGCAAAATTATTGGGACAAAGCAATCAAAAGTATTGGATTTATTGGCGTTACAGAACTGCCACCACAACTTGTATGATATGTTATATTGCTACATCTAGTTGTTTGATAAGGATGCCAGCATCAGATCCATGGCTGATTTTAAAATGTCACGCGATGAAAACGCCTGCCCGAGAGCACTGCGGCACCTAAGATAAGTGGATTCTTATAAAATGAACGAACACGATGTTCGTCAGGGTTAAACCAAATTACATCGGAAATTGCCGTTCATGGTGGCGTTCAAAAAGGGGAGGCCTATGTTCAGCAGTGGACTTCTTCCGGCTGATGATGATGATGCTGATGAATTATTTTCGTTGATTGCAGATACCAGGCCTGAGAAGGTCGGAGAGGATAATCTAAAATCCCATAAGCCTTTTGTTCTATAATTTTTTGAAAGCACTTGAGAATTAGAGGAAAAGGTGGGCAAGCATCGAAGATTATTATATTCTATTTTACTGTGAAAGCGTCAATGGCAAAAGCGTCAGGGTCTTGACATGAAGTTCTGACGTTTGGCATTGGTCCGAGAAACAAACAAGTGAATTTCGGTATCTCTGAAAGTTTTTAATATTCTTTCGAAAGCTGAATTTGATACTTGGATTCCCGAGATCTTTACCTGCTTTTTTTTTTTTTTTTTTTTTGTGCTAATGTTAGATGCAAACCATCATGTATGTCTTTGTTCAAACCGCTGCCAAATTTGTCTGGATAGGTACACAGTTTAAGTGAGGGAACTGGATTCCACCCATGCAATTTACGTAGCTGTCGTTTTATCTATACGCAGTAAGATGGAACAGTTATGTTTATCTCTTGCAAAATACTCGTACTTTGCCCATTGGGACACTTACCATTAAGTTTTGCCATTGTCCTAGCATTCAATTTATCTGTTTAAATAATATTCCAAGCAGTTTATGTGTGATTTAAGTTCACAATGTTTCCATATTCCATGAGCTTGTTCATTATCACAATGGACTACACATCCAGAACGTGAGACGTCTGTATAAATTTCTAAGTTAAATTTAGCGGTTTTAAATGGGTTTTTGGTTTAATAATATTTTATTTCCATCAATTTAAATCGTCTAGAATGGCTGAATTCCATATAAATGGAGCATGAAAATTAGAGCATTTCTGCAAAGATATTACAAATTCTTGTCTTTCAAGGGTTTTTGTGTACCGCCAAACGTACTTGGCTGGCAGGCTGCAATGCAACCAAAACTCCAATTAAGTGAGCGAAATCTCTCATTGTGCAATTTCTCATGAGTGAAAACTTTTCGAAGAGTTGACAAAGAATAGGAAATAGGCTTCATTCAAATTGATGGACCCATTAGCAGAAATTAATTTAGCAAATTACTTGTTCGGTAGTATTTCATCTAAAAGTGTAATTTAGAAACAAATTTACTAAACTCTTGAAGGGTTTGTCACAGATAGGCTTTGGGGCAAGAGACATTTTTTGGAGTAATGTGCTCCTGTGCTAGATGCGGAGGAACTACCCTCACCTAGGCTTATTAATTTCTCATCAGCTATGGTCGTGTGAGATTTTTTCAAACACTGACCAAGAATCTCCTGAACTTAAGTTCAAATTAAAATGGTATAGGGAAACCATTACATATCCAATCTAAAGTAGCAGGATTAGATGTGACATTAGTAATCGTAGAAGTGAGTAATCGTACCAGCGCGCAGTGTGTTGTACCGTTGTACCTGAGCAAATGGTGCGTCGAAGGCTGCTTCGGGTTGTTCGGGCCCGTCCGTCACACCCGTGACCGACTGCTGTGTCGTTGGAGCACGGCGGCTCATCGTAGGGGTTCACTTCCGGCCCGACCCACTGCACCCCCCCCTGTTCTGCTGGAAGCGCAAGGGTCCGGCACAGTTTACCTAGTACGTGCACGGTTGTCTGACTTTAGAGTGCGTACTTGACACCGCCTGTTTCGTCGTTCCGAGCAGTTCAGAATCAAGCTCTGGATAGGGATCAACATCAATTTTTACTCCAGGAAGTGTTCCACATTGGTATTGGGTGCAATATCTGTTAACCAAGAATTGACATCTGGTGACGACTAAGACTCAGTAGGTGTTTTTTCCGTCTGTGATATACCAGACTTAAACTTATTAATTACAATGTAAACCATTGTGTTAACTCTCGGTTAACCGCTAGTTTGAATTACAATTATTTATTAGTTTTTTAATTATTACGTCTCAATTTTACGTATGATTGCTGTGCTATGTATGTATAGCAGCCATCGTGTTAACGCTTGGTCAACCGCCAGGCAATTGCAATTTTTGTAAATGTAAATTTAAAGTATTTGGCAGAAGCGGCAAATGTAATGAATTTTCGTGTTAACTCTCGGTTAACCGCTAGTTAATAATCGTTACGTTTCAATTTTACGTACCTATATATGTCGGTAGGTATGCTTGTCGAGCTATGTATAGCAGCCATCGTGTTAACGCTCGGTCAACCGCCAGGCAATAGCAATTTTCGTAAATGGAAATTCAAAGTAATTAGCATAAGCGGCAAATATAATTAATTTTCGTGTTAACTCTCGGATAACCGCTAGTTAATAATCGTTACGTCTCAATTTTACATAAATATGTCGGTAGGTATGCTTGTCGCGATAAGTATAGGAGCCATCGTGTTAACTCTCGGTCAACCGCCAGGCAATAGCAATTTTTGTAAATGGAAATTCGAAGTAATTGGCATAAGCGGCAAAAATAATTAATTTTCGTGGTAACTCTCGGTTAACCGCTAGTATATAATCGTAACGTCTCAATTTTACGTAAATATGTCGGTAGGTATACAAAGTATGATTGTCGCGCTAAGCATAACAGTCATCGTGTTAACGCTCGGTCAACCGCCAGACAAATGCAAATTTAAAGTATTTAGCATAAGCAGCATACATTTACAAAGCACTTAAACCGTGTTAACTCTCGGTTAACCGCTAGTTTGTAATTATTAAGTCCCAATTTTATGTTAATATGTCGATGTCGGTAGGAATGGTTGTCGCGCTATGTATAGCAGCTAGCCATCGTGTTAACGCTCGGTCAACCGCCAGGCACTTGCAATTTTTGCAAACTTAAATTATTTGGCTTAGTGGTATACGTAACACTATGAGATATATTTTATTTATTTGGTTTTCCAATAGATTTATCATTAACAAATACAAATAAAATTAATATTCCAGTATATATTCTATATACTGGAAATAAGTATCAATTTTGCCTTTGTGTTTACTCACGGTTAACCGCCAGGCATTCGTTTCAATTTGTAAAAATAAAAATAATGTAGGTAGTTTCAAATACATACCAGAATCTGACGAATATTGAAGTAAAATCCTTTTGTGATTAAGCTTACGTTGTTGTCCACGTTTCATCACTTTCCAGCGATAGTATTCGAGATCTTCAAGAAAAGCATCCCGGTTACGTTTAAACATTTTTCTAAAAATAATTTTATTTCGCAGACACTGAGTGCGCGTGCGCTTGCTACCTCGCACGAAAAAAGAATGACGGCTCGATTAGTGCGGTGGCCGTGGGCTGTAGCGAGTGGTGCCACAGATAATCGATTTAGTTGTTAAAAACTCGATACCATTCGTATCGATTTTCAAAAAATCTCTTAAATACGTGCGAAGCTACCAAGTAACTTAAGAAGTACTACATGTGTTAATTATATCTGAAGAATAAAGCGACAGAAATATAATGAGCCCAGGAGTCATTGTTTCTCTCTGACAGCGTTACAGAATCAGTCAATCAGCGATTCAGAGGCGAGCGTAAACATATATATAGACTTGCTGTTCCCCGCGGTTTCACACGCGTGGGCTACAGTTTATTGACTATCTCTGTACCTACCAACATTTCATTTAAATCGGTTCAGTAGTTAAGGTGTGAAAACAGAGTTGTTTTCGCATTTATAATGTTAAATAGGAATGTAGAGATTGTTATAAGCTAGATCTCAAAGGAGCTACTACACACGTGCTGTATTCTAATCTATTCTTACCATTAAATAAATGTGCAAACCAGGTTAGGTGATGCTCATAAGATGCATTTTGTATTAGACTCTTAACATCAGCAAAGGTAAGAACAAATAACATAGGACCGGCTTTAAACTTCAGCAAAAATAGGCTCGTCTCGGGTTTGATCTGCATGGGTATGCGGCGTTAAATCCCCGCGGAAACCGGATGGGAATCGGACGGAAGCACGTAAGCCTCCGGGATTAGGCGGTGACGTGACCGGAAGCCGGTCTGAATTGCTCCAAATGGATCGGAGTTTACGATACTTGCGGGAAACGAGACGTCGAATGTGTTATGTAGAAGGGATTGTCTTGGTAGCGTTGCAGTAGGTACAGGCAAGTTGATGTTTTCTAATTACTTATTACAGTTGAACGATTTCAGTACAGCTCTATAGCTTTGGATTGTTTGTATTCTTTTGCCGGCGTAAAGAGGTTGGAACAGGCGTAGCTAGTTTTAAGTTTGACTAAAGTGATCACAATGTAGGTATCCTATTGCATAAATAACTATTGATTTTGATTTTTATGTTATTTACAAATGTTCTCCAGAACCCCATTGAGTAACATATTGTTTATCATTGCAATTACCATACAAAGAAGGTACTTTTTAGGTGTGTGTTCTAATTCCGAGATAAATTTAATACTTTGAATAAAACAATACCTAATTAACACAAATAGAGTGAACTTTGTAACCTACAGTTTCGAATAACTTTTAAATTTAGTTGGTTTTTCATTTTTTAATAATATTTAAATTAAATTAAACAGTATTTACCCGGGAACTTAAATAATTATTTGATCTAACACCTAACACATATTATGCGTCTATTGCTGATACTCACTTTTAACTACGTGTAAGCAGGGTTAATTATGTGTATGTTATATAAACCTGGTTAAAAAAACTCGTTTGCTACCATGTGTGAGTGGTTACTGAACTTTCAAGCCATCACCATCAGGCATCTATCAAGAACATAATTAATTCTATATTTTGTATGAGTGAGCCCTACATCGCGTGTTTGTAATAATTAATAACATCAAACTGGAGCTATATATTATTTATTTATGTTATTGTATGTATGTTAACTAACGAGCAATCTGTCTGAATATTAACTGTTCATCAAACTTTCTGACGTGCTTTTAGAGTCATATCTCCAGCAGCTTGGTATTGATAAAGACTTATTATAATTATCGTGGAATATAATGTTTACAGTGAAATTACAGGGGATAAAGAGATTCCACGAACTGGAAGACGTTCTGTAGGAAGGCCCCCCCACTAGGTAGTCCGACGACATTGTAAGAGTCGCAGGGAGCAGATGGATGCAAATGGCTAATAGTCGTTCATGGTGGCGTTCACGGGGGAGGCCTTTATTCAGCAGTGGACTTCTTCCGGCTGATGATGATGATGATAATGAAAGAGATTTAACATTTAATATCTGAGGGTGACGAGCGTAGTACGCTGCCCCGCAAGATTTTGAACAGGTGAAATTCTTAATTATATTGTGGGTAGCATTCAAACAGGCAAGCGTGAGAGACTTGCTTGTCTCATCACTCGGCATTAAAAACATTTATTGAGATCAATGCGATTGCTATGTAGAGAAAATGTAATTTGAAAAATCGTTCGCAAAAAATTTCAAAGCACTGCCAACCCAATGTAGCAAAAAATACAGAATTTCAAGAGCATGATTGTGTTACATGAAACGCAAATGTAACGTGGTACTTGCTATATGAATGCGTGATCACGGTGCATGTTCTTGGCAAGCTCCGAGTCGAGCCGACTTCCTGCCTCGAGCCAAGAAACATCGTTGATAACAAATTCTTTCTCGTACCAAATAATACATTTACGGCCGGTTTCAATAAACGATCTATCAAAGGTTTGTCGTACAGTCAGCGACAAAAGTAGCTGATCACACTCGATTTTCTAAATGCGTATAGGATCAGTTATGTTTGTTTTTTTCTTACAACTAAAAGGTAGCGTTTGACTATAATATTACACACCTGATGTTGAGTGTTGATTCAGTCGAAGGTTGGTGCTTATGATGGTTAAGAGAATCGATATATGTGTTATTGTTTAGCGACTTTTGTCGCTGACTGTACTAGGGATAGAAATTTGACATAAGCCTCATAGAAGTAATGCCACATTTCTATCATAGGACAAACCGTAGATAGATCGGTTATTGAAACCGACCTTTAATCTCGAAAAACAAAAGAAGGTGTATATACAATTATACAATTTCATGTCAGTAGAATAAAATAGCACAACAAAAAGAAACAACTGTAACAAAATCAACACAACACTAAAATTGCCTTCTATAAACGTCCTCCTCCCTTTTAATTGTGCTGAGCCCGACGGGGTCCCATACGGACTATATGTACCTACTTCATTTTATGCCTACCTTTGTACAATATGATTTGCATTAAATAAATCTGAATCTGAAAATTACTGACGTTCATAATAAATAAGACACACAATAGGCCCAATACATAGCCCTTACATAGGCCCACATTAGGCCTTCATCCCTATCCCTACTCTGTCTGTCTGTCTGTTACGCTTTCACGCCTAAACTACTGAACCGATTTATATGAAATTTGGTACAGGGATAGTTCAAGCCCTGGAGAAGGACATAGAATAATTTTTATCGCAATAAAGTGTAGTCCACGCGGGTGAAACCGCGGGGCGCAGCTAGTAATAAATAAGGCACACAATAGGCCCCCTTTTTTCTACAACAGTCTTACTTACAAAACGTTAGAAAAATCTGATTTCTTCGAGAAAATGTCAGAATGAGAAAAATGATCTAAATTGCTTATATTACAACACGAGTAAGTACCTAATTACTGAGCATACATACAATAAAATTTTCTGCCCCAAATATTTCGTGTGCGCCAATGTAATTTTACATATTTTTTTTTTTTCCGTAGGACGTGGGTTCAAATCCTACAATGAGCTTGAGCTTTCGGTGAAGGAAAACATCGTGATGAAACCATAGCTTGGTGGTAGGGTATTTTCTAGTACTCGCCTGGCTAGCTACCACCCTCTTGTTAAGAATCTGTCGCCAAGCACCTATCGGTGTGTTCCGGCAGCCTCACTTGAGAGCCAGTTCCCAGTCCAGGTGTAGCGTGGTGCTATCCTCGACCACATCGTCACTTAACATCAGGTGACTTGTGGTCAAACGCTACCCTGTAAATAGTAAAAAAAAAAAAAACAACATAAAAACCAACAAATAAAATGTAGGTAAAAACTACAAGGCAACCAGTTTTGTTACTAGAAAAAAATAGAGCTTGAACTTGTACTTTATGGTTAGGTAAACATGGCACTAGATAAATAAAGCCAAGAAATGTGGCTCATCTGCAATGTGGCTTCTTACTTGTATAAAAAGGCTCCTTTCTTTTTATAGGGCCACATAAAAACACTGCATCCCACATTTTAGACGAGCTTGATGTCACAGAACGGTCTGCTTACGTAACTTTACGGAACGTCTTATTTTAAGCAAAGTCACGTCAAGCTTAAATTGGTACGGGTTTACGTAACAAAATTAAATCACTTTGGTTTCCAGCGTAGCTGCGTAGCTGGTCTACGACGCTACGGTGCTACGACGGCTTCTCTCAACATAATAGCATTAGCGGCAGTACCTGATAAGCCTCGAAACAATAGCCTTAATTTGCATCAATGGCGGTCGCAATTAGCTACGAGTTTGAAAAATTAAAGGGAACCAATTTATATGGGAATTGTTGAACATGGAATATTTTCACGGTGTGTAAAAGAGGATTTAAAAACTGAGGATCAATTGTGTTTTTTTCATTCATCCATTTACTTTTGTTCCGTCACTGAATGGATAATTTTGAGCCATTAACAAATGGCAACAATTATTTCTAATTTGCTGCATATACTATAATTTTCCCATAACCCTTGCGTTATTAGCTAGACTTGTGTTGACTTCTAACGTCCATGTCTTGTAATATTTGGGAACCCTTTTTAGCGAAGATAATATTTTCCCTTTATGGGTTATTGTGTAATTGAAGAGATGTGCAGCCTTAGGCCATTTTGCACTTCTTGTTTCCTTTATCGCTTTGTACTTTGCCATTTGACCCATTATGACGATCACTGTTCTGACTCTGTCGTTTTCTATTATATTATATCGGTTGTATTGCTGGCAGCAGAGCATCCCAGGGGTGGAACTTAGAATATTGCTGAACAATCCAAAATTTGTTTATTTCCAAACTCGTTGGCAATAAAATTTTATATTTTACCTTGTGCTTGCTCTGGTGGGTTTTATTATTGCGGCAGATTGGATATTAAAAATATTAAACAACGCATCGGTTCACACGATATTTGATGCCATAAAATGTTACTGAAATATCGATATTCATAACATTCCCTGTTACATTGATGTAGTGTTTCATGTTAGTGTTGATAAAAGTTTAAACTATGGGAATCTATAAGTAAAGTGTTTTCTAAGGAGAAGACATCAGGCATTTTTTGGGCATTAGGGCAAATAGGAATTGGGGAGTAGAGGCAAGGTGTTTTGGACCTCCTAACGTTTAAGATCAAATCATTTACTAAGTCAATGCTTTAAAAATAAAGTGCTTACTGCTTATAGATAATGTTCTCAAAAATTAAATATAACATGTACTTTGATGAACGTATAAAATAAGCACCCCTGCTATATCTGGTATTAAACGAACTGGTAAGAAGTACTGAAGATCAAACTCAGTGGTGTGCTTATGACAGGCATATTTTAATTATTTATTAGTAGTATCGTAAAAAGATATTTAAAAAAACACTCGAAGAAACAAAAACAATAAATTCATGTTGGCAGTTTAATTGCCGCCAAAAATTGCCCCGAAAAGTTTTCTTTCCCATCGGATGAACGGAACTCTAAAAATTGAGCCAAAGGGCTGCGTGCCCCTTATTTATAGCAAAAAAAAAAAAAATATTAACCCGCCAAAAGGAAAATAAACTGTTCAATGAAAAAAATGATAAAAATGAAAGGCGTCTGTTCATTTTATTAAACTGTGCGTGACACGATGAAAAGGGGTGAAAAGGGTGGAATGGTTGAACATCGCTAAGGCATCCAACCGTCATTTGTACGGGTGCGGTAAATTAAGAGCTAAATTAAAAGCATTGCTTCGAAAATCGTGTAATTTTTCTCTCATTTATTCAGAAGGTTTTTGTTCCTACAGAGTTATTGTGTCGTTTTTGTTGAAGAGTCACTTTGTTGTGATGGTTTTAATTTGATTTTTTCACAGCCACAACAGATTGTGTAGGCCCGAGTATCTATATCTATAAGAATCAAAGTCCTGACTGACTGATATCAACGCACAGCCTAAACCGCTGGTCGTAGAAACTTGAAATTTGGGTGTGTTTGTCATGATGCATAGGGAAGAAAGGATTAAGAAAGGGTTTTTGAAATTCAACCCCAAAGGGGCAAAATGGGAAAGTGTAGCTCACGCGGGTAAAACCGCGGGGAAAAGCTAGTTTGATATAAATTTCAACTTGGTACCTATACGAGTTCCTGAGAATAAGGGTCCTGACAGACAGACAGACAGGCAACCAAATGATCCTATAGGGGTTCCTTTTTCCTATTGATGTAAATAACCTTAATATACAACACTAAAATCATAATTTCGAAGGCTCTTAATTTATTCAGGTGGCGTAAAACTTTGCCTATTTCTTTCACAAGAAAACTTTCCCTGATGAGGACAGTGGGCTGAGAACATATATTATATCGCTCGACGACGGTGGATACTTAATTTGCTAATGAAACATTGTAATTTGATGATCCGCAAGACCGCAAGGACGAAGCGGCGCCATCTCTACGTGACACGGAAACATTTACACAAGTCACAAGCCGTAGGAATGAAATGTTTTCAAATGCTTTACAAATTTACGATACTGCTTCATAAGTAGTTCACATTATATCTTTAGTCCTTACGGGACTCTTCTTAATGTTTATGGATTTCGCTAACGTGCGGTAGATAATCTATATTTGGTACTAACATTGAAGTAAAGATTAAAACAACCTAGAAATCACCTAGCAGCTAAAACAATTTCTCATTACGTGACGTCTTCTTAAAACTCAAACAGTGACTGACAGACAACATGAAACTTTCAATGTATAAAGATTGTGTAGTCTAAGTATGTTTTTTTCAAAATCTTAAATTTTTTTGGTATTGATAATGAAATATCAAGTTCTACGCAAGTGAAGCCGCAGGGGCAGGTCGTTAGTAATAACGTAAACACTTAGCAAATATACCTAATTAAATTGCACGTTACATAATAATATATTCAATTTCACTTCTGACCCAAGAATAAAACGAGATAACAAAGGTGCGGCAGTTAAACTTATCTATATGTGCGCTATAAGCAAGAAATATGATTCCCGGATCATTACCAGCCCCGAATTGTACTACCGCATATTTTATGAGCCCGGATTATAGGGGTTAAGCCACAGTGCGACTACTGCGAGATATTGCGACTGATCTTTGTGATTTGTTACAAGGAGCCAAGGTGCGTTATCATGTATTCTGGCAGCTGCACTTGAGAGCCAACTTCCAGTCTAGGTGTAGCGTGGCGCCACATTTGAACACATCATCATTGATTTCTGGTCAGACGCTACCCTGTATAAATAAATGAAAACTAACTAAATTTTCGCACTTAGTCTTACTAACTATTCCCCGCTACTTCATCCACGTAGAGTACAGTTTATAACAATAAAAAATCCTATGTCCTTCCTCGAGGTTCAAATTTTCCCCATATGACGAGGTCAATGATGGAGCATGCTTGCCTAGAAGATACCTATTCCCTCTTGACTTGAAGGCACCCAAACTATACTTATCGGAAAACAAAGACAAGGTGTTCCATTCTTTCGCTGTTCGCATTATAAATGTGGAAGCGAAACGTTTTGTGTGGATTTTCAACCATGTGCAGGTGGCGGGTTTACGAGTATTTTGGTTACATAATAATACAAATCCTAATATTCTTCTCTTTCAATTTCGTCTAAAAGCAGATACTGGATTTTATATCTAGCATGGAGGAGTTAGCTACCAAATTCTAGACTCCGCCAACATCGAGTACAGAGTGCGCCATCCTCGTTTTTCGCATGAATGTAACCCTGAGGAAATTCACTTGACATGTATTTTACGACATTGTTACAGATCGAGCGACATGCTGTGGCAAAGGTCGCAGGGAGCGCGGGCGAGCTAAACATCTCCACATGCCGACAACACTCTGCAGTCAGCAGAAAGGTATTCCAAAATGTTCTTTTCACATATTATAAAAAAAATAAGTCTCATGGGCATATAAATAACCCGAGAACCACTAGTCCGATTTAGATACGTGATTTTACTCCATGTTGGAAAAAAAATCGACCTGACGCCTAGAAATCTCAGCCATTTTCAGTTGTGACACAATCCCTTTCAGCGTGAGCAAAGCCACGGGCAATTTAGGTACAATACGAAAAAGAGGCCGCCGCGAGCGTTTGCCACACAAGCACATGCTTGGAAGACTTTTATGAAATTATGTGATGATAAAATATTTAGCTAAAATCATGCTTTTAACATTTTAGTTAACATGCTTACTTTATTAGCTTTGATAGTGTTTGTTTTGTATATTACTATCACAGCTCTGCGTTAACCAGAAAAAAGTAACATGAACATTTCTCGTAGATATAGAGAAAAACAATATCAAAGTTGTGAAAACAACAAAATTTTATTAAAAAAATATCAATTTCTGTGAACAAATTATGTTTTTTTGTAATCTTAGAGGGACAACCCCAAAAGAGCGTTCGTGTAAATCGCTTCTGAAACGAGCGTGAGCGAAAAGAAATGAAATGATAATAAAACCGTAACGTGTCGTGAAAATATAGGTATATTTTCGGAAGTACCGAATACCGATACTGAAAGGTAACGTTTGCAATAAAAAATCTATATCCGCGAAATCATAGTTTACGGATTTTCAATTTTCATACTGTCATTTTAGTTTGATAGTACCTTACCTACCTAGTACCTACACTATCCACCTTGGTAAACTGGTAGTATTTTTAATATAAGTTTCATGCTTCATCTATGTTCTTTTGTAGGATTCTTTATTAATAACTAGCTGACCCGGCAGACTTCGTACTGCCTCAATCGAAAAATCAAAAAATTAATCCACTTTATTGAATGGCAACAAAGTTCAAATTGACTCTACAGTTTATTTAGAAAACGTTTATATGGGAAAAAGGAAAGCGCTGTTTGTGGGGTTTCCCCGGAAATTATTCTAATTTTTCTCACCTTTTAAACCTTTCCTAGACTGCCACGAACATTTCAAGATCAAAATTAGCCAAATCGGTCCAGCCGTTCTCGAGTTTTAGCGAGACTAACAAATAGCAATTGATTTTTATATATATAGATCGCATAAAGCCAGCCGCCTTGAGAATCGATTTTCATACTTACAGCTATCATTAATATAGGTAGGTAATCGATTTTCAATTATACTTAATTCAATTAAGTCATTACCTTCAATTTAATAAGTAGAATGCAGGTGAAGTTTAACCATTACTTCCATGAATGATTTGCATGTCCTCTGACTCATTGACGTCATATCCATAACCACTTTTGAAAGTAGGTCACTTATTGAATCAAGGCACCGCCGGGTAATTTTTTTTACCAACCATGCATACGGCCTTGCATCACGCCACAGGACTGCGCTTTGCATGTGAGCCAACCCTGAGAATTATTCGTTTGGAACCATATTCGTCATGATTTGAATAAATATGACTAAACACCTTAATATTTAGGTTTATTTTTTACTAAATGTTCCGCCCGATTTCACCCGCGTGGGTTACAGTTTATCGCGATAAAAAGTAGCCTGTCTTTTCTAAGGCTTTAAACTATCTCTGTATCAAATTTCATTTAAATCAGTTCTGTAGTTTAGGCGTGAAAGCGTGACTGACATACAGATAGACAGTTACTTTTCCACATATAATATTAGTAGGGATTTGGAATATACATATATCCTTGGTTATTACAACAAGATATTTTTAAGTTTCATTCCTTTACTGTGGCAATATAAAAATGTTACAGAAAAATAACTTTCAGTTTCCCGAATCTTCCAACCTTTTAGGTTAAACTTCCAATTTTTATTTCCCTGATAAAACCTATCAGCCAAAGGGTTATATAGCCTTTCTTATTTATGTGATCCGCTTACTAAGGAACTACCTAGGTATATAAAATTGATTGAAAATTGACATCAATGTGTCAATTTACTAGAAATAATAATACATAATTATGTTAATGTAATAATTTAATTTTAGAAACTAGAGGAATAAATAGAGTCTATTTTATTTATTACTAAGGAACAGCATTCCATTTCTATATAGTGTGAAACTAACTATTGATTTTCGTCAGGTGTAACTAAAATTCAACGTAGAAAAATTAGACTGCTATAAAAACAACCTTGCCACAAGTCATTGGAGTAAATATAATTTGCATGTGCCAACCCATTTCGTTTGGAAACGTATATAATAATAATTATGCTAATACGTAGATTTATGACGCTATGAAGTTGGTTTGTGTCAACTTGCAATGTAGGTCAATTCAAAATTACTTAACACTTGCCTTTGCCCGCGGCCCTGCCCGTACAGCCATCATTAGAACCCACTAGCAAATATCCCACGCAACTGCGAACGCGTTTTTCTTACCTATTACACTGTTCAAATATTAATTTATAGCGATGATGGCTCAGTGGTAGTCACGTCGGCTTGCGATCCGTTGCGGTTTCGTTAGCAATCGTACAACCGCTACAAGAACCGTACCGTAGATATCCAATCCCGAAAATACCGCTTTATGCCCATATAGTAATTACAGTTCATTCTAAAACTATTCATAATTTGTAATTGCGTCATGAGGCCATGACATATAGTCATTACCCGGTAGTGAAATTCGAGCAAAAGTAAACCTAAACATTATTGCACCCATTCATACTAAAATAAATAATATAACCTACATAATTATAGCCACCAAAACGATAACTACATTCGAATTCTACGAACTCGGCACCGGCGTAGTTGTGAATTAAATTTCAGTGCCTATTTTGAAAATCACTTTTTATTTGGTTAGCTTATGATATATGACGTATATTTATACTAGTCAAAAATATACCTATCTATCTACTATTTGAACACAGAATACCCACAGCTGATTACATCTGGATAAAAGATGACAAACTAAAAGCATTGCTTAGATTTTACTTAACTCGTCATCATCACCGGAAGAAGTCCACCGCTGAACATAGGCCTCCCTCTTTGAACGCCACGATGAACGGCAATTAGCCATCTTCTCAAATCTCAGGGCAGCACCATTTTACTTTGGGGGGATGCCAAAATGCAAGAAAATCACGATAAACAAAGTGAGAGATCGTTATAAGGTCGTAAACCTACTCACCCTAGTCCAGCTCAAGACCTCGTGTGACGGCGCCGTCCTAAATCCACCAAATATTCATAGGTACAGTTCAGATCTAAGACACAGGTGTAACGAATTATTATCCCGATATCACGGACGAAATGACGATGATATTTTAGATATCCGATTTTATTGTTTCACAAGTAGTCGTCGGATAGGACTTTCGGTTGAGAGTTCGGTTGAGAGTTAGACTGGCGGGAGCACAGAACACTATTACTCCTACCGGAGGGCGGGAGGCGGGTTAACCAGCGATACAACTATAAAACTACCCTCACTGGATTGAGAAATTATAGCAGAGCTAATTTTTTTCTACCCACGTAAACTGTCAATTATATGTGTGCGTTCGAAAATCAAACTAACAAATGCTATCAACACGTCATAACTAATATATTATAAAGATTTAAACATTCAAATATCGAATTTCGCGGCTTCTACAACCAGTATTTGTGACATTACAAAATACGCTAGATACCTTACATTACTGTATTATTAGTGTAGATGTATTACTAATAATGTTAGGTATCTCTCAATAGGGAATATGCATCGATTTTTTTTATTTGTTTAATCCACTTATTACTTCGTTATAACATAGTAAAAAATATAAATCCTGTTAAAATCGTTCAAATGAATTTTTAAAATAATATTTAAAGTACCGATTAAATTTGACCTGTTTGAACGCCCTTATTTTTCGCGCGCTTTTGATGACGTCACATCACTCGTCCAGTACTGTTTTCTCTATGTAATGACAGCTAATATTTAAGAATTTTCAGTTTATATCGCTTTTTCGACAATGGAAAAGGCTAAAAAACCATTTTATGGACATTGTCTTGTACCAGACTGCCAAAACACTATAATAAGTACACCGGATAAAGTGTTTTTTTTCTATTCCAAGTGATATGAAAATACGTAACTGTGTAAGGTTATGAGAAGAGATGAAGTGTCTCCATAATCGTATTTACTTTGTTGTGAAGATAATTTTAATGTTAGTGTATTGTATTTCGATAGTTAACATGGTGTGAATTGATCAAAGTTAACTTTTGCAGACATAAATATTTTGATTATCAAGTGGAAGAAACTAACTCTGTTTATACCAAGTTTATACCAGCCTGACCTTTATCATTCCTGTCTTTTCTCCGGAGATTTATTTTAGATTGAGAAAGATACCTATCTTATATAATATAAAATACAACATCATGAGACAACAAGAGGGAAAAGTTATGCTTCGGTTAAAACAAGGTGTTGTAGCTCATATGTGAAACATACTATGTTTCAGTGCCAAAAACAAAAAATGCCACCACAAGAGAGAATGTGTGCGATTGAAAGACAAAAAATATTGTTATTATATAAAGCTCTCACTGATTTTGCTGTCAGAAGTACAAATACTTTACTCCACAAACAAGTTACTATGAAGCCGGGAACAGTACTTTTCATATTGAAGGCTGTGATGATTATTAAGCAAGGCCCAGTATATCTCACATGGATGTCTCCGAGATGAAGAAGATTGAAGCCTCTAGTAATACAGACCAAGTACACTGTGATGAAGCTGTGCAAGTAAATATTAGATCAAAGTACAAAAGTAAAGATGTTAATGTTAATTTAACTATTGAAAAGAAAAATGTACCTCTATTTCAATAATGTAGGTAATAATGTTAGTCTGTGGTTTGACAAAATAATATGCAGGATTTAATAAAAAAATGAAATAATTATTCCTCAGTTTTATTTTTAGGTATGCATATTCAGTTAATAATTAAAGAAACTTAAATAACAAAATACAGATACAAATGAAACCTTAAAAATTAAAATCAAACTATGTTACCTACTGTTACATATAAAATATAACTCAGCGGACGAAAAATCTGGATTTTATGCAAAATATGCGGTCATCATAAAAGCATCTATTTTTGGCAAATTGTCCGATCGTGCTTTGACAAAACTACTTTCAGTCATTGTTCTTGATGTTTAGTACTGTCACTATATACCAAAACTGCACTAGGCAATCGAAAACACTACAGAAATCAATTTTTAAGTAAATTTTCTTCATATCAGTATGAATATCGAAGCCAGACTGCGCCATGTGACGTCATTTTCGAATCGACCAATGATGAAGCGATTCGCAAATTTGAAAGTAGCACGCTTATTTTGCACTTTTTGATTAAATTTTTAAGGTATTAATTATCAATTAAATAAGAAAATAATGGTTTAGGTGTTATGTCAAGACCATAAAGTATCATGGAAAAAAAAATCAAGTAAATCTAAATCACATGCATATTCCCTATTACTGTCTTACTGCCCATAACTAGAACTAACTACAATGCGTTATGTAACCACTTCCTGTCATTCTAATTAGGAGCAGCAATCAATCAGCTAGTGAATTAGATACCGGCTTAAATAACAATTATGTCCACGATTAAGTTATTGTCGACAGATTTGGAGAAATTTATTAATGTAGGTAGGTACATTGTTTCATTATACTACTAAGTACTTACTACTAGGCGGACCGACGACATTGGTGTCGATTCGGTTTTGCATTCTCTAAAACTAAACTAAGTTTGACAGGTCTAAGAGTAATGCTGTCCTTTTTTTACTTCAGTGGTTAGAAAAAGACAGCAATACAATACAGCAAACCTGTCAAATTTAGTTTAACTAACTAACTGAGATGGCGCAACGACCCAAAGTGAGTCTTGGCCTCCGATAACAAAAGACGCCACTTCGGTCTGTCCTGCGCAACCTCCTGCCAGTCCTCCACCTGGTGCTCGCGCAAATCCTTCGTGACTTCGTCCTTCCAGTGATATCTGGGACGGCCGACAGGGCGACTGCCAGTCGGCCAACAAGAAGAACAGAAGCTCTTGGTTGCAGAAATTTAGTTTAGTTTTAGAGAATGCAAAGCCGAATCGACACCATTGCAGTAAGAGTCGCGGGGAGCCGATAGATGCAAATGGCTACAACCCGTTCTTGGTGGCGTTCAAAGGGGGAGGTCTGTGTTTAGCAGTGGACTTCTTCTGGCTGAAGATTATTGTTTCAATATTGTTATACACATTTAAAATACTAAAAGTGACCTGGTCGTATGTCGGGAAGTGATCGCTATTGATGTCGAGACGAACAAGTCACTTGCCTAATGGTAAATGTCGCGCTCGCTCATTACAGTTCACCACACAGAATTTTTTAAATTCAATAGTTGAAAATATTGCGAGGCAATACACTGCTCTCGTCACCCTGACATACCTGTTGTAATTTCACTAGAAAATTGCCCTTCATTATAATCAATACTAAAAATAATTCCGCCTGTGTTTGTTTATTTCCTTTCACGCATAAACCGCTGAACAGATTTTTTGATGAAATTTCTTATGAAAATAGTTTGAAGCCTGGGGACATGTGATGTGATACTTTATATCGCGAAAAACTGTAACGCGTGGTTGAAATAGTGGGACATCGATAGTTTTATATACCTAGAGTTGGAGAGTCAGTTATGTCTCAATGCGCTGCAGAGAAAATATTTATTTTTTTCTATCCACTGTTGGTTTTTAGGTCTTTACTATTATCGAACAGATACAATTACAAGTTGGTTACAAAACTTCCGTTTTCTATTTTCAGATGTCCTAATATGGGTTGGTCATGCGTCGTGGCACGCGCCGTGGCCTTCGTCCTCATGCTCAGCGGAGCATCAGCTCTCACATCCGACATGTAAGATTATTATTTATTACTTATCAATTATGTAGTGTTATGTAGAATGCATGATAATGGACCGAAGACGTGTTAAAATTAAAACATAAATAAGTTTTTAATCCTAAGTAAAGTATAACATTCAAACAAAAGACTGATACTGGGCTGCGTTCAAAAACTACCCTCTCGGGTAAGGTAATCTCAGGTAATGTCTGAACCTTCTATAATCTGTGTTCTGAACAAGTTTGCACAAATTTTACCCTGCCTGGAACGTTTCTGAAAACTTTCCGAATTTCTCAACGGTCTTAGGTGACGTTAAAGTGCGCCAGATCGTTTCCAGTTTCCAGTCTTTCTGAACGCGTTTGGATACCTTTTACCCTACCTGGAACGTTAACATAACTCAAAATAACTCACTTTAGGTATGCACACGTAACATAAAACCACAGTATATAAAGAACAGTAGGTTAGCTAAGGCCGCTCGACGAGTTGCCTACTCTTGCGGTGACGCATCGGCGGTGCGTTCCGTACTGAGTGCATGGCCGCGGCCCCGGCCGCCTCCTTTCGTTTGTGTGATTGTGTGCGTGAAAAGTGCGTGCGTACACGGTGCCGCTACTCACACACACGTTCAAACCGGCGACGGCCGATTTATATGAAGCTGAACTACTACTCCTTTACTATGATAAAACTGTGTCGGCAAGCGACGAAGCGCAGATAACGTGGTGGCCAGAGCAGCCGGCGGGCGTTCAACCAACCGTGAGGCGACCGTGCCATTTATAGACCCTTCCCTGGAAAATAAACATTTTAAGTTTCCAACTAACCTTCTATGGACAGTATAAATCTGTGGCACAAATTTCACAGACCACGCTCGAGCACATTATCTTCCCACTTACATTTATCACAGGAAATTTGATACCTAATACAATTTCTATACATTACCTGCGCAATTAAATTTATTCAAATCTTTTTAAGGAAATAGAATAACGATGCATAGATAGTTAGATACATATAATAATAATAATAATAATAATAATAATAATAATAATAATATTTATTGATCCAAAAACAGAGTGAAACATAGAAAGAAAAACCTAAGTATAATTAAATAAACAATAAATTGTGACTTAACTTAGAGCACATTATCGATGAGCAAATAAAAAGTTTTGTAATGCTGTTTCCAGAATGATTGAAAGTCGCAAATCCCTATGCTAAGCAAAAAGCTTGTATTATAGGGATCTGTGCTCCCCCGACTAATGACACTGTAAATATAATATACATTTGTAATAAACAATAGATATTGTGCTAAGAGTAAATTCAAAATTCAAGTAAGTATTGTGATAAAGTGTAGGCACATATATTAACTCAAGTTTATTTGCCAAAATCTCGCGATGTTAGTGTGTAAGTGTTGTGTGGTGTGTATTGAGTAGTGTGTAATTGTGTAAGTGTTATGTGGTGTGTTCTTGTGTAGTGTGTGATTGTGTAAGAATGTTAATGAATATATGAGTCATAGTGTAGTGTATTCAAAACCAATAACTAACATAAATATAATAAAAAAAAATATATATATTATTATCTTAACACGGCTATTAGGTTTTCAGTTTGTTGGTATGAATACTGTTGCAATATTTTTGTAATCGTTTTTTTAAGATGAAAATAGTTTAGATGTTTTATCTCGTTAATTTTAGAAATTTTGTTGTATATAAAGCCACCGAGGAAACAGGGAAAACGGTTGGAGAAAAAGGTCCTGAATTTTGGGATGTAAAAAACCTTATCCGTACGCCTCTTTTTCCGTTTATTGTCATCGAAGGCTATATCTCGGGGGCAAAGCTTGTGCTGTTTTAAGATCAGCCTAAGTAGGAAGAGTTGCCTGACCGTAAGTACGTTAGCTTCACTATAAAGCTTAGAGGTGGAGTAACTATACGGAAGAAAATTGCATACTTTTAAGATGGCACGTTGGGCTCTTTCAAGTGGCAGTAGTGAGGTTTTAGATGCTCCGCCCCATGAATCAATGCAGTAGGTTAATAACGATTGACATAGGGAGAAATAAATAGTACGAAGAACTTTATTATCAGCCACGTGACGGATGTTTTTGAACACGGCAATTAGCTTCCGAATCCTACCTGTAACTGCTTTAATATGACTTTCAAACTTAAGATGACTATCCAGATGGACTCCTAAATAACGGAGAGAATTAACTCTTTCTAGACTTTTGCAGGTACATCTGTTCTTAGGCATAATATGATTATCGGAGCATGAGTGGGCTATTATATTATATTTAGAACTTAACGGAGGTAGTGATTTACTTACAATTCCAAAGGTGATAATTTTGGTTTTGTCCGCATTCAAACTTAGCAAGTTAAGATTCAGCCAGGTGGAAACCAAATCAAAGCCCTTCTATGCATGTTTGAAAACATTTTCCCAACTATTCCCACGAAATATAAGAGCTGTATCGTCTGCAAAAGCGATAATTTTTCCGTTTTCAAGTTCAATATTGCACAGCTCATTAATGTAAGCGAGAATATTAAACTGTCTCTCGAAGACATAGTATTTACAAGATCGCTATTAATGTAAATTGAATCTGAACAGTATACCTATTATAGGTAAACATTATTAATTCATATATCAAAGAGACTCGAAGATGAACTACATATTAGTAGATATACAATTCACTTCATCTTGTTAACCTGAAATACAACAATGAAGTCTCAACTTAACCCCGATGTAATTAATTCTACACAAGGCCTATCGTGGAAACTTTGAAACAGTTCTCGTTTATAATTACGTCATCCAAGTAAGCGTACCAAGCTGAAAATTCAAACTAATAATATGTATCTACTCCTAACAAGATAAGAGCACGCAACATAATAGGAAGCTTTGAAATAGTTTTAGGAACTGTTGGTAATTTTAGTGCGAACTTAGCTGTATTAATAATAATAACGCCTACACAATCAAATACATAGGTTAGACCCCTATCTAAGATTCTCTGTGTCTAGGGAATCAGAAACTACGAGGTTCGGGCATCCACGTAGTAAATAGAATAAGTTAAGGATAGTTAAGTATATTAAATCATTTATACCTATATTTTCTAGCAAAGCAAGGAAAAATGGCTAATCTAAAATCGATAACAGCAAGCCTGCGATTCTCTCACGGCTAATTTACTGAGAAACGATTTCACGCTCCCAATGTTTAGTCGTTTCTTCAGAAAGTGGATCATTTATTATAGGAAATCAAATGCAGAGAGAACCGAAACTACGAGTATAATACAAGTTATAACAGAGTTAATCTAACGACCAAGGTTCACAATGCTCATGTGACATAGATGAAATCTTCTATCTCACTACATCATTCTATCATTATATTTTCATAGGGTCGCGGTGGTGTGGTTGTCTAACCAAGTTAATATTTCTTTGCTGATTAGGTAGGTGCAATACAAAGGTTTCCCTATAATAATACCATGCAGTAATGTTACGATTACAAAAAAAGTTGGGAAAATGTTAAGTGCGTTGTCTTGCGATTTGTTACTATTTCTTTATAGCCAGAGTATTTGAACGTTATTTTGACGATGCCTGCGTGTACCTATCATGCCAGGGCCAAAGGTTGTTATTAAAAGTTCGCTAATATGAAACATGTTCTTTCTAGTTTTGCAGCGGGAAAGTCGGACAAGGAGATATTAGACAATCTTCTGAAAAACTCCCGCTATGACAAAAGACTGCTGCCACCAGTAGATGGTAAATATGTTGTGTTAATTATTGTATCCTTTAAATAATACACTGTTCATTCGTCACTACTAATAACTTTCACTTCAGGTTTTGTTAGTTCCTTGCAGTAGGATGCATTCACGAGGTCATTCAAGATTGGTATAATATTGCAGATCCAGAATTCTGTTGTGGTCTAACATCGCCCAACGACTCTCTGGCACAAAATAAGGTCGGATTCTCGTCGCTCCGGCCTCGCTCGCACAACCGTGGTGCGTTGTGTTCAATGTTTATGAAAAGAGAAATATCCTCTCTGCATTTTATGTAAACCGTAGATTCCTTCAATTTATGTTCTACTGCAACCAACTATTTGCACGCAATCTTATTTACCTACGTTTCACCACACGCACTTGTAGCCACCTATATCTACTCCCTCGCTTTAGAGTATGTTATTAAGTATGACAGTACCACGTAAGTCCTATTCTGTGTTTAGTTTTCTGTTCATACACATATATCCTTAATGCACCTTTGATGTTTAGCTGGTAGAACATAACACACGATTTAAAATCTATCAACTGAACATTGTAAATATGTAAGTACAAATTTTTTACACAACGATTGCGATTGGCAAAATTCAGTACCTACAGATCTGCGACGAAATTTACCGTTTTCAACTATTCACATTACTATTGACCATAAAATATCTATCTTATATGTGTACTCTTATCATGCTTTTTAACTTAAACATTTTTCTCTTTTCACAAACATCGAACACAAGGTGTTTCAATATTCGTTTGACCATTTCATATTTATTTTACCAACTGAAATCGGATCTGCCTATTTCCTAATTACAAGTTATTCTTGCAAAGTATTGCTGATTTTTTAGCAGTTTACTTTACTTTTTACATGCATAGCTCCTTCCAAATAAAGTATCCAAAGCATAGAAAGCTTACTACCTTTACATACCTACATATAGACGAAATCCCAAGTGTTAATATTATAAAAATGTTGAATACCTACGGACAAAAAATACTACATATTCTACTGTATACTTTGACCTGCTAAGCTCTAGCACAACTGTAAAGCATGTGTGTTGTTTGTGTTCTTTCTTGTCTATAGATATAAGTGGAGACATCTACTATGTCACAGGACTGTGATTATGCCACCGTTGTAACTCATGCCTTTACTGTATCAATTTTCAGGTGTCCTCACCGTAAATGTTAGCGTGCTACTTCTTAGCTTAGCATCTCCTGATGAATCTAGTCTTGTAAGTTTATTTCTAGTATTTTCAATTAAATTGATATTGTTGTCTCTATTGCAAGTAGTCTCTATATATGGTTGTTTGTTGATTACAGAAATACGAAGTGGAGTTTCTGCTTCAGCAACAGTGGTACGACCCGCGGTTGCGCTACTCGAACCAGTCGCACTACGACTTTCTAAACGCCATCCATCACCACGAAGACATTTGGCTCCCCGACACATACTTCATTATGCACGGGGACTTTAAGGTCAGTTTCCATCGCAATGTTGCACAAATTAATATATTTACGGTAACATCTAATTTTATACATAATTATTTCCACCATGCTTTCGTCTGAAGGAGTTTGCCGAGCACTCATCGGTATTTATGATTACATACAACGCTTCTTGAACCTCAAAGGACTTTGTTGTACAATATAATCTTTTTTTCGATAGCTCGCACTATTATTTTCTTGGCCTCTTTTTTTGGCGGTTTTTACTTCCTAAGCGCCCACCTTATTAAGCTGGTCCAGAGGTTGACAAGACGATAGCAATTGCAAAAAGTTGGCACTTTGATAGTTTTGACAGGGATTTAGTTAGATTTTGTAGTTGCTTTTGTTTTTCAGAGTTATGTTGTAAGTTAATCAGTAAACGTAGATATTGCATTTCAGGATCCGATAATACCAATGCATTTCGCGTTGCGTATATACCGCAACGGCACAATAAATTACTTGATGCGGCGACATCTAATCCTGTCCTGTCAGGGACGGCTGAACATCTTTCCATTTGACGACCCATTGTGTTCATTTGCCTTAGAAAGTAGTAAGTAAACATTTTAGTAGTCTACTTTTCAATTACTTAGTTAAGTATCGATGTAGTATAGTTAGAATGTCTTTGTGTATCTGCTCTACAAAACTATTAACATATTTTATGTGATTTCAGTATCTTATGAACAATCAGCCATTACTTATGTATGGAAAAATGACGAGGACACTCTGAGGAAGTCGCCTTCGCTAACGACTCTAAACGCGTACCTTATTCAGAATCAGACCATACCCTGTCCGATCAAGGCCAGCTGGAGAGGTAATTATCGTTTCGCTGAACCTTCATACCTACATGAGAGTTACATCGCTTATTGAAGCATTTGACAGAAATATTTTAAGTTCCGACTTCGAATCGAATTATGTAGATTAGACTCCAAAAAACCTTTTCTTTTATTTTCAAGCACATCCTTATACGTTGCACAGAGGAACAATGATGATTTCGTAATTGAAATTCTGATTAACTCTTTTCAGCTTGGTCTTGATTTCTATAAGATGTAATTTGTTTATGTGTTGATTTCCTTTTCATCGGTCTAAACGTAGCTAGCTTCATAGAAGTTTCGTATTGTACTTAATATGTGTGAGTTGACCGTAGCGTAACGATCGAATCGCTAGCTGTAACGCATGTTCATTAGTTCGTTGATCATATCGTGGTACCTAACTACCGTAGTGACACTCGAAACAATCACAATAAAAACTAACACGTTTGCTATTATTAGAGTTTGAAAAGTACCAACCCGTTCATTAGTGGACTTATCAAGAATGTTTGTGACGTAAACGTAGAATGTAAGAGTTTATTAACGTCTTTGCAAGCAGCTGAGGGTAATTCACTTTACGAGGAAGATGAAGAGCTGACATGTAATCTTTGCCAGAGACGCTTTGAGGAGCAAGGTACTTGTACACCGGACGAGTATCATTCCGTCCGGTGTCGTGGTATTTCACATATTTTCCGCTTATGTGTGAGTAAATGCGTTATTGTGTTATATGATCAGATGTTCGGTGTTAAAGTCAGCCGCTGAAAAGGTATTCCCATTATTGATTCATACCCACGTCCATGTTTGTGCAAATAAAACTGTCATCTTTTCATCTTTGCCATGCATGAAATTATCTATGTGGAAGCACGTGTGAATAGTACTTATGTTCTTGTTTTGGTGAACTTCATGTGCTAATATTTATGTTCATGAACACTATGACACAACACGCATTACTCATACATACAGGATTGTAGTTAGTTAATTAGAAGACCTTCTTTTTGCCGCTATAACTTTACAAACCTTTGTGACAAGCAAGGCCTCTGAATGGAGTTACTTGGAATTTTATATCCACGCCTTCTTCACCTGAAATCCAATTTTTTATATATTTTGTTTTGGAACAAAGTACAACATACGCTTATAGAATTAAATGTGTTGTACCGTGTTCAGATCTTATCTAACGATTCACTTCGCAGGTAACTACAGCTGTTTAAAAGTCGACTTAATCTTTACTAGAGACCGAGCGTTCTACTTTACCACTGTATTTATTCCTGGAATTATCCTGGTGACTTCTTCCTTCATCACATTTTGGCTGGAGTGGAACGCGGTACCAGCCCGTTCTATGATAGGTAAAACTCGGCTGGCAATCGGTCTCGGTCTTGCGTATTACATTTCTTTCTCTCTTTGTCTCTCTCTCTCTCTCTCTTCGTAGATGTGGCTGGGGCTGTCAATACAACACGCTATCTGATTACTTTTGCAGGTTATGCTTAATTGGCCTTGTAATTTTTAGCAATGTAAATAACAATGTTAACTTTAAGAATGAGGTACTATCACAAACGCGGCCCATATTATTAATTTTATTTATTTTTAGATTTTGCTTGATATTTTTAGGTAATTACAGCTGCCTGAGAGTGGATCTCATCTTCACGCGGGATAGATCATTTTACTTCACCACAGTTTTTATTCCGGGGATAATTTTGGTGACGTCATCGTTTATTACTTTTTGGCTGGAATGGAATGCAGTGCCTGCTAGAGTAATGATAGGTTGGTTTTATTATTTGCTTAAGTGTTCCTAACAATTATACCTACTGGGTTTTTGTTTAATTAACATTCAGCTCTTCTAGCGAATGCTGGGAATAATTGGCTTATTTATGTAAGTACTTACAAGCCGAATGATTTGTTTTACGAGCTTTATTAGGTTCCAGGAAGAGTGGTTAGAACTGTTAATGCATGAACGCTTTACGTTTTAAACACTAGCGCTTATTATTAGAATTCTATCCATAATACCTACTTAAACATCAAATATTCACACTTTACTAAATAAATCACCGGCTTATCTTTTTTTCTACCTTTACCAATAAATTGGTTGCATTTTCTAACCATGTTTATTTTGGGTGCAGGTGTGACAACGATGTTGAATTTTTTCACGACATCGAATGGGTTCCGTTCCACGTTGCCAGTGGTGTCGAACCTGACTGCTATGAACGTGTGGGACGGGGTGTGCATGTGTTTCATCTACGCCTCACTGCTCGAATTCGTATGCGTCAACTACGTGGGCAGAAAGCGACCTTTACACAACGTTGTCTACAGACCAGGCGAAAATCCGGTCACTCAGGTGAGAACTGTTTTTGTAACACAATCGATATCTGTGTCACGTTTGTGTCTATGTTTAGATGTCCGATATCATAATGTCGGCTACACATAACTACTGCAGTGTTATATTGCTCTAATTGGATTAATGTTTTGTGTTTTATGTCGTGTCGTAGCGCTGCATTTTAACGAACGAATTGCACTTTTTAAACCTAATAGAGAATTTTTATAAACGAAGTCTACCTTATGCATATTATTTTCCCCACTGTTAAAGTATCCTACGCTATGAACCTGTAAATAACACTCTTTATGTTTTGTGCTGTTGAACAGTATTTTATGTTATTTGTGGTCCCTTTATCTAAAAACAGTACCTATAACTATTTGAGCACTTTCATTGAGATTATTCTGCCCAAATTACTTGTTTAGATGAGCATTTACAGAGGACCTTTTAAAACGATTGCGTTGATTTTAGTGGACGCTAAAATCTTAACAACCCTAGGTGTTGAATGAAAATATGCCTCCGTAGATACTCAGATTTTTCTATCTTGACTCTTTGCAATGTTTTCTTTGAACATTTTATCAAAAAGACATAGCATGCTACCTAGTTTATCTATAATATTTCTTACGAGACACAATCGGCAATATCACGTTATTCAGTTTTTCTTCCACAGCATGCTTTAACATTTATATGTACCTACCTACCAACTCAGTAAAAAAATTGCATGCACCTATAACCTATCATGTGTTTTATACAAAACATTGGGTAAGCCAGAACTCATCACATCCTATCATCTGTATCGAGTCACTCCACAGAAATAATGAGACTATTTTGTGTGGCCATAGATCATTACTAAAAATTGGTAAGACAATTTCAATATACTTACTTAACATTTTATATCAACTTCCTTCATCAAGTACTAGAAGTATCTACTACAAAAGAAAGAAGAAAGCATTGCAAAGATGTTGACTATTATTGTATGTATGTTAATGATAAAGCTAAACATGTGGCCATAACAAGCTAGTCTACGTTCACTGCACAGACCATCAGTCACGAGTGAACAAAATATGTGTGTGATGTGTTCACAGCGACTGCCCGCTGTCCTGAGCAGAATTGGCATAATACTGGCCAGCCCCTTGGTAAGAACGTTCGCCGCATAAATTGGCACTATTCGAACATTGTCATTTGTATTGTATATTCCTTTTTTATTTCTCTTCTGTTATATTTTCAAGCGGCTGTAAATACATTCAACAAAATAGAGAGCGATCGGTAGACTACCATTTTCATGGATCAGTTTACTGATCTTCATGGTTCAAAAATATCCATATAGAGTTAAAGTACGAGTAGTTTGTTATACAAAGTACGAATAAAATTCATACCCATTTTTGGAAAGATATGTAAACGAAGCAGTCAATCATTTATATAAGGTCATCATTTCAATAACGGCACGCAAACCTACCCTTATGTTTGTAACAGCCTGCAGTATTACTAACACGCCTTAAAAGCTTGTCGAGAACACTTTTATATTATTCTTTTTTTTGCTCTATTCTGGATGGTAAGTGCTTATTCTTTGGAACTTCAAACCACCGCGTTTCATTTTAATTATTTTGCATGCTTCCTGCTTTTTTGTAATGTATTGTTTTGACTAAGAATTTCAGATGCTCGACAGTAAAGAACTTTAAATGGTTGGTATGATATTATATTAATATAGCTTTATGGTATTTTCTTTTTACTATAATAGGTATCACATTAAAATAAGAGAAGGCTTCAGCAAGCAGTCAGAGCCAATGCTTCTTACTTCTTACTACACTTTGAGTTCAGACTTTTACGATAGCCTTCATGCTTTGCTAAAACTATATCCATATATTTACATAGGAGGCGATGGCTTTCATACAGTGGGCAAAATCAGACGACCCGCAAGCGGAAAGTAGCGGTGCTGTAAGTTACTATGACAAGCATCATTTGTCCTCATCATCATTGAACGAATGTGATATCACGAAAACTAACGTCATATACTTTCTTAACGCTGCCTTGGATTGCTACAGCCTGTGAGTACAAAAGGAAATTTTTACATTAATATCTATTCATTTTTTGATACTATTTTTGTGTGTTACCTAGTTATTATTAATCGCCTTTATAAAAGGAGGACTTTTTTAAGGCAACTCGTACTTACGTATAGTATATTTTCTGTTTATAGCTTATACCAAGTAGCTCATAAATTACATGAGCACCTTCTCATAATAATATATTCCATAATAACAACTGCACATCACAATTTTAAAGATTTCGATCTCTAAACACGATCGTTTATCTTTTCAGAGTGTGTTGTAGAGTAGAACATTCTCGATCGATCTAGAAATTTTGTCATTCGAAACGCTTGCTATTCTAATAAGTTTTGAAATGTCATTTCAGGGTGACAAAAAGCGTGAATCGACAGGAGGCGGGGATCTGGCATGTACGGCGTGTGCCGGAGCACCTGGCTCGTGTACTCATACCGCCAACAACGGCGGTGTTTCCGAGGTAATTACTCACTTCAAGTACTACAGAATACCTTTAGGTTTAAAAATACTCTGCAGAATGCACTTTTATAACAGCAGTATCGCTAATGTGTGCAATTTCATTTGAACTTTGGATATCAAACGTGAATCCTCGGTCTGCACTTCCTTATGATTTTATACTATTATCGGTAGGTACATTATATAAACTAAGATAATAATTACTTGTTCTCAAACATGCTTGGATGTTCAATCACTATTTTTTTCATGTCTATGTAATACATCGTAAGTATTTACACTTATGTAACGATAATAACATTACGTCACTAGCTTACATAAGTAACTAGATATCACAGATAGAGTAAAACAAACTTCATTCTTAAAAAAAATTACATCGTGTAGTGCTTGTTTGCTTGAAACATTGAACAAGCAAGCTCAGTACCGCACATCCATCGAAAAATACTCCGAATAGCATGTATTTTGTCGAAGTGCAATAATTGAGACGCTTAACACGCACATTGGGAAAGTATCTTTAGTTGTGCCAGCTCCGCGGCATAGTCCCATCAAGTGACCACGCAGTATTCGCTTACAGTGTCATCTTTCATTTGCAAATTAATCTCTTTCAGCCATGTTTCGTCCAGGTTCGCAAAAAAGAACCGCCGCACCCGATCCGAGTGGCAAAGACCATCGACGTCATCGCCAGAATTACATTCCCCACTGCCTACGCCGTGTTTCTCATCTTCTTCTTCATTCACTACAAGGCGTTCTCTTAATACTGCCTCTACGTTTGCCGCCGCCGCTGGCCGCTTCGCGTGAACGAACTTTTATTCTGTGTTCTCGGTTTGATTCGTCACGTTTATATATGACGTCACTATTAAACGCTCGTTGGAGATTGTGATTATTACCTGCATAGAGCCCTAAGACTATAATTTAAGGAAGTCGACGCACTTTGAACGCGAAAAGCTATCGTTGCAGCTTACTGTTTATTGTAAGATAGGTGAGTGAACATTTTCTACGGGTTTTGAAATAGTTTTCAAGGAAAAGTTCTTGAATAGATCGTGTAATATACTGAGTAAGTTTTACAAGACATTTTGTGAATACAGAAAAATACTTATGATAGAATAAAGAGGGATCAATAACATAAATGTTTGTTGTAGTCGAGTGGCGGCATATGTCGACGCCGTAAGGGGGAAATAAGGAAAGTTGGAATGTAAGAAGGAAAATTGTATTTCTCTTGATGAAGAAATCTATTTCAAACCTAAAGACCAGTCCAGCTGAAATGCTTTTAAGTTTAATGAATTATTGTATGTACGTTTTAATAAAGCAAAAAAAACATGAATACTTTTATATTTAAGTAGAATAATATCAACCGCTGTAGTAAAATTTTCATGTTAACATCACCTGCGAAAATGCATAAAATGTGATATGTTTACCTGCCGCTTCTTTTATAACGAATAACGATGAAACATGTTTGTTATTCGTGTTTTGGATTGAAGTAAAGAATAAATTAGACGCAGACGTAGGCGACGTAAGTAGGTGACGCTCAAGTTGTTTATAACTTTTAATTATTAGGTACATTTTATTTATATGTTACCAAAGATTTTGATTATTCGATGAATCTTAGATAACATGTTTTCAAATAAAACACCACGTTGTGTTTAAATGAATGTACCATGAACATGCCTTCTTACACGTTAAAGTTTCTTTGCCCACCTTAATATTAAGCGAGAGAATTGTCGATTTATTGCTATGTACATACATTATATAACACCTATCTATACGTAAGGTACAAATAAATTATGTAATTATTTAGGTCAAAAACGTGAAAGTGAATTATTTTGTGTCGAAGAAATGAATTGTTTACCACAAATCGTCTCTCATCGTCCGTAGTTAATTCTAATTTCTCAGAGACTAGTAGCGTTATCTAGTTATATCGTTCATCTCTTAAAAATTCAGATTGAAAAAAAAAATGGTAAGCAATTAATTTCCTCGACCATACAGATGTAACATCGTAAGTGAATATAGTGCTGTGGGACTATACTGTCACCTAATTTGTTGCAAATATATATTAATATTATAGTAGAGTTTACTTCTTGTAACTTAGATATATTTATATTGTTAGGAAAGCTATTCATATTTCTTGGAGATCACACAACTTGTAGTTTAGTGTTCAGAAGCACTAGTGGCTAGCTATATTCAAACCTAGGCGTAGCCTTATACCTGCAGTTAGTTATTTTCCGCGGTTAAATCGGTTATACTCATTATACGAAAGTCTATTAAATTATTTCTCGTTTATAAAATATTGACCTATATGTAAAAGGAAATTCTATACTTATTAATTAATTACTATGTACTAACACCATATACTTAAATTCATTGAACACAATGGACACGATTGCCTTTTGCTTATTAAATGAGCGGACCAACGAGTCATCTGTTTTGGAAAATGGATTTTATAATAAACATTATCTTGTAAGGAACGCGTTTTGGCTGTGCTTATACTCAAAATTTATAATAAATCTGTAGATATGCTGATATATTGTAACCTTTTAGTTTATTTGAATGTAGTATTGAAACTATAAACGTAAATTGTGAAGTAGGTACCTTGAAGAAACACCGCGCTATGCCAAAATATGGCAGTCTTTATTCAACGCCAAAACAGTGAACCTACGTTTAGGTTCTAACTACTTATTGTGATACCTACAGTAATATAATATATCCAAAAATCAAGAACATGTTATTAAATAAATTTTATAAAATTATTTATTGAATACCTAGTTAAACAAGGTTTTGTTTGTTATTGTTATAGCTTAGCATTGTCTATCGATCTCCAGTGTGGAATAAATCTTAAGTTTACGATATGTTATAACTTATTATAGTCTATTAAAACGAGTTCAATCAATGCAAATCATTCCCGAAGACAAAACACATAGTGATATATTTTGCTTCGACTCGCAAAAAAATATATACTTACCTACGAATTATTAAAAATATTATGTACTACCTAAAAGGTGTAAACAACATATCATTCGCTTTATAAGATTGTATCTGCCTACTTATATATACTATCCTATTAAAGTTTAAATGTTATATTTTACGTTGCTTATACTTACACTCAACTTGTTACAACTTTGGAGATTTTTAATTAATAATAATACCTACATATTTAATTATTTTAGTACGAATGTATTTTGTAAGCTTATAAGCTATGTCGCCTTTCGCCATGTCTTGGCCTAGTTTCAACGTCTTTATAACAATATGGTCATATTTTTGAGTCCTATTCGATCGTACCAAATGTATCAAAAGTCAACACCCAATATTGTGAATACCACTGCAACCCATTAACATATAATCAGCAATTGATTAAAAATGCCTGCTCTTAATGAATAAATACAAGTACTAATAATGTGCGATCCGATTTATAATACCTCATAAAGATTAGGTATGTGTAGGCTCGGTAAAAACTACACAATAATAATGATATAGTTAGCAAAGTCTTGTTATAATTTACTATATCCTAACTTTTCGCGAAGTTCCTTTACAAATTCTAAAATCGTTTGCTCTACATAAATTAATATCTAATGTAAGTATATCGTGTGTGGTGTGTAGGTCTATTGTACTTTCGAAAATATTTTGCTAGTAAACATTTTGTGGATATGTCTGCCTATCTACTAAAACCACTCTAAAGCTCTATAGAGCTCAATAGAATTACAAGACAAAAATTGTCTTGAGGCACGTTCCAACGAAACGATAAGCTAACGTTAGTGCTATACTATGAAAACATGAAATAAAATAGACGATTTTAATCATATCTACGTGAATTCTTTTAATGATATCGATACATTATCGTTTATAAAAATAGCTTTCTAAACATTTCCTTATTACCTAATTAAAGATATTTAGTAATATCTACTACCTACCTTCCTATCAAAGATAACTTCTTTTTAGAATATACTCTAAACTATAGGACTTACCTACCTACCTACACCATATGCTACCACCCACTTCAAGTAAAGATTAGCAGCATAATTATAATACTTATATAGGTACATAGACAGGTACCTACTTTACCCATTTGATTTTGGTTAATTGTAAGATAAATTATTATTGCAAAACTTGTAGGTAACAATATTTATATCTAGCTTTAAATATGCTTAGAGTTAAGTCGACATAACGATGAATGAAAAGACATTAGTGAGATAATTAATTTGAACGAGTATATATTACTCAGTATACCTATACATACAGTTTCCTTGTGCAGTTTTAAATGGACATATTATTTGAGTACCTTACTACGTAAGTACCTACTTGTAAAATATTATCAAACATCTTTTGTAGGCCAACTTAGAGTAAAAGAATAACGTTTGCATGAACTGCATTAATTCATCAGACTAGATTGTACTGCGCTAAAATGTTTAAGACTGGAATTGACTGTCTCTCTGCGGAAGGCAGACTATACTCTCCTTTATCTTTGCACTCATCACGGTACTGTGTTTTGGTGCCACTCTGTAAAGATTAAAACATCTGACAGATATAAACATAACCTGGTTCGACGATAGAAGCGCAAAGGAAAAAGATGGTACGCCACTTTAACTCTTGAATTCGGAGTTAAAAGGGGACAGTTCATACCAAAGTCCGAGCCAGTCTGTTATAAACGTAATTCTAATTCTAAATAAGAATATTTTTTAGCATAGGTTTTGTTAATTATAATAAAGTCAGTGAGGCTAGTTCACAGCTGCGCACGAGTTCCAAACAAAACCGTCATTAATTTATCGAAATTTTCTTATCAAAAACGCAACAAAACTGGGCTTACCTGAGTGTTACGTCAGAGAAAATTTAATGTAGGTATCTACAACACGTCTTTTGAACACCATATTAGTGATACGTAGTGGTACTTTACCAATTGCGAAGTGATGGCTGGCCATGTTTAGAGAAACACTTTCGTAGGCTACGTTTTGTAATTAATTAAGGTACCTTTTATAAAGCAATTAAATAGATAATAAATTAGATAAGTACACTTATGTATAATCGATTGATATTTTGTTATTGCATATATACCAAAACATAGTTATGAACTGTAACAGATGATGGTTAAAGCCTCGCGCACACGACAGGCGGGCAGCACCGAAAAACACCCTAAAAAAGTAATAATGATTTGTGGCGAGGCCCGCCCGCCGTAATGCGAGCCTTTAATTGAACTACCACGCTTGTAGACTGCAATGTGTAGGTAACCCATTAATCTGCCAGATCATAAAGTGACTGATGTGAATATATTATGTACCTAATAAATAATGAATAAATAAATCCCAAAATTTTGATCTTACTGAGGATCCCTACATTCTAGAATCTTTTGTATAAAGAGTAGGTATCAAAAGCTAGTATTTGCACTGATTAGGTAGGATTTAATGATTTCGAAATGCGTCAATGAGATAATTACAGGCTTAAAAAGGTATAAGTACCTACCTTTTGTCTGTTACGTGGCTAAAGATAAAATTATTTGTATTGTTTTGTTAGTTTCACAATCTTTATGAAATAATAATATTCACCCTGTGTCGCCTTTGTAAATATAAAACGTCAGCTTGCTGACCACCCGGTCGTGATATATAAGTACCTACTATGGCATTGTAAATAATTTTAAAATTAAATTCATTAATTACAATTTTCATCAAATAAAACACAAATTCGATCTAAGCGTTAGTTTTATTTTTCCCATAATTGAATAGATAGAGTAGAAACCAGATAGAATAGAATTGTTAGATTTACCCTAGGTAGGTCCTTGTAGATAATGACAAAGGTAAAATAAGCAAATGCTTATCAACATCAACAAACGGTGTGTTCTGTCCGGCAACCTTACTTAAGAGCCAGTAACAGTTCCCTAACCAGGTGTAGGCGTGTAGCGTACCTACTGTCACCTTCGACCATCAACACTTCCATAATAGCACTGTGCCCCTATTCACTTAACTTTCGTTTAAAGATCACAACATTTGTTCAGTAGTGAAATAGGTAGGACAGACAATCCAGCTCATTAATTTAAATATTCACATGTACCTACATACATAATGTTAAGTATATAAAGCATGCTAAATAAGATATATAAGCTAATTAAGCGACACCAACGAAATTTCCAAATGCCGATAGCCATGAAAAGGTTTGCTCTAAGTTTAATTCAGGCATTTTCTTAACATGAACATAAAAGGTCTCAAATAAAAATTCATTTTCATTGAGTTTCAAACTTATTCTACCTAAGTAGGTACAAGAAATTAGAATTAAGAGTAATTAAGAACAAACCCTTTTTTGATGAAACTGCGGCAATATGGAAATGGGGATGAAACAAAACGGCCCGTTCATCATGGACTGTTGGTTTAGGTACCATCAAAAATTTATGGAAAAAAATTAGTAATTTTTTCTTAAATTATAATTTTTATTATATACTTAATTATGCATTGCGACAATATCAAGTAGAATAATTAAATTCAACAAAAGCTGAAACACTCAAACGGCATAAATATGCCTCGCTCGATAGAGGGTACATGTTTATGCCGCTTGGGGTAGAAACTTTGGGTCCATGGGGGCCAGGCAGTCACGAAATATTTATGGACTTGGCAAAGCTTCTATTTGACGCGACGAGTGATCAAAATGCTGGCTCTTAAGGCAATGCTGCCAGCATTTTGGGCACCTTACCGTCTTCTGTCTGGAGGCTTACCAAATTTTTAGTGTAGGTACTGTGTTTGATTTATTTTTAATTTTGTTTTAAGTACATAATTTTTTTATCCTGTATAAAATAAATTTTACATGTGAGAAGTTCGCCCCAATTCAACATTTTTTTTATAAACGTAATAGTATAGAGCTATATAGCTCAACTGTTTGGGGAGGGCGTAAAAAAAAAGTGAAATGTCGAAAAAGTTAAATGTCACTGTCAGTGTCAAGTTTTTAACTCCGGCGGTGTGGACTGCGGACTGTGGTGACAGTGGTAGTGAGTTAGTGTCACTATCTTAGTGACAGTGACGTCAGTGACCGAGGGGCACTGAGGGTGAGGGTGGTCATGACAACGAAATTTTACCAAACGGAGTTTTGAATTTTTTCTTTGCAATGAAAAAGGAATACAGCAACATACATCAATTTATAATTTCTAATAGTTTTTCAATGAAAGTGAGTGGTGACTGAAATGATTGTGTTCAACCTTTGGTCTGTACTCCAGTGGTACCTCAGACCCTTTGTAAAATGGTTTCTGCGGAAAACGACGCGACTTTGCGAGTTACAAAGAATATGCTATGGTGACAAACCTGGAGCAGCCAGAACTCGCAACGTAGAGAAGTCTTTGATGTTATCTCGGACAAGAGATGTAAAAGAAGTGGTTTCCTTTTTGGATACCGTAGTTTACGAACGAAGATTTGTTCCCTCGAATTTCCGCGATATTTTAAATCCGTCCGTAGCCATCATACTCAGAGCAAAAAAGATTAATCCCAAGCTACATGGAGCATTTATAGTATCATTCAGGAAATGCTTGGAACAGATATGGAGCTATAGAACTTTAGTTGATGAAGTAGAAGATCTACGTAAGACCCAGTATGACTCAAACAACCCAGACCATGAAGAAAAGTTACTAAAATTGTGGTCTTTGTTAGTACCTAATGAAGAACTAGAAAATCGAGTGACCAAACAATGGCAGTACATAGGATTTCAGGTAAAACAAGATCTATTTCTCCAATCTTCTCCATTATAATTCTTGATTCTTTTATTGAATAATAAGAACAATTGCATTATGTATAAATTTCTATTGATTTACCCTGTATTAAATATTTTAAGACCAGTCAGAAACCTACAAATGTTTTAATCATTTCAGGGTGATGATCCTAAGACAGACTTCCGTGGGATGGGACTACTAGGACTAGACAATTTATTATATTTTGCAACAGAGTATCCACAAGCATCTAGCCACGTGTTAAGTCATTCGCACCACCCACGCTACGGTTACACCTATGCTATTGTAGGCATCAATCTAACATCAATGGCATACTACTTATTGAAGGATGGATCAGCAAAAACTTACATGTTCAATGCTAAACAATCTATGAATATAAAACTGTTTCACAGATTCTATTGTTATCTGTTTTTCGAATTTGATAAGCTGTGGATTGAATCTAAGCCACAGGATATGATGGAGTTCTCAATCATATTTAAGAAGTTTGAAAATGCAATCAGAACAGAACTTGCTGACCCAGCCTCAGTGTTTAGAATAAATATTGAAATTGACACTGTTTAGTTTAGTCCTTATAATATTGTAGCTAAATATCACATTTTTATAGCGTATGCTATTGTCATGTGCAACTCTAGTGATTTTGTAATTTTATAGCACCAATTGTATGAGCTTTCCACTGTTACAACTAGCTCAAGTAATGACTTATTATTATTTATTTATAATAGGTACTATGTTAGTTAGCTATAAGCACTGCTAACTGATTCTAAAATGAGATCATTGTATTTGGTTATTTATATAAAAATGTTAGAAACTTTGACCGATATAATTATGATTATTAAGGTTTTTAATCATTTTAATAGTGGAATTTAAAATAAAGTATAGTATTAAAAAAATACACAAAATCTTGTGACTATTCTATTATGACTGTAACTAATGCTAGTCTAGGATATTTCGCACAGGGATCTGGTATTGCCTTTCACCATGACAATGCTACTAGTATTTTGGGAATTATTTGTCCCTGCTAGTAGCAGTTTTTGTTTAATGTTATTATGTAGATGATTTTTTTATTCTTTTATTTTGTTCTTGTTTGATCAGTTCAATTGATTCATCAATTGATCAGTTAAAAACACTATATTTTTCATTGCTTCACATTGCAGCACAAAACATTTTACTACAAATGTTTTGTAATAATTTATTAATACTACATGTTCTTTACTCTTCTCAACTTCAAATAAAACACAATTGAAATTCTGAATAGTTAGGGATTTCAGAAACGAAAAGTATTAAGTACATTCCTAGAATTCATTGGCATGCATTTCACATTAGTTATAGGTATGATGATAAATTGTAATGGATTGTAAATCTCATATCTCATGGTATTGTTCCTTAGCCTAATATATTAAAGTTTTTTTTAATGGTTTATATTTTGTTGCGTAGGTATTTGCTAATCAATAAATTCAACACAGTGTCTATTTTATGTTTGAGTGTGCACTACCAAATAGCAAGGCAAGGCAAGAGAGAGAGCAAGGCGGTTTTTATAATTTGTAAAACGAATGGTGCAATTTGAATAAAAGTATAAAAATTATTATCATTGTTATTTGATTTTTCTTTATTTTACTAAAGGATGGACATACACTATTACCTATTTAGGACAAAATAAGTAATCATAATATCACCTAATAACTACAAATATTACAGCATATCAGTTATACCTTATTGTTAATTAAGTGTAAATAGATAACTAAAGAATCATCACAAAATTAAATACTGTCTAATAAATTAGGTATACCAAAGATAATAATTAAATATATATAAAAAATAAATGCAAGAGCGATTGAATAATCATATAAAAATAAAAATGTGATATAAAATTTATTTGACTATTATCTCAGATAATAATATGCCAGTACTACTACAAGCATGTTCTTATTTACGTTTTTTCTCCTTCTTGGTATCTTTGGCAGGCCTAGATCTACCAGCTTTCACTAAAGCAATGAGTGCTGTCAATGCCACTAGTCCAAAACCTGCCACACCTATTTGCCAGATCCAAGGATGTTGGGCAAGAATTTCCACTCCATAGGCTATGACGACTTTGAGAGTTACAACACACCAGTCCACAATGTCATCGCTGAAACAATAGGTAAATAGTCAACAGTCTTGAAACATCTTTTATTCGTTGTTAGATATTGAGCAACAGACAAGCTAGCCGGCTTTTTTAATCTGTAATCAAGTTTAAGTTAAATTTTGGAAATTAGTTTTTCTAACGCAATCATGCAACAAAAAGACGAGTTTAGGAATATCATCTCATAAAAGCATATTACGTTCCCACTGCTGGGATACAGATCCTATCTCAGAGAGTATAGGTGGTGGTTGCTCAATGGGTCATATTGGAACCACTACCTGTTCCCCGCGGTATCACCCGCGTGGGCTACAGCTTTATGCATGCAGTCTCAGCCCGATCGGTTTAAAATTGACAAAGTTTCATACAAACTTTCATCCCCTTGGGGGTAGAATTAATCAAAATCCTTTCTTCGCGGAGCCCTACATCATAACTTCTACCTGCATACCAAATTTCCGCCCGATCCATCCAGTGGTTTGGGCTGTGCGTTGATAGATCACTATGTCAGTCAGTCACCTTTGAGTTATATATATTTCGATTTATATGGCTTGTAGTTGAATAAGTCAAAGATTTTTTTTATGAATCTTGACAGCATCTCATGAGTACCATGTTACTACCACTGCAGTTTAAAAAAAGCTGGTTTTATAGCAAAAAAAGTTATAAACTTACAATGGTGATGCAAGTAGTGCAACAGGTTCACCTTTAGCATTCTTGTACCAATCTTGCGCGAATGTAACAAATGATTTAACATCTGTTTTAGGTAGGTTATACCTGTAGACTTTTCCAAGACGGAAGCTGGAACAAAGAATAGAAATCATTCACCCTCAAGGTCTATTATTATTACTAGGACATGCATTTTTATTAAATAGATAAAATAATAAATATAAATATATTCTCAATACACACAACAAATTAACTAGGTATTTATTATAGTAACTGTCCACAGCCTAAATTGGTTGGTACAAATTTATGTTTTCTGTTTATTCCTGTAAATTATGGAAACTTTATTTAAAGATAATAATAAGACACCATTAATATGTGCCATACCACTATACTGACTGGGTCTTTGAGATAGAAACACTGTTGAAATAAAACTATCTTGGTTAGCTAGAGTATAACTAATATTAGTATGTACATGTTTTATTTTATGTATTTAAAGAACTTACAACAGGAAAGCAGGCAGCTTAGTGACTTGAAACCGTTTGGCAGTGTTCAAGCCAGCTAAGTTAGCATCCATACGCGCAACGTTGATGTGGTTTTTCAAAGTTGCGCCTACACCTTCCCATACCGCATGCAGTCTTTGACATTCTACACAGGATGCACCATAGCTGTAAAAAAAGTATATTCTATACCACAGAATCACAAAAGAGATATGTAAACTCTAACCAAGCAAACTTAGAATCTTTTTGGCTTTCGTTACAAAACTTGTTAACTAGGTACCAGATGGATTTTGATGTGTTTTTGGGCGTTAGGTTGCTTAGACTAAAAAAAAAAATTGGTATTAAAAACTAAGGAGTCAGTGCGTATGTTTGTTAATTATTCACACTGCAATGGCTCAACGGATTTGAGTGAAATTTGAAAAAGAGATGGCTTATACCCAGGATTACCGCTGAGGCTTTTAATGGTGGAAAAAAGTTCTAGCGACATATCGTAAAAACCACAAGGCGTAGCTAGTTCTAAAACATCCTTTGGTTAGTCGATTGTAACTAAACTTGAATTGCTTAATAAATAAAATATTAAGCCATTTCTAGTTAAGTATGGGATAAACCACATGCCAAGCAAAACTAAAAAAAAAGAAAAAGAAAAAAAAAAAAAGAGTTCTTAAAGGTTGGTAACGCATCGGCAACTCCCCTGGTGTTGCAGATGTCCATAGGCGACGGTGATCGCTTTCCATCAGGCGGGACGTCAGCTTGTTTGCTAATCTATTACATAAAAAAAAGAAGAAAAAAAACTAAATAAAACAATAGCTGTAAAAATAACTGCTACATTTATCACTATCACTCTTACCTACCAATATACAGTAAACAAGGTTTCAATGAAGTAACAAAGTTTTACCACTACAGGTGCAAAATTGTTCTTTTACCGAGGATCATAGATTTTCTTGTTTTGTGATGTTCATATCACAAGCCATCGAGGTGCTTGGATAACAAAACCCTAGTCTACCTGTTGTGTCTAAACTTGACTTCGGAACTTACAACATGACAAACCAGTCCCCAGTAGTGGCACCAGTGGCAGCTTGTGTGATATGCTCGAATATCTTGTCTGTGAGCTCTTTTACAGCAGGTGTTTGATTCCTTTCGAAGAAACCATAGATTTCATTCTCATCTGGTTCTCCTGAAACACAACCGGTTGCTAATATAATAAAAGCTCATCAGCAGGGCTATTCACATTCAAATATGTTTCCGATGAATCAGTTCTTTAACTATTTCTCTGAAAGATAAGGATACAATTTCTTAATCCATGTAGAAAGTTAAATTTGAGCATTGTACATGGACAAGCAGATTGCAGACCACTTTTCCCATATCACAAAATTTATTAGTGGAATAACCTACCCAAATTAGTTAACTGTGTGATTAAGAACCTTTCTATGTTTGAGAAGGGTTCTTTAGCCAATTGTATAATAGTCAATATCTTCTACCCTCATGGAGAAATTTAAAGGACTTTTTGGCATGTGTGCAACTTACCATTATACAGCAGTGCGACTCCATGCCGAAAGAACACAAGCGCTGGTTCCTTAGAAGGATTATAAAGGCGAGATAAGTGGCTGTTAACAGCTTTTACACTAGTTGCTTCCATATGCTTCTTGAAGTCGTCATGTAAACTCTCTATATGTTTTTCCAGTGTGTCACATGTTTTACAATTTTCTTTTGCTGTAAAATATATTACAAGATAATATTATCAGACAGTCGTTTCCTAGAATGATCATAGTAGCAAGAAAGATACAAGTAATTTAGCTCCCAATCAAAGCCTAAACAGTAGGTATATTTAACTGAATGGAACTATTTTGTGAGATAATTTAGTTTGACATATTTGTCTAGTGGATATTTAATTATGAAGATATTAGGAGACAGTTAAAAAACATCACGTCGGCCGGTTTCAACACACGATGTCTTTTTGCATTAAATATTTTCAAGTTATTGTGATACCTACTTATGAATGCAGGTCAGGAGGAGTTCTGAATATAATATTATGTTAAAAAACTTTATACTTACAGAACAACACAATTAGTTTTTCTGTATCGCGAATGAGTTCTAGCAGTTCATCGTCGCTAACACTTTGTAAAGCTAAACTATCGGCTTTTAGAACAGCCCAAAGAAAGAGAAAATAAAACATAAACTGCATTTCAAATTAATTTCAAATATCTTGTAAAAGATTGTACTTAAAATTAAGTTTTTATTCACACCTCTCGAAAAGAAATGCAGCACCCGGAACACGGGAAATAGAAGTTTACAAACTTCGTTTGTGTGACAGATGACAGATAACTGATGAACTGATAAGTGAAAAATGCACGCTTACGCAAGCACACCACATCACCACAGTGACAGTGACAGTGAGTTGTGATTTAGTGGCAGTTGACAGATTGATAGAACGATTACGATTTATTCATCAGCTGAAAAAACTATATTTCAAAACCACGGAGAGGTGGCGCTGTTCTGTTTATTTTCTATACTAATATTATATGGAGAAAAGATTTGATTGTTTGATTATTTGCATCGAATAGGCTCCTAAACTACTGAACCGATTAGAAAAATTCTTTCACTGTTATAAATCTACACTATCTCCGGCGGACATAGGCTATATTATATTTTCAAAAACATAGGGATCCGTTAGAAAATAGCTATTTTGTAACCCAAGGTGTGAAATCAAAAACCTATTTTTGCGTGCGCTGATAAAACTATTGACAATATAACAAAATAATGTATTACAGGTTTGTAGGTTCCATTAAGATCTACAAAAAAGTCCGCAAGAGCATATGTCTAACTATTATAGTTATGCCACAATAAGTGTTTTTTATTTTAAAATTTTCATTTAAATGCGCCTTCGAGAAAAGTCTCTTTATTTGTATCTTGGTATTAATCCTTATCAAAATAAATCATTATATATTCAAGACTGCTTCAATACCTTTATATAACTTTTTGAATTATTATATTTGGACATTCCATTCGAAAGATATAACGATATTAGAAAAAAAGTTGCGTGGTAGCCGCTCACTCTGCTCGTCAATGTAGGCGCCTCTGGGGCACGGATCGCACGGGAGGAAGGTTTTATGTGCGAATATTATAATTTTAGAATTTGAAATTTTTGTTATTATCCGTGCGAAGCCGGGGCGGTCCGCTAGTGTCTAATAAAGAAGCGAAAAATGAGCATACTGATCATAATATATGTATACTGGTTTTTTGAAAGGACAAAGACTTGACCTTGCCCTGTGTGCTTTGCAAAATCTTCAGAGCCATGTATCGTCAACGCCATCTACTGAGTTTTTTTTTAATATTAGACAGAAAACTTCGCATTGAAAATTCATACTGGCAACTGGAAACACTATATTTCATTCATTCTTTACGTTCACTTTCTCAGTTCATTATTTACTTCTTTCGAGTTCCTTCACATTTTTTTTCATGGATTGTGTTTGAGAAAAGATAAAAATTTTAAAAATTAGTAAACAAACAGATAAGCGAAGTAAGTATAGAAAGATATGTATTTATTTTCATCTATTAATTGAGTTCGCCTTCTTTCAAACAATAATAAGTCCTCTGATAGTGCTATATATCGGACTGAAATAGGAAAACGGTGAACAGGCGAAGGTAATCAACATTATTTATTGTCCAATGTCACGCATTTACAATTTACTAACCTGCCGTGCTCTTCTTAGACACTAGATTGCCTTGCAAACATCGATTTAACAATATTCTATATTATATGCTCAACCGATAACCTATGGCCGATTGGTGAGTTCACAGTTATAAAAAGGTTGTGATTGTGTGAGGTGAGTCATAGATTACCACTGTTTCTTAGTGACACGGATTTGTTTGTTTTCTCAGAAATTTAGATCAGAATCTCGTGCCACAATGGCTGACATTATGGAGGAAAAAGTGGTAATGACCCCTAAAAGCAAAACAGCAACATCTACAACTTTGGTAGTGGAAAGGAAGGCTGTGGAGCCAGAAGCAAGTGATAAGATCCATGTGGCGGGGGGTGACCACACTGGCATTATTATTAACAAAGAACATGTTTATGGTAAGTTTAGTGTTAGCAGGTCATTCTCTATCACACAGATTTTGCAGGCAGGCAGGTCTGTCGGTTTTCTACCAGTTGCACTCTGGCGAGTGTGCACAGGAACTGCACGAACTAGTTCCGCCATCGTCATTATTTTATAGGACTACAAGGCGCGGGGAGTCATTGCATCCCTATGTGGTAGATTTACCTTCTTTCCGCACCAAGCGGTTCGCCGAGTCGCCGCTCCCTGCTGCCCGATGGATGCAAACAATCTGGGACTTTTTAAATCAAGAGTGAATAGGCACTTCATGGGCCAGCGTGATCCACCCTCGACTGCATCGTCACTTACCATCAAGTGACCTATGGTCAAACTCAGGCTCATTAATACATTAAATTATTATTATTATAATGTCATCCATACCGGTTGCCGGTCGGTTACAGCAACAGCTTCTGCAAATTAGTCACAAGGGATCATCGACGATGTTACTAAGCAGACAGACAACCCATAATTCTATATTACAATAGTGTATAGTCCTATTTAGCAGTTAACACACCCTTTAATCTACTAGACTACCTATTTTAAAACATTTATATAATTTATTTCGTATAACACTATTAGAATTGATTAACATAGAATTTTTCCATAGTTGTATTAATTAATTAATTCTAGAATGTTAGTTCATAATTTCATGCTCATGTTGCCCTACCCAGGTGGGTCCTATAGTATTAATACATATAGGTATTAATAATTTTGTATTCAAAATACAATAGCAGTGTTGGCAAAAATGATTACTGAATTGACCAAGGTCACTGCATTATCCTGTTTAATGTAGGTATTTCCGTTACATTTTTATCTCATGTGCTCTTAATAAAACATACTATTTCACATTTTCAATTACATATATAAACCAGTTTGTTAAAAGCGACAGGGAGCTGATATTAAGTTTACTCAGTATTAAAATAACCAAAAAAACTAAAACTACCTTAGCATATTGATAAGGTGAGCTTTTCCCTTCCCTCTATGGTATAAAAATAATAAGGATCCTACTAATATTATAAATGGGAAAGTTTGTGTGTGTGTGAATGTTTGTTACCATGTATGACCGTAAATACTAAACCAATTTTGATTAAATTTATTTATAAAGGAGATAGCTATATGCCTTGGATTAACACATAGGCTACTTTTTATCCCGGAAAAAGGTTCATGCGGGATAGCGGGAACACGCGGGTGAAACCGCGGGGCGTAACTCAATTAAGCGATCAATCATCATCAGCCTTTCACATTCCCACTGCTGGGACTCTGGCCTTCTCTCAGAGAGAGAGAGAGTATGGGCCGTAATCTACCACGCTGGCCCAGTGCGGGTTGGTAGATGTCGCATGCCCTTGAATGTTGCATGCAGTTCTTGGACATGCCGGTTTCCTCACGATGTTTTCCTTCACCGTTTCGAGCGATGGCTAATCCGCACATAACTTATCAAGTCATAAGTGCAGGGCCGAGAGGATTCGAACTCGGTGTCGGCGCCTTGTAAGTCGCACACTTTACCGTTCGGCCACTATCGCTCTTAGCCACCATCGCTCTCGGGGCGTAACTAGTAATGAATAATTTCTGCAATAATAATTAGAATGTAGCCGTAAAGAATTAGTTGTTAGTAAAACAAAAGTAAAGTAAAGTTTTCTCTTGGTATCCTCATCATCATTGATTACCTAAACCATCACAATAAGCAAAAGGAATGAAATGTATTACCTAACCCTAGACATTGCTCCTTGCGCAAGCCAAGAACACATCATTTGTGTCATTAAGTCATTAGGAATGATATAGTCCGCCTTATACACTGTATTACCACTCGTTAATTAGATAAGGTAATGGGTACATTACCCTGTTAGGCGTGCTACACAATTCTACGGTTCGGTATTAATCGGCACAGCCGGGTGCTAAAATCGATTATTCGGGAAAATATATGAGGCTGCAACTGTCGACTGGGGTTGTGCCGATCTTTGAATCGAATAAGAAGATCACAGAAGTAACGTCGAACACGATGGTAGTTGCCGATCAGAGTCGAAGGGAACAAGCCATTTGGCAAATATAAGCCGAAATATACTGTAGTAATTGATTCGGGTCGGCTTGCTTGTCTTGTACAAATAATGCCGAATTGAATGTGCCGACCCGAAAAGTGTATAGCACGCGTAATTTTATTATTACCGGACCACATGTTGTGATTAATGCTAATGAGATTAAAACTTTTTTGACTAATTACCTCATACGCTGTATGATGTTACTAACGCCATTATATACTGTGCTAACGCTTACCACTTCCGATTGGTTTCGCTCTCGTATAGGTACCTACCTACTATAGTATTGTCACTGTCACAAAATAATAAAATTCTCTCCTGTAAACTTCTTGATGCACTTTCTCTTATAGCGTCCCCTCGTGGCTTATCTTACTTTTGTCAGGGTTAATTCTGAAGACTGCATTACAATCGGTGTAGGTATAGACTTTTTTACTATGCCTTACCCTTAGTATCCATGATCTACATCATCATCATCAGCCTATTACGGAAGTAACTTTCTTTTTGTTCTGTTACCTTTTGACGCCTAAAACGATGAACAAAGTGCCAAAGGTACCTGGTGGGGTAGCAGTGCAGTTGACCATAACGGTGAAGAAATAACGGACGCCATAAAGAAAATGGGCGTACAGGTATATAGTCTATCTCGGTGACTCTCCAACGTTCGAAACGATTAGGGGGAGCATAACATACCTACACCAGTTATGTAGACGTGACGTCTTTCTCTGCGGACTTGCTTGAACTAGTGGAAGGCTGAAAAGTTGAAGTGCAAATGGCGAGCTCTGACCACCCCAGCAGAGTTTTCTTTAGTTTGTTTTTAATATATAAAAGGCATTAATATTCAAAGAAAGAGCCAGTATCATGAGAAACTGGCCCAATTTACATTAAAAAACAAAAATGCAACATCACAAACAAAGAAAAGTTAGAAAGAATGGTAAAAATATGCATAAAACAAATAACAGAAACATGCAAATAAATATTCCAGGAAATAAACTATTAGAAACACTGCCGTGGTGGACGGAAGAACTCGGCGTGATGAAGAGAGAAGTCAGAACAAAGAAACGAAGGATCAGATGCGCAGCGCCGATCCGCAGAGCTAAAGTCGTGGATGAGTACCTAAAAGCAAAAGAAAGATATGAGACCAGAGCCATAGAATCACAAATTGAAAGTTGGAAGTATGTTTGCATAAAACAAAGAAAGAAAGGTTTGTGGAAGAGCATATATAGAGTGATGAAATGAAAAAACGATGAAATGCTTCGGTATTGGCAGCTAGCGGAAACGTTTTACCTGGAGGACTCGAAGTTTATGACAATGCTAACTACCGCCAAACCAGGGGAGCCGCTGACCTGGTAAACATAACGAGCCATGATGAGAAACATGACCCTCCGTTTACTCTGGAGCAGCTGATGATGGCGGTGGAAAGCTTTATGCTTTAACCCAAAAAAGTCAGTTCCCCATTCAGGCCTAACGTGGCGCCAACTCCGACCACATCGTCACTTCACATCAGGTGACTTGTGGTCATAAAAAAGGCTCTGGTAAAGGCCGGGCTTACTGCTGATATCTGCAGGCGGCGGATTTTCCAAAGCTCGGACGCATATATCCATACTAGCCAGTAAATGGCGAAAACTAGGATACTTTTCCACCACTTGGCTATGGTAATACTTTTTAGGAAACCGGGAAGGACTACTTGAGCCCTAAATCCTATAGACCTATTGACTATTGGCTTCAAGATGGGTGTGTGAAGGCAAAACCTTAGTGTTGCAAATGTCCATTGGTGACGGTGGCCGTTTATCATCTGGGAAGCCATCTGGTTGTTTGTTTCCCCCCTCCCAAAATTACATACTAAAAACTTTAAATCTAATAACTGTGTGCTAATTCCTGTTATATTTTTTCTACAGAGAATGGAGTTACTGAGCCGTGCCATGCCCAGCTGGAGTTCTGCGTATATTTGGTGTCTGCTGTGACTGGTTCACACACACGAGAGGCAAGGGGACTCCGATTCTGGTTCAAACCACAAGTGCCTCCAGATGAAAGGTTCCATGAAGCACAGGCTTTCTTCAGGGAACTTGTTAGCCCACAAGATTTTCCTAAAGGTGTAGATACTAGATCATCATCATAAGTCTATTATATTCCTGCTGCTGCAACTCTGACCTTCTGTCAGAGAGAGAGAGAGAGAGAGTATCGATATTAATACATAAATAATTAATTACATACCAAACAATTGAGTTATTTTTACATCTTACAGGGTAAAAAATGACTATTATAAAAGTAATACTTAAAGAATGCCTTTTTAATGTTTCAGACTATGTGGGATTCATCAAGAAAATAATTAAATTAATGCAGAACAAGTATCATCAATTGAAATTGTTAGAAATCGAACTTAGACAAGATCAATCTGGACCTCCACCTCCACCACCAGGTTTGTTATTATTTTGGAAAGAATTTAGTGATAATAACGCCCACACAATCAGCTCTACATCATCCCCCTGAATCGGTTACTTATTGGATGACCTGATAGGACATCGGCATCTGACCCCTAACTAGGATTCCCTATATCTAGGGGATCAGAAACTATGCTGAATTGAGATTAAAGCCCTGGAACTGGACATGGAACAAATACATGCACTTTTTTTGGGCAATGGAATCCGCGATCTCTCAGACTGCTATTAGCTCATTGCACCATGTCGGTCCTCAATACGTTTTTAATTCCTTGTACTTTAGTCTACTAGGAATACTAGTGTTTGTTCTCTAGTCTCTACTACCTCAGTCGTGTGGTGGTTATGATCTTAATTGTTTGCTATGGGACAAATACAAAAATGCATTATCTGTTCTGTGTTTGGCGATGGATTAATTCCTGTATCTGGTGATCTTAGCTTGTTAGGAAAATATAGCAGTTGTGGTCAAATAATAAATTAGTTATAGATACACAATTATTTAAAAAAAAAAAACAATTCAGACAAGATTATGTGACTGTAAAAATATTGGGCAGATCCTTTATGTCATATATTTTATGATAATTATATAAATTTTGATTTCTTCTCTATTTAGTCTCCATGATATATATTTATCCAGATGATGGTGCATTAATTATACATTATACAATTAAAATTGTATTTTTCATCTTATCATACAGAATCGAATGGCGTTCTTACCAGTAAGAGCATAATATACAACTATAGTAACGGCTGTATGTATAATATTATCAGTATATATGTAATGTATTAGTGCATGTTACATAATTTTGTGTTTTTAGATTCTCAGAACTATTTATCGTCCGTCCTATTTCGTCACTACTTACAATTCTGTAATATAATATTTCTGTTGTGTTTGCGATCATACTTCTGTTCGTTTCTTTCACAGTTTGTCTTTGTACTAATTTATCGTATAATACTTAGTCTGTTTACTGTTATATAGGTTACATATTTTTTGTACCATTTTATGTAACATTATCGATTAGCATTTCAATTAATATTTGTTTATGTCGTTTTAAACTTGTTGAAGCTAGAAATCGAAACAAACGCATAGATAAATTTGTTTTGTACATATTTTGTAAATGGGCATGTAAATAATGTTTTAACATTCTCTGTGTACAGAGAAAACATTCAACAACCGTAATTTTTAATCCAAGTATTCCTAGCCACCTAGTTACATTACGTTCTGGAATCAGTCTTAAATCACTGAGGCGGTTGAGCAAATAGTTGTAGAGGTAAGGTGTAACAAAACGTGTAAATATAAATAAAAATACCTGTGTGTATTCAGTCTGCACTAGTGACTGTGCACAGCAACTACACACCCGATTTCTCCTTCGCGATTTTACTACCTGACAACATTCTTCAAAGCAGAATGCTTTATGCTGGCAATACCTTGTTATGCGCAAGAAGCATTTTGCACTTACATTTATTATCAGAACTGCAAAAGATTGAAACTTTTTGCAGTTATTTGCGTTCTCCGCGTACGTTTACGTTACCATTTGGATGTGTTTGATCATCATAATCTTCACATTTTGTAACAACAACACTAAAGCTCATCCGCCTTTGTTAGGGCCTGTATCGACTTATTGCTAATGCGTTTTACGCCCCTTGCTCTATGATAAATATTTATATTGGATTTTTCTTTCTATCTTTACAGGATTTCTCTATCTATTGTGCACTCTATAACCGCACTATCTGACCAAGAAGATATTATTACAGTTTGTTTTAATTCCACATTGGCTGTAAATAAGCACACCTCACTTAATTGGTGCTAGTTCACTTTCCCATATCTTAGTTTGTATTTTCACTAAATATGATTTATTTTTCAGCATACATAGATGACAGCATTTTGAACCACACAGCTGTTATATCAGAGCAGAAAGTGTTAGATATGATAGAAAATGCTTACCCCAACCCGATGAATGTGGACGATTTTGTCAGGTAAACATCAATTTTGCACGTTATATTTTATACTAGTTGCGCCCGCAGTTTCACCCGCGTCTTCCCGTTATCCCGCAGGTACCTTTTTCCGGGATAAAAAGTAGCCTATGTGTTAATCAGGGGTATAACATATCTCCTTTCGAAATTTCATTCAGATCCGTTCAGTAAGTTTTTGGGTGAAAGAGTAACAAACACCCATTCATCCATACTCACACACTTTCACGTTTATAATATTAGTAGGATTCACTGTTTCCTAATGTTTAATATAACTTTTTGATTTTTAGTGTCGCCAAATGGTCGAAATCCGAGGTTAAAGAGGCTCTGCAATCATTGGAAGAGAAAGGCCTAACACGTGCGATGTCAGAAGGCATTTACGTCAGACAGCATAGCGTGGACACACAGGTACCTATACATTTTTTTAACTACGAATATTATTTTTTATAATATTACCAAGAACTTCGAAGTGGGCTGGCAGAATGATCTATTCCCAGTTGCCGCCGCCATCTCAAAAACCACTGGTGGCAATCGCAAAAAATCTAATCCCAGTTGTCGCCATCTTTGTCATCAGTTGAGACCTAAGCTATCAAAATCTGAAAACCGCATTTGCATCTGCTTTGTAATTTTACCGTCATGAGGTAACAAATAAAATCACGGACTTCAAAAAGTTATATACCCGTTCAGTAGTTTATTTACAACCCCTAGACATTTTTTTAACATAGGTACCTACATATTTCGAATGTACCTATATGTAGGTACAATATACGATTTTACCTATAACTGCGAAATACGCTTTGGATTTCTCATTACGTCAATAGAGAATTACGGTTTGTCCCATTTCGCACTGTCACATTATATCATCATCAGTGTAAATAGAACAAAGCTAGCGTTGTAATTTTTCTTGTCTCAGGTCGTAAAACAAATGCCTACGTTGTGCTCATCGCGACAGCCGAGTATAGCTGTGATAACTGCTCTTTACTGCGAGAAGCAAGCGGTGGACGCCATGATGGACAATCAAGAGACGTATGTGCGGTATACCACTGTCGGTGAGTACTTATAAAGTCATCACTCACAAAACGCCTTTGAATTTAGCTGTCATTCAATGGTCCTATGCTATGGACAGACGTTTATCCATTCCAGTTCACTTCCTAAGAATTAGAACTTCAACAGTCCAAACTTTGTTTCACTGGAAACTGTCCTAGAATCCAGAACAAAGTAATGTTTTCAACTTAGTAAAGTTAGCGGTAGCTAGGCGTTTAAATAACTGGCCAAGGTGTGAGGACTTCCCCAGACGGTCTCTACAAAAGAGTCCAAATAGTAATTAGAGTAATATACTACTACGAATGGACGTGGAAGAGCGCTGTATACCGCAAGAGGTGATAATCCTCAGTGGTACACCCTTCACACTAACATAAAAGCGAAAGTTTGTGTGTATGTTTGTTACTTCTTCCTGTTGAAACGGTTCAACGAATTTCAGTGAAATTTGGAATGGATATAGCTTATACCTTGAATTAACAAACAGGTTACTTTATATCCCGCAAAAAGGTTTCTACGGGGGTGCAGCTAGTAGGTATATACAAATGACTATACCCACTCTGGCGCTGGTGGAGTTTGAAAAACTTGGTTGGGTACAAATGTATGTGATGGTATAAACTGTTTTTTCTCGGCTTGGTTTTGTGGTGCGTCCAAGTTATTTGTGATACTAGAATCCCTGTGCAGTGGTATGATTGTAAGTATAGTCTAAAACAAATTAACTTAAGATGGCGCAACGACCCAAAGTGAGTCTTGGCCTCCATAAAAGACGCCACTTTGGTCTGTCCTGCGCCACCTCCTACTAGTCCTTCACCTATAGTCTAAAACAAACTAAACTTGAGATGGCGCATCGACCCAAAGTGAGATTTTATAAGGATTTTTTAATATGAATAAGTATTACGCAATAAATAATCGACGGTGCGGTTTTACCGCTTGCGTCGCTGGGAGGTAAGATGTGCCTAACTAGGTACAAAAATTTAAATAATTATTCATTGTTAGTAGAGGTAATGTTTTATGAGTAACAATAATATATTGCTAATATTACACATAATTATATGGTAATGCCAAGCCAATAATTGAGCTAAATTTAGTACCTTACCTTTAGAGGAAAACCATAGTTTTATATCATTGTAGTAATACACATTAATTAATTAATTTTATTGCGTCAATTACATTGATTTAACATTATACACTACGATGGTATTTTTATTGTCAACCTATTAATTTAAAATAGATTCTCAGCATTGGCTTCGGCTCCGTTATTGCCTAACAAAGGTAATTATACTAAATATCCAAGAGAAAAAACATATAGGATAATAATCCTAATAAAGTCGTGAAATGTGTGCACAATGACTTCACGTTTCTGAGTTGTTTCCAATCACGTGACTAACGGGCAAAAATCTTAATTTTCCTAAAAGAAAATTATATATATTATATATTTTTCGTTTGACCGGCCAGCCCGCCTGTTTCCAAGCGATGATGCGGTCGACGGTGTATTTCACCGCATGACTAGTAAACCGTAAATTATTCGAGTATAATTAAAAGTACCTAAACCTAATTATGTATTATGTGTATTTAGGATAATTAAAAATCTATTTAACAAGACCAAAAGATATATTACTTAGTAATTATTCAATCTTACAGCTAATTATATTAGTGTGATGCATATTCCTTTTATTTTGTAAAAACGGAATAGAAACTACTATGGTATGGTGGGTTGTTCAACAACAATAAAATAATAAATATTAAATACTAACTAAATTAAAATACTTTCTCTAAATCGATACTGAAAATTAAATTATTTATGTCAAAGTATGCATACTGCTGAGCATTCCAAATTAAGTAGTAAATTTTAAATCAGCATTATTCACTTCAATTGAGTAAAAACAGCCTATGAATATTTAGGAATTCTAAAGAAATTACAACAAACTTGAAAAATTCAAGGCGGCAAATTTTAAGAGGTAAAATAATGGAACAAAAAAAACGTAATACTTATTTGTCTAAATATAAATGCTAACATAGGATAGGATTTGTGTAGTTGCTATTTAAATGCTTGATAACAATGATCCATATGACCATATGGCATGACTTTATAATATGTAATACTATAGGGCGTAAAGCCAACCTACTGGATACTTCTTCTATAATATAAAACTAACTGATCAACTGGACAACACACATTAAAAAAAAACAAAGGTACAATAATAATAATTATTATGATCTTTCGGTATCTAACAGCTCTGATACTTTTTATTGTAAAATACTTAACAATTTGCATAATTTACGGATTCGGTTCCATTAAACCACAAACATGACGTGTCATAATCTGCAGCAACTGAATTTTACTTTAATTTTTAATATGCACTGCGTGTGCATATCAAATCATTCATCTTTAGAGAATATGAAGTTTAACTCGCTCACTTCCCCCTTAACTGTTAAAAACCTGATGTCATCTATACTGTGTTTCAGTTCTATCGCTTGTAAAAATGATGATCCTTCTGTTATTCTTATTGCTCGCGATAATATTTGAAAACGAACGTCGAAACTTGAATCTGTGAAGGTAAAAATATATATACCAGTTAATTTTGAGAAGGCCCATTAAAATAATTTGGTTGTGATGCTAGATTAGAATTGAGAATAGGGTGGAATGTGGGACGGTTAAAAATTATAAAAATGTTCTGATTTAAACCAAGCTTGTTAAGAGTTTGTTTACATTATAGAAAACTTTATTTTATAATCTATGAAACATTTGTTCATATACTTAGATGAGATTTTCGAATGAGTGTGGATGCAGGTGGCCAAATTCGATTTTCAATACTAAAAGGTATAGGGCCCGCCAGCTGAAAACTTCAAGTGTGGGTCTGAATTTTTTTATTATTCAGTTGTAGATAATGAATGAGACCCTTTGAGCAGTTATACGCCTATTTCTCGTATTTTCGGATGTGGGCAATCAAACCTTCTTGAAAACTTACATTATGCCAATAGTGCAAGCACTGGATCTTATAAAAAAAGTTACTAACCGTTGAAATAATCATTTGCATCAAAGTTATTAGGGTAGGTATTGTTGATTCCATTTTGAACAGTTCTTATTACTATTTGATTTTCGGGTTCCTTGGTCACATTTAGTTGACACACTAGGTTGAATTGATTACCATCTGGGCTTAGTCCAATGTCCAGCCTGGAGAGTATAAAAATAAAGATTATCATTAGTAAACAATAATAATAATAAAGCTATCTGACCCTGTCATTATAGGGAGTGACTATTTGTACGGGTACTGGACGAATAAATTATATTTGTTCGTACAGTAATAGATAAAATATAGTGTCATAGTAGGGTAGGGTGCGGCGGGGGTGGCCCATGGGCCGCCCCTAAACCGCCAATTTTTTTATTTTTTTTGGTTTAAATTAAAAACAAATAAAAACGCAAAAAATTTTTTTTTTTAATTTACACTCCAATTGATAAAATAAAATTATTCGTCCGACTTCCGTACAAATAATTATAAATTGTTCGTATAGTACCCGTATGAATAGACTCAGCCGTCATTATATTCCCTGTAAAGGGTAACAGAAACTATGAATATCAAGGATACACAACGCCCAGACACAAAGCAAAATACATGGTGCCCTTTTAATGCACAAATATTTGTCCTGTGCTCCAAGACGGCAGTATCCTCTTTGCACCACATCCATCGCCAGCTTAATGTTTGGTGTAAGAGAATTAATTATGTATAAAAATTATCTTGCTCTAGTTACATAAATGTTTTCAATTATGTAAAGCACACACATAGAAAAGAATTCAAATCAATGAATTTATTAGATAAAAAATATTTTGAGCAAATAATAGGGAAAGTAACTTACATGTTATCAGTAATGTAGCCTTTGATATTAATTTCATTCCCATGTTCTAACTTTGTGGGTATTTGATACATTTTTTCGTTTTGTGCGTTAAATGTTTGCCACAAGCATGAACCTCCGTTTATTTGCACACTATATCGGTCATCTGTTTGTCTGTGCTGGTCACTAGAACAAAAATATATTATTGATTACACGACTCTACAAAAAAATGTTCGTTCCTTGTCCTAAAGTTTATACTATTATTTTCCAGTTAGTTATGCACAAAAACGAAAAGAAAATACCTTTTTTCGGTATAAACTTTGCTTTTGTGATAGTTATAATAATAATACTCATTTTTAAATTTTTTCATAAATTTTAATTGATATTAATATTTTTAAAAAGACCGCGTGGTGAGAGTGGGGTATTAACGTTTACACTGTGCCGCTAGATGGCACCCGAGTGACAAACAACCATCAGGTGTTATTTACAAGCCCAATACAAAAAAAAAAATCCGAAGTTATCGGAAGCAAAGGTTAAAGCTGGGGTTTTTGTTGGTCCGCAAATAAGACAGATTTTCGCCGATGAAAAATTTCCAACGTTGCTGAATCGTACTCAAAAAGCAAGTTGGAACAGTTTTAAAGCAGTAGTTTCTGGATTTTTAGGAAATAATAAAGCTGAAAACTACGAAAAGTTGGTTGAGGATATGCTTACAAATTTTAAGGCCATGGGCTGCAGGATGTCATTAAAAGTACATATGCTGCATGCTCATTTGGATAAATTTAAAAACAATATGGGAGCCTATTCCGAAGAGCAAGGAGAACGTTTCCATCAGGACATCATGAATTTTGAACAACGCTATCAAGGCCAATACAATGAAAACATGATGGGCGACTATATTTGGGGTTTATTGAGAGAAAGTAGCTATGAACATAAAAGAAAAAGTAAAAGTGTGCACTTTTAAGTTATTTTCCACTTTTCTGTAAGCTAATTTGATAGTAAAACTTAATAAAAATAATAAACATTTTTATTTCAATAGTTTTATTTTCAATCAAAAATTAAAATCCGAGATTTTTAAAAATTTCGTTCAATCAGTCTTCTAAGCACAAAAGCAAAGTTTTTCATGCCATATATTTTTTTTCCGTCTTATTACGACCTAAACTACCGAAATTTAATGCTTTGCAATCAAAGTCAAATTTCATGTTGACCCGTGTTATCAGTAATAAACTAATATTCGTTGTTCTTGTGGTCTATAAACTTTACTGTGTTATATATTATATTCCATCAAAGCTACAGGACAGCGTAATATAAAATGACTGTAAATGTTTTTATGAACCCTACCTATATTATACCTATTTCATTTTCACTAATAATGGTTTGTCAATGATACTATTACGTACAATAAGGAAAAAAATACAAATTGAATAACTTATTCAATTATGCCTTTCATAGAAATTTATAATGTAGGTACATAGGAACAAATAATAAGTACTTATTTTTATTTGATAGAAATATACTTGGGCATTACAAATTGTACCTTATTTTGTTAGGTATTTTCCGTTTGTGACTTGCGTCATTGAGAACAACAAATTTTGTTATGTGTAATATGTTTGGGAGTTTTCTAAAGATTACGGATCTAACCAGTCCGAATACACACACGCTAGATTATTTCTGGATCACTCGCTTAACTGAAGAAAAGTAAACAATTAACTGGAGTTCTAGCTTCCGTACAGACTTGAGACTACAAAAACAGCTCGACAATACTATTTAAATTGTAAATACTGTAACTTACAGTCTGTAAGTGACGTGACTGCTGACTGACAGAGGAATGTGACAGATGACAGCTGACATTTCTCTATTTTCTCTCAGCTGGAGAATGGAATGACAACTGACAGTGATATTTTCTTACAGAATTTCTTTTTTCTATGACATCATTCCTCTCTGTGCCCCGGCCTCTGACCTCGTTCAGGCTTGTTCTCGTAACCTACTACTGAATGCCTAGGTAGAGGTACTAGCATTAGCAATAGTATATCATAGCTTCACAGCTGTGTACATGTACAACTATACAGAACGATACAAAGTTCTTGTGTGGTCAAATCATTGACCATTGCAATCTTAGAAGAAAACATGACAAAAACAAAAACATTACTTTATTTTTGTAAATGTCGTGCGTGGCCCGATTTAACAAACGTAGTTTAATGATGTATAGAGTACCAATATTGGATACCGCAACTGCATTTGATTTTATGTAGGTATAGGTGTGCCGAAGCGAAGTATGTGCACGCCCGATGACGCTGCGTGCATCGCATACCTACCTACCTACCAACACTTAAGAATTCCAACATTAGGTACGACTGCTGTTTTTCTTTCCGATGGAAAGTCGTTTTAGCCGTCCACTAAATTGAAATCTAAATGGAAAACTTGTGAACACTTTCTAACACTAAATGGCTTATAAGCTATTATAATCTGATTAAATCGTACCCTGTCATGCAATCCAAACAAGCCTTCAACATTTTATAAAGGGTAATTTTTACTCGGACTACCGCGGACTACGCAGCGCTCGCGCAAGTTAGCGGTCGATATCGTCTGACACGTCTCGGCAACTAAAGGAAGGCATTTTTAAGATGGAGGTTCAGACCGGTTGCGGTGACGTAAGATGAAAACAAATAGTACATAAGTCTCTTCAATGATGCTATGCGCGCTCACCTGGCATTCACGGCGCACGGTGGCGATAGCATGGTCATTTTTGACATTTCATATAACTAAATAGGTAAAATGTCGCAGTTGGATTTGCTTAATTAGCTGTTTTACAGAAGTGTGTAGCTGTTTTACAAAAATCGAGTCGTTAATCGAGTTACCTATAAGTATGGACGTAATTTTTTCTTAACACTACTGTGGACGTGTAGTCTCTCAGGTTCCTGTAAGTTCACACATTTTTTGGTGGAATTTTATATGAGATTGCTTTAAAACTGATTGCATATTAAAGTTATGGAATTTAGCTATAAAATAACGTGCTTATACAATTAAAAACAGCCAAACTTATTCCTACAACAAAATTAGTCTTTTTTTTACAGCTCAGATGGGCTTTAGCGCCGTGTTTTTTTTTTTACCACGATCGCAAGATAGCGCAGTGAGGCATCTTTTGGGGGACGTTTTGTTTGTTTTTCCTTCACAGTAAAGCGACTGGACACTGGACTGATCTTGGTCTCTCTAAAGTATAGACCACAGAGATTAAACATAGGCCGTTAAAACTTTGTGACGGAATAATACAAACTTTCTGCGAGAAGACAGTAAAACTTTAGACTGTCAGAATCTATACCTACCCGTGCGGGGGCAGGCAGGTCGCTATTCAAATAAATCAAAACAATATTGCCACTTGACTTGTCGTGCTCCGCTAATTAGGTTGTCACCCACCGTCCCACGCAATGATGTTCTTAGTACAACTGGCGAGGTACTAAAATCGCAGTCCTACCATAGCGTCCATACCGAATGGCTCGAATGAGTCACTCGACAATGTTAGATTAGATAAAGCGCGATGAAACTGATAAAAACGGAATGACCCTAGATCACTGTTATGCACTTGAAATTTTCTAGTACCTGGTTTAAAATACTAGCTGCGCCCCGTAGTTACAGCCACGGCTTTCCCATCATCTCGCATACAAATTTAAAATGTACCTCTTCCGACACTCCACTAAGGTGAATGCGCCGTGTTGGTTGTAGAATGGTAGAGTGATATTTTCAGCCAGGTCCTCGCGCGTTTTTTAGATTATTGTCGCGTTTTCTTGTCTTTCGCTTTCCGATCTCCTGCGCGCGTTCTTCTCGACTACTTGCAAACGCGCTTTAACTTCTCCGATCTCATCGAATAATAGCGTTACTATAAAGATCCGGAAATAATTCGCAAGCTTTGTTTTGTTTCAGTTACTCTATTTACGAATTAATGTAGAATCAAAGCACATCCGTTGTTTACATCACATATTCTGTTATTAAGCCATCAGTTTTCCTGTTTTCAAGCAAAAAAAACCCAATTATTAGGGATTCTAAATGAATTTCGTCATCGCCGTAAAGCTATTACTAGCCAATTTTGTTTCAAGGATCTGGGTCTGAAGCAAACGTCTGGTTGAATACATGGCGATAATGGAATACCTAATAATATGAGTCCAGGCTCCACCCTCAAAGGGTCCTAGCTCATAACGTCGATCCTACTAGTTCGCCTATCATCATCGTCATCCGTTTATTTACGTTCCCACTGGTGAGTGGTGACTCAGGCCTACCTTCAGAAAGGGATAGAGAGTAAGTGGGCCATAATATCGATGGCTAAATGCGGGTTGGGAAATGTCGCATGCCCTGGAATTTTATAGTTCTAGGTCATGCGGGTTAATTACTTCATTTATTGATTAAATGTTGTTGTTTCCCAAGCAGCGCGTGACGAAAATATGTGTGGCTAACTATGTAGATAGGATATTATGTAAAATGATCTAAGTATAAAAGGCCGAAATAAAATTTGTGGAACCTAAACGAACATTTTTAATTTAATTTCCATGGTAACGCCTTATATGTACTTGAATCTGTTTCTGTGCCTAATTTCATTCTAATACGTTCAGCCGTTTTGATGCGATAAAAATATCAGTTATCATAATATAACAACACATTTTCTTAAATTAACTGTTGTGTCGCTGCAACCTATATTAAATAACGATTATTTAATTTCAATTCAGATTCACAATCCATTTTCTTAATCTCAAAAACTATATTAGTAAAATAATTATGTATATTTTATAGTGTTATATTAGACTTAGTAATAAACATCCATTATCGTTATCAGCATACCTAACTATTATTATTAGGTAAGTATGTATTATTAATATCCGTAGGATAAGTACCTACTTACTCTATCTGTATAATAGTAGGAATTAACAACTAAGGAAATCAAATGCAGAGTACCTATAATTACGGTTTAGTTCAAGTACTCGTTCTAAACCCTCGTCCATCACAAAATAATAGAAAACGATAGCACAGTAGTAGTAATAGAATAGAATAGAGTAGAATTATTTATTTGCATAAAATGTCGGTTAGTAAAGATGGAGTTAGTACATAACTAGTCGCGCCCCGCGGTTAAACCCGCGTCTTCCCGTTATCCTGCAGGAATCTTTCGGGATAAAAAGTAGCCTATGTGTTAATTCCGGGTATAAGCTACCTCCATTCCAAATTTTTTCAAAATCGATTTAGTAGGGGGGCGTGTAAATCTTCATTATACAAAATTATATTCAATATTAATTTGGCCTTTACATAATGATAACATACTAACTTATCAGCATTATGAATGAAAACTTATTTGATGAAGCCTTTAACAGTAAAGAAATATTTTTCCATTAGCTACAATTTAAGTTTTTATCCAATTGGTTATTGGGTAGCTTTTTATATCTATAGAAACAGTACCTACATATTGTAACTCTTATCCATAGTTACAATAAACTCTTATCCATAAAAAATTACACCTATTTCATACGCTTAGTGACATATTTCTATTTGTGTCTTGCGTGTTGGATGACTATCGAAAACAATTATTTCTTTGTAGTTAGAAATCCTCAGAACAAACGTGACTTCATGGTTGCGATACATATTATTTTTTGTTGTGACGCCACGATATTGAATATTGTAGTCTAAGATCCCTTCAAAGAACGACCTTCACTGAACTGGTTAATATGTGAAAAATATTTTATATGAAATTAAATATGTCAATAAATATATTGCAAATGCAGAATTAAATTTTTTGCACTGGTTTTTTAATAGACAAATTCCATACCAGTCGAAAGTATGAAGCCTAAAGAATATGCAAACGTTAGGTTAACTATTTTTTTCCCGTCACAACTCTTGGGTATGCACTAAGAAGTATAAAATAGGTAGTGAAGGTGACCAAATATTATAAGTGCGAAATAACTCTCTTCTTACATTATTTGTATGTAAATAATATAATGTAAGATAACATTAATTATATGTAACTGTAACACAAGCAACTGTTTAAATGAAAATGCAGTGGTGGATTTAATTTTAGTATATTAATTAACTACTTAAATATAAAACGGAGCCAGCTCCTCATATTATATTATAAATTAAGTGACTAGTATAACCTAAAACAAATTATTAGAACCTCATCTAAAATATCGACAACTCGGGCGTATCCGGTTTTATACTTGTATTGTATACCTATCTCGACAGATACTTTTGACGACATTCACCACAATTCCATTATGTCTTACCGTGGGAAAGAACTTTCCAGAGTTTGTTTAAGTTTTGCCAAAATTATGACGACCAGAATATGAAGAGCAAAAGGTATTTTTTTTAATTTCAATATTTGTACATACATATATAGAGAACTAAATACTTGTATACATAGAAATATCCAAGACTCAGTAACAAATATAAGTGCTCATCACACATATATTTGCCCCTACCGGGATTCGAACCCGGGACCGCTAGCGTCGTAGGCATGGTCACTACCAACTCGGCTACCGCATCTTCAATATTCCTGCTTCAATTGCTCACATTTTATTGAATATAATGTATTTACTGAAACTCAAATGATAAGCTGGAGATGTTGTGCACTCCTTTGAATTCTACACGTTTGAAATTATCGAAGCTGTTGACTTGGCATTGTTGATGTTCACCGTTTTTATTTGCAATTTTGAACATGTAGTCACGATTAGCATTAACAATACTCGCGAGTAGTGTTATTGAGAATGTTAAGGATTCTGAAAATAATAAAAAAAAAAACATAATTATAATATTCTTAACGTTATTCTTCTTCTTCTTTCGCACGGAGAAAAAAGACCTTCCGAAATACCGCTTTCCTTCTGAGTCAAAAGGGAAGGAATTGTGATTTAGAAGGAAAACTAAGAAGGCATCGGTCTTGGTTATTGAGCGATGGTGGCCGAACGGTTTGGCGTGCGACTTACAAGACGCTGACACCGAGTTCGAATCCTCTCGGCCCCGCACCTATGACTTAATAAGTTATGTGCGGATTTGCCATCGCTCGAAACGGTGACGGAAAACATCGTGAGGAAGCCGGCATGTCCATGAACTGCAACATTCAAAGGCAAGCGACGTCTACCAACCCGCACTGGGCCAGCGTGGTAGATTACAGCCCGTACTCTCTATCTCTGAGAAAAGGCCAGAGTCCCAGCAATGGGAACGTGAAAGGCTGATATTGATTGATCGGTCTTGGAAGGTAAGACTCGGAAGGAAAGTCAGATTATTTTTCTCAGTGCGTAGTTACGGCTTCCACACAAAACTACGAATTCGCATCGCAAATATTTGCGAGCTCGCACGAATGCACCACAATAACTTCGATCTGATTCGCATCGTATCGCAGTTTTGTGTGAAAGCCCTTAGTGGCCAACTCCATTGTTGGAGCTTTCAGGTCACCCGAAGGCTTCGGATGTTGCTTTACGACTGATACATTCGAAACCGACCGTTTATGGTGCCCTACGAAGTATGATGGTACATAATATAGAAGCCAAAAGAGTCATAGGTATACATGCCGATTACACATTTATAGAATTTATAGTTCTTGAGACTTCGTGATCAACAAATGAGTCGTATTTGGCTTATAGAAGATAGATTTCTGTAAATATTTCATCATCATCATCATCGTTTTCCACCCCACTACTAGACCTTTTTTTCTTTTTACTAATCGACTTCCAGTCTTCAGGTACGATCCGCGAGTCTTACTTTTAGTCGATTTTGCTTAATTTGGCGTGACTTGAGGATTTTATCCAGTTTTCTATATACTTCACCAGCATCTCAAATCTGATGATTTTTGCCAGAGTAGATTAAGACCCAAATTCACATGTAACTATTAACCTTTGAGCTTCATCTCGAGGGCCTTACCAACGACTCAAGATTTTTGCAATATAGGTATTAATTATATTTTATTAGATGTGCCCGGCATGTGTTGCATTGCGGGACAAACAAACATAAACTGTAATTTATTTATAGGTAGATTTTTCTATTATAACAAATAATCTCTCCTTCTTACCTTCATTTTGATTCGATGTGTTGGCCGATTCGGCAGACGCTGGCGAATCAACAAGCGATTGTATACTGCTATATTGCATATCATGTCTGATTGTTATTTTGCAAGGTCTCTCGTTATTGTCATCAGATGGAAATATTAATTCGGTCCTGAAATTGCAATATTACGATCAGTCAAATTTATTTAAGTGTTATTTAGTAAAACAAAATAGTGTCATACTTAAGTTTTAAATTAGTAGCCTATAACACATCAGCAGTGACCGAAATCGACGGTGCAATTTCCGTCGTTATATTAATATGGATATGTCTTACAGTGCCGGCAATTACGAATTTACTATGTAATGTACCGATTCTATATAATAATTGTAGGTAATATTGTTAGTCATAAATCAGATCGTTTATTCATCTTTAATCTAGAACACAAAGTGCTTTTGTTATTTATATAGAAAGGGCCTGTTGATTGAGACGGTACACACATATGTGACTAAGACCCACTTGCACCAACAATGTAAATATCAAAAATTCACTTGTTAAATCGTATGGAAAATTAGTTAAATCAGATTTAAACAAGGTTTAACGTGTTGTGCAAGCCAGGCTGGCTTGCACAAAATTCATCAGAATTATTTAAGAATTTCGTGATTCCGCAATTTTCCAGAACATCATAGCAATACATAAGATGTTTGAGGTCGTTGACCCTAAATTGCACCATCGTTTGCGATCTTAAAATGCTCGTATTAATTGGGGCTGTTTTTGAGAGGAGTTTGAGCCGAAAAGTATATACAGGTTTGATAGTATTTATTACTCGTATACGATACAAGTGTTGTCACTCGCAACAAATTGCCAATGGTGTCTTACACTCACAGCCTGTAGTCTATGTTGAGTAACAAACAAACAAACATATTTTCAATTTTTCGCAATTTATATACGTGTGATTTAGTGTGACAAAATTAGATATTAATGTATTTAGAGAGCCGCCGAGACACTTACACGTCACTTTTAATATCCATGTATCCGTTTATATGAATTGTATATTCGGGTCGTATTTTCATTGGGAATATAATATAACTGGGATTAAATATTTCGCCGGAATCGTCTGCTGATCTGGAAAGAAATAAATGGTATTAAAAATATATGACTTTTAAAAGAACTAGTAATTAATTGAAAACTTGTCCACTGTCTCAGTGTATGTAGAATTGTAGATACATAATTATAGACACTTACACAGGCTATTTAATTAATTAATTAATTATTATTCAATTCTGTTACAGATAATACAATTTTGAATTCACGCATATGAAAATATTGTGACCACGGACCACCGAAACGATCGGCATAAATGAAAAAAATATTAACTATTTTTACGAGACTATATTAGATCCTATATAAATTAATTTGCATTATTGTACCAGTTGATATCTATTCAAAGTATGAATAGAATAGATACAACTACAATCGCACAGTTAAAATTGAATGAAGGTGTGTAGCCCGCTTTTTTACCACAGAATGTAGAAAGCTGTACCCCAATAAGTCAGAACTAAGTACTACTACTAGCTTGTTTTAAACTACCATGGTCAAAAACATTAGAATTAGGTTTTATAACGGGATAAAAAAAACAAATACATGGTAATTATCCCGTTATAAAACCTAATTCTAATACTACTAGCTTGACTTATAAAACTGATGTATTATACAATAATATTTAGTAAGTAAGTGTTCTTACCTCTTTGTTTTTAAATCCATATCGGCCGGACGTGCTAACACTGTAGTTTCAATTATCAGCAACACAGAAAGTATCACAACAGAATTCATTTTGAATATAATATGTAATTCAAAAGAACTTAAGTTTTTATATATACTTTATTAATGTACTGTTGTTATGAATGGGAAGCGTCGCGCCGCCGTGTGGTGCAAACTGAAGTTATATATGTATATATACGTATTTATTATAGTATTTATTATTATATTTGTGGTCCTAACAGGAGACTTATACCAATTTGCAATTAGTTCACACTAAGTGATGACCACCGTCGTCCTTTTATTATAAATGAATAGATCTGACGTATCCCAACATATATAAGGTAATTATCCTTTAAAATATATGGAAATGTGCAATGTACTTACATTCACAATTTGTGACGTTCCATGGTATTTTTTTTGCAGGAAAAGTTATTATTTAACCTTATACACTTATATGGATATTGTTACGCTTTCGGTGAAGCACAAATGACTATTTATTGCCACCTATTTTGGCTATTGTAGTAAAGTACTGTTTATTCTTTAGATTCTAGATAACTAATTGAAACAAACTTGGGCTTAATTCATCACTGGTTAGTGGTTCGTATCGTATCCTATATGATCCAATCCTTAAACGCATCATAAAATACAAATTGAAGATAAGAATTCTAATATTCTGCCTTGTCTTATTATCGAAAATCGTACATCAATAGGTCAAATAATCGATGTTACGCTACATAGAATGTCTCGATATCAGAGGTTTAAAAATATGGAAGGTCAGAAATAGGTCCCGGCTCAGCATACAACTGAGGCTGCCCACCAGCCTCAGTTTCTGTTTTTTTTTTCAACTAAGTAATTACGATATTGATCTAATGACCAATCGATTTCCAATCGAGATCTCCCTTTTTTAAAGTCACGACCATTTTTCTTCAGATATATAAATAATAAAGTCTTGTTAATACCATCAACCTATTAAGAAATACAATAACGCAGAGAAATTAAAAAATATATATTATGCGATTTTTTAACGTTATCATTTTTCTCAGATTACCATTAGATACCTTTTTTGTTGTATGCGGGGTGAGGTTATTGAAACCAGGGCGTTAATTAATCGATAAGACCGCCGAACGTACTTACTTTCTAGTTTCTACGATGCCATTCAAATTGCAACAAAGCGTTATTGATTGATTGGTTCATTATCATCATTAGTCTGAAGAAGTCAACTGCTGAACATAGGCATCCCCCTTTTAACGGGACCATGAACGGCTATTCGCTCCCTGCGACTCTTAGAATGTCGTCGGTCCACCAGGGTACCTACAGAGTGACTTCCGGGTCGTGGTCGCCACTCGAGAACCTTTCTTCCCCATCGGTTATCGGTTATCGGTTCGTTGAGCCGTGTGGCCTGCCCATTTGCCACTTCAACTTGCAAATTCTGAGAGCTATGTATTGATTAATTGATTGGTTATTATTATCTTAAAGATGTACATTCATTACAGGTGAATCTAATGTCTACACGCTGGGAACTATCGGCGCTCATAGAGTGGTCACCACGAAACTGCCATCGGTTGGTCGGACGAGGGAAGCCATGACAGCCGCTGGCAATACCACTACTAGACTCCTTGGGATCTTCCAAAAGGTTCAGAAACTGAGTTATTATATTTTTCTAGATTAAAATACAGATACAGTATAGGTACAGTGCCGCAATGTGGTAAGTTTTCACATTACAAATAATTATGTAAGTATTGCGTAAATGTAAATAATTTTTCAGTTTCTAGTTTCAATTTTGTGGCTAATTTACCTCATTGTAGTCGCTTACATGTCATAGGAAAATATTTGTGAGTGCATAGTTTGAACCTTTGCGCTCATGCGTCTGTGAATCAGGTACCTAAGTACTGACGTGAATGACCCGGGAAGTTTTGCTTCATAATGTGCAAATGCGATAGAGTTTCCGCCCTTTGACTATCTATTGATTTTGTTTGTACAGCTTACTCAAACGATTTCTATTTTGGTTTTGTTTTTTTTTCGATTATAGTAATATTGAAAGATGTTTTCAACGTGATCAGAAACAGACCTAATTTGAAACAGTTATAAGCTCGGTGCTAAACGACCAAAACGGCGCAAGAATCTCGTACATACTTACTAAATATGAATCGGCATGCCAATCGACCGCTAATAAAACCTATTTTTGTATCGGCTTCACGTTGCTGGAAGATTTTGTAAAGGTATGCCCACATTGCAGTCGATGAATGAAATCGACTGATTATACGATTTCGTATAGGTAAAGAACACTATCGATCAACAACGGCTTCTTACGCCGGAAAATTAATAATCGAATCTGATCCGTTATCGGCGGTTTTTGATCGTTATGTCATGTCATAATATGTCATATTACTACTAAAATGACATATTGTGACATGACATATCGATCCGAAACCGCGGATGACGGATCAGGATCGATTATTATTTTCGGGCGTTAGCCGATGATCGCTCAATGCTGGTTTGATGGGTATAGAACAAACTCTAGCTTAATTTTATCGAACCGTACCATTAAAATGATTGTATATTTGAGATTTTATGGTATCTTCAGCATGTACTTACCCTTAGACGCCCTTGAGTTCGCTCCGTTTTGTACTCGTACCCTTATCCAACCGTGAAATAGCAGTGATTGCACGGGACTGGTATGTTTGGTTCGTACCTATGCTTGGACGAATTTAGCTCGCCTGATGTAACATTCAAATAATGTAATCATGCATACCAATATCGAAGCAGTTCGCATGTCTGCCAGATAAACGTAACATAATCTGTCTTTGTTTGTTTTCCTATTAATGGAATGGCAACGGTTCCGACAGTTTGCCAGTTTGCTGAAGAACCAGAAAATACGGGAAAAGAATAAGAAAAATAAATAAGATATTAAAAAACGGTATAAAGAGATTTATTATATCAGGGTGACAAGCGCTGTGCAATGCCGCGCAGAATTTTGAACAGTAGAAGTCCCAAATTTTGGATGGCATGTCTATCATAATTGCAGTGTTATTCATAACTTTATATTGTTAAAACCTGCGGGGTCCTGCGTACTGTGTTCATTGTCCTGTATCAAAGTTCCTCCTCAGCACAGTGATTTCACTGTCTTACAACGCACGTTACTTCTTGCATCAGAGTCATATTTTAAAGGCGTGAAACAAACGCCATTGCTAGCGTCGAATTTAAATTTTTGATATAAGAGATTCAACTCAAACTGGCACACTTATTTATGTCACCGTTTTCAACGCTCTTTTTTCATTTGATTGACAGGTAGAGTATGTTTTCCTAGTTGGTGTAGGCGGCGGCATTCCACACTACACCGACTATTCGAGGCATGTCCGACTAGGTGACGTTGTCGTCTCCACACCGGCTCCTGACTTACCAGAAAAGTGAGTATTTTTCACTATGCAATATGCATCTTGCAACATTCAATTTCTATAGATAAATTATGACATAATTCTAGCGAACTTCATTTTTTCGTATACATACATCCATACTAATATTATAAATGCGATAGTAACTCTGTCTGTCCGTATATCTGTCTTTCAAGCATATACTACTCAACCGATTTAAATGAAATTTGGTACAGAGATAGTCTTAAGGCCGAGAAAGGACATAGGCTACTTTTATCGCTAGAAACTGTAGCTCACGCGGGTGAAACCGCGGGGAACAGCTGGTATAAGTTTATATTAATTTTTGCCATATCAATAACCCGATTGCGATCAAACGTTGGTGGGTTCAAACTTGTGTGTGCGCCCAAAAAGGTTTCAGAAAAAAAGAAATATAGGTTTTGCAATTTGCAACGCATGCCGGGCACGGCAACTTCATGATGAAGGTACCTTAATAATCCTCTAAGCAACCAGTTTACATAATTTTCTGTAAATAGAATTACCTAATAGTACTTTCCGCAGTGATTAAAACATAAATTATTCCTTTATTTTTTTTAAACTGTAGGACTGTGTAGGTGTCATAATATTGAATGAGACTGACTCGTGCCCTACGTCATTACAACATTCCTTATACACGTGATGAACACTATAACTGTGTTCAGTAGGTATGTAGGTAAGAGAAGGTATATAAAACGCTTCCATATTCGCACATTAAATCCTTTTATTCGACGTATTACTAAGATTCATTCTACGGAAATTTAATACATTTATTTATAGGTATTAAATATAATCAACGGTTATGAAACCATTTCGTCGTATTTTAGGTTCCTGTAATATGAGTTACATGTGGTTACATCGACTTCTGTAAGTGAATGTGTTGGGTTAGTAATAAAACCAAAAAATCACAACTGGTTCGTACCTCGTACCACGCCACTGTACCAATTAGGGTTTATTGTGAATTTTATCTTTTATGGGCATAATCTTTTATGTATTAGGAATTAATACGTGGGATATTAATTGTTTTATCTTAATGGTCTAAAAAGGCGGGCACTAACATTTTGGTGGATCAATTTACTATAGACTAGCTGTTCCACAAGGTTTCACTCGCGTGGGATACAGTTTATCTCGATAAAAAGTAGCCTATGTCCTTTCTTAATCTAGACTATATATGTACCAAATTTCATTTAAATTTTTTCAGTAGTTTATGCGTGAAAGCTTAACAGACAGAGTTACTTTCGCAATTATAATATTAGTAGGAATTATTACCAAAATCGGTACCGCGTACATCAACGCCAATCCTGTAACCATCTTCTGGATCCATTTGAAGACCCTGATTATCATCTAAATAACAGAGTCGTCATGACAAATTAACATTCATTATATCATCAACTTGAAGACATTCACTGCTGACCATAGGCTTTTGTACTAGTGAACGGCAGTTAGTTAGCCTTTTGCATCCATCAACTCCCCGCGCTCAAGCGATGTTCAGTACTTGAGCCTTACATTCCTTACAAAACATGTACTCAACATAATATTTGTATTATTGTTACTTAATTTTCTTTCACTTTGTACCTTTGTGAGGAAAATAAATGTATCATTCATTCACTTTGAGCACAGATTTGTCGCTGTCAGTTCATACAAATACGTCACTTAATCGCTACTCAAGCATAGATCCACACTTGGGCGTTATTCTAGAATACGGGCCTTAGATTTTTTGGCGAATTTCTTTGTTTGATAATTTATCATACAAAGAAACTACAAACATGGATCTTGCCGTGGCTCGTCGTGTTACTTTCAGTGCTTTTGAATTTAACAGTATGACATGAAAAAATGTTGTATCTTTTCAGATCTGTATACGTGTTCTGTGAGAAAGCAGAGCGCAACAGCAAAGGTGGATGGGACTACGAGGTGAAACCATACAAGCCTGAGAACTTCCTCTTGCAAGATATAGCTATACGCTTGACAAAGTCGCAGGCGCTTTGGAACTCGTATGTCAGTGAAGGTATTAATCGTAACCATTAAACTGGCCATCCCTACTTAATATCATAAATGCGAAAGTAACTGTCTGTCTGGCTGTATTTCACGCCTAAACCACTGACCGATTTACATGATATTTGGTACGGAGATAGTCTAGACCCTGAGAAAGGACAAAGGCTATTTTTTTATCGCGATAAACTGTAGCCCTCGCGCGTGAAACCGCGGGGAATAGCTAGTTTGGAATATTCTTCTTTTAATCCTCCTAACATCATAAATTTAATGTCAGTTTGTGAGGATGTATGGAAGCATGTTTGTTACCTTTTTACGACTAAACCGCTGAACCTATCCTGATGAAATTAGGTTTGGAGATAGTTTGAACCATGGAGCAGCCCATACTGGAGCAGCATTACATAAAGTGCACGCGAGACTAACTAGCTATCCGCACGATAGGCAAACATTTTAACCGCGCCAATGCTCTGCGTCGTTGCTGGCCATTTTCTGACAAGGAACTCTTGATAAATTTAATAACGTTGTGAAAACTTATTTACTTTTGTTCTTGCTTAGGTTTGGAACGGCTGAGGAGCATGCCCGGGCGCTGGGAACCGCCAGAGGGCGTTGCTGATCGTCTCTGCATGGAGGTGGGCGATGGCGCGTACATAGAGGTCTCTCACCCCGCACCGCAAGGGGATCAAATGTACGTACACTTTTTTAACGTCGAGAAATCCTTGCACTCAGCTGACGGGGACAAATTCTGGTTATGTGGGACTTTCACCCTAACTAAAACCCCACGGTGTTTCGGCAATGCGCCATGTCCGGGCAACGGGGTCGATTTTGCATTCAACCGCTGCCCTGACGATGCTGGTCCAAAAGGAACCCGACCCTGTCGGGTGGAGTGAAGCTCCACCTGATGAACCAAGGCGTGCGCAGGGATACCACCACACAATGAAGCCTTATGTCCAAAAACTTTAAAATCCAGACTTTGATTAGTAAGTACCTCGCCGATCGACTTGAAGAGTAAACTTACGCCGGAAATTAATAGTCGATCCTGATCCGTTATCCGCGGTTTTGGATCGATATGTCATGTCATAATATGTTATTTTAGTAGTAATGTGTCAAGCCCTAGGACTAAAATGACATGACATATCGATCCAAAACCGCCGATAACGGATCAGGATTGATTATTAATTTCGGGCGTTAGGGTACAAAATATATGTAGGCTAACGTTATGGCGCCGGCAACACTTACATGGATCCAAACTGTAGGTAGCGTTTGACCACAAGTCATCTGATGTAAAGTGACGTTGTGTTCGAAGATGGCGCCTTGCTACACCTGGATTGGGAACTGGCTCTCAAGTGAGGCTGCCAGAAAACACCGATAGGTGTTTGGCAACAGATTCTTAACTTGAGGGTGGTCACTAGCCAGGCGAGCACTAAAAATGCCCTACCACCAAGCTACGGTTTCATCACGATGTTTTCCTTCACGGAAAGCTCATTGTAGGGATTCGTACCCACGACCTACGGATCGTAGGCCGACGCCACTACCACAGTCATCATCGCTTCGTACGCACAAAACCCTTGGACTGTGTCATCTGGTAACATGCGGGGCAGGTACCTAATTTCAATATGTCCTTTCCTGTATGTTTAGGAAAACACCTTCATTTTCCTGGAATTGCATGCATTTCATTGACTTGTTTTACGCGCGCATACAATAGGGAAATTACCTTTTCATCTCTCTAAATCTTTCATAACGTTATTTTTAACCAACGACGCCAAAAGAGGGGTGTTATAAGTTTGACATCGATGTCTGTCCGTCTGTCTGTGGCATCGTGGCTCTCAAATAGATGTACCGATTTCGATGAGTTTTTTTTCATTTGAAAGCCAGTTTCCTTGCGGTGGTTCTTTTCCGGTAGCTCTTTTCCAAAATGATGTAAGGCATTTTAAGCTATGTTTGACGAAAATCGGTCCAAGATGTCGGTGGTTTTTTTAATATTTTTTTCTCTTTCATCATCATCAATTAGTCTATTACGTCTCGTCCCCACTGCTGGGATACAATGTTGTTTTTTTTTTTTTTACTATTTACAAGGTAGCGTTTGACCACAAGTCGCCTGATGTTAAGTGACGATGCGGTCGAAGATGGCGTCACGCTACACCTGGACTGGGAACTGGCTCTCAAGTGAGGCTGCCGGAACACACCGATAGGTGTTTGGCGACAGATTCTTAACGAGAGGGTGGTAGCTAGCCAGGCGAGTACTAGAAAATACCCTACCACCAAGCTATGGTTTCATCACGTTTTCCTTCACCGAAAGCTCAAGCTCATTGCAGGATTCGAACCCACGTCCTACGGATCGCAAGCCGACGTCACTACCACTGAGCCATCATCGCTAAAATCATCATTTCTTGGACATAACGGTTCCCCTTACCGGTTTGACCGATGGCAAATCCGCACAGTCATGACTCATGACATAACTTATTTGGTCATAGATACGTTGCCGAGATGGGTTTCGAACTCGGAATTGGCGCCATATAAGGCGCAAGCGCCATCATTCGGCCATTGCCGCAAATTTTTTTATGACACTATGGTTTATGTTCTTTTTTTTTATCCAGCTCAGCTATTGATGTCCATGCTACTCTATAACTATGTATTTGCTGGGCATACCTACTAAATGTACATCTTCATACTTCTTCGTTTTCAAGACTTCTGAAGGATATACTTTACCTTATTTGTTATTGAATTACAGTATTTACGTAATAATTATAACCTATTAATAACGATAATTCTCATTATTCATTTTATTATTAAATGGTTGAAAATGGGTAGCTATTTCAGGAAGAGCAGTGGGAACATTTATTAATGAATATAGTTTTATTGAATTAAACAAGTTTTCGTTTCGTTTGTTATTTACTTTGAGGTTGTATGCACTATTCATATTCAATTGCAAAGTTTATTTTCCTCCATACATAAGGTTCATAAATAACATTATGCGTTTGAGTTGTTTATTCAAATTATTTGTTGTCTAATCTTATGTCTAACTAATCTACCTTCTTCGTATCAGATAGCGCGATCTGCCATCGGGATAGATGACAATATTGAGTTGATTTGTTTTTAGCTATTTTCGCTTTCGTTACACTCTTTTTAACCGTCGAGGCAAAAAGCGGAGTGTTATTAGTTTGACGTCGATGTCTGTCTGTGGCATCGTAGCTCTCAAACCGATGGACCGGTTTCGATGCCAGTTTCCTTCCGGTGTTTCTTAGCTATGTTTGGTTAATATCGGTCTAGCAGTGTTAGAGTATCAGCTCTTTTCCATAATGAAAAATCAGAATCTGCCAAGCACCTATCGGTGTGTTCCGGCAGCCTCATCAGGTGACTTGTAGTCAAACGCTACCCTGTAAATAGTAAAAAAAAAATCATGTACAGCGAGGTTTAGACTAGCAATAAAACTTGCAGAAGTTGACTTCTGCAAGCTGTTACTACTGTGTAAATAGGTGTTGCAAGCTAACATCTGCAAGTTTTACAACTTGCCGATCTTGCTGCAAGTTACACGTGTAAATATATTGCAAATATTGCACGTTATGTAAACAGACCAGCAAGAACTCGCTCAAGAAATTGCTGGAAGAACTTGCTAGTCTAAACCTCGCTTTAGACATTTTTTAGCTATGTTTGATGAAAATCGGTCCTAGATGTCAAGGGTTTTTTAAATTGAAATCTATTGACTCTTTTGTGAGTTTTTAGTACCTGTGATGTTCCGTGTTGCAGCGATAGCGGCGCAGGGCTGCGCGTGCACACGGCGCCGGTGGCGGGTGGGCGCGGCGTGGCGTGCGCGGGCGAGGCTCGCGCCGCCTTCGCCGCACACGTCAGGGCGAAGGCCTACGACTGCGAGCTGGACGCCGTGCTCGACAGCGTCGTCGGCAACAGAAAGGACTGCTTCGTGTCTATTAGAGGTGGGTACTGCTCTTGTCGTTTGCAATAATCCATACTCCTACTAGAAAACATTGTGATGAAGCCATGAACATGGCGGTAAGGCTTTATCTGGTGCTCGCCTGGCTGGCTACCACGTTCAAGTTAAAAATCTGACGCCAAGTGCTTATCGGTGTGTTCCACCAGCCCCACTTGAGCTTTTGATCTAAGTGTAGCGTGGCGCCACATTCGACCACATCGTCACTTAACATCAGGTGACTTGTGATCAAATGCTACCTTAGAAAGAAAAAATATAAATGTGTAAGGTTGTGAGGATGAATTGATAGATACGACGGATAACAACATAACCTACATTGACTAGGGATTTGATTTCTGTCTATTACAGGTATTTCTGATTACAAAGACGGTACTCGAGGCAAGGAATGGCAGCCGCACGCCGCTTTGGCCGCCGCAGCTGTCATGAAAGCCATTGTCGCTGCCATGGATCCGCCTACCGACTAATACAATACAGCTAGTCTTATTAATAAACACAGACTAGATTTCGACTAACTTAAGTTTACTAGTGGAACTCCTTGCCAGAGTCTGTTTCCAAATCGCTATAATTAGGAATCTTCAAGGTAAAAATGATTAGGTACCTTTTAGGCATGAGTGCTACACCGTCGACCGCATCATCACTTGACAACGGGCGGGATGGCGGTCAAATGCCAGCCTGTTCGCAATAAAAAAGTATTAGTTCAGTTTTTATGCAACAATTGATTGAAAACTGACATAGAGTTAATCCGACTCTAGTCTGTGTTTATTTATAAGACGCCTATAGAATAAGGCTAAGCAAATCCAGATGCGAGGAATTTAAAAGTAGAGGCCGTTACCAGACATTGGCGGATTGTTAATTATTATTTGAGATCATAATACTTCATAGAGAGAAACATGGTCAAACAACGCACATAGATTACAAAATAAAACCAAAAGTAGTCTATGGACTAGTGTTTATGATCGTTTCAGAAAGCACGAATTGAATTGTCTAGTTTTGCTCTAATAGGCGAACAGTTTTTGGACACAATTTTTTGTGTTAGTGCCTAATATTTTTAATGCTTGGTAGACTAGGTACGGCTAACGATAGCTAAGATTAGACAAGCGAACACGCATGTATCGATATTTGGATAGGTCGATAAGCTATACAACCCCTGTGACTGTTATTAGCGCCTAATTTTTTGTTTATACTGAGTAAACCACATCTAGCGATAATTAATAAGTGTAGTCAAGCAAATATACATGTATCGTATTTGCAAAGCTCGATAAACTTTATCATTCAATCCCTATGTGAAGTTTATTCATGTTCTGATTAATCTGATGTCTGGTCAATCACCATCGATCTGATAAATTTAAAACCAAGTTAAAAAATGGGCATGGTCGAGATTTCTAGAATGAAAAATATATATATATATATATTCACTTGTCATATTATAACCATCTTTTGAAAATATAAATTTGACAATATGATTATAGTTAGTTATGTATAAATTTCCACTGCCTTTACTTAGACTTATAGATAAAAAAGATATATAAATATATATTATATTGTTGTTAAATATTTGTCTCACTCTCGTGTTTTGACTTACTAAATTTTTATAGAGTACATATTTAGAAAAACTTTTATGAATAAGAAAGCGTAAGAAAATTTAGTAACATTTATTGGATTCTTTAGTACATTTATCCAATTACGACCAAATAGGTTACTTTTGGTGTTGAAAGTGTGTGCAGTCGACGCCAAAAGCTGATGATCAGGCTCGATTTTCCTGATGGGTAGCAGATCAGTGTTTGTGTTCAACTCGATCAAGCTGTTCAGGGAAATTGAAAAATCGAGCGTGTTCAGCATTTTTTGTCGCTGACCGTACATTATGTTTGTTGCTCCCATCTATGGGTTGATAAAATCTTTTATAGCTCAGTCATTTGTTAGGCAGAGATAGTTTTAATAGTTCACTTAACACTTGTTACTAATATTGTAATATTACACTTTTGTCTACCTATTTTGTCTCCGTTACAGAGGTAGGCGACGTGTACATACATTGTCAGTTTTTAAGAAGGTGAAAAAGCAGGTGATATACGATATGTCTTATTTTTTTGTATATTTCATTGTTTATCACTAATATTTTCCTGTTTTTAAGAACCCAATACCCTGAAAAGTAGTGACTGTTTTCTCATTGATGAATTATTAACTCATTGGTGAGTAATGATTCACTAATAAGGTGTTAATGCTTTAAATGTATAGTTAAAATGTAATACAATGACTGGGCTGTTATTTTCTTTAAAAGACTTACTTGCCTTGGAATCGGCTGTTTTAAAGTAAAAAAGTTCATTGCAATCATGTAAGAGTTATTTACACCAATATTAATGTAGCATATTAGTGAGATAGATTTACTGTATAATATTACTTGCAATAATGTCATGAAACATTTTATATTGATGTTTGTATAATCATAACTTAGTTTTCATTTAATTCAATGCAAGCTCAAAATGTCTTCCTGCTTGCCGGCCAACCAACCAACTGCCAATTTTATTTATAATAAGTTATATGGACAAAAAAACTGCAGTGGCATTATTGGAATTTTGAAACCATTCCATTTCGTAGTATTCAACTTATAAATATGTATGTATAACAAAGTAAAACATCTGAGCTTAGAAATTACCTTAGTCATTAGTTTATTTATACTCACTGCCATAAATGGCCTATTTATACTATTAAATTATTGAAATTATATGATATTGTTAACATAAAACTGTTGTAAACATTTAAACCAAAGTTTAGACTTTTGGCTGTTTTTCTAACATCCGGTCTAGTCGCCTAATAAGTGAAAATTATATTGAAACATTATTTACAACTGTTTATGCATCTTTTTTTTATTATTTTAGCGCTGGTTGTTTTTTGTAGTTTTGCCTATTTTTGTTTTCTTTAGAAGTGGTCTTTCAATAATAAATTTAAAGTTATCCAGCCACTTAGTTATAATTTACCTAAATTAAAAATCAATTGAACTATCACACACATTTCACTGTTTTTATTGTCGTCATTGATTTGTTTTATCCATTGGCATTTTTATCGGTAGTATTAATGATTAACCTTTACTGCAGCGCACAGAGACGTCAATTAAGACTAATTAGCATTCAATTAGGTAAAAAATAACGTGTTAATGCTAGAAACTAATTGACGTCTCGTGTGTATGGCAGTTAGTGATACATTTATTTACTGCCCATTATTTATGTACACATACAATATAAAGTACATATTTGCTTACCACTATTATTATAATTATGTTAAATGCTTGTCTGACAGTAGGTAAGTATTACGTTTTACCTATAGCTTTTTTGTATTGTTAGTTTGCAATTTCTTGCGTTATTTTTTATTACACAGTGCACAAATAAATAATTCTCAAATATATAATGCTGCTTGTTTATTTCTCTACCGACAGATTTGGCTGTAACTGGATAATTTCAGCATAATGTACAGAACCGCAAAGTAGGAATTGTAAAGAATAACTCAAATAATTTCTAAAATTATTTAATCTTAGGTTTTAAAGGTATCTTAAATCTAATCTGTTAATGTATAGTTTTTAACAAACAAATACGAAACATCAATATTTAAAAAAAAGTAAATAATTTTCTTCAAATTGATATTTAATTATGATTCTGGTTCTGGTCCGGATTTTATTCTGAAATAATTTTGCAATGTTAATTATTGTGCATTATAAGCAAATAATGATACCAAAACCTTTGCAACTAACATATAAAATAATCATTGAAATACATATAGAAAAGGAATAAACACACAAAACAATACATAATCCATATTTATGATAATAAACATAATCAGAGGTTGCTAAAATAATGGTAACCATAATATATAATATACTATAAGGTGGATAACACAACATAGTAGGAAAAAAAACCAATTTTAAAATATGGGAAACTACTTTAGTACTTTCAAAAAGAGAAAATGGGTTGGTTAATGGCCCATAACCCTAAATCTGTTTTCTCGTTGGTAATATTATAGGAGGATTATAGTAGGGTGAGCTTTCTCGAAGTTATTTTATTTTATATATTCACAAAAAGCATTGTTAATGCATCCAATTTGCAGCTGCACAAGTCTAGTAGCAAATGTTTGTAAATGTACCGAGTTCACTTTAATTATAAGCGAAATTGATTGCCAATAAACAATAGAAAGATCAAAAGAAAGATTCTCTGTTCCTATGTTCTATGAACATTAGAGAATTTTAAGTAAATCTACCAATAGTTTTACAGATTTTTGAAAATACACACCTAGCCTAAACTTAAATTGGATAGGGCATGACAACATTATAGGGTATAAACAAAAAAAGTGTAAAAAATTATTGTTACTTGCATCAGTCTTAGAAGCATGGTGACGGTTGATTCGCCATCCGAGTTATTGTTGATCTTCTACAAGTTTACAAAAACATCAATAAAATTAAACAGAAAGATACATTGCTTATAATGAATAAGATAAAGATTAATGATAAGATGCCTAATAAAAATATAATGTTCAACCCTAACTATTATCAGAAATTATATATCAACTTTCCAAAGACTACAACTCTTATAATTTCCACTAGAAAATTGACACTAATATCAGTAATGGTCATGACGGCATGATTTTTTTGAAGATGGCAGATGTTTAAGTTAGGTTACATGCTCATCTATACAACAATATTCATATATCAATCAATCAATATTAATATCACTTGACAATAAGAAAAATTAGTTTCATTACTTAGAAAAATAAAGACAGGCTGATTAATTGCTAATAAAGCATTTCTCACAATATTAGAACAGTTTTATGTTTTACTCATGTATTTACTAGTTACCTGCTTATTAATCTATATAATATACATAACAGTTAGATAAACTTTCTGAAAATGACATTGCCTTGGGCCTTGACGATAACGTAATATAATTCTACTTAAAAGCTTAATTATTATCGTTACATTTTACTTACCAACATATTTAACTTCATCAAAAGCTTTCCTAGCTTTCTTTAGTTCTTCATTCATTGTTAGTAGATCTTTAACACGGGCATACTTTCTAGGGTCCTTACGTACTAGGAAAATAATGTCTTCTACTTGCACTCTGCCAGTTCTGCCAACTTCCATAGCCCTGCAACAGTGTGTTGACAAATTGTTTTACGATCGAGATTAATAAACTCGATCCTGATCCGTTATCCGCAGTTTTGGATCGATATATCATGTCAGGTGTTATTATTTTAGTAGTAGTAATTATATGTTAAGCCCTAGTACTAAAATGACATATTATGACATGACATATCGAACCCTAACCGCGGATATCAGATCAGGATTGATTATTAATTTCAGGTGTTAGTCAAACTGTGTTACCAAGTTTGTAATACTAAATGATTTAATGCTTTGTATTAAGCTTGCCTTCATCTGTCATACTTCAAAAAAGTCTTTGAGGGTGCATAGGGGGGTCTGCAAAAATCAATCTCATATTTGATAATATTGATTGCAATATATAGCTGTTTTGTAAGTTAAAGGTTTGTTAGTAGCAGCTGTGTTCGTTATTTAAATGGCCACTTTATTCTTATATTCAAGTCACATTTCATTGTTAGTTGGTGGTTTGGTAGGTATTTCATTGAAGTAGTATTCAAATATTAATGTTTGGCAAATTAGTGGCAACAGACACATCTCAACACATTGTATTCCTAAAGTAGGCATGACTGGGGCCACACCAGGCCACTTGGATGTCTCAAGGTAAAGCTAAACAAATTTCCTTCTTTAGCTTCAGTAAAGACGGTCAACAAGCAAGCTGTACAATTTATAGATGGTTCCAACTCACTTATGTGTGGTTTCTGTTATAAATTCAATAACCAGATCTTCTAGGAAGTCAACACTTTCTGTGTAAGGATTTTGATCATCTCCAAATCCGTACATCATACATCTCAGTTCCTTACTAAACAGCCTTTTGCGTCCACTCGCTGTTGCACCAAGTTGTTGCTCGCTTTCATCGTCTTCGTACTACAAAAGAGAAGTGCCGTGGGTGAAATGGCGAGTTTGATCGCGTAGTGAGCATTAGATCGCACCTGAGTGGTTAATTCCCTCTCTTGGTCGAGAGCAGCCTTGTGCTGTCTCTCAGAAGTGGCACGAATGGGCTGATGACAAATAAATCAACATAAACTACTAAAATGAAGTCTAGAAATCTACAACACAAAATAATATGAAATAAGGCAGCAGAACGACCTACTAGAATCGATGCATGATTTTCTAGAAACTATGTTTTGTTTGCTACCTGATCATAATTTTCAGGATTATCTGGAGTAGGTGTAGTCATGGTTTCCAGAAAAGGTATCTGACAAAGTTAAACTGTGGTATGGTATAAATTTTCGAATAAACTGTTTGGAATAATTTCAAAATGGAAACAAAATCAAAGAAATTTTTTTTTTTTTTTTTTTTTTTTTTTTTATCAAAGAAATTGTTTCATTTGAACTATTCACGCCGTAGCGAACTAGCGAGATAAAATCAGCTGCGCGCCTGCAATGCAAGTAAAATGCCACTGTCAAAACTTCAAGAGTGTCAAGTCAGGACACAGTGTGACCATTCGTAGCAAATTTATGCCATTTTGGTAGTCAATTTTTTATAGCAAATTGTTGACAAATTCTAATATTCTGAATCATGAATCATGATGTACCAAAACATGGATGAGTCATCGCTACTGCAGTCAGTCAGTACTGCTAGTGTCACATAGAAAAGCTCAAAAAACGATGAAGATTGATCGATGTACAAAAATATTATAACCGGTAGTAGCGGATAATATCGGGCAACACACACTAGTTTTGTCTGTCACTACCATCTGTCAATCTTTCAGTGTCGTTGTCATTGTCAACACGTTGACTTAAGTTTAGTATCGTCATGAATGAAATGAAAACAATAATAGTAAGAACACTTATTACAAGGATTTCCCTGATTTCTCGGTTTTCTGTAAATTTCGAGATTTGAGAAAGCCTTAGAAAGCTCGAAAAAAACTAAAACATGAACCCTATGACGTAAGTTTCTCTATTATAAATACATTGCCAAAGAAAAGACAATTTATAGTCCACCGCAATCACACTACATACTGACTCAGACTCAGTTTATATATTTTCACTCTTCCAAACTTATCTTGGAATTCATGTAAGTAATGTGATTACATTGTTACGTGGAAATGTGTACCTAAATTCCTTTTTGTTTTACAGAAATGTGAAAAACGTCCTGAAGCTAAGTGAACGAGAGCTCGCCAATAACTCTAAGAGCTCCTGGCATGATCAGTATAAAGATAGCGCTTGGGTATTTGTTGGTGGTTTGCCCTACGACTTAACTGAAGGAGATATAATTTGTGTTTTTTCTCAGTAAGTGAACACCACAAAGCAATATCTTGAAAAAATTAGAATAATAGATTTAATTAACATAATATGGTTCATAATAGCATTTTTTCCTTTCTGTTTACAAAGTTAATAGATATTCCAAAAATTGTTCTATTTGCACCTAGGCATAGTATTATCTAAGAATGTATAGAATGATTACTTAAACATGAGGCGGATGAATACCGAAGGATATAAAGATGAATAAAAATCTTTTTAGCAAAATTCTTAATAAAAAACAACAAACTTATATTTTGAGTTATTTCTATACTCAATTCCAGGTATGGTGAAATAGTAAACATCAACTTGGTCAGAGATAAAGCCACAGGCAAGTCAAGAGGCTTCTCTTTTGTATGCTATGAAGATCAACGATCCACAACACTGGCAGTCGACAATTTAAATGGAATCAAGGTATGTACATTATTGTACATGTGTAATATTTATGAAGAATATTTTTCTGTTACTTATCCTGCTATTGTTACTGATCAAACAACAGAAACAATAAAGTAATTATTAAATATCATCATTAGCCTATTACATTCTCACTGGTGGGACTCTGTACAGAGAACCTGCAACTGCCATGCTCAAATCTTTTTTGTTTTAGCTTTTTCCCTTCTATATTAGACTGGAGTTCTTTTTAGGTCACAATGCAAGCTTTTACACAAATTCCAACACAAATATATTTAGTGCATGAATAATGAAAACTGCATTACAACACACACACATTTTTTTTTTTATTAATAATGCCCGCATTAAACATTACATTTAGAATGACTACTACTGAAAACTAGGTTGGTTAGTGGTTAGTTCATCAAAAACTAGGTACATAATTTACTTTGTCCATTTTAAATATTTGCTTGAATTTAAAAAAATCAGATTCTATCTATGGAATATTTTATTTCAGATCCTAGGTAGAACAATCAGAGTTGATCACTGCGAGCAATATAAAGTACCAAATGCAGACATCAGTAAAATAGATGAGGTGACTGCAGCTATCAGAATGGAAGGATGTGCACCGGTTATGCCAACTGTCAAAGTTGAACCTACAATAGTCATTGAAGATACAGAACAACAGGTATAAGAAATTAGAATCCAAGCAGAAATTATTTTTTTGGAAACTTCTCTGATGCTAAATACCAAGCTATGTTTCCACTACAGAAGTTTAGTTAGTTAGTTTTTCAGAAGTTTTATACAGTATCTGATCAAATCTCGGTTAATTGCAAGCCCAATACATGCAAAATATCAGTTTTGTATTCTGGTAACAAATATTATGTTAATATTTTCAGGATAAAGATATTAAGCCAAAAAAGAAAAAAAAGGAAAAGAAAAGCAAGAAAAAGAAAAAGAAGAGAAGTAAAAGTTCAGATTCAGATTCTTCAAGTAAACATGACTAAAATTATTTTAATTTCCAGAAATAAAGCTCTTGATATTTGTAATACTATTTAATTTACTTATTTTACCATAACAAGCGTTTTATAGACACCAATGAAAACACAACCACAATAAAAATATTAAAACAAAGTCAACAATGAGAATTATAAAGTCAGATCATTTAACATAGAACAATACTTTAAAGAATATCATACCAAGCAGCAGACAAGGTAATTACTAGTAAATATTTATCAAAAGTGGTTTACAGTATAACTTTATATATAGACGAATAAGTGACTAGATCACAAAACAAATTCCTACAGAGATAATGCTCGATGACGCCCCAGAGCTAGCTCACTTTCACATAATACACATTAAATTCAGTTTTGTTTACATCAAACTAGTACATAGCATAGTAATACTGTTTTAATAGCCATAGGTTTTGCAGTGCAAAAATTATATTGACTGTATAGTGATAGAACAAAGAATAAAAATTGAACATATCACTTCTTCAGCTTCTCCTTAGTAAATTTTTTTTTTCGTTTAAACTATAAGGCCCACTTGCGTCAAGCAAGGTTAGCGTAGTTAACTCGGAGTTAAGTAGTAACTCAGAGTTAAATTGATAAATGGCCTTGCACCATTGTGAGTTAAGTGTTAACTCTGAGTTAGATGGGTAAATATTTAACTCTCCGATTTTGGTGGGTTAAATGATTAACTCTGACTTTGACGTTTATTTGTGAGGTTATGATAAGTTCATGTCTTCCTTTAAATTTGTTTCTCTAAAAACACGACAAACAGAAACGCAGTGAAAATAAAAACTACATTCAGGATTTTGAGCAGTGTCGCTATGAATAGTGATATTATGTTCGATGACTTATTCTCCGATGACGATGAAGAAATAGTGCAATATATAGACACAGATTTTTTTAATAGAAGAGTTGAAACTCGGCAAGATCATTTTAACTCGATGAGAGAAAAGGATTTTCACAGAAGATTCAGGCTGCAAAAAACAGTAGTTTCGGCTTTGCTGGAAAAAATTGAACATAAATTGGAATATCATCACAATAATAATATGTAAGTACCTACTTATGTAGGATTACTGTAATTTTTTATTTTTTGTCTATTGGCACCTACCTACTTCTCGTACATAATTACCTTTATACAGAATTATTAGAATTAGACTGCAATAAAACTTATCTTACATTATTTTTCTTTCCACAGAAATGAGGCAGTTACACCCATGAACCAATTATTGTGTACGCTGCGTTTTTATGCTACTGGAAGCCAATTAATTACATGTGGAGACTTCATTGGTATCCATGAATCTACAGCATGCAGAATAGTGCACAAAGTTACTGATGCTATAGCTCGATTGTATGGACAGTATATTCATATGCCAGTTACACAATGGGATCAAAGAAAAGCTGCGCTTGACTTCTACCAGATCGCTCGTTTTCCACTAGCTATAGGGGCAATAGACTGCACACATGTACGGATGAAATCTCCAGGTAATTATCTACTATTATCAGGTAGTTACCTTTTTTCTCTTTAGTAGCCAAATCTAACAATGTGGTTATGAAACTCTTCAGGTGGAGATCACGCTGAGATATACAGAAACAGAAAAGGCTATTTCTCAGTCAATGTTCAGGCAATATGCTCCTCACAAATGTTATTTAACGATGTAGTTGCAAGATGGCATGGTTCTGCCCATGATTCACATATTTGGGATAACAGTAATCAAAGAAGAAACTTCTTACAAGGTGTATATGGCGATCACTTATTAGTTGGAGATAGTGGATATGCACAAACCACTTTTATGATGACTCCATTGGCCAGTGTAAACACCCAAAGTCAATCCCTGTACAATGAATCACAAATCAGAACCAGAAATGTTATTGAAAGAACATTTGGTGTGTGGAAACGAAGATTTCCCATACTCTCAAGAAGTTTGCAAGTGCATTTGAGTAGAATTCCAGGAATCATCATTGCAACATGCGTCCTTCACAACCTTGCACAGCAAAATGGAGACCCAGAGCCACCCTTGGATCCTGAGTACCCCCCAATATTTGATGTTGAAGGTGTAGGTTCAAACCAGACTACAAATATTTCAAGTACACCTGGTTCTAGATTTCGTGAAGCTTTTATTCAACAACATTTTGGCAGAATGTAGATTGTTAAAAATAATGTGTTTACCATATTTATTTAATCAATAAATAAAATACATTTATTTAGAAATCAAATTTTTATTTATTTAGAAATTTATTTTTTTCTTCCTGCCTTAGGAACTCGTTATGTGCAACTTTTTTTTTAGTTTCCTCCAACTCTATCGACCACAGCATTCGCATATGTGCTAGTTTTTCCTCATGTTCTGTCTTCTCCAGGTGTGCACATGCTAGTTTTTCTTTCTCCACGTTAATTTGAATTGTTGTCAATTCCTTCTGCAGCATTGTTAATTCCAGTTTCTCACCAGCCAGAGTCTTAAACTTGTCACAAGCAGTGTCATTTCCCACATTTTTCTTTAATCTTTTTGGGGCTGGAAAATGATAGAAAAGATCAGTGTCGTAATCATAAATAACTAGGCCAGTTTATTTCTTTTTTTCTGACAATAAGTAATATACATTACTAAAATGTGATAGAGACAGCTTTGGTTTGTAACTTCATCCACAAGAACTATATAAAAGTACATAGTTGTATTAAATTGAGTATTCCCATATTATGTTCCCTATGTATCATTCCAGTTTATGCTGCAGCATTAGTGAAATGAGTGAATTAAAATCACTTCACTTTACAAGTAATTTGCATTGATATTATAGAATGTGACTTTATGTGACTAGTTACTTGTACTACTAGTGTGTGTTACTAGTTACTTGTAGAAAAGTAATAAGAACAAATGGTACTCACTAGTAAGTTTTGGGTCTGGTTTGCGTTTTAAATTTGCTCTGTCGTTTGTGAACGGAGCGGTCAATAAGTTTGTTTCCTCCGATACTTCCGGTACATTATTATCTTGCTTAACCTCAATCGGGATAATACCTTGCGATTCCATTAAGGAACTATCTCCATCATATATTGTGTAAAAACCATCCATAGTTGGTCCCACAAGACTACACACCTTGTCTAAAAGTACATCGCTTTTAGGCTGACTGGATGGTCCACCACCTGTGGAAAATGAACAAAATTGAAAAGTAAGCATAAAATTAATCAAAGTAAGAGTCTGGATACTAATGATACGGAGAGAATTCATTAACTAGTAGATGATTAAAGGTTGATATGGTGCATACATGTATAAATTTTTACATACCTGTACCTAATATATGTTTTTTTGTGCCCATTTCTTGCTTTTTGGCAGCTTTCATTAAAATATCGAATTCTTCTTTACATGTCTCCTGGGAAACTCCAACGGATTCAGATATTGTCTGCCAATTGCCAGAACCATGCTGTTCAATTGTTTCTATGAGCAACTCTCTATCTACTGCCACTGTAATGAAATAGATATTTAATTGTAGGGAAATAGGTATAAAAAGGAATAATCGGTATGGGCTACTGGATTTGTAGCATTAAATTAATCAACATTTACTCGCCTGGGATACTCATTTTTGCTGCTGAATGCTGTTTTTTGGCTTTTTTCTTCATGTTTTTATAACACTGCATTAGGCTTTCTACGGTTCTTGCATATGATATTGTCGTTGAGTTATATTCCTCGACCACCTTCAGCCAAGCCTTCTGTTTGTCTAGAAGGGTTGCTCCATCCGTTTTTTTATTTTCAATTAAAGCTTTGTGCGTTTCAATTATTTCACATAAATGAAGACACTCTGCTGTTGTAAAATTAGGTGCTCTAAGGCGAATTTTCTTGTTTTCGGTTTCCATAATTATGCTCTCAATTATTTTATTCCACAAAGCTATCTCACAAGAAACAAGGAAAATACCACGAAATACTTTGGTTGGAAATGATTGCATCAAATTGACAAAAACAAAGCCACTACAATAAACACTGATTGACTTTGACAATGACATTCATCAATCAGTGCACCGCATTTCATTCAGTATAACCTTTCAAAACGTATAGGGATCGTAGGATCCACCGACCGGGCGACAGCTAATGCACAAATGCTCTAGTGTAAGGGAGATGGGTATATTTGGTTCATTCATTATTGTTTCTTTTACATTTTGTTCGGTAATCTAAGAACGAACGATAGACATAAAAAAATACAATGCGTCTGTGGCACATTGCATTATGTTGGCGACCCTGGCAGGGTTACTTAACCCAGGGGTAGTTTAGGTAGACGCAAGACAAATAATGAGTTAACGATATTCACATCTAACCCAGAGTTACCTAACTCTTGCATTACATTTTTAACCCACTATTTGACGCAAGTGGGCCTAAGATAATCTCCGAATATTGGCTAATGTCTTAGCTGAATACTTGGTCTGTGTAAACAAGGTAATATACTAGTCATTGATAAATTCGATATTTGGGTCCGAACAACTCGTGCACGACATACAAATATAGACTTTATAAGCCTTTGCCTTTACTTGAAAATGCTTTCCATTTTCTCATAGACAGATATGTCAGCATAAGCAATGACACCTCCGGAGTTACAGAATTGTTTGGGATCAGAGTCTTCAGGATCGTTGTATGTGATCGGAGACTTAGTAGTGTAGTTAAGAATGTCACCCCCTTTCGCACGTAGGATGGAATGTGGAGCACAGGTGTCCCAACGGAATGTGGTGCCTTTGGAGACTATGTAAGCTGCTGCTTCTCCTGTAAAAGATAAGTATGTTTAAGCTAGCACCTAACCTTTGTGATGGAATTTTTAGGCCACATATAAGCCTCATAATTACATGAGTTATGTTGCAGCAAAGTCCAATATAATGACATCTTACCCAGTGCAACTTTCAGCAACTTGTGTCCAGCTCCAGGCACCGACTTGACGTCCCATCCCAAGCTTTGAATTTTCTCAGATACTTCAGGCTTCTCTCCGGCACTCATAAGGATGGTATTAGTGTCCGTTTCAGCCTCATTTGTGGTCCCACCACATTCTCGGATGTCTTTATAGCAGACTCCCCAAACTATACGACCTTTTCCACTGGAAAGAATATTATTGATAGTAAGAGCTTGATTAAGAATTTAGTCATTAGTACCATACATACATATTTTATATAATTATAGATTTTGGTTCATCAACCAGTGAATAAATTATGCATGACTTTTACATTCATAGTATCAAGAAAAGAATTAAGTAATCTTACTCATCATAGAAAGGTTGGTTGATAACTCCCATCACTGGTTCTCCAGTGGACCTTAAATAAGCTCCAATAAGCACTGTCACACATGGGAGGCCCCGACCTGCATCAACTTCTCCTTGGGCTCCAGCTATAAACTCTGCAGTGGCATCTGAAATTGTTAACATAGATTTAGAGAAAATTATGATTCTAGTGAAACATAAACTTTGTTGAAGAAAACAGTCATACATATTTTTTACATATATATTTTTCTTACCAATTGGATCAATCCACACTCCTAAGTCTGAAGTGTTTATCTTTGGGAGATTGTTCGGTAGGTTTAGTAGTTTGAGATCAATTTTGCTGTGAACTGCTTCAGCCATACGCTTCGCTGCAACCGGTGGTACAAGGTAGTTCAGTAATTCACTTGTTCTTTCTTCACTTTCCTGGACAGCTATGTTCACTCCACCTATTTCAGAGCACTCTTCGCCTCTGACTTTATCAGCCAGTTCTGGGAAAACAGCAACTATTTCCGCTTTAGCTGACTCCTGAGCCAAAACATCAGCAATCGTTTTGAAGTCCTTATCGAAACGAGCGTTCGCCTCGCCTTCAATTTTTTCAGCGACAAACATAGCTTCATGACTGGAGTTTGAGCAACACGCTCGTGCAATACCAGCAGCTCTTTCTGAGGCTATGATTATAGTTTCTAATATATCTGCCATGGTTGGTAATTAAATAAATAATACTGAAACAGCTGAAACGAAATCAAACCAAGCTTAAAACCACAGACTAATACTAATTATATTTTACTAGTCTCAAAGAACTATCAAAAGCCACACCCACTGTCACCCACACCAACCGTGCGTCAGAGCGATCGATACTCAATAGCACAGATAACGCAAAGGGCAAAGATTCAAAGTTCAAAGTTATCATATTAAGGTACCATAGATTCACATTACCAAACCAATGTTACCATACAATACAAGTGGTTTTTCTTCCATTCTCTATGGCACATACATCCGAATCATCCGATTATGTTATTAACTTATTAGATCAAAAGATTATGGCTATTCTCTCTCTCGCCTCTCTACGTGTATGTCTGTTTTTTCTTTCTCCGGGTTCATATACGTTACAAAGTTACAAACAAGTTACAGTGGTAAATAGTTTTCAGGCGGGAAATTTAAAAATTCAAATTGGATGGGTAAGTTGGGTTGGGATTAAAAACAATAAATCCTTTCATAATTACCGCCTTGCATTGGACCATCCATAGTGAAGCAGAGAAGCTTGAAACATCAGGTTGCTTGCTATAAAAAATTGGTATGTTTTGGCATAATTTCTCATTCTTTTCTAATTAAGCTGTGCTGTGCCTTGGAGCGACGTGGCAGGTCAAGGCCGAGTTCCAGCAAGTAACTAGTAACTACATAGTACATAATATTTAAATAATAATTATTATATCTAATATTCTACTATTCAGGCATGTTCATAAGTATTCAAACCATACTTCGTGATTCAAAACAAATGAAAACAAAATCAAAACTTGTCCAAAACTCGAATACTAAAAAAGTTAGAAGTAGGCAGGTAAGTAAGTAGTGTAAGTACATACCTCATAGACTTACTACCTAATATTGCTAATTGAAAACATGATTGAACGTCAGGTTTTCATTTCTTTCATAATTAACAAGTTCAAAGGGGCGACAGTAATATTGTGTATACTCTGTATACCTACCTAAATCGCGGGGTAGTGGTAGTGGTGTCTGGTATAGGTAGTAACTAAGTATAATATAGTAGGTATGTGCGCAAATAAATACAATATCCTGTCACTTTTAGCCGCTCACAAAAATATTGAATGATAACCTCTGTAGTGGGTCAATTCCTACTTTCAGCCTAGGTGTACCATGTACAGTAGATTGTAGACGGTAAAAAAACCTATAAGACGACAAAATCTAGCCTTGGTATTTCATTTCCTACGGAATACGGTTATACCAACTTATTAGTACCTACCTATAAAAGGCTTATTTAATTAAATATAGGCCTTGTAATGCGGTCACTATAATTAGGTTGGCTGTCCAAAAAGGAAAGTCGGTGCATGTTGTCGATTGTTTTCTTTTTACTTTTTACAGGGTAGCGTTTGACCACAAGTCACTTGATGCTACGTGACAATGTATCCTTTCACGAGACTTCTCATAATAATTTATGATTATGAATCTGTAGTAATTTACTGCTGAACTTTTGCAACCTTGCACCAAATGAATTTGCGAAAGTGGTTTTGGTTCACATGACACTAAAGTTTTGCAATGAATGCGGGTGTTACCTGAATGATAGGCTTATAATTTATTTGCTGCAGTAGATAAGGATTTTTTTATACTCATTACCCAATAGATTTGTAAATAATAACTAGCTGTACCCCACAGTTTGGCCCGCGTTGAGATTTCACTTGATTTTTATCACCTAACAGTAACAGAGAAATAATGGGGTGTAGGACGCTCTCCGACTAGGTGGAGCGACGAAATAAGTACCTACTAATCCGATTTCAAAAATTCTTTTACTCATCATCATCACCGTCATCAACTTGTATCAGTTTACTGCTGATTATAGGTTTCTCCCAAGGCACTTTCCACTGCCAGCCAGCCACTATAACGAACTAAATGAAACACTATAATGAATGATAGTCAAAAATTGTATGTAAAGTTACTCGAAATATTTTAAATTTAATGGTTTACTGAAAATGAGAATAATATCACAGAATAAATAAATAATGTTACTAAAATAATTTCCAATCTTTTTTTTTGTGTTAGGCATAAAATTGAAAATTTAAATAACTGTAATTACTATATTTATTTAGTACGATATAATATGTGATCGATTTAAAACTTCAAACTTAAAACTCCCTGTTAGAACCTCCTTATGTCGGAAAAAGAACAGGCAGCCTACACCGTATTCCAATTCTATTTCATGAATGATAGAAAGAAACGACTTGTTTATTTTTAAAAAAACTTTGCCCATGGACTTATAAAATATTCTATGGACGTAGAAAAAGTTCGACGTCCATGGACTAGGCTAAGTGGTTTGATCTTCTGAAGTACATCCAACAATAACGACTTATTCTTGTCTTGATAACAATAAGAACAAGAGATGCTAAATATTCACTAGTTAGCGAGATTACGTCAACGTCATTATTATGAACTTGCGTGCTGGCTTTGTTGTGATGTGCTAGGTAGGTACTAGGTACTTATTCGAGTTAGGGTTGTCAACTGTTTACTAGAGAAAATAATAAAATATCTACTCTCAAAATAGTATGTACGAAAATTGACAATTTAATATTGTTTTCACTTCTACGTTAAAATTCTTGTAAATTTATTTCTATGCGAACATCTATCAGTAACTTATAGTAAGTACCTACCTACTTATGTCGGTTAAGAACGATGTGCTTGCCAAATTCAGCTTTGAAAAGGTGTTGCTTGTAGTTTTCGCGGGTTTCACCTGCGTGGGCTACAGTTTATCGCGATAAAAAGTAGCCTATGTCCTTTCTCAGACTCTAGACTATCTCTGTACCAAATTTCATTTAAATCAGTTCAGTAGTTTAGGTGTGAAAGCGAAACAGACTGACAGAGTTACTACCACATTTATAATATTAGTAAGGATAAATAGATAATAGGCGACATAGAAATACTATAATTAGAAACCTAATATTACTGCTATAAGTAGCTGCTGCTGCTGTTTATGTTTATATTCACTTTGAAGCTTTACATATTATCTACCTAGGTACTCATAAAGATTAGCGCCCGAAATTAATTAAATCGATCCTGATCCGTTATCCGCGTTTTTGAATCAATATGTCATCGTATAGTAATGACATATTATAATGAATATGTCATTATAGTACTAGTGCTTGACACATTACTACTAAAATGACATATTATGACATGACATATAAATCGATCCAAAACCGCGGTTAACGGATCAGGATCGATTATTAATTTCGGGTATTAATCACAAGAGCATGGCTAGAGTTTTTAACATGGTTAAAACTATAGATGGAACTCTTTTCAAAATATGCACGATTCTTATATAAAATAAATTGGGAAAAAACACCACTGCCGGCAATTTCACCCTGATTTTTATTGTTAAGTCATATTATAAGCTGCTGTGACACAACCACACAACAAAACATAACAAATTGCGTGATTATTAAGTATTGTCTGCAACTAATTATGGGGCAGCAATTCAAGGTCTTAATTAATCAAGGTAGTATACCGTGGCGGATCTTTATATAAATAGCTTACCTACATAAGTTATTTATGGGAAATGACAAATCAAAAAGTACCTACTGCTTCGTTCCTAATTATTATTAGATAGTGGTACCTTCCCTTTGTGGAGATTATTAATATGTAGGTACTTATGTCTATTATGATTCTGCAGACGAAAATCTAGTGTTGCATTTTACTGTTCAAGGGCCAGTCAATGGGCCAGGGCGGTAAAATGATAGAATAGAAAAAAGATAAGGTCGTAGGTAAAATAAAATTGATACAATTTTCAATTTTACATTCTTAAAGAAGAAGATTTAATCTGTAGGTTGGTATCTGTCACATGGACCTATATACATTTTCCTTGGTCTAAAGCATGCTACGTTGTCGATGAAATCAAAACCTTTTTCTGACGAAAAAACGGTGGAGGTCTCAAGTCAACGCGTTTTTTTTACGTCTGGAACTGCATGCCAGCATATATGATATGCAGCCTAAACTGAACGATTAAAAATAAAAATAAAATTCATATATGTACGCGTCGACTTTAGAACCTTCTCCTTATTTTTCGTTTGCAAAAAAACCAGACCTTGCATCAAATTCGATGGTGCAACGAGAAACGCTGTTGCTAAGAGAAAAATATTCGAAATTGGAACAAGAACCACGGTCAGTTGAGTTACAATTAAATCAAAGACAAAAGAAATACGTTCACAACGAGAGATACAATATCGAGTTCTCAATGAAATCAAAGAAACTTCTTCTAAAGTAATTATTGTAAGTGTTTCGGCAGAAATGTGCAATGATGACTGAGAGCTCGTTTTGACTCAGTCAAATGTCGGCAAAAGGGATGCGGCTGTTTTTTTTTATTTTTATTACTTACAGGGCCACAAGTCACTAGCACTAGAAAAAGCCCTACCACTAAGCTATGGTTTCATCACGATTTTTTGCTTTTACCGAAAGCTCAAGCTCATTGTAGTATTTGAAACCATACGGATCGAAAACCGACGTCATTACCACTGAGCCATCATCTCTTCATAGTACATATTATCCTACTTCCTACTAACATTATAAACGTGAAAGTTTGTGAGTATGGATGGATGTATGGATGGATAGATGGATGTTTGTTACTCTTTCACGCAAAAACTTCTGAACGGATCTGAATGAAATTTGAAATTTAGATAAGTAGTTTATATACTGGATTAAACACATAACCTACTTTTTATCACGGAAAAGGGTTCCTGCGGGATAACGGGAAGACGCGGGTGAAACAGCGGGGCGCAACTGCTATGATAATAAGTAGGTAAGCGCTTAGCTAAAGGAATTTTACACTGGAATATGAATTTCTACTATGCCGTGGCGTGGAGCCAAAATGCATCATGTCATTCGGCGGGTGTTCGTGCTGTGTGGATATGCATACTGACAGTACAGCTGCTATGCCATCGCGCCAGGAAAATCAGGATGTTAATGAAATTGGTTCAGTTCAGTGACCTGACCGTTTATTATGTTCTTAACGTTCATTCGATTGAATCCTCCATTATGGCACTAGGAAAAATGATCCATGTTTTATATATAGTTTTATACTAGTTGCGCCATGCGGTTTCACTCGTGTCTTCCCGTTATCAAACCCTTTTCCGGGATAAAAAGTAGTGTTCATCCAGGGTATAAGCTATATCCATTCCACATTTCATCAAAATCGGTTCAGTAGTTACGGTGATACGTGGTAACAAACATTCACACACACACAAACTTTTGCATTTATAATGTTAGTAGGATTGCCATAAGTTATCCAACCATGACCTAACAGTTATCACCTAGATAAATGTTACTACCAGCTATCGAAACCAATTCTATTGTATTGATCGAGAAATGCTGAATGATCCGAGTTAGATGTAATTGAAATACATATTTCAATTCAATGTTGCAAAAGGTAAAGGAAATATTTTTAAACGTATTGTTGGGAAAATTTATTTTGAATTTTAAAAAAGGTTAAGGCTGAATTGTAGGTTACTCAACTTTAGCTCCTGCGATTTCAAGATTGCTAAGCATATACGTAATATATTAATTAACTTTTAATTATTCCATGAATATCTACTAGTACTTAATATCATAATCAAAAGTAATAAAACGTAATACCAAGGAGGTAGAGTTTGTTGTATTTGTAATACATAATGTAAGTAGGTACCTATCTATAACTATGTTACGGCTAATCTCAGAAACTACTAACAACTTGATAATTTTGCACATTGTTCAGGAAGCTACATTATCCCTGAGTGTTATTAAACCCGCGAGAATCTCTACGCTAGTGACATGACGGGACATCGCTAATTTATCCAATATTCTCTAAAAACAGCTATAAAATAAGTAAATTTACAGGGCATACATAAAGATATTAACCATCAATTAATATTTTGGGGTGACAAGCGCAGTACGTTGTCGCGCGAGACATTGAACTGTTGAAGTTCAAACATTTGTGTGACACTGAACTCTTACGGGCAAGTATGATGCTTACCATCAGGAAAACGACCTGCTCGTCTCGTTACACAGTTGGATTAAAAAAAAATACTACCTGAGCCATTGGTTGTTATTCATCATCATCATCATTATTAGCCGGAAGAAGTCGACTTCTGAGCATAGGTCTCGCTCTTTGAACGCCACCATGAGCGGCTATTAGCCATTTGCATCCATCGGCTTCCTACGACTCTTACAGTGCTGACGGTCCACCTAGTTGAGGGCCTATCTAAAGAACGTCTTTCGGTTCGTGGTCGCCACTCGAGAACCTTTCTTTCCCATCGGGTTTTTATTGCCTGAAACAATGAAGACGAACGTGACTATAGTTCTGAGCAGAAAATACATAGTTTACAAAACCCAAAGATAAGACAAGTACAGAAGTACTTATAAGCAAGTTCCATGTCCCATGCTCTACTTTAATCGGTTTTGCAAAAGTTGGTCATGATCTTGTAACCGCAACCGTTTAAAGGAGTAAAAGGTTTGTAGTACTTATTGTGTCGCAAGTCACAACGTAGGCAATAAAAGTACGATTATGATTTCAACCACTCCATTTTCTTAAATTACTTGCTCTTTCCGTGGCTTCGACAATAGTATAACATAATCACACGAATATAGTAAAAGTTTAGTGGAACAAGGTCTATTTCAATGCTTTTGTTATCAAACTCTTGTCACTTGACTGTTTACGTAATATTGCCGTTGTGGCTGTGCCAGCACGCAAGACATTCAATTAGTACGTTCTTGCTGTCCTAACTGTTATGTTATCTATGTACCTATTCCACTTCTATAGATGGAGAGTGACCTAATATTCAACCTTGAAAAATTTAACCAATTCCACGGCTGTATTAGAAATTGGTACTGCTACTATTTCTGAAATTCTGATGAAGGTGTGTGATTGTGGAACCTATGTAAACTGATAGAATCTGAGAGTAATAAGATGAAGAAATTAGATTTTTTTTATAAAGTAGTTTATTTTGCGTGACATAGGTAGGCATGATTAATGGAACAATCCTTTTAAAAGATAGGTACTTACCTACTTAAGTATCTATATTTGTGTAAAAGATTTTCTTTGAATGAAATAATTTATAATTAGGCCAGATAATTAAGCTAGTTTTGGGATTTATTGAGTTTGTATAATTAGGCTTTTTTATCAAGATAAACATAAAATTAATATTCATTCTTGACCTGAAAACAAGAGCGGTAGAAGCAGATAAACTAAATTCAACAAATAAAAGTAAGTTAAAGTTACAAACGCACGAGCTCTCGTTCCAGTAATTAATTCATTGACTGATTTTTCACCACAACCTTCGTTAATTCACGAGTATTATGTAGCTACGTGTAATTCGCTTCATTGCAGCCCTCAGTTTCAGAGGTTGTATGAGTTTACCGCGCGCGGAGTGCAGACCTCTTGAGAGGGCCAAAAAAGTGTCGTGGCTTGTATTTAAAAAAAACCTTTGTGTAAGACAGTGTCGATATATTTCGATAGGTAGTTACAAAATGTTCGGGGGAGCTAGCTGGTGAGTTTTTGGAAAGACTAGATTCTAGAGCTCTGTTTGTGACGACTGATGTGGAGCAATGGGTGAACAGCCGGATGCGAATCGTGAAGTCGCGGATTCGATTTGCACTATACGGGACAAATTTTAGAGTGCCAAATTTTCTAAGTGTCTAAGTGTTGTTACAGAAAATTCTATAGTTAGGGGACAGTGCGGGCAAATATAGGCAAATTACAAATAATAATATGTATACTTAAGCCTCGCACGTAGGACCTATTTTGGCTAAACGAATATCCAAATAACAACCATTTTGCGGAAAATTTGTAATTGTAATTCCAGCAAAAAACAATAAATGCAGGTTCTCAAACAGACGTGTATTTACTTAATTATAATGTATATTCTATTTCAACTGAATAACTATTTTATATTCTTATGTGGTTTCACACGCTTTGCATATTTTGCCAATCTCAAATATTACTAAAGGAAAAAAACCTTTGATAAGTGTAAATAGTTTTTTTTTTCTAATGACATTTCGACCTTTACATAATACCTATTCGATTCAGGCATATGCTGCTGAAATAAAACAGCTGTACGATAAGCGCCAGTAACAATTTGTGGTTGGCCTTCTTAGGTATGGTATGGTATGTTTATTAAAGTTTAAAAACACTGAACGAACGCACGATCCTTTCTCTTCTCGTTATCTTCAGCCGTATCCTCATTCTTGAGGAGTTTGTGGTTGACCTTTGAGGTAGGAAAAGGGCATTAATGCTGCATGAAGTGCTGTGAACTGTGAACTATAGCATCTCTAATCGTTTAATCACGATGTTTTCCTCCACAAGCTAATTGTGGATTGGTAACACTCTCAAGAGTTACATTAGTTTTTTTTTTAGGGTAGCGTTTTACCTCAAGTCACCTCATTGTAGGATTCGAACCCACGTCCTACAGACTTTCAAAACGTAATCAGCATCTTCAAATTAACACTAAATAATAAACACACACGTAATCTAGACCAGCATCTCCAGATGCGTTAATTAAGTATGTCTGTTGCCTATTTTAAGACCTCGGTCTTGAAAACGACGTCATATTGAAAGTAGAGGTACAGAATAGATATAGTACTACTAAAGGGTTCGTGTTTACGGTTACCGATGTCGATCTTTTAATCCGATTTCAGAACTTTTTGAGCTTTGGTTGATCTTTTGATGATCTTCTTTTTATTATTCCATATTCTTCATCAACGGCTTTCCAGATCGATTTGCAATCTATGATTCTATACTTAACCTATACGAGCTGCCTACATGATAGTCTTAATATATTTTTTATCATTTATGTAATTTTGAAATAATTGTAATTAATTGTAAATTGTAATTTTTAAAACTTCTACTTAAATGTTGTTTCAGTATACCTACATAACAAAAAAGTATATTTAAAAGCAAGATATTACTATTAGTTTACAGTCAGAGGTCACTGAACCCAAAAGTAACTAACTACCTTACGAGGTTTTTTAATGATTGTCACTTATGAAGGTAAACAGCAATAAGCTTTATGTTTTCTATCAAAAAAGCCGAAAACTTCAACTTTGCAGGATTCGAACCTACGAACAACATAATCATAGCTTCAAAAACTCTAGCATCTGAATATCGCTCTGTTAGAACTTCAGAACTGAAATCTTTACATGAATACCAGCCAGACATTTGCCCTTGACTTTTCCCGCCATAACTTTCCGGCTTGGCGGTGTGTTTATGGGTGATATTTGACCAGTTTATAAAACCTTTTAGTAAGTAAGAAGTTATTTGCCGGTTTATCTTTCTCAGAAATTAAAAATATTGTGTATCGCTCGGCCGCAAAATTGTAATTTCCTTGTGCCGTATAGGTATGGAATTATACGATGCGCTCAGGATTCTACCTTAGATTTCCCGCTGCGCTCGGGATTTTACCAATCATTTGCTCCGCTCTCTTATGTAATAGAATCTATATCTTTGTCACGAGTTTTAGAATAAATAATTAACGTTTTTCTGTAGTATTAGTTGGAGTGGTTAGTATTTTGTTTTGCGTTCGGCGAATATACCTTCCTGCTACTGTAAATTATGTTTTCTTTTTTAGGAATGGATGGTGGATGATATTGGGTATGGTGTCGGCGAATTCTCAGCAGCCTTCTAACATCGTCTTTATTATGGTTGATGATATGGTACGTAATTATTTTATAATTTATCAACTATGTATGATCATCATCAGTCTTTAGAAAGCCCGTATCATGGGTCTCGGAGTGTCTAACGATATCGGTTGTTCCCAACAACATTTTCTCACAGTACAGGTTAGTGGATGTCACATACCCCCTTAACTATGTTATTCTTGGATTCTTAATTAACAAAATAATGAGTAGTGATGTCATATTGAGAATATTTTTAATATTTTTTTATGGAAGACATAGCATAAGCTTTAAAAATTGAGAAATGGAAGCATATTTCAAAATCGTATAGGTATCTATGTATTATAAAAATACTAGTTGCGCCCCGCGGTTTCACCCGCGTTTTTCCGTTACCCCGCAGGAACTTTTTCCGAGATAAAAAGTAGCCTATGTGTTAATCTATACTAATATTATAAAGCTGCAGAGTTTGTTTGTTTGTTTGTTTGTTTGTTTGTTTGTTTGTTTGTTTGTTTGTTTGTTTGTTTGTTTGTTTGAACGCGCTAATCTCAGGAACTACTGGTCCGATTTGAAAAATTCTTTCAGTGTTAGATAGCCCATTTATCGAGGAAGGCTATAGGATATATTTTATTTCCAAAAAAATTAGGGATCCGTAAGAAAATTGCAATTTTGCAACCCAAGGTGTGAAATTGAAAACCTATTCTTGCGTGCGCTGCAAAAACTATTGACACTACAACAAAATAATGTATTACGGGTTTGTAGGTCCTATTAAGATCTACAAAAAAGTCCGCGAGAGCATATGTCTAACTATTATAGTTATGCCACAATAAGTGATCTTTTATTTTAAAATTTTAATTTTTAATGGCGCTGCTAGAAAAGGCTCTTTATTTGTATCTTGGTATTAATCCTTATCAAAATAAATTACTTCTTATTCAAAACTGCTTCAATGCCTTTATATAACTTTTTGAATCATTCAATTCGGACATTCCATTCGAAAGATATCACGAGTTTAAAAATGTAAGTAGTAGTAGAAAAATAAAACCGCCGCACCGCAGCGCAACGGGAAACGCGGTGAAGTGAGGGGGGCACCGGGAGAATCTATGAAATAGGTAAAGTGCGGTCGTGGACCAGGAATACCTCTAGCTGCGCGGTTCAAACGTGCGGTGCAAGAAAAATTAACTTAGAATTAAAACATGATAATGGGCAGGTAACGCGGCGAGGGGGCACCGAAGTGTGGGAATAATTTTGGAGTATACGGAATATATACGCTTTCGCGCCTAAACTACTGAAATGATTTAAATGAAATTTGGTTTATAGATAATTTGAACCCCGGGGAAGGGACATAAGATACTTTTTATCGCGATAAACTGTAGCCCATGCGGGTGAAACCGCATGGAACAGCTAGTCCAGGATATAAGCTATCTCCGTTTCAAATTTCATCAAAAGCGGTTCAGTTGATACGTTGATACGTGATACGTTGTAACAAATATTTGTTCTCACACATACACACACACACACAAACTTTCGCATTTATAATATTAGTAGGATGTAACAAGTAGGTAAGTACTAAAACTGGCTAGATAATGCACGTTTGCCACCCTTCATAAATCCAAACACTTGATAGAGGTACGGTCAACGACAAAAGTTGCTGAAAATGACCAATTTTCCGATATTCTTTAGCATCTTAAACATCAAACATTAACTGATCTGGTACACATTTGGAAAACCGAGTATGATGAACTAATTTTGTCGCTGACTACTAATAATATTTGTGCACCAGCTGCTGAAGTTATAAGAGACAGTTATCTAGGATCACGTAGTAGATACTTAACTACTTACCTACCACCATGTTTTCCTTCACTGAAAACTCAAGCTCATCGTAGGATTCGAACTGTCTCAACGTTCAACCGCATTACCGCTTTGAACCGCCTTATCATCGCTTCAATAAAGTTAGTAGTTTGAACTAGTGATGTATAAGCTACTTTGTGTAGCTTCATGGCACAGATTCACTTTAATTAACTATCTCTATTTATTTTACATACAAGCGAACTACAATGTTTCATTATAGCTTGGCGGTAGAACTACACACAAGACACAAGTATAACGTTTGGCAGGAGCAGGTATAACTTCTGAAATACATAGTTAGTTCAGTTCACATTGTGAGGTACTTTACCATATTATGTACAAAATTAGAATGTATTGTTGAAAACTAAGTAAACTAATCGTGACGTGGCGTTTATGATATATTGGGAAACTGCTTCTGAAATGTTTATATTGTCATTGTCCTCTCGAACAATGAGTGCGTTTACCCTTCTATTTAATTAATCAATTCGATCAACATTTTATAAATAGATATTTGCAATTGATCAGTAAAGTATGTTTAGTCACCTCTATCTGCTACAGTATACTGTAATAATTTAAAAAACAAGTTGACCACGGAAACCAAAAAAAAAACTCTCAGAACTTTAGAACTTTCAAGAAAATATTATGATGATGAACCCATAACGTGGCAATAGGGTACTTTATAGAGTTTGCTCGACAAGCTACTCCCTGAAGCTGAAAAGGTATTGCATACCATAATGATACTTAGTAGTAATGTTCCAACTTCTATTGTAATTTTTTCTTCTATATAGTTTATTTTACATTTTCACTTTGTTCATACAATACATTTTACACAATCATGAGATTTCGTATCGTAGCAACTAGTATTGTACTCGCATCGTATGTAATCGTGATCGCCTGAACGTTATCTTTACCTCCAATAGTCGATGTTACTGACTAACGTTTCTTTCACAGGGCTGGAATGACGTTTCTTTTCACGGCTCAAACCAGATTCTGACGCCGAACATCGATGCCCTGGCTTATCAAGGGGTGATACTCCAGCAGTATTACAGCGAAGCTATCTGCACTCCAGCGCGTACCGCCCTGCTTACCGGAAAATATCCCATGAGACTAGGTATATGGTAACATTGTTAAGCCACATCAGTCCAGTCACCAAGCGCTGCTGGTTTCCAAGATACATGGAGTTCAGGTGGGGATGCAGGATTATTTTGTGAGTTTTTGTGGTGGGTGCAATGTCCTTATGAGGACTTCAAAAACTTTGAAAGTGGTTAAAATAAAGTGCTTCAGTCTTGAATCAGTTTGGGAGGCAATTGGACCCATTTATTCCTCCCTCTCCATGCCTGTTGGAATCCTAGATGCAGCGCGAGGAATAGAAATTTAATTAGTATATAATTAGTTTTTTCGCCAAGGTATGTCAGATCGTAGAGTACCTCGTCACTAAAAACCCTATAATTTAATAATATATAAGTAGCTAATTATTTAGCAAGTCATGAAAGTTATTTTTGTTATCTCCCTAACAATAGCATCTCGACATTACGTAGGTACTACCTATATTTTTTGTTCACTATTATTGACACAGCAGGCACTGAAGTTATTGCTAGTGCCATTGTCGTCATTATTATAATAGATATAAATGATTTGTAATATCTGAATAAGTATTTATTTGCAATATTTTGACTCGCTGTTGTCAAGGACTATATACCTACATATTGTAGATATTCTATGTAATTTCTAACTAGCGTAATCTTTTAGGAATGATCTATGATCAAGGCTTGTATTGCTATTAACATCAGTTACATTCAAAGATGTAAGCTGTAGCTTATAAAATCCCGAGCGAGGGTTTCTATGGTATAAGACGCAGAATAACTTTGCTGCCGAGCGAAACGCACAACTTTTATAGGTCCAAGATTTTTTTTAAAGCTTTTGTCGTGTTGGCCAGTGCGATTATTCTAAAAATGAGGTTAGCACACTGACATGAAATAAGTATTTCATTTCATTGGACTGGCGGTATATAATTATTGGAAACAGAGAGGTTCGAATTTAAAAAATACCTTCCACCCTTCAGGATCAAATGCACTTTTGCCATCAGATTTCGAATGATAAGCAGAATCTTTCCGAGCTAGTTAGGTGAAAAATTAATTACAAATTAGTTTTTAATTTCATTTTATCAGGAATGCATGGGATGCCGCTCTTTAATTCCGAAGACCGAGGCATTCCACTCACGGAGCGTTTGTTGCCTTCATACTTAAAGGAGTTGGGATACTCCACGCACTTGGTCGGCAAATGGCACGTGGGCATGTCCAGGCAGGAGTACCTACCGTCCTCTAGAGGCTACGACACTCATTACGGCATGAGAGGAGGCTTCATCGACTACTACACTTACAATAAGGTTGAAGCAGTAAGTAAAAAATATCGTCTTTTTCAACACTTGCCTATTGCTAACTAAAATTAGCACTAATGGTAGAGTCTTAACATAACTGTAGGTTTTCGATGTACAAAGGATTTGAAGGATTTGCGCGAGCTCCAGGTGGAGGACTGGCAGGAAGTGGCACAGTAAAGACCGAAGTGGCGTCTTTTGGCATCGGAGGCCAAGACTCACTTTAGGTCGTTGCGCCATCTCAGTTAGTTATTTTTCAATGTATAAAACGCTCAATAAACAAGTTTTTTTTATGCAGCTGAAGTGATGAGACGAGCAAGTTATCAGTTGATGGTAACGTAACATTTGCCCTCCGAGAGTTTTTAAGTTCAACAGTTCAAAATCATGTTTGCACTCTACTGCTTGGTGGCTGAATAATTGGCAAAGATGTGGTACTTCTATAGTTGTTTACTAATGTGTTTAGTACTATAAGTGTTATTTTTGTATGTGCGGCAGAGTGGACTTTTAACTTTGCCCCACCAGTGGAGCGACTTGATGGGGAAAAGTAGAATAATTCTGATAAAGAATACCTACTCACTTGATTCACGTGTTTCTAAAAAATATAAATAGGAATATTTTACCGTGAACTCACTTTGTTGGTGTTGTTTAGTGGCCAAATGGACGGCAGCTGTTTGGTCTGGATCTCTACGATGGCTTTATCCCACAAGAAGAGGAACAGAGGTATATCGTCGACGTGCTTACAGATAACGCTATAAAAGGTTCGTGGAAAATGTTATTCACCCTTGCAATTATAACTATCCCTTACTAACTATAACATCTTCAGAACCAGTTCCTAGTCCAGATGTAGAGAGATAGTTTATACCCTATCCCTTACTAACTATAACATCTTCAGAACCAGTTCCTAGTCCAGATGTAGAGAGATAGTTTATACCCTGGATTAACACATAGGCTTTTTATCCCGGAAAAAGGATCCTGTGGGATAACGGGAAGACGCGGGCGAAACCGCGAGGCGCAACTGGTAGTGTGATACATTTACATGAGTCCATTATAGACTCCTGAACTAGTGTAAGTATATATGAACTATATTTTAGGAGCCAATGTTTCTTCCACCATATAACTTAAATAATTATGACGCATCTTGAAAGACTGCATTTTACTACTTCTTGTAATACTTATTATTTTTGTCAATTAAGTGATCCAGCGTCATAACACTAGCAGTCCCCTATTCCTGCATGTGACGCACAACGCGCCGCATGCCGGTAACGATGGCGGGGCTCTGCAGCCGCCTCTGTTCTCGACGGTGAATCACCTGCACATCGCCAACTCTAACAGAAGATTATATGCTGGTAAGACGACACTTGGTACTTGAGCGGAGACCACGACTTAGCAAACGTAGTGTAGGATGCCCTGCAACTAGGTGGAGCGACGACTAGCGCCGGGTCACCATCATCATCAGCTGGAAGCAGTCCTCAGCTGAACATAGGCCTCCCCTTTGAACGTCACCATGTACGCCTATTAGCCATTTGCATCCATCGGCTCTTTGCAACTCTTACAATGTCGTTGGTCCACCTAGTTGGGGAACCTACCTATATCTTCCGGTTTGTGGTCTCCACTCGAGAACCTTTCTACCCATCGATTAACGATTCGTTTATTAATGTAGATAAAAACATACACTAACTCACAATCTTTTACATTTGTAAATTAAGTATAACATGAATGCGATTTTATTTTCCAGAGGTGGTTCGTGAAGTCGACCGCAGTGTCGGACGAATATTACGAGCACTCGCAGACAGGCATCTCTTAGACGATACCATTATTATTTTCGCATCAGACAATGGAGCTCCGACAGTTGGTGCCTTCAGTAATTGGGGCGTCAACTTGCCTTTACGCGGAAAAAAGCAAACACCTTGGGAAGGTGCTGTGAGAGTCCCAGCATTTATATGGCATTCTTCGTTCAGACCTAGAGTGTGGGACGGTCTTATGCATATTACCGACTGGTTACCGACGCTAACCGCAGCCGCTGGAGGTAACATTCGACGACAAATCGATGGCGTCAACCAATGGGATTCAATAGTACAAGATGGTCTATCAAAGAGGAAAGAAGTTCTCATTTCGGTTGAAGACAGCGATAGAAATATGTATGCGGCTTATAGAGTTGGTGATTACAAAGTTGTAGTAGGCAATGTGAGTGGATTAAGCAACGGCTATTATGGAGCAGAACTGATGACCAATAGAGGGCCGACTGAAGAGTACTATCCTACGCTAAGAAATTGCGAAGTGGCGAGGACGTTCGAAGAGATGGGTTTGTACTTGGATGCGGAAGAAGTCGATGCCATGAGAAGTGCCGCTACTATTAAGCAAGAAGACACCGTCAGCGATCCGACTCCTTGTATACCGACGCTTAGTAAGTCTGCTTGATATTAGAATAGGTGTTGGGTACTAGGCTTTTGAAATTCAATACAGAACGAACGAAGTATCTCTAAGACTAAAAAATCAAAATCATCGCTATGCTTTTTTAGGTACTGTGTATTCTTAGAAATTACTGCTGAAGTGGCTCAGTAAACAAACTGCAAAGCGTGGGGTCGCGAGTTCGATTCCCACCACGAAGCAAATATTTGTGTAATTAAATAACTTAGTCAGTTTTGGGTGTTATGGATCCCCGATTTCCCTGGATACAGGGAATTTTAATTGAGAGAGCTATTAAGATGATGGGGATGTTATTATTATTATTATGATATAGAGATTTACAAAGTTTGAAATCCGTAATGCACAAAGTTCAATTCACATTTGGCTAATTTTACTGGTTAAAAATTGCTAACCTGGCTTTAATATTCTTGCAAAAAAAATTAAAAATATTTTTTTGCTTTAGAAAGATATCGCAATAATTATGTTTTTATTACAGCTCGAGGTTGTCTGTTTAACGTCCGCCGTGATCCGGCAGAGAGGCATGACCTCTGGAGCCGAGCTACAAAGATCGCTGTACTACTCACTAGCAGACTGCAAGGGTTGTGGGCACAGCAGTTAAGGCGGGGTCCACTGAACTTGATGGCAGAATCTGATCCCGCCAATTTCGGATATAATTGGCAGCCCTGGATTAAAGATGTTAACGTGGTCCCCATTGAAAAAAAGATTGACAGTCTGAACTTATCAATCAAAGTTAGCACTAATAGAACCGGAAGTAGGGATTCAACTCAAGCTTCCGCCATTAATTGCAGCGGAACTACGGGGATCAGGAACTTCTTATGTATATTGACAAGTGTCTTCTGAGTGACTTTGCTATAATTTCAAACAGGCGGTTCGTTAGTGACTTTATCCGGTCGTTGTGAACAAACTTGGAATTCACGAGAATACGTACGAACTACGTAGGTAGAGGTACTCTAAGTTCCTTTGTAAAGTTATCCTGGACTAAATGGGCACCTAACTTAGACTACCTACTGAAGGTTTAGAATTCACAGTTCAAACCAACCTTCTTGCATAATATGGAAAGTGAATACTTTGTACCTAACTTTTTATGCTCATGAGCATGGAAGTGAAAGAGTAAGATTTATAACTTTCATACGAAAAATCATACCAATATTAAGATTTCACTTCGTAGGAGATGTTTGTATTTGTGAGAATGTAGGTACCTATACAACAAAATGACATCTTCCTCCATGTTTTTCTATTAGATATAGACATCATTTGCGAAAAACGGGTCGAAGACTATGTGAAAATTGTATTTTTTTATTTACATAAGTATTGATTGTATTAAACAGCATGGCAATGCACTGCGCCCTAAAATATTAGATGTTAAATATCTCTTTACCCAGAATCACTGGAAACACTGCCCTTCAATCCGATAGGTTCTATGTCTATTTCCAACAAGATCACAAATTTTATATTTTGTAAGGTATCTGAAACTCGATTTTCAACCCACTGTGTGTTTTTGTGTGTTTATCCAAATCGGTCACATTGAATAGCATCAAGTTTTATTGTTTTATTGGAGACGGACATAGCATATTTTTTACCGCGATAAGCTTGTAGTCCAAGCGGGTGAATCCACGGGGTATTAGACAAATAATTGGTATGGTCACACCGACTTATTATATGTTATCTGTGAAATATGTGTATAAGGTCACACTGTTCTGTACAATATTTATTCCGTATAAATGAAGCGATATCTCTGTATCTCTTGTAAGATGTTTCGTACTTTGTGACGCGTGTAAACAAAGCACAGAAACTGTAGTAACTTCATGCCTACACGTGTAGATAAAAAATTAATAATTGACCATAATTAAATAATATAATGTATTCAATATTACCAAACTAGGACACAAAAATACTGCTTAGTAGTAAAATAAGTAGTGGTAGTATATATAAAATTCCCTTCTTATGGATTTCATATAGGTATGTATAAACTACATAGTGTATCTACTTATTGTCGGTACATTTACCTATCTCTACATTTTAAGTTTTAAGGTTTAGATTTTAAATTACTATTAGAATTGTAATCGTGTATTGGAAGTTACTATGTGATACTTGTTGTATATATGTAATTTTAAGTAAGTAAGACAAAAGACAAAGATTACGCCCAATTTTCAAAAAGTGTGTAAGTTCCAGACCAGTGATGTTTGGTGTACAAAACGCTTAAAGAAATTCAAATGCATGATCAGCAGTCGTTATAGTTGACTTTAAAAATACAGATAATAAAATATGCAACACTTATTTTATTTGCTATCTATCTATTAAACCTAGTATGTTCAGAAGTGGACGTCTCCTGAATGATGATGGTAAATCGTCTAAAAACATTGGATCCCACCTAAAACACACCCTAAATCCTTTTGTACCCTTTTTAGTAAAATTAAAATGAGTGCTACCAGTAATTTTCATTCTAAAATAGAAAAAACGATGTCGATAATTAGTTATTTATTATTGTTACAATGCAAGTTAGAGTGAAAAAAGTATTCTGCCAAATTGTATTCAATAACATGGTAAAAATAAATAAAATTTCAATATATCAAATGAAATCATGAAAAAGAAATGTCTCTCTAATACTTTCACGAATGAATGCACTGCAAAATTGTATTTACAAAAATGATTCATTTAAAGAGGATGGGGTGGTGGATATCTAAAGTATGTAAGATTAAAGAAAAAATCTGAAATAAATAAATATCTGATATTTTGTGTATCAAGTCAAATGCCTGACCGATTCAGAAATTAGAAAATTAAGTAGTGGTGCACTTCACCTTGGTCTGTGACCTAACTTCATTTCATGATAGAGTTTTTACAGACCAACATACATGCATGCCATACATATAGGTACGTGATATTAAAATATATCTAAGTAGGTGCATGCTCCTTATGAAGCAATAAATACTATGAAGTAATAATTACTTTGGTAAACATGCCTTCTGAGTCTTACCCACCAAGACCGATTCCTTCCTTATTTTACCTTAGTTTTCCTTCTGAATCACAATTCCTTCCCTTTTGACTCAGAAGGAAAATGGTATTTCGGAAGGTCTTTTTTCAACATTGATATCCAGAATTTAAAAATAATAGATAAAATTTAACAACTAACAAGTTAGTAAGTCTGTCTTTTCGCCTATAAGCAAATTACAGAGTAATGTTAAATTTCCTTACGCATTTATATTTTAAGCTATACCTACATAAATATTTTATCGCGAATGAAAAAACAGTTATTTTTTACTAGGTAAATGAAGTCGTCTAGCATTTCTTTTACTGGACATTTATAGAGATTGAGACGCGGTCAATCCGAGTGGCCTACTCAAGGAGCTCGGGAGACGAGTTTTATCTTATCTGTTGTAACGGTCTGACGTACGTATCGGCATTGTGTAATGTTTACTGCATCATGTTTATTTAAAGTAATAATATCCATTAATTAGTGAAGTGAATCACGAATTAAGTTGGGCTTCTAAATGAGAAATATTTTAAACCAAAAGGTAAATGGTTCTTTGTTCTATAACTATCTGTGCTATGTACCCACATCGCAACTATTTATAAAGCAAAAATTGTTCACAAATATACATGACGACTTGAGAATCTTCTTCGGCTTCGATCTTTTTTTGATTTCTTTCTTTTTTCGTCGGTTAAAGTTTTAAGTTTTTTGTATTTATTCATTGATCATACAATTTAAAGCACTTGTGTCATCTTATAAAGACGTTGTTATTTCACTAAATATTATGAAATAAACCTGTTAGTTCCGGCAACAGTGTTATTTCCTGAGATACAAACAAGTCTATTTAGGTATCTATAGTATTTTCATCAAAATAGGCTCAGCTTTATAAGCGCGATGATTACACAAACAAACACAACATTTCACTTATTAGTAATTAGTACCTACTTATATTTCGGTTTAAAATATGCCTGTTTATTATTATTTATCGATTTCAGAATGGCTTTTAGTTCTTCATTAGTATTGTTACTGGCTATTGTGACTAATGTGAAAACTGATGGAGATACTTCCCCTCCAAACATAGTTCTCTTCGTCGCAGATGATTTGGTAAGTTTTAAATACAATTTGAAAAGCTAGAGGTAGTTCTTCTACATCATCATTTGAATTTCATCTGTCCCTTTCCGCGGGGTGATTTAATTACTTATATTAGCATCACTAGTAACAAACTAACTAACAAACAAACAATGCAATAAAATCTTATTAGTCAATTTTAACTTACTTCTACAAATGTTTGTTTGGCTGTATTTTGGATGGTTTATTTTTCCTTCTTTCATGTAGAAACAGTGCAACAGATCAACGTGATTTTATCCATAGATATAGTCTTGACTTCTAGAGGGAGGAAAGTACTTTTGTTCCCGGAAAAATACGGTTCATGTAGGAATCTCCACTCGAGTAAGAACGCAAGGTATAGATAGTTTATCTTTAGAAAATATGTCTTAAAAAATAATTATGTTTTCAGGGATGGGATGATGTAAGCTTCCACGGATCCGATCAGATCTTGACCCCAAACATAGATTTGCTGGCTTACTCTGGAGTGGCGCTTGGCAGATACTACAGCCACTGCATTTGTACTCCATCCAGATCAGCCCTTCTTACTGGGAAATATGGACACATGTTAGGTGGGTAGTATAATTTATTTTGAAGAGTTTTTAAGGGTCGGTAACGCCATTGGTGTTGCAAATGTCCATAGGCGACGGTGACCGCTCATGTTACCTACTATCAGGCTGTTTGCTACTTGATTACATTAAAAAAAAGTCAACTTAATTATAAATTGTGTACGAATCAAAAGGCAAGTTTATTTCAATATCTCGTCAGAAATAAGTTAAAATACTTGAATATGTGTATGTTTTCATTTTAGCAAACCAAACTTGATAGTCAGGTTCCAAAGTAACTGTTATCTAACAAACTCACTAAAACTTGTATTTTTTACGGTAATATACCTAGTGTTTAGCACATAATAACCTCTGATCGTTACAGAATGTTATCTGGCTGGTAATACCTACAATTTTAAGAATGAACAATACTTACCTATAATAAAAAAAAAGTGTTTTAATTAAACATGCATAGTTAGTTAGTTAGTTAGTTACAAGTCAAGCTAATAAAAGTGTTTTAAAAAAAGGTCCAACCCTAGCCTCTATCTGGCTTATAAATTAAATTCAGATAAAGCTTTAGTACGCAATATTTGTAGGTATGCAAGGCTACCCCCTGACATACGGGGAGGACAGAGGGGTGCCAGTATCAGAGAAAATATTGCCACAATATCTGAAAGAGCGCGGGTACGCGACTCATTTGGTGGGGAAATGGCACCTCGGACATTCAAGAGTGGAATATTTGCCAACGATGAGGGGGTTTGACACCCATTTCGGACACAGGGGAGGTTATGTGGATTACTATGAATATATTACACAAGAAAAGGTATGTACGCCGGATATTCATTTATTTTTCTATTAGAATTAGTTGTATCTAGCTTTTTTATCCAACTTTCTAATGAAATCGGTCGCCTGGCGTCACGCTTGCCCATTATAGTTCAGTGCCACTTAGAATTTTGACAATGCGTCCGCAACCTTGAGACCCTGAAATTTTATCGGCAATAATATTTTCCTTCTAATCCGGAACACAGTATTGTTTACACACTACTGCTTGGCGGTTGGATGACTGTCAAAATTATCTGAATACCAAAAATGAAATACATTTTATGTCTCGTATTACGATAATCTATTTAGCTCTTAAGTATTTCACATGATATTTCAGTGGACAATCGGCAGAGTAGCCGGGCTGGACTTGTACAGAAACATGACAGCTGACTGGGAATCCGAGGGGTACATTACAGATCTTTACAATAATGAAGCTAAATCCAGTAAGCATTTTTATAAACATTACATTTTTATGAAGATAGCAGTCAAACATCTACTATCGCTTCTTGATTCATCTACATTTTCCAATTATTTTCATTACGTTATCGTGTCCTTATTGTCTATTCACCTAGCGCCTCGACTATGCAAGAATTCAGTAAGGATAATACTGGCAGGCATCGGTGGCAGGCTTCATTCTTCATTTCATCATGAAGTTCCGTAAGCTCAAACTCTTTGCAGGATTCAAACCCGTGAGCTACGGTCGCAAGCCGACGTCACTACAACTGAGCTATTATAGCTTTAGAGATACTCATTGCAGGTATTATTTTGTTCTGGGGTATCTTTAGTATTAATTGTTGTGAACGAGACAAAAGTAGTACATATAAATGAATGGTTTGTGCTCTTTTATGAGAAATACCTAATTTGGTTACAGTTATCAAACAACACGATTCCTCAACGCCTCTGTTCCTGATGTTAGCTCACAATGCGCCCCATTCAGGCAACGATAATGCTTTGCTCCAGGCACCACCTGAAGAAGTTAGAGCTCAAAGACACATAGAGTTACCAGAAAGACGGACTTACGCAGGTTTGTCTTCATATGTAATAATATGCTATGGTAACTAATACCGGCCACATCGTTCGACGAACCGATAACCGATGGGGCAGAAAGATTCTCGAGTGGCGACCACGAACCGGAAGATGTTTTGTAGGTATAGCCCCCCCCACTACATGGACCGACGACATTGTAAGAGTCGCAGGGAGCAGACATATGCAAATGGCTGATAAGTACCTATCCGTTCATGGTGTCGTTCAAAGACGGATGCCTATGTTTAGCAGTGGACTTCTTCCGGCTGATGATGTCTGACTATATAAGAGTAAACAGTGGTGATATTGACGAATCTCTACGCGTGAGAACTATTTCTTCTCATTTCAACAAACACTGTTACTTTAGTGCCTGTTCATTTTTAGCGTAATCACAAGTGGGTAGTCATCTTCGTGTCTTCAAATTCAATGTTTGAATTTAGCCTTTTTGCCATTTTAGGCTATGGCTATACATGCGATAGATGTGAACATTATTTATCATTATATACTTACATTACAAAGCAAGACAATGACAGTCCGAGATAAGATAAAACTTAACATGTCTACAGGATTAAAGCAACGTAAAGTCGTGAGGACCATTATAGCAGGTGCTATGCGATTGTAACTTGTTTTTTAATTGCTTTGTCGTTTTGTAGCTGACTATGGCACACGCTCACATATATACCACATCGCACTGTCAACGCTCGTCCGTTGTAAATTAGTAACCGCAAAACCAATGTGCTCAACCTCACTGGGCGAGATTTCGAACTGAAAATTCACAAACTTGTATATATTATGATTATGACCCTAATTGTAATATTCTACACTGTGTATATTGCACATCATGTTCTTTGATTTCTTTCAGCAATGGTGAAAAAACTAGATGACAGCATTGGTGATGTTGTTCATACCCTTTTAGAAAAGGGAATGTTGCAAAATACCATAATAGTCTTCATATCTGACAACGGTGGAATGACATCAGGCAATTCTTTGAATTATGCTTCTAACTGGCCCATGAGAGGAATCAAGATGTCACCATTCGAAGGTGGTATCAGAGTGACTGGACTTATATGGTCTCCGAGGCTTAATGTCTCAAACCGTTTGTGGAATGGATACATGCATGTATCAGACTGGGTGCCAACTTTACTTAATGCTGCCGGTTTTGATTCTCCTTCGGAAATAGACGGAAAAAATCTCTGGAATAACATAAACCAAAATACAGAATCAGATAGAAAAGAAATATTTGAAATTGATGATTACACAGGATTTGGAGCAATAATTGTTGGAGATTATAAACTAGTGACTGGCGATATAATCGAAGAATACAGCACTTATCAAGGAGGTGATTTGAGATCTGTAAATGGTCAGGGACCTTCATATGATGATGCTTTGAGGAAAAGCAAAACATATTCTGCTCTTGAAAATATAGGAAAATGTTTTGATATGAATAATATTATACTAAGGAATAATATAAGATTGAACTGTGTAAATGATAATGCAGAATTATGTCAACCTAAAAAGGGTAATTCATTTATTTCTTAACTTACAGGGTAGCGACTTTGCGAGCGGAGCGTTTAAATGACAATGAGGTCAAAGGTGCCAGAACACACAGATGGTGCTTGGCTGCAGATTCTACACTATGGTTAAAGCTATGGTTTCATCATGATGTTTTCCTTCACCGAAAGCTCAAGCTCATTGCAGAAAATATGTTTATGCCTAATGTAAACAAATGTAAATAATTCATAACGCTCGTTTATTTTCAGGAAAAAGTTGTTTGTACAACATTAAAGAAGATCCATGCGAGTCCAAAGACATATCTGCAAGTAATCCAGATGTTGTGGCAAGTTTGCAATTACGACTAACATCTGAGATGAAGAGAATAACTATACCGAGAGTTGTACTGGTTTTTAGAGACCTTAGGGCTAGACCTAGTTTGCATAATTATACTTGGACGACGTGGGCAGAAGGTATCGAAAAATAATCATTATAACATGGAGTGCAATTGACTTTAAGAATTTAGTACATATTTTTTTTTAGATTTTGTTTCATTTGTTATTAAAATTATATGTCTGATGAAGTTGATGATGATCATAAAAATACGTCATTTTTTTGTTTTTTAATTGTGAATGGAATTTTTCATAATACTTGTACAGATATAAAAAAAGAAAACTTCATTAATAACTTAATAACTCTAAGCAATACATGCTTATAATAAATATTAACAATCCATAGGAATAACATGCTTATTACTTATATACATGCATATGACATAATAGTTTCGTATTGCTGTAATAAAGTTGAAGGCTTCGATGTGATATATAATGAATTATTCTTGTAGTTAAGCCAGTGAGCTCCCTTGGCCATGATTGCTCAAATATTTATAGCAGAACTGTAGCGAAACCCTGCATGAATTTGCTCTATCTATCCATTGTTAGAACCTTTTCTAACCCACCACGCAGGTTACAAACACTTAAGTAGATAGTGAACATTTCGTCACGATTTTGTGGCTGTTAACATTATATATGAGATAGCATCTTGCACACGAAAAAATACTCGAGGAACATGACCTGCAAGGGCCAAGACCCGAAAAGGTTGTTTAATATTGCACAGTTTAAAGGTAGAAGATTGTGTGAGGTCAACTCTGATGGAATGACGCTAGAGACATAAAATCGGACAACTCCGGAAACCGAAGGGTTACAGTACACGAAGGGTGAAAACTATTACCATAATTTTTGTTATGTATATTTATGTAAAACTGTAACGCTATTTAGGGCCCGATGTGCGTACCAAACTACAACTTGGTTTTAGTGCTAAAAGAGCTAAAACAGTAGCAGAGAATATGTGTTGCCAAGTGCCTATGAGGTCTATCAATCCCACTTGAGAGCCAGTTCCCAATGTCGGCGTAGCGTGGTACCAGCTTCGACTACTGAAATTATTCTGGTAAAAATAACCACCACCACAGTGGTCTGTACGAAGATTTACTGGAAAACTAATTAAGGCGATAAAAGACATAACATTCCTTTCCACCCCTCACTAAAATTACCTCCATGACTGAGTTTTAAATTGCTACTTATCTCCCCATCTACAATTAGAAAGCTTTATTAATGTTAGCATGAAGGAAAACATCGTGAGGAAACCGGCATGTCCAAGAACCACCACATTCAAGGGCATGCGACATCTACCAACCCGCACTGGGTCAGCGTGGTATAAACGGCCCCTATTCTCTCTCTCTCTGAGAGAAGGCCAGAGTCCAAGCAGTGGGAACGTAATAATTATGTTGATGATGGTGATGAATGTTAGCATAATTTTATACCTATCTTTTGATAAGACATGATGAATATTTTGTAACAAGGCACAAATTGTCTTTTTTATGATGCGGAAGTGAATCTAATTTAGATTAACAATGCAAAGGGGCTTCTTTAAGTAATATACTTACACCCTGAGTGCCTATGACACAAACTTGAGTAGTAGGTATTTTGCATTCGCTCTCTGAAGTGTCGTTTCTGTCTCGTTTAGGAATTCAGAAGCTTATCACAAACGCCTCGTTTGCAAACAAAGCTGCTTGCTTATTACAAACATTCTGCACAGCCTTTAAGATTTTGCCGGTTTTACTTAAGGTTTAAATTAAAGTGAAACTCGTTTTGTTGCACTGTATTCTTCTTTGATGACTATAACTTTTGAATGAAAATTGAAGGTAATTTTCCTTGTTTTCGTTTAAATTTTTCATATACTGCAAAGTAGGTTATATTACGTAGGTATGTTTTTGTGAGGTAGGTAGATACTTATTGACTCCCTTTGAGTTCGAGTGACGATCAATTGTGCATTTTTATTAAACTGTATCTCACTGTGTAGGTAAGTAAGTATCACGTCAAGTCATAAATTTATTTCTGTTCGGTATATTTTCGCGCTCCCCTATTTTCAGTTGGTTAAGTACCGACACAATTACAGTGCTTAATAATTATTATAGAGCGCTTACTCTTGCTCAATTAAATTCATTGCAAATAATCTTAAACGAAAGCTCCTCGCCGCTATGAAAATAGGACTGAAAGTGCTTCCACAGTCTATTAAAGTCTTCAACGTAGCAAGCAGAAAGGGTTGTATAACCTTAAGGAAATCTTACGTCAATTGGGTTATTTCCTTAACAGTTAAATTGCGAGCTAGATTTATTTAAAGACTGTCGAAATTGGAACAGATGTATTGAAATTAGGACAAAACGATACCATAATAATACATTACATTATTAGGCCTAATTATATTAAATGTTTGATGTTGATCACAGAACAGCTTTCCTCTTCTTTATATCCAGACAACAATACCTCTTTATAGTTCGACTTAATGACTGTTTTATTAGCTTAAGAACTGTTTTGCTTGAATCACTTAGGAGCCAATGTTTTGTTTGAAGAGTGCATTGTGAATACTCAGACTCGATGTCACTGGTTAATGACGTTGTAATATTATCATACTTCTTACTTTACGACTGATATACGAGTATGACAGCCAGAAGTAAGGGTATACATATAAACTTTTGGTTAGTAAATTACTGGTAGCTTCGATCAAATAGATCGAAGACTGGTAGGTTACCGCTTGCTCTCAATTAGTTCAACTGCTCAAGTAGGTTAGTGAGTATTTTCAGAGGTGGGCATGAAGATTTGCTGAGTAAACCCCATTCTCTAAATTTCGGCCGCTTGTCCATGACCTTTCGATCCCATTTTATGTATAACTGAGAACTGGAGCATATAGTCGCGCCGTCATACATTTTGTAATGACATTATCCTATTTCGATATGCTGACCTTTCACATACTCACTTTATCACCTTATTTCCTGCCGATATACAGTTATGTGCGAACACTTGCGTTTCGGGTTGATAGCAAAGCAGTCAGGGGCTGACTCTTAAAATTTGATGTCAAGTGATGACTCTGGGTGACGACCGTAAACAGTGCCACGCAGGAATTTGCAATGAGAATTCTAAATGACACTGCAATTGTTATGAGCAGACGAGAAGCCTGTGTTTTGCGTTGTAATTAATTTCATAAAATCGTTTTTGGCTGTTGTACCAAATAATAAGTTTGCGTGCCTTCAAGAAAGCTAAGTTAAGCACCTATAATCTTGGCAGGGCTTAGATGGTCTAATGATCGTCCTAAATGGTTGGCACGGAATTTTGTTGTTAAGTAAAACTGGTGTACGTAAAGGAGAGTAATTCGGAAAATGCTTTTAAAAATATTTCCTCGCTGCTGTTAGTTTATATAGGTCAATTAAATTTAGCTATGTATGTTTGTTTTTGTAGTAAGTAATTATTCATCGATCACAAAAAGATAGAAAACGAGATATATCTCAGCCTAAATCAAAAGTAGTTTAAACTCATACTATAAAGGGGTAGAGTTTGTTGTAAATACGTTACGGTTAATCTTTAGAAGCTTCTGAAACAATTCTGAAAAAAATCTTCTGTTAAAAGTTACACTAGTACATGGCGCGGGTAAAAACGCAGGAAACAGCTTCTTTATATTTATAGGAGAATCTTAATCATTCGCTCTCCATCCAGTATTTGGCAAGTAATTTCATTGTCCATCCTTTTCTTTAGGTATCACAGAGAGAGAGACATTTACAATCATGAGTTGCATGCTTCTTTAATTAAGTAATCAATAGCAAGAAGGTTTGGCGTCATGTCCTCTTTAGAAAGTTTCTGGCTCGCAGGGAGGTCGGGTCTATACTAACAGAATTTCATTAAGCCGTTATTATCCTGCTGTACTTTGGAACACAATTACAAAACACTGGCCTGCCAAGCCGCCCGCCGACTGCGCTAATGAAAGAAATGCCCAGAAATATAATTTGGCCAATATTATTTTTGGAGACGAAATTTCATTTTGCTAGGGATGGGTTATTGGCCCTTAAAAATTATTAAAACGATTTCAAAGCCAGCAGTTTAAAAAAGTTGTGCGAGCTCAAAATTATTCGAGGGGATGTAAATTTTAAACCATTCTGTTGTTAGTTTGCAAATACATGAAAAGGTCAGTAATTAGCATTTGTTGAAGCGGAATTCCGGAATGTCAACAACCACTTCAGCTTTGTAGGGTTGTCTCGTGAATAAAATAACACACTGATAACTATATCGTGCCGGAAAAAGTAACTATAATATGGTGTAATATCCTGCAATAAGCTTGAGCTTTTGGTGGAGGAAACATCGTAATAAAACTATTGCTTGGTGGTAGAGCATTTTCTAGTGCTCGTCTGATTAGCTACTACCTTGCCGCCAAGCAAATGGGTTCCAGCATTATCATTCGAGAGCCAGTTCTCAATCCAGGCGTAGTGTGGTGACACCTTTGGCACATCGTCCTTGCGGCTAAACGCAACTCTGCTGCGTTAAAAAGTCTGTTCTTTTCTTCGGTATAACAGAACTAAAACAGGTATACCTAACATAAGAAACTGCCTTGACTCAACCATTGCTACGGAAATACAAAAACCCAGAAACTCTACAGGGAAGTTTTTTTTTTATTTATTAAAGCCATATTGCCGTAATATATGTACATGAAACGTTGAGAACGAAACGTTCTATAAACATCAGTTCCTACACAAAAGAAAAAAATCTTCTAAAAGTAACTTCTGTTGAAAAAGGTAATAAAAAGAAAATAGGCTGCATTAGCCATTCGTTTGTGTAGGTTTTTCCTTTGAATATTTTGTAAAAAGAGTCAATTTTACGTACCTACTACATATGTAAAACGTACATAACACGCAATAAAATGAGAACATAAGAAAGAAATAGGTTTTCGAGGCTTTTAGAGGTTACCGTGTAGGTTCTTTACGTAGTCCAGATTTCTGAGCTAACCCTAACTTGCCCCTATTTCCGTTTACGATCTCTCGTAAATTGTGTGACTTTTTGGGGTTGAATAAATTTTCGTTCATCCCTTATTTTGTTGCTCATCTTGTTTATTTAGGCTGGATCGAACAATAGAATAGAATGGCCATAAAGCTGTACGCAAACAACATCAACCATTAGATTAGAGATCCTAAACAGTGTCTAAAGAGAGATACAAAATTATGTTTAGCTAGGTGCGCCCCGCGGTTTCACCCGCGTCTTCCCGTTATCCCGCAGGAACCTTTTTGCCGGTCAAAAGTAAAAAAAGTGTAAGCTATCTCCATTTCAAATTTCATCAAAATCGGTTTAGTAGTTACGGTGATACGTGGTAACAAACATTCACACACACTCAGACACAAACTTTCGCAATTGTAATATTAGTAGGACTATTAGTATGGATCTATGTAATATTTTTTCCGATTCCGGTAACACCCGGTCCGGACGTTTTTCAGTCATAAACGTTGTTTCACGCAGTCAGGATAAACTTTGATATTTATATAGGTATATTTATATACATTGGCTTCTGTATAGTAAGCGACAAGAGTTGCTGAACGTGCCCAGTCATTAATTTTTCCCAAGCTTCTCGATCACCGAACATCGATCATCCTAAACTCATTCGAAACATTGGGTTTGATCAGCTAGATAGTACAGTACAAACTAAGATTGTGTGACTAAGTAGATAATTTGGTTCCCCATTTTCCCTAAGATGTTCACGTCATAAATATATGACAATAATGGGAACAATGGGGTAATAACCCCATTGTTTGCACTGTGTAACTAGGCCGTCAAATACAATCCTCTTACTTGGATTGTGGTATATGAACCTACAGGTGCGCAATGGGTGATAAAACAATCATCTCTTTGTAATCTTCGCTATCGAAATTGAATCCTCAATGTTTGTGTTGAGTTGTTGCCACTTTACCTATAATATGCTTACAGGAAAATAAACAACAACAACTTTGAATAAAATAAACGCCTTCTCGAATTCTATTACGGTGGCTTTATTCTACACAACAAAAAAAGTGAACGAGCTAAAATAAGGCTTTCTGTGCATAATCCAGCATAGAGTTTCTGTACAGATCTTATTCTTTTTTATTCATTCATACGATTAACTAAGATATCTTTGAGAAGACCATTTAGAAATTCCATGTTAAAGCAAGTTATAGGTATATCATATCCTTAATGGTCGACCTAGTTAAGCATGTGGCACTGTTCACCAAATCTTGGAACACATTTTTGTAGATCAGTTCAATTTGTTGATGCGTGATTGCGCTTATGAGTATTCGTGTTTATAAGTACTTGAATGTAGATAAATTATTTTGCTTCTTCTTAATCCCATGCTGCTGTCATCATATTGAATATGGCGTAAGCTTGGCGGCACGTCTGAAAAAAGGATGTTATTATAATAGCGTCAGAAAATTTCCAGCTGCTGAAAACAGTTTCAGAGAAATCACATAAACTAACTGGCGCAACGACAAACGTAACGTTCAGATAACCTTTGATAATCAGCTCATTTTTAGGAGATACTTTTGTTTTGAACACTCAGAACTGCAGTGCGATTCTAATTCACTCGGAAAGTTTCCGTGTCGGATTCGACGTCACTTTCGCTTCACGGATACGTTTTCGGAGAGCAAATCGGTGACGGAAACTTTCCATGATGAACAGCTGGTTTGGCAAATTAAATATCAGTTTCCAAATTCAGATCAATGAATCGCGTCAAAAAATACTCGCGGAAACTTTTCCGAATTCGCTCGGAAGTGTTTCCGTGTGAATTAGAATCGCACTGCTGATATGTCAAGGATCTCGACTAGGTAAAATAACACGCAGCTTTATAAACCATGTTTGGGTCTACTCACAGTGGAAAATGTGTCCAAGCTCATGGAGTAAAAGACCGTGCTGATACTGAAGGGTTTGCTGGTTCTGGTTAACATGAACAGCACGGTCTTTCGGACACTCATGTAGTGGCAGTTCTCCCATCCACACGAGTAAATGGCTTCGCGAAATTTCTGGGTCTGTAGGTAGGTACATGAAAAATAATTAGGTCAAGAGCGAGTCAATCGATCTCAACTGATGCCAATGACCGTTATAACAAAAGTTATTCATATAAGGTATCCGAATAATATTATAAATGCAAGAGTTTGTGTGGTGTGTGTGTGTGCGTGAGTGTGTGAATGTTTGTTACCACGTATCACCGTAACTACTAAAACGATTTTGATGAAATTTGGATTGAATGGAGATAGCCTATACCCTGGATAAACACATACTTTTTATCCAGGAAAAAGGTTCCTGCGGGACGCGAAGCGCGGGAGAAACCGCGGAGCGCCACTAGTTTGTTAATAACATGATCTTTATGTTAATTTAATTTTGGTGTTATATCTTTGGCGAAAAGCAGCACCTACTGTTTATCACGTAGTACTTAGAATAAACTAGTTTTTATAAGAACGTAATTGTTTGATGAATCCCCAGAATATGAATCACTAATACTAGATACAATAATTAGTAAATTCATAGTTTACCGATTCTATAAGTATATCACTGAAGTAACACGGTGTCAAGAAGTGTATTAAAGCAGCGAAAAAGAGAAATATAAACTCCACATTGATACTGTCGTTTTTGCGTAAATCCTGTAATAGTAAAATACATTTAATATAACACATACTTGTATTTAAATACACGACGAATAAAATCTAAAACGTGTACAAACCGCAACTACTTGGAATGCGTTGCACGGCAATATAAAAGTGGTGGTTTTCATATTAAATTCCATTATTAACATGAAACTGCTTTGAATTTGGTCTATGTATCTGCAAAATGAAGCAGATAGTTATGATGGAGATGTTATAATTATATACATAAATTTATAAACTACTTAACTAATAGAAGTATAATTAAGATAAAAATAGACCAAAGAATACTAAATTATTTTATCTACCTACATCAATTAAGTGTTAATTTCTTTTTTTGCCCGTTTAGTTAGGCTTCTCTTTTGACATTTGGCAAACATGTTTGACCCCCGGTCTCAAGAAGGTTAAGTACTTATACCAAAACCGGCTTATTTTTGTTCCAACGCCTGATGATTCTGATACGTTCTGTTCTTGGCCTCCTTGCTCCACCTATCTTGACTCTGTCTGTTAACCCAGAGCAACATAAAAAAAATGCAAGGTGTAGAAGTTACAATATACTTACTTGTACAGTTCCTGCAGCCTTATATTGATGTTTTTAAATTTTTCTTCCATTTCCTGCTCACTGTTCGATTCAGAAATTGCTCTGCTTATTCTCAAGCTCAATAATTCTAACTGACCGCAAGTATGCAATGTAAATATCGGAATTAAAGGTTCAAACCCAAGGTATACGAAAAACGCGTAGTGGTCAAAAAAGAAACATAAGGCGAATATTCCACAGAATGCCCAAACAACATCTTTGTGTATCTCAATGAAGTTCGGAAACGTAAGATCAAACATGGGGACGAGCTGAGGCACCCCCCTGATATAGTAATAAATCATTAAAATGAAAGCTTTTACAGGAAATATCCAACTTGTCATAAGTGCAACAACGATCCAAAACTTGCACACTTTATTTCCTTTCTGAGAATACGATAAGATAATATTCCTTTCATTTTCCTCAAACTGTTTAGCCATCTCATAATCTTGGTCTATAGTTTCAATAAGACCGGCTATAGATTTCCTATAGTACATCATTGTGTAGTATTTGATATTTGAATTGAAGCAGATGATGAGCATAGCAAAGTTTTTGGATGCATCCGCATAGTTTCCAGTTTTAGCATCATGTAAGAAAATCGAGTTGCATAAAAGGAATAAACACAACAAATTCACAGTCGTCATAGAAATAAATTGAATAAAGAAAATTTTGTTTCGAGTTATAAACGGATGCGTTCGAATTATGTACATTGCGTTTGAAGCAATTTTAAATTCGTTGTCAAATCGCCAATTTGATAAATCTTTGTCAGGCATGTTGGTGGCACCGATACCTATGTTGTGAGTAGTTGTGACTGTCTCAAGACTGGCTTGAGTTATAATGCAATAAACAACTCATCAAAATGTCGTACCTACATTAGTATAAATTACTTAACTAGCACTCTCTTGAGAATCAATGAATGGTTTTGACGTGAAAATGTTTTTGTACAAGACTATTACCAGCAGTAAGGCATAGGCTGCAATCAACTAATTATTGAGATTCTCATTTTTATTACCATTTCTGGACTAAGTGCCAAAGTACAACACGGCCAGTGGAAAATGATGTCATTTAAAATATTGCATCAAAGAAAGAAGAAGATGATTATATAATATTCATGATTTAAAGTTGTTGCGGTGGAAACATTTCAGGTGTAGACAGCAAAAATTATGAAAAATGCATAAAGAACAGATGACTACACTCTTGAAACTATCATCACCTTTCGTTTTGCTTCGCTTTTTAGTGTAGAAATGCTCACACTTTAGCTTCGCTTTTTCATCCATTGCAAGGCCTGGCTACATTCCTGAATAAATTTTAACAATACTTTATACCCAATAGAGAATCTCCGCTTGAAATCACCTTACTACCTTGCTACTCATTTGACCCACCAATTATTAAAAAGCTTTTTCACCTCTTCAAACGAATGGAGCTTTTCGATTTGACAGTCGACTCTTTGATGGTTTCTGTAGGGTTATTCACAAACATTTCAAATTGATTCCGATTCAGACAGATCACAGATGGCTCTATCTTGTCCTTTTGTGACTTCAAGAAGAAAGAATAACGTTTTTCGGATCCGTGCGGTAAATAAATTGTCCGAGGTTTGCTGCAAAAGTGAAGCAGTTGTGATGTCACAGAATAGTAACTTTGGTACCTAGTATATACCTGCCTACCAACTTGTAATGATATATGATTAATGCTATTACTAATAACACTGATCGCGACTTACTGGCTAGTGCGGTGAACCCTTTTCCAGCTGAAAGCAACCCTAATTCGTATCTAATCATAAGAACCCAATTGAATTAAAGCTACCCGTCATCAATCAGGGCGGTACGCCCGCACAGCTCCTCATTTTGTTGTCAAACTGAGTAGGTACTATTCACGTTCATAATAACAAGTAACGAGCTCAATCATTGCAAAATAGCGGCACGGGTTCCAGTGATTGAGGTAATGGATTTGAAGAGAATGAAAACATTTGAAATGCGTAATTTGGTTCGTTTTGTAAGTTGTAGGTTATTGGTACGATACTACTGGTAATCTTTGTCGGATTGAAAAACGTGAAAATCAGATCATTTGGTAAAACAAAACCAAGCATGAAACGATGATGCGCTTTGCCTAGAAGCAACTTATAAGTATACTTGCTGTGCCCGATGGTCTTACCCGCATAGTTTACCGCGATAAAAATTATCATTATGTCCTTTCTCAGGGTTCAAAACTTATCTCCATATATATACCAAACATCAAGATCTCAGCGGTCTGGGCTTGAAATGATAAGAAACCAACAGAGAGAGAGTTGCTTTCGCATTTATGATATTAGTTTAGTTAGATAGTATGAATGTAATTAACAATTTTCACCTCTAAAAAAACTTAGGTAATTTTCAGCTGATTCAATTTATTTAGAAACTTAAGCCTTGTCATTAATTCTACAGTAAAGGCTTACAGTTTTCAGCAGCAGGTAATTAATGTAAATTTAATGTGAAAGTTAGTTGAATATTTGTTACTTTACATAATGACGACTTATATTGACACGTATGGGCTACTTTACCCAATAATATGAGGATTAATGTGAAAATCAGGGCTGTAATCGCGGGGCGCAGCTAGTTCAAATGATATTTGATGATAGAGAAGACTATATTATGCTCTAATGTACTTATATATTTATGTGTTACGTGCTATAATGTAGCTTGCGTGTGTATTGATAACAAAGGGAGAGGCGATCATGGTGGAATGGGTTATTATGGTTGAGATACTTGTAATCTTCACCCAAGAGAAAATTGTGACATAATTTCTCTGTTCATTTAGGATAATTTTGTTCATCTGTATTCTGTCTGCAGCCCAGTAAGCCGCTGCTGTGTTGAATATCTTATTTGGACACGTCTTTTTCAGGTTCTGACTCTCAGTCAAAAATAACCTAGCTTCTATATCATGATCTAAGTATACATAACAAAATTGAACTTACATCGATGACAATTTTAACTGAATTGTGATATTTTTACTTTATTACATCTTAAAATACATACTTAATTGAAATCTGTAAAAAAGTTATGTTAAAATACTTTTATTCAACTATTAATTTGTCCTTTTCATTCATTTTAAGTAGGTATAAGTACTTATGTGATATTTCATCCGAATAAATGTAGAGATGTAGGTAAGTAATACACGTGAAATAATATGTATATTGTTCATTAGGTATATTTTATAATGACGTGAATGTAGAAACGATTAGTCCAAATTTTGCAAAGCGTATTCAACATTAATAATGTGCTGAAGTTATTATGACTCGATAACGCTATGTATCGTAACGTTTTGTTTGTTATTTCTTAATTTCTTACTTACTCCTCTATTCTGGCAACCGTACACAACAATCAATATTTCAAGTGCATACATTCATGTAGATTGATATAACTGCATGATATATGATAATAGGGCATGTCTATCATGTTCGTTTCGATGTAATCAATCTTGATCTCTCACCTTCCACTCAGGCGGACAGATGTCAATTAAGCTTCAATGGAGAGCCAGTGATAGAACAGCATAAAATTAACATGGCACAGAATTCATAATCATCTCCTAAAGCAAGATAAGCTTCTGTTGCATAAATTATTCATGCGGTTTATTTATAAAACAACTCTTTCTGTTCCTAGCTATAAATATTATAGCGAATATTTTGTTCGTGTATAAACAAAAACAAACAGAGGTAAAAACCGGCCAGTGCGAGTCGGACTCGCGCACGAAGGGTTCCGTACCGTTTTCCATAAAATGGGCAAAAAAAAAACGCGTTTGTTATATGGGAACCCCCTTAAAATATTTATTTTATTCTGTTTTTTAGTTTTGTTGTTATAGCGGCTACAGAAATACATTATCTGTGTTTCATATCTAAATTTCAACTGTCTAACTATCATGGCGACAGACGGATAGACGGACGGACAGCGTATCCCGTTTTACCCTTCGGGTACGGAACCCTAAAAACCAGGGATGGGAATTAAATTCTCTGTGGTCTGGTAGCGTGGAAGTGTCGGGGCCGAGCCCAAACGGTCATCGCATCAAATAGACAGCTTGATGGATTGACTGTAGTGTCTGGCAAAAGGCGTGCGGTGTACGGTCCGATCTACAACACGTCTTTCAATGTAGTTCGCACGTCTGTAGTTCCGAGAAAACAAAGGTTTGTAGGTCAAACCATGATTGAGTTGTTCGACAATGTACGTTGCTTTTGACTGCAATAAATTTAAATTTGTACTCCTACCGTATGTAAATTGTATTTAAATCTGCATGATAAAAGAAACTTGATGCAACTTCCGAGCTTCATGACTGTCTCATCCAATAATAACTTCTAAACTCTTTTCATACCAATTTCTTCATAGATTTAACTAGGAAATTCTGAAATTGTATGTACATAATTTTTGTACATAACATATAATACAAACATAATTACAATATAGTGTTATACATAGGCCTGTTTTATACAAATTGTAGGTAAAATAACTAGAAATAATTCAGAAGAAAAATTCCCAAATAATCTTTATTTGTGACGAGTGCCACGTTTTAACTTCGATTTTCAAGGTTAATTTCATACTATTAGAAACTGATTGGCAAAGTGTAAAATAGGCCCCGGGCCACCATATAAATCTTATAAATATTCATTTATCTACTTCAAATCGTAAAATAGGTATATAAGCACTATATAAGCCTAGTTCAAGCATATTGATTTTCATTTTCATTCCACAACAACTGAATTTAGATTTAATAAAACCGAAGGTCTGCAGGCTCTTCTACTGTTTGTATTTGATGGATACCTTTTATACTTAAACTAGGTAGACAGACTGCTTTCATTATAATAACTGTCGGATAACATTTTGTATTATTAAGGTCACATCGAGCTGACATTCACGATCCGCACGGGGCATATTGGTCCCGGGTTTTTGACCTTAACCTTTATTAGGTTTTTTTTTACTTTAGATATTCAACTTTATGCCTGTATAGAAAACTGACTTCTAACACTCTACATTAACGGATAGACCACAGCGGAATCAGCAAGTCCTAGATACAAGAAACTTACCTACATAGTACCAATATTGATGAGTGTAGGGGTGCAATAAAAGACTTTTCATAGTCTTATTTTGGATAAAATATTAACTCCGTATTGTGGTGTGCCAATAAAGATTGTCACTTGTATCATATCATAATGTTCTGGATTGAAAGAGATTCTGTATTATTGAAGTTTCGACATTGAGGCACCTACGTATCATCACATATCAAATGAAAAAGGGCTTTTCGTGTCAAGGGAATGTCGCGGCCACTAAAAGTAGACGTGTTATGTAGTTATAGAACTTATGGAGCTCCTAAATTATATCCACTAAGTAAGCACTTTCGCAAGAAAGGTGAATGGGCTCGTGCAATTTCCCATACAAACTCAAGAAGGGCGATATGGATCACGCGAACTATTCTAATGAAGTTTGAAAATTTTCTTAAATTGTTCAATTAATTACCCATTCGCGAACTATCAGTTTCTCTTACAAAAATTATGTTTTCCATGTAATTTTACATCGGAAAAATCGTATTATTATACACATGTGTGCGTGACTGGCACTGAAGTTGACGGACTTGAATTAGGTGATTTTAACCTGCCATCTATCTGAATTTCGATGAACTATTTAGATGTAGACCTTGTGCAGTGAGCGAATGGTGGCATACGACAACGTTGAAGCGTCACAGAAGAAATTATAGTTTGTCAATAGCTAAAAATTATGCGACGTTGCAAGATCGGGCGTGACTAGTGAAGAATGATTTTCTGTCTCGCTCGCCACGATATTTCGACTTGCCAAGTCGTGCATGAACGATTTTGTTGATTTTGGGGCAATTTTTACTTTCCGTTCCGAAGACGTAAATCGAAACGGGTTGGTAGTCAAGGTCGTGGAGGTCTAATCCACTTTGATAACCTAAGTGATAGAATTTCGCCCAGGTAATCAAAGTAGGAAAATAAGTTAATAAATAAGTAAAGTAAATATATATCTTGCGATAGTTTCTCACACGGCCATCCGACTTGTATGTATTATGGTAACCAGGCAGCTGACAACATACTTACATTAGAACGTAAATCTAAATACATACGGTCTACGTAGATAGATACCTACTATTGATAAAATAGTTAGTTAGGTACTTGGCGGTAGAACTAGAAATGGTAGATCGCCCTTGCAAGAGGTCGCCTACCACGGTGGTAGGTATGTACCTACCTAGCTAAAATAGTTTAGGGATGTGAACAAAATAATCGATTTTTATATTAATCGATCTTTTTTTTATCGATTTTTAAAAAGTCGATGATTAATATAAAAATCGATTATTTTTATTTAAATAATTGTTTTTTACAAATCGATTATATAAATAAAAACAATCGCTTAGTAAAAATTCAAACAATAATCTATTTGTACAAAATCGAAAAATAATCGATTTGTAAAAAATCGATTATTAAGTAAAAAATAATCGAATCGTTTTTACAAATCGATTTAATCCAAAGAGATAAAAATCGATTATTTCTTAATCGATTTTTTCCCTTTCAAGTCACACCCCTATATTTGATACCCAGTGTGTTGGTACCGCACTACCGCATTATCAAATAAATATTTGGTAGGTAAAGGTATGGTAGGTAAGGTACTAACTACAACATAAGTAGCTAGCGAAGTTACTGGGCTAATGAGTGTCTTATCTACTAGGTAGGTATCTGATCTAAAGTCTCAAATATTACATAATAAGCCACCATGTTGTGGTTTGGCACGATATTTTTCTTCACCGAAACCTCATACCTATTGTTGGTATTTGAACATGTGCTGTGCAGCACGGAAGTTCAATGCGCAACCGATTGAGCTATCATCGCTTCAAATCATAAACGTCAAAGAAAAAACCGAAATCAACCGATATCTATCAATGTAATACTATACATATTGTTATCAAACGGAATAAGGTATATTTTTCAATAAAACAGTCTAAGCGGTAAAGAAGACGGAATCCAAATCCACATCCACATTTACAATAAAAATTTATTTACCTATACATATAATAAAACTGTGACTGATCGCTGTCTGTACATCCTATCCTTTCCTACTAATATTATAAATGCGAAAGTTTGTGTGTGTGAATGTTTGTTGCCACGTATCACCGTAACTACTGGAATGGAAATAGCTTATAGCTACTTTTTATCCCAGAAAAAGGTTCCTGCGGGATATCGGGAAGACGCGGGTGAAACCGCGGCTGAAAACTAGTGAAAGATAAATGAGAAAAGCTATTATTGGGGGTCTTTATCATCAACGCAATAGAACCCAAAACAATGATATATGGAATTTTTGTCTGTTTGACTGTATGTCTGTTTGTCTGTGCGTTTGTGCGCGCTAATTCCAGAAACGGCTTAACCGATTAGGGTGCGGTTTTCACTAATGTATGTGTATGTGTGGTAAGTGGTAAGCTTCACTTAATATTTAGTGTTTCTTTTACTACAATAGTTTTATAAAAAAAAATATCGATAAACTGTAGGACACGCGAGTGAAACTGCGGGGTGCAGCTAGTATGAACTAATCAGACTGTTCTATGAGTTTTTTGGTTACGTCATTCACGTAAAATGCATTTTTGACTAGTTGCTACGTTGCTAGGCAAGTTGTTGTTTATAGTTTTACTCTGTAAAAAAGGTTGATCAACGTTGGAAAATTATTGATGGAAATCAGCAGATACAATCGTGCACCACTACGCCAGCTAAGGCCAGCAACAGCCCTGCCACAGAGTACCTTTGTATAACCGGAAAAGCCCTGCTGGCTGGCTGTCATCACAAATCTAATTTTCGGAGGATCAAGGACGTTGTTCTACAACTGCCCTTGCTGAAAATGTATTCAAATACCTTTGAAATAAACAATATGATAACATATAATTTTCCTACGCTTATTTACTTCGTATATGATACACCTTGAAATAAACGAAATTCTATTCAACTAATATTATAAATGCAAAAATTTGTATGTGTGAATGTTTGTTACCACGTATCAACGTAACTACTAAACCAAATGAACCAATTGTGGAAACAGATTTGAAAGAAGCATGTCTCTCGAAACTTCGAGACTTCCAAAAAACAACGGAGGAAATAAAAGGAATTGAACTTCTGACCATAGGGCAACATGAAAATGATGTTTTTTACACTACATATAAATGCGACAGGCCAGCCAGCCGATTTGGAATGGTTAGTTTTTCAAAGTCATGTTTGTTTTTTTAGTAGTGTTTAGTAGACTTATATCCGTGGTTTTCGTACGGCCAGGTTGGGATACAAATTAGAATATACTTTAATTATAGCTTTGTTGCAGATATGTAAATGAAAAGCGACAACACCATGCCACAACCACGTCAAAAGCATTTTGTATAAAAACAAGTTCTGACCAATAACATATGGCCAACACAATGAGTCTGTGGCCAGAACATAGTTCATGGAAAAAATGAAAAAAACAGTGCGACCAGCAGGACTTTATATTGACGAAGAATTGTGAATTATTGAATATTTTAAGAATGTGTAAATAAAAAGACTATTGGTGATTGACTGTTTTTTATTTTGATACTATGTACATATATAATAAATAATCCTGATTGTTTCATAATAAAGTATTACAATAGCCAATGTCTTTATTGGTAGGAGAGTAGAAAGTATAGGTAATAAAGTGTATAAGCTATCTCCATTCTAAATTTCATCCAAATCAAAGAAAATTACCAAAAATCTGAGGCAGGGGTCGAACTCGGGACCTCGTTATTAGTAAAGAACTACTGAGAGGTTTGACCACTGGTCTAACCTATACAGTAAACGAAAGGACGAAATTAGCAAATGTTTCGTGTACAACAAGACTATTTTCTATGTGTCCGTGAATAATTCGCTGCCATACACCACTACCGCCACGATATTGTTTGGCACAAATAATAGTGTTTTGAAAACTAAAACACATCTGAAATATTGCTGGATACATAAAACATATTACGCCATTACCGGTAAACATAATTATTATTAAAATAATATGCACCTGTTCATTCATAATAAAATAAGATGCGTTAATTAGAAACAACGCCATCTATTGACGCTGGGCTGCTAGGCGGACCGCAAGCAACCACCTTAGATGCGTTCTAATGACATACTTTATGTCTACGTGTGCGTGTGTAAGTACGTAAATTTGTGACACCAGCAGTAAGAGAAGCGTTACGAGTAATTTATTAGTTTATTTAATGAAGATTTGGGTAATTTACAATTGAGTAACGCTATAAAACGCGCGCTTTAGTGTTTGGTTCAAATAAGATTGTTATTTTCGACGTAAAAAAATAATTTAGGTAAAAAATGACATCAGCGCCATCTCTTGACAACATAGCGTGATGAGCTCTGGGATCATCCACCTTAAAGAGCTTGGATAAGTCACCTGCCTCATAAGATTTTTGATAAGAATCTGAGTGCCTACCAATCGAAAATCTACAAAGAGGAAGTTTCAAACAGCAATTACCCGCAGTAGTGCATTTATTTGCTGTATTTGATAGTTCTATAGAAACTTGAAATTTACATTCGCAAGCTCCTGAACTTCTACGAACTAAACAGAGGGAGCATAGGTCTAGCTTAAGCGTTCAAAGATTAGCCATTGTATTGTGAATACAATTTGATTGAAACAAATAAATTAGACCTTTTTGCGTTAATTATATATTGGTAAGAAATAATTCGGGAATAGGATTAAAATTAAATTACACATTCGTCCGGAATAAGTACATGTTTATATTCCACTACATGTGCCTCGCAATTTCGCCCATGTGGGGATAGCACAGTTTTTTTTATTAAAACATTTCGTAATAAAACAAACTCGAAGATTACTTTAAAGTTCCTATAAGTAAACTAAAAAATTTTCAGAATAGTTTCAGAGATTAGCTATAACATATTTATCAATCACATATAACATATTACATTTTTTTTTCAATGGTTTTTTAGCTCCAGACTCTCAACTGGGCTGAAATAGCTCAAGATAGAGAAGAGTGGCGCTCTCTCGTTTCGGAGGCCAAGACACACTTTGGGTCGCTGAGCCATCGGAGTTAGTTATATTTATCAATAAATTTTATTTCTTTACAATATTTACAATACGTCTGCGCTCCGCGCTTACAGGTTTCACCGCGGGAACCATTTTACGGTAGCCGGTTGAAAAGTAGCCTGTGTGTATGTGTTAATCCAGGGTATAAACTATATCCATTCCATATTACGTGATGTGATGTGAAGTTTAGTAATTATAATGTCTAGTGCACTCAAATTCTCAATGTATATAGAAATAATATCACAAATACCGCAGTATACCGCAGTCACCGAGCATTTGGGTACAATATATTTACGAAAATAATATATGTATAAAGTTTCTTATTTTATGGCTAGTTCAATGATACGATGGTATTAATAGAACTCCTTGTTTAGTAGCAAAAGAGCTCTTTGTGAAAGAGATTGTCTGTGAAAGTACTACTATACCTGTTTCGAACGCTAGGCAGCATTGTTGTGCTCCAATTCAAATAAAAGGGCACGGGTGCCGGTGAAGAAACAAATAAGATAGAAAAGAGATTAGTCTAACATATACCTATAGGACAAATACAAATAGAAACATTTTATTTTGTTTCTATTATACAATATACACATATACTTATTGATTTAACTTTCTGCACAAATTGAAAAGCAAGAAAAGATTGATCAATATATTACCACGAGTAACGTAACTAAAATTGTAAATCTTTAGGTATATCTGTTACACTAGAGAATAAACGAATCCACATTCAATTAAAGCATCAAAAACATTATCGTTTCATTCTGTAGGGATTTTGCAATTTAATATTCAAAACTACTCAACTAGTATTGCTTTCATATATGTACCATAGGCGAAATATCTACCAGGTAGCGTAAATGAATGCACGTCTACGCGAACTAATTGAACCGGGCAAAGAGAAAGTAAAAAAAACTATTGCAACGAAGGCAAAACAAAGGGGTGGGTGGAAATGGGTTTTTGTAGCCATCACCAGCCATCGTCCCGTCTGACGAAACAGCAATGAATGGCGTGAATCGACTGTTTTGTTTGGGCGCACGTTTTTCGATTAACTAGTTAGTGAACTTCGGGAAATTATTCTTAAGTTTAATTACTTGAGTAAGTAAATATAACAAGAACCTATCTAGTTATTTAACGACTTAGGAGCTACAAATTATATCATAAAAAACTAACATTCGATATTTTCAAAAAACTGGCATGATGCAAAAAAGCATTATTACCACAGATTAGCTTTTTTACGTTTACAGTGAGCGGTCTTATCACTCAGAGGGATCTCTTCTGGGTAACCTAAGGATGGAGAAAGATGGATTAAGCAAATTATATTATGACTAAATAATTACATATTCTACATATATAAATAAAATTACAAGTTGCACCCCGCGGTTTCACCCGCGTCTTCCCGTTATCCCGCAGGAACCTTTTTCCGGGATAAAAAGTAGCCTATGTGTTAATACAGGGTATAAGCTATCTCCATTCCAAATTTCATTCAGATCCGTTCTGTACTTTTTGCGTGAAAGAGTAACAAACATCCATCCATACTCAAAAACTTTCACATTTATAATATTATTAGTAGGATACTTTAAAGAAAACAATACTATGCACAATATAACATTTATAAAAGTAAACATAATCTACGTAAAAGTATAAATTGTTAAGCAGCATAACATAGATTCTGATGTAACAATGCCAAAGAAAAACACAAAGCCCTTTCCCTCGTCGGGCTGAACAAGGTGTGATAATACTTATTTTACGACTTGACCTTGCAATATCCCATTATCCAGTTTCATTTGACCCCGGGGAAATGTTACTAAAAGTAATATAAAATCTAACGAGCCAGCACTCTGCATTACGGCTACGATACACGAGCTTACAACACGACGTTTACGTGTTATATATTTAGTAGATACTTTGAGAGAAAATAAAATCGTTTAGTTCTAGTAATCGGTTCACTCAGCGATCCGTTCATAAGAATCGTATATAAGTAAGAATCGTACAATCGGTTCTTACATTCGAACTAATCGAATTAGTGAATAATCGGAAACTTTATCTCGATGTCGGTGTGTTATTGTATATCAATCCATCTATACTTTATCATTACTGATATGTATTATCTATGTACACTAAAAAAAAAGAAAAAAAAATATAAATGCGAAATTAACTCGGTCTGTATATTTGTTTGTTACCTTTTCAGTCCCAAACCGCTGAACCGATCTTGATAAAATTTGTAATGGAAATAGTTTGGAAGGGATAGATACTTTTTGTCGCGATATACTGTACTACTACACGAGGATGAAACCGCAGGGCACATCTTGTATGTAATATTTGTATTTGCTCCCAAATGAAATCCCCGCGCTAGCTATGGGCCCTGGCTTACCCCGTTACCCCCTCTTAAATAAGGGGTTTCTCTTTGCCTCTGGACCGGTCGTTAGTTGTTAGCCTTTGTCGAGAGAATTTTTTAAAATTTGTTTTGGTTTTAATGTTTTGTTCCGTAGGTAATTACGGTTCACGTCTACAGGTGCTCCGGGCCGCCTACGAAGCATGTGTAAATTAGTTTCAACTTTCCACACTTAGGTATGAAAGGCTACTAATAAATTAACGAAGGTTTTACCGGAAAATTATCTAAAGTAGGTATTATAGGTGTGTACCGGCAGAGAGCTAGTTTTCAATGCAGGGCAGCACTTTAAAAAAAATCTTTTCTTCTCATAATTTCAGTTAACTAATGGTGAAATGTTCCCTGTAAAATGTAAAAACATGAGATTACGAGTAGAATTAGAATTTGACCAAGTACCTAGGTACTTATGGAGTGTGTTCGGGTAGACGAGCAGAATGACTTGAGAGTCAGTTTCCACCAGGCGCAGTTGTATCGTAGACCAATCGTCATATAACCTCAGGTGACGTTTTGTAGTCAAACGCTACCCAGTAAGTCAAAAAAGGTACCATCCTTACTTCCTTACTTTCCTTACTTACATTTAATATGTATTATAAATGCGAAAGTAACTCTGTCTATCTGTCTGTTACGCTTTCACGCCTGCAGAACCGATTTAAATGAAATATGGTACAGACATAGTCTAGAGCCTGAGAAAGGGCATAAGATACTTTTTATCGCGATAAACTGTAGCCCACGCGGGTGAAACTGCGAGGAACAGTTAGGTAAAATATAACTAAAAGAAGCTGAAAATGTAAAAGAACTACTTTGGTTTGTCATACCTTCGTGCTACGCGTCGTGTCATCGTGTGTAAATAGCGTAACACACACGGAAATCCCGGGCGGAGAGATGTAAAGATGTCGAGCGCGGCTGCGGCGGATGCTAATTATAATTACGCGCGCGTCATCAGGAGGCTTCCACGAGTCTGTCTCACGTACGCGCGATTGTTCCACGCTGTAGTTGATGGCAACCAGCTAACGACCGGACTTTTAAAAACATTTTTTGTTTCGAACACGGAACTTTTTGCACTATTTGCGTCCTAGGAGATGAATTGAAACTTTTTAAATGTGTTTCTCTTGAATGGGTTAACCACTGCAACACAACCGTGCTTCGGAGTTCCAGCGGTATCTTTCGTAACCTATGTCGGGGGCCTTTGGGCGGCTTGAGAACGCTGACAATAGAGTTGGCTCTAGCGTAAAAGAATAAAGTTCAATAAAAATTATGCACCCTAAAGTGGCAAACATATAGTGGTAGAAAAGAGGCGTTCCCGACCCAGAAGGACTCTTTCAAAAACTTCCTTGAAAGACTACATTTTGTAGCACTGCTGAAAACCTTGTGGAGGGAAAAATGAAAACCTTGTGGAGGGAAAAAATTTACATATTTTAGACATAAGTAGGTAATTAAATAAATACATGCGATGTATCTTATTAACCGGTCGTAGAACTGTATGCAAAACACTATTTTCCAGACCTGCTGGTAGCAATTCACTAACTCCGTTATCTAGCATCAAGGGACTTGGGGGACAAACGATACTCTGCAAAAAGAAATAACGATTTTTCATATAGATTGCATTTTGTTTTACGCCACCAAGATGTCTTTACAGACGATTAGACTGACTGACGGACAACAAAGTGACTCTATAACGGTTCCGTTTTTGCCAATTAGCCCTAAAATCGAAAAATACACTATACAGCCGCCATTCCTCCTGTTATCGAGTCTAGGCAAATAGCTAAAGTTAGCGCTTAACCGCAGAGTAATTAATCAAAACAGCCTCCGCGTAGTGTTTAAATTGATGAAGATCGCGCACAGCTGCGGAGTTGAGCTCTGGCTAATTGGATTCTAAGGTTAGCCGGGATTCGAGTTCACATACCCATGCAGTTTCAAATCACTAATGTCAATATTATGATAATATTAACGATGAAACCATATCTTGATGGCAGGACATTTTCTGGTCGCCAAGCACCTATCGGTGTGTACAGCAACCTCACTTGAGAGCCAATTTCCAACGCCCTCCGGTTATATAGAACTTTTAAAATTTGAATTATCCATTCGTGTTCTTTTTAATTAAAAAAGTCACTCATCGTTTATCCAATCACAATTTTCTTACCAGAAAAGTTTTATTCTCAGACAATAAATAATTCAAAGACAAGTCAAAATTCGTATTTATCAAAAAGGTACACAAGGAAGGAACCATTAATTAAATATCAATATAACCATGAGACACTTCTGAAAGATATTATTTATATTCCATTTGATTGACATGATTTCCTTTCTGTATGAAAGCGGAAATGTAGATTCAAAACATTATCAGATTCGTAACCAACTGTGCAAGCTAATCAATATGTAATGTTTCTCGTTTCGAACATTACTCAAGGCCTTTGATAGCGTAACGCAAATAATGTAATGTACAGCGTAATTTAACATTCGTGACAATGCCTACTTCAAACTGAGCACTGGGAGCCTTGTCTAATTTATATAATAATATGACGATTTTATAAAGCAGTTTTTATTTTTCAAACAAATGCTTTACGTTATCTCATTTTACGTGTTTTTAAAGATTACTGACTATTTGGGTGGCTTAGAGCTAACTTGCCAGAATAAGTGACGAAATAAGTTGGAAAAGCCAATAACAAGCCTCCATAACTTGGAAACGAAAAACATAAACATGCATAGTATTAATGCATGCGTCCTATTTATAACTTTAAGAAAAATATAAGATTTTATCGGTTTCCTAGTGACACCTTCCGAAGGGAAAAGTGATGCTGTTTGTGAAACAAATCAATTGTTGAGTTAGGCTTTGTGAGACTGACGATCGTCAAACATAGGAAAATTTTCCGGAAGGTCAAAACGTGGGGAAAATGATACCAACGTAATAATAAAACTGCGCTTGTAAGATGGGCCCCGCAAAATACCGAGCATAATTAAAGCAGTTCAAATCAATGTAAAACAAAAAAAATATGTGAAGTGGTACTTGGAACTGCTGTACCTACATTTGATACTCCCAAAGGCTTTTCAATAAATCGTTCAGAGCTATTTATTTTGTATATAATTAATCGTACTAGGCACAATATATTTGGCAATGACGCATATAACTTAAGATGCGTCATCAAACAACCTGTAAGCTATGTAGCAGATATGTACAGATATTTTGTTAATAAATAGTTTTTATAAAAAAATTGGTCTTAAAATAAAAACTTTTTCGTCAGCGTTTCTTTGCTGGCGTAATCAATATGATGCATATAATGGAGTGGATGTCACGCTGTCTGTCTTGCATGAATTTACGTAAGCCACTCATTATTTACTTAAAATAATATTTACAGACAGATCTTGATAGAAAATAAAAAACCGGTCAAGTGCGAGTTAGACTCGCGCACCGAGGGATCCGTACAAGCTTGTTTTTTGGTTACCAAAAATTTTTTTTTAATATTTAGTTATCAGACTTTTTCCTTTACATATGCTGTAAGACCTTGCTGCTAAATGCCAAATTTCATGATTCTATGTCAACGGAAGTACCTTAGGTTTAGATTCCCTTGTGTAATCGAAATATATGCGACATAGACACTCGTGTCTTTTGATCGTGTTGACTTATATACATGTTTGATTTTTCATAGCTAAAAGGGACCGTAAAGACAAGTATTTGACAAAAATTTCAACTTGATGTCTCAACGCATTCTTGAGAAAAAGGGTCTTGCTTGACAGAGAGACAGACGGACAACAAAGTGATCCTATAAGGGTTCTGGTTCTGCTTTTGAGGTACGGAACCCTACAAACACTGACGGCCGAAATTAATAATCGATCCGTTATCTGCGGTTTTGGATCGATATGACATGTCATAATATGTCATTTTAGTACTAGGATGTGACATATTACTACTAAAATGACACATTATGACATGACATATCGATCTAAAATCGCGGATAACGGATCAGGATCGATTATTTATTATTTCGGGCGTAAGTATACCTACCTAGTTTATAATATGTTTAAACTACCCTATTTAGATCACACACAAAATCGCAGTGAATCTAGGTCATTGCACGCTGTGTTCCAAGGAAGAGTTTCGCAAGATTGCCTCATTAGGTGTTTTTACTATCTCTACCTACACCGTGAAGGGTCTCTTGTGCTCTGAATGGGTGATTCGTCAATCGGCAGTGCTTCATTGTGTGGCGTTAATTACCGTCGCTGGCACGTCACGCGTCCCGTGATATGATGAAGTGACACGCTGGCGATGTACGCTCTTCATTCTAATGCTTAACATCCATATACGTGTATGGGTATGTGTAAGTGAGTACTTATTGATTAATTATTGTTGTGTAAATAAACTGCGTTGTTTATGGAACAAAAAGTTATTATATGGTAGAAATCGTTATGTGTGGCACATCACCACTACCCGTCCATGAAGTACAATATTATTTGTATGATTGTTTAACTTAAACAATACGAAACTTTATGGGCGTGAGCTGTCAAAAAACCATTTATATAATGGACAAAGTATAGTGAAAATTCTAAAAACGCAAAGTCAACATAATATCACCTTTTGACTCCTTTGTCGCAGTGAGTTTGACTCCAACTTTGACTTTTGTAACTACTTTAACGGTGGTACAGGACTAGGTACGGTACAGGTAAAGTACTCCTTACTAAAGTTAAAGTGATAAAGTTCTATTTACATACACACGTAACCACAGCTAGACGTAGTTGTTTGGTGTACATAAACATACATATGTACACATGTATAGGTACATATCATCAGAAAGTTCTCGAGCTTAAAATAACTTCAACGTAGTTTATATTAAATAGAGTAGGAACGAACATTATATGATTTAAATGAAATATACACAAACAGGAGCTTCGTCGTTCAGTCTGAAATTATATAAATACTCTTGATATATCAGAACACCTTTACAGTATTATCTATTACCATTATTATTGTACCTAATATTTCAGGTTGATGCGCAGTGTACTGTGTAATGCTGCGCTGAATTTTGAACTATTTTGAACGACACTGAACTGTATTGGCATGCCATTGAGAATGATTTGCTCGTCTTGTAGTAAGTGACATAAAAAAAGAGCTCACACACAAAGAACGCTCCCCGCGGTTTCACCCGCGTCTTCCCGTTATCCCGCAGGAACCAAGCTAAACCTTAATCCAGGGTATAAAGCTAACTATATTCCAAATTTCATTAAAATCGGTTTAGAAGTTACAGTGATACGTGGTAACAAACATTCACACATATACACAAACTTTCGCATTTATAATATTAGCAGGATATTAGTAAGTACTCGTACGACTCGTAGGATAAACGTCTTTATATTTTTTTTATTTAGAGTCATTCAATCATTTGACCTCAGTCTGACATCTGATGGTAAGTGTTGATAGGACTTTTTTGGCGGCAATCGAATTGTCAACGTGAAAATTTTGTTTCTATTTCCAAAACTTGTGTTTCTTCGAGTGATAATGTTGTAATATTGGTGAATTATTAACCATTATGTGTTCGTTAATGTGTACGAGTGTGGGAAATTGAAATAAAGTTGTGAAAGTGACTTTTCTAGTTGTTCCAAAAAAGTCCATGTAAAGTTTAAGTAAAGCGCCAATACTTTACTTAAACATTATCCTCATCCCTTCATTTCATCATCATCATCATCATCATTTATACTTGATTCAACTCTCTGAGTTTGAAATATTTTATACTTGACACTGGCAAATACACTAACCGTGTGACGCCATAACAAAAAAAAAGTGTTGATGGAGCATGATTGCCTAGCCTAGAAGATACCTATCAGTCTTGACTTGAAGGCTCCCAAATTATTACCCGACTTCGAAAGAAGGAGGGTTATGTTTTTCAAGTGTATGTATGTATGTATATTTCTTTGGCACGGCCTGTAACCTAAATGGCTTGTCGGACATAGGGTACTTTATTTTGGCGCAGTCGGGTTTTTTGTTCCTCTTGTATAATCTTGTACTTATTGAGAAACAAAGACGCTATCAAGGTGTGGTATATTATAAAATAGTACTAAAAATACAAATACACTGGTACATTGACTGGACATACATCGCAGTTACCAAGTTGCAGAAATTACCCCTATCAGAAGCGAAGGTTCGTTAACGCGAAGGCAAACAATAAGCAAATCAAACCCGAATAGTCGCCGAAGTAATTTAGCGGGTAGTGGCGCGAATTACATGCGATCGGGGCCGCGGCTACAAGTGTTAAACTTTTAATTAGTTCCACAACTCGGCAAGAAGCATTTGTAAGGTTTCTTACTGCCTCCGAACTGGCTGTTTGTTCTTGCTTACTTTGTCGATCAATGACGTTTTGTCAAATAAAATTAGCTTGGTGGAGGATTTTCCGCACAATTATCCTAATACAATAATGAAAGAGTGTGTTTATTTTGTACTTATTATCTATGTTTTTACTGACATGGAACATGGATGGTCATGGTTTCTATGTTAGATTATGGGTAATGGGTTTGACCTTTGATGACCTGGCTCAAATTTAGCAACCTATACAAACAATGTATTTTTTTTTCTAATTAATAATGCCGTAATTAACTCGTTTCACATAGTTTTGCTAACATACACTTGAGAATGCAGCGCAGCCATCTAGAGTAATTTAGCTTTCGAATTCAAGTAAAAAATTCAAATTTTAAACAAAAGCCTACGCTTGCGTGCGTGCGTGCTACACTTGTCGACCGCATCATCTCTTGGCATCAGGCGATTAGCGTTAGCGGTCAAATGCGCTACTTGCTATTTACATTTCAATTTTTTTCGTAAGGCTTTACACCGCACTGCCTTGAAAATTTACTTGAAGTTTCAAGTAGGTAATAGTTATTAACGTAAGCGAGTATTGCCTTGTGGGTCAAATTACTAGCTATTTATTCATTATCTTCGAAAGAAAACACTCTTAACGATCTATTTTCAATTGAGAAGTTCGTTTAATCCTAATTTACAATGTTGCAAATACTGCATGCAGAAACGAAATGTCTTATTGCATTTTTCAATGAAACCATTTTCTGGTGAACACCGAAAATTTGCAACAGCTACGGGAATGCTAGATTTTTCACTTCAAATGGAATACAAAATTTGATAAATCCATATGTGAACAGTGTCGGTAAGTGAATACAGGAAATGAGTTCTGAAAAATGCGTCGAATATGGCGGAATTTTGGAAAATAGGTATTCTGTTAGCAGCTGTTGCGCGTCTGCCCAACATGCGGAATTTAAATTCGCTAGGTGGTGGGCACCAGAGAGTTTGTTTGAGAGTAAAAATTAACTAATAAAATTATCACTAAAACGACAGCCGTTTTAATTTTAATGTACACACACACATGATGCTACACTACACAATGTTAATATACGAAATTACTACTCTACGTATAAAACGGAAGTGTAGGTAACTAACTAACTATATTATGTATATCTTGTATAATATGATATCTTGTTTGTTTTCTTTGTTGATGGTCTCTATCTTAATTCTCATTCTTTTCTACATCAAAGAACGTTTTGTGTTCATACACTAGTCCCGTTCCCTTGCGCTCCTGTAATCATCATCAACAGCCTGTAATAATGCGCTGCTTAAAAAAGGCTTCTCGCGCGCCACTGAACCCGATCTTCGGCTCTTCCCAGCCAATAACTGCCAGCTAGTCCAGTGTGCCAGTGTGGTATACAATATGTATATCGTATCGTACTGCCTGCGTGAAGTATATTTATGTACGTATATATATACTTTCTTTAAAAAGTCCCTAACATCTTTCATCATTATCAGCCTATTACGTTCCCACTTCTGGGACTCTCGCCTTCTCTCAGAGAGAGAGAGTATGGGCCGTAATCTACCGCGCTGGCCCAGGGCGGGTTGGTAGATGTCGCATGCCCTTGAATGTTGCAGTTCTTGGATATGCCGGCATGACATGCCTAACATCTTTGCGAAGAACATTATTACCAAATTATTCATTTATACCAGATCATGTAAATTTCTGTAACAATTTCGGAATTTTCAGTTTCTCTGTTTTTGTTGTGGCAGGGCGAAGTTTTGAACTATGTACTCGGTCGTGGTATCAATTCAAATTTAGTATCCAATCTGAGACAGCAGTTAGTTATCGGATAAAATCAACAAAATGTTTCTTTATTCACTAACATAAAAATATAAAAAGAAAAAATATTCGCCGCAACTGAAATTGCCGCTTTTGAGATTTATGACCATAATATACAGGACGAGAGTGATAATGTCCTCGGGTTGCTGGCAAATAGTATTTTTATACGGAGAGATAGGTGCGATAAGTTTAGTTCTCTGTTAGCCACTTATTATTTACCATAGACCCTTTTTCAGGACCACTGATAGCTAATGTAATAAAAAAATATTTTTTGAAAGACATTGGAGTTATTAACTGATGGATCTATTTTATTACGGTTCTGTAGAGCTGTGAACTTTTGTTTAGTATATAGCAATAGATTGCTTCCTTTGAAATTGTACCTACAAAACCGTTTGGCGTCCTGAAATACGAGTTCTTTGTCTCTCTAGATAACAGAGTCACTATGTAATTTTTACGCGAATCGACCCAATTTATTTCAAACCAAAGCATACCTATCTTGTAAATTGAAACGTGTTTGATATCTAACTTTATGTATGTATTTCTTTTATGAGTTTATAACTAATTAAGGTTTGTTTCCCGAACACCGCAAGTTCGCATCTTTTGAAACAGATGTTCTTGCTCATTCTTCATGCAAATTGTTGTTTTATAGCAAAAAGTTTCAAATACTCTTGTTTTTTTGTTAATCGAAGCGAATTCTCTGCGTGGAATCTATGAAAACAAACGGTCTTTTGAATAATCATCGTGATTCTAGTCTCTTTTGATACGTATTATAGGTGGAAAAGAAATACACGTTCTTGTATCAACATTTGTTTTTGTTCTGGCACGATATCTTCCAAATTGGATCCAATCCTAGTCTGAACTGCATAATGAAATAACGGGAATGCGAAAATGAAATGAATAATCCTATGATGGTTAAGGGCTGTAGATGTTGTAATATAAATTTCAAGCGCATCTCGTTGTATGTAAACCTAGTGTCTCATATAGGGATCCCAACTATACCATGTACTAACTTAAAAAAATATTTGCTTCGATCGTAGGTACATACTCGTAGTTATCTATCATATACGCGTCGACTTGACCACATCCTCCTTTATTCGATCGGTTGAAAAATACAATATAATAATATATCTAAAGAAATAGTTATGCAATTTTTATGTGTGTATAAGAACAATAATTTATTATTTAAAATAAATAAATTATTCATGTCTAAAATATGTAAAACAAGAATATGTTTCTAGGAAGGCTCATTGCCATTATTCCTACCTAATACCCACGTCAGAATATTGGACCGGTATACATCCACGTTTTCTTAAAAACACTTTTATTGATCTTAGCATTACATTGATTACACAGGTGTCTGAATTAAACTACTGGCATGTTGGTAAGAGTAGCGGGTAGAATAATAATACCGGATTAACCCAAATGATCTTAACAAGGAACATCATGCGCCAGTTCACCACAAATCGATTAAATTTGTACCCAATATCTAGAAACGCATCGCTGAAGGCGCGTCAAGGCTGATAAAGTCTCCGAACAGAGAAAATAGGCCCTCCAAAAATAAGAAAACTGTAAAAACATAGTGTGTGCATTTCTGTGGTAAGTTCAGTTATGAGCCAAGCCAACACCGATGTCGTAGTTATCAAGCCTCTCGAAAGCTTCCAGCTTCCGGCATGACTTTACGACTGTTACAGCTGGCGAGAGTGAAACGAGATTGAAAAAATCAAAACATTTGTGTTCTGGCCCAAGATAAGTTAATCGATACAAATATATAAAGAGAAAAAATTTGATTGCTTGTTTGTTCCGGATTAACTAGCAGATGAAATTTGATATGGAGATAGTTTGAACCCTGGGAACGGGCATAGGATACTTTTTATTGCGATAAACTTAAGTCCACGCGGGTGAAACCGCGAGAAACAGCTACTACGTAGGCGTATTATTTTCCGCTCCGCTTATGGCATTCTGCAGTCGCCGATGTGCCGTATTAATTACTTAAATACCTACTCAAAAATATAAACATTATATCAATTATATCTACTTATTGTTATGTAAATTTTGCAGATATAGTAACTACTTGATTTAAAAAAATTTAACATTGTCTCGATGAGTGTTCAAACATGAAGGTGGTGGTTAAGTGTTAATAAAATCAATCTTTGCTAAAATGGCAGTTATTATATTTTAGTAAGTACCCACATTTTATTAATATTTGTAGTTTATTCAACGCTGTAACATATAATACCAGTTGGATCTTTCGCTTCGTTTTCTTGTTATCTCGCAGAAAACTTTTCTAAGAAAATCCTTTTTGCATTTGTAATCTGAATTTTACAAATGCGAGGGTGTGCAAGTGTGGGTCCTTCACGCCGCAATGGCTGAACGGGTTTGAATGAAATTTGGAATGAAGATAGCTTATACGCACACATACTTTTTATCCCTGCAAAAGGTTCTTATTACGTAACAGGAAAACCACGAGTGTGAGTGCGAGGCATGTAATATCTGTCCGGGGTGTTTATGAAGACGACTGTCCTGTCCTCGATAGTTTTAAAATCGGGAGTGAACCCAAAATATAATGTATATTGAAATAACTACAATATTTAGACAAATGATATCGCGAAGTTTTTTTACTGATACTAATATGTTAATTAATATATAGTTTTTTTTTTGTTATATCATCAATAGTTTCCGCAGCGCATGCGATGAAAGACAACTTTTTGCTCTTTGGGTTACATTATTGGAATTTTAGTAGGGATCCCTAATTGTTTCTAGTAATAAATATAACCTATTTAAAATAATGTAACTTATTATTGGTGAAAGAATTTTTGAAATCGGACTAGTAGTTTTTGAGTTTATTCGTTACAAACATACATAAATACAAATCTTTTCTCTTTATAATATTAGTATAGATGTATTTATATTAAGTATTATGTTGTCATGAGGTTAGGTTATTTTATGGTTTCTACGTCAGTAAAAGTATTGTCTTTGTTACAGTATTTTGTCGTTGTTTGCTACTCATATGGCGGGTAAGGAAATAAAAAGGCCCAATATAGTGTTTTTTGTTGGGGATGACATAGTAAGTATTATCAATTTTAATTATTACAGGTGGGTATTATAATAATTTTAATTTTACTGGAATAAACATAGATTTTTTTGATTGCACCTTATGCTTAGTGATTATACGGTGATATATTCGATATAACCAAAAAAGGAAAATGGCATCTCTACTTCGATTGGCGTTTTTGATATAACTAATATTGCTATCTCAGTCACATTTCAATCTTTGTAACATTCTTCATTCCTTATTCATTGCATGCTGTGTATTTGCATGTAGTTATAACAGGGCCAGTTGTGACCGCTGTGAGATGGTAGCTCATCTTCTCTTTTGGTAAAATCATAGGGTAGCTCAGCAATGCTGCTTAGCTGCAGAAATAGAGAGACGAGCTGTTTCTCAAACGATCTATTTATTACTTACAATTAAAATAAATATTAAATTGTACAAATATTTTTATAGGCGAGTATAACCTCTACCCTACATAAAGTTGTGAATCATACATTACAACGAACAGATGTATCTACGATCAATATCTACCTATAAATTAAATAACATAAAAAAAAGAAATATACCTTTTTACTATTTTTTGCGTCGAGTGGCTGGCAGTGGTTGGATGAGAAAAGCCGGAGACCGGGCTCAGTGGCGTATCATGGGAGAGGCCTATGTCCAGCAGTGGACTGATACAGGCTGATGATGATGATGATGATGATGACTATTTTTTTGTATAACTGGGAGACGATACGTGCAGGTCGCTTGTCTGATGGTATGCATCAAGCTTTCCCATTACTTTTCAGTTTTCAGAATTTTTAACTTTAACGGTTCGAAACCCAGCGCATCAATGCACTCGCTCGTTAACCTCAGACGTAGATCTTTTTATGTCCTGTAATTTCACTGGAAACATTGTCCTATATTCCAAAACCCAGAACCCAAAATCCTTTTGAGTGCCTATTAATTAGCGTATTACCTAAATTAGTTGATCGGACTCCACTGAAAGTTTGTAAAGATGGTCTTAAGGTATGAAAATATTCATTATCACCAGCCAATAAAGGTACGCAATCGGTAGCTCGAAGTGACGTCATCAAACTCGATGGCCAGTTGTATTCAATAAGTCCATAGCCATCTCGCGTATCGCTAATATTTCCACAATATTATTTTACAGGGTTGGGACGATGTAAGCCTACACGGCTCGGACCAAATCATGACTCCAAACATCGATATGATCGGCTACCAAGGAATTATCATACCGAACTATTATACCGACTGCCAAGGGACACCTTCAAGAAGCGCCTTATTTACCGGGAAATATCCAATGAGCATTGGTAATTACGACTTCTTCTAACATCTGTTTTGTTGACTCTTTAGAAGTGATTAGTTTGAATAAGCTGGCGTAAAGTTTTTGTAACACCTGTTTATACGTTTAAGTAACCATGTAGTTGTAATTGCCAACGTGTTTAATTCGAGACAAACAAACAGTGATCAGTTATTTATTTCATTATATCTTAGATCTTACAGGGAAGCGTTTGGCTATATGTCACGTGATGATAAATGATGATGTAGTCAAAGGAACTAACTCACTAGAGCTGCCCGACCACGCAAGTCGACATCACTACCACTGAGCCATCAACGGTTCTCATTTATCCAATTGGATTTAACAATAGCATGTACTTTTTATTGGATCATTTGTAATTGGTATATGTAAGATTAGTATAGGTACATTATGTACTATTACTGTTAAAGGATCCATAGTTTAAAACAATCGATCCACACAGTCATAATGAAACTGACCAGTGATTTATTTACAGGAACCCAAGGCCCATCAATCAGAGCGGCCGAAGATCGAGGTGTTCCGATATCCGAGCGACTATTGCCCTCTTACTTAAAAGATTTGGGTTACGTTACGCATTTGGTTGGAAAATGGCAGCTCGGAAAATCGAGGCCACATTATCTACCGATGAACAGAGGTTTTGATACTTTTTACGGCTTCACCTGTGGCAGCGTGGATTACTATACCTATAATCACGTGGAGGTTAGTCAACCACACATATTTCTACGGATATAAATAGCTATTGGCTCAGGAAAGGTGTTAGGTTAAGGAGGTCCCGCGTGCCCACTGGCAACAACCCTGATTATGCATAAGAGTGTCCTTTGAATGTTACTGCTCACTGAAATTAAAACTTCGTGGCAGAACAGAGGTTGAATTTTTTTTTTTTAATAGTTTTTATTTAGGTAAGCATTTTAGCCACAAGACTACCTCACCTCACCTGATTTTAAGCAACAATTTGGTCGATGGTGGCGTTATAATATCTGGATTTGGAACTTGCTCTCAAGTGACGCTGCCAAAAAGTCCATAAGACACAAATAGGTAATTAGCGACACTATATTAATTTGAGGGCTACAAGTCTGTCTAGATGCAATTTGATGTAGAGATAGTTTGGACTCTGGCGATAAACGTAGGATACTATTTATTCGCCGGGAATAGCCAATGAAAGGTGTATTTTCTTATTTACAGACTTACAACGACACTGAATACTACGGACTCGATTTTTTTGATAATTTTAACCCCATCCAAGACCAACGTGGACATGTCACTAATATCTTCACCGACCACGCTGTAAAATGTAAGTAAATCCATGTTAAAAGACCAACCTGCACTGGGCCAGTGTGGTAGATTACGGGCATCACAGCCCATACTTTCTCCCTGAAAGAAAATCAGTAGTAAGAACATAATAGGCATGATGATGGTGAATTACACTGCCAATATTCAAGACGGGTAGATAGGTAATCCGTTAGCTCCTACCACTATCCTAACTACCACTTTGCCTGCGTTATTCTTTAACAACTAAACTAACCTAAACTGTTAGTTCATCTAGAAAAGACTAGATAAGAAAAAAAAATAAAGACTAATAGTTTCAGGCTTGTTTTTAAAATCCAGGGTTTTTGGGCATTGGACCACTGCATCTAATCCAGGTGGATTGATCTCACTAACTGCAAGTATTTAAGTGTAGTAGCAATAGGCGAACCGACCACATCGTACCTATGGCTAACAAAGGGGGATATGATGATGAAATGTTTGTGGTTCTGGAAGATTCATTGCAAACTAATAATTTGAAAAACGTCTGTTAGCATAATAAATTAAATATGAGTGAACTTGATTGCAATGAACGTTATGATTGCAGTAATAAAGGAGCATGACACATCAGCACCACTCTATCTCCACGTATCGCACGCCGCAGCTCACATCGGCGGGGGAATGGTTAACCTGCAGGCGCCGGATGAAGATGTCTCCCAAAATAAACACATCGCGCACTCTGCTAGAAGACTTTTTGCAGGCAAGATAGTTTTATTTATCTATTTTATATCATCTAACTAATACAAAACAAAAGATTCAAAACTTGAAAGTTACTATGATTAACTAGCTCGAGAACTAGTTTTAAAAAACACACGATATATCGAAGTTCAGTATTTAAATAATAAATAAATTAATAAATTATCCAATTCATGACAAACTATTTATTATAAGTTTATGTTTTCAGGTTTAGTGACGGGCCTTGATAAAAGTGTAGGACAAATAATAGCGGCATTAGGCGAGAAAGGAATGCTTAAGAATACTTTAGTTATATTTTGTGCAGACAACGGAGCAGCTTCTATAGGAGTATCCCGAAACTATGGCTCTAACTTGCCTCTCCGGGGGACAAAAGGGACCCCTTGGGAAGGTGCTGTGCGATCTACGGCAGTATTGTGGCACGCAGACATTAACCCAAACGTATGGAAAGGACTCTTTCACGTCACCGATTGGTTACCAACTTTACTAGCTGCAGCTGGAGGCAATAAAATTGAAGCTATTGATGGAATAAATCAGTGGAACTCTATCGTTAAAGATGAGCTGCCGGGAAGAAATAATACTTTAATAGCTGTTGATGACTTGCAAGAATGGGGTGCCTTTAGAGATGGAGACTTCAAAATCATTGTCGGTTCTGTCCCTAACACATGTGGATATTATGGCCAAGAACTAAAAAAAGTAATAGATAATGCGAATAATAAAGCACCGATTTACGTAGACAAGTTGTTAGAATCCAAAACATCAGAAGTATTTAGAGACTATTTAGAAATTGGATTAGATGTCTCATATGCACTCGAAAAACGCGACTTATGTAATCTAAATAAACGAATAACCAAATCGAATGATACGGCAGTGAAAACTGAATTTTGCATACCTACAAAAAGTAAGTTGTACATCAATTCAGATATAAATAGGTATTAAAAGAATTCTCCGTTTATTGAATGTTTAATTTTTCAGGCAAAGGATGTCTATACAACATCACTGCGGACCCGACAGAATCCCATGATCTATGGGACAAGTTACCTGACATCGTTTTACACATGGAAATCCGGTTTCGATTACTTTGGTCCAAACTTGTCCCCAGAGGGCCACCTACGTCTGACTTAAGGGCCGATCCTGCTCTTCACAATTACGTCTGGTACTGGTGGCTCGAAAACGATGATGAGTCACCGGCCCCACTCACTGTTAGATTGCTCTACCCTATGACATTAACAGTCGACGAAATTAAATACTTCTTCGACATGAATCTAGTGGTCTTCAAAGATAAATTCCACGAGTACTTGACGACCTTGACTAGTTCTTTGATGGAGAGCGTTGGCTCTCTTTTACCTTAACTTCTTACAATTTGAAGTTAAATCCTGTAGAAAGTTCGTGTACCTCTTACATTGTTTGTATCCATTCAGTTTTAGTGTCATAAAGAAACGTTACGAAGTTTGTGAGATGGAGCGCAGCGCGGTGGCTTGTTGGCGCGACCTCGAATAACGAATTTTATGGACCGTCGGTCGAGGCATTTTGTCTCCGCTCGGACGGGCGCCTTTGATCAGGGCCCAGGGCGAGTATTAAAAAGGAAAATTGGTCAGCTCTTACGGTTCGCATGACTGAGAGTACACCCTACGTAATTAGAGGTACTAGATACTATATAGCCGCTATATCCATAGTTATTCACGCACAGGCGGTGGCCTTAAAATCAAGAAATTAATTAATATTGATTTTATTTTTATGGCGTATATTGTTGGCAGTCAATACATAATAGTAAAATGTAGATAAGATATTGTTAGCGTACAAATAAAATTACCTCTTTAAAAACAGACTTTTTATTTTAATTTGTCAATATGATAAATTTGGACTACTGATTAAAAACGCTTTCAAAAATGGGTTCTTTGTTCAGAATTAAAAGTTTTATCTGGCTTTACATTTTATTACAAAATATCTGCACTAACTTGATTACCACTGCTTCTTTGAACCGCACAGTGAAAGCCAAAGCAATTATACCAATTGTAAGATCATGGATTTAAAATAAGTTATAATATTATATATCATTACGTATACAGTATAACAAGCTGTAACGAGGATGCTGTCTGGAAATTAAGATAAACAAATTATAAAATGTACAGTACTTCCTAAATCAATATTTTCCTCTACCTATAAAATAATAATAATCATGTTTACCGGGCATTTATTCTAAATACTAGTAACAATAGCTCGTCGGAACCTTATTCGATTTAGGTCTAATGTACTGATCCAATCATTTTGTCATTCGTCCTAATCTTAAATACCAATAATAATCTTAATATTTAGACTACATACAGCGTGCAATCTCATTATCTTGTTAAACAATACATCATTGTCCCCACATACTTGTGCACCGTCTGACTAAGCGTCGAGATATGTGATTTCTGATGAATATAAATATACGCTTACAAAACTAACGCAAAGAGCCATACACTTCCGTTTGAACTTATAACGATGGAAGTTGAAAATATTTTAATTCTGATCAAGTTACTAAGCTTCTTATAAGTTTGTATACTGTGTACTTAGTTTGAGCTTGAAATGACTTTTTGGATAGTGGATGTTCAATTTAAAAAGGTACTTTAGTGAAAAATCAGTACCAATTTCCAATTTAATTTTAATATTTCACATGATGTTAAATCAGTCTTACCAATGAAAATTTTTAGGCGACCGTGTATATTAGAAAAAAAAGCCGTGTTTATATGGAAAAATACCAATGGTGGGCCGTGTCACTGTTTAAAATAAGGAAAAACCTTAAGAAACAGCGCCATTTGTCTACTGTTTGCAAATCTGCTACTGCAACAGGGTTGCAGCCGTAGACCGTGGATTTTGTGATTCTTTGGCCTGAAAGCCGTAGAAGACGTTAATTGCCGTAGCATGTGATCCGAATGTGGCCACGCTACGCCCGGACTGGGCGCAACTAACAGACGCTAACGAAATCCAAAGCATGTTGATAGTTTGTCTAAAAGAAGAGTTTATCATCGAAAAGTTATCGCTGGCGCGAGCTGTTTTGGCACAAAGCCAGGCTCTGGTGCGCTTACTAACAACTTTATTATGCATTACCCGGTGTCGTGTGAACCTAAATAAGCAACTGTTCACTTGCCAACTTTTGGCTTTACATTTTCATTAGCTGGTCTGTCATCGCTGTAGGGCAATTAACACTTGATGGCCGCAGCTTTTTATGAGCCCGCATCGTGTTCGCGAGCTGATACGAAGTACAAACAAGCCGAGGGCTACGTGGCTGACTAAACTGAATTTAGTCCAATGTCAAGCTTTTTTTTACTAGAATTTTAGTTTCAAACTGGATATTTACCATGTGTTTGTTTATTTTTAACTTTTTATAGGGTATCGTTTGACCACAAGTTACTTGATGTTTGATGTTACACCTGGGTAAGGAGCGGTCTATACAATTAAACCGTTTGCTATTATCGTCAATTTTTTGTCTCCACAAAAGCTACTAAAAATGATACAAAAAAATCCAAAACTAAATAATACCTAAATAAGTTTATTGTATACTGGTTAACAATACAAATAAGCAAGGAATAATATTTAGACAGTAGGTACCTACGCAACCTCACTTGTAACACAAGATGAATATGCTCGACTTTGATCCGCCCCTCCGCGAATGTTAAACTCATCATTATGTAAATTCTATTAAAATCCTTTCACAGATAAACGATAAGTGTATTAAAATTTGTGAGTTAAATCCCTATTATTATAAAAGTTAAAGTAACGCTCTGTCTGTTTCTTTTTGAACCCTGGGAAAGGACATAGAAAATCTTTTTTTTTAGCCTTGAGAAAAGAGATGAGATGAGATACAATTTAAATTTTCTCATTATATTGTTTATAGGTTACCTACTTCAGCCAGGTAGAATTGTTTTGACGCGAAATACTATCGGCTTACTTGCCAGAATGCATGGGTTATGATTATAACATCAAAATTATCAAATACCACCACAGATAACAAATACACAAGATAAACTGAAGCAAAATAGAATCACGGTTAAATTTGTAATTTTTTGAATTATCTTATGTTTTGGGCCCGATTGGCGTTGCATTAAAAGTTCGACACGTAGTATTGAAGTGTTAAACTGCAATACGAATAGTGCGATGCCCAACAACGTGACTCACTGAATTAATATTACACGAATAGAAGCTCCAAACAACGATATACGCTGGTTAAGCCGTGCTCTAATTTACCCGATCTGTTTCTATCTAATTGGAATCTGTGTTTGCGCGTCGCCAAATATAGACACTTGCATTTTCAAGGGATTATCGGCTTCGTATCTTTAAGTTATAACTAGTTGCGCCCCGCGGTTTCACCCGCATCTTCCCCTTATCCCGCAGGACCTTTTTCCGGGATAAATAGCTTGTGTTAATCCAGGGTATAAGTTATGTCCCTTCCAAATTTCATCAAAATCAGTTTTGTAGTTACGGTGATACGTGGTAACAAACATTCACACTCAAACTTTCACATTTATAATATTAAATGGGAAGGATTAATCTCCCTATGTTTTCTTTGTAGTCTGTTAGGTTTCAAATTTCTAAGTTAGTTTCTGAGATCTAGATATTTATTTACAGACGTAAGTCAGACGACTAGGCTAGCGTTTGACGTTTGATGGAAAGCGACGATGTGGCCGAAGGTGTAGCACGCTTGCTTAGTATAAACACCTATTCACTCTTGACTTTAACTTTTCACCGGTTTGTACTTTTCAGGAAAAACCGATCATGGTCCACTCTTTGCAGTTCTTAATAAGAAAATTGATAGAGATTATCTGAAACTTCCAGAATGGTATTGTAGAATCTCTATTAGAAATTGTAAAGGCTGTGCGAAATTAATACAAGAATCATCATTTAGCATTTTTTTTATAATCTTAGGCAAATAATAATATGTAAAGTGTTTTTTATTAGTGACTAGCTGCAACCCGCGGTTTCACTCGCGGATGATGGCGGATGCTTGCTTAGAAAATATCTATTCATTCTTATCTTGAAGGCGCCCAATTTCGATTTTGTTTTCCGTATAAATGTCATCATCATCATCATCATCAGCCCGTATCAGTCCACTGCTGGACATAGGCCTCTCCCAAGGTACGCCACTGAGCCCGGTCTTTGGCTCTTCTCATCCAACTACTGCCAGCCACTCGGCGCAAATCGTCGCTCCACCTTGTCGCAGGGCGTCCTACGCTACGTTTGCCAAGTCGCGGTCTCCACTCAAGAACACGTCTACGCCATCGGTTGTCGGTTCTGCGGCTTATATGACCAGCCCACTGCCACTTCAGCTTGCTAATTCTGTGGGCTATGTCGGTGACTTTAGTTCTCTGACGGATCACCTCATTTCTGATTCGATCCCTCAGAGAAACCCCAAGCATAGCCCTTTCCATAGCTCGCTAAGCAACTTTAAATCGGTGGACTAGTCGTGCCGTGAGTGTCCATGACTCAGCTCCGTATGTCATAACAGGTAGGACGCACTGGTTGAAGACCTTCGTCTTCAGACAAAAAAAATAGATGTACCTAGTAGCTATATAGAGGTACCGTACCTCTAAGTATTAAAATCCAGGACCACATTTTGGCAAGTTCATTATTTTCTTGGAAACTTTTCCGCTTTATATTTAGACTAACAAAGTTAAGCTTTTCCGTCCCAAACAGTATTTGTATTTGACTTATTTCACAAGTAATGTCATTTCTTTTTCGTTTACAATTTTCTATCTAACCAAATCTCGCCTAAACAATGGTTCTGGCATGTAAATAATTGTTATCAAAACTGAGTAACCTAAAATATAAGTAAATTAAAAGCAATGTTAAGCATATTCTTCTGTATGAAGGTACTATTTGTTTTTATGGCCAGTCTACATTTATATAACTAGTGACCCACCCCAGCTTCAAACGGGTAAGCAAATAATTGCGAAATGAAAGCACACATTTCTCAGAGTTTCATATAAATTCGAATGATATAAAATATGCTACAGCCAAAATGCTAGAATTATCAAAATTTGTAGGAGCAATGATAAGAGATTTCTAAAGATATTTCTGCACGTACTTCGGTTATATTCAGAGTAGTTGCACGTAAATATTAGTATTTTAATATAGGTACTATATATTTTTAAATAAAAAAATGTTTCGTAATAGGTAGTAATGTAACAATGGAGAAATAAATACTTGTACGTTATTTATTTTTCTAGCAGCGACGGTCTTATCAAAAATGGAATGTGTGTGCCAGATGTAGGTACTACGTCATTATGGCCATATTGTTTAAATTGTAGTTTCATTTCAAAAGATTACTTTAAAAAATACCAACCAATACAATTTATTTATCACAAAAAAATATGTTTAGATGTGTATGCCTTTATTTAACTATTCTAAAAATCGGAATCTAGCATTCTTGATCCTTCACATATTTTTACTACAACACTTAAGTATAAGTAGGACCTAGTAGGCACACGAACATTGCATGTCTCCGCACATAATCCTGCCTAACCCTTAATAAATTAACCAATTAACTTGACTGATTTACACCTTGACATGGTCTTAGATAGAACAATAATATATGCATTAGTCAGTCTTAGTTGAAGTCTAAGCTATCTAATTTCGAAAGCAGTATCAAAACCATTTTGACCCTCGTGGAAATATCCGCTAGAACCGTGCAATATTTCTGGATAAAACCTTGCATATGTCATTTTTCGATCCATAAACTAATTGTAGGCAAAAAATCCGTTGCTCCATTGCTGAATGAAAGAAAATTGTAAATGCGATCGCGCTCAATCAAACGACCTGCTGGGAGTTCCTGTTCTTTTGCCGGTGTAAGGAGGTTGCAGCAGGGTCTGCTTTAAGAATCACTTTTGAAAGTGATTACAGGTTATATTCCATATACTATGAAAGATATAACAAAAATATATACTATAACAATGAACTAAAAAACCTAAACTAATAACTACAATATATTATTAAAAGAAGTCCCTTTAGGCAAGGTTCTGAAGATACTGGATATATATGAGATACATATACTATGAAAATATTTTTTGAAATTTATATTGCAATTTGACATATAAACAAACTACCAAAAACATACTTTCACATGAATAGAAGTGTGAGGATAAGGATTGGTGAAGTAATAAAAGCTTTTAATGCGAGTAGCTCTCGACAAGACTCTTCTTAATTAACGGATAACCAAAGTTATCACAAATTTAGGGAGATGGTCTAATTACTCACAAACTAACGAGCTCCTCAAATATTAATGAGCTGCGAGACGGGGAGACTTCGCGAAATCACGACGGATCACGTGAGACGTTACCTGAGTGTATTCAACTACTGACTCACGAGTACATTTCGCGGTATAATGCTTGCTTTAAATAGAAAATGCACTTACTTACTCCTTGAAGGCATTGAAGTTGCTAGGCTATTTTACATAGAATCTATCTAAAGTCTAAACCAATAGTACCGTTTGAACACACAGTAGTAGTGTAGTAAGTAATCTTCGAAATACCTGATCCGATTTTGAAAATACTTTCTTTGTTGGAAAGTCACACTATCACTATGTATCACAGGATTCACGTGCAAGTAAGTAACTTTTATTGTGATAGAATCTCCACTGTGGGGTTACAGCTAGTAATAAAAACATTATGAAAACCTAATCAACAAAGTAGTATGTGCAAAGAATGCCTAATTATAATATTAAAATAAATAAAAAACAAGGGAACCTTTCGTATTTACCATCGCTCAAAAACGGCGAAGAAAACATCGTGAGGAAACCGGCATGTCCAAGAACTATAACATTCAAGGGCGTGCGACATCTTCCAACCCGCACTGGGCCAGCGTGGTAGATTACAGCCCGTACTCTCTCTCTGAGAGAAGGCCAGAGTCCCAGCAGTCAGTGGGAACGTAAAAAAGGCTGATGATGATTAGTATCCATAGAAAAAATATTTAGCCCTCACCGCCAATTATATGCTAGACATTCGATCTTCTAGTCTAGAGTCTTTGTTACTAAACCCGTGCAGAGACTAAAAATTAAATGCGCTAGCGTTTGTCACTGCACGGTAGAGAAAGCACGGTTAGTACTTACATAAAGTGTCTCGCTAACTTCTGTTCTAACTTGAGAGAAAAGTTAACGCTTTAAGAAGTTAGAATAAACCTTACAGATACGAACTTGACTGTAACCACGTGACACTTTATAACGATAATAAAACTTTCTATGACACACTGTTTTCATTTATAAGGAATTCTGAACGTGTATTCGTGTAGGCTCCAATTTCAATCCAATTTACTTATGTGGCTTTATGGCAGAGATAATACGATCAACCTGAAAATGGAAGATAATTTTATAACCATTTTTCTCTGATATCATAATCGAAAAAATAACTAACTACTCAAGGTCAACTCTTTTCGAAGTAAAGGTTTAAAATATGTGACGTACAGTTAATTTCATAAAATGAACATAGTCTAAAGATACGTGGCAGTCCACTCGTAAGAAAATTCAACGTTCTATTATGAGAAACGTAGACTTTATTGTCAAATAGCTTGAGATTTATGCTGGCATGATAAAGTGGAAAAATAAAAAAAAATGGTGTTATAAAAATAATTTGGCAAGAGAGACTGCGATAGATACGACCGAATTATATAAAAGCATATTTTACCGCGGCTATTACACGGAAGTGCACTTAGTTACGTTCCGATGCATCAGTGTATTATTGACGGTGGAATTGACTGCTTTTTATTGAAATTAAATGCATGAATTTGTTTATGTTATTCTTAAACAGACTGTCAAAACGTAGAGTTTATTTATCTCAACGAACTTCTCTTCAGACTTGAAAGACTGCCGGAAACATATTAAGACATCATCATCTTCATTCATCATTTCAGCGGTCACCTAGGACGTACAATCGACTGGATATCAACGGCCACTTCTTGACTGTCCGAAGTACCTATGCTCGTTTCATAGTCCTATCCTTACCCATCCAATTGACGTGGAAAAACCAATTGAGCACAGCTAGAAGTAAATTTAGCTCACATATCATTACGAGTTATGATATTCTAGAGATAGAGATTAATCGAATAATTAATCACAAGACTAGATTATAGATTAATTGAAATAGAACAGATTATAGTGATACAAATAGCATCAGAGACAAATAATCCCACATTCACAGCAACCAATGAGATAGCACGTACAATGCGCGGTAGTAAGAAAACAAAGCGCAGAGAAAGTAGATGATGGTATCATAAAAAGTTGATTTCTTAGATAGGTTGGGAAACAATGGCCCATAATCGGTTCCCGTCACGTCTGCTCGAAACGACGGAATAATCAACCCGAGAACAGGTAAAAACCTACCTACCACAGCAACATCTTTTCATAACCCTTTTGAAGATCATACAAACGGTTTTTTAATATACCGACGCTGTTCGTGGCAATCGATCGAAAATAGATTATCTATCTACGAATAGATCTGCGTATGTTTTTCGACACAATGCCAATGGTGATATACACGGGATAATAGTAGGTTAGTTGTCTTTGTCGTACTTCCCGTTTTAGTTTACTACTTACTATACACTGTATCCACTTATAGTAATGTAAAAAATGCTCTAGATTTGAAATGTAGAGCAAAGGTGATCAGTATCTTCAGTAATCTTCACCCTTGTTTGTAAGTAGGTAAGTAATGAAATAGTGGAAGTGCGCTGACGGATGTTAATACACTACTTAGTGTTAGTTAATTGTGTTGAATCATCGCTTACGAAAATAATTCTACATCGATTCATTGACCTTTCGTTAATCAGTGTTGAGCTCGTTGAAATTATGGGAAGTCTATTGGAATAAGCTTAGCTTACTTATTAAGTACAGTAGTTATTTGAGAGTAGCTGATAAAAAAAAAACCCCTTATCATCTTGGTTATTCTGGTCAAATCATGGCCAAAAAATCTAGCATAGTTTTATTGAAAAAAGAACTACTTCTAGTTGATAAAGATCAAAACATATACATATTTTTAGATAGGTAAATTCTAACTACATTGAAATTTAAATTACATTGCATTCATTGAAATCAAATTTCTGTAGTTTATCGATTCCTCGAATGTTAACAGGGATCAACGTCCTCCCACATAAGCCAACCTTATAATTTACAAAAAAAAAAAATAAACAAAAGCCGTCTCTAATATTTTTAAGAAAGCAAAATAAATGTGTAAAAGCTTTACAGAAACGCTTCCGCTACCGGAAAAATGAACTTTCGCATCGCACAAATCAGTCTCCGCTCATTCCCAATAATCAGCTAAAGCTGTTTTGTAACCTTGGAACAGGAGGCATTTGACCGTTAGCGAGTTAGCGAGTACAAAAATCAGTCAAGCCTCCAGCATACGTTTAAAGTTTCAAACCATTTCGAGGCCCGGCTCGAGGGGACCCGCGAGCGCGAGCGGGACAAAAAAGGCCTGCGTCGACAGTGAGTTGGTCGGACCACCAACACTCGCTCGCCGTACCGGCATTTACCGCGCCGCATTCTAGTCCTCCGCGCGTTCCCTCTACATTGCAGTGTTCCATGTAACTCGCGAGTTCAGGACTTTGTTTGGGATGTTTTAGTGGTCTGTGACGATGGGTGGACCACTAGTGTTGTTGTTAGTGATGTGCTTCGGCCTTGCAGTCGCCGACAGGAAGCTGACTGTTGCTGAGAAACTTCAGGACGATGCAGATCTTTCTCAGGTATTTAAAACTTTTAACAACTTTTGATAGTGAAGAAAGAGGTAGATTCTTCAATTTCTTTAAAGTTTTGTTCGGCCCTAATTTTTCAACTAATTCTCAGCATTATTCTTTACCAAATTGATCTATATGAATATTTGTTTGAAGTAGAATAACTGGATGTGAGTTTTGCTTACTTTATCAGTAGTTTACTCAGAACTGGTTTTGCTTGTGACTTTTATTTTTCATTAGTGGTTTTGTAAACAAGAATGATGTTATAACACCTATTGATAAGCTCAAGAAAAATCAAACACAATACGATTACGACTATGACTCATGGACATTGTGACTATGACTAAATTTAACGGCCACAAATCTATTCTAGGCAAGTGTTGATCAAATAAAATGATATTACTACCTACAATAAAATAACGTAACGTTTAACGTATTCCTATTTGATTCATTTTACAGTAAATCGATTGTTTCATGTTCGATTGTTACGGAAAAGGTATGCCGTAAGCTCTACAGAACAGCATAATTGTTACATATTCTTGAGTCATTGTTTCCCTTGCATAATTCCATATAACAGCTGTGTTTAATTATTGCGAAATTATCGCCGTGACCAGCCATCTGGCTAACAGTGACTCACAAAGTAACCCTTAACTTGCTGTCTTCCGTTGTATATGATCACGCAACCGTCAATCCTAATTTACTATGTAACCTTTCTTATATAAGTACTCGTTAGTATACGGTCAGCGCCAATCTCGCTCAACATGATCAATTCTCCAATTTTCCTAAGCATCACGAATACTAAATGTTGCCAGTTTTGGTAGCATTTGGAGATTTTTGGGCATGATCTGACTGTACTGTCAGTCATCTAATCGCCACTTTAGAACTTTAATTTGATCTGGTTTTTAAATCTTTTGATCTTGATTCGGAATTGGTTTAAATTGGAACAATTGGGTTGGCACATCTGAATGAGAGAGGGCGTCAATTTTATCTTGTGAAAGCTGATTCAAAATCAAATATGAATCACATAAATCTTATCATAGTATGTTGAGGGTCAATGGGATATCATGGGCATGTCAGATATGCATTATTTAACAACTACTCAATGTTATGAAAATAACTTAAAAAGCGGAAGAAATAAGGTACCTTTCATCTTGTCAGCTTCTGATGTGTCTCCAAATGAAATCTTATCTAGATTTTTTATGGAAATATGTATTATATAAATTGAAGAGGTGTCAAATATTTTATGAATACGCAGAATTAATTACGAAAACGTAGCTACAAAGGAAAATACAGACGCAAAATATCTTCGTGAGATAGAAAGCCCATTAGTGTAAAATGTGTCAATGATAATGATGAATGATATTATGAAATATTACCGACCGACGACGGATTGGGCGCAATGGGCGAACAACCAACTGCAAAACATAAGGTCACAGGTTCGATTCGATTCGACCACTACTGGACAAAAATATAAGATCTACACCATAAAAAAACACATGTACCTAGGTATTTGTTCCGTGCCTGGGTGTATGTATGGATAACTCATTGATTCACACGATTTCTGATACCTTATATAGATACACACATACAGGGAATCCTTTGTGAGAGTTTTACAGTCGTAAAATCACTTTGGAGATCTTCGGGAGGTATGAAAACTCAGTTACCAGTGTTGGCCACTTTCTTTTATGAACTAATTTCATAAAATCATTCAAATGATTGCCAAACCGAAGGACTTTATAATTAACACCACACTTATATTTATCAACAAAATCTAACCGTTTCATCGTCAACAATCATCACCCTATTACGAGTGTATCCGTTTATTTGGCTGAAATTGTGCTAAACCAAATCAAGCAGAAATCTCATTAGCCTTCAATGATATTGGTAACGAAGTGTGTAATTAAATGTTATAATATCAGATAGGCTTTATGGAATATAATTATTATCAATCATATACAATTAGCAAGACAGCGTTGTAGGTTTACAAATTATATTTATTTCAATTTAAATAATCAGTTCAGTTATGGATAATATTTAAATTATTACCTGATTTTCTGAACAAAGTATACTTGCATACCTATCACATTTAAGGCTCCTACACATTGGTTGTAGAGAAAAGTACTTAGTTGTAATTAGCTCCATGAAAATGATAATCTAGAGAATAGGCAAGGCATTAGTCGAGCGCCATCCGATTATAATGATTAGTAGATAAAATACATTTCTGAACATTATTTCACTGATAGAAAGTTACACAATTCCAGAATGTCACAATCCATGTTTTATTCATATTTGGCTACCTGTGAAAAAACCAGACGGGTCGTTAATAAATTTTTAATTATTCACGAATCTGCACTTCAGCCGCTTTTTCAGCGAAACGTTCATCAAAAGAGTGTGAAATCAAACTTTTATTCAATCAAACGTTGCCTTAATTTTCGTATCGATTTTAGAGTAAAGTTTAGGGAGTTTTCAATTCTATCAATTCCAGTTAATCAATTCTTCTATCTTCTAATCCAGATCATCAACGGTTGATAAATTTCCGTATTGCTTGAAAGCTTTCAAGATTGCACTAGAATAAAATTAAGAGTTATTAAAAATCTACAACCTCTAACTAGAGATTAAAGCCCCTTAGTTACATAATTGAGCTGACTCTAAATAGACTACATCCGTTTGTCTTATGACTGTTCCTTTGCCACACTACACGACAGTTACTAAATTTCATACCCCTTTAAATCACAGACTCTGTAAAGTTTACTCACTAATCATTATTTTATGATTTTTAATTAAAATTACATAATTTTATTTGCGACAAAGTTTATTGCTTTTCCCATGACGTCATCTTTATGTAGGACTCAAAAATTCTAGAGACCGACTGCAACAACTGTTTGTTACCGTTTACTATTGTCCAACTTTGTCAAAGGAGTCTCCGGCTATTAGCTTTGCTGAAGTTAATAGGCACTCCGTACAATAGAATGGCAGGCTAATCTTTAGATTTCCACTTCAGTAGAGGATAATAATCCTGAGCTAGTAATGAAGAACAACTATTCTCTTGAAAATTGTTTTCCACTAGCTGTTCAACAAGTCTTTTTTTCTATAAATAGATCAGGAGAAAAACTGTCGTAACTTTAAGAAAAGGGAGCACATCTTCTTTTTGTATAAATATAATGTAGATTTTTATTTATTTATACTAGAATGTTATTTTGTATTTTAAATTAGTAATAATTATTTAGTTATACTAAGCTCGATTTTGTAGTCAGCACCTTTAATACATTAATGTTTAGTTTCCTATTATCGCCAGAGCCCAACGCTCACTTTACTACACCATATCCATCAATTAGGTCTGTAAAAATAAGAGGATACTTACCTTTCTAAACCACCTGACAAAGAGTAATTGTAATGACTCACAGGAGTAACACTTGTGGTTTCTTGTGGCTCTGACCACGTGAATGACGTAATAACTGCTCATCTTACCGCTTCCTCTCCAAGATAATTACCACGGACAACCGGTCCCTTCGTCAATCAACGGACAGTTAAATTTCATTTGAGCTTCCTCTGTGAAGGTTAAACTGAGGATAAGGTTACTGGAAGAACTTTTATGTGAGTTTTAATCATTTAATTGAATTAACTGAATGAGTACCAGGAACTTTGAATGTACTGTTACCAAAGTTTTATAACATGGATTTTTAATCTAAGCAAGCCCGAGGTAAAATTTCTTAGTTGATACTTTCTTTTATTAATTTGGTTGCTGTTGCCAATGTGTTTTTCAGGATGGGTCTACCAGAGTTAGATGGCACGAAAAAAACAGCGATGTTTCAAATGGCGATACCAAATTGTCACCAATTAAGTCAAATTACGAGCGTTGTAGGTATCAAGAATTCATGACGTTTTATATAAACCAATCACTCACACTGGTGCGGTGGCGGTGCTGCGTCCTACAAAATGTATTTTCATTTTTAGCCACCAGATTAATATTTTAATCAGAGTTCGGCTACCTACTTAGAACTATACTAATGACTATTATTTTCTATTTTCCTTCTTACAGTAGTCTGTTACAGTACGCTACTGCGTTTTACCACAAGTTACATGAGTTCGAAAATGTTGCTACGCTACACCTGGATTGGGAACTGGCTCTCAAGTGGGAATACTGAAACACAGTGATAGGTGCTTGGTAAAAGATGTGTTTGTACAGTGAGCAGTTCACGTCTTTTTACGAACAAAAGTAGGTATGTTCGTGAATGCGACTCCATGTAAAATAAATAGACGTAGATGGCCCGTGCGCTTGGTAACCACTCGTATTTCAGCCTAATTGAAAGAGAAATGCTTAAATGAAATTTTTTGCGTGTGTTGTGAATGGCATTTGAGGCTTGAGGCTTCAAACGGAATTCTGGTACAGCTGGGTTCCACCGCTACAGCAAATCCAAAGTATTTTAATAATCCTCTTGCCTGCCAAACTCTGAACAAGTATGCTTTTATCTCGAAATTTAATTTGCAAGAATGTGTTTTATCTCATACCTGAAGATGAATTTGCGGTGTGGTTAAGATCTATCTCCGCGTAGAATTCAATTTATTATACCAGTGAATATTCTCATTATTATATATCTCCCGTTTCTCTGTACGATGATGCGTGTGTAGGAGAATTATTTGCTGTAATATAAATAAGAATCATGAAACAAAAGTTTATATAGTTACCGTAACTGTATAAAACGAAGTATAAAATAACATTCTTCCCGAACAGTCTTTACAAGAAAGCGAAAAGATTTCTTGAGGACTGTAATTTTATGAGTTAATCTAACGATTTATGTCGATACGAGTATTAATAGTGAGTAACGATATCTCATAATGTTGTTTGTTATAAAGGGTAGTTAGTACCTATAGATGTAAAACTGCCCAAACTCCGAGCATATAGCGATGGAATGGGGATAGATGACGTGCATAAAAAGAGACATAAAACTGGTTTTAAAAGTACTTTCAATGCTGGACGATTGATTCATCAGTCTCTACCTCTAAGACAGAATATCCAATGGGTTTAAATTATTCTGCATTGGAGTGAGCTACTTCGTTCCTAAAAGAGGGTTGTTTTCCTGCCCGCAGTGGCTTCAAGGTGCGGTCTCTAAAATTGGATTCGGGTGAATAGTTGGAAATTACTGCGGCTTCGATGTAAAAGATTTCCTCCGTAATCAGCGAGGTGGAAATGCACAATTACCATTTTCTGGTTTTTATTTTGTTTCGTATCTTGACTACTTTATCCTTGATTGGTTTTAGTGACTTCTTTTCTTTGTCTCGTTAGTTTTTATCAGATTTGGTTAACTCAATAATAAATCACACATTGATGACTGGTGTGGCGCAATAGGCGAATCGCCAAATGCAAAGTGTGTGGTAACAAATATTTAGGCATTGAAAAAAGTGATTTTTTCCTTGTCTGGTTATTTTGGATACGCGTAGTTTCTGATTCCCTAAATACAATGAATTCCAATCATGATCCAGAGCTCTGTAATATGCATCTATGTGGGCGATATTAATAAAATTGGCGGCAATTATTTTGTATCAAAGTGATTGTTGTTACGACTATTACTATGTGACCCTTGATGACCTTATGTTACATAAATAAAATACGTAAAAATTTCTTATCGTAGTACTTCCAAGAAAAGTCGAACAATACGTTGAAATATGTTAACAATTACTAACGAAACATGCGTTTTTGTTCTAACAAAAATAATTTAGGTTTCCTCTCAAATTCACTACACATTTTGTAAAACATGCAACTCTTAGGTACGAAATCCACTTACGTTATTTTGCCTACGCCTACCATCTCAACACTTTCCTTACAAATGTAGATGCCTACATGTCGTCTAAATAATAGAGACGCAATATAACAATATTTCATACATCCTGGTCCCACTTCCTGTGTTCTTGAAGGTGTGGAGGTGGCGAAGTATCAATTGGTCGGGAATTCAATATAGTGATGTTAATGCGGGCGCGTGGCGTGCGTGACGCACCTCCAGACAATTTTTCGATGGTAGCATGGGTAGATTTTATGAAACATTTTATCTCAGTCAACAGAACACATACCAATGAGTTATGTGTGGATTTACCATCGCTCAAAACGGTGAAGGAAAACATCGTGAGGAAACCGGCGTGTCCAAGAGCCACAACCTGCACAGGGCCCGTGTGGTAGATAACGGCCCATACTCTTTCTCTCTCTGAGAGAAGGCCAGAGTCCCAGCAGTGGGAACGTAAAGGCTGATTATGAACGGAACACAACGCGGGACGAAAACTTTTGCATTTGTTTCGCGGCTAGTTGTGACCCCGCGGTTTTTCCGCTTAATCCAAGCTGTAAGCTATATCTATTCAAAATTTCACTCAAATCCAATAGTTGTTAATCTTAAACTTGTGAATAATATCAACTACACTGACTATATAAAAATAAATTTAGTGTACAATCAGGATTGTCAATATTAAAATCTACCTTTCCGACTGAAAGCTCCACCGTAGTTTTTGTATTCTGTCCTTGTCACCTACACACCTGAGATGTAACCCTAATGTATTCCTTGCCTAAATTTATTCCAATTTATTTTCGACTGTCGGTCGGTTAAACTCACGACCACAATTGCCTATAAATCGAGTCATGAAACTGAAGCAACGCGACCGAGAATTTAAATAAGTTGTATGAATCATTTCCTGTATCTGTCCAAGAAATGTTTAACTGTCGATGAATGCTTAAAAATTAATTATCATCGCGGCTACTTCGTGGTAAAATTTACGCCGTTTGAAGATGCAATGGTGTCGTAAAATATTTCAAATCTATTATTATCTTTAGGTACATAGTAAAGGTAACTTCGGCGGAAGTGTTTGAAGAAAACTTACTTACTATCTATTAGAACCGTATCTACCACTTAGGTGAGAAGTCATTATGGTTCCTGGAAAGTTTATAAAAACTGTTTGAATAGAAAATAGGAAATTATTAAATGTGCCATTAGTTTAACTATCGGGTTGCATGTGGCTACTTTCACTTGGCAGGCGAGGCACTTATTAGCCAAGGTGTTGTTTTCTACCCCACTCATTACGTTCATAGGATTTTCGTTTGACGTTCATAGTCATCCGTCAGTATTATATTATAATTTTATATATTTTATTATACATGTACCTAATTGCCTACGTTTATCAGGCAGCAACGCAACGGAGCAAACGATGTGGTTTCTTGCATAGAGAATGATTATTTATGGGCAGGGAAGTCACATAAACTTATTATTTCGCAAAAATGCACGGTTCCGGTGGAAATCTCTTCAAAGGTAAAACCGTAGGGAAAACTTCGTTTTTAATGAATTAATGACATGATGTCACTACTACAGTGATGTTTCTTCGTTCTATTAATATTTCGCTACATATTTCATTATACATTGCCCTAACTGCAATCTTACTTTTGGAAGTTATTCGTGGGTGATTCAAAACGTTTTAATATAGCGCGGGAGGGATGCAAATATTGCTGGGGTCTGACAGGCCTGACAGTGATGCGGGTGCCATCCACTTAAGTGATACCTCTTGTACAGATTTATGTGTGTTTTACTTGAATTTACATAGGTTTTGTGGTGAAATATATTGAGCAATAGTTATATATGTTTTTTTTTTCGATTAGTTTTATCCGCAGTTCAAATAAAATATTACCTAGGAAGTTCTCGCTTTGACAAAACCTAAGCCAAAGCAGTACATCAACTGCGGTCTGACGCACTCCCCTGTGAGTTTTTTTTGCGAAGTCATTAATATAATATCCAATTACAAAGTTCACAATTGATTAACATATATTGATTTCCACCTTGACTGCGTAAGTCAGGAGACGGGTGCTTCTAACTGCTCCGGAGACAGTTTGTGAAGCGATTTAATACACATTGCACCGCCGCCGATTAGGTAATATAACAACGTTGCACGATTTAATTCTATTAATACCCATGAGGTAGTCCTGTATCTAGCCTTGCCTGTGAGGAGTATTGTTTGAATATTAATAAATTGCAAGTAAATTCAAGGTTATATTAAAATATGTAGTCAGTTAAGTCATAGATATCCTAAAAGCTAAATGATGCTTGGACGCTAAGCCTGGATTGGGAATTGGCTCACAAGCTATGCGGTATCAGGAACACACTGATAGGTTCTTGGCGAGAGATAGTTAGGCATGTACTAGAAAAGGCCCTACCACAAAGCAACTGCAAAATTGGCAAAATTACTGCAAAATCTGGACATTTTTACAATGGTGGTGGACTGGACTTCTCCAACCTCCTAATGCAAAACTAGATACTAGGATAGGAAAGAGGAATCAAACATTTTTGAAAGTTCAAATGTCTAACGCTGTATATAAAATGAGCAACATAATTTGGTTGAATTTTTGGGTTGTTCAGTAAAAGTGACGGTGATGACACGTATCTGATGCTTTTACTCAGAGGTTTACATAATATATTTGAATACTACAATCTACAAAATCACATTCAAGAATTATTTCAATAGCTACTAAGTATTTCGCTCTGTTATCAATCGAATCGTTTGCCAAAAACGAGAACATAATTCTTATAGATATGTAAATGATACAGCATGCGGTAGATGACATATGAATGAACCCAATAATGTTTGAATTCTTGCTATGTCTGATGCAGACTTGAGAGATAGAGGCTCCTTTATATTCACTGCGGGCCACGACAAATGCTCAGCACCAGAATTTGTAAAGTCGTAGACATTTTCTTATTTGTGTTAGGAAAAGTATTGTTATTGATCAGTGCAGAATCTTTTCTGGTTTGTCTTCTAAGTTTGAAGTTTGACCAATGTTTTTACAAACATATTTGGTTTTATTTTTAGGAGTAACTTTGGCTAGAATATCGGGCTTAAATTGAAATCTTAATGTAGCTTTAATAACCTCGTTAGTTGTGGCACCACATTATTCACAACGATGACATATAAGGAGACTCTATTAATGCTAATATGTACATATATTTTTTAATGAAAGAACTAAGTGATGAGATGAGCAAGCTGTTCACTTGATAATAGTCTCCACGCCTCACCAAACTTCTACAAGGCACTGCGTTCGTCCCCACGATACATCAGTTTTATGTCTGATGCGCAGTAATTTCACTAACTACATTGCCCTTTAAACCGTAATGCTTGCACTTTACTGCTTGACTGATAATATCTTGCAATGCGGTGCTATCCATCCAGACGGACAAAAGACAATCTGGTAAACATTATTTATGCCTCACCACTCTCAATGTTATCATTAAGAACAAAGCGCTCATCAAGCAAGAAGTTTTAGTGATTTTATCGTTGCTCCCAAAACTTTATCTTGCGAGCCCTGTTCGAGGGCAAGCCCTTTACTTCATAGTATATGTCAGCATTGTTCTCGAACTGTCAGGTAAAGTTTCCTAAAAAATCTGTACGCTTGACGTTCACCCTGATCGAGATAGTCATCGCACGGTGTACAAAGCCAACATTCGAATGCTATTTGATGTGCAAGGTGCGAAGTGCCTTGCTGTGCGAAACGTGACATCACGAGGGAATTCAAAAGGCGATATGTACTTGGTTGCATATACTCCCATACAGCACGGAACAAAGCTTTACACTTTTCAACCTTAATACCTTCACATACGAGCGTTTGAAGTTCTTTCTAGGAGTTCGACGACTGTTGGTAGTATTTATGTATATTCGTTATCGCCTTACCCTACCTTCTTGTACGGCTGCATTCTCATTGAAGAACGCCTTATGTGGCTCCTGTTAACGACCTCTTCAACATGATGCTCTTTTCAGGACACATTTTAATAGACCTACACCCAGGTTGATTCTTGTTGAATTAAAGATTTAATGGTGTGAATCTTTCCAGCGTTTGAAAAAGAGGCCTTTTTGTGCCTTATAAATCAGAAGAAGTAACATGGCGTAACCGAATTCAACAGGACGGGTAGATCCTGGTGCCCGGTATCTTCTCGCAACTGATTTTAAAAAGCGTGCATGGCCCATTAAGTCCGTCATCGGGTTCAATTTATAGTCGGCTGCCGATGTCCCCCACCAATAAAAGTCGATGAGCCGTGATCTGTATGCCAAAACTTCCACAATGGAGCAATAAGTTGGTATTATTGTGTACCGAAGCTTCCTGGTGCATTTATTAGGGGACGTAAAACGGTTTATATAATTAAACCGATGATTTATTGATGTTAAAAATTTAAGATATTAACATCTGGAGTGTGTATACTGCTACACCAAAAATAATAAAAGAGTGATTGATAGATACATCATGTATTGACACATATGCTTTACTTAAAACAAATGGAGGGAAATGGATGTGCGATGTAAATAAGCTTTGGTATGACAATGGTGTCGATTCGGTTTTGCATTCTCTAAAACTAAACTAAATTTGACAGGTCTGATTGTATTGCTGTCTTTTTCTAACCACTGAAGTAAACAAAGTACAGCATTACTTTTAGACCTGTCGAACCTGTTTAGTTTTAGAGAACGCAAAACCGAATCGACACCATTAATAGCGAACTGATGCGCCACGTTTTGAAATTGATGCAATAATGAAAAGCTGCTTTGACATTCGTGCTGTGAATTTTACTGTAATTTAGTGTAGTCTTTACAGGGAGTTTAGTAGCACTAAACATTTAAAAACAAAAGTCAAAAGTCAATTTTTATTTATTCAATAGGATACATTGTGATCACTTTAAAACGTCAAACTACAAACATCTATTCGAACTTCATTACAACTACAACGAACAGACGTCAAATAATAACAAAGACATGAAGTCGTTGAGAACTTACACAAGAATATGTTATGATTCTGCCTAAAAATATAGACACTAAATTAACTATGAAATTATTAGATTTTCAAGGAGATGAATTTCGGTGTCTATATCAGCCTCATGATACGTCCACAAACACCAAACAATCAAAGGCTAACTTAAGCATTGCAAAAGCAACATCAAAGTCAAATAAGCGCCAAAATCTTCCACGGGAACTCCATGGGCTGTTGTTTTAAGCTAATAGATTTTATTTGTGTACTCTGTGTACTCGAATTAATTTAATAAGGCTCGAAGCTTTGTTCCAGAATCTTTGTTGCCAAGTTTATTTGTTCTCTCATTTGTGAAACCTTCAGTGTATGTTCGTCGATTGTTCTTATAACAACACTAACGTAGTCAATTATTAATTTGAATAAAACTCGTTATTGTCACGTATATTATTTATCTTTTATAATCATACTAAAAATCAGTGATCACTCTAAAAATGGGCTTTCTTAATGCAAGGTTGTTTGAACAAATTACACAGTATATTCTACTATGTGAAGGAAAAAGTAGGTTAGTGTATCAATGTAATCATTGAAGGATGCGATTAGTTGTGGTGAAGTTATTACATTTCGATAAAATATAGGCCGACCACATGTGACTCGTGGTTATGATCATATTCGATTGATTACCTAATAATTTCGAATGATTAGAGGCATTTGCAATCCTCTCAGTATGCAGTGTCGACTTCTTAAAGGGTTAATTAATTTCTCATTTTAACTTCTCAAATAAAGAATATCTCACTAACTCATTATATAGTAGGTACCTCTACCTATTATTATTATGACAAATTCGTAAAAATATATTTCTTACTTTAATTTAAAAACACGGCCTGATATAGACGAAAAGCTTTTAATTTTTCCTTTTGTTAGTATTGTGAATGGTTCCGTTACGCATTTTTCGATATTATCACTTTCCAACTTTCAATTAACTCAATCTCCGGATAGATGAGTTACGTACTTTAGTAAATGTAATTTAATTACCTGAGGCAGCGCAGAAAGGCGTGAAATTGGATAAAGTCTGGTTTGAATAGGCGTTGATTTTAGATTGAAAGGAAAGTACTGGTACCTACTATACGCGTGAGCTTATTGGAAAAAATACTTAGGTATAATAGCAACAGACAGACGGTGACAAACATCAATATGATAAGTAGGCTAGGCTATCGATCAATTTGTTGATAGGCACTTTTGTTCTTGTTTCTAGTTCCAGTAATACTTATTTCAAATGATAAGTAACATCATGTCACCTCACAAAATATTTTGTATAAAAAATTTCGTTTCTGTCAATGTCAGTCAAATTGCTAGTACATAGATTAAAAAAATTAGTTTTTGTTCATGTTTGGTAAATAACGTTGATTTTAATGATTTAATTTAAGTAGGGCCGGGCCGACTTCCAAAGCGTGAAACGGAATAGCAAATACATAAATTGCGGAGTGCGTTCAAAACATCCAAGTATCGTGTAAGTTAAAAAATGTCCTAAGAAACTACGAAGTTAAAAAATCAATATCTTTTTTTTCTACACTTTCTTTAAAATATCGTGTGTATAATCTTAATACACAAAACATTATAATTTTTATCGTACTTAAATCGTTTTCATACGACCTCGGATCCGTTTTGGCCATTGTTCTTTCAGGACATTTTTGATCTGTTGAAGTTGATAATTCTGGGTGGCACTGAACTGTTTTGAGCAAATGTGATGCTTACAATCTAGTGAGCGACTAGCTCGTCCCGCCGCATAAAAACTTTCGACTTTTCTTTTAATTCTCTCGCCAAATAAATATCAATAATTTAGATCAAAAGTTTTTAAACAAAATAGAACTCCTTAACTATCTATACTTTCATACATGTTTTATTCCAAAAAAGTCAAGCGTGACTTTTTTACGTAAGTGCTGCACTTAAATCTATATACCTAGCTAACTTTTTAGTGTTAGTTACAAGAGACGTCCCCGAAAGTTTTTCAAGCTCTTAACTTCGGCCCTTAGAAGTTGTAGGTATTACTTCACAGGGAGAGGTAGTTAGAAAGCTAACAATCAAAATTAATGATGTTCCGAGTGAATTAACTTGTAAAGGGAGTGTCTTTGTGGCGGGGAAGCAGCCAAGTATTGTGATGTACTTGTACAGTGGTGTACAATAAGGCTCTGAACACACATTTGTAGAGACCGGCATGAGTGTGCAGTTTTGAATGGAACTAAAAGTAAACGCCTTAGTGTTTTTTTTTAACTTACTGTACTAGTTATGTAGTAGAGTCCATCGCAAGCTCCACTGCCAGAAAGAAAAGTCTCTCATTCAACGTTACAAGTCTTCGTTAGCTCTTCTATTAGAACATATCACAGTCAGCCAAGGTCACCGACATAGCTCTCAGAATTTGCAAGTTGAAGTGGCAATGGGCAGGCCACATCGCTCGACGAACCGATAACCGATGGGGAAGAAAGGTTCTGGAGTGGCGACCACGAACTGGAAGACGTTCTGTAGGTAGGCCCCCCACTAGGTGGACCGACGACATTGTAAGAGTCGCAGGGAGCCGTTGGATGCAAATGGCTAATAGCCGTTCATGGTGGCGTTCAAGGGGGGAGGCCTATGTTCAGCAGTGGACTTCTTCCGGCTGTTGATGACAGTCAGCCTAATATAACGTTCCCACTGCTGGTGTCAGGCCTTCTCTCAGAGAGAGTATGGGCCATAATCTATACTTATACTATTCTGGCTCAGTGCAGATTGGATGATGTCACATGCTTTGATTATTATGCTTCATGGATATACCGGTTTCCTCACGATGATTTCCTTTACCGTTTTGATCAATTGTGGTGCTGAGATGGGATTCGAACTTGGTATCTGAGTTTAAGGCGCACAAGTTACCGTTTTACCGCTATCGCTCTACCAAGTCTTGATACTTTGAACATTAATAGTGTAATTGATATTTTATGGGTGGTCCGTTTAGTTATCGAATTGTTGTTTATTGGTGTTTCCGGTTTCAAGGGTTGATTTTTTGTGCGTTGTTTTCTATCACACTCGGTCGGCGTGTCTAGAGCTTAACAGTAAATTACCATTGTTTTGCTATCTACTTTGCGAAGTTAGCATGACGCAGGTGAGGTGAAACATTACTCGTTTCAAAAGGTATGGGGATAAGTAACTGAGTTAACGAGCTCCTGTCTACATTTGTTCAAACCAGTTCATAATAAGGCTTACTGGTCGTGATAGTGGAAAATCTGTTATCTGTACCCACCGACCGTGTGTTTGAACATAATTTTGTTCTCCCTTTTTTTATTGACTAACCAACACCTATGAGTAAAAATTATACGCACACACACAAAGCTATGTATGTGAATGTGTGGATGTTATTGCTATAAGTAATGGAGGCATGTGACTTTTAACATTTGTGTGAGGCACTCTCACTCACCCGATGGTAAGCGACGCGTTTGCCCATTACAGTTCTACAAAAGTTTGAACTTTAACACTACAATCTTCATCATCATTAGGACATTAATTAGCCTATTACGTTTTCACTACTGGGCCTTCTCTCAGAGAATAGATTTATTATGGGCCATAATCTGCCCATCCTGACCCAATACCATACCATAGATATTAGAACAACAAACCCCAAGCCTTTTTACGAGCAGATGTAACTAACAGAAATCGCCAAAACTTGCTCAGATTAGTCCGAATTACTATCATTGAAGGCCATTTAACATAAACGAAAGTACATTAGAGGAACGGGATGTTTCGTGCTTAATCCGCCGTGTTATTTGTCATTTTTAGTTTTTGTTAGTAGGTAATCTGTACTTCTTTTGTCATAACAGTTTGTGTAGTTTGTGGTACAAAAAATACAAAATGTGGCTGTTGTATAACGTAATATTGTTGTTGAGTATCCCGGCGTCGATACATCTAAATAGTTGTCTATTGTGATGGATGATCAAATATGCGGGCATAATCGATGCTATAAAATAACGCCATTCAATGAGCGCGGGTATTGTGTTCGAGATCATTGCATTAGTAGGTAGCAGGCTTTTACTTTCACTTTGCCTAGACATCTATGTAGTATGCACTAGATCGACAACAGATAGAGATTGCCGCAATCATACAATGGACTTTCTCAAGAAAGTAATGAATATCCTACTAATATTATAATGTTTGTTACCATGTATCACCGTAACTACTAAACCTATTTCAATGAAATTTGGAATGGAGATAGCTTTGACCCTGAATTAACACATAGGCTACTTTTTATCCCGAAAAAAGTTCCTGTGGGATAACAGGAAGACGCGGGTAAAACCAGGGCGCTACTAGTTATACATATATCCCTGAGTTCCCACAGAGTTACCAAGCTCTGAGTAGGCTGGTCATATACGTTACAAAACGAACAGCTGTTGGGTTAGACGAGTTCCTGAGAGGAGACTGCGACTTGGCAAATGTAGTGGAGGACTCCAACTAGGTGGAGCGACGATATTCGCCGATTTGCTGGCAGAATGGCAATAGTTGGATGAGTAGAGCCGAATTTACATAGTGCACGTTGCAAACTCCGTTTCCATGCCGATGTAAAGATCTGTGCTTTAGCACAAGCATTTGCTAATGCTAACAAAAATAGATAAAAAAATAAGAAGAAGAAATATTCTAGTAGAAAACTTAGTTCAGACTAAATTTTCTATTAAACAATTGATCCTAAATTTCGCAAACGAGGCTATAAATAACAGCTTGAAACGAGTAGTATCCAGTGAAAGAAAAGTAGGTAAATTGAAGGAAGCCGGACAAGGTGGTGTTCCGGTTTCGAGCGAAATGCCTGGTATGATACGCACAGGTAGGGCTTCCGACGACGACCGCAGGCCTCCATTTACTTACCGGTGTATTAACTAACCTGACTTGTTGACCATGTATACATGAACACTCACGAGTTACCAGAGTAGGTACCATTCTCTTATTTCCTTGATATTGCTACTTTGAATCAGCAATAGAGTCGTAATTTCTATGCACACATTTTCATTGTTGCGAAAAATGTAGCAAGGTTTTCGTCGTTTAGCTTGAAATGGCTTACTCCGACCAACAGTTAAAAACATTCTTACAAAAAGTCTTTAGTATTTAATGGTACAACTAGCAAAGCCGCCTGCGGTTTCACCTACGTGGAAATTACCACAGCCACCGTGCATTTTTCCGGGATAAAAAGTACCCTTTGTCACTTTACGGCCCATAAACTCTTTCTATGCAAAAAATTACGTCAAGCTGTTGCTCCGGGACAAACCAACAAACACACATCCGCATTTATATTATTGTGAGATTGTAGTTTTTTTATTTAAATAAGTAATTAATAATTTCAAGTGATTTTGTCGTCAATATTTTTTTGTTGTCGCTTGTGACAGTTAAATTATTATTTTAATCTAGATTCTACAGAAAACTTATTTCACAATTCATCGTTTTTTGTGCTTCATAAATTTATGTTTTCATAAAATGCTACTATTACCTACGCAAAATCCAAAACAGGCTTTGGAATAAAATGTTAAAAGTAAGTATCTAATTTCTCAACCACTGTTGAAACAGGGCTAATTCCCAGCCCCTTTTTACAATTTTAATGGATTAGAAAAAGAAACCACACGCTTTTGTGCAAACGGTTATACAGTAAAGTTCAGCACAATGTGTTGGCAAAATAGTGACAAAAAAGGCGGCGTTAACTTAGTATACATTTATGACTGGGCATCATTTCGGCCCGCAAAAAATTGCTGTTTTTGTGTGTGAAGTCTAATTTGCTGCGTACATTAATGTTTTCTTGCGCGAAATACACAACTCTTTTTTCATTTTAAAACAAGAATTTAAAAGAAGTAAAGCACCAAAGCTTTTGTTTCATAAAAAATCTTTATCGTAAAAAGACCATTAAAATAAAAACATGGTTTGTGCAAAAGCTAAAACTGGTGCCAAATTAATTAAAACGCTTTTGAATTCCTTCGCGTTCGAATAACAATTCTGAATTCTCGCAATATCTACAACAAATATTTTGGGTGAAATGAATGATTATAGTTTTTGAAACTCTGTTGGAAGATTTATTCGGGTACAGCGGTAAACAAATGGATGTGCTGCCAAACCATCAATAAAATGTTAACAAACTTATCACTCAAATAACTTTTGCACAAAGCGAAGATGAAACTGATTTGTTTTCGAACCCATAAAAATTGTTGATTCTTTACGACACATTGTCGAAGTTTGATTGTGTCCCATATTTTTTTCTAGGCTTTCGTTTTATAAATAACACACAATGTTAGAATATTTTCCATACGGCAGCATTCTATTTATATTTCCAGAATATGCGTGATAACTGCTATACGCGAAGTGAACATTATTTTAAATGAATATTAAAGCGGGAGTAAGAGAGCAATTCAGATTTCTGCTTACATACCTACCTCTTCATTTTATTTAGCGAAAACAGTTTAATATCCTAAATGGCACTTACATCTGCGAACATGAACGGCCCAAAATGTTTATGCAAATTTTCGTAGAATGATACAATGGAATAACTTAGTATTTAGTCATGAAATAAAGAAGCTACTGCTCGGATTCTTTCATGCTTATCAGAGGCTAACAATGCTTTCGTTCATATTGAATGCAACCGAGCGCGCCACTCGGCGCAGCTAGCGGCTAATCAAAAGGATACGATTACGCAGGAAATTCTCAGCCGGTGGTCTGATATTCATACCGGAGCTACTCCATTATTCAATATTTAACTTCAATCTGAAATTTAATAATCACTTTTAATTGGGAGATGCGTTTTATTCTCGTGCAATTACAGCCGAGCCATTGTTATACCAGCGACTCGGGCACAAAGACCGTCTGCAGCAAAGTCACTTTGAGTCCTAAATGTCTCCAACATTTTTAAAAGGTTCTTTCTCTTCAACCACTTGCCGACCTCGTAGGCGAATTAATATTTTATCTCCAAGTTAAGTCCAGACACTAGACTTCCAGTTTTGTAAGCACCTAATCACTGAATCCAACTACGATGCCTTTGAAGTTAGAGGCTGCCCGGTTCATAAATATATTAGTAGCAAGATATACCTACTCTCATTGAGCGAACTCTTCGGGTATAAATAATAATAGACGACCTAACGTTGACTTATACAGCATGAAAACTAAATGTAGCTTTCAATGCGAAAGCTGATCGTAAATTCAAATCCAATTCAAGAGCGAAAAGCTTATTCGTGGAATACTTATGTTGTCACGCTACATTACTCAGTAGGTATTATACCAATCATTCGAATAATATCTACAGCAAAGTTTTTTGAAGAGTGTTGAACTTAGGTAGGTACAAGAAATATTATCAATTGCTATTCGTTTTCTCTAAGAGCAGAGCTCTTGTCGGTGAAGCATTTTACATCTCTTACGGTCCTTGGCCATCATTTTGACCACCTATTCTCGGTCTACCTCTCGTTTTTGAATATTCGTCGTTACGTACCAAGTATGGCTTAACATCTTATCTCTATTGTTGTCAGTAATGTTATTTTTTTTCCACCATGTATGTAACATTAAATACAGAACAATACCTAAATTTTTTGGAATATGTCGGTCCATGGCTGGTAAGTTAATCAATGTAGTTTTATTGGAAATTATCAGAAGTGTACAAGATATACAATGTAAAGTTACAAATGTTAAGTTGGAAAAGCTTAATTCTAATGAATTTAGCTCAATTCGAAGTATAGCAAAGTTTTATACTTTACCAATTACCTACCAATTAATTTAAACGTAACATATCTTTTACACTTTCATATTAAAAGGTGAGTAAATTATATTTAACAATAATATAACCATGATAAAAATCTTCACAAATGAATTGTTTTAATGAAATATTAGTCAAACCACAAGTCTTGCAATTTATCAATTATACAATTTATCACAGCTTACATTTTCAGCCGCGCCACAATGTGTAACTATTTAAGTGAGGATATAGGTACTACAATGAACGTACCTACCAAACTAAAATGAAACGTTATATGCGGGCCGGTATTGTTCATGCGTTCAGCTGTCTACCGTTTAGGCACTTGACATTCAACCTCCCTTTGTACATTCTCCCAGGCGAGTTTGCAGAGCTAGAAATATTGCTTTTCTATAAATCGTATTCCCGTCTAGATACTGCTGAAAGTGCTTTTGAAAGCGTAAAATTTGAATAAAGCGCTTAAGGAATATGTATCATCTGCCTTTGTAAATTATGATATCGACATTTCTTTTCATTGAGCGTGACAATCTGAAAGTTAGTGACAAACATTATTATTGTCGAAAGGAATTGTAGTGAAAAGTCTTCTTTAATAATCCGTGTGACGTAAAAATTCGCATCAAAGTTCAGAGGCAAAAGTCAACTTATGATCCATTTATAATGAATGCGAGGTCCGTTGCTCACAAAGCCGGGTGGGTGATTGTTCATACAAAATTAATCAGTAGTCCATAATAACTTCGCGAGGGTGCACAAATCATAACAGGGGAATTAGCACAAATACCCAGTGCGGATTTGGGAGAGATTCAAACATTATTCCCTGCATTGTGTTTGATGCATTAATTTTTCAATTGTGTCAAGTTGATCTCGGATTATTTAACATTGAACGTCACGTATGGTGCCGATTAATTATAAATGTTATCTAATGCGCGCGTTGAAATCGTTTGCACTAATATCCGTTGCCATATGTCGGATTGAATCTGTAGAGCACAAAGAATATAATTCAGATTTGTTGTACGAGTACGAAGCTCTTAATTATTTAAGACATTATTCGAGGTACCTACAATTTTTCTCTTAACTGGCGAAAATGCATTAAACGGCTAATGAATGTTAATGAAGCGAAAGAGCTACGATACTATGTAAACTTTTTATTTAAAGTTTGTAGTGATCATTAGCAGAAGATTCCCTAGTTCTTTTTTTTTGTTGATTTTTATTTATGTTTATTACGCTATATCAATTTTAATTAAACTACAAATGTACTATCAACAAAATTAAATTAAACATATACAAATAAAAAAATCGGAATAAAGTCGCTACCTGCAGGTAATAGCGTGCCTAAGTGGCTTTGGACGGCCAAAACTCAGTTCAGCGATTACAATAAAATTAAAACTAATGCTGCCTTCCTTCGACCGTCTCCCAGACAGAACTAGAAAAGAAAAAAAAAGTCTTACACTATACTAATTTATTAATCTTACAGCTTCGTTGCGTAATTTCATACTTGTGAATCGTGGGGCCAGCCGGGGTCGGCGACCTGATGTTGTCTTGTCGCCGACTACAGCTGTTTAATCCGCAGTCTCTGCCGGCGGTGGCGCCTGCAAGACTGCCATGTCGCGACATCATGGCGCCAGCTACCCTTACAATTCGTAAACTAGATGATTGCTCTTGTTTATTCGACGTGGCTGATCAGATTTTCGGCTATCTGATATCACAACGTAATGTTGGACCGTAACTGTTGGACTTTGCGATAATGCTTTTTGTTATTGACACCAAAACAAAAGCAGAATGAAATAATGTAATCTATAGGTATATTTGTTTACTGGAAAATGCATAAAAAGTTAGGGTAAAAAGATCTTCGGCATTTCCCAGGAGTAAATGTAGTATTTATATATACTAAGAAGAAGAAGAAGCCCATCATAAAATAAACAGCTATGTAGGTAAGCACATTTTTATCTTTGCTTTATTTCATTTTATGCGTCATTGAACACCTATCTGCGCGAATATGTGTCAGTCGTAAAGCTACCTACCCATCGATCGTTCGCACTTTCACAGATTGGATTCACTTTGCACGAAATGATCTTACTTTGTACTGAACGATCTCGTTTGCAGCGGTTTGCTTGGAACTTTCGCTAAGGTTGCTGAAGTGTGTTTGTAGTTGGGAGCCGTGGGGTAATCTAGATCTCCAGGCACTTACATAGTGAATGGACTGGCGGCGACGTTGCGCATAATTGAATTCCTGATACTAGAACAGCAAAGGCTGAAAACCGGCTACCTATAAGGCGTTTTCAATTTGCATTTTGTCAACTTGAAAAAAACTACTAATAAAAAAACTGTTGAAGTTCATTTCACCGGTGAAACATCATATTTGACGTTACTGTTAAAATTTACTCAAGTGAGTTTGTTGCCCCGGAATTATCTATTCCACTCAAAAAACAAAATCAACATTGTAAATTATTTTCTGCTTGGAAAGTCATTGAATAATTATAGGCCTGATACCATCTAAATATAATAGCTTGATACCTACATAACTTCGCAGAGTGATTGAAAAGATGTAGATAGGTTCTGTTTAAAGCGTTCAGATAAGAACTCGTTTCATTTAGAATGTTGCTAGAATAAGCACGACCTTAGAGATTTATTGTAAGACGTTATCGAAGTCATCTTATAGGTTTGGCTCCTGGTTTAATTTATAGCGGAAGATTTTCTTTCTATTTACGTAACGTGAAGTGCCCAATTTATAGGTACAGGCGTGTAATAAAATAAAACTGTAGGCCTCCATGATCCGTCGGCTGTTTGAAGGATTTCAGGGGATTCGTTTCTGCCTTGCTCGTGTTTTATGGGCTGATTCAGCGCAACTTGAACGATTGGCACGTACTTGTAATAGCCCTATCGATATCTTTATATCCTCAATCTAAAGGTTTCTCATCATGCGGTGGAGAACAAACAGCCAAGTGATATTTAAAAGTAAATCGTAGTGTCAAGTGCGGTGATAACTTGAGTTATATATTTTCACAATACTTGCGTTTAATGAGTCACTCATAAAGCACTACCTGTTGGTAGAGTTCTATGACCAGTAACATGACTCGCTTATATATACCCTGTAAGGATTCAAGTAGCTTGATTTAACTATCGATTGCGCAAATGTTTATTTTACTGCAATAGCGTCGAAAAAAATCTCTGTGTACTCTTTTATAAAGATCGTTCTATCCAATTCTCGTTTATGTTCAGCTGCTATATTTTTCTACCTGCTTCCGTGCCTCGGCGCGGTCTTATTTCTCAATTGTACCAATATCCCTGCTCTCTGAAATAAAGGGTATCTTCTGTGATTTGTTTAACGACTATCGCGACAGATGCGAGACTTTTACCCGTTCGTTTTTCACTCATGTATTATAAAACTTTATAGAGACACAGTATATTGTTTTTATTAAGTGCTAAGGTTTAGCGATTTGTTTGTAGTCAACGCTTGTCATAAATTAATTTATTAATGTAATCAAAAAGCTCTTATTCAGGTGCATGTAGCATATACGTCTGTGTTAACTACACAATAAATAAAGAGGTGAATGCCTTGCCACTGTAAGTTCTCTGACTCATCTAACTCTCATCCCTAAAATATTTACAAGAATATGTTTGCAGTTGACTCCACTGACGAAAGAGCTTAGCAAGACGAAATATTCCCCCCATTTACTTAATGTTCATTCCAAATAAGCTCTCTCTACAATACAAACAATTTCATTATTAATATCGAATAAAAATGCAAATTTTATAGCTGTAAAGTTATTAAAGCTTCGTTACGCAAATATACGTAGCATTACTGTTGTGATGCGATTATGGACGCTCCAAAACACCTTTCCTTGTACATTAATAACTTTGCTTTTGGGTCTTTTGTTAACCATAAGCACCGGAACAAAAATGATTAAACATCTCTTTTATGCTTCCATGTCACAAACAAATTGGGATAATATAGATCTATGTGTACGTTTCGTATACCAAATGTTAGTTCACAACAAGATTGATTCAATGTCGAAATACATAGGCCTATGTTCAAGCTTTCGATTTTTTTCTGATACATAGGCTGGTAATAGACAAAACACTGCTAAATTGATGAGGAAAATAAATATGTAGCAACCACGTACAAAAAAGCTCTGACCCCTAACCAGGATTTTTGTATCTAGGCCATCAGAAACTCGTGAATCGGTAACCACAAAACCCAGACACGGAACAAATATGTACATGCGCTATTTTAAATTAAAAGTCTATAAAATAAAAATTACGAGATACAGATTTAAATTATTTGCACCCGCTCAACTGTTACCACGACTGTTAAATTGTTATTTTTGTAAGACTGAGAAAATTTAATAAAACAGAATTGTTGTGCCAGAATTTTAAAGCAAATTAAGTTAACAAGGCAGAAAATCTTTAGGAGTTTCTCTTTTTAATTGAGCGCAATAATTTATTACAATTAATATCGTTATATTTTATGAAGTTACTGAGGCGATTTATAAACATGCTATAAATTTAGGTACAATGTTTATGCTTCCAGTGACATTAAAGAAACAATGATGTTACAAATCTAAGTGTCAGAGACGTTAATTAACTTGTAACTATAGCAGTAACTCGTTATTTTTGCATGGATCTAAGAGAACATAATGTTTATTTACAACTCTGCTTCACGGACAATCTATTCAATAAAAACGTGTTTTTTGTGAACTTTTCGCAGCATAATATTATTATATCATAATACTCGTAATATTTAAAAAAAATACAAAGTTTTTGACAAATACAAGTTCTCCTTACTAAAAATAGATATAATACATAATAATATGTAAGAATTATGCCGTATGTCTTAAAAATATTGAAGTCATATAATACAACAAACATTTCTTATTCTTCGAGAAGATTCACCGTCAAATAATTACTTCCCAACGCGATATTTAGGAGATGCAGGGCATGCCCTGGCACGCGGCAGGAGTTATCCCTTTACCGTAGTCCTGGAATTTATGTAAATTTTCCATTTTCCTGTCAATTATCCAACAGTATTAGGTAGAGAGCGAAACGTAATTTCAATTTTCAATTGATAAATTACTTATTGGTAGGAATTACTTTCATGTTGTAGTATACAATGTATATACAAATAAAACAATTTGTTCTACATTATATTATACAATATGCATACCTTCATAACTTTGTGCCAAGTTGGGAAGTGCGTGCTATGCATTGGGTAGACTATCCCGAGTTCTATCACCAGATGTGGTACGGACTTGCTACTTTGCGACCGTACACTCTCTTCTCCAGTACGGGACTGAGTTGTGGGGGCACGCCGCCGACAGGGGGCGCGCCTTCCGGATGCAAAAACGTGCTGTGAGAACCATCGCAAAAGTGTCGCGGCTGACGTCGGTAAAAACGTACTTCACTACACTGGGGATACTTACGCTACCGTCTATCGTAATACTCCAAGTGGCGGTATACGTGAGGCAGAACCTTGATCTATTCGAAACTCGGGGGGATGGTCATACTCGGTGCCACAACACTCGTGGTGCGGGGAAGCTCGCGTTGGTGCCACATAGACTTGCCAAATCGGACAGGCTTACCTGCATCCTAGGTCCAGCCGTCTACAACCGCCTACCGGGGCATATAACAGGGGCAGCTAGTTTCATGTTATTTAAACTTAAATTAAAAGCGTGGCTCGTGGAGAAGGCGTTCTATGATTTAAATGAATATTTACCCAAAATTGTATGACTATGTTATTATTTCGTAATGAATGTGTTATCGTTAGAATGTATTATTATTATTTAATTATTTATACAATTCTTTTTAAATTTTTGTTTATACTTATGTATACAAACACATACAAAATGACATGTAAAATATTTTTTACCAATAAATTGATTATTCTGATTATTATTATTCATACGTAGGTATTTCAAGTATATAGAAAGAATACATTATCCTTTGTTATTTCTACAAAAGTCTGTAGCCGTACGAGATACGTGTGTACTAAGCCGGATTAGCAGGGTGGACAAAGAAACCAGGCCACAAGCTTTTACACAAGCCAAAGAAGAATCCTCGTGTATGAGATATAAAAATGCTTATAGATTCATAAATATGCGGAGCCCTGCTATGGAGTGAAATTGTGCGAAATATCGAGTCGCTTTTAACCTTCCCCCGTAGCAAGGGGTATGGAGCTGAATGAGTGGAAGGAATGAATAAATAAGGTGTACATGTTTTTGTAGTAGGAAATATAGAATGAAAAGCGAGCGGAAAAAGGGCCGCAAATAATTATGAAACCAGTCACGAGCGGAGTATGCGTACGCTGCCCTATGAACATGATTTTTATGTTCATCATTTTTCCAACTGTGACACAAATGCTTTTTTTTTCATATTCTGAGTGAGAAGTGGTTTCATATTACCAGACCTTTTTGAATGATGGTCGGGAATAATAATTGGGTTCCTTTTTTTCAAGTAAACACATCACATAGGTACTTGATAGTTTTTGCCAAAATGTATGTAGATTGTAGATGAAGTACGATGAAGTACCTACCTATTATTACAATCTACATACATTTTGCTTCATATGATATGCCCATATATAAAAAATAGTAGGGATCTGCCCTGCGTCTCCGCCTGTGTGGTTGTCGATATTTCCCATGCGAACTTTAATATCCAATTTAATTAATTTTCAAATTAATTAGGAAACGTGCAGTTATTATGTACCTAATGAAATGTATTGCCCAAACCAAAGTTTCTGCTCTGTTTGATAAAAATACGCGACAAAAAAATATATTTTAGGTAATTTATATAACATTTATATGTACATTACGTATGAAACTTAATATTACTACAAGTATGTAGGTAATAGCAATAAGTACTTACTTAGTTTTATTTACAAAGAACTTGTTACCAAAGACGATTTTTCTAATTACCTCCTATTCATATATTTATGTGGCCAGCCTCGTGTCCAGACTCAGACCTGTCTGCAAATTTAATGCGCCTACATTAACTCGTTTGGTTCATCTCGTAAAAACATAAGAATATTTTTGCGAGAAGGTCTTCATAAATATTTTAATGAGAGCTCTCTGCAAAGCTAATCCCCAGCCATTTGGATGGACACTCGTTCATAGAGTTATTTGACTTTCAGATTACTAATAGCAATTTGTTGTTGGCTTGTCAACTCAGTTCTGCTCTGACCTCGGTCACCTCGGTAGCAAATGAACTTTGGACGACAACAAATATATTAAAATGGTACTTTGTACCTAACTTAAGTGAAAGTAGATAAGCAGTCATCAGACTATTTTTATATTGTATGGGCATTGGGCATCTTTGGTTAGCCCTCAGGTTAAAAATCTGTCGTCTAGCACCTACTTGTGTGTTCCGGTAGCCCCACTTGAGAGCCAGTTCCCAATCCAGCTACAATTTTCTGTCTGTCTGTTTGTTGTTACATTTTCTCGCCCAAACCTCTGCACAGATCTTGATGAGATTTGGTATGGAAATAGTTTAAGCCCTGGGGAAGGGCATAGAATACTTTTTAATCGCGATAAACTGTAGTTCACGAGAGTGAAACTGCAGGGGAGAGCTAGTGTACTTAATAATATGTGGTCATCTTCATCATCATTTGTTAGTCATGCTATATTATCTTTCACTTGAAGTAATCGTGACAGTAGGTACTGCTAACGACAAAGTGCTCAGTATTTACTAGTCAATACGGTAATAGGCAATAAAAACACTCCTTGTAAGCTAGATTTGTAAAATCGATAACACCAATAGGCGCAACATTGTCGCAACACATTACATCCACTACAAATAACTATTCTTTTCACTGCGAGGGTCCCAATTATTGTGCCGTACGACCCTTTCATTCGACAAAATGTCATACGTCTCTCCTACTGTGTAAACACATTGAATTAAATCAGATTAACACTGTAAAGTCGAGCTTTTGTAAAAGCTTTCTAATCAAGATTAGGGGTGTCACAGTGTAATTCTTTACATTTAAATTTCGTCAACAAAAGAGAGCTAAATCCCAGTCGGAATAAACAATTTCACACGTTGTTATTAGGGTGCCTGCCTGAGATTTTATCGACTGCTGAATGAGCCGACCTTTACGCGAACAAGGTTTGTTCCTGCCGATATTATTCTAACTTCAATGTGAATAGGCAGATGTAAACATTGTATAATAAAAGAACGATTGTTTATGTTGATAAAAATCGAAACACTATTTTACATGTAGGAAATAAAAATGCAGGAACTTTGGTCGCAGAGTGGATATGCCGAGTAAATTATAGTAACCTGCGTTTTTATCGTGTAACGAAATTTTAAGAGTAATGAATAAGTATGCAAAGACACAGAAGTTTACTTTTGTAGTGATTAAATTAAAGAAACTGTATTATTGAACTTGTAACTGCTTTTATTTGATCCAACTGACTACACATTTTGTTTTTACAACCATAGACACCCACATTCCAAATGACCGATAGACAACCAATAAAGGCTTTATGTTGCCACTAGTATACTAACAACTTTCTTCAAATAAAATGACGTTTTATACTCAGAAATAATTATTCTATTAAATTGTTTTCCATTCACTTGAAATGTAGCGTTTAATATTTTACAGGGTAGCGTTTGACCACAAGTTGCCTGATGTTGTAACGATGTGGTTGAGGTTCTGCGCTATGCCTGGACTGGGAACCGACTCCAAGAGACGCTGCAGAAATAGCTATAGCCTATAACTAGCTAGACGAATACTATAAAATGCCTTAACACCAAGCTAAGATTTCAAGACGATGCTTCCTTCACCAACAACTAAAGCTTTTTTTAAAACCAAACTAAATTTGACAGATTTACAAGTAACGTTGTCTTCTTCTTACTTCCGTGGTCAGATAAGGACAACAATACTTTTAGACCTGTAAAATTTAGTTTAGTTTTAGAAAATGAACAATAGAATCGACACCAACGTCACTGTATTATTAAAGTAGACTATGCTATTTATAAAAGTATAAGTGAAATATGAATAGGTAAAGACCTATTCATATTTCACTTACCAATGTAAGGTACAATAAAAATGAGCTGCAAAGCGGACATGCAGGCAGGGGCCACGTTATTTAATGTCACTTACCCGCCTCACCTGCCTGTTAAAGTAAGTGACTTACCTATACGGGGAAAGTCTAGCTTCATGTTAGGAAAATATTGACCTTTAACCGCGACATTTGATGCATATTTTGTTAGTGTGGGATTTTAGCATATTTACCTATTTACCGAGTATTTTAACCCTCGACGAAAACAGAGGGGATGTTATAATTATATAAGTTGAACGTGTGTATTTGTGTTTCTTTATGTGTCATAGTAGCACCCAAACAGATAAACCAATTTTGATCTAGTTTTTTGTATTTGAAAAGTGACTTGAAAGAATGCGCTTAGCTTGTCGGGGGTTTTAAATTTTAATTTATAACTTTATCTTCTGACTATCTACTATAAGAACAAAGTCAACATGACTTTTTTACGGTCTTATTCAAACAATTAATAGCATCTGTTCTCTAACGTACAAGTGATAGGTATTAGGTATGTGCTAGTATACAGACTATATTATAGTATTTAACTTGATAGAGGATTCAGCCTTCTTTTTATAGGACATAAGTTGTCTTTGGTCGTTAGGCTTTTCGACCCTAACCGACTTAGCCTGTGAGTCGAAAAGGCTAATGATAAAAAAAAACATTGCCCGAAATCCTACGTGAGCCTACCTGACTATGATGGCTAACGGTGTAATACCTTAATCTCCTTTAGCCTATTTTTAAATACTTTAGTGCTCCATTCGTATGGGTCATCGGATCCAAGTGGAGAGAAATATTAGTGACAGTACGCTTAACAACTAATCAACCGTGAATGCGCTAATAAACATACATACTATGACAATGTGTAATTTTAGACAACCAGCTGTTTGTTAGTTACCTTCAAGTAACTAACGCTACATTTACATTGTCAAGAATATTTGACTAACAAAAAAATATTATATTCTGTCCATCTTATTAATAGTTTTTTGACAGATCGACGACTGACAAAGTTAGTAATGTCCTAAAGAACGCAATGATCGATATAGATAAATGTAGGTACCTTTTAATTCAACATTCGCTTATTTTTTTTTTATTTTAAGCTACCATGGCCTATAACATTAGAATTGGGGTTTAAAACAGGATATAATTACAATGTGTTTGTTTTTGTTTGATATTAATAGATTAATATCGAGAACTCAAACATAAACAAATGCATGATAATTATCCCGTATTAAAACCTAATTTTATAATTTTGTTGGCTCTCTGTTTATATAACATATTGTACCTTATTTACAGCATTACCATTTTTTTCTAACGATTATTTGTAAAATGTGGCACAATCGTAGTAATCGTTATGTGTGGCACATCACTACCCGTCCATGAAGTACAATATTATTTGTATGAGTTTTTAACTTAAACAATACGAAACTTTATGGGCATAAGCTGTCAAAAAACCATTTATATAATGGACAAAGTATAAATAACTAGATGACCCGGTGAACTTTGTACCACTTAACAATTATTATTGAAATACAAAATTTCCTTTGATTCCCATTTTTTTAAACCACCAGTATTGGGGTAAACAAAACAAAAGAAAAGTATTCAAATTGGTTTAGCCCTTTTTGAGTTTTAGTGAGACTAATTAGCAGTAATCGATTTTTATATATAAAGAGAATAAGAAGATAATTATAACGGTCGCGCAATCATAAAGGTAGGTACATAGCTAACCTAACTATAGGATTCCCGGTATAATAGGGTATCGGAAACCACACATAAACACAACACCTAGACACGCCACGCCACCTTTACTTATTAGTTATGGTGGTGTGTCGTTCACGAATGAATCTTTCAAATGGACTACTTCAGTTGGCGTGTGTCTATCGTTCACTAGTCCAGTAACAATTCAACTAGTTCAGTAGTTCAGTTACTTCAGTTGCCTAGTCCACCGGCAGCGAACGATCCGAAACACGAACGAGCACCACGCGATAGATAATGCTGTCACGCTCTGTTGTAGGTTTTGAAGTGATCGTCTATTTCACTCAAACTTTGGCTCGGATCGGAATTCGGATACATGTATGTATTATAGTAAGTAACTTCCAATGGACTACTATTTAATTTTGATACCAATTCTTTCAATGTCCTTCAACTGGGTGAGAAGTTTTAACTGTCGCTCGCATGTACGCATTCACGACAGTTCCATGAACTAGCGAAAGAAAATCGAACGCCCATTGAAAAGACATGGTATGATATATGTCGTTCCCTACGAACGCTAAACGAAAATATCTTTTGAGGCGATTTGAGCTGCTGAAGTATAATGAACTACTGAATTAAAAGAGTGATATACCTCAGTGTGATAAGAAGAAGCGTATATATCTTTTCATTTTAGTGACACATTCTGCGCAAGGCTAATTAGTTATACCTACACTTTTAATAACGAATCAGCCGCTAAAGCGTTAATCAAGGTTAACTAAGCTTCCTCATTATCTATTTGCCCGAAAATTCTAATCGTTATTTTTTAATAAGTCGTGTTTGGCCGTCAGGTGCGGACGGCGAGAATATTTTACACTCTCCTCGTGTAATTAACAAATAATGTAGGTACCGTGAACTTGTTAATCAACGTAAGGTGCTTATTTTGTTTTTTTTTTTGTTTACCTTATTAGGTTTTCGTCACTTATAACAAATTATATTCATACTAGCAACCTAACCAACAGATTCGACCGCGCGCAAGCTGATAATATTCATACAAATTTTAACATCTCATTTGACACCATTAGGGAATGATTTTCAAAAATCCTTTCTTTGTGCTTCGCACCCTTATATATGTACTACCAAAGGAAGGTACCTACCCTTCAAATTGCATGTCTCTAGGTCCAGGCTGTGAGGTGAATTTTAGCAGTCAGACCTTTGAATTTTAAGTCTTACTATGCATATAGCGGCTACCCCGGTTTCGTATGGCAAAATTAACGGGTTTTGAGTTCCCATCAAAAAAGTATTTCCTCTTTTTCCCAAATTTTCACAAATTCCGGTAAATTTTCGAAAATAATATTTTTTATTCATAAGTTTCTTATTCTGCTAAATTAAACACTACCTAGGTACTAAAAAAATCTGTGGAACCGTTTTCAGTTAATGATCTTTCATATAAGAAGTAGGTATTTGAATTTTATTTACGTCCATAGATGTACGATATATACTTAAGTACCTATATAGATTACTTATATACACCACTCACTGATCTGTTAAAAGATGTTTTGAATTATAAGTTTTTGTCTTTTAATCGACCTAATAATTGTTAAAAAAAACTGATATATTACTCATACAGGTACATCATGCTGTGGTAGACCTACTCTACATGTGCTGTGGCTCACAATATTAGGTACGCCAAGAGCCATAATCAAAATCACATTACAGCGGCAACGGCTAGCAACTAACCTGCCATAAACCTGGTTAAAAGTTTACTAAATAAAACTTTAACTTACTTTGCCTGTCTACGAACATATTTTTCTTGTTTTTTTGAAACCCTAATAAGATTTTCCAAAAAATACTTAATTGGAAAAACATGAACAAATACGAAAAATTCACTGTAACATCTACTTAGTGACTGTTACTAATTAAAAATGAACTATTTGTGATTTATAAGTCACTTTGAAAACAGTATAACATTTATTTATTTTTTTTCTTAACAAAGATGGCCACATAATCAGCATGAAAGCTGCTAGCTGACTCTACGATTTTACTTCAAGACATTCTAAACATAATATATTATACATAATATATAAGTTCCTAATTAAAGGATTTTATGCACCAACAGGTATCATTTACATTTGGCAAGTTCGCAGCCTTTTAATGGCATTCAAAGTTGATTGCGCCTTGTTTAGAGGGTAATAAAAGGAAAAGAGTTGGGCGTCTACCCCAAATTATATTCTACAAACCGCGCTCTTTCTTAATAGAAAAAATTAATTTACTTCAGCCTTTCCAACTCTTTAAAGAAACCGAAAGACATTGAGGAAAATTTAAGACATTATTATTTTAAGAGAATCTGAGAAGAATCAAATGAAAGACATTTTTTTATGTAAAATTTCCTCATGGTAGTAAGTACCATCACAAAAATTAAGTAAACATACTAAAGTTGATAATATTATATTCTGGTTTGAATTTTCCAATGGCATCTATCCAACAACACCCATTCATGTTAATGCCATTGTTAATTTTCCCAATGCCAATACCAATAAAAAGAATGTCTATAGACGATGTTTACCGCTTACCATCGAATGGGCCATCTGTTTGATGGCTAATCTATGTATTAAATTAAAAAAGACGAAGTAAAAATTCGAACTAAAAGAGATATTATGAAAAATATATTAAAATAAATAAGGATTAAAGCAGACAAAATAATATACCTAGTTAATATAGTCAAGCATAAAAACAACACTGAAAGAAACGTTCTGCATAAAAAGTTCTGCGATCAAGATCATGACATAATTAGAAACAGAAATAAACACCCGTAAAGAATCCGTTGACAATTATTATCAATACCTGGAGAAAATTTGTAGCCTTAGCGGCAGTCGGCATGTGTTTTATTACGGTCTATTGTTCCACCTGTGAAGCGGGTGTAACCACCATTGCGGTTTTCCATTTGCGGTCACATGCTGTGGAGCCATTACAGCTCCCTAATTAGAAGGGCACGCCAAGTTTTACTCAGTACTAGAAACTATCGCTCGTGCAATCGCTAAAGCCTATTCGGAGGAACAAAGCCATTGTCTACATTGTGCAAATTATGGCGGTAATAAGTAATCTGCCGCACTTGAAATACCTTGGCTTACAAGGGAAAGTGATAAAATCGAAGAGCTTTGAATAAACAAATGCACAACAAGCAGCCATTACTTTTTCCTCAATACAAACCGTAAGTGTTTTACAGCCATGTTGGGACAAATTAAAAAAACCAATCATCCATAAATTTTCCTCAAATATACATCTAACTGTATAGAATACCCTTTTAAAAAGAAGCTCCCTCATCTTTTTGAGTCTTGCAGATGAGTGCCGCGTTAAAGCCGGCGTGTCAACATTAAAAGACGACAGGAGCCCTAAAGTAATTACACGAAAAACGTTTACCCGAGGGTCGTTGGCATTACAGACAAAGAACTCCTCACTTACACTTGCGCAAGCAGATGACGAAGGTTTCACGTTAGTAACTTACGCAAAACTGGAGTAGATGCGGTAAGAAGATTTCAACCGGACTCATATTTTAGTAACCCAACTTCCGAAAGTTCAAAGGTTCTTTCACCAGAAACCGAGCTAATTCGATCCAATCTTGGCACGGTTCAATTTGTAGCAAAGTTTGTAACTATGGGGTCGTTAAACGTCCCGCAAATAAGGTATTAGTTCACTCACTCCCTTTGCCAAATCTGTCTGTATAGTTGAGCCCGCCGCGACATATGAGGAACGTATACCCTATTTTGCAAGGCAATGAATGTCGTAGTCGTAACCTATTTTTTGTGCCATATAAGAGAATAGGTTTCGTAGCACAAAAATGAAACGAACATTACTGAGATTTATTTGAAACAATACTTTGAAGTTAATAGACGATTTAACACATATTCTGAATTAGCATTAGGTATATTTATGACAAAAGTAAGTTTTTGCTAACATTATGCTTTTACGAGTAGATAAATGTGTTAGTACCTACATTGTAGTACTCGAAGTACCTACGTATATAGTTAGTATAGTTTTCGTCATTAGATATGCAAAAATCTTGCAAAACACGCAACCATACACTATTTCGAAAACTACTTGAAATGAAACTCTTGATTTTCGGGGAATAGCTACGATTTGAATTTGATTGCCAAATATTGAAATTATGTAGAACGAACATTGGCTAAGGCTAATGCGCTTTTGGGATTCTATGTTGTTATTGTTTGTTTGTTTGCATGTTCGCCTGCTGTCACACAATCACGCCGAAACAATTATATTGGATAGATTACATATCAGAATAATCAATTGCTTAGTTCAATATTCAATAATACTGAGAAATTATAACAAGCATAATAGCAACTAACGTGACTCGTATTCCTAATGAAACGCCAACAAAGGCTTGCACTCACGATTGTAAGTCGAAAAACATGACACACACTCGCCTTACAGTCGTGAGTGCAAGCCGTTGTGTATTTCATTATGTTAAGAAATAGTTTATTTTTAAGAGAAAAAATACAGGCATAAAAATATAGTACTCAATGATAGAGTAAGCACTTTTCATAATAACTATTACTAATATAAGAGAATTCACTACTAGTATAAGAGAATTCACTACCAATATTTGCGTGGCTCGAAGTAGATTTTTCATTGTAAAATATGCAAATACATATTGTAAGTGAAGTCCTCGCGAGGCGATATCGGCAAGTGCCAACATCAAAGGTTTGCCGTCTATTGCGACTGTTCCCAGATATTATGCCCGCCATTCCAGATCTCGAGTAAATGAAAGAATGACTCGGCTACTCTGGACAGGTCAAGTGCTCTTGATAACTTTATTGACTTAATTTTATTAGCAATAAGACGTTCTGTGATCAAGTAGTACTTACCTACTTATAAATCTTATAATGTATGGTCCGCATTGAAATTGCCTATGGAATTAATAGCATTCTTTATAATCTTGAGGTTACGTGGATCATAGTGTAATCTCCATTATTGTTATTATATATTTCAAGAAGCTGATTGAATTTTATATTACTTCTTCTGCCCATCTTTAAATCATTTACATGCCCAAACCTAAGAAGTTCGTTTTGAATTATTTTTTTACTTTTCACGTCAAAATTATTATATTGAGTTTTGTTTTTAGATGACCAATTTTTCATTAGCTTTACTCAACCGGAGACCTGAAAAATTGGAGACCTTTTTCAAATCCCTTAATTTCTGGATATATAAGTTGTCCCTCGAGAAAACTGAAGAGGATAATCATGGTCGGGGTTTCATTCCGCCTAACTTCTTTTGGAATAGGTAATTCAAAAGCTTATTAAGGCTGCCTAAGTGAATTCGCGGGCCTTTGTAAGGAAACAAATATAATTTTCCTCGTCTACAATATTCTGTGGTTGAGATAAGACTTTCGGATGAAATTGGCTAAACATCATTAGACCAGTGATTTATGAGCTAGAACCTGACAGAATAGCGGCTTGTTTATAAATCGACTAGCCACGGCTTCACATGCGTGGTAGTTCATATTTCTCCATAGGAACATGAATGTCTCATTTGATTATAAGAAGCGATTTTCAAGACATCCATTCTGAGCGCAGTCCTACACTATACCAAAAGAAACTACTCTCAAAATGTCACGTCTCTATCACTTCTGATTTTGGTTATGCGTTGATAATATATTAGTGATGAAATGGATGTCATACAATGCCCAGAGTTCACCACGACTAACATCGTAGTGGTTAAACTGAGAACTAGTGCATGGGAGATGCTGGTTGTCTCATTTTACTTCGAACCAGACCCGAAACCCATCGAGCCATACTTGGAGCAGTTGAGGAAAATAGAAGGACATTTTGGCCGAAGAATCCTAATCGGGGGGGACTCAAACGCAAAGAGCACCTGGTGGGGGAGTAACAACGTAGACAGTAGAGGGGAGGAGATGGCTGGCACCATAGAAGAAATGGGTATGCAAGTATTGAATGAAGGGGACACTCCAACTTTCAGCACGGTTAGAGGGGGTAAAGTCTACTCTAGCCATTTGGATGTTACGGCTTGCACAACGGAGATACTGGACCTAATGGAGGACTGGAATGTAGACGAAGGAATGACGAGTTCTGACCACAACACCATTATTTTCAAAATTAGACTCACTAGGTCCAAAGGCATAAACATCAATAGAACCACTAGAATATACAATAGTAAGAAAGCAAATTGGGCTCGATTTCATGAAGAAATGGCCAAATTTCTAGAAGACGAAAAAATAAATAAAACATATATTAGTGAAATTACAAATAAAACAGAACTAGAATTAAAAATAAAAACATATATAGATATAATCATTAAATCTTGCAATAATAGTGTACCTAAAAAGAATACAAATATTAAATTTACCTTGCCGTGGTGGTCGAAAAAACTCGAAAAGCTGATGCAGGAAACAGCCACAAAGAAACGTAGAATCCGTTGTGCAGCGCCGGTTCGGAAGGATAAGGTCGTCACCGAGTACCTGAAAGCGAAAGAAAAGTATGAATTAGAGGCCGAAAAGGCCCAAATAGATAGTTGGAAAGATTTCTGTGGCAAACAAGACAAAGAAGGAATGTGGGAAGGGATATATCGGGTTATAGGCAGGACGAGAAGAAGAGAAGAGGATATGCCCCTGATCAAAGAGGGAAGAGTGTTAGACCAGAGAGAGTCCGCAGTTATGTTGGCGGAGACCTTCTACCCGAAAGATAGAGAGGAAGAAGACAACGACGATCACAAGCGTACTAGACAGAAAGCCAAACAAGTTAACGAGTTGGGACATGATGAACACCATGACCCACCGTTCACCCTAAAAGAGCTAAAGGTCGCTGTGAATAGTTTTAATCCGAAGAAAGCTCCCGGGTCAGATGGTCTTACAGCTGATATATGTAAACATGCCATCGACCAGAGCCCCGAACTGTACCTCACGATAGCAAACAAATGCTTAGAACTAGGATACTTCCCCAACACATGGAAAGAGGCAACCGTGGTAGTTTTACGAAAGCCAGGAAAGGAACGATACACGGACCCGAAATCATATAGGCCAATAGGGCTGTTACCAGTGTTGGGGAAGATCCTCGAAAAATTGATAATGAGCAGAATAAAATGGCACATACTCCCAAGGCTCAGTACTCGCCAGTTTGGCTTCATGCCCCAAAGGAGCACGGAGGACTCCCTCTATGTCCTGTTAAATCACATAAATAGTAAGCTGAATCAGAAAAAACTAATAACTATGGTATCATTGGACATAGAGGGAGCCTTCGATAGCGCATGGTGGCCTGCGATTAGAGTCAGACTGGCTGAGGAAAAGTGTCCAGTTAATATAAGGAGGACCATCGACAGTTATTTGCAAAATCGTGAGGTGAGGGTCAGATATGCGGGCGAGGAGATAGTGAAAGAAACGACAAAAGGATGCGTCCAGGGGTCGATTGGGGGCCCGATATTGTGGAATTTGCTGCTAGACCCTCTGCTCCAAGGACTGGAAAAAAGAGGCGACTATTGTCAGGCGTTTGCAGATGATGTAGTATTGGTTTTCGACGGCGACACTGCAATGGAGGTCCAACGACGTGCCAATGACACTCTTGCCTATGTTCTGGAGTGGGGCGTCATGAATAAGCTCAAATTTGCACCACATAAAACCAATGCCATGTTGATAACGCGGAAGCTAAAATATGACACCCCACATCTGAGCATGGGCGGGATACGCATTGACATGTCAAAGGAGATCAAGATCTTGGGAGTTACCATCGACCACAAGTTAACTTTCAATAGTCACGCAAAGAACGCCTGCAAGAAGGCGCTAAGCATTTACAAGCAGCTTGCCAGAATGGCTAAAATTAGCTGGGGCCTCCAACCTGAGGTGATCCGATCGATTTATACGGCAGTAGTTGAACCGGTGATTATGTATGCCGCAAGCGTTTGGGCACCTGCCACCAAAAAGTTGTGCATACAGAGACAATTAAACGTGGTACAGAGAGGTTTTTGCCAAAAACTTTGTAAGGCCCACCGCACTGTCTCCCTTAACTCCGCACTGGTGCTGGCTGGGATACTTCCTCTCGACCTTAGAATACAAGAGGCAGCTGCCCTGTATGAGGCAAAAAGAGGAGTACCCCAGCCAATACTGGCAGACGGGGAGGTGGAACAAATGGTCCTGTATGCAAACACTCCTCATCCGGCTGAACATATAGACCTGGAATTCATAAGCCTGGCAGACCAAAACCAAGTCGACGCACACAGTGACCAAGCAGTTAAAATATTTACGGACGGCAGTAAAATTGATGGTAAGGTTGGAGCCTCATTGTCTTTATGGAGCAATGATGCCGAAACCAAACGCCATAAATTGAAATTGACGTCCTACTGCACGGTGTACCAGGCGGAATTACTGGCTATAAGTAAAGCTACAAGGGAAATTCTTGGGAGGCCGGAAACAAGTTTCGGCATATATAGTGATTCAAAATCGTCACTGGAGACGATCACAGATTGGGGTTCTACGCATCCCCTGGCAGTAGAGTGTCGTAAAAACATAAAGGCCATTTCAAGCCAGAACAAAAAATTGACCCTCTTCTGGATAAAAGCACACGCTGGACTCGAAGGGAATGAGCGAGCAGACCAATTGGCGAAAGAAGCAGCCCAGCGCCTCAGAAGAAAACCCGACTATGATTGGTGCCCCATCTCATATATAAAGAGACACATTAGACAGGACACGATTTCCAAATGGAATCACAGGTACATTTCGGGTGAGACTGCAAGTACCACCAAACTGTTCTTTCCAGACGCAGATAAGGCGTATAAACTAGTTAGGGAAATAAAGCCAACTGGAACGCTAACTCAGATAATGACTGGGCATGGTGGGTTTTCGGCATATCTGAGCAGATTTAAACTAAAAGAAGACCCATCATGTCTATGTGAACCGGGGAAAGAGGAAACAGTCGAGCATGTCATATTGGAATGCCCTGTGTTCGGCTTGGAAAGATATAATGCAGAACAGAAGCTAGGTATACAAATAACAAAAGAAAATATACATGAATTAATTAGTAATAAAATAAGTAGAGATACTTTCATAGAATTTTGCATTAGCATTGGAAATAAAGTAATAAGAAGAAATAAAACTAGATAGTTAACGTATGTTGTAATATATATTGTTGATATATATATAAGCAGCATAAATAGAATATTAATAGATAGATAATAATGTAAACAAAAGATAGATATTAATGTTAAACAGTGTAAATAGTAAAGATAAATAACAATGTAAATATAAATATATATATAGATATCAATGTTAAAAAATGTAAATAGTAAATAGCTCGTAAGATTCTGTAATAGAATAAGATAGTAGACAAGATAAATTGTAAATAAAGTCTCTGTGTTTCTCAGAGGGACAAGGAAGGGTGGGGGTTTTAGTCCGTAGGTCACCGCTGGTGAAGTCGGACATAACCATGGAAGCCTAAGCTCCATGGTATGCATGAGAATTTCCCCCTCCCACTGAAAAAAAAAAAAAAAAAAAAAAAAAAAAAAAATATATTAGTGAATGAGTTAGGACTTATATATTTGATATGATATATATATGGTATACACAGATTTTTGTACTCTGCAGTCGTTGCGTTTCTTCTCGTATAAACAGTTTTGTATTGTATTTGGAAACTATTTTAATAAGTAGCAAAATTGGGTCCTCTTTTTGACACAGATTATACCGTCATATGTACTGTGTATATTCCTTATAACTTTGTAAATCTCCGCAAGCTGCCATGTACAGCCACATTTCAGCCCGTTACCAGCAGCGTCCATTAGGTTTTGGTATATCCCGCATTACTGCGGCTCCCACATGTCACTTACATCCGGACACTTCCTTTTACTCGTCGCCACCTAAAACTATTTCCACGACTTTGTGCCACATTACAGATTACTAATCTTTACGTTGTTACGTTTTTATGGGAGGAAATAACATGAAAGATTTTTAATGGAGAATCTGTCTATTTGTGAACCTTATCGGAATAGTACTTATATCCCATCGGGAACATAAAATATAACGCTTTATGTTATTAATTTATTATGCACCTATATCTAAATATATGTAACTCAAAGGTGACTGACTGACATAGTGACCTATCAACGCACAGCCCAAACCACTGGACGGATCGGGCGGAAATTTTGCATGCAGGTAGATATTATGACGTGGGCATCCGCTAAGAAAGGATTTTGATTAACTCTACCCCCAAGGGGATAAAATAGGGGATGAAAATTTGTATGAAACTTTGTCAATTTTAAACCGATCGGGCTGAAGGTGAAACCGCGGGGAACAGCTAGTTTAAAATATATTTCATTATCGTATGCCGGTGAGTGTAAGAGTTTGAGAGATGAGATCTAAGTGACTTCATGCTGCAAAGAAGTGTGTGTTTCTAAGTAACATAATTTTTTTTCATAATATGAATACGAATAAAAAATGGAAACTGTAGTTTTGCTTAGCAAAATGATATTCTAAATGTTTTCAATACGCAGGCGGATCCCTACGAATACGTACGTGCCTAGGTGCGTTTATGTGTTCAAATAACACTTGGTATGTATTTCTCGTATAACGGAATAACTTTACACAGGAGAAAAGTTATAACAAGATTTTGTAGTGTACAAATAACTTGCTCCCAAGGTATTTTCAGTTGTCTTCGATACGGTCGTTAGTTCATTTTTATGACAAAATAAAACTACGGACTGTGAAACGAAGGGACCGTTTGCTTTATTGAATCAATTGATTTTGGAAGTTGTTTGTTGTTAAGTCGTAAATTGAGTAGTTATTGAGAGCCAGTAAATGCGTATTTACCATCCTTGACCTCAAATCCCTCTACTGTACTGTAATAATGTTGCAATTTTGAAGTTCAAAGTGCTGGATGACACTGAACTAAATGTGCATATGAATTAACTGTACCTACATAATGGGGAAGCGTGAAGCTTACCTACCATCAGGCGAACGACTCAAGTACTTGTCTCATTATTCAGTTACAAAAGATAAAACATTTAGCACAGACTAGCTGCGTCCGCGGGTTTTCCGCTATCCCACAAGAATAATTTTCCGGGATAAAAGTAGATTATGTCCAGGATTAAGGTCCAGGGTATGTATACCTAAGGTAAATATTTCAAAGTCCACTCAAATCCGCTAAGCCATTTCAGCGTGAAGAAATAAGTTACAAACTTTCGCATGTTTAATTAACATTACCATGATACATCTCTACATTTACACGAGTTACACGTTATTCAGTTTACTTACATTAAATCCTGTACCAAAATTGTGCGGATTACTAGACTGAATTCACTAAGGATAGAATGGAGTGGCGCTCTCACGTTTCGGAGGCTAAGATACACTTTGGGTCGCTGTGCCATCGGAGTTAGTAACTATCTTTTACGAGTTACATTGTCTTTAAACAGCCATTTTTATTTCTTACTACCTGTTCTTCGCGGTTTCACCCGCGTGGTAAAAAGTAACCTATGTCCTTTCTCAGGCTCTAGACTATATCTGTAGCAAAACCCATTTAAATCGGTTAAGTAGTTTAGGTGTGAAAGACAGACAGACAGAGTTACATTCGCGTTTATAATATTAGTAGGAAAGTAGGGATGTCAATAAAGATTATTTTCAACGTACGATACATGCCACCTAAAGACAGCCGCCTGATTGGAGGTCAAGGGCTCAGTGAAGATGAATGGATACGTAAACTCACAATGGCTTACTTCCGCCCGAATTACGGCAATTGTGTCGCATGAAACAGTACCTGCCTACTTGTCGGCCATAAATAGAACTGCGCTCACATCCTTTTCTCCAGGGTCCGATAAGAGTTTGTTGGCAGGATGTTCTTAAACCTTTTCCGCGCAAACAAATTTCGCACTTTTACTGTCTTCTAGGTAGTTTTAGTAGTAGTTTTGATATAACTTCGGAAATATTCCATTGTGTTTTTGTTATTCTTTAAACAACTGCGGCTCTGGTTTTATAAAAGGTAAGAAGGAAATAGTTATGTTGATTGTAATCATATACCTAGAACTCCAAGTAGATATAAATAAATAGATATAATAAGAGACTGGACTGACTGGAGCTTCTGGTCTTGCTCTTTTTTGGAACACTTCAAAACAGTGCAGTTATTTTTTCTTCAACTTACTTCAAATTTGGGACATTGTTTATTTTGGCCCCTAAGCTACAAGAAAAGATTTTTCGAAGTCTTACTCATGAACGTGTGAAATTGGCGGCGACGGCTTTATTTTCGAGACGTTGTCCCTAATTAAGAACGGTTCAAGTTCTTGGACGGGATTACAGTATCTTTCACGAGCAAATGATGCGCGGTAGTGGAAATACGGACTCTTATATACGGTACGAGAGATAGAATTAAAATTCTGACGGAGAACAGGAAAGAATGTGGATATCCTAAAATCTATAGCATCGTATATAAAAAGTCGTGAACAATCCAATACGTAGTGCTATAAAGCTATGAGTTTCGTGAAATATGTAAAGTTAACTACGTACGTTCTTCGAAAAACAATAATGTTCAGTCGCAGAAATTCCACTTCAATTTATGCACGAGCTTCACGTGAAGTCGAAAAAGGGAAATAAAACGAATGCCCGCAGTCATGTTTCCGGTTCAGGTAAGTGGATTTTGCAGTGGCACTGAAAAAACGTATAAAATTGTATCACACTCCGTGTTCGGTAGCTCAACGATTCAGTACGAAATACTCTGACCGAAATCTCTTTGACATTGAATCATTAAAACTGAGTTTATTTGTATAGCGATTTATGCCTCCCAAAGGATTATTAATTGCTTTTCATTTTATTTATTGTATTGGAAATAAATGGCAACTGTTAAACGCGTCGTAGTTATTTATATTAATCCTTTTACGATAGATAGCGTAGATTGTCGAATGTTTCTGAATCTATACTATATATCTATACTAATATTATAAAGCTGCAGAGTTTGTTTGTTGGTTTGAACGCACTAATCTCAGGAACTACTGGTCCGATTTGAAAAATTCTTTCAGTGTTGGATAGTCCATTTGTCGAGGAAGGCTATATTTTATTTCCAAAAAGAAATAGGGATCCAGAGAAAATTGCTATTTTGCAACCCAAGGTGTGAAATCGAAAACCTATTTTTGCGTGCGTTGCAAAAACTATTGACACTAGAACAAAATAATGTATTACGGGTTTGTAGGTCCCATTAAGATCTACAAAAAAGTCCACGAGAGCATATCTTACAAACAAACAAACAAAGAAAGAAAGAAAGAAAGAAACAAATAAACAAACAAACATAAATAAATAAATATATAAATAAATATGACGGATCATCAGAAGGCCGAGGTAATATCTCAGGAGGTTTATCTGAGTGTAGGTTGTCCATGGTGGGCGTGTAGGTGCAGGTGGTACAGAAATAACACTTACAGACTTTACAGTAAACACTATTATGACCGATGTACCGACCGATGTGGCGCAATGGGCGGATAGCCGACTGCGAAGCGTGAGGTCGCGGGTTCGATTCCCGCTACAGGGCAAATATTTGTGCATTAAAAAAAACCGCAAGTATTTGTTCTGTGTCTGGGTGTTGTGGATCCCCGATCCGCGTAGTTTCTGATACCCTAGATACAGGGAAACCTAGTTAGGGGTCAGAGCCTATGTATGTGATTGTGCGGGCATTATAAATAAAATAAATTATAATTATTGAGACACTGGTTAACAATTAACTACGATGGATTAAAGTAATATTAACTGATTTAAGAGCCAACGGGTTTGCGCATGACCATTGCGCGTGGCAGCCGTCAAAAAAAGTGACCTCACCACCGGCATGACATTTACAACTCCATTCGGTGTTACCCGCTCTAAAAAAAGTATGCCATAGACTATTATCGAATCCAAAATATCGATTTGACGTTACAATCGATTTAATTCAAAATATCATAATTAATCGAGTTTATTTAATTAAATTTACTACGCGCCGTTAAATAAATAAACAAAGAACGAAAGAAAGAAAGAAATAAAATAAATAATTAAATATATAAATAAATAAATAAATAATTAAACAAACAAACATAAATAAAAACAGATAGAAAGAAAGAAAGACAGATAGAAAGAAATAAAGAAAGAATGAAATAAACAAATAAACAAACAAACAGATAAAAACAGAAAGAAAGAAAGAAACAAACAAACTAACAAAATTGACCTAGCCCCAAATTAACTAGATGCGTTCCCCGTTACGATACACGTTACTGCATTCCTAAGTGATGTATACAAAAGCAAAAGTTATTCTCTGCGTGGGATAGATGGCGCTTCAAAGCTAAATCTATTTTCCGCGTGAACATTTTGACGAAGTAGTAGTACTTTTGAAGAACCCGAAACTAAATTAGTTCCTTTGTTGACAACGCGGTAGCCGAGTTGGTAGTGTCCCTGCCTGCGAAGCTAGCGGTCCCGGGTTCGAATCCCGGTAATGGCAAATATAATTATGTGTGATGAGCACGAATATTTGTACCTGAGTCTTGGATATTTCTATCTACATATATATGTATTATATATGTATTTCTTTCTCTATATAAGTATGTATATCGTTGTCTGTCTAGCCCATAACACATGTTTCGAGCTTAAATATAGATATTTTATTTATTTCAATACTAGATGCATACTAATTTACTACTACAAACTCCGGTCACGGAGCGTTATATATTATAACAAACAATACCTACTATTGGCATCCATAATATATTGAAGACCGTGTTTTACTTGAACAATAGCTGCTGCCTTTCATTCAATAAAGGCCATTCAGGCATAGGAGGAAGTGTATATGTACCTACATATAATATGTTGTTAGGTATGTATATGTAGTTTACAACAACAGCGCAATAGCAGAACACGATTTCTATTCATTTGAGAGCTTTCTTTAGTAGGTATTTTATGTAACTTGTTTCACTTTCATATCTGATGGCCTGTGATTCCCTTGTATTTTATTTATAACCACAGTAGCTCGGCAATTCTGTTTGATTTGGTGCTTATTCATTCTCACTGGTATGTATATTTCTTTTGATCTACTTTAACACTCTGGGGTTGTGCGCTCAAAAGATGGCTCAAAATTATTTGCAGGTTTTGATCTGTGATTTTTTATCCAGCACGCATTTGTTTTACAGATAGGTTAGTAGATAATAAACTATAAATCTCCTATGACGTAATTTTTGTCATACGCAGTGCTGTTAGCATATATTATATTATTATATTATCTGTATATTATTTAATACAAATGTATAAAATTTATCATACCTATAATATTTGTTAAAATAAACATTAGGTATGAATAAATGTTATAAATAAATAATATAATCTATTGTTGTATCGACGACATTTCGCTACTAATTTATTTCTTATTATTTTTGTATGGTATGTAGGTGTAGGTAGCAGGTACAAATCATCTGGTCTGCAGGCTTTGCAATATCAGTTGTACTTATTGCCATTTATATGAGGTTGTTGGTATATTTTGATCGCCATTTATTTCACCAGACATCTCTAAGGTTTCACTTAAGGTCTTGTTTATCACAACCAAAAGCTATATAACTATTAGCTTCGCTTCTAAACTCCTATATTCACGCGAGACACTCGGCCTTTCTCAGCGCTCCGTTTCTTTGTTGTTGTACGCATTTAAAACCATTTATCTTTTGTTCCCAGTTCCTGGCGTTACTAGAGCGGAACGTGGTGGCCAACACGAGTCTGCACTATAGGCAGATGACGCTGTTCGCTCCCACCAACCAAGCCTTCCAGCGGTACAACGGCGAAATGGACGACAACCTAGTGCTTTACCATATCGGTAAGTCGCACTGATTTACCGTTTTAAACTTTAGGTTTGACCCCTTCTATGGCAAATATTGTGCTGTTTTAACGCGTAAGCTTAACGCGTAGGCATAGCGCGGTGTGCCGTGTTACCTATTCTGGCGTTTATTTTTATTTGTTTTTCCAGATTAGTCAATCAAGATATATAAGACAGATTTTATTTTGATTTACGTAACCTTAGATTAACTACTGAACCGTTTGTAAATTACATAAATATAGTGAAAAATGTCCATAGGTACATAAAAATATACCACTCAGAGCTTGATTTATATATACGTTTTACTACTGCTGTACCCCGTGGTTTCACCCGCGTGAGCATTTCCACAGAAAATATGCATTTTCCAGGATAAAAATTGCCTAAGTATCTGACAATCAGGCACATAAACTATCTCTCTGCAAAAAATCACGCTGATCCGTTGCTTCGTGGCTTCGTAAAAGAAGGACAAACCAACAAACACCCTTTCGCATTTATATGTATAAGTGTAATAGTGTACGCTTAGTATAATTATTGCAACATATAACTTTTTAAATACGATGGGTACGCACCCTAACCTCGTCTAGAGCTCGTGCGAGGATGATTCCCAAAATACCCTTGTCAATCGATAAGATGTTTCCAATTTGCAAGCTTACAAACTTACGACCGTCAAACTGCGTTGCCGAAGAAGATAAGGGTGAATTTCCACCAAGGCTGAAAATAAGACAAATACGAAAATATAAATCTATTGGCCAGCTCCTTCGAAGACTGGCGATGCAGTGATAAAATGGGCTTACACAACATACATACATGTACACATACATGCCTACTAGGTATAAAGAAACTTCGCTTCGATTCAATATTGTCAATATTCTTTTTATCTTGTATCATCTTATAAATAATAAAAAATATTATTGTAAATTATATTCATATAGCACAACATTCGGGTTGGAATTTGATTTTATAAAACTTAGCTCTTCATAATTAATGTTTTTATAAGTTTAATTTATTAATTAGTATTATTATTATAAGTTCACATATTTTATGAAAAAAACATCGACTCCCAATTGCACTAAATAACGGAGTATTTGTCCAACATATTTTGATGGAGTGTGTGCGGAACGAAACCCACAGAGGATTATGACTCAGCACTAATAAAATATATTAGATTTCGGTTTTTGTAACTGTGTCTCATCAGTCATCACATTCTATTTTAAGAGACAAAGCCCTTCGTTTTTTCCGGAAAATGTTAACCCAGGATATAAGCTGTCTCCATTCCAAATTTTACTCAAATTCATTGAACCGTCTCAGCGTGAAGTAGTAACTAACATACACACTCAATCACTCGTATACTTTCGCATGTATAATGTAAATGAGAATTTTAAGATTTCCTTACGATACTAGAATGTTTGCTCACCAAGTTACAACACGACACCCCCCGAACTATAAGCCGGCGACGACGGATAAACACGGAGCGAAGTTGTGCTGCGTCACAAGACAGCGCAAGTTGCAATGTATCACCATGTCAAGTTGTCGAACTTGCGTCGAAACTTTTTACTAATTAAAATATTTCAGAGATTAGTTCGGGAATTACCTACCTAAGTATAGAATTTTAAACTTATAGAGAAAAATGTATTTTCGAACGCTTTTATACAACATGATGTCACTGATAGAACCTTAATAAACCGTTTACACGGCCTTTTAATGGTGTTAACTTTAGTTTTGGTACTGTTTTGCTGGTTGGACATGAATAAGTATTTTATTTTTTATTTTTTTTGCAGAGAGCATTGAAATTCTAGATGCAATATTGCTATTTTCATAGGTAGGTGTGTCGCTTACCATCAGCCAAACGCCCTGCTCGTCTTTTTATATAGAAAACTGAAAAGTTTATTTTTAAAATAACCGCGACATTGCTGACACTGCTTAGCAAAAGTTGTTGCGCTGGTCGTCCGCCGCGATCCGGCCGGTGCGTTTTATCTTATTTGATCAACTAAAGACAAAGCAAAGGCAGAGTGCAAAGGGTTCCAGCTATCAATATTAGACTTATTTACGATTTGCAAGCTAACAAAGTTGAGATTCCCGTCAACTTGGCACCCTCGCTTCGCGGATAAACACAGAGCAAAGTTGCGCCTCGATCCGTACTCAAGTTGCCATGTGTTACCGTATCAAAGCGATTGAACTTGCGGCAAAACTTCGGTTAGGTAGGTAAAAGGAATGGCACGAAACGCTTTACGGCTATGTAAGAAGCATTTTCTAACATCAAAGTTTTAATGTAACCAGAAAAGTTTTTTTCATGTAAATATTGTACGGACTTCAAATGAAAGATCAAATAAAGGAGAATTAAACTTGAAAATAATAGGGAAAAGTGCTGCTTCAAATTAGCAATCTCTTCACACAGAAGAGTCAATGCATGTGTAGCTATAGACGCCACCTTTGAACACATCGTCACGTAACTTGAGGTCAATCGCTATCTACCCAGAAAGAAGTACAGAACAGTAAAAATCGGTAGTAAATGTTTTATCTCACTACACTAATTACACGTCACACTAAAATATTAATAGATGTGAAAGTATATGAGTGAGTGAGTGTGTATGTTTGTTACTTCTTCATGCTGAAACGGCTCAACAGATTTGAGTGAAAAAATTGCTTATAAGTAAGACAGGCTACAAATGCTTTTTTATCTCACAAAAAAGGTTTAGAAATAACGGTAAAACCGAGCAGCCAGTTCTCAAATATTTCTTTGTTGCAGCAAACTTGGCTACAACCTTAACAAACTTGGACTACGCGATTTCTTCTGAGCTGGACGGCAACCCGCCCCTGTGGGTCACGCGACGCCGCGACACAATGCACGATGACATCTACGTAAACAACGCTAAGGTCTTCATCTCCAGGTCTTACCAGGCTGTCAACAGGAATAATAAGCGACAAGTAAGACATTTTTGCATTTATATTACGTGTAGATTTACGTTTTTGAATGATGGTGACCGAACGGTAACGCGTGCTCCTCAAAAGGCGCCGACACCGAATTCAAATCCTCTCGGCCTCGCACCTTTGACTTAATAAATAATGTGCAGATTTACCATCGCTCAAAACGGTAAAGGAAAACATCGTGAGGAAACCGGCATGTCCAAGAATCGAGAAGGCCTGAGTCCCAGCAGTGGGAAGTGGGAATAAGTTCGTAGGAGCTAGTGGCCAACTCTTTTGTCAGAGTTTTCAGACCGCCCAAAGATGTTAATACTGATACAGCCGGGACTGACGTGTCTTACGAAGTACGGTTGCGCTCAGTTGAAAATGCTACTAAACGGTCACCGTTCCAAGTGATGGCCGTACTGAAACCGGTTGATCTGCTACGATTGATCGGACCAACTATGCTACGAGCGCTGCAAGTTTTCAGTAAAAGAATTCTAGATTAATGACCTGGAATGTATTACTTATTCTATTTTCAATATAACGTTTTCGCCTTCAAGGGACCGCGACACATTGGAACACCGACACATTTTATTGTTTTGGAACAGAAATTGTACCAAATTTTGTTTTCCTTTACTTCTGATTTCTTTTAGGTTCTGCACGTAATAGATCAAGTACTCCAGCCACTACAGCCCCACGGGACAAGCTCGTCCAGCTCTCCGGGTCCCGTCTACAACCCTAATGCATACCAATTTTTGGAACATTCGGACGTCTTTAATATTGGCCAACATCGATTGAGGTACGCTGTTTGCTTTTTCCTTAAAAAACATATGATATTGTAAACTATCAATGTTCTACATTTTCTTTGTATGCACGATGAGTTTTGTCTTTTTTCTGTGCGTTTACATACATTTTCAAGTATTTGACCACGTTTGGCTCTTACCCTTTTCTCTACAGGTAGCAACACGATACATCATATTGACGTGAGCTGGCCTTTGATAAATAATATAAGCATTCCCGCCGCTGCTCCTTGGGGGTTAATACTCCACAGCATTGTTCCCAAACTCGCAACGATGAATTGCCAGCACATTTTGCTGTAGCAATTAAAACGAAACTCCTGGAGAACTAAGTTACGTGCAGTTGCAATGAACTTTTTTCAGTTGCAAAAGCGCTGGGTAAAAAAGCCTGGCCAATTGTGTATCACACAATACACTCGTACTTGAAAAAGCTGCTCAGGTTTCGTATGGGTAACGGAATATAATAGATTTCTAACAAAGAAAGATTTATTTACGATACATCTTCACCTGTTTAACAAATTGATTTAGATTGTAATTTATCTAGCCGCAGAAGGATCAAATTGCATTTACAAAGTGACGTTGCAGGTCTCATTTCGTTCGTTCAGTAGAAATGCTCTCCTTTGAGGTTTGCTGTTTGCACTAATATCGGTAAAAGTCGGATGCTCTATCGGTCGGTACGTTTGTATTGCAGATCGTTCAGGCAGAAAGTTAATCAGCTACAGAAGAGCAAAGTGTTCAACGCTGATGGCAGGCATACCTTCTTCATTCCAGTTGATGAGGGTTTCAAGGTAAGCCATTCTGCTTGGACTGCTCTACTTTTATGTTTACTAAACGTTACATACTCAGAAGTACTTTCAAAGTTGTAGTTATACAAGCTCGTTTCTTCCACGTACCTCCAAGCTGTGGAATAATCCGAGGTCTTTTCGCTAAACTATAATAGCTTGGAGAGCTTCAAGATAGATAACACTGGCAATGCCCCAATGCAATGCAATACACTGTTTACCGCTCACCATCAGGCGGGCCGTCTGCTTGTTTACCACTCTATTAAGTAAAAGAAAACAGAAATATTCAATTCAATTAAATTCATTCCGCTCCGCTGTTATTGTTTTATTTCCAAAACCAACACAGCGTCATTTTGAATAAGGATTTGTGCAGGCTATAACCAGTTTTCTTTACGATTTCCCCTTTTTCAGCCGACGACAAGATCAGATCTCATAGACGAGAAGGTAGTAGATGGTCACGTCATTCCGCACCACGTGCTGTTCACTCAAGCCACTGCCGATGACAAGGAGTTCGAGACCCTCGCCTTCGGAGATAACGTGAAGGTTATTATTTCATTCAGCACGGCGATGAATGGACGAGAGGAAATCAGTAAGTCTTATAATGATTTATTTAATGAACACTGATAACTTAGGAATATTTTAAGGTATAATAGGGAATCTTTAAATTATATATTATCTTCCGAGAATATTTTCATCTTGTTCTTGACAAGATTACTAATTTAAATTTTATCTAGCCTAAAATTATTGATCTATTTATAATTCACATAAAAATGCTGAATGAAAATTTAAAACATAACATAGAAATAAGTAGGTAGATTTGTTAGTCCACTATTGAACATGAGCCTCCCTTTGAACGACCATTAGCCATTTGCATCTATCTTTTCCCCACGATGTCGTATATAGTAGTGGTGGTAGTAATATCTTAAAGGATAGGGAGATAGACTACGTTTAAGTAGAGCCAATGAAATAAAAACATACACGCGATTCTCAATATTAAAAAAAATCCTAAAGCCTATGAAAGCACTTATAAATCTTTCTACCTAACAAATTAGACACGTATCATATGACTACTTGTGAATCCACCTGGCACGTTAATTCAACTGGCTAAACGGAACCATAGATTTACAATTCTGATAAGAACAGACATTCTGTGCTCGCCCGTACAACCATTAATTAAACCATGGCCGGGTTCAGCCACCAGACCTGTGTCATTAGGCCTCGTGCAGACCTACGCGACCAACGTTACTGAAAATGGGAGCATTTACATTTTGAAACGCTTCTATTTTTATTCTGTTTCACTGAATTTGGCTTTGTAGGTATAGCTATTCCTTATATGTCGGCAGTGAAAAGGCAGCATTTTCATGGTCGACCTATTCGCTTTTGCTATATTACGTTTGTTGCGTAGGTGTACCCAAAACTTTATTCGGTAGCGGAATCTCTGTGATTTTGTGATTTTCCCTTTTTTTCTCTTATTGTGAACTAAAAACGAACCTTATAGTATTTGTTTCTTCGGTGAAATACTTAGATGCTTTAAAATTGTGTTTTGTATCTGATGGAATAAATAATATAAAAATTCGGAATTTACACTTTTTAAGGTGCTGGTTCCGAGACTAAGCTGAAAATCAGGGTTAATTACGACCATTTTTCAAGTCGGAGAAACGAATGTACATATTATTGTTATTACTTTTTATAGGATAGCGTTTGACTACAAGTCTCTTGATGTTATATTTCTAGTTAATAGCTGTGAACTTAAAAATCCAAGACCAAGCAAAGTTTTTCTATTAAAAAATCTCATCTTGCAGCAAGCCATAACGAATCTGAAGGTATTTAAACTTACAATGGCTGTTGTTTTGGATTTCTATTACCTATTGCTAGGTTGAAGTATCACTGCTAGAATTTCGTAACTATTTGTTTACTATCGTCTAATATCATGAGTGACCTTCTTAATTTCATTTCTTTATTAATTGGATCCTTTACTCACATCCTAACTTGTTATAGTGTTTTGACAGGCTGAAATGGTTTATCTAAGCTTGAATGTTCATATAGTAATAGTATAACAACATCTACCTAATACATAAAGCGTTCACACTGATATTGTTTGAAGCAACATCGCTTGTCCATTCTACCTCTGTTATATGTTCTAGTAGGTACACGTCCACTACTATGGTTTCAGAATATGTCACTTGATGCGTTTTATTTACATGCTTGGGATTGTATTTTTCATTTCGATAGATTTTATGAGACAGAGTTGTATCAACACGTTTCATTTGATCATGCTATAAAAAGATCGACTCAATACCACCCCTGAGCCCTAAATCAACATACATTTTTCCACCCAATTCATGTAATATATTTTGTTTAAATCATCTTAACATATAATGCTATCTCACGAAGATGGTATACAATAGCTAATCTTAGAATGGAACGGATCCATTTTCCCTACATTCTATTTAAAAGCCTGAACACTTTCAGCCTACGTGAAGTCAAACACAGTGGCTGGTGATGCCAAGCACAGCCGAGGAGTTGTGCTGGCAGACATCGTCCGCGCCAACATACCAGTCAAGAACGGAGTCGTCCACCTCATACAAAGACCTCTAATGGTCGTCGACACTACTGTCATCGACTTCTTAAAGGTACGCTATAAATAACAGAACGTTTAGGTTGGGTGTTGGATTGTTGAGCAGTTTTTTTACTAACATAATGTTACTTGACAGTTCGAACACTGTTATCTATGGTATTAGGTATATAATATGCATTGTTTGAGTATGGGCATCAAACTGGTGCGTCCCGCGCTGAACGCAAGATCATTCAAAAGTATTTTGGAAGAACGAATGGTCGCGTTCGTCAGACAGCGGACCGTTACGGACGTATACACTTTACATTCACAAGATAATATTTATGAAGAAGAAGACACCAACCACCCTACATGATGTTAATCATTTACTTTTCCACGCTAACTCCAACAACACAAAATGCTTTCTACACAATACTTTTTAACAATTAAGTTTAATCACACGCAAACGATTAATATTGCAAATAACGTTGACTTTTCGCTCCATTTTTATGGGAACCAGGCAATGAAGGTAAAATAAAGTGCGTCATTAATTTATTCCTTTTTGAATTATTTTCTCCCTGTGAGTGTCCTTTTACTTCAATAACTCTTTTTCAGCATCAGCAATAAATTGAAGCACGTTAAATACCATTACATTCTGATAAAATTTATCCATATTTTTGTGAGCTTTATTTGCAGAAAATAGAAATTGTGTTTGCAGAAACATAGATTTGTATAGTTCCCATACCATTTGATAGTAACCGAGTTGTTTTTGACACTTTTATTTATTTAGGCACATCAACAATATTTGCGTGACCTGCGGCGCAGCTCCGTTAGCGTTGTTGTAACAGTAAACATCCTGTAAACCACGATAAAGGGCATGAGTATAATAATTTTACAATAAAGCTTTGTTTTTCCACGTAATGTAATTAAATCGTAAACCTCTAAATAAAGTCGAAGCATCTCTAAACATATTCTGTAACTGAACATTCACGATTGTGTGTAATATATTATTTATTAGCATTAGTTAAAGAGATTTGTCTGTATTTCATACATTTGTGCGTCTCTCCTGCTGCGATGTTGGACCCTGCATGCCCTTGTCAACTATAGGGGATTGTAAGTATTTCCTTTATTTGCATGACTTCTTTAACACCACGCAAATCAAAACAACGTATATCCCAAAAGAACACTATGGTGCTTTGATTTGGACCGGCAATTAATCTTAACACCTTTTCTTCCTGATTTTTATAGCCTCTCAAATTCGTAGTTAGAAATGTTGAAGACTTTTTTATCCCTCTAGTAAACATTTTGTGCTAAGGTAAGGTGCAATTAATTAATCCTTCTTTTAAAGGCAGCAACATGAAAGCGCTTTCAGGAAATCGAAGCTAAAAAACAGCAGCCATTAACTGCACAAATATTAATTACTGTAAACATGAAATATTGCGACGCTGTGAACAGTTATACTGAGCTTATACCAGGAAGAGGTTGAATAATTAAAAAGATATGAAAGGCTAGCTAGACATAGACTATAATTTCTTTTTAATTTGTGAGTAGAAAACAAAAACTTGTAGGAAAATGAGTTTAAAACTATGATTCCTCAATCCTCATACAATCCTCACAGAAGCTTTTTCTCATAATAGGAAAAAGAAGATGGACCTTTGTGCAAGTTCTACGAGGTGATCATGGACCTGGGAGCCAATAACCAGTTCTTCACCGAACTGAACCTGGCTAAGGACATCACACTCTTCGCGCCTTCCAACGAAGCCTGGAATGAATTAAGCGTCCAAAACATCCTACAGTAATTTTTTTTATTTGCGTGATTTGGTCTAATTGGAGAATATTCAGTCATACAATTTGAGAATTTCGTCAACAAGCAAAATTTACCACTGGCTTTAAACTTGGATCATTTATGCCAATGTAGACAACATTGGTGTCCTACAATTCTCATTACACTTTCTAATTTATCACGCCATATTGCCAGCGCATTTACGAACAGTGACGAATTTCTTTGTTTAAAATAATCCAATAATATTTGGTAATTGATCGATGATCCATCAACATCTGTGATGTCATACTTAGACAAACCTTTCCTACGCAGAAATCATCAAAAGCTGAAAGACATCCTGAACCTCCATTTAGTCCGTGAAAGACTGCCCATGGATGCCATAATACACAACAACATGAATCAGGTAATTATAAAAACCATTAAACTTTAATTAATGTGAACATTGAGGTATAATGTGAGGATAAACTTGACTTGATATTACATGAAACATTAATTTGATAACGTGTTTCCGACACGATATTCAACCGCAATTTTATTTCATGAATACTATGCCTATCCGATTTAAATTAATTTTCGTGTACTGGATTACATTCTCTGGTTTCGACGCTGCTCGGGATAGCTCCCTGGAACTGTACGTTAATTTAAAATTCCATTTATTTACCATTAATTCAATTTATTCACGATCTCTTCGTCGTGTTTTACTGTCAGGATTTTTAGTTGGATTGTTTTTTATTTTATTAAGCAATTGTTTTGAAAGAAACCTTCCATACAGATATTGCATGATCGTGTCGTGTATAGGTTGGGTAGTTTTTATTAGATATGTAATTAACCCATGACATAGTGACTGTGTTTGTTCGCCTACAGAATGTTACCCTTTTGATGCTGCATGACTGTCACGAAATCTAGAACTAGCTGTTTCTGAATGTAGGTATAACATTAGTGTGGTTAGCAATATTTAATCTTATGCTACAAATTTTGTAACAAGCTTGTTACAAAGTGCATGAAGGATGATGACATAAGATTTAATAACAAATATTGTTAACCAGTCAAGTTGGCTCAATAAGTAAAGATGCAGACACAAAACGACAATAACCCGTTTTAGATATACCAAGCACCCACGGCTTCGCCTCGGAAGTATCTTTACTTCAACGTGTTGACTCACGGCGCAAATCAAACGCTGACGGTCGAGGGCGGAGGAGTGAACGCAACGGTAACTCTGCCAAACATCGCGGCAACCAACGGCTTCGTGCATATCATAGATAGAGTTCTCGGCGTGCCTTATACTACAGTCTTTGAGAAGCTGAAAACGGATCCAATGCTCAAGTAAGTTATTTAAAAGTCATCAGCATATCGGTATGTAACTTTATGCTACATAATTTTTTTCCACTCTCCTCTTTTCCATCATTGGAGGACACGCCATCCGTATATGGTAATATAAACGCTTCGCTTCTACATTTATAATACGAATGGCGAAGGAATGGAGAAATGGAACACCCTGTCAGCGTTTAGTTTCCCGATGAGTACAATTGGGGAACCTTCAGTCAGGCATGCTCCATCATTGACCTCGTCTTTGCTTACCATCAGGTGAGACTGTGGACAAATGCTCGCCTACTAAAAACATACCAAACTCTGTCGCTTATTCTGTTAGTTATTTTTCCATTACCTCTACGTATATAATTAATGTTAATTGTTATTCCTTGAAGCATCACCTACAATCTCGGCAAGCGTCAGATGTTCAACCAGCAGTTGAATGACTTAGAGCACCGATACACTTACTTCGTGCCTCGAGACCACGCTTGGTTGAAGTTCCAGATTAAGCACCCATCAGCTTACAAAGCGCTCTTCAAGGAAGATTTTGGCTATTTCGTAAGTCATATTTTAAGACGAAAACTAAAAATTTTATTTAACTGTAATTTTTTTATATTGCTCTAGTACTCCCTCAGCGGGTGAGATTACGTCGACCCGAGCCCTAACAGGCATAATTAATTAAGTGATCAAAAGGATTAATTTCACCATATTATTATGCCGATCATTAAAATACATCCGATTGAAATCAATTATTCCAATGCGTAATCGGTGCGAGAAAAAATACCATTTTTCTCTGATCAAATTTAGCCAGTAGGTAAATATTTATAGCAAAACTCGATGAACGCTCTATGATTTTTCGAGGTATCCAATATTCTTTTGAATCTCTAAAATAAAGAGAGAAGAAACTCTGCATACAATTCACATTTTCCACAATTTCCCATCTAGCAATAACTTGATTTCCTCTTGTTTTCTTGTAGACTAAACAGATCTTAGAGCGTCACGTGATAAGGGCTGGAAGGGCTTACACGGTGTCCGACCTGAAACTGCTGGCCAATGAGACTCATCCTTTCGTTCTACCGACCTCGAGGGACCCTCTGCGGCTCCGTGTCAAGGAATCTGATAAAAGTACGCATTATTCATTATTTGAAACTTTGATATTTTCAGCTCATTCGTATTTGCACTTAGCTGTCTCCAAATGCATCGTCATCATTATCAGCCGGAAAACTGCTAAACATATGTCTCCTCCTTTGAACGCCACAATTAATGACTCTTAGCCATGTACAATAATGTACATTGTATATACTACATCCATTGGCTCCTCTCGACTCTTACAAAGTACAAAAAAGGACATTCTATCACAAAATCTCAAAATAATATATAAAAGCTGTGCTGAACATACAAGCACAAATATTAGAGCCATCCGTCTACTCAATCGATCCAAGCTCGTTTTAAAATTGGATTTGTTATACAGATTACTACGTGGAATGGAACGGTCACTGGATCCACGTGTTCAGACCCGACGTCGAGTGCACCAACGGAATAATCCATGTCATCGACGAACCATTCGTACTGGAGAGTGATATACGAGCCACCGGGAGCGCTGACCAACTAACTCACTGCTCCATCGTCCTCTTCTTATCATTTTTATTCGCGAGAGCTCTGGAAAACTAAAACGTCCGATATTTTAATTTTATTGAGTCAATTATCAATTTGAGTCGAGTTTTTGAGCCGAATTTAGTTAGAATCAACTCTCAAGAGAATTTCGAATCGTTAATTTTAGTTGTTGTCGTCTTCGTAAATTATTTGTCGCAATAATGTAACTTAATATTTCGTTACCATCTATGGTTTATATTTGTAATATTTTGAATATTATGATGCATTTCCGTATCTTAAGTAAAAATATAGTACCTAATCTACATTTAGAATGTTGTTAGTAACATTCTCTTAACATATTTCTTCCAAAATAGAAACAAGCGCGACACCATCACAGAAAGCAAAAAGGTACCTATAAATATTTATTTCGTAATTAAGTTTGGCTTGATCGTACTCTTATTTGTGATTCAGTAGGTACCTATTTGTATGTTTGGTTTGGTGGCACCACGCTACGGCTTGATTGGAACCTGGCTCTGAAGTGAGGTTCCTGGAACACATCGATAGGTGCTTGGCGACTGATTTGGCAGCTAGCCAGGTGAACACTTGAAAATGCCCTACCACCAAACTATTTCAGGCCATTAAAAGATTCGATCTAACGACCTACGATTGGCAATCTGACATCACTACCACTGAGCAATCATCGCTTAAATATTTGTGTTGTCATTTCTATTTTGGGAGAAATCAAACTAGATAAGTACAATAAATATCCGTGTTTTTGTAAACATTATTCTAGAATCTAGATGTAGCAATATATTCAATACCATGATTATTGACCTAATTGAATCCAATTCACTGCCAGTAATTTTTAATAATTTTAAACTATACATTAATACTGAGCATCTTTATGATATATCTGCAACTTTTTAGTTCATTCATGATTATCATGAAATGGAATGAGAAATTGCAGACATTTCTTGGTAAGTACAGTCAGCGACAAAAGTCGCTGTATAATAACACATTTTTCGATAAACATCAACATTCGACCGAATCATCACTTAACATCAGGTGTGTAATGTTATAGTCAAATGCTACCTTTTAAGTTGTAAGAAAAAAACAAGCATTACTGATCCTATACACATTTGGAACACCAAGTATGATCAGCCACTTTTGTCGAAGTCTGTACCTATCGATTTTGTCGTAGAAACACCTTGCGTATTACAAATTTTATATCTAAACTACGAAGTAATTTTTACTTACCTATCCCTAAAATTAATTTCACATTTTGATCCGTTGTGCCTTCTTTGAAAATTCTATTTATACCTACACAAAATTATTTAAATTTTGTATCTATTCAGAAGTATAAACTATATAGAGCGTAAAATTGTATATCAAAATCAAAATCAAAATCAAAAATATGTTTATTCAATAGGATACATTGTGATCACTTTAAAACGTCAACTTAAAACTAGCTACGCCTGTTCCAACCTCCTTACGCCGGCAAAAGAACAGGCAAGAAACGCCCGGCAGGTAATTTTTTTGGCGCGATCACATTGACAATTTTATTCTTATTACTAATTGATTGAATTGGAGCAAGTTCACTAAAATCCCAAGCTTTTTTTTTTTTTTTTTTTTTTTATCTATGATAATATTATTAGAAATATACGTATACATTCCATGTTACATTTTCTCAAAGATCTATTGAAGTCTAAACATCTGTTTAGATTCCCTTAATTTATTATCTTGTCTTAAGACAACTTTCTTTCATGACTGAGGGCTCTTAAATCTAAATTTAAAAACAGGTGTTTGTACCAAAAGGCCAGTCCATTTTAAGTAACCATGGACAACCAAAAAATTTACTCTTTTTAAAAGATTTATCAAATATTAAATGCATAAAAATATTTTATTCAGTAACGTCATATAATTCACATAGTATCTAATTTATAAAATAAGTTTTACTTGTGTGTTTGCTTCGTATAATTAAAAAAACGGAATTGCGGCGAGAATTTCGTACATTATAGGTACAATGAGAGCTATAAATGATTTTAAAATGTATATAGAGATGAATGTGCTTTTAAATTAATGGTGCATTTGCAATTCTCTTGTTACTTTAAGAATTTGTAAATAATTTGTGTAAGTAACGGTAGTAATTATCATTAGTTTAGTAGTTATTATTAATTAATGCGACTGAATTTTTGATTACACTTATTTGGCGTATTGCTGTCAAAATATATCAAAATAAAATTTAGAAATGCTGCTTCAAGCTTATCATCACATAATATTGGAATAACTCAAATGATATAATACCTATAGTTATCTTAAATTGAGTTGGTTGGTAGATACCTATCAATAAAATTCTCTGTAGCTACTTACTTTATGATAATATAATGTACCTGTTGTACCAGATATGTATGACATTACACAGGAAAAGTTGCAATACGATCAAGTTAAACCACTTAGTTTGTGATCTCTGCTCTGTGTATTTATGAACTAGAGGCAGTCTTGAATATTTACAGAGAAAACATCTTGTAATTTTATTTATCATATTGAAGCGTTTTATTTATAAATCTGTCGCTTAATAGATGTAGGTACGTGTTAGCAATATATTACGTGTAAACACTTAATATTATCAATATAGATAAGTTAATTGAGCCAAAGCTATGCTATTTCAACTGGATGATGATATAAAGTATTGTACTATTTTTAAGATTTTACTATTACAACATTAGGTATTCGAGATTCAATTGTAGCAGATAACATTAAGATATCTAAATAGCGTTTTCATTAAAATGTGCATAGCCCATGTTTAAAAGAATTTTCGAAACTTATAGCTATGTAATTAAATGGGTCGAAGTAACCCGAGACAATATACCTAAATTTGACCAAATATTCAAATATTTGGCTAAGTACTGAACCATTTGAATTCCATGTAAGTGGGACGTTTGATGTAACCATTCGAATATTATCTATGTCAAATTAGTTTAATGTTATGACAAAGTGTTTCAGAAAAGTGAATTTATGTAAAAAAAATATATATAAATACTGTAAACTGTTTTTCTACTTTCATAATCCTTTTAGTATCACCCTAACATATTTTTGTATTAGCAAAAAGATATTAAGCACTGCTTCAACAATGCCGACTCGATTTCTTCTCTACGGAAAGTTGCTACATTCCGTTCTGTTATTTCAACGGTCACATTGCTCAAACAAAAGCTAAAAAATGCCTTTGAGTCGAAATTCGCAGCAGCACTCAGTTTTTAACGGATTAATTGAACGAAGCGTGGAGGTCGCAGTCGGTCTCTTAATCCCACAAGGTTTGAGCGACGACAGAACCCTCCCACTAATCCTCCTGATGGATAGAATGTAACTCTCAACCCTCCCGTTGGATTGAGAGTTCGTTCGAGCCGCGTATGTTCGTGTATGTACCGTTCGTATTTCCTTAATTTTCATGCAAACGCCTTGTTTGAAACGCATGGCAAAGGCATTTGCATATTTTGCATGTAGTTTTCCTCGTGTCAAAATTGTTCTCCGTACAAACTATTGCACCAGCTCCAATCTAGACCGTAGTTTGTGTGGAATAAGAATATGAACGAGTAATGTCTATGGTGTGGCTAGTCTTATACGTGATGTAGTTATTCAAAAAGTTTTAACATGTACATTTCACTTATTAGATAGATAGATATACCTACTCTTTATTGGTACTACAACAGATAGAGTTTAAAACAAAGTAGAACAACAATAGAGTTTAATGGCAAGTTACAAAGGAGGATCTTATCCTCAAAGAAGACGTATATACCTAGATACGGTACGGGTAAGTACGGAGTACGGACGGTAGTATATAACAACACTAATAAATACACTTGCGTATATACGTACGAGTATGTTTAACAAAGTATATGGTACAGCTATACAGGTATGTCCTGAATCTTTCAAGAAATAAATGCAAGCTGTTACGGTACCCTCCTTTAGGCAGACAGGAAAATAAAAAGATTTTACAGGAACGATTTATCTTCCGTGCTTAAATGGAACACTCGCTTCTGCAGTAAGTTGAATTGAGTATATAAACTCAGATATACGGTATCCTGTTATATCAATCCATTATCTATATTATGGCTATGTAAGATGAGAGTAAAATGCTTCCTTATTTAAACAAGAAGCTAAAGCTTAAAATGCCGCATTTTTTCAGGATGCTGTAAATGAGGATCGTTAAAATGAAGAAAGGATGTTAATGCGATCCTTTTACTTCAAAATAAAATGTTTTGCAATCAAAAGTCTTCCGTTCAATTTCATGTTCTACATTTAATGATTATAATCTGCATAATTATAATATACGAATGTGGCATATTCTATGTAGTTACCTATATAACTTGGAGATAATATGTATATCTAGTAGATTTCAAACCTACATTTGAATCTTAGAACATAACATGCATGCATGGTTATTTTCCGTTACATGTGGTGAATAAATGAACGAATGAATGAACGTTTATGTCATTGCTGGAATATAAGATTACATTGATTGGTCACAATTTCTCTACATTCAACTTTAAGGTCGTGTTATTATTATCTAACGAGTTACAGCTAATTTTTAGACACGTATATATTGTATTTTGTACTATGAACATCTTACACCATGTTTGCAGCTAGAGTGAACCATTTACCACGCTTCGTACGTTCAAGAGTTGAACAAATACAAGCATCGATAACGAGCGTGTCCCTAGGTCTACGGGGTTCTGATTGGTTCACCAATTGCGCTTCAATGCCGTGCCACAGACTACTAAGAGAAGGTTGTGTTAACAATAGGTGCATTTTTTTGGCAGGTACTATTTTTAACAACTATAGACATCTCTCGACCGACGTGGCGCCAGGGGCGAACAGCTACTGCGAAGCGTGTGGTCGCGGGTTCGATTCAAATATTTGTGCATTAAAAGAAGCTTTTCTTTCAAATGTTTTTTTCTTCTCTGAAGTGTCAGTGATAATTGTAGTCAAATTATTTATATATAAATCAAAAATGATATGATGACGCTGTGATCCGAAATGTGTCGTTTTGCCTTTTAGTCACTTCAGTCAGTACAGCGTTAGCCCATACCAGCTATTAACCTGGAGCATAAATAATAATTAATATAAATTGTAAAAAAAAGTATAAATTATTATTTATATTTTAGCAAATAACATTGTACAAAGAGAACTTAATTCTAGAAATGATTAATGATTTCGAGGCATAGATAACTTTGAACGCAGGTCTGTCTTAAACTGTTCGCATTTCAATTACGTCGTTTATTCTAAAAAAAACTCTGAAATAGTAACCTTTACATTATAGTCTCGAATTAAAATTCAGTTGCCGTGAATGTGGCAAATGTTGTTAGATGCCGGAAGTGGTTGCCGCAGGAAGCAGTTTCACCGGAAGCGCGCCCTCTACACCCGGCCCCTGCATTTCTGATCTATTCCCACTCTAGACTGGGTTTGTGCATTCCGAAATGTAATCTGGGCTTTATATGAAAAATATAGATAAGTAGGTACGTATGTAGTATTAAACAAAACACGTGAAATTAGGCTTTCCTGGTGCTTTTTAATAGTTGTTAGAGTAAATTAGAATATATACACCTAATTTTGTATGTACGAAGTTTGATTAGTAATTTATACTTGATTTCACAAATATATTTCACGGTTTTTGTGTTTATATGAAACTAGCTATATATACCCTGCGGTGGACACTTTGCTTGACAAAAAATTACGATACATCGATATCGATAGTTATCGATTCCGTTTAAAAATATCTATGCGGAAATATCGATATGTTGTTTTTATCTGCCCATCCCTATAATAGGCAAGTTATTGAATCCGGCGTTAGTAGCTTACTACTACAGCAGCTCTCTACGGCGTAGCAATCTGAACTAGCTTCCGTAGACTCTACGAGAGGGTAGCAGTGTACTACGTAAGACTACATGAACGCTACGCCAAGAGGTTTGGTAGTGTAGTGAATGAAGCGTGTAATCCTACATAATAACCAATCAAATCAAATCTTCTTCTTCTTCTTTTTTTTTAAAACACTTTTATTAGCTTGACTTGTAACTAACTAACTAACCAACAATGTAATCAAATCTTAGAACTCAATTTTCACCTACTTCTAAATGTCGTATCGACTTGAAACTTTGTATGTGTATGTAATCTCGGTGACAATGCAATAATTTAGTATCATCGACCTGATCTCATGATGCAGCCGGAAGATGGGTGGGAGATCTCTGCAGTGGCTACTAGTAAACCCCTCGTGTTTGGGCTCATATGAATCGTCTACTGGGTATATAAAAGTACACGCAACCACAAAGCGCTCCACACTTTTTGAATTAGCCATTATATCGTAACTAATACATACAAGTCAATTTAATTATTTTATATTTTTCAGTACGTTTTTACTGTGTTTGTTTTAGTTTATTAAACTATTTTTTTTTTCATATTTAAAAATTAATCCCTATTTCCCTTGGTCACGGCATCACGCGTGAACGGCTGGGCCGATTTCACTAATTCTTTATTTGTTGTGTTTGTTATTGCGAGGAGAAGGTTCTTTTATGAAAGAAAAAATGGAAAAAGTTAAACTGCAGTCCACGCGGGTGAAACCGCGGGGCGCATCTAGTTATTTATGTATTTGCTACATAATGTTTTGCGCAATGTATTCAGCCTGCAGGCAGGCTTGCAATTAACGAATATTGCTTTAGTCTATCTATTGCATGTTACTGTTTGTAACGATAGTACAATCATTCATCGTTTTAGCAGAAATTAAGCCTTTATTTTTTGTTTTTTATATAGCAACCCGCCCTGGCTTCACACCTGTAGTACTAACTGATGGATGGGGACAGTCATGTGACTAAGTTTTAGTAAAATCAAAATTAAATTTTATGTTTGGTAATTACATTTTATTTTTAACAAGTTGATTAAAAAGCTTGTAAAAAGGAGGTTCTCAAGTTAACATGTACGTCTATATTATTTTCAACTGATATCAATTTTAATAATTATTGTTAATTAATTAAAATAAATAATATTTCATTATGGCACGCCCTTCTTATTGCAATAATGAAGTTTCAATTCGAATTAGGGTTCCGTTGAACGATTTATACTTCAGAACCTTAAAAATAATAATACCTAGGAACTAAGGAAAGAGGCCCCTGAATTTGATGCAAAATTTCCAGTTGAAGCCTGAATTAATATTAATAATTAATGTAATTATCAAAGTTGTTGAACGTTTCAAAGCTCGAAAGATTTAGTAAGTTGCGCAAGGGTTTCGAGGGTTAATTAAAATAATTTTACTTTCAAACTAAGTCAACAATAAGGATGTTGAGAACGATTTAACGGAAAATGTATCGGGTAAAATGTAGAAGTTGTTAGAAAAGTTTCGTTTCGTTTGACGACGATTTGATATTAATTTGTTAATTAAATGACCCGGTGAACTTCGTGCCACTTGACAATTCCCATACAAAATCATCAAATTATACCTAAGACTATATCTTATTTTTTTAACTCACTCAGAAGTAGTGAACGAGGCAACCAAAGAAAAAAAAAATCATATCCTTCGACCAGATTGAGGTCTAGCAAAACAAACGCAGCGCATATTTCATTTTTTTTTTAGTTTCAAATCCAGGTCAATCTCGAATGACATCGTGGCGTATGACATGACCTGTTAGTCATGATAGTCATAGCCGTATGTGATTGCAACTCATTCAATTATTGCTACCGTTGCTTCACGTTGAGTACATAACGAAACAAATTATGAGTTGTCAAAAGAAAAAAAAACCCTACTTTGATAATATTATTAATGCGAAAGTAACTTTGTCTGTCTGTCTGCCTTGCTTTCACGTCTAAACTACTGAACCGATTTAAATGAAATTTGGTACGGATATAGTTTGAACTCTGAGGAAGGACATAGAATACTTTTTATCGCGATAACTGTAGTCCATGCGGGGGAAACCGTGGGAAACAGAGGGTATTTAATAAACTATGATATTAAAATTTTGTAAACAGCTCTCACACAAAACCGAAGTTACGTCACAAAAATATATCGTCTTCTATCTATAGATAGAAGCTTAAACGTGGGCCTTGCGCAAAGGAGCAAAGAAAATAAAGTTTGTTTGTGGAACCCAGCGTTTGTGCCCGCTTACAATTTGCATTTATTTAGGCGCTTTTGCTTTGAAAATGTTACCACAATGTCAGTTTTTTTTTGCATATAACTTTTGTTTCAACCGATTTCGTAGATTTGTTTTGGAGCGAAAACAGCTGTGTTAATGACATCAGTTTGCGACACGTGGGTAGTACAGTCAGCGACAAAAGTAGCTGAACAAGAACAAATTTTCCGATTCTCTTTATCATCTTAAACACCAACCTTCGACCGAATCATCACTTAACATCAGGTGTGCTGTGGTATGGACAAACGCAACCTTGTAAGTTGTAAGAAAAAACAAACATTACCGATCTAATACGCATTTGAAAAATAGAGTATGATCAGCTACTTTTGTCGCTGACTGTACCTTCGAATCCTGCAATGAGCTTGAGCTTTCTGTGAAGGAAAACATCGTAATGAAACCACAGCTTGGTGGTAGGGGATTTTCTAGAGCTCATCTGGCTAGCTACCACTATTCAGTTTGAAGAATCTGTCACTATGTGGATGCCTATCGGTGTGTTCCAGCAGCTTCAGTGTAAAGCAAGTTTCTAGTTCAAAACAAAGATCTTTTATTATCTCAAATAATTCCACATTTCAACAAATGTTTACCCACTATTTGAAATGAGAAAAGGAAAAAGAATTTAGAAGCAAAAATCCACTGCTATTTTTTATTTAGAAGCCACCAAGATTGATCGGCTTTAATTAAAGGTAATGGCATCGAACATTTCTTAAATAATCTTTCACGTGAAAAAAGTTCAAGGGATATCAACGTAATCGGAATCCAAAGATTAGATACGAAACTGAAATTTCACGGGTCGTTGTGCTCAAACATTTTCCAAGGAAAATAACTTCTGTGAAAACCCTCTGCAAAAATAAATCTTTATTTTTGATGACTTAATAGGTTTATCTATATTTGGCCGTATAAGTTTTGCCTTTATATTTTTATTACAAGATAAAAACAACTACGCTGTGAGTTACGTGAAACCAAAAATAACTACCGTTTTTTGTTTTTTTACTCAGTGAGAGTGATAGTGGTAAGTCATCTGTCAGAAAATATAGAAAGCAATAATGCTGCTTGCATAGTTGCTGTCAAAAAAATATAGTATGAATTTGAGAAAAACAGTACCTACTTCAGCCATAAGTCAGGGGGGAAATTGCACCCATTGTTTCTCCCCTGTATTCGCGCCTGTTTAGGGGTCTGTATGTACCTACTTATTATGTACATGGGTAGGCGTTATTATTGTCATTGATTTTAATTTTAGTAGCCATGATAGTTTTGAGACTTACCTAGACCGATAATAATAATTTATTGTTTGAAGCCGTGCAGTCTTCACCTTCAAATGAAATTGTAGCAACAAAAGTTACTGTGTTTCCGGAACGTCTAAATCCTCACAGCGTTAGACGAATTAAATTATCACGGAAACAGGAAATGCGTGTATGCTCCGAAAGTAAATACCCAGTCAATGTGATACGCGTCAAATTGGTGATTTCAGTTCAACTGTTTGAAAGCAACACGTTCCGATAAACATTTCGATCACAAAATGAAGATAATGCGTCTCCCTTTTTAACAATGAATTGTAGAAGAAAGTTAACACGTGTTGTGCGTTATAGGTATTTCCTTCACTGTATACAAATAATAATAACCAAAAATATTGGTCAGATTTTTTACCTATCAAAAATACAGAAGCTGTCCCGAGAGATAGAGAACGACGCCTGTCTATAGTCGTGACAAAAAAATATTTTAATAAAAACGAAATACCTCTGTCTGTCTGACTTGCTGACTAACCACGAAATTTCGATAACTAAGAGACCTCTGATGCTGAAATTTGGCTAGCTTTTTCTCTAGTTTGGAGATTTTAGAAGGAGGTCTCTAATGGGATGTTAAAGTTTATAGAAAAATTACAACTGTGCAAAGGACCAAGCGTGCGCGTCGATTAGGTAAATAAGTTTGCATCATTTTATTTAAAGAAACTTTTAACGTTTTATTACCAAGAAGCAACAAGGTTTCACAGTTTAAAATAGTTATATCATAAAGAAATACCAATGCAATCGGACATATTAATTAGGTCGATGTGTACAATGTTACGTAAACAGCTTGAGCGCGATGCGGTGAAATCCAATTTCGCACCCGGAAGCTCAAAGTGTTTAATCTTGCACATAGGAAAACAGCGATAAATAGATATCCATTTAAATACGTAAATTGCAGAGGCAAAAGGTTTAAAGTATTTTAATTAAAACCCGTGTCTCAATAGCTTCACCCCGCAGGCAAACCTCATGCCGGTCGGAAGTAACGGAAACGTAAAAAAACCCTTAAAATGATCAAGGAAATATTTGTGCAGAATAACTCGAACGGTAATGGTTTTTATACTAATCATACTACCAAGCCCTTATTATTTACTTATAGAATTACTAGCTATTTCCCGCAGTTTCACCCGCGTGGGCTACAGTTTCCCATTTTTACCCCCTTATTAGACAAATGAAACCCGCATTGCAAAAAATCCTTTCACACCTCTATGAATCAAGACAAACATACCCTCCAAATTTCAAGTTTCTACGACCAGCGGTATATGCTATGCGTTGATATCAGGACTTTGATTCTTATATATATAGAAGATAGATGAGAAAAATGGTTGAAACCAATGATAGGAAGTCATTTTCTACCTCTTTTTTGATTTAGGTACCTACTTATTGTGATTGTATCATTCTGTTTACAAGAAATGTTCTCTGCTACAGGAAAAGCGATAGATGCCCACTGTTCACTGTCCTGTGACACTTCCCGGAATACTGGAAAACGGAGCGTGACATTTTTCAGATTGTGAATGGGAGAGTTTTGTTAAATAATTATTTTCCTGAAGCGCCTACGAAAATCAAATGATTGTTCATTTAGAACCGTGCATAAACGGGCTGAAAAACGTGCTTAAAAGCATATACTCTAAGTTTAATCTTGTCTTACTACCCAGCATCGATGCAAATACCACGATTCCATTCCAATTAACTTGTCGAAAAAGTATGATACAAAGGAACAAAGAAAAAACATTAATTGAAGATAACTAAATAAAATAATAAAGTTGAGAATTAACAGTGTAACGGAAAAAAACTCTCGCAAATGAAGTCAAAGTTTAAGGAAATTTTATCTAATGTAGTTTATTTTAGGCTATGTGAATAAAATATGTTGGCCATCTCGTTCGTTGTAGACCTTTTTGTGCTATAATTCTCCCAGACATTATTTTTATACATCTTTTGCCGTAAAGGCAGCATACCTAGTCGTCTGCTTGACCGTTTTTACGATAAGTTGCGTCACTAAAATGTTCGCTCCCTTTCGTCAGAGTTTGTGAGTCTCATGAAATACGAGTATAGTCAGTTATATTGTTTTGTTGGTGATGATAATTTTTAATATTCATTTATTCTGTTCATAATATTCTTCTTTCTGCTAGTATTCTTCTGTTTTCTCTGTGAAATGTTGAACGGTCACCATGAAGAGGTTGTCATGTGGTAAAGTGTCCTGGCACTACCAGGCTTGCAGCTTCACCATATGGTGTAGCTTGTAGGAAAGTGAGAGATACCGTCTGATAGAACGTTAGTGCATTTGGTGCTTAGATACTTCGTGCGCGTATACACGCTACATTTTATCTAGTTAAAAATTATTTTACACCTGATCTGTGGTTTAGAGGTCACCTGAGACAAACTCATATCATATAACCCTCCCTACATTATAATAATCTTCTTTCAAGTCGAGCCTTCCAGTATTATTCAAAATGGCAGCTACTTTGCAAAGTTGAATTGCTATGCTGATTCGTAAAGCTGATTGGAGCCTTTATGTTCACATTCTCAAATAAGTAGGTACGAATGAAAATGTTTCATTGAACTGAAAACGCTACAAACTGGAATGAAACAAATGACTGTCTCTTCCGAGGAGTTAAAAGTTAAAAGTAAGTTCAGTTAGGAGTTAATGTTTTCGAATCTTAACAACAATTTCGTTTGGAGTATCATTACCACCCGTTCTGTTTCAATAGGACAAAATATTGCTAAGGCCAAATATGCAAGGGGAAAATACAGATGCCATTAATCAGCTACTTAGTTAAGTTTCAGGATTTCCATTGCACAGGTTATCCCATTTAAAAAAAAAATCAGAAATAACTTTAAAATTACAATATTTGTTATTTTGTAGGTCAATTATGTCCAGCTGAATTCAGCTTCATGCTTCAAAAGTAATTTTAGTTAGCCCCGTGGGCGTAGCCGCGTAGCGAAAATCAAACCCGCAATCTCACACTTTGCAGTCAATTACAGTTCGCCGAATGCACCATATCAGTCTTCAACATTACTTTTAGTTTTCAAAGTAACATGGAATCCCTAACAAAGGAGTGCTCTCTCGTAGCAGCTACAAGCAAGATGCGACAAATTAGATTCAAATACCCGTGACTTGTTGAGCTTACCAGTTGTTTTTCGTTCCTACTTTGGTGGAAGTCAAGCGCAGGATTCCTCCAGTATTTTTATACTTGCCGTCAGGGAGTATATAAATATTTGTATTGGCAACGAGGAAAACTCTACCAACTTTCTGATCGTAATGCACGCACTTCACTTGGTAGCGTAGCGTATTCGGGCGGCGTATAGTCAAGAGTATCGCTGCCTTCTTTTATCTTTAACGTTTAAAAAAGTCAGCAATATCACAGTACATGAATGCCCCAACTAACGCAGCTAGTAAAAATATTTATTAGAAACCATATCGAACATTGAAGGCATGTGTATGAATTGTTTGGCTTTGATAGGAGTATGTAACTTACCTACGTCATTGAACCTTATATCATTTTATCATTTTTAATTTATCGATTTCAGGTGTGCGTTGTGCATAATTTAACATCATTTATCCAGATTTGAATAGATAATTATTTTATCGACTTATATTTTACCTACCTGCAAAAGGAAGGATCAGCGACACTAAATTATTTTTATTTTATTTATTTGCTTTTCTCGGGGTTTTCTTCCGTATTAGCGGGAGCGTGGCCATCGCTAAAACAAAAACAATGGGGTAAGGAGGGAAGGGTGTGGTGTAAGAAACCAATGCAACAATACCAAAAAACATCTAGGTTATTTGGCAACTTATTGTTACTCAAAAATTTATCTATGTGATGAGTCTCCGGCACCAGCAAATAATTAAGGCTTATTCAATTATATCTAGGTAAGTATTTACTCCGTCACTCATGAAAAGGACTCCCAATAAAGGCCACCTGTATGCCACCTAAAGGGTGATAGTGTGCAGCAGTAAGTTTCACTAAACGCTACTCTTGGCTTTTAATATTATTTTACTTACTATAAGTGTATCAAAAAATAAATTATTTTAGACCTAACGTGATTTGTGATCAAACGCTACCCTGGAAATATAAAACTTCAGAATTACATAGATTAGTTTACTCAGTTTTTCCGCGGAAAACTTTACCTTGTGAATCGGGCGAACCTGTCGTGCAAGCCGCTAGTTTCAAATAAAAACCAGTAAAAACGACACTTAATTCGATTCACTTCACTTCTATTAATTAACAGAATTGGCCGTATTTAAACTTGCTGCATCGTTAGTTCAAAGTAGAGCACCAATAAAGCAAGTTGGAGGAAAACTAAACACTTAACTGTTTTAATAGTGAAACTATAAAACTACTCGGAAAGGAATTCGTTTGTTTTTTCTATAGGTAATAGAAAAACGTAGTCTGTAAACGGGGAGTTAAAGTCAACTTCGTTATAGATGAATTTGCGTTCTTTCGAAGTAAACAAGAGTCTGTTAGCTTTTTATTTGGTACGGTAATTGGATCTCGAGACACGGCTGAGGTTCTGTGCTTTTATTTTTGGTGAGAAACAAATGCATAATACAGAAGCTGGAGATTAAGATTAGAGCTAGGTTATTGGAGATTTGAAACACTAACACCTAGGAATAGTTACACCGTGTTTTGTCTTTTTAAAATAATTAACTCTCTTCGAGTATATTCTTTTGTCGTATACGTTATGCATCTCATAAGATCCATTTATTAGATTCAGTATCGATTTACTGAGATTTTATTTCCCCAACAGATCCTTCTATCTTATGAAGAGTTATCATGCCTACATGTTTATCATAGAATGAAAAAACATAATGAAACTATATCTGCGTTGTGTACGATTTACAAAACCCCTAATTATGTAACATATTTACATAACATTAATTACCTAAAACATTACAAAACATCTTGATAAGATAACTACAATCTATAAGTCTGTAGATAGAAATACAAATATTTAAATATCGTTAAATACAAAAGAGCAGTAGGATATACGCGATAAAGAAACTGTATGGCGAGACATTTTTAATTTGAGGGTAGGTAGCAGCTAGCCAAGAAATAGGAAATGCATTAGGAAATTCCCTACCACAAACTATAATACATTTTATTATAACGTGAAAAATATGTTTGGATTGAGAGTTCCCAAACTAGGTACCTATAGCGTGGCGCCGCCTTCGACCACATCGTCACTTACCATCAGGTGACTTTGACTTGTGGTCAAACGTTACCCAGTTAGAAGTAAAAACACTTTGTAAACATTCAGTGTCCAAACATATTTTTGGTACCACAAATCTATGAGATGTAGAGTTTATGTAAAATTGTAGACGTACCGCTTCCATGCAGGGTATCAGAGCATGCCTAGAAATTAGTACGTAGTGGCTGAACAATCAGAACACAAATTAGCCACTTCAACCCCCGTGCGTGAGGTGATTGTGTTTCGGTGCACGGTATATTCGCACACTCGTGACGCATGTTGAATCAATCTATTACCACATTTTATACTAGTACAGTCAGCAACAAAAGTAGCTGATCATACATAGATCATAGATTTCCAAAGTGTGTTTTAGATCAGTAATACATGGTTTTCTTTACATTTTACAAAGTGGCGCGCTGACCAAAACTTATCACACCTGATTTTAAGTGATGATGTGGTCAAAGGTTGGTGTTTAAGATGATGCCGGTAATCAGACATTGTGTTATTGTTGAGCGACTTTTGTCGTTGACTGTACCATATCAGGCTTACTTCACTTCGCAACTTCACATATTTACTTGTTAACGGCCGGTTTCGATCATTCATTTTCCGGGAGATAAGATTTTGATTGTTCGTTTGTTTCGGTTAAACTTAAAAATTATTAAAGCAATCTTTATGTTTGCTATGGAGATTGGAGATAGTTTGAATAATGGGGAAGGACGCGATAAACTGTAGACCGGGCGGTTGAAGCACGGGGAACCGTTAGCTGTCAATATTAAGATACTTGTTACGACCGATACGAAAGTTTCACGTGCCCTTCTCTCTTGTAACTGCTATGTAGGTATAGAGAAGTTTGGAAATGTTAACAATTGACAACCTCATCCATAGTAGCAAGGTATAATGAGCAAATTCCTTGTCTACATTCCTAGTAGGAATCTAAAGTCACACGTTGATATCAGAAGGTAAACTTACCCACCCGTAAGGTAATTGTTGAGACACTTGTGACCCACACTGCAGGTATTTCAGGCGCACGTCTGGCTTTTGTAATTGCGTAGGAGGTTGGAATGGATAACTTTGTATATAATTATGTATTGTATACAGTTGAGTTTCTTCGTAACAGGAGGATTATAAGATTGTGAGTAATTTGTTTTGTAATTACTGCTGGTATCTACCTACCAGTGTTTTTAATCTCATATAAAAGTCGTGCTGGCATATTATGGTATTAAATTATTATCTTGCCAAATTGTTTTTCAATTGCCATTATTCAAAAGTTCTAAACACCAATTAAACTCAAATTAACAAGCTTCTACTGATATTTATCGGTGAGGTTTCATCAAGAAGAAAGTAGCTACTAACCTAATAAGATTTTCATGGTATTTTGAAATTTAAATGTTCTGTGTTGCGGAGAGGTTGAAGGAAGTTGTGCTAAAGGTCTCTCCCTTTTCTATCGATCATTCATTAGTATCAGTTACGAACAATTTTGAAACAAAGTTACAGTTGGGTAACTGATTAGGTAGATAATAGATATCCAATGTAAGTAGTAGGTGGTATAGGCATAGAATGATTTTAAAATAATTAGACTGCTCTAATTTCACTTTTTGTTTGCGCTTAGCTTTATTAGCTTAGCTTTACATTATTTATCTGAAATACCGATAAACCAAAGCTTGTAGCATTTATCAGTAAAAACTCAAAACGTATCAGAAAAAATTGGTTCATCCATCAGATGGGATATCTTTCCCCTATATCCCACATGTTATAAACCTGTCTAGGCCAAAAACTGTTTGAAAAATCCTAAAAAAGATTTCACCGCAACGTCAAAGGCTCAGAAGCGACAGTTAGAACGTTTACCTACGGCATTTTTGGTTCTATATTGAATGGAGGTATCATATCGTCGATAGCAGGGCAGAGCCTTATTACAATTTTTTCTTCTAAAACACAAACGATATGAAGTATCATCATTGTTATTCAATAAAGTTTTTACATGTAGTTTATCGTAATTTATTTTAATCTAACAACTTGTCAAAGGAATTTCGTTAAATCATCATGACCGTATTTATATTTGATTCCCATCTATTGTCATGGTAGAATAAATGAAAATTGACACAATAGGATTGTGTATTGTGCTGATACTACACATGTATTCTGCGGTTTGGCTCTTTCATCAGAAGCGTATCTAAAAATAATTCAGGGGCGATGAAAATAACTACTGCGATGAGTTGATGACTATTTGCCATTATTCAAATGTTCTAAACAAGAATGAAACTCAAATTAGCAAGCATCTACTGATATTTATCGGTGAGGTTTTATCAAGAAGAAAGTACCTACTAACCTAATAAGATTTTCATGGGATTTTGAATTTTGATACAGACAAAATCTATGAAGGCTTTAATTTTGCTGATACCATATACTAATTCTGCGGTAATGTTTACTTATAATTTCCAGAGTACCTACGAGTATAATATACAGAGAGATATAATGTAACATCTAGCATTGAGATGTTTTAACTAAGATTACGTTGTTTACTTCTATTACCTAATGTTTGCAGTATGTCATTCGACATAATAGCTACTTGCATTGTTTGACATGACTGACATAATATATTTATAGCATATTTGAACCAATATTAGCAAAACGTGATATTTGTTCTATCAAACAAGTATATTTGGTAACCTACACAATTTCCCATGTTTATTTTCGAAGCGTAGACTAGATTTTCGTTAGTAGGTACATAAACATACCTAGTTAGATGTAGCTCAGGTGGTAGTGAATTCGGATAGCGATCATTCTATGAGGTTGAGCTTTCCGTGAAGGAAAACGTCGTAATGAAACCTTAGCTTGGTGATGGTAGAGAATTTCCTAGTGCTCGCCTAGCTAGCTATCAATCTATCGCCAAGCACCGCTAGCAGTGTGTTCCGGCAGCTTTGCAGGTCTTACAATTGCAAGGTAACGTTTAACCACACGTTACCTGAAGTTAAGTGTCAATGTGCTCCAAGGTGGCGCCACTCTAGCCCTAGATTAGGACCTGGCTCTCAAGTGGGGCTGCCGGACGATTAGAAGTAAATATATGGCTCTTGTAATAATACTTCATTTTCAAAGTTTGTTTACGAAGCAGATATTTAAATGTATATATAACTCAAAGGTATATAGTGATCTATCAACGCACAGCCCAAAACACTGAACGGATCGGGCTGAAATTTGGCATGCAGGTAGATGTTATGACGTAGGCATTCGCTAAGAAAGGATTTTGAATCTACCCCCAAGGGGATAAAATAGGGGATGAAAGTTTGTATTAAACTTTGTCAATTTTAAACTGATCGGGCTGAGACTTTGCATGCATAAAGCTGTAGCCCACGCGGGTGAAATCGCAGGGAACAGCTAGTCATCAAATACGAGTATTTAATACAAGTAACATGTCATCAGGTTGTATATACCTACATGCAAAATTTTCTCCAATTACATAGAAAATTGTAGGTGTATTGTAATAATGATGAACACAACGAACAATAATGTACGTTATGTTTACAAAAATAACGTACATCCGTGAATAAATAACATAATATTATTATTATGTAGTTGTGTAAGCCATTAGCGACAAATCATAAAAACGAACGTTGTAAACCTGTAAAAAACAGCTTTAGCCTGTGTTTGTTAATATTATGTTGATGACATTTATCTAGGTATATTCTATCACGTGTAGAATGTGAATGTGTTCCTTTATGGATACATTAACTACAAGGATATTTCCATTCATAATTATGTAGATAGGTAGGTAACCACGGTTTTATATTGCAAGTGATACTGAATGGGCAATTTGGAAAATGTATTATCAATAATTTCAGGGAACAAGATAAGCGCGTATTATATAGATATCCTAGAGCTTAAGATAACGTCACTTCAATAGTATCTAGCTATTTATCTTACTTTTGGTATTAGGTGTCAACGTTATACTGTGGTGCTATTAGCTAACAGTTATTTACAAACAACATATTGGCCTGTATGTATCTTGTTTTTTTATTAGACTGAGCGACGAAACTAGCAAGTTGTTCGCCTGTTAATAAGTATAAGAACCATGCTTGCCTATTACAGTTCGGTGTCACCCAGGACATTGCACTGATACGCTCGTCACCGAATATATCAGATGGTAAAAACATATTTATGCCCTACAATTTCCCAGCATTCCTTTAAAAAAACAATCAGCAAATATGTTCTAATATGTAGGTTAGGTAGCTCTAAGATTATTTCTTTTGTATTTTCTTTTTTGTGGTAAAACAATAAAGCGTTTTCTATCCATCCATTAAGTGTTTCGGATCCAGCGAACGTTTATTTTCGTTGCATGGTTAGAGTTTAGAGGTATGTGGCTGTTCCCGGTAATCATAACACTACTGCCTGTATCTGTTATCCTGAACTGATCCTGCACGTACGTGAGTGTTCAACGGAGCGCGTTCCTGAAACTTTAGAGGCGGTATCTCTCATCTCACCCTCGTCACCCATCACAAACAATAGCTACCAACAGTTACAAGAATGTTACTACTTCTAATTATACCGACAGTTACGGGTCAGTCTAATTTACTTGAAATGCTACATGCTCAATGTCTGACTCTAATATTATTAAATTTTCGCAGCGGATGAAGTTTTGTTTCGTTTTACTACTAAAAGGGTAGCGTTTGAACAGAAGTCATCTGATGTTAAGTGACGATGTGGTCGAAGATGGCGCCACGCTACACTTGGATTAGGAACTGACTCTGAAGTGGGGCTGCCGGAATACACTGATAGGTTCTAGGCTGGCTATAGATTAGCCAGGCAAGCGCTAGAAAATGGCCTACCACCAAGCTTTCTTCACGATGTTTTTCCTTTATCGAAAGCTCAAGCAAGCTCATTATAGGATTCGATTCGAACCGACGACTTACGGATCGCAAGCCGATGTCACTTCCACTGAGCCATCATCGCTTCAAAGTAAGCAAGTAACCTTCAAATACAATACTCGTAAAATCCGTCGCTATGATAGAAAAGCGTGGGTTATTTTTATAAAGTCTGACTTGTATTTTTGAAAATAATGACTTGTTTTTAATGTATCTCTCAGTCTTATAACTAACTTCTGAAATATACAGTTGGTATCGTATTACAAGACTCAGGAAGATTCATGAGGTTCGGAGCAACTCAAGGCAGAAAGCAGCCACTTGAATAATTTACTTGATACTCTGTGGTTTATCATCCTAATTGGTAGATCACTGTCGTTATTTTTTGTTGGGGTTTGAAGAAATTGCTTTCCTGTTTTAGATGGGGTGTGATAAGTATTAAAGATTCCTTTGATACGGTTTCACGGCTACAATATTGTCATAAAAAAAGATTTACAGAACTCTGCTTCAGCTTAAAAGAAACGTAATCACTAAAATTGCTAGGCTTAAGAGATTTATATTGATAATGTTAATGCTTACAAATTGTTCATGTTGTGTATGCATATTTAGGGATGTTTTCTAGATTAAAACTTACTGTTACAAGAATGTATACTGGAAATATCATGTTTTGTGAACCAAATAAATAAATAAATGAATAGATTAAAAAAACGATGGCTCAATGTGACGAGCGAATTGCTACAAGACTTTATATTAGATTGGTATTTTTTGTAAGGTTTATTTTTCTTGTTACAATAAATAAATACTGATACGTAATATTTAACTTTTATATTTCCAGTGTGTACCTCGTGTCCTATAGTCCAATAGCAATCAGTGGCTAAGCCCCGTTTATGACTAGCTATCATTGTGCAGCTGCATTGTAGAGGCTCTACCGCTAATTCCAATCTGGCTCTCAGCTGACCGTGCACGACCAGTACGTACCATTCATATAAAACATGATGGTCGAAATTACAATCTAATAGTGAATGCTATTCGATAGTGGACATTTCAATAGACTGTCCTAAAATGGCTGTGTGATTGTGGAGAGAGCTAGTCAATAGTTGAAGTTCGTACATATTTTATTAGAGAATTTAAGCGTGCCGAGGAGCGGCCTGTTTCAGTACATTAATGAAATGTAACTGAAGAATGAATAAACTTTGCTTTACTTCAACTTCGTTGGTAATAGCACTGTATACTCTGGCAGCGGACCGCTCGTTCGATAAATTAGATCAGCGGGTTGGCCAGATGATGTTAGTACGTGACATCTTCAAATCTAAAAATAGGTTTTGAAACGGAATATTTACTTGCAACCGTGCTGAAGTATAACACAAACTCAAACGTAAACAATCACATGGTAAATATCCCGTTTGAAAACCTAATTCTAATGTTAATAATCATGGCAGTTTAAAAAAGTATATCGTAATATCTGTTGACTTTCCCGTCATCTCAATTACCAGTATTTACCAGGCATATTGCAACAACAAACAAATAAAACAACAGAACAAATTACGAGAGGTGTAGTTTTCGAGAACTTAGATACAAATTTATAAACCGAATAGTAGGTATGAGTTGAATGATATAAGGACCTCTAGAATAAAATATCTCGTATTGCAAAATCTTACCGAATAAAAAATAAGCTTAGTAAAGAATCTCCAAGCGACGAAAATATCAGTCTTTGATCTCACATGATTTATTATGCATAAGATAAGCAAGTTCTGTCGGTGCCAAGTGCTGCCATTCGCAAACGCTTTTTCGTACAATTCATCAATACAAATAGAAGAGGATATCGCATGTCGTGTTATACCTATTTTGGAATATACCTATTGGCGCTTTATGGTTTCGAAGTAAAACACAAATATCTATAGGTATTGCTGATCTTTTTTAAAGTTGGTCGCTCACGCGATTTTTAGGTAGTTACAGCTAGCTCTACCTAAGCCACTTTTGCTGGTGATATACCTTTTCAAGTCTGTAGGTATGTCTGGCCACATCAAACTCTAGGGCAGATTTTTTTTCCAAAATTCACGTGACTATTGTAGCTTTTTACTTCCATGTTACTATACTAACGCAGCGATGGAATTGTTCACAAATCTAAGTATTCAAACTTTTAAATAACAAAAATATTTTCAAATTTGCATTCACGCTATGAACCCATAATCTAACAATTAGTGTTCAAGAAAACCTCGGCAGTAATTAATCAAAGAAGTCTACGGCATATTGCACAAGGAAGCGTGCGGTATTGCATAGAATACAAATGGATTTTATAATTAGTACAATTTCTACGTACCTATATTAAAACCTAAATTAAAGAAGCATGGTTTGAACCAGTTAATATTAATCAATTCACAAGTAAGTAGGTACAAGGTCTATTGGCTAGTCTTAACTTTACTGTTTAGCTGTATACCTACTGATTATGCAGCGAAAGGTGAGTCAAGTATAGCCATAGTAGTATTGGAGTTGAAGTTGTGATTGTAAAATTGATTTCCAATTATTTATTTATTTTAATACAGGTGTTTTTATTTATTTATGTGTGTTATTATTTATTTATTTTAATACAGGTGTAGATATTTATACATTTCTTCATTACGCCTACACACGTTACATAATATCCAAATCTTTCATAGACAAAACTGTACTAAGCCATTCCTATATCTTTGAAGATTTTTTAAAATGTAACAAGGATGGAGAAATCTACTACCTAAGGGTTAATTGGCATCAATAAATAATTATAGAGTTTAATCATTTCTATCGTTATGCCTCAAAAAGTCTAAGTAGGTAGGTACATCAAATGACAATTCCTTTTTCTACATACAATAAATTTCTGATGAAGCATACAGCTACGAAACTGCGTATAAATGTCTTACAAAGATTTTTCTTATTTATACGTAAATGTTCGTCAGCAACAAAACGGACGCTACATCATTCCGAATGGGCCGTTTCCCAAGAACATTCAAATTGAGTATTTTGTTTGGAGTACAGTAGGTATAAATCACGTCATCCCTTGGCGGTATTACAAAGATTACCCTACATAATAGTGGGTCCTTTCCGTTCAATTCCGCAAATCGTGTTGTGTGGACCGATCCCTTGACGTATCGCGTTTCTGCTTACAGAATCTAGTTTTCTACACGGCAAATTGAATTCTTTTGTAAACGCTCCCAAGAGTTTGGCATTTCGAATAGGTATTAGCCACCCATTCCTGAATGTTTTCTTATAATTGAACAAATGTGTTCTATCAGCGTGGGAGGATTATAAACGATGTTTTACGTAAATAATGCTTTATAGGTACATTTACGCTCTCAATATATTATTATGATATAGTTTTAACTTGTCGTACGTTAATATTAAATTTATTAAAATCCCTGCCCTTCTTATAATATATAATAATGTAAATGCGAAAGTAACTTTGTATGTTTGTCTGTCTGTCACGCTTTTACGCCTAAACTACTGAACTGATTTAAATTAAATTTGGTACGGAGATAATAGTTGGAACCATGGAGAAGGACATAGGATACTTTTTACTGCGATAAACTGGAGCCCACGCTGGTGAAACCGCGGGGAATAGCTAGTTTTTTTAACAAACTTTATTAATTAATACTTTTTTTCTTATTTATATTATTTTTAAGATTTCTAGATATTTTATCATACATTTAAATATAGGTCATGGCTAGATACTAAATAAGTAGCACCCAGTTATCATTATACCTAATATCTATTGTTCAATGTTCTGGAGATAATATTCGGTAGATATGAGAAGCATAATTATGTTTTACGCATTCCTTATTACTACGCATTTAATTTTGTAAAATGTAGAGTTCTTTAAACAACATATGGGTTACCTATGTTCCAATGAAAAGGGTATTATAGAGAAAGCAATAAACGCTCGGCTATGCCGGTGTATCGACAGCATGCCTATAGAGTTGCGGATGTCCACTGACGACAGTGCCGGTCTTTGTCTTCCAATCGTCATGAATAAGTAGCGATCTGCCTTGCGAATTCACCTGCCCGAAAGTTTATATTTTTCCATGCAAACTTTAGTATCCTATTAGGGAAGTGATTTTCAAAAAATCCATTTTGTGTGCATCCCTCTAGACACTACTATAGGAAACTACCCTCCAAATCACGTCCTGTAGTTTAAGCTGTACGTTGTCTTTCAGTTAGTCGTCAACTCAGTCAAAACAAAGCCAAAGATGTTTAGACAATATAACAACTTATAATCTTAGTGGCTCGTAGTGATAACACTTTTCTTGTCAGGAAAACAATATCTATTATAATATTTCTAGTGTATGAAGTAATAATAATTTTACACGTTCCGTGCTTTGTATGTAAACACATGTTTGACATAATAAATTATCTTCATCTTTCATATTTATATGTAAAATGTAGAGTTCTGAAATGTTTATAGATAGGCAAAACTGCGTGAAGTGACGAAGCGTAACTACAGAAGCCGGTTTATAAAACTCTACTCTGGCATTTTGACCGATGGCTAATAATAGAGTCCTAATTCTCTGCTCTGTTAATAATTTTCAACACAAACTTTACGCTTGCGTTTGCGTTAAAAACTATGCGTATTTTAGCCGAATCAACCTTTGCAGTCTTTTGAAATGATTTTATAGCGATGATGGCTCAGTGGTAGTGACGTCGGCTTGCGATCCGTAGGACGTGGGTTCGAATCCTACAATGAGCTTGAGCTTTCGGTGAAGGAAAACATCGTGATGAAACCATAGCTTGGTGGTAGGGTATTTTCTAGTACTCGCCTGGCTAGCTACCACCCTCTTGTTAAGAATCTGTCGCCAAGCACCTATCGGTGTGTTCCGGCAGTCTCACTTGAGAGCCAGTTCCCAGTCCAGGTGTAGCGTGGCGCCATCTTCGACCACATCGTCACTTAGTATCAGGTGACTTGTGGTCAAACGCTACCCTGTAAATAGTAAAAAAAAAAAAAATGTCGATTCTTTTTGCGGTCTGAAGATCCTAATATCCATATACATCTGTACTATAATATACCTATATAAGACAAGAAAATAACGTAATAAAAAATAAGTATTTACTTTAAAAGATGCCAAGCACCTATTGCCGAGTTCCAGCAGCCCCACTCGAGAGCCAGTTTCCAAACCAGGTGTAGCGTGACGCTACCTTTGACCACATCGTCACAATGACTTGTGGTCAAACGCTACTTTGCAAGACGTAAAACAAAAAAAGTGCTTACTCGCAGTAGGTAAATTTGAAAAGTACAAATGGCTGTTCCTGATAGCAAATTATGAATCTGCTTGTGGTCGTAATAATTGTAATTTTCCGGTACAATGGAGTTGTTCGCGAGACGGGGATACATTTTTTTATTATTACTACTTACAGCCACAAACAAGTCACCATGTTAAGTGACGATGTGGTCGAAGAAGACGCAACGCTACACGTGGACTGGGAAAGTGGGAACACACACATGCATTCCTACAATACTCAGTGGGCACTCAAGCTCACAGTACCTAGTGTCCAGGAAACTCGCGTGGTCGGATGAGCTGATGCACGTGATGGGCCGGCATTTATAATCTTTTGCCGGAGCATGTTGTAGCAGCACCCACTTTGAATAGATTTCAACAGGAGTGTAAATTAAAAACTGGCTTATCGAGAACGCTATTTATTTATACGGTAGACAAGTTCGAGCTATGTGACTAATAATAATTTAATAAACATAAAGCTTATTTTAAAAATCAAGTTTGTATGTTGGCAATATAATTTACTTATATTGCATTTTTATTGTTTATAGGTACCTAATTTTGATGACATAGGATCATAAAAATAATGAATAAAAAATATATTACGTTTAACTGTTAAACGCAAATAAATTATCCCTGGATACATTTTCTTCATAATTATTATGTTCAACTTGATCGTTTTTTTGTTTTGCATTTAACATTTTGTAATCATTTGACAGTGCAACCTGAATGTCAGTGATGACATAGATTTCCCCTTTGAACGCCACCATGAACGGCTCTTAGACACTTGCATCCATCGGCTCCCCGCGACTCTCACACCTATTGGGGGGCCTACCTACAGAACGTCTTCCGGTTCGTGATCTCCATTCGAGAACCTTTCTTCCCATCAGTTATCGGGTAGTCGAGCGATGTGGCCTTGCCAAAAAAAGTCGGGTATTTTGTTGTAAAAAAACAAACAGGATAAATTTTACCTTAAATTCCCTAGTCCCTACCGATGATGCACGTAAATCATCTTTCAAAACAAAGAACTGAATATGAATTGTTTTCCTCATACGAGCTCCAACTTCGTCTGTGAATTTAATACCGGTACTTATGTCGAGAAATGAATTGCATTCTTGTATGTATCGTTAATTAAGTCAATTCTGATTAAATCGAAATGATAAAACTACAATGTAAATGAAATTTTTTTTATTATCGCAAGAAGAAACTTTTTTTTACATCTGATGACTACTGCGTGGCAACAAATGTAGTACCTAGATATTTACCTCAATTAGGTCTGATTTTTAAGAAGGATAAGTAAATTAGTTTGTGCTTAACAAAATTCTAAATCTCGTTGCTGTCGCCCTAAATATTATTATTATTCTTGGTTGGATGACCTTTTCTCCACTAAACCCTTCTTGATGATATTTGGGAAGGAGATAGTTTAGACCCTGGGACGTAGGATACCTACTTTTTATTGTAATTAGCTAGTATCAAATAAACTAAAGAAAGGTGAAGATCTGTTGCTGTGCTTTGAGGTCATTCATTTTATATATACTTATTACCTACCTTACATGTAAATTCAACCGGTACAATAATTTATGAATCGATATATACTTAAATAGAAATGAATGCTAAATTTGTGGCTAAGCTCAAAACTCGAGAACGGCTCGAACAATCCAGCTATTTTTTTTCAAATTAAATAAAAACGAACAGCTAAATGTGTTACAAACTCGTAAACGGCTGAACCAAATTGGCAATTATTATTTTTTTGAATATTCGTTGAAGTGTGAGGAGAAAAAAAGAAAGTAAAAATTGAAATTCGGGTAATCGGTTTTATTGCGATAAACTGCAATCCAAGCGAATAAAACCGCCGGGCAATCTTGTTGTTAAAAAATTCTCTCAACATCTCTTTGACAGGTCTGTCAAATTTTATCGTAGCATAGGTATAGAAATCTATGGGTATGGAGCTCGAGTGGAACACGAACATAAAATTACGCAGTGACGTTTTTGCAAATATTGAATTGCGAAGCGTCAATAAACGAACAAAGACTCCTTGAAGTTCATGCGTGCGTATGACCAATATAATTATTGAAATTGGGAAAGTAGGAGCTTGCGTCTACTCGTCATGTAGTGACGTCACTACAAATACTGAAATAGGAGTGTCAGATTATGTCATCACGGGACGAGACAGCTGTGACATTTCTGTAGTATCACCGTTATTAATGTTGCTCTCCAAAGTCAACAAGACTTTACAATAACAAATAATCTTATACACTACTTGCTCCCCGCGGTTTCACTTATGAAGACTATAGTTATGACTGGAGGTTTAAACCTGCGAACTAACCGTCTGAATACCATTCCATTCGTCAATTTGCAGTTTACTTATGAAAAATAAAGCGAACTCGCAGTTTCAATTGAATGCAATTATGCATTTTACCGAAAAACGAAATTCAGGTGGACGCTTTCATTCGCTTTTTCAACCAAGCAGTAACTGAATAAATGCTCAGAGGTGTGAAAATAATAACAACATGATTTATATTGATATTCACGCGACACTACACGTAGATATACACTTTATTTGAAGTATTCATTCTTACCCTCTTACTTATAATTTTTGTGTAATTTTAACATACATCATGTAGATAATTTAATTATTTTCTATGCCCATCTATGCCTATAAAGTTATTTAATTTTCAAGGACTTCAAAAGACATAACACAAGGTCATTTTGAACCGACCTTAATTATCACTATTTTTATCAGGCGCTTGCAAATCCTATACTAGATTATGATTTGAAATAATATTTACTTAATGAGTATTAACATTTATTAACTGGAGACCACCGATATCGATTGTTCATAGAACAAAATATATTTGGAACATTTGTGTTGCGTGAACAATTTCAAAATTCTTAATCTAAATTAAATCTAAGCCATTTTACACTATAAAATAAATAATAAGTATATTAGGTAATAGCGTTTACATTACTAATGTTGTTTCTTGTTCTTGAGAAAAACAATTTTGTAGAATAAGGCAGCAAAAGCGGCACCTACAAAGGGCCCTGCCCAATATACCCAATGAACATTCCACCAACCAGTCCAAAGAGCCGGTGCGAGCGACCTGGCGGGATTCATACTGGCCCCGGTCAGAGGACCCCCGATTATCGACAACCCTACTATAGCCAAACCAAACTTGATTGCATTCGTTTCCTGTTTATCCTGATTGACCGGGTCCCAAAGAGCACAACAGATAAAAGAAAGTGTCGCAGTTAGAACGATCTCAATTCCCAGCGCCTGAAAGGCGTTCAGTCCTGGATGGGGCATAGTAACGCAAATTCCTTCGACCGCTAAGTCTACGGGCGCGAGACCCACAAGAATACCGTACCCGATCGTAGCCCCCAGATATTGTGCAATCAGGTAGAATATTCCAAGAACAATAGAAGTGTTGCCCCATATTATCGCAGCAAACGTCACAGCTGGATTCATGTGTGCCCCGGATAAATGTCCGAAAATTAGAATATTGAACATGACCGTTAATCCAAATCCAAGTGGGGCGTACAGGGGCGACTGCTCGGTTAATCCTCGCACCGGTATGCATGACATGCAGCCAAATAACACGAGCATTGACGTAGACACCAATTCAGCCAATATAGCTTTCCAGTGTGCGGCGCACCATGCCACCGCTGAATTTGATTTGGGTTTATCCTCTATGGCCTTACATTCGACCACGTCGACCAGCGCCGTCGGGGGGCTCGCACTCATAGTTGCGATCGTAATTATCTTCGAGGGGGAGTCGAAGAACCAGCCGAAATTAATAATGATTCACGTCCACTTCAAACTGTTACGGTCATTGTCTTTAACTGTTTATTTTTATTAGTTCGCACTGTAAATAGACGCACTATATGTTCGTGTGACTGTGCTATGGGCGCGACCGTTCCGCAGCGGGCTTGAGGTAAAAATACTGATATCTCTGGCACACAGGCGCCCCTCGTACTGTTTAATAAACATGTATTATAGCCACATCAGATCAATTACTGATATTTTAGCATACCGGCTCTGCGCCATTGACCGTTATCTGCTTAGTTGTTTCCCTAATACAATAAACGTGATTTGCAGTTGCGCATTTTAATCTGATTACCAGAATTAAGTAATTTGTACCTAACCTTCACTAAGGACTGGAAAAGTAAGGCGTGAACTATGGTAGAATGCGAGTTGTGACCGAGGCCTCGACAACAAAACGAAAGTGGATGTTGAAATTGGAATAAGAATGTGGTTTTTTAACTTCGGACCGAATGAAAAAATAAACAAAGACAGGGAGGGCGCTTAACGGGGGAGAATGAGAGGAAATTTGAGACAGTGATGTTTTTAGTTTTTGTTTTGTCATTTTACTATGCAATGTATAGATACAGTCTTTGATTGTAAGAGATGTGAATGATAAAGGACGCTTTACGCACACTCTGCAAGAAGTCGATAAAGGGGAGTTTCATTAGGCCAGTGATTCATTACTTTACTAACTTAAAGTACCTACGAAATTAAATATTCAATATGGTTAGACTAGTATCGCATGCACCTAAACAAGATAACAATCCTAGAGGATGTTTGCGGCATAGGTTTAGCTTCAATTTATTATTTTTATAAGTACTAATCCTCATAATTTTCGACTTGCTTACTTTAAAACGTAGCTGTAATCAACTAATCAGTAGTTACATAGCTTATTACAAAATACACTGAATCAAATTAGCATACTGATTAATTCAATATTTTCCATTGCTAAGTTTTATCTAATGACAAATTACTGAAGATAAGTGGTAAGCGGTTTTTCATAAGTATATATTACATTAAAACTTATTACTGTAATTAGAACATTAACTATTTGTTTACTTATTTTATATTTAACTAACTGTGTCCCACGGTTTAACCCGCGTGGAGTTTTTTACAGGAACCATGCAATGTGCATCTGGACTGAGTATTCAAACCCTTGAGACACAAAAGGGAGATTTTCTAGGCTAAAAAGTTTCCTACCTCACTTTCCGGCCCATAAACTATCTCTGTATAAAAATCAGTGATTAATTACACGATTCATACCTCCTTTGTAGCGTGAAAGAAGTAAAAACCAACAAAAACGCTAACGCAATTATGTTAGTAGGGATAAGTAGGAGTAGGGATCAAAACATGTACCCCAGCTCCTTGGCCCTTATACCATTAGTTCATTCTATAGGTAGATTTATATTTGCCACAAGCAGCGCAAAGCAAGGGAAGTTATTTATCATGAACTTGGCAATATGTCCGGAAAAACGCGGGAGTAATCCTGGGCTATTTACTATAATCCGGGAAAAGTGTCGGCCTGATTAATTGCCTTCTTCTACATCGGCGCAATAGCGAATAGCGACAGTAGCTCAATTTCAAAACATCTGGTTGCAATGACCAGCTTTGATTTACATGCAGTTTCGACAAGGATAGCCGCACATACCAATAATAAATATTTTCAGAATTGAACTCTTTTAAGGGTTTGTAAAAAATATGTTTACATCCCTAGTATCTTTTATGACTTGAACCATCATATTTGGGTTAGCACATTTTTATTAAGTTCGTTCGGTAAAGCGCAGTGTTATTGTAATTTCAGGCACTTTTTTATATTTAATTCGGCTTTAGATAACAACAAAAAAATACCCATAGCATCGTGAATCTTATCTCACATGTTTGCTGTCAAAATAGAGATAAAAATAATAATATATCTCTTATTAATTTATTTATTTTTCATACTTCATTTTACAATGGTTTTTTTACCAAGTTGTTCGCTCGCTTTTGTAATGTGCGTTCAAATAATACTGTTTAGTACAATTTCGATCAACAACTGACGGCACACGACTATACTTTTTTAAGTTTTTGTGTGGAGATGAGTTACTCGCCTTTTCGGTATATACATAAGGGTTCTGGGTTAAAAGAGGTTCCCTTATTAATGTTACAGACAGATAGAATCGCCTGTATTTACATTATATACATTTATATATTTCGCGCAAAAAATATTATTGCTTGTTGGTAGCGATAATGTTATCAGTTATCGGTAGGAATTTCAAAGGTCACGCATAATACTTGCAGTATGGTATTTTAATTGATTGTATATGTAGATACCGAATGATAATTAATCGGCTGCAAGAGGGGTTGAATGGAAAATTATCAGGTCTTTGAAATACATCTAGTAACATATTAGGTGTAGGGAAAAAAAAAAAATTAGAAAGAAAGAAAAAAAAGGAGGGAAATTAGGTAATTTAAGTTTTAGAGCTAAAACGCAAATGTACTTATTTTCAACCTTAAGTATTCAGTAACTAGTTAACTACCTACCTAAATAACTACATATGTCCTAATTTAAACTGTGTGACGTTAGACTTTTTTAAGCTACACCTGTATAAGTATTTCAGTTGGTAAACCTTTTAATATACCTACTTAAAAGTTGCGTTGACAATATATATAAAATACGTTTTCCTATCTATTATATAAAAAGTTACTTTTAGTAAATAACTAGCTGCGGCCCGCGGTTTCACCCGCGTCTTCCCGTTATCCCGTAGGATACGTTTCCGGGATAAAAAGTATCCTATGTCCGTTTCCTGGTCCCAAGCTACCTCCCCACCAATTTTCAGCCAAATCGGTTCAGCCGTTCGTGAGTTATAAATGGTGTAACTAACACGACTTTCTTTTATAAATATAGATATATAAAACATCGGTAAAACTATAATTTTACGGTATTATTGAAGTACCTAGGTGATAAATAGTTAGTTTTCGCTAGTCCCAGGAGTTCCAGACAGAGATTAGTAAAGTTAAGTCAACAGTTTCATAAAGTTTAGCTGCCTGTAAATCTAGCCCGATGATTAGATTTTACCACTTGACAGATTACCACTTGCCACTCGACAACTTCGCTTTTTTACGAAGTCACCACAAAACTTACAAAACCCTCGAGAGTGAGCCCTCTATACCTCAAGGATTCAAACTTCTTTATCTTCCCGACACATTACAAAATGACATGAGCTCACAAAACAAAGGCCGACATTCCGTGCACGTCCGACATTCGAATCCGCGCGCGGTCGATTTAAGTGGCGTATATCCCGTTTGATGAAGCCTGTCACAGTTAATCGCAGCAGTTCGGCTTGCGAAGTAAGCATTCATATGCTAATGCATGAAAATTCCAAACTGTAGAAGCGAGTTTTCAAATTCAATTTTCAATTTTTACAAGTTTTACACGAAAGTAACTGTCGCCACGGACATGTCGGTGTGTTCAGGCTTATTTGAGTATCAGTTGTCAATCCAGGTGTACCTTCGTACCTTCGGCCACAATATCTTCGCTTATCATTACGGATATATATAAAGTAAAAAAATAGTAATAAGAATTTAAACCACTTGAAAATGTTTTTACTTAACAAATGCTACTACAATTGGAATATATATCGGTCTGCTCCTAAGTACATTACTATCCCCTATTTGGGTCCATATGTGCGATAAATTTGAACCATTAAGATCTCGTATATACCTGACATATTAATGGTTAAAATGTATATGACTGCAATGAATAATTTGAGTACTGGGCCGAACGCTACCTACCGAGTAAAAAATATGCGTAGCTCTAGCTAATTTAAATGCGCGCGCTAAAACTCTTAAGTAGGTATATTATGCTATATAGTTACATTTCCTTCTTTTTCTTAAATCTACTGTGGTTTGGTGTAGGCCTTATTCAAAATCATATTACAAGTCTTATCCTTTGTTTACTCCTTAACTAGTGGGTCGGGTCGGATAGGCCTGCGATACAATTTAACGTTTGTCCACGGCTCCAGATCTCATTTGATTTCTGGCTCTTTATCATCTTGTCATCTAGCTATTTAAATAATGAGTATATCATTTTAATTCTTTTTTAATTTTACTTGTTACAAATTCAAGTCACTTGATGTTAAGTGACGATGTGCCCGAAGATGGCTTCCCGCTCGTAAAAGTATGCCTAATACCTATGGCCTAATACCACCTAAGTATTTTACAGTAATTGCAAAATATATTTTTTAATTCATGTTTTGTTATTATAAAACATAAATCTAATTTTACAATGGTAATAAATACAGTGTAAGTACACAGATAATTACAATAATTGTTTATTTACAAGCATTTCAAATATCCGTGATATTCGTCCATTAAAAACACCTTTTCTAAAACTTGTCTGGACTCATTGTTATGCAAAATATTTTATACGCTGTTGGTTATGCGAAAGAGAAGCTATTTGTATTTTTTGTGTGTTGAAAGTCTTCATTAAATCTATACTAATATTATAAAGCTGCAGAGTTTGTTTGTTTGTTTGTTTGTTTGTTTGTTTGTTTGTTTGTTTGAACGCGCTAATCTCAGGAACTACTGGTCCGATTTGAAAAATTCTTTCAGTGTTAGATAGCCCATTTATCGAGGAAGGCTATAGGCTATATTTTATTTCCAAAAAAATTAGGGATCCGTAAGAAAATTGCAATTTTGCAACCCAAGGTGTGAAATTGAAAACCTATTTTTGCGTGCGCTGCAAAAACTATTGACACTAGAACAAAATAATGTTTTACGGGTTTGTAGGTGTCATTAAGATCTACAAAAAAGTCCGCGAGAGCATATGTCTAACTATTACAGTTATGCCACAATAAGTGATCTTTTATTTTAAAATTTTAATTTTTAATGCTGCTAGAAAAGGCTCTTTATTTGTATCTTGGTATTAATCCTTATCAAAATAAATTATTTCTCATTCAAAACTGCTTCAATGCCTTTATATAACTTTTTGAATCATTCAATTCGGACATTCCATTCGAAAGATATCACGAGTTTAAAAATGTAAGTAGTAGTAGAAAAATAAAACCGCCGCACCGCAGCGCAACGGGAAACGCGGTGAAGTGAGGGGGGCACCGGGAGAATCTATGAAATAGGTAAAGTGCGGTCGCGGACCAGGAAGACCTCTAGCTGCGCGGTTCAAACGTGCGGTGCAAGAAAAATTAACTTAGAATTAAAATATGATAATGGGCAGGTAACGCGGTGAGGGGGCACCGAAGTGCGGGAATAATTTTGGAGTATACGGAATATTATACGCTTTCGCGCCTAAACTACTGAACTGATTTAAATGAAATTTGGTTTATAGATAATTTGAGCCCCGGGGAAGGGACATAAGATACTTTTATCGCGATAAACTGTAGCCCACGCGGGTGAAACCGCATGGAACAGCTAGTTCTTTTTAAATGTCGTCTTTTCTACATCTAAATTCTAGACTCTTAACCTAAAGACGAACTAAAAAGTTGCGTCGGCCAGCAATGTGAACCAACAGAACATTATTTCCCGATTGTCAAGTGACCAAGAAGCAACCCCATCAAACCACAACTAATTACTATACTACACAAAGACGCTGCAGACGAAGTATTTTATCAGTCCAAGCCACAGGCAAGGCAAATGCTAGTAATAATTCAATTTTGGTCTCACGATCGACTCGCACATGAAAAACACAATTTGTATAATTGTACCTACTCGTGCATATTACTATCAATACTGTACTACATATCTACTTTAAACAAAAAACAACAGTCAAAAATTGTTTTGACTAAAAAGTATTGGATAATGGTGCTTTTACACAATGGATAAATGTTTAATTGGGCAATTGTCAAATTTCTCATCACATTAGTTGAGATAGCAACTGGCTCATAACGACCTTCATTCACTATCATGACCCTAATAAATGTAGCTGATTTGACTCTAGCCTTCGCTTGCTTCGTTCCTTCGGCGTTGTTGTCCGCAGCTCTTCCTCGCTTCGCTTGTCTCCACGCCTGTTCTTATATAATGATAATAATGCCCGCACAATCACATACATAGGCTCTGACCCCTAACTAGGTTTCCCTTTATCTAGGGTATCAGAAACTACGAGGATCGGGGATCCACAACACCCAGACACAGAACAAATACTTGCGCTTTTTTTTTACAATACACAAATATTTGTCCTATAGCGGGAATCGAACCCGCGACCTCACGCTTCACAGTCGGCTATCTGCCCATTGCGCCACATCGGTCGTCAAATATATGTATAAGTATATACATAGAATTAGTATGTCTTTTCTCTGGCCACGTGTCTATCGGGATTACATGTTTATCTTACATTCTTCGGTCCAAACAACTTCGAACCGAAGCCTGCAGTCAAAAAAACTTTTGACTAGTTTTTCAATACAAACATATTTATATGTCAACTAAATGCTATCTTTTTTTTTTCAAGAGACAGCGCAATAAGACAGAGTGCAGCATAACTTAGTTTACTTTTTATTCCCGGCAAGTAGAAAACATTCGAAAGAAAAATTTCTCGTGACGTTTGTTAATTGAATGGAGCAACTTGCTCAGCTAAATTAGTGAGACACTTCTCACGGCAGAACATTGCTCGCTTTGTTCTCTGTTGTTTATTAACCTAATCCGATCTCACCCCTGATTCTGATCTAATTAATTACGGTCTCCAATATAATACCTGCACACAATTAATATATTTTTATTACAAAATATTTACCCCAACATCTGCTCCAAATATGTACCTTGTCCTTTCATTCGGGATCAACAATAAGTACATATTTCATTTCTTGCTAACTTCCCATTAGTAGGTACAGTCAACGACAAAAGTCGTTGAACAATCACACGTTTTTCTATTATCTTCATCGTCTTATACTCGTACACCAATTTTTGACCTCATCATCACCTAAAATCAGGTGTGTTATGTTGTGGTCAAAATGATACCATGTAAAATGTAAAAAAAAAACAATAATAATTACTGATTTGAAATTCATTTGAAACGATCAGCTCCTTTTGTCGCTGACTGTACTTTAAAAGCTCTTGGAATAACATTTAGCAATTGCACCGCGTGTAGTCGATCTGCAAAACGAGAACGATGGCAAACTTTCCTAAAGGAAACTTTAAACTTTTGATCAAACCGTTGTACACGAGATATAAAATTCGAAGTCAACAATCCATTGCGAAGTTAAAATTGGTCTCGATATATGCACTGGAAGATTTTTATTTACAAGCTGAGCATTTAGGATCGAGATCACATCGGCAAACTGCTATCGGCACGGTTCCGTCGAAAGACTTACTGTAATCCCACATAACCGATACGGTACCGTTTACGTGAGGGCTATTCGATTTGTTTTCGAATAAGAAGGCTTCGCAAAATACAGTATCGGCTATTAGCATCGCGTTTGTAACTTTCTCTTCGCTGTCGACGATAATTTTACATTTCCAGGGGGTGAACGCCATGTACAGATGTATTTGCGTAATTTTCACAGCAAAACGCTCCCTCGTTCCGCTTTTGATTGTCGAAACATCTGGTTCGACAACCCTGGGACAAAAGCTAGGGCCGGCCATTATGGCAGGAACATTGTCCGGATAAATGATATTGTCGTTACCGCATTCCTGTTTTGTGCACTTGCTCTTTGTTACACACCACACGCAAGAACTCTTTATTATACACGACGAGCATGATGTGATGTGTTGACACTCGTCCGTTTGTGGATCTTCAGCCAGAGAAGGTAATATAAACGCTAGAACTAGCGCCACCAATACTTCGTTTACCTTCATTTTTGTATCGACCTGTAAATTAAAGTTCAGTTTCGTATTCGGAAAATAATAAACAAATAAATCCGTGAGTATCTTAAGTTCTATCAAATGATATCTTACCTAATGTGTGTATTAATGTGCAATGAACATGCTTCGTTAGCGAGTTGTCATCAAATATAAACAAAGTGCACCAACAGATAAAATCAAACAGAGGACAGTAAGTAGAGGTCAAATACAGATATAATTATAGAAGAAAATAAGACGTTAAGATAAAGTAATGTCGAAGGGGTCAAACTAATTTTAAACAATATTATTTGCTTCTCTGATAATAATCATTATTAAAGCCTAATGTTAACAATACATATCTTGTTTTTATGCATAATTCTACGTAGTAGGTACGTAGAGCAAAATTATTTAAAAAATTGCATCTGTTTCTAGTACAATTTTTACCCGCCCGTAAAATACCGGTAGGTGCTTGGCGATAGATTCTAAGCTTCTAAGCTTGAGGGTGGTTAGCTAGCCAGGCAAGCACTAGAAAATGCCCTATTACCACCAACCAAAAAAAAGCTTAATAATGGTAAATAATCTGAATACGTGTGATTGAGTCACACATATTATCTCATCTTCCATATCATTCATACACGCGCAAACACTTATGATAGACAAACACTTATTTGATCGATTTGATTGAATAATCTTTTACAACTCCATGTGTTTTATTTATTTTGACATAGTTTACATTTTTATCAAACTCAATCGAAAGAGGTGGCACTTACAACACAATTTTACGAAAAACAAGACAACAATAATGTTCTAGAACCTGCATAACTTTACGAGTATATATAGGGAATCTTAACACATAAGTGATTGTTTGTTTGTAAATTTTTCACGAACGGAGATTTTTTGCATAGAGATAATTTATAGGTTGGAGAGTAACATAACAACGTCATCACTTAACATCAGGTAATTTGTGGCGTTAATCCAAGATATAAGCTATCTCCATTCCAAATTTTACTCAAATCCGTTCAGTAGTTTTTGCGTGAAAGAATAACAAACATCCATCCATCCATCCATACTCACAAACTTTCACGTTTATAATATTAAGTAGGATTAGCAATGTTCTCTATGTTTTCAGATATAGATATTGTATATCCGTGAAAGATACCTATGAAACTAAGGAACTTTAATTAAAAATGTAGAAAAACCAATGTAATAAAATATTGAATTTAATAGTATTTTAGTATGATATTTCCAAAAAATAATTCATGCTTAAAAAACTACAGGACGGTAACGTGAAAGTATCAGTTTTTAAAGAGATATATAGGTGATATAACAATTAATTGACATTTCTGACAACAGTAACTATTTCTTAGCTAACATTAACTTTAATCAGTAACGTCTTCTGAAAAAGGTAAAAAGGTGGCATTTTCTAGTTCTTTCTCCATTTTCATTTCTTCTTGCACCACTTTTGACTGGTCAGAGCAGTTTTCAACTAACACGCATTTGTTAGCAGCTTCGTCCCAGAGCTTAGGCTCATGGCATTCGCATCGGGTGTAGTCGCAGATGTAACCCAAGCTCCTGGCTTCTGGCCGACGACACGTCCGCTGTGACATCGTCAAGTTGTCACACCCAGGTACGTAGACGAACATATTTTCCGAGCAACGCTCTGTACCTGGATAACAATAACAATAGAGAAATCAGAGGTCGATAATAAAACAATCTAAGTCAAATGGAAAACTTCGGCCTTATTGCTAACAGCTGATTGAATTAGAGAAGGTTCACTACAAAACAAGCATTTTACTTTATTAGCAAAACATACAAAACTGACCCCATAGTCTCATCTGAAGGTAAGCGATGACGAAGTCGATGATGGAGCATGCTTGCCTAGACGATACCTATTTACTCTTCTCTAGAAGGCTTCCAAATTAAACCTATCAGGTAACCAAGACTAGCATCTAAATAATCTGATATTTTATGGTAATAAGGATTTCGTTTTATGAGGATTTCAAATTTAGCTTGGATTGCACTTGGGATTTAGTTAAAAAGGCGTCAATATTTGGTACAACACATTGACCTTTGAAGGTGTTGCTGACTTTATGGAGTCTAGTATCAGAGTACAATAAGAATTCTTATTCTTATTGTACTATGCTAGCATATAGGGCATATAGGCCTTGTTCATCCAGGTTTTCACCAATTCCATTCTAAATTCCACTTCAATCGGTTGAGCCGTTTCAGCATGGAGAACAAATATAAACTCTCATTCATCCACAAACTTTCGATTATAGGAAAGATGTGTTCGTTTGAGTAAATTAAAGTTAAAAAAAATACTAAAAAAGTACTCACACGTCCCGTCTTCGTCTACATTTACACACTCCTCTTCACTTCTGCACAAATAAACCAATGAGCAAACAAATATCGCTGTATATACATTTTGAAAGTACATTGTCAGAGAATCCAATAGTTTATTTGGCAAGTGAATAGCGACAGAACGATAACCGATTTCGGCACAGAATTTAAATGGACTTTTATTAGTTTTTCATCTGTGGGAATGCGATAATAAATATAAATGGAACGGAAATCGTCTTTAGTAATTACTATTTGACAACTGAACCGCAATAAATGGTTTTAATTGTTTTAGGTGAGTAAACTCGTAAAATGGTGAAATAAACTATAACACATTCTTCATTATTCATTGATGGCCCAGTAGTAGTGACGTCGACCGGCGATCCGTAGGTGGTGGGTTCGAATCTTATATAATAAGCTTGAACTTTCGGTGAAGGAAAGCATGGTGGTAAGAACAATCGGTCGCCAAGCACCTATTGGTGTGTTCCAGTAGTACGAGAGCTAATTTCCAATCAGGTGTCACCTTCGACATATTAGGTGCCTTGTAGTCAAACGATACTCTGTAAGAAAAAATAGGTAGAACCATTCCATTCCTTACAACCCGCTAAGGATTTGCATAAGACAATAGTGATGAAGTCACAGCAATAGTGGCACAATGATAATACTTACGTTGAATGTTTCGAAATTAAATATTAAAGTCAATTTGAATACCTAATACGTAGTTACTCATTTCATCATTGTGAGATGTGTAAACAGGAGATTAAACATAAGCGTCAGATAATAAATAATGTCTATAAATAGTTACGACCTTTTAAAATATTTTTGCCCCAAGATGACAGCAAGTATGCATATCTAATAGTTAATACGAGTACTATACTTAGTTATATATAACGAAGTATTTCTATTCAAATGTTAATACCAGATTGTAATATCTATCGCAGTAGGTATCAGTAGATATTATTCCCTAAAAAGACCGATATCGTTAAAGAGACGACTGATTAGCTTTACTTGTAACTAACTAAAACTAATTCATTTGGTTTAGATACAAACATTTTTCCTACATAGTTTTTACCTAATACCTAAAAATCTTTTGTACCAAATGCTTAGTGATAGAAGTGTCTTTATTAATACCTGCTACTTATTTACTCTTATATTAACATTTTTTGTAATGTGTGTACCTACCTAGTCCTGTTTTGGGCTTATCTTATCCTGTTTTGGAATTACCTAAATAAATAAAATAAAACAGCAGTTTTACAAAATTAATAATCGATCCTGATCCGTTGTCCGCGGTTTTGGATGGATATGTCATGTCATAACATGTCATTTTACTACTGGGCTTGACGTATTACCACTTAAATGACATATTATGACATGACATATCGATCCAAAACCGCGGATAACAGATCAGGATCGATTATTAATTTCGGGCGTAAATCATCATCCCTGCCAATCACAGTGTCATTCATAACTCTAAAATCAATTATTATTTATTATTATTATTATTTCATGTACACGATAGGTTTCATGCGCCCAGTAATGTTTTGCCAGAATTCCTTTTATGCCAGAACACGACTTTGTTTGCACAACACTGCGTGGCAAAGCATATGGACTCTCGCACTATAAAACATGATAATCGGCTTTACGATTAACTTGTTATCTGTCCGTAATATTGTCCTCGATTATATACCTACTTTATTACTATTTGACAATAACTGTCGTAAATTATTATCGACAAAACGTTGATACTAACATATGTTAGTGTTCGCTCCTCAAACGATAGATATACACCTACGTTAGTATTACAATATTTTCATACCTTTTATCTACTTCTTAATATTAAATGTGGGCTTGCGATTGACCGACATAGTGTCTGAAGCTAAAAATAACTGAAATTACAAATATACAAAACTGTTAAACATTAGTATGTAAGTACGGGTTTTATAAAACTTGTCTATCACTAGTAATTTATACCTAATCAAATTATTTTAAAGTACTAGAACTAGACCCACCCAGTGGTTTATCCGCAGTTATGTTTACCGGAAATTATGTTTACTCCAGACAAATTCTTCCATAAAACTTAAAACTTTGGGTCATGTTGCGCTTAAAATCAGGCCGCCTAGTACCAGCATCATTTATTGCGATACCTATATTAATGTACCGTTGTAAATGTCACAATTTATGGAACGGTACATTTCAAGCCTTAAGCCGGCCGATCACCCCAGTCTCATCATAATTATAGATAGATAACGCTTTATTGTTTCCCCACAACAACAGAAAAATAGAACAACATAAAAGGAAAGATCTTAGAGCTAGTGATAGTGTTGTTAATGGTGTTATAGATTTATGAATAATCCAAAGTACGGTGTACGATTAGATTTGCGTTTACATACTCTGCAGGCAGGGTATTTTTTATGTTAGTACGCGGTGCGTTGCCGTGTTTCGTATGTAAGTTCCTGAAAATTCGGATTCCTGTCCGTGCATTTCGCACATACCTAAGCCAGAATCTATCCCGGTATACTGTACTTCCGAATAGCAACATAACGCTTCGCTTGCCACCTGCCGCCGCGCTGGCATTGGAATGTAATGCAGATCCTGAGTGCAGGTTGTGGGAGCTACTTGGAAAATAACGGAAGGTTGCACCACTAATCCGCATAAAGCGTTTCGTATCATCATAACGGGAACCGAGATGGAAGGCCAGAGTTACGCTAGGTCAACTCTATACCAGCGTCATTGTGCTCTGTTATCAATCTAAGTTTTCGAGATAATATAGATGTATCTGAAGGTTAGTATCTATGCTCCAATGCAGACCGCGTGAAAGAATATAAGTTAGTTAAGAGAGAGAATGAAAGAGGCCATGAGACGACGGACCATAAGAAGCTGTATAAAAAAAAGGAAAACACAGCGCTATAATACGTTTTCAACCACACAATAAGTTTGTGAATTAATTTTCAGTCTTTAAGGGTAACCTGTCTGTAATCATTGATTTGACCATCTGTCGTCCACTTACCTTCTACTATTGAAACATTTAGCAAGTAACAAACCAGCAGCTATTCATAACCAAATCAACTATGTTTATATTTACAGCAGGCCAGAAAGGGCGTTTGATGGAACTAACCCCCACGTAGGACAGTGGACGCTACCGCATAAAGTTTACCGAAATACCAGTAAAACACTTACATTCTAAGTAACTAGTGGAAAGCACTCAAACTGGATGTGACTTGTTCGGACCAATGCAACAAACACGTCCGACAGGAAGCTACCTATACTTCCGAAGTAGCACCACAAGCCACTATCACTAATGCTCGTAGAGTTTGCAGAAGATAGGTATCCTGTTCTGTATACATGATACATGCTCGGTACGGAAACATTGCATTAGCGCGCATTCCATACCAACAAAAAGCGTAAAAGTATTGAATAAACAGACCGCCCAGTTTACCCAAGTACCTACGTCTACTCATAACAAATAAGATACATGTACTAAATCACAGAAGCTAGTTCTGTTTAAAAGTACAAAGGACGTCATCATAATTATCATTATCAGTCTGTCACTGCTGGATATAAGGCTCTCCTAAGGTGCGCTATACCTACTGATGCTCGTCTCTTCTCATCCAACTTACTGCCAGGCACTCGGCGCAAGTCATCGCTCCTCCATCTAGTCGGAGGGCGTCCTACACTTCGTTTGCCAAGTAGCGGTCTCCATTCAAGAACACGGTTGGCAGTTCTGCGGCTTACATGACCAGCCCACTGCCAGTTCAGCTTGCTAACTCTGTGAGCTATGTCAGTGCCCTTAGTTCTTACAAATGGGTTAGATGGGAGTTTATAGTGTCATCGTTTATGTGTTTACTTTATGCACATCCTAATTGCCTGCTAGTTTTAAAGCATAAGCGATTACTGCTTTACCAAATCTTTCGTTTGGCGTCAACCGATTTATAACGTAGCAATACCAAATAGGGCACTGCCACTAAAGGTGACTTTTCGTTACTATGTTAGACGACTTTGATCGAACGACTATACTTAGGTCGTTCAGCTAAGCTTAAAGTAAAATTCGTAGGTGATGAAACGATAAAACAGGAACGTGAGCTCTACCAGAGGGTAACGCACGGAGAGTACTGAACTACTGAGCGATAATGGAACGGGATATGGGATCGTCAATTCCACTGGCTTTTCTGTTCATATTACAGCATGATGATACCGTCGTCGTATCGCAATTGAAATCGGTGGATTAAACTAAGTCGAAAGAATCATACGATTGATGTCTAACAAACCTTTTTTTTTTTTACTATTTACAGGGTACCGTTTGACCACAAGTCACCTGATGTTAAATGACGATGTGGTCGAAGATGGCGCCACGCTACACCTGGACTGGGAACTGGCTCTCAAGTGAGGCTGCCGGAACACACCGATAGGTGCTTGGCGACAGATTCTTAACAAGAGGGTGGTAGCTAGCCAGGCGAGTATTAGAAAATACCCTACCACCAAGCTATGGTTTCATCACGGTGTTTTCCTTCACCGAAAGCTCAAGCTCATTGTAGAATTCGAACCCACGTTCTACGGATCGCAAGCCGACGTCACTACCACTGAGCCATCATCGCTATAAACCTTGACCTGCCATAAAGGTCTCAATACTCTGGTCTGGTCATGCCTGATTCTCGTCGGGAGTTCGTTGCGTTGGCGCAGAGTCATCTGGTTGTTGTTTTTACTCACATTATATTAAAGTTCTAGAATTGCTTATATTGTGTACTTATATTATATTAGATAGAATAGTCCCAAAGAACAATCCACTTCATGCATTGTTGAGATTTTAATTTTTATGGCTTAATAAAGCAATAAATCATGCAGTTGGTCGCTATTTAAGCATAATCATCATTTAGATAAGGTGGTATAATCGGAAAACCCCGCATAAAATTATCTAGGCTAACTGTTAAAATATGCATTGAATCATGAACAAGGTCGGATATCCGATATTCCCCATTGTTCAGAAGCATAATCTCGATTTTTATACTACGCGAAGTTTAGAGCAAAAAGTTAACAGGATGCTTGTCCATTTTCATTTCGTTCACTCGTCTGGTAATTTACCTTTTGTAAAAAAATATGCAATCTCTACTCTTTTAATTGCAAATTGTGTTGTACCAATAGTAATTGAGCTTCTGTTAATATGTGAAACTTATCACCAAATATAATGTGAAATTACAGAACACGATATGTCAAGAATTAAATTCAATATTTCTTAATAACAAACAAAAAACCAGGATACACTGGATATCACTCTGTGTCAAACTCACAAACCTACTTATAAAAACAGATCAGAGAAAGAAACCGTCACGTCGTTTCGTTTCGTGTCGTTCAAAAATGTGGCAAAGTTAAGGAGATGATTCTCTACACAGAATAAATTAAAAGTTCCATACAAAGAAGAACCAACATGACTTGTTACCGAACAAAGCAAAAAGGACGTAACAAGGCATCCATTCAACTGACACAGAAAAGAACGGAAATCCTATCCGTAATAAATGTGTTGATTTTGAAAATTATTATTTAAGGATAAATTCTTGCATAATTTAGTATATTCACGAAAAGATCTATTTCTGTATGTGACAAATCATCAAAGCGCCGCTGGCTACACTACATTCAAGCAGCAGAATAAACAACAGAGTGGTACCGGAAACGGCGCCATCTTACCGCCTCGCGCCACAGTGCATCCGCCCGCCTAAACTACTTCCGTCGACAACTTCCTCGCGCGACGCTTCGCGAAATCTGTTTCGTTTCATTTCCAGCACATGTGATGTAATTTATAGACAATAACTGTCTTATACAGTGAATTAGAGTTATTAAATCCGAGAGTCCTTACATAACACACAACGTAAATTAATTCTATGGAATAATTGATGATTAAATAATAAACACTAGATGCTAACAATTATAACAACCATGTACAATATTATAAATGCGGTAGTTAGTAACTCTATGTTTGTTTATTAATATCCATTAACGCTTAACACTAAAGAGATCTAGATGAAATTTGGTATGGACAAAGTCTGGACCATGGACCTATTGTTGCTGTCAACGTAGTAACCCTAGAACCAAGGATCGCAGAAACAAAATCCATATGTCTTAAAAGTAAATTGAAAAATGCGGCATCAAATATCCTGCTCTCTGTAGAGAGCTGTTCTGACATGAAATCTATTACCTACTTTAAAAGAATTGAAATGTTTCCAACCTAAGTACTTATACATATAAATAAAACCCGATGTTTCACAAAACATTTGAATCGGTCATTATGCCCAGTGTTCTAGCCCAGTGTTTTTGAGGTAAGTAAATTAAATATAACCGCAGACATTATACAATTTAACATCATCAAGAATAAATAATGCCTACATAATTTTACTACGACAAGTTTAAAACAGCTCCATACTTTTAAAATCACAAAACATCTTAAAAATTCAGATCTGATCTCAGACGCTTTTGTAGGTTAATAAATACAAAGAGTTAGAGCGGATTGCTCCTTTTGTCCGCTAATAGATAATGTCTGCACCTCCATTAACATCAACCCTTTGAGCGAGCTCATAATAAAAGAGCGAGTTATCAGTGTCAGATAAAAAGGGGAGGCTGCTAGGCGCTGTCATTTCGCTCGTCGTTAGGAAAATAAGGAGGGTAAATGTGGCAAGATGAGAGAAAGTGCGTCGGACGTGATTGAATGTTTTCCGGGATGTTACTGCGCCTAGATGCTAAAGTAACCGTCACTTCACTTTTTCTCAGGTGAAGCTTGATAGATAGACAGATAACGCTTTACTGTTTCACCACAACAACAGAAAAATAGAACAACATAAAAGGAGAGATCTTAGAGCTAGTAGTTACAATGGGCGGTCTTATCGCTAAACAGCTAAACAGTTAAGCTAGAAAGATTTTAACGATGATCCGCTAAAGCATGAAATTTAATAAATCTTTTGAATGTTAATTAATATGTTTCGATGATTTCAATTATGATTTCGCACAAAATAACGGCTTCGAAATTTTGCCAAAATGAGTTTCCAGTAAAATGCAGTCTATATATAAAAAATCTGCACATTCCAAGGTATGAAAAATTATTTATTTCTTAAACAAAACTTACATCATTACTTGAGTCTATATTTTATCCCCTTCCATAAGTGTTGTTTTATCTATTTTCGTAGATTTCCGAAAGCTAACGATTTTAAAATTGGTCACTGTTTTATTAAAAGTGCGATTTGTAGAGTAATAGTCCACTAGAATTGCAAATAGCCTCTAGTAAAACGATTCGCATGAATCGTAAATGTAGAAGTAAGCCGTGAAAGAATAGAAGGTCGTGTACGACCGGCACGTTCAATTGCATCGCATTTAGCACTAACCGAGTAAGGGTTTCTATTATTATATTATTTTTCATTGAAACATGCTCCCGCATCGCAATAGGTAAGTAGGTATATTGAGAAACACACTCATTACTATTGCGATCAAAAACCAATGTCAAATATATTTCTCAAGTTTAATTTAAATCCGTCACATTTTGTTTGGACATTAAAGAGAAACTATGTTTGTTACGAAGGTCAAAATAAAGATTACGAGAAACCGTATGAAATTACTCAATTCTCCATAATGCGTACAAATAAAATTTGTCTCGACGAGACACATGACTCTACACGGAAATATCTCATTTTCCGTTTAAATTCCCTGTGCTGTCATGACGTATTATGAGGTCGTGTACGGTTTCCTTCCAGCGGACAAACGAAACAACGCCGAGACAAATACGAGTACCAATATAGTGTTTCTAAGGCGCACCTAAACTCAATGTGATTCAAGTTATAAAGCTCTGGACGGGAAGCTTCTGTACAAGTATTTACAATTTCCTTTTTGCGGACCAACCAAACCAACGCTGAGACAAATAAATATCCATTTAGTGACTCTAAGGCGCATCTAGACTGAATGTGATTCAAGTTATAAGGCTCTAGATGTGAAACTTCTAATTTTCATAGTCATAGTGTATAGCAGTCGTGACTATCAGTTTACCACACTGCACCGCTGCATTTAAGACATTTGTAACGCTTTTCATCAAATATAGTTTCCTATAAGTACAGTTAGAGTAAATACTTAGAAAGCTAGACTTGTTCATCGTCATCGTCAGTACGAAGATATCCAATGCTAAACATAGGCCTTTCCTTCAAATATTCGATCTCTTATTATTTGCATCCATCGAATCCCCACGACTAAGATTTGACATTTGTGTAAAACGTCATCAAAAAAAACATTCTATGCATTTAGACAATTACTTAAGGTATTATTAACCTAATAGAACAATATTCATAGCACTTTAAAACCTTACATCTATTTTTATTTTAACACGTAGATAGCATGTTTTATACTTAACTTTGAATTAAGCCGAAAAGCAAAATGTTTTAATGTACCTACACAGTATTTTTTTTGTTATTCAGACCTATGTTTTTACAGAGGATTTATACGAGTCAACAAAACAAAATCACCATAAAAATCCTGAACTTTGAAAGTCACCGGTAGTAGGGCAGAACGCAAATTACCGGTGGTTAGGACTGCAGAGATTTCAGAATGAAAAACCTCCTAACAATACATGCTATGTTAATGTTATTAGCAGGTAGGTATTACTCTCAATGTTATTATTCTTCTTATCATTTCCCTTTAAGTTTGGACCACGTTAATACGTAATAACAAAATACGTTATGCTCTACTTCAAAGGCATCGCCTATATCCCGTCAGTGATCTCAAACGCGATATAAACAAACCAATCATATCATAATGTTCCGTTTAAACTCCTGAGGAGCCGTCATACGATTCCCATGGTCTCCCGCGGGTACCTAACAGATACCCAGTGTTGCTCGGTGTGAATCCACCGCACCCTGCCCAAGTAATAAATCAACGTTATTAAAAACTGATTTATGCAACAACCGCATGTGGCGGGTGATTGTTTTGGGCGCTTTTAGTTTGCATGTGTGAGGGCAATTTGCGAGCCGTGAGATAGGTATGAAAAATTCCATAGATATGTATATTATATCTGCTTCGTTTCTCACAAATCACGCTCTCTTTCTTTCTTTCAGATGAGGCAGGTAGTGGCCAGACTGGCCAGCTCTATTTTCGGTAGTTTTCAGGCCGCGCGAATGCCTCCAACATGACTTTACGACTGATACAGACTGTACCAAAGGCGCACGGTAGCGCAACGTTGAATATGCCTCTAACCGTCACCTATCCATGTGATGGCCGTACCTAAAATTAGTTATCTGTTACGACCAACCGGACTAGCTATGCCATGAGCTCTGCACAGATCACTGGAAATGGTATTAAACATTTGGTTTTAATTGAATTCTATATATGCAAACTATTGATGCATTGGTTGCACTGGGGCGAAAACTCTTGTCATTTGTCCCACACGCAAACTGATTCAGCTCATTCTAACGCTTCAGGGCACAACAGTTGTGTTTCCTACAGAGAGATAACCACGCGATTAGCTCTCTGGATATTATATACACTAGATACATATCGTATAGTTTTTTATGGTACATGGTAACGTTTGACGCACAAGTGTGTTCGATGGTGGTGCCACACTATACGTCTTAATTGAAAACTACTTCTGGCCCTTCCTAACAACGGTATTTGTCTACTGAACATAACGTTGTGCCTACCGCTGTAAAAACGCAGACTGATCAAGAAACCTTTCAATGCAAAACAATACTTTTACCCCCCAAAAATGGTTAGGAAAATGTATCATAAGCCTACATAGGTTTTGGTTCTTTCACGCGCCAATCAACTGGTTGAATTTATTTCTCTTGAATTTCTTATACTTGGTAAAATATTTAAAACTTATGCTTTTGTGAATTGCGCTCACTGAAACCGTTTAATTTGCTAAGTTCTTGTGTCGCCAGACTTATTATGGCCCCGAACGGGCGTAGACTCTATTATTTTGTAGCGTTCTTCATGTTATCAGCCTCCTTCATCTCACTGTTGGGTAGGCTTCCTTCCAGTCTAAAGAGACTCTAACCACTGTTTGTGAACCCTGTTTCTCTCAATCACTTCATCGGCTGATGCTCTAGCTATAATAATTATCTTATACCTAATATTATATACCAGTGTCTCGACCGCGGTTTTGCACGCTATGCAAAGAATATGAAGTTTGCCCATTTTTCCGGGGATTATTTTTAATTCTTCCGATAAAATAGTAGATAACGTTGGTCGTTGACCTCTGTGGACTTTAGCTTTATCTGTATGCATTTAGACAAATGTGGTCGAACCGTTTCATAGGTATATAAATAAAGTAGGCCGAACAAAGGCCTAAAATTTTGAATAGATAGTCGATAGCGTTCATATTTGCGGGGGACTAATATTTGACTAGTTTCCGACCTACGGAAGGCGCCCAAATTTGGCACGAAGCCACTAGCGAGTACTCCAAATTGAGTGAAACCGCTAACCCTTAATTAAATGTTCGGAGAAAGATGATTACTGGCCCGAGATATCTGAGAGTCAACCCATCAATTATAACTTATCTAATTCGCTTGCAAACTTCCATCACGGAATATTGACAATTATTATGATACATGGGGATACAAAATGTTTGGCTATTGTAGTGTAGCACACACACTGCATGAATAAAATGCTAAACGTTCGTTGATACTCGAGTTTTCAAAATTAAAATGTGTATGAATGGTTAAAAATATGTACCTACAGCAGTTATTCTATGAACTAAGATTTCGATAACAAGTACCTACCAAAAATACGAAACATACGCTATCAACATAGAGGAGACCACCACTTTTGTGTATTAATGAATAGGTATTAGGTTATATTTCAAAGACATCATGTTCGTCATTCGCAATAACCCTTTTGAAATGTATATTATATGTATATCAAAACCACCGATGTAACCGAAACAACAAAATGTGAATGCGCGGGGACCCTTGCTCCTGTACAAAAAAGCACCGCACCTACCTAGCTACCCCAAAGTTGTCACCTCGGTTCACATCCATTATTAAAATCTTATTAAGCTCGGACTGGTTTGATGAGGCCCGGACAAAGACCTTGCTAAAATAAAAATAATCCCACCTTTTCGAGTTGGAAACAATTTCGTTGAAAATTATAAAGAAAAGACTCCTTCTAAAAAGTTCGTCAGTTTTTTGAATGAATTTTTGCCTCTGAGGATTTGAAATTAACATTATTATAATTTATCCGTACCAAAAATCTTACAATTTATGTAACTAAAGTAGAACTTGGGACGTATTTCATCTATTGTATCTAGTCTAGAAGAATATAAATTCGTAGATTGGAAATTTGCTACCTTATTAACTTCTACGATATCAAAGTAAAGTAGATCCGATATCTGACACATGAAACATGAATATAATGCAATGGGAAAGTAAATGGTAAGAAATATTATTTGCCTTCATAGTGATTCTTTTAATTAAATTGCCAGTTCACAAGTAATTGTCCTGTATTTACCAGGAAAGCAGGAAATACAATTGTATGCACACAATGATTACACTACGGTGATGATTTGATGTGGTGTGCGCACTGCGTATTGCTCGTTTGAATAATTCATAACCTATTTACCGGCCAGATGACACATTGTGATGAGATGACTGTCATTATAGACAGTAACTACACCCAAATACCTACCTCTACATATTTATAATTATTAATTGGACAACAGCAAAACTAAGGGGAAGAATGGTTCTCGAGTGGCGACCACGAACCGGAAGACGTTCTGTAGGTAGGCCCCCCACTAGGTGGACCGACGACAGTGTAAGAGTCGCAGGGAGCCGATGGATGCAAATTCATGGTGGCGTTCAAGGGGGGGGCCTATGTTCAGCAGTGGACTTCTTCCGGCTGATGATGATGATAATGAAAACTAAGGTAGGTACTTAAAGCGTTTTCAACAAAATCCCAAGAGAAACCGAAAACATGTCGATAACTAAATTTCAAATCCATATAAAACGGGATGTTATTAGAAAAGCTTATTTTTTTGGTATGGAACTTACAATAATCAAATAAGTAACATAAAAAAAAATTGAATATGTGACCGCAATCAAACATGACCTGCCGGGTATTTAATGTCTATTCTTATGCCGGTATAAGAAGGTTTGAACGAGCGGCGTAGCTAGGTTTAAGTTTGATGCTTAAAAGAGTTTAAAGTGATAAATCTTAGTCAATAAACATGTTTTTGAATTTACTATTTACCTACCCACAAATACCTAATGCATTAAAACAGTACCATAGTACAATAATTCTTATTGTACTATGATAGTACCCAAGCTTAATGGTCGTTCAATGTCACAATTTCTATTTTTTAAATGGTACCTAATACGAAAAACCACGCTCAAAGTTTACGAAAGAAGTGAAACAGTATAAAATAGAAAAGCAGGTATTTTTATTTAACAATTCTAATTTTATTGCCGTTAATATATTTAATTTAATGTTTACGGTGTAACTTTTAACAGCCCAAGTGGTTTATGAAACAGGTACAGTGAAATAGTTATAGCCCTAATAACGTTTTCAAGACTCTTCACTTGGTATTATCAAGTTATTTTATCACTGTAGACTTTAGTTCAGTTAATAAGTGTTTAGGTCTAAAGGATTAATGATAATTTGATCTCTTGTAGCAAAATCAAAGAAAACAAAAATATATTAATTTTACACGCGTGATTTAGAAATCTATTTATGGTTTCGTACTAGGATAGCAAAAAGGAATACTGTACGTTACAGCTGCTTTTTCGGCAACTTTACTATTAACTTGCAATTTGTTTTAGAAAAATAGAACGTAGGTACTTTTCCGCATCTGTTTATTACGTCTCAAATGTTGTTTAAATGATTTGCCTTTGCTCTAACTCCACACTTTGTCCACTAATTTATTTTCTTATTATTTGTTTGAATATACATAAATTCCTTTTTATATTCAGGTATTATAACTTCTTCTAACCAACGATAATGATGTTCATTTGTTTCGTCTTTATAAACTTTTTAACTTCTTATTGCTTTAGAGGTAAATAAGGCTAGGTCTTACAGTTCACAGATTATCGACCCTAGATTGCTAAACCTGGTACCTATAGACTGTTCAATTAGATTACGTACTAGTTGACAGGTACACAAACCGGACGCGTTTGTTTTCCGCCCCTTCCCGCCCGCCCCGCACGGCATCCGCCCGCCAGACAGCCTGCTTCCTGTTTCTGAAATGTACGTACTGTGGTACAGTTGATTCACAAACTTATTTTTAAATACTTATTATAGAGTATTAAATTTAATATTTCTTTATAAAACGAAGAATAGGTAGGCCCCCCTACCTGGTAGGGTATATTGTACACTTAAGGGTTGCAACTTAAATAGAACCAAAACAAAAACTAATACGCTGATGCCTAGTTTGCAATAAAGTATTGGCCTGCCTAGCGCCTACTGATGACAGCAGGCACGTAAATTGCACTGCTTTGGTACTATAAACTATAGGTGCTGTTCCCTACTTCAAAACATTTGCTGCAACAAGAGTAGGTAATTAAACTGCATTTTATACGCGTATTTATCATAAAGCAGTAGTTTCCACCGACGTACCCTTCATTTGTAAAAGAAAACTGTGTAACTTAAAAGTATAGATAGTGGAGTCCCTGGTTCCTGAACTAAATAGGCTCTTGGAAGATGCGTTTCTTTCTATATATAGGTATAGGTATACTTACTCAAAATCTAGGCTGTTTCAGGCTTATGATGATCGTGATCAGTCCTTGGCTCCGCGAAATGAGAAACAATACTTGCACAACACTTGTATTGTTTTATTTAATTTTTTGCATATTTTGTTGAGTTTTCGTTTCATCCGTTATCATATACTTGTATGTTGTATCCATCTCTCAATCTGCTAGTGACCATCTACATTGTTCAAAGTCTGCTGTTTTTCCGTGGACATTACAAATTTAAATTCCTAAAGTTTCAAGCTTCACTTTGCACATCATTTACTCCGTTTAAAAAGTTAGGAATTCTACAAAAGAAATAGTTTTCAAATTTCCCAGTTAGTTACACATCAAGCTGGAAAAAGTTTGACCATTCGTGAAATTACTGAACAATTTAAATGTTCCGGTTATAAAGGCACTCTGGTTTCGCGCGTGTAGATAAGGCAGTTTGGGAATAGAGAGAGATAATGACCCTATTCATTAAAATGCATAATATATGTATATTTATTTAAACAAAGTCATATTGGCTACCGCTTTCATGTAGTTCGGTATGTGGCAATGGACAAAATATTGACTAACGAGCAAGATTTGCGCGAAGGTCATTCCCTAAATAGATATGTAGTCAAATATTTTTGTAGCAATTAATACCATCGCACTTTGTAAACATGTTGTTCCTTTGAGTATAACTGTGTATCTTCTACGTACAAATAAAATCAATTGCCGCATGTATCAAAGAGCATCGCTTGAAAACAACTCGACCGATTTGACTAATTTTTTTGTTGTGATCGTGATTGTTAGGACATGGTTTTTATAAAGAACAAACTATTTGGAAAAGTCCACAAGAAAATTGGAAAATACGGGATAAGCCGAGATTTGCTTAGTCGTGCGAAGCCGGGGAGTGTCACAAGTTACATATAAAAACGTAGTAACGTTATACAGTTAATTGCGAAACAAACTAAGTACTCTTATATAAAGTTCCTCATTTCTTACAACTATTAGTTGTGCAACTTTCAGAAATAATTTTCAATTTCATAACAAGTTTCATTCCGCAAAAGCTTTGCTATAAGGACCTTAGCGGAAATGGTTGCCAGCTTTTGCACCGGTACATAACTAGCGTTGAATTGCGAAGGAACAATATTTGTTTTCGGTTCAACTTTACCTGCGTGGTGCAGTTGCATTTATTTTTAGTTTGAACAACTTATTGTTCTGTACGACGCTAACTAGAACGTTTTGCTGCAGCTCCCAAATGGGAAGAGATAGATTTACTTTGCAGCTAATGCGGTCGGTGTCCACAATCCGCGCCGCGGGAGCGTCACAACAATACTTTTAGTTTACCCATCTATTCTGGGAGATACTGGCGAAACATACGAAATATACTTTAGTTCATTTATACCAGCAATATTTCTTAACTTTGCTCTTGTAAAAGCAAACCTAACGGTAAACATTCGTGTTGTTTTAGCGCTAAGGGTAGGTATGACATGTCTTCGATGAATATGAAGTATCAACCGAAATAAATACTAGTTCTTTGCCTGATGGTAGGTGCCATCAAACATTTTGTAAGACAATCCTAATTACTAAGATTAAGCTTTGAAAGTGCCTTAAGTTACTTAGATTTCGCCGAAACATGTGAGCCCGTACCGTTTTCAATTTTGCACATCCCTTAACCAGAGGCGTTCCAAACATTATTACAACGATAACGACGTTATTATCGCAACCAAAGCGATCCCGCTTTAGCTTCACATGTCTAAAGAGTCTAGACAAAAGCTTGCGGGCCAAAGTTTTGCCGCAACCTCCACAATACCTTTATGCACCCTACTAAAACTATGACAATATAAATTTTAATCTAAGCAACGCAAAGCACTGGAATTTATTACCACAAGGATGCTGTTGTTAGTAGAATACAGGTTCTTAAGCTATTTAGCAAAACTGTTTGAAATTATGCAACTATAAAAGTGTAAAAGCGCTTTATATTTATGCATCCATAGTCCATACCTTAATATTAAGTACACTGTGTGTAAATGTTATAGTAACTCTCTTTGTCCCTATATTTATCTGATGAAATTTGGTGCGGAGATATAGTTTGAACTCTGGGAAGGACATGGATACTTTTTATCGTGATAAACTGGTGCAACAAGAGTCCAACGTCGTTTGATTGAGTAAGTATTTTCAAGTCACTAGTAATCAGACGTTATCCTGTAAGATGTAAAATAACAAATAACATACCTAAGCGAAATAGCTTGGTTCAACTTTACAATAAGTTACTACACAATTTTAAACCTTACTGCGAAGCAATAACGATGAATAAAGTCGTAAAGTATCTTTACTACAGATTACAAGGGCCTGGCTTACAAACACCTGGTGGTGTCTTGTTTGCTGTGGCCACAGCAATAAACCTTTCACGATCACGACCAACAACAAGTATTACGTAAGCTTGGAAAAGCACACACAACAGCTTTCAGATGAGTTGCTAGCCTTATATTAATTAAACAAATTGTTATACTCCTTAGTACAAAATTGAGAGTGATAGTGGCCAAATGGTGCGTGCGCTTTTAAAACGTGTCTCATCACTATCAAATCGTTTAAGGAAAACATCTTGGCGAAACCGGTATGTCCAAGCAAAACCATGGCCATGCAACATCAACCAACTGTCACTAGGCCAGCGTGGTAGAATATGGCCCATACTCTCTCCTTCGGAACGTGCCAGTGGCAACATAATAGTTTCATCATAAGAAAATCGGGTGGTGGGTGTTAAAAAATATACTTCAAAAACATAAAAGTAAAATTAACGGCCAATCGATCTTTCAAGAACCGACGTCACAACTATTTCTACTCGCCTCTATAAAACGTAGGGTAGGTAAACTCAAGACTTTGAACAACGGATCCCATCTGGAGCAAACTCTGCCAATGACGAACTCGTCTCACATGCCGAACACCCGTCTATCACAATGTTCTTTGTAAAACAAACTTCCAACTAAGTACAGGAATATCTAAGTGCTTGACGTGAAATCTATACAGGTTTATGTAGTGTTTGTGTACATGCAGTAATAGATATGGGACGTACAACGTGTCTCACGTACAACAAGCAGTTGACCACACCGGAAATCAGGCAGCACTAGAGATTTGAATACAGCTAAGTGCGATCCTGGAATTCCACGGGACCCAGCGACATTTGTAGACCGGCGCAATGTCGCGCTAGTTTAATGCTGTAAATTTGACGATAAATTGCGCAAAATCAATGTATGAGTACCTAGTATTACCCCTTAGGCTGACCGCACACGTTAGGGTACAGATTCGGTTCCGATGTGAGTAGCACGGCTGCAAACTGCGCTGCCCGATGTGTCAACACAATTTCGTCACAATATGTACATAGAGCAAACCACAGAGCAAATAGTTTCTCCACTAGGACTAGACGTCCGGACAGTGGTGGATTTAGCAGCAGGCTGAGTAGGCTGGAGCCTAGGGCGGCAAATTTAGTGTCAATTTAAAAAAATGTTTTAATGATATTAAAAGAGTCGGACCTATATATGTATTTAAATATTATTATGTGCACACAAACAATTAAACATTGTTCACCACTTGAATTTTCTTCAATTTTTGTCTGTTGCATAAAAAAATGACACATTTAAAAAGGAAAGAGGCCGTAGAGGTTATAGAGGTGGGTAGGGGCGGCAAAATTTGAATACTTAGCCTACTGGCGGCAAATGTGTAAATCCGCCACTGCGTCCGGATCATGTAAGTAAGGACAAATTGTTAGGTATATAATACTCGATGACCGATTCATGTAGGTTTGAGCTAGCTACTGCTTGCTTTTAAAGATGACAGCAATGACGTCAGTGCTGCCGGCAGTATACCTACGGTGTTGCATACTTCGAAGTTTTACCTTATGTATTCTTACCACTGTTCACGACAAGACCGACGGTGGTAAGAATATAGATAAGAATAAGCATGATACATGGTCAGCTTCAACATGATTCCATGCTTTTATTTTTTGCAAAACGCAGTAAGAATGAAAAGTTTAAACGTGGCGAAAATGTGTCACTTTGCAGTGCGAACAAAAATATCATTCACGGCAATATTATGATTTTACCGAACTCAATGGTACCTACTCGTATCGGAAACACTGGCGATTGGGCAATCAATTGTGCAACGAGGACGTACACAAAATATTTACGTTTCGCATATGCATATATCACATAGATAAAGCTTATAGCGTCGCTCGGACGTTCACACAAAATAAAATGCGTCATCACCAGTCGCGCTGATACAGCAAAAAATCCGGTCATGTGTACGAGGCTGTAAGGTTTACGGGATGTGGAACTGCGAATTTCAACGTTTCATTTTCGTCAGCTGTAAAATTTAAAAGTAAAATTTTTCGCTTTTGTTTATCGTTTTAACGTAAAATGAATGAGGGAGACCGACATTTGCGAGAGGTAAGGAAACACTTGAGTTTCGATGTTTTCGCACGTGCTCTAGTCCATTGTTGTTAAGTACGTTTAACAATAAATTAGTAATCTGTAAATAGAGATAAGAATACGTATGAATAATATATGGACATGAATACGAATATTTTCTTTTTTACTACCTCTTAAAAGTCCTATTACATATTTTATATTCTGTGATAGTAAGTAAAGTAATGTTGTAAAGTAGTGTTTGACCATAAGTCACCTGATGCGACGCGATGGTGTGGTCGAAGACAGCGGTACTTGGCGACTAAGTAATTCTTAGCTTGGGGGTAGTAGCTATAGCCCCGGGCACTAGAAAATGGCGAAATTGCCCTACACCCAGCAAACATGAACATCCATCCACACTGAGAAAAATTTCTGACTTTCCTTCTGAGTCTTTACCTTCCAAGACCGATTCCTTCCTTTTTTTACCTTAGTTTTCCTTCTGTATCACAAGTCCTTTCCCTTTGACTCTGAAACTGAATTTCGGAAGGTCTTTTTTCTCCGTGCATATTTTATTATAAATATAACTGCGAAAGTACAACTTTGTCTTTCTATCCCTCTGTCTGTTTATTACCTTTTTACGACTAAATCACTGAACCTATCTTGATAAAATTTGCTATAGAGATAGTTTGTACTTGGGCAAGAATATTTTTTATCGCGATAAAATGTAGGAGTTGTCCGCACGGGTGAAATCGCGGGAACAGCTAGTGAATCAACCTGATATTATAATGTGGGATGACGGAAAAACCGCAGGGCGCAACTAGTATTAAATATCTCTCTCGAATGAATAGATCAGTAGAAGTGAATAACAATTCCGTGCCGACTGAAACGATAGTAATATGGTAATATGGCCCGAGGTGATAAGTTCACTGATTTATACATTTCTAGCGCCTACCCACCTCATATTAATATTGAAACCTAACACACCGTAGGTAACCGAATAACAGTTGAAAACTCTTCAATAACTTCCACTTCAACAACTGCAAAGACCTCAAATCAAAATTAATTCCGAGAAATGAATTCGAGCTCCTAACTGACGTCAACGGTTGGAAGTTGCGAGAAATTGTTTGAGAAAAGTTATAATGACGATCTGACTGAACAATCACCTTGAGGGTATGCAATTTCGTTTGTCAAGCTTTAGAGTCAACAGCTGATTGTTTCCTCGGCTGCAAGGCAAGTAAATCTTTTGTCGGACAACGACGGAGTTTTGTATTCATTGGGACCCTTATCGTCCGTTTCTTACATTGACATAATATGATATGTTATTTCCTTATTTTCTTTTTCTCTATGTCTGACCACGATAATTCTGCACTAGTTGAAGAAAAATATTTATATTTTTATAAATACAAGAATTCGGTGCGTATTCGTATTTGAATAAAAGTTGTTTTATCTATGCTTCATCAAATAAATAAAGTATTAATATCCTAACAGCAACAAATATGTGATAATAATGATTTAAAATTAAATTAAAGATATTAAAAAAATTAAAACAAAACAAAAAGCGCGCCAAAATCATATTTGAATCAAATGAAACGATCGTATTCACGACATAAACAATTCAATGAATTCCCACTTCCAAAGTGTGTTATCAGGTTTACTTTTTTAAAATCAGTCCCATCCTATAAGTACATAGAATTAATACAAATTAGTCATGGAAAACTTTGTACATTTGTGCTAGACATTTTTTTCTTTTCCTATCCCCATGTGGTAAAAGAGATCAATTGTTTCATACATACCGTATAATTTCTGGTGAGAATTTAAAGAATGAAACAATGCATGAAACGAACCCACTAATGGCCTTGTGAATCAATATTCAATACCGTAAAAGCAGCTGCAATTTTACACGGATTTTAAACATTGTTTTTATGAATACCTGCCGACATGCTTCTGTGTCTTGTAAAATGGTTAATAGCCAATATTAGGATTGGGGCCTTTTTAGAATCTAGACCTATAAAAGGCTTTGTCTTGAAGTACTGACTGATAGACACCATTCACTGTATTCTAAACCGCCGGGTGATTTGAAATTCGCACCCCAAAGAGGTCAAAGGAGATATTAAATTAAGTTTAAAAACAAATTTCAACTTCCATGTTGGTAGAGCCTTAGGACAAAAACGCTTATAGTTCGAGTGTCATTTATCAGCGTTACGTTCCCATTTCTGAGATACAGACTTTATCTCAGAGAAAGGAGTATGGGTCATAAACTACCATGCAGACCCATTGCGTGTTTTTGGAAAGGCTAGAAGGCCGACCCATAATATAATGACTGCAATCCTAAAATAACAACCGGGACCGACAGCTTAACTTGCCCTCCGAAACATGGATGCGCTCAGTTGTAAATACTACTAGTCGTCACCCATCCAAGTAGTGACCACAGAGAACGTTACGTAACCCGGTAATTGATAAGTTAAGAACGACCAGGCAAACTCCGTTACGAGCGCTTCCCTGGATTACTATTTTCTTAAAAAAATCTAATCATGTATATTCTAAACATGTTACTATTTGCAGTAAAGTATGTTTAAGTTACCTCACTAGGCAAGCCTGTATCGAGGTAACCGAAGTTCGAACTTAAGACGAGGAATTGGCAATATTGGCTGCAGGGATCTCTTTTTTTCTCAGCAATTACAAAACATACAGAGCTAATATTTATGTACATTAAAGACCATGTTTTTGACATCAAATTGTCAGAAGGATAACACGATTGGTTAACTTTCATAGCAGAGAAACAATGATCGAAAACTGCCCTCTAAAAAAAAACATTTTCATTTTACAGGCATACAAAACCGATTTAAGAGTTGAATATTTTTTTTGTATGGTACACATTCTTCAAAGAACTACAGATTTAGTTTTATAAAATTAACGATAGTTTTCATTTTAAACGAAAAAACCCCTTTTTTTGACGCATACGACCTTACGGCATTAGTCAGCTCGCTTGCGTTTTTGTATGGAGCTGACTTCAGATTCGTTGTTTATCACGGCGTCCTCTTAATAGAAAATAATCCTCAGTATAAGAATAAAATTCGTAAATTACCACTTATGAAAAAAAATTCTATAGAAACAAAACAATCTAAAAAAAAGCAAATAAATTTGCAGGATGTTGTTGTTCCCTCTGCTGAAAACTGTCAGCCAAAGGCATTGTTTATTTTCCCGCCAGCGGCCACTCGCTTTTAATGCTATTTACCTATTTTGCGAAACTACGGTCGGCAGCGAAAACTACAATGTAACCATTAACACTTATTGTAATGTTCCATTCTAAACGTATATCTATAATACACTGCATATTAGGTGTACCTAATAGTGTAAAGCTTATGCTCATGTTCAGTATCGGAACTGAAAACATTTTGGTTAACTAATTTAAAAGATTTTGATAATATTTTTTTTATTTTTTAATAACGAGCTCCTTCAACAAGTTTTTCGGCAGTGTTACAAAAAGCAATCCTTCAAGATGGGTGTCAAAAGAAATAGGGTTGACAACGCAATGGCATCGCTCCTAGACTGGTGTTCTGGAATCACGCTGAAGTGTTGATCAGTGCTTGAGTAGAGAATAAGTGACATATTTGTATGAACTGACAGTGACAGCGCCAAATCTGTGCTCAATTAGGTACCTATTGATTATCGCTTGATCGTCCTTCTATAATACGGGCATAGCGTATTCACAGATTGCACAGATTTGACGCTGTCAGTTCATACAAATATGTCACTTGATCGCTACTCAAGCATCGATCAACACTTGAGCGTCATTCTATAATACGGGACTGAGTGTTGCAAATGTCCAATACCAATTAGGTATTGCGGTATGGTTGGATAGGTACTGGTGTCGCGCTACTCCGCGATTTCAGGGAGCGGGAATTTTCTTTGGGGATGCCCAAATGCAAGAAAACCACGATAAGCAAATCCCTGAAGCAATACAGTGAGAAATCGTAATGAGGTCGTACCTAAGCTAAGCCTACTCACCATAGTCCAGCTCAAGACCTCCTGTGACAGCGCCGTCCTAAATCCACCAGATACTTAGATACAGTTCTAGACACAGATATAACGAATGATTGTCCCACACAACACTGATGAAGCCCTTGACCGTTGTGGCTGTGATCACGAAGATATTTTAAGTTTTTCCGAATTTTCTGCTTCACAAGCAGATGTCAGGTTAAGACTTTGGTTGAGGGTTCAGTTGTGACTGGCGGGTGAACCAGCGAGCGGCAATACAACTATAAAACTACCCTCACTGGGTTGAGAAATTATATCAGAGCTAATTTTATTCTACCCACGTAAACTGTCAAATATATGTGCGTTCGAAAATCAAACTAAGGAATGCTATCAATAACTATTATCAGGTAGATTTAAAAATTTAAATATTGAATTACGCGGCTTCAACAGGTAAGTAAGTAAGTAGGTACCTACTCTAATTGTGAGCCCAACGGCTTCTCTCGATGTACCTAATGGGAAGGCCCTGTGATCACCTAAGGAACCAACTGGTACCCAAAGCATAACGTCTAAGTTCTTACCAGGTCCCAAGGGAACCACAAAGATACAAAATAAATTATTTATTACAATAATTTTCGTGTCTTGTTCGTGTTGTTAAAAGTATCTCTATCTCAAAGAGATAAAAAAATAGATATTCAAATCCTTATAATGTAATCATGTAAAATGTCAAGAATCACTTATCGTATCAAAAATGATAAGACCAGTGATCTATTTGGATAAGACCAATGATGTAACCACTTCACAAAAAAAGATATTGCTTTGGCGTTATCTGTGATGTTACATAAACGCATTTATTGAAGATCTGTATGCAACCTTGCTATGTAACAGCACATGTTTACAAATAAAATATCTTTATCTTTATCATTTTCATCTGTTGATACTAATTTTAAGGTATTGGTACTTCAATGAATTATAGTATGCTTTTTATAAGGGGCCTCTTCCGGCAAAGTAGAAACGCTAACTGTTTTCTTTCTGTCAGCAGCATTGCAGTTCTGGTTTGAACAGTTAGGTCAGTGACAGTACCTAAAGGCACATTGGGCTTAACACCAATTCCTCAGGTTACAAGTCCAGGGTGGACGTTAACCACGAGGTAATGCGTTGTTCTTTAGAGACAAGGTTAACGGAGTTTATTTATTCCAACATTCCCAAAAGAAAGCGATGATGACTCTGTGGTGATGACGTCGTTACGATCCGTAGGTCGTGAGTTCGAATCCTACAATGAGCTTGAGCTTTCGGTGAATGAAAACATCGTGATGAAACCATAGCTTGGTGGTAGGGCATTTTCTAGTGCTTGCCTGGCTAGCTACTCAGTTAAGAACCTGTCTGCAAATACCTATCGGTGTGTTCCGGCAGCCCCACTTGAGAGCCAGTTTCCAATCCAGGTGTAGCGTGGCGCGATCTTCGACCACGTTAACATCAGGTGACTTGTGGTCAAACGCTACCCTGTAAGTAGTAAAAAGAAAAAAAAAAGTAAATGAAGGTAAGGGAGCAAAGCGCCTTGACTCAACAAACGTAAGTTAAAGTTTGTACCGAAAAATGTCAACTTCCCAGCAGGAGAAGCCGCGAGTCGGATCACAAGTTTATGATAAACTCGCTGCTTTATAAGTATCTATTTGCGAGGTCCTTATTTCCAGCTTTGTGCTTCTCGACTTTTCCGAGGGCCCTCAGTCGAGAGCAATCCAAACAGCGACAAATCTTGGCTAACAGAATTTCTTCAACTCTTTTCAAACGAGTGGCTAGAGATAGCACGTGCTAATGCCAGGCCGGGTGTTTCGTATTGTAGGTGCAGAAAATAGCTTGTTCAGTATTTTCTGAAATTGTTAATATTGGTATCGGGAAAATCGTGTTTGTTCCAGCGTTTATGGCTACAAGTCTTAAGTCTGTAACTAAAGTAATATTCGCGAACTTCTTTTATTATAGCGTTGCCGAGCAAATGTACTTATTGTCCTCGATGCCGTGTTATTTTACTGGAAACAATTTTCAATCCGGATTATAAGATGTAATGTTGGGACATTATTACTTGGCGATGTGAATAAATTCCGAAAGAGTGGTACTTTCCCAAGCGGACTCTACAAAAGGGTACCAAAAGACTTCTACCACTACAATGGCTTTCACAAAATGAATTTAGCTGCGTGAAAATTCATCCATGTTTATTTTTTCCCACATTAGTTACACTAACTCATATACACTGCAAAAATATTATAATAGAAAAATACGCATTTCTTTGTGCATGGGTTTTGCTTGTTTCTTCAGATCTTTGCTGTGATATAACATAATATACAATTATATACATCTACCTAAGATCACAATATACATATTATATTAGTAATAAATATATAATTAACAAAATATAGAGTGGATGGTTGAAACAACCACTCATTTTACAAAAACCAAAAATAACGTATGAATAGGCAAATTCCCACCTCTAAAACAGTACAAAACCAAACTCGGTATTTTAATTTTCTAAGTAATTTATCACTAAACATAATACGAAACTTCACTACCTGTTGAAAATGAGGACCCTGTGAAATGTAGTAAAAAGAAACTAGATTAAATTAACGCTTGGAATGCAAATATAATTAAGAAGCAGCAATTAGTTGGTATGTATGAATAAAACGTCGGTATTCAGAAATGTTGGAATTCACTGGTGCACAGGTTCTCTCGTTGCTTTCTTGTACAGTAGTAGAGTAGACCGAGCAGGGTATTTTAACAGTAAGTACCTATCGCAAACGTATCACCTTTTTGTAATGTTCGTACATTCGGGTAGGCTAATGTGAAATGTCATGCATGACTCATAAACTCGTAACGGCATACACAGGATTTAACTTTCAGACGTTACGAAAATTAAATGTAAATATCAAAATTGACCAGTGGATTTTTGATTAGTATTCTAGATTTGATGGCGATTTCCAGAAGGACCCGGTTTGATAGCCAAGCATTCGATATTTTCTGATCAAATAGTAATACTTATTTACCTATTTTTACGAATACTTTATCTCCCTCTTCTTTACCTTCATTAACATAAACTTTAATATTATAAACTTATTCAAATTAACTTAGAAAACGATGTCGCAGATTCATACAAGACTAGTTGAGCCCCGCGGTTTCACCCGCGTCTTCCCGTTATCCCGCAGGAAACTTTTTCCGGGATAAAAAGTAGCCTATGTGTTAATCCAAGGTATAAGCTATCTACATTCCAAACTTAATTCAGATCCGTTCAGTAGTTTTTGCGTGAAAGAGTAACAAACATCCATCCATCCATCCATCCATACTCACAAACTTTCACGTTTATAATATTAGTAGGATAGGATAAATGTGAAATTATTTTTTGGCAACACAAATAACTTTTTTAAAAATATTTACCATTAATTACCATTTTTAAAACTCGGTGGGTGATAAATAGGTACCTATAAGTAAGAGACAGCAAAAAATTAAATCTGAAGCTTTGACAGTCATCGTTAGTTATCCGATTCTATGGCGATCAAGCGCTATGCAAAACCGCCTGATGCATGAAAATATTTAAATGTGCCGTTCGGTTGGAAAATTCAGAGAGATTCATAAATTTGAAAGTGGATAGAGTTAGCGATCAGCCGGGCGTGGCGACATGGTCCCGGCGACGAATGCCTTTGTTCTATCCTCAATTTTTAAGCACTCCATATTATATCCGTCTTCTATATTTTCTACTCTACAATCTGAAAGCTCGATTCAGCTATAAACTTAAGATTTATTCTGAATGGAAAACCAATAAAGCCTCATCAGAAACCTTTTACCGGGATTTTGAAACGTTTATTTTTCCTGGAACGGACTTTAAGTTCTAGTAGAAACGCTCATCAAGACACAAATCATGTACTTACTGTCTTCTATTCTTACGATGTTGTTTCAAATAACAATTTTATTGTATTTTGCATTGAGACTAACGTAAGTACTTACTTCAATTGTTTTCTCGTGTAAAAATTGCCGCTCCGGACCGAATGTACCTTGTAAATGTCAAAGCCTGTACGGATTGCAGTACAGTTCAGTTGAACTCAGTGAGTGATCGCATCGCAAAATCTAGTAGGTACGAAGTATATTATAATCACTGTTGAAATGTCTTAAATTGCTGAAATAGGTATTTAGGAAAATCATTGCTTCACAGATTACCTATAAAAAACTTGATTTAATAAGTTTAGTAGAAACGTATTCTTTTTCTATTTAAGATAAGATTTATCTCAAGATTTAGATCGAATCTCATTGTATCTTTTAAACGCAGGCTCATAAAAACCTTTTATCTCTATTCGTTTGCTAATAAATAAAATTAAAATTAAAAGCGACTTCAAAGAATTTTCATTAAAACCCTCTCGTGGCAGCCCCTAGGTGGAAATTCTCTTAACTCTGTGAAAAACTGTCATTAAACTCATTTAGAAGTAATTATAAGTCGCTGGAATGGCGAGACGATTAGGCGCGGCTATTTGATAGCTATTAGGCTGAGACTCGAATTAAGCGATAGAATCTTGCTGTTAGCCTTGGTTACATCAATATTAAACTCGTGCAACATTATGAGGCTTGCCTTCACTTAGAAACCTAAAACTCGTCGTCAAACCAGCATGCAATCTATTACCTACCTACTATGCAGAGAAGGGTTGTCTTGATAAATAAACATAATAATATGACAATCGAAGAAACTATTGTATTTTATATTCTAACACCTAAAAACAAAGTTTGCATCATTACTGAAGTGCCACGTTGGCCCAGTACGGAATGGTCGATGTCCCATGCCTTTGAATGTTGAGATCCTACATACTAAAATTTATTTTATTAATAATTTTGTTCACAATATCTATTTTAGACTCTGCTCATAAGAATTGAGAAAGACGAAATCCCTATGGACCCACTTTGTTATCCGTGACACTTTGAATTTTGATTCGAAGGCAGAAATAAATGCGAAAAATCAGAGTCTTTACTTTTAATCTTATGTAGAACTAGCTGTTCCCCGCGGTTTCACCCGCGTGGGCTACAATTTATCGCGATAAAAAGTAGCCTATGTTCTTTCTCAGGCAGACTATATCTGTACCAAATTTCATTCAAATCGGTTTAGTAGTTTAGGCGTGAAAGAGAGACAGACAGATAGACAGAGTTACTTTCGTATTTATAATATTAATATGGACTAGGAATTAATATTTATTACGTCACATACTCATTTTTTTTCAGGACCTTGTATTTTCATTTGATTTAGGTGAGCTTTTGTTTGTACCTATAAGCTTCTGTTAAACTATCTGACCAGTGAAATGGTTGAGTGTCCAAAACATACAACGACAACTGTCCAACTTTTGGCCGTCAACTCCATGAACCGCACCGGAAACGTCGCTGCATATCTTCGATAATGAGACCATTGAGACCCGCTGCGGGCATAAATTATTAAGCCGTCCGGAAATTATTGTCTGCAAACGAGATACTAATATTAGCCGATACCGAGGCAATTTATGCCAACTGGAATCTGGCGCAGATGATGTATGATAATCAAATTAATGAGCTAGGATTTCCCGCTTTACTACCTCATTAATAACCTAATACTAGGCTGCTTTATGTTCAATTCATCAAGTTTACTAGCTACCTACTTCAAGAAACCTGCAGAGTAAAATTTGAGGGGTAATGGGTAGGTCCATCTTCAGGAAGAAGTCCACTGCTGAACATAGGCACCCTTTGATCGCCACCATGAACGGCTATTAGCCATTTGCATCCATCGGCTCCTTGCGACTTTTACAAAGTCGTCGGTCCACCTAGTGGGGGGCCTACCTGCAGAGTGTCTTCCAGTTCGTGGTCGACACTCGAGAACTTTTCTTTCCCATCAGATCTATCCTATAGCTTATTGTTATAAATAGCATAGTGATTGGTTCTGCTGAACATGCAATAAACAAACAATCTACCTCTTACTATTTTCTCTGTACAATTCTTTATCCTACTCTGTCATTTATCTTTAACGTAACGAAATACACATAGATACATAATGCCCTGCTTGGTGTGCAGAGCGGATTCGATCTAATGATTTTATTTATGGATTAGATCTACGTCATCCATACATACGTCATCCGTAAAAAATTCTGCTATGCTCTAGTAACCTTTATGAGTAGGTATTAGGGATAGATGTTATTTTTAGGAATTTAGCAAATTCAGTTTCAATTTCGGTTCCGTCGCTAAGAAACTTTTTTTATGGGAAAAAAAAAATACTGATCTGAACATAATAAGTATACCTAATCTATGCTTGGTAACAGCTCCTTATGCCTAATATGTTAACCATACATATCCAATATCCGTGATGTTTACAGTATCAAAGGCACAAAGTTTTCAACAGTTTAAAGTTTGTGGTTCATGCTTCTATTTGAAGCTCAGATTAACTAGTAAGTACGTTAGAAACAAACCGTGGTTTAAGTAGGTTAACGCTTATCTGCTTTTATAGGTGAACTTTAAAGTGGTGTCTATACCTATAGAGTAACATATATAAAGTCAAGTTTTCGTAGATTCCCTACCTCTGCCTCAATGGTTTGGTATCGCATTCAAAGTGCACTTTGAACCTAGTTCGCCCATTGAAAAGCTGCTTTGAAGATGAATTCAGGTGGAATTGATCGGTATGAAACTAACCTAATCGTTAATCCATTTTAGATTGATTCAAAGCAGAAGTGGAATAGTTCAAATAGTAAAGTACCTACAATAATAATAATGTAGTTAGGTATAAATCATGTAAATCCTAATAAATTAAGGATGGAAGATGTCACTGTAAGATATTGTAATTTTAAATTTAATATTCGATACTGTAGGGCTGGACATTTTCTAATTATGGCAATAATATATTAGTGGCTATGACGTGCATAATGCAGACAACGCTGCTGAAGAGCTGAAAACAAGTTAGGGGAAAATTTAATATCAGGGTTGACTTGAACCTAACGACCAAGAACGTAACGAGCATGCACCATCGCGCCAAGTCAGGCAGAATAAATTATTAACAATTTGGAAATATGACACTCCACACCCGTATAAAAAGATTTCCCTAAATGTCTATTTCTATATACTTAGAGCAGCAAACATGAAAGCAAAGAACAAGATAGGCCGTAAATTAAATATCGGAAACAGCGTCAAACTATAGACGATGAAATCGTACGATCACTTCCTGTAATAATTTAGTATAATCAAAAAGAAAGAAAATAGGTCTAAGGCACCGAGCCAAATCGGTAGACTCGTAATTTTATATAAAGAACAATAACGTCTTTATTCGCAAACAAAACAATCCATAAGCCTACAAAGAGTCAACATCAAATCTAAATATCTTTAAAGAATCTATGACGTATCTCTAAATAGACAGACTACTATAAGCTAGAGTTATGCGGGACTTAAAAAGGAAGGCAGCGGGAACAAGGCAGACGATAAATTTAATATCGAGAGCTCCACATCTAACGAGCACCAAGCCAAGTCGATGGGTTCTTACGGTAGAGCAAACCGTAAATAGCAAAATAAAAAGCGTATGGCTATGAAATGGAAAAATAATTTACTTGCCTCGGTTCTTCAGTTAAGTATCCTAAAGAAAAAGTTTGAATATGGTAAATTTCATCTATTATTGAATTAATACAGTATTTTAATAGTGAGTTACATTAATGTAATATGTAGGTAATGGTGTTGGTAATGCAAACCTATTTTTTTAGGCAAGAAAGGAAGAAAAGTTTGCATATTTTTTTGACAAAACAGTTCCCAGTAGCTACGTATTACATGAACAGTAAACCATATAATGAAGGTGCACTGCGCCTTCTAACAGTTTTTAATTTTGAATATTGGAAGGAAGTGCTCATGTGCTGCACCTGTAAAAAAACGGTAACACCGCAGCTGATATATGAATTGAGTCTTCCACTTTTCACAGCCACATGCATTAAAAGGAAGTACTTTCCTCCACGTTCCGGTGGAATCGATTATCAATTTACGATCTAGATGAGTGCACATCGTAGTTCTACCGGTCTCAGTGGTAAATCAACCATTACTTACCGGAGATAGATGATTAAAAGGGTTTTCGCTTCGCATTGGATACTGCATTTAATAGTCTCGTTTTGTAGCTCGCCCCACTACACTAAGCGATCGAATTAAATGAACGGAGAACTTCTACGTCAGCCTAGATAATTTAATGAGAGTGCAATTTAGTACCTATGTACGTAGTACTAAAGCTCTGTGTTACATAACAATGTTAGATTCGTTAACTCCGTATGCGTAACCGCAAATGTATGCAGTTAATTTCCTTTACGACCTGCTGAAATTCTGTTTGCTAAGTTGAATGGAAATGGTATGCAAATGAGTTATATTAAAACTGTGTGTACCTATATATGACAAGTTTGCATAAAAAAGGAAGCTTCGATAAAGTAATACCTAGGTAGGTACCTACTTGTTATAGTTTCAATTTTTAGATCTCTTTCAATCAGTTGTTTAAATATCTCTTTATTATCCACCTATTCTACCGAGTCAACTAGTGAGTCCCAATCTGTAACCAACCGAAAAGGGCGCACCTACAATCTACATCCTTGATTTTACTTATAATATGGTAGTTTGGATAAAATTTGGTTGGTACTTCAAAATCCGATATGCGTAAATTCGTAGCGACAATTTCAATAGGCGACTGATCAAACATTTTCTGAGAACGCTTACTTACCTATAGGTACTTAAGCCTACCAATTTATATAGGCAGGCACCAATGTTTGCCAAAAGATGCGTTGGCGTCCGCACTTTTATATGGGCCAACCTTAACGTTCCGAATGTCTACATTTAGACGTGGAGGTTTTTAGTGTGTTATTTTAAATCCATCCTTGGATGTATTTAAAATATTTAATCTTTTCAATACCATATCTTATATTATGAGATGGTATAATGTTCACTAGTGGGCGTCTTCCGGCTGATAATGTCACCATGCGCGGTTTTTAAAACTTATTTTCGAGAAGCCTCCTATACTTCCTTGACTGAAATTAATAAGAATAAAACCTATTGACGCCTAACTTTATTCTTTAACTTCTATTTTGCATAATTATGACGGAGCTACATATATAGGCTTGGGCAAAAATGTCGATATTCTCTTTGGGATTTATATTTAATATTAGTTTGCTACACTGAGAAAAAAATTCTGACTTTCCTTCTGAGTCTTTACCTTCCAAGACCGTTTCCTTCCTTATTTTGTTTTAGTTTTCCTTCTGAATCACAATTCCTTCCCTTTTGACTCAGAAGGAAAACGGTATTTCAGAAGGTCTTTTTTCTCAGTGTAGTAGTGATGCAACGGACGCTTCATAACAAAAACAGACGCAGAAACATGTCTTATGTAATTATTAAGTGGAAACGCAAGTGTTAGTACGATAAGAAAATTATTATTTTGCTTGACAAAAACGTCAATATATCGATATTTTATTCTTTAGGTAGGTACTTATCGTTTTTTTCGCTAGCCCATCCCTAGAACTACATTGCATCTCCTGAAGAAACATTCCGTCGACAAGCTGCCGCCGATTCTCCGTCACCAATTTCATTTACCGCTTGCTGTATGCCGGCAACTAAAATTATTCCTCGCACTCAAACCGACTGAAGTCAAGATTTAATTAAAAGCTATTAGGCGTTAACTGCCAAATAGAAGCTTCCATTACCAACGCAGTAAAAGTTTAGTTGGATAATATTCATTACAAATAATAGACGACCATTTAAAAATGATAAGTCAATAAGGGACAACTTAACTTACTTTTAAATATTAATTAGAAATTGATTAGTGTTGGTTACCTACATGACCTATATCTATATATTATCTACAATTCTACAGTGACCAAAATCTCAAGCTCGTATTAGTGAATTGAATAGATCAAGGATATTAATTACCTACCAATAGATAATTAGCCAGCGCATACCTATAAATAAGAAACTGAATGCTTCGAATTGTCTTTTAGTATGTACACAAAAAATAATTTCGAAATGTTCATTCTCAAGCTCAGCATACTTAATAAGTTCCAAAATGAGCCAAGAGTGGCAACGACAACAGTAACGACGAGAAAACACGAAAGTTTCGCATATAAAGACATTATGCAGCCCAGATGAAAGTTTCTCGGAATAAATGAACAAACTTGAGGCGTGATGTTGCCGCGACGGCGATAAGTTGCCATCCGCGAAATGATGTATTAAATATTTATGATAGTTGCCGAGTAACTCACACTTGTGAAGCAGTTTTAGTTGTTAATTTTGTAAAATACTAAAGGGTGTTCAAGTCGAGAGTAAAAAGGTATTTACTGGGCAAACGTGTACACCTTCGACCACGTCACTTTCATCCGGATGAGATCGTGGTCAAACGCTAGCATAATCAGTGGTTAAAAAAAAAGCTAACTGCGCCCCGTGATTTTGCCATTATCCTGCGGGTACCTTTTTCCGAGATGAAAAGGTGCCAATGTGAGGATATCCATTTTAAATTTCTGTTTCAGTAACAAACATACCTCCATGCACACTCACTCACTTTAAACTGGCATTTATAATATTGTTGCGATAGAGGTATATATACACCTCTGCTTGCTTGCAAGTGGTGTTTTTAAGAGAAATAAGATACTTTTATTTTAATAAACCTATCAATTACACAGGGCAACATCGCAGTGTTGATTTAATTTATTTCTATTGTGTGTAACGTCAATAAACAAACAAACGAGCTACGGTTAGTATTAATTTAGATAACCCACTTGAATACAAGAAATCTAATTATTCAGATTACCCACTAACAAATGAATTTGTCAGGCACGGGCGGGCCCACTCCGCGGTCGCTCTCGTGCTCTAGTTATTAGAATTCATTATAAAGTCCGCGCAGTTTCTAAGACGTGCTCGACGAGTGGCGAATCCTGGAACAAAGCGGCGCTCCCGGGCGATTGTTCGGCCACCCCCGCACCGAACAAAGAACTTTTAGGAACAAAGTTTCGTCACCTCGCGCCCACAATGTATGAATTCATGACGCGCGCAACTTTTACACAATATACACAATGACCTGTAAATTGTTTATGAGCAAAACACAGGACTCAAGTTGTTAAGGCGCCTGTCTGTGAACTATGAAGTTTGCGGTTTAATTTCCTGTCGAGCAAACTGGTTTCTCATTCATGCCGTTAGCATTTTGTAGAGCAGATATTTTATATTGGAATTTGTTACGCTATTTTTCTGCGTATTTATTTGTAACTAGCTGCGCCCGCGATTTCCCCCGCATCTTCCCGTTATCCCACAGGAACCTAATTCCGATATAACATACGTAATTCAGGGTAAGCTATCTCAATTCCAAATTTCACTCAAATCCGTTCACAAGTTTTTGCGTGAAAGAGTATCAAATATCGAAACATCCATACTCACAAACTTGCACGTTTATAATATGAGTATGATAGTAGAATTAGATTTATGGTAAAGCAACACACCTCTCAACGATAAGTTCACCTAGCTGCTTTTCGGTTAATTTGTCATTAATTTTCCGGATAATTACGAAATTTCCAATGAATTTTTAAGTGCGCTCAAACTATGAGAGTGCTTTAATATTTATAGGCAAAAAATTGTTTGAGGCCCATATTTTGCCAATCAACAAAATATATCGTATCACTATATATAATATAGCATTATAGCTTCGCTGTATTATCTCTATTATCTACACATATACGCATGTCGACCCGAGCGGTTAACTTACCAAAAGTAAAATTAATCGTGAAACTAAATGAAAGTCAAATTATATACTGTTGTAATTCATTTATTTCTGTCCACAAAAAACATAGTCTACACACGGTAGATTCCACAATAAAAAGCTCGGAACAAATAGAAAACGCAAGTCATTTTAAAATTCACGGTGTAGAAGTATGTATACATTGATTAATAAGCGAAAGAACATCATAATAAGTACCTACCTATTTACATAAATCACTTTAACTACATACAATAATATCTACTAATTCCATCGACATAAAATACTTAAAAACTATTTCCTCTTTGAGATTACTTTTTGTAAAAATACTAAGTTGGTATCCTTTAATTGTTGTTGTCCTCCAGATCCTGAAAGGGAATGTTACTTTTGAATAATTGTGATTTCGTTTCGCAGAAGGGTCACTCCTAGTACAGGTTTTGATAGTTTACAAAAACTATAAAAGTATTCGTTTCCTTCCAAAAATATTTTTTCAGCGCGCTTTACCGAGGTTTGGAGGAACTAAAATCGGTATAATTTTAAATCATTTTGTTCATATTTAAACAGAGTTTTTGAATTGCTTTTTAAATTAAGGCAGTACGAGTTGACTCTTTGACATGTTGGCGATTGTAAACGTTGACGTTAACGAAAACTTTTATCGTTTTCAAAACTTGTACATACTAAGGGTACTGCAAAGCATAATAAGGTCGATTCTATTACCGCATCGGGAGAAATATTTGTAGAAAAAAAGCGCAAGTATTTGTACCGTGTCTGGGTGTAGCGGATTCCCGATCTGCTTAGTTTCTGATAGAGACAAAGGAGGCTCTTACTTAAGGATCTGATATTATGTGGGCGTTGTTATTATTGTTATCTGTTGTAATATTTCAACGAGTTCAGTTCTTTCTTGACCGGGATTTTTTTTGTTTCTACTGGTTAGTAACACATGTGGCTTACCGTGGGGTCGCAGTCAGCACAATGCCAGGAGTAGCCGCGCTTCTTTGGATTCTTGCTAAGCGGCGGCTCGAGGCACTTGAAATGGTAGCGCCGCGTACACTCGTCGCACCTGCACATCATTACCCTGGTTATAACTTCAATAAACGACTAACGGCCATTTTTAATAACCTAAGCTTGTGTCAAATTTCTAACCATGGATATCTATCCAGGTTATTCTAGGTTATTGAAACCGGCCGTAAACCGATTTGAAAGGACAATTTGGGCGTGGATATCCAAAAGCTGATATCCACGCCCAAATTGTCCTTTTTCTTACGCTTCGCTTTGGTCATGTATTAGTGAATTAGTAAAAGAAAGCGCCATGATCTCAAGAGTACCTAGTACAGTCAGCGACAAAAGTAGCTGATCATACACGATTTTCCAAATTGGTTTTACATCAGTAATGTTCGGTTTTTTTTTGTTTCCTTCTTGTTAGCGTTTCACCACAACACAAACACACTTGATGGTAGTGATGAGGCGGTCAAAGGTTGGTGTTTGAGATGATTAAGGTAATCGGAAAATTTGTTATTGTTCAGCGAATTTTGTCGTTGACTGTACCTACTCTCATTCATGGTAAATATCGAGTTTCAAAACCTAATTCTTATGGCAGTAAAAAAAACTAATAACGTAATGTCAAAGAGCCATTTTATTGTATCGAAAAAAGAAGAGAGTTTTAAGTTTGTAGTGCGTATCAGATTCTGTATAAGTATCTGTCTGTGGCATCGTAGCATTCGTAAATTCGTAACTCCTATACGGATGAGCCGTATTTGATTTAGTTTTTTTAATTTCATTTTTGACGTGACAACGTCTTATAATTCGATAGGCTGCACGCACGAAAAAACATGACTCATGCGGCGTTACCTCGCTCTGAGGCGTTCCATGTAAGGCTTGAAGTGCAAGCGAGAGCGCGGAACGAGCGACAAAGAAGCACAATCGGCCAATCGACGTTGTCACGTTCAACTATCGTCAGTAAACCGACTTTACAGACAACCAATTTTTTTTTGTAACTTGATGCTGTTCTTTGCTATATAATATAGTCTTTCGGGGATTTTTATATTTAAAATCAGTTTATTCTACACTAGCCGTACCCCGGGATTTATCGCGAAAAAAATAAACTATCTCCAAGAACGGAACAATAGTTTTTAAGTTTATACAGAACAAAGAAACAATCAAATCTTTTCTCTATAAACATATATTAGTATTGAGTATAGATATACTGGGTCGCCGTCTCTAGTACGTGATTCATGCATAGGTAACGAGATGGGATTGGAAGTCAGTAGCGCCGATCGTATAGCTGGTAAAATAATCGCCACTTCGATATTAGCATCATGCGGCGCGTTATGCGTTGTGATATTATATACATACACAATGGGAATAACGTGGTGATAAAGCGACTAATCCGTTTAGATCAGGGGTTCCCAATCTTATTTTGTCTCCTGCCCACTTTGAGAATAAATTATTTTTTAGCGCGCCCATTTCTTTTCTGTGTCTCTTACCCCCTTTAGGCCTGCAGCGCCTACAAGGGGCGTTATTGCCCATTTTGAGAAAAGCTGGTTTGGACAGTGTGTTCACATACCTTACAATGTTAGTGTTGTCCCCGGGCTGCTCGCAGACGTCGCAGTGCGTCATTGGAGTCAGTTTTGCGTTTTGTATCGCCGCGCCACCCGCGCCTGAACTTCGCGCGGATCGAGATTCTCGCGCCCTCTGCACAAATAGTGCAACATTAGTATTAGATGATTAGTAGATCGTTCAGTTAAGACTTTAGACAAATAGTAGGCTAATTCGATAACTGAGTTCTTAATTATTGCGTTGTATATCATCATCAACCGGATAGTCCTGCACTGCTGAACATCGGCTCCTCGCGACTTTTACAATGTCGTCGGTCCACCTAGTGGGGGGCCTACCTACAGAACGTCTTCCGGTACGTTATCGGCGTTGTATAGGAAGAAGATTAAATGTAATACTGGCCAGCCGCCAACTGGTAGGGATCTGGAGCATTTGTACATTCAGGCAATGTATACCTGCAAATAGGTTGTGTAAAATTTGGTTTTTGTTTTGAGCTGTTTCACTTAAGCAGGATTGGATATTGTTTATATCAAGAATTCCCCATCCAGGTGTAGCGTGGACATCAGGTGACTACGCTACCCTTGTAAAAAGTAAAAATAAATAACCACAAATAAGTTAGGATGATAAATAAACATTACACAAAATTATTTTCATAACCACTCTGATATCAAGTCTGATTGGTCCGATAAGTAGTTACGTCAATTGGGTGTCTTTTAGCCCCAATTTTGGGCACATTTGTGTTAACAACCTAATTCTAAATGTTACCTTTGGTTTAGTCACTGGTAGAGGTATCATCAACGGTTCAATAGGTTTAGGTTCCTCCGGTATAGGGTCAAGCTTGCACAAAAAATACACGAAATGTTGCATTAAGATATCACAATACCTTTAACAAATTTTCAGTTTTTTTTTTCAGATATATTTTTATACCCAAATGTCATATTGTCACACACATATAAAAACAATTACGGTTGTGAAGATGCCAAACAATCCAGCAGGTCGTAAAAGACGAAACAGCCTCGAACATCGACATAGTGTTGCTAGTCTATCAGTCTTTTATAAGGACATTTAGTTTTTTACAGTGTAACAGAATTCAAAGAATTATGTCTACTAATATTTATTTGTTATAAAAACTTTTGCTAGTCAGCTTGCACACTAAATACAGTGTGTCGACAACTAATATTTAAGATCTTTATTTACATGTATTTGAAGCGAATAAATGTTTTGATAAACTTACAGGTGTGGTGTCCAATAAAGGCGGTTCTATAGGCGTTGGCTCACGGGACGTTTCTAGCTGCGGTTGTGCGGCTTGCTTAGCGGCTTCTTGTTCCGCATACTACAAGAAAATAAAAAACATCAACACATGTCATCATCATCAGCCTTTTTTACGTTCCCACTGCTGGGACTCGAGCCTTCTCTCAAAGAGTATGGGCCGTAATCTACCGCGCGGGCCCAGTGCGGGTTTGGGAGACGCCACATGTCCTTGAATATTGCAGTTCTTGGACATGCCGGTTTCCTCACGATGTTTTCCTTCACCGTTTTAGAGCGATGGCAACATACATGTATTTAGAACTAGTTGCAAGCCCTTCACAATTTACACATTTTTATGTTTATTAGCTTTCTCAGCATTTTTACGTACCTTGTTAAGTTTCTTCATAACAGACGGAGGCGGACCATCATTACTGTCAGTGGGTACATAAAACATCTGCGTATCCAACGATCCATCCGGTTTTGGTATTGGTTTTATCTGTAAATTAAAAATTTTGTTTTAGCTGATGAGCCAGGGGGGTCTACCGATGGCATACAATATTATGTAATCACTACAAGTACTACCTATAATCCTTTATACATACTATCAAGCCCTTTTAAGGTTAAAAGAGAAGAGGAAAAGCCTCTCGTGTGTTTAATGAATCCATATTATTTTCTGCCGTTTTCTTTGTACTTATTTGGATCTCTTTAGTTCTTTCCTACACAACCCTTTTTTTTAATGTAATGAGACGAACAAGTCGCTTGCTGGATGGCAGGCGTCTGGCTTGCCCAACAACAAGCTTAAACAGATTAAAATCTAGTGCAGTGCGCTTTTATTTGCATACACTGGCGAACTTTAAAATATGAATTAAGAGTAGGTACCTTGATAGTAATCCTTGGCTGAGGTTGGTCAGGATTTTCCATATCCTGATTCTTCTTCTTCCTTTTATGTTTGTGGGACTTCGATGGCGAGCGTAATAAGTCCGGCGAATATCTCGAACGATGTTTTTCCTTCCTTCGTTTTCTATTCGCTTTGTACGTCGCGATATCAGATGATAAATTAGCCAATGTGCTTTCAATTGAGCTCTCGAGAGCCTTGCTGTCTCTTTCTTTATCGCTGAGAAGAGATGCGAAAGAAAGATTCTGCGGAACGAATTCCTGTTTGGCTGTACTAGTTGATGCATTTGAATTTTCGTTATGAGAATCGTTTGGACTGTCAGCCACAATTGGCGTAATAGACATTAGTGGAGTGTTAGTCAAAGCAGGTGAAGTGAAACTTCGTTTATGAATTTTCTTCGGAATTTCGCCTTCGCCAGCCGAATGATCTTTCTTTTTCTTTATCTTCTTATCTTTCCTTAATTTTAAATCTGTTTCGTGATCGCTGCTGAATTCGAACGGTTTGATTGTCACTTTTATAGGGGATTGGTTTTCTGATGTTGCTATTTTCACTGGTTTTTCTATTGTCTTGGATAGTTTTTCTACAGATTTTGGTGGGGACGGGTCGGGATTTGGACTCTGTGGGTCGGTGATGATGGCGCCATCTTTGCTGTAGCGGATACGTGATCGCCGCGGTACTTTCTTTTCGAGCATTTCCGGTTCTGAATCGGATGTTTTGTCACATTCAGAACATTGCCTGGGAAATAAAATTAAGTTTTGTTTACGCCACTGCGCAGCATGCTGGTTCAGAAACACATCTATTCCAAGAGACAATATTATAAGTAGGTAAAGTTTGTGAAATTTTATTTCACTGCATTATCCCTGAGTATTATAGCAATATACTGCGGAAATACTCCACTCAATTAGCTATATCACACTCATATTACAAATGCGAAAGTTTGAAATATTGTGTATGTTTGTTTCTACTTCACGCTGAAACCCCTCAACGTGTTTGAGTAAAATATAAAATGGAGTTTTTTTTTTAAAGAGGTTGCGTTTGAGTTAAAGTCATCTGATAAAATCTATTCTATGATGAGACAGCTTATTTCCTGGATTACTTTTAATCTCGAAAAAATATGTTATCACATTCGATAAATCTCGCAATAACTGTCAAAATATGTATCATGTTGGCGGCCAGCACCGCGATCTTCTTATAAACCTTTTTATACTTTTATATTTTGAATTTGTATTCAATCTAGAATTGCTTATTAGGCCTCCTCACGATTGGTGTCATAAGTTGAGGACGTTAAATAAGCAACAAAATACAAATGCAAAATATAAAAGTGTAAAAAGGTTGTAACAAGATTGCGGTGCTGGCCGCCAACATGGGGGTTGAATTTTGACAGTTATTGCGATATTTATCGAATGTGATAATATATCACGCCGCGAGAAATGGGCTCCTGGATTGGGAACTGGCTCTCAAGTGAGGCTGCCGGAACACACCGATAGGTGCTTGGCGACTGGTAATATATAAAATGGATACTGACCATCCGTATAGCTTGCTCTTCTTGGGCGGGCGCTGCAGCGGCGGGTTGAGGCAGTGCAGGTGGTAGTGGTGGCGGCACGTGTCGCACGCCGCCATCAGGTGCCGCTCGCTGCTGCGGCCGCACGCCGCGCACTCGCGCCCCGCCACGCTACACGCGCCCTCGCTTACCACTGAGTTCGCTGAGGAGCGGAGGGCACGATTAAGAATAGGGTATTACATCAATTTTTAAAAACAGTCTCAATTAGTTTTTAAAGTACTAGTGAACCACTGAAAAATTCACAAAAACTTTATTCAATCTTTATGTGCCATAAAAATGCATTTAAATTTTGCATTTTCGAATTTCGCGTGTAATTTGACGAAAACGCTAGTCGCAGTTGACGCCATATTTCTCTGTGGTCATGACGTCAGTCGGATATGAAAGCAAACAAAAGGTACGCTGATAGTAGACAGATGACACTTCTTATGTTTACCTATCCGTATGATGTAATATTGTATTTAAATGGTCCATGTGAGTACAGGGAAAATATGCCGAATATTCAACTTGCTCACATCAAATCAATGCTCACGTCAGTCTCCACCTTAACATGTTACACACCGAGCGTTTGTGCAGTCGGTACGGGGAAACAAGGCGCTGTGCCTTGTTGCGCACTGACTGTGCTCGCTGTGTAACACGTTACATTACGCCCTGTAACACCGATCAGTACGCACTTTTATATATTAAAAATATTGATTTTAATTCGAACACGTTGTCGGCGCCTTGTAAGACGCACACATCACCGTTCAGCCACAATCTCTCTTAATGTTAATGTGAAATTAATTTTTTTATGAATTTACAGGCTGTATGGGAATTGCCAGGTAGCTATGGCAGGTTGGATAAATGAAATGATCGTTTTTTTACACGTACTAATTAAAAGCCTGTACAAACACACAAAGTGAAACGAGGACGTTGCGTGGCGTTTCTATTAAACCTGGTTCATTTAAACTCAATCACCAAAAACGTGAAGTTAAAGCGTATATACCACTCGTAAAGCTCTCGTTTCGCCCTCTGTTTCCGTTTCACAAGCAATATAAACGATTGTCTTACCTTCCAACGAAGTAGACAAGACTTTTCCTTGGCGAGCGTCCGGGTTGTCGCTAAGAGGAAAACCAACGCCCATCTTAAGTGCGGCCGCGGTTGGCACAGGCATTGACCTGCTGGCCAAGTCGCTATACAGTAAACCATTTACATTGTTACTATCTATTGTACTGGATGGATTGATGGACATAACGGGCGGAGCATGTTTAGATCCATTAGCAAAAACGTGCTAACAAACAATAGATCCAAAAAATCTCATCATCATCCCACTGCTGGAACACAGGCCTTCTCTCAGGAAGAGTATAAAAAAAAACTTTTTACTTAATCCAATATTTTATTAGAAATTTGTAATAGGTAATTTGAACCCGGTGTCATTTGGTCGTAAGTGATGACGAGGTCAATGTGCATGCTTGCCTAGAAGATACCTTATTAATATAATGATCACCAGGTTAGGCAACACTGACACGGCTGCCATCTTATAGATAGGGGGCCGTTTGGTGTCATTACAATTGAGTGCTATAGCACTTCGCTGTCGATCCCATGCGCTGTATCATTCATAAAGCCATGTCGGAGGCTTTCGGGCGGTCTGAAAACTCAAACAATAGACTAGGGCACTGCAGTGTTTTTAGCTCACAAGAAAGAAGGAGTAATGATTGTAACGTTCACATAATTACATACATAGTTCTGACCCTGCCCAGGGTATAGGAAACTACGCGGATCGGTGATCCACCACTCCGAGACACGGAACAACTACGCTACTAGCGCTTTTTTATGGAGCAAAAATATTTGTCTCTAAGCGGCGATCAAAACGGCGAGCTCACGATTTCGCAGTGGGTTGTTCACCCGATCGTTGTAATTAAAATATTATATTTTATCCCATTGGATTATGACTTCTTCTGTCTAGTTCTGTTGGTCTTATTTCCTATGGAAAGACTTTATTTCCTCCAACTCTGGAGAGCTGATATAAACACGACGCTAATAACTCCATACATACAATAGCAGCATGCAATAGCAGCATGTGCCAAAATAAAAAAAAATGAATGAAAGTCGTTTATATAATAATAATAATAATGCCCGCACAATCACATACATAGGCTCTGACCCCTAACTAGGTTTCCCTGTATCTAGGGTATCAGATACTACGAGAACGGGGATCCACAACACCCAGACACAGAACAATATGAAAGCAATTTCAACTCAAAGGTGATATAGATTACATCCCATTCTTACAAGTAAATAATTTAACACATATTGTTTTGTAAGACATTTTGAAGCTTGATATCAATTGAGTTAGGTTTACATTTCGATGGGAAAGGAAAATCTGATAATTATTTATTATCATCAAAGTTGTGGTCAAAGGAGACAAATCTGAGAACTATTGTTAATATAATTGTTATATACACGTTATGTTGGTAAACGAAAATAAGTCTGTAAAATCTATAATAAAATGCGATCATACCGTTTCTGCAACTGCTGCGGTGTAACTTTAGGCGTGGACCTCGGTAGGATTTTAGGCATCAGAGGTTTGTCCTCCATTATAGCCGGCATAGTCTTCTTAGGGCACAGGGCTATGATAGCGTCGTAGATCTTCTGTAGACTTTTCTGTGTCGATGTCAACTCGGCTAAGGCATCGGTGTTTTGTTTGGACGCCTAATAGATGGAAAAATAAAGATTCAGAAGGCAAGCTAACTCTAGTCTTGCAACTGACGACCCTGAAAGACGTCATTATCACACTAGTTTAGTAAATACCAGGCTTACCTCGTCATAATCAGTCCTGAGATTTTCGTCTTCGCCTAGTAATTTGATATTCTCCTTTGTGAGACGTTCGAGTGAACGACGAAGTGACGTCACGCGGGTGTTTCTCTCCAAATAGTAGCCGACGAACTCGACGGAAAACGCGGGAGGGACGTGCCAGCGACGGGATACATCTTTCAGTGCTGCCATCTGTTAAAATAAAATGCAAAACTTATAATCTGAAAGAAACGGTTTGTAAATGAATAGCGACGTGAATTACTATGTTAACACTGAAACATTGACTGTGTTTCTGTCTTGTTCAATTTTGATAAAAATTATAGTTACAGGTTTAGATAGTCAATCAACCTTGTAGCGGTATGAAAGCGGGCAGTGACTATGCCGATGGAAAAGACGGGAAGAAAAGGCACGCAGGATCAATGTCAGTTGCGAATTCAGCAGTGCAAATTGCCTAACTTTATATTATATCGTCGATTTGAATAAAAGCTTAGAATGTTTATCCGAAACGTTATGCGATTCTGATAGGAAAACTGTGGGAGTTTAAAGAAAAAAGACTGATGTCATAAAGAAATACCTGAGCGTCTTCAAATTCCAGAGCATGGATATCTATGCCCATACATTCGGCCTTGTGTTGGAACTTCCTCATAGCCGATGCACTGCTATACAACATACGCGCCATCTTCTGCGTAGGCACTGTCATGAAAACAAATATAGTTATTATTGTCTGCAAGTCCAATCATCATCATCATCAGTCACTTCTCACATTCCCCACTGCTGGGACAAAGGTCTTCTCTCTAAGAGAGTATGGGCAGTAATCTGTGGTACAATGAGGGTTGATGTTGCACGCCCTTGCACATTGTGGTTCTTGGATATGCTGGTTTCCTCACGATATTTCTTTTCGATGGCAAATCCAAACGTAACTTGATGTGGGACCGAGGTTGCATTCGAACTTAGTATTGGCACGTATTGGCGTAAAAATGTTATGTAAAAAGTACGCCTTACTTTTCGACCAATATCGCATTATTTATCTGAATTCGGTAATTTAGCTATTATACTGTTATGTACATAAACTTACCCCATGGAGGATTTCTATTTTCTTTCTGCTGTAAATACTTCCTCCTATACTTTATCAACTTGCGTTGAGTTCTTGCTTTCTCTTCGGGGTTGGGGTTGTTTTGTAATTCTAATTTCCTATATAAATAGAGAGATCATTTAATGATAATATTATTTCAAAAACCAATAAACCAATAAAGTTTAGAACATTTTTGTAAGGACTTACACTTTAGTCACAAAGGAGCGCTTTCGCAAACTCGCTATGTAAGTTCAGTTGTATCAAGAAAAAATAGAATATTATCTGCAATAAAAAGGTAAGAAATAAACGTGTTTCATTTACCTTTTCTCAGTTCGTAGTTGTAAAGCAAGCCAGTTCCTCTTGCGTTTCTTGACAAATGTTTTATCAGAGTGTAGGCGACAGTGAGCATAGAACGGATCAGCTTGCTCGGCCTCTTCCGAATGGGCTTCCGCTAGAAGACCTTCGCGTTGTCCGCTGCAATAAACGTTTTATTATCATAATCAGACCTAATTTTAACCAAGCCAAGAACCAAAATATGAGTAAATCCACACACAAGCGATCTTCAGAGAATCAAAAATTGTATGTCTTCACAAGTACGTACTTCAACAAATGAGCCATTGAGTACAGAGGACTAGCTATTTCCCGGGGTTTCACTCACGGGGATTACAGTACACCGCCATAAAAAGTATTCTACGTCTTTCCCCAATGACCTAACTATTTCCATACCAAATTTCAACAAAATTGGTTCAGCGGTTTACGAGCGTAAAGGTAAAACAAACCGATAGTGGGACATTTACAATATTTAGTAAAGAAACTCCCTCAACAACCGCAGTACCACACAAAGCATTTCCTCCGCATCACTCGGACATCACAGCTTTGAAGTGTCACAAGAAACAATTACCTATTTAAGACAACAACAACATCACAATAGCATACCATGTGACATGGAAGAACGTCTTGCAGAGCCCCGCGTCGCAGCCGACGCAGACTCCGCTGCGCGCCAGCGCCGCGTCCGGGCAGAGAGCGCACGAGCGCGCGCCCCACCGAGAGTAAGCCATCTCGAATAGGGTCACACCAGATAAGCGCTCCACCTGAATGAAAAATAGCAACAAAAACGGAATTAGTAAAATACCCTTGACTATAGAATATAGAAATACCGACCTCAACAGTGCATTTCACACTTTTGCAGTTCTTAAATTAAAAAAGTTGAACCTAAACAGTTTGTGCATATTGGTGGTACATATACCTGGTTGTTCTGATAAGCGCCACCAATATTGCAAAGCAGCGTACTTTGAGACTATGTATTCTTTGTTACATAAAATAAATACATAAATACAAAACTAAATCTAAGCAGGAAAGCTTATTAAAAAACATCATTTAGTTAATAGTAAGAAAAAACTGTAACTGTGATCAAGCCCATACAGTTAGAAGTAAAGTGATCATAAACATATTTTTTTACTTTGACTTACCTCTGAAAATGCCACTCCAGGAACATACAAAGCACATACCAGATGAACCCATGCTCCTACTTCAGTCTCCTTGAAAATACCTCCTAAACAAACAATTAAAACATCAACTAAGTATTGGCCCTTCATACAACACAACAAATGAGGACAATCAAACAATTTTTTACCTTTATTAGGACACAGTTCACAGTTTGGATCCGTAACTCCGGCTTTACAAGCTTCGCAAAACCAGGGTTCTGTTGATGCAGAACTCACTGTGCTTGATTCACTGGTATTATCTGATACTCCGTAGCAACCTGAGAGATAATTTTGTAACATCATATTCAGATTCAAATTTTCTACCTATTTGCCATAAAATAGTTGGTAAGCCTTTCAGGTAACCACACAATACCAATCTCATGCGGCATCATTCCAACAATACCTGGGATGACCGACTGGGTGCATTAAGCACTTAGAATGTAAATGAGAATTATTAACCTTCATGCACTGTAACTCCACAGCCGTCACACTCAACAATTTCATTGATTTCATCACTCCTGGATCCCAAACAGCCAGAACAAATCAGCATATTAGCCAGCTCGCCTGGAATCTGCAAGAAAGATCCCAAATTTTAATGTCTTAACATAATTTTTTAGAAATAAGCTATCCAGCTGTCCATCAGTAGTGTTTGTTATATAACATAGATAACTTTTATTTTATACTAGTGGGCCGCCCCGCCCCGGCTTTGCACGGGTATTTAAAAGAAATTTCAAAATTGACAATTATAATACACTCATATTTAATTTTATAAACCCTTCCTCCCGTACGGGCCGTAACCACATACCCCAGTCACGCCTACATGCATAAAGCTACACGCAACTAATGTAAAAAACCTAATGTAAAAATTAAATTTTTTGAAACAAAAAAAAAAATTATATCTTTTCTCTTAATAATATTGGTATAGACAATATCAAATGGTATGTCAATCTAGTCATTACTGCCTCTGACCATGAATTAGTAATAAGTACCAGAACAAACTCTTATTTTTATTCCACTTCTAAAAGGCAACTATTACTATACCTTAAACTCGTAATTCTTGGCTTTCTCAAGCACATCATTAATAGATATCTGCTCCCCAAGTTTGTTAGAGCCTTTGAATTCATTATCGTCATCTGAACCGGATTCATCTTCGGAAGACTCACTTTTGGCAGCAGCCCCTAGAAAATAAAGTAGGTACATAAAATACAAAACAATATGTAAACTAGCTGTCTTTCAGCATCTAGTAGTGAGTAGATACTTCATTCAAATAAATTTAATATCTTACAAAAGAAACAAGGTTATCAAGTTAATTTGTATATTAAAACTGAGTAAGTGCTGTTTTTTATTGGGTTAATTATTCAAAAAATTCAAAATTCAATAATGTTTATTCAATAGGATACATTGTGATCACTTTAAAACGTCAACTTAAAACTAGCTACGCCTGTTAAAACAAAATAGCAATAATTTATATGCCTAATTAAATAAATTACAGAAGGCAACATGAATGCAGTGTTGCATTTTTAATTATTTAAATTATATTGTAACTTAACTACTTTGCAATATAAGTGTGATAAAAAAAATTATGAACAAGTTTTTTTTCTGAGATATGATATGATTTACCTATTTAAATAGCCATGATGCGGTTTTTCATTAAACATAGCTAATGACACCCAGGGATAGTGTAGCTTTTTTACAGTATAAGAATATTTAAAAACAGATCAGTTATTCCAGTGATTACTTTATCTTTTTGTATTATGTATTAGTATAGAAGATAGTAAATTAAATCACTTACTTTTCTCTTCATCTTCAGTATTTATTGAATAATCATCACTTTCTTCAGCATGGTCTTCTATACGGAAGTCAGAATCATCAGAGCTCTCACCCTCACCAAGATCGAAATCTAAAAGCGATTGTGGTTCTACCGGCTTCACTCTACGCTTCTCTGGCCCTCTCCCCTCTGGAAGATAATTTAAACTAGAGAACACTTGAGAATTCTATGCTATTTAAGCGATATTGTAACATTCAATACACTCATACGAATATCGTAAAGATACATACCATCAGCCATCGTAGACACGTTAGATTTCTATGAAAGCTATGAAAAAGCAAAGCTTTGTAGCATTGCCGGGCTGTGTCGGTCGCCAGCGGTCTTCAAATAATAATGTTAGTAGCTCGAATGTAAATTGATGACGAAATACTTACGCGCACTCATTATTTATGTATTTGCAAATGGTTTTACAAATGCATCTTTACACACTGCGTTTAAATGAATATTTTATTTTTGCAGAACTGAAACGCTACCTTGCTTCCTTCTTGGTTTTTTACTTGTCAGCTGTCACTGTCAGTCACTCTGTGTCTGTCAAAAATTAAAACGTCAATTTTATTTTAGCCTATCACAGTTCACAGCAAACAGTGACACCACAGGCAACAAAATCACATATTTATGACAGATTCTATTTGGATTCTACTTCCACTATAGAAGTAGGAAAATACTAATTTTCTCTTGGGATTCTTCATTCTACCTCTTGCTTGGCATCTTGGCACGTCTGAACATATGTTTTATGCGTCTGAATGAACATACTCTGTCACCATTCTTCGTCCACGATTCATAGAAGTAGGAAGGAAAGATAAAATTATTCTTTGCCGTCAGTCGAAAAGTACTCTGTGGTCATAGGCCATTTCATATGATTTTGTCATTTTTGTTTTGACAGTTTAAGTTTATAATATGTTCAGTTCTCTGTTGTTTCCTTGCTATTGGTATGGTTTTTTAATGAACAAAGAAAAGAAAACATTCTATAGTTTCGACTTACGTTTTACGTTACGATCACGGATCACGGTGGTCTATGGTACTCAACTAAACTCACGTCACGATCTAGCATCGTGAGAAGTTGGCGTGAACGTTTCGATCACGGAGCATTTACGGTACTCAGTACTCACGTCACGATTTATCATTGTGAGTGTGAGAAGTTAGCGTGAGCGTAGCCGGGTAGTCTGGGTACTGGGCTGGGACTATTGGGTAAATAAGTTATGGTATATTCACACGCCGGCTGTCAACAAGTTTTCTGTAGTTGTGTAAAAAGTGCCGTGTTTATTTTGTGTGTGAAGTAGCTATGTTGGCTAGATCTTTCTTTGCCTGGCAAATGATCGTTGAGGCTGAACAAAGTGACATACGAAATGCACACTGCATGCATTCGTCGTTGCAATCATTGAATAATGCCCTTGAGAAGAATAGTGAAACCAAATTTATTAGCTTATACAGACTGTCTAAAGATGCATTTCGATTCTTGTGTAACTTATTACGCCGGTATACAACTTTGAGATCAACACAAAGAGTAACCTTAGAGGCAAAGGTATTTTATCTTTTATCACATTATTTTGTTTCATACTTATTATAATATATTATGACAAAAATAAATCTTTTTTCCAGGTGCTATGTGCACTTTCGTTCTATGCGAAAGGAGAATACCAGCGTATTGCTGGAGAGGCTAATCTCTTTTCACAACGAACAATGAGTAGTTACATTAAAGAAGTCACTGATGCCTTAAATACTCCCAATATTGTCAATGCATACATTAAATTTCCAACAGCAAAACATGACAGGGACATCATTAAACAAAGGCAAGTACTTATTTAAAGAATATGTGCTTACAATGAATAATTACTTCACAGTAACCTTATATACTCAAGTATATTAAACATATTACTTACTAAAATTGCATGTATTATTTATTTTCAGATTTAATACTAAATATGGTATTCCAGGCGTAATAGGTTGTATAGATGGATCCCATTTTAAAATTTTTCATCCACCAAAAAATGAAGAACATTTATATTTTTACCAAAACCATTATCATACTTTAAATGTTCAAATGGTAATGTGTAAAAGATTATGAATGGAACCTTATTTATCTAATAGTAGCTGTGTAACAGTTACTGTCTAATGAATTATGAAAACAATATTTTATATTTCAGATATGTGATGATAAGTGCAAGATAATGGCTGTAAATCCAAAATATGGGGGTGCCACAAATGACGCATTTGTATGGGAAAATAGTGTCATTAATGATTTTATGCAAACATTGCATAATCAAAAAGAAACTGTATGGCTCTTAGGTAGTTAATGGTTATGTTTAACTAAATTAATGTTAATTAGCGTACACAGTTACTTTTAGATTTTAATGTAAAGTAAATTTAAAATTATATTATTACTTACAGGGGACTCGGGTTATCCTCTGCGGCCATGGCTTTTGACACCATATTCAGATGTAGCGCCAAGTTCAATGCAAGAGGTTTTTAACAAAAAACACAGTTTAGCACGTGTAGCAATTGAAAATACGTATGGTAGACTTAAAAACCGTTGGCGATGCCTAAGCAAAGACAAAGTTTTGCATTATAAGCCTGAAAAGTGTGCTCAAATAATAATAGCCTGCAGTGTTTTGTACAACCTTGCTTTAGAATTTAATGTGCCAGATCCTGAACCTGAATATTCTGAAGGTAATTAATGAATCATAACTTTGAAATTATTATTAAACTTTATAAAAAAAAAGAAAGATAAAAATAAATGAAACGCTAAACCTTTTATATATTTGTATATTGCAGAGAAATATTGTTTAACTTTTATATTATTCATAATATTGTTAGCTCTATCATCTGAACCCAATACTGGATGCCTCATAGACATTCAAAGTTTTTCATGTCTTTACTACCTAGGTATTAGGTATATAACTTACCTATAGAAAGTAGGCTAGTTAGATGTAATTTATTCTCAAATTGTGCGTTATCTATTTATAGATGATGCAGTCTATGAACAAGAGTTCCATCAGGAAAATGAATCAAATAATGGCGATATGATTAGAGGAAGGGTTTTACGAGATCAACTTGCCAGAAGTATGTTTGGTAAACAATAATAATTATGGCATCTGCTATCTTCCAGATTTCTCTGTACCTACCTTAATAAGTTGGATAGACTAAAGATTGCTAATAGAAATAAAAAACATATATTATGATAAACCAACCTGTATGTTTTTTTTTGTATTCACTAGTTACATATAGGTACTATTTATATACAAAAGGTTTAGTTACTAGTGACATGAATACAAACTATCGAGTTCCTTATGCCCATAAAGATTAATTCATAATGTATTAATCTTTTTCATCCACATACTTTTCTGCAACCATATTTGCGATCGACAGTAATTGAGCAAATAATTCTTGCCATGTTGCTTGTTGCTGTAACTCAATTTCTCTCAATCGCAACCTTTCCTTTTCGAGTTCATAGTCTCTTAAACTTTTTTCCCTTTGGAATAATCTCCACTCAGCGTCTGATTTGGAGAACTGTGAACTTGCTAACTCCGCATGTGTAGCAGAATGCATTTTCCTGGGTAAGCTGAGAGGAATTACTCGCCTGCGGCCTGTAACACGCTGCCTTGAATAGCGATGTGACTGCGGGGAAGTTTTCAGCTCCGTTTCTTGTATCAATTGAGGTTCGTTTGTTTTTACATCTTGCTGTGTACTTGTGCTGGTTTCGAAGACTAATGCTGGATTTACAACCAAAATACATAATATTAGAATAATTTTTGAATTAGTACTAGTACAGTCAGCCACAAAAGCAGCTGAACATACTCGATTTCTAAAATAAGTATTTAATGAGTACCTAATGTTTGCTGTTTTTTACGGCTTACACGGTAACGTTTGACCACAACATAATACCCCTGATGTTAAGTGATGGTTTGGTCGAAGGTTGGTGTTTAAGATAAAACAGTAAGATAATAAAGAGTTTCGGAAAATTTGTTATTGTTCAGCTGCTTTTGGCGCTGACTGTACCATTAATGAAAACAATAGAAAATCAACTATCTGCTATTTTGGAGTTGCATGATTTTTAGTAAAGTATAAATTTAATGTTAATCAGTATAACTACAATAACTTACGAAATTCACAGACTGGCTCCACCATCACTTCAACTTCGTCATTTGGGGTAGTTCCGAATACTCCAATATTCTAAAATATAAAAACAGAATTGTTTATTCTACATTAAAGCTTTTTTAAAAGTTAGTTAAGGTAATAACAAAGTACATGATCCAAGCCTATTTCAGCTACTGTCACCAATCCCGTAGCAGCTTGTGAGCCAATGATGTTTAAAACCCGCTGCTCTAGGTTGGTCAGTTTTAATTTTACGGCAGGTCCACCATCAATCCCACTAGCATCCCTGAAGCACCGAGCGGCTTTCCTTTTAGTATTGTTTTTCAAATCGCTCCATACCTTAAACATACAAAATACAAACCAATGAAGAAGAGATTGATTAGTATGATACCTATAAACTGACATCATCAAATAATAGAGCTTGACCCATTCATAGCATCCACTCCTTGTTTGAATGGTGTTGCATGTAGATAGGTACATGATATTCTTAACAAATGAGAGAAAAAGCAATCGAATCATTTGCCACCCAACCAGAAATCTCAAGTGGTATACATTCTTAAAATAATACCTTCCTCCACTTTTCAGGAGATTTTCTGTCCCCTGTAGCATCAGCATTTAATATAGCAATTAGCTCTGTCCATCTGTTATAATTTGTGATTCTGCCTTGTGGACCCTCCGCCGGTTTATTAAGATCTCCATGCCTTAAATGTAATTAACAAAATATTTGTTTTATCTATAATTATGTTCAAACAATACGACAAGACAACGTAAAACATTGGTTGATAAGTTTGTATTGAACGCTGTAATTACACTTACCTTTCCATGAAATCCACTAAACACTCAAATTGCGAGCTACTAGTTCTCATTATAGAAGTTTCTTGAAAGTTAAGTACCTAACGAATATAAACAATGTTTAATCATGTGCTCTAAATTTCAAACTTTGAAGCTTTTACGCTTCTACAGCAAAATATAGTAGAGGGGGAATCTATTCTACAGCCAGTAAAGTATCTATTCTACAGCCAGTAAAGTAAATTAAATGTGATAACTCAATCTCACATTTTCGTAATGACTTCTTGTACTTATTGTCAATGTCAACCACAGAGTCCACAGACGTTAGAATTAGAATCCCTTCACTCGTAGGTACATTTCTAGTTTACTTTTTTTCAAAACCGCTCTTTCCCTCTTAACCTTTTCATATCATTATTTAAAAAATATGTAATCGAGGCTGACGGACTTAAATTTACATTCTACTGTTCCTCACATTTTGTCGATAGAAAGTGTAGTTATGCCAAACTCGCGAAAGATAAGAAGTTATGTTACGATTTACGAACAAGCTGCGTCGTACTTTAAGTTAGATAGTGAAGCTACTTCAAGAGTTTACTTTATCTATGGTATGTAAATTGGGCTTAGAGTAAGAATAAATTGGACATGGCAAAGGTACATACAGAAATAAACATACATACATAAATAAATAAAATATTCCGGTATACTAGTTGTTAGAGGAATGTATGGATTAATAGCATTGTCTTATAATTCTATGCTTATATAGATAGAAATATCCAAGACTCAAGACGTAGCTATAAAACAACGGATAGATGCTGTCGATGAGATGGGCCTTGGTTTAGTATCATTTGCAAGCAAAGGAGGATCGGAGCTCATACAGCCAAATACTTTTTGCAAAAGAGCAATACGCAATGCCAGTAAGCACGTAAACACTAACGACCGTTCCCAATAACCGATTTATCCACGGTTTTCCCTACTGAAGATAGAAATTTTACAGAAATTTGAAGCTTTTCATAGAAGTAATGTAAAAAGTCGATCTCTGGTAGGACAAACTGTGCATAGATTGGTAGCAATTGGTACAAGTAAAATATGTTCGTCACGCACTGACTATTCGTGAAGACACGACAAAACTGAGTTGTTTCAGGTTTCATCCGCGTGGGCCCGGCTATACAGTTTACCGCGTTATATAGAAGCATAAGTCCTTTCTCAGATTCTAGACCATAGAATTACATGTCTTGTAATTCTATGTTCTAGACTATCTCTGTACCAAATTTCATAGAAATAGGTTCGGTAGTTTAGGCATGAAAACGTTATTACGTTTGTCAGACTGAAAAAGTTACTTTCGCATATATAATATTAGTTAGGATTACAGGTTTTGTTTTGATATAACTTCTGGCTGTCTCACTCTGTTTGGTAGCCAAAGTCATGCAAAGCCGGGGCAGGTTGCCTGTTTCTTATAAAAATATGACGGAGAAAAGCAGGATTCAGCAGAATTCAGCATAATGCGTCAGGGTATTTTATAATTCATTCATAGATTATGTAGACTTTATACTACGATTTTATTTTATAGATTGGTAGCACCGCTCTTTTGTTCAATGTTTTGTTTCATGTTTGTTCTTTTGCTGTTTCTTTCCTTTGCGTCAAAATTCAAATGTCAAACCCACACAATGACAAGACATTGAAAATTGAACGAATCAATTCAATCAATCAATCAAAATTCAAAATATTCAATCAAATACAGTTCTGACTTCTGTGATTCAGTGACAGACAGAATGACAGCACTGACAGAAGTCTGAACAGTGAGAGTTGTGATTGTGAGTATTTATTTGTGAATCAGGCCGTCGGGTGATTTTCATGATAACTTTGAGTTATAACTTGGTTTTAATATAGCGCATCTGATTGTATTCTGAACGGATAATAATCCAGAAAAACTGAAAACCTTTTTTGGAAGTATCTTTCACATTTTTCACAGTACATATCCAAAATGGTCGGAATCGATGGCGATCACAATCGCGATGAAGACTGTGACAATATTGGCCTGGGATGTGCCTTGGAGCACTTCTCAGAAGTCCAGGAAGTGATGAACATGATCGATAATGTGAAAAATATATATAACACGCCTGTATTCGAAGTTGAGTACGAGAAATTATACAACATTCTGAAACAGTATTATGAACAACCGCACTTGCTCGATCCTCACTTAGAAGCGATTCTAGCCAAGTTTTTAAACTTGATCAAGGATAAGGAGTCACCATTTGAACTTAAACATGCTGTGTTTAATTATATGTATCAGATTATAAGAGTTAGAGGATATAAAGTGGTTGTGAGGCATCTTCCTCATGAGGTAAACAATTTTGTTGACAATTTATTTAAAACGATCTAAAGTTCTACTTTAAGATTTGGATTAAGATTAGGACATATGGGGGCACTAAATAATAGCTGATGTGACAGGTTTCAGATCTGCTGACAGTATTAACTTTCATCGAGGCCCAAGACCCAAATGACAAAGAAACATGGCGCAGCAGATTTGTGTTGTTGCTGTGGCTGTCTATAGTTGTTATCATTCCATTTCATATGAGCCGTCTGGATGGATTTGCTCCTGGTCAACCAAGTATGTAAATTAACTAAACTTTGTTTTTATTTATTTATAATAGGTGAGCAGCCTGAAGCTGATGCCTCTATATCACGCTGTGTTGAATTATAGCAATGTCCAGAAGTGATGATTACTAGTTATGCACTGAATAGGGATTATTAAGCAGAGGTTTACTTTGCAAACAAACTAGGGCAAAGTGGCAAACTGACGGCCTGCTCCCAAGTTAGCTTTAACTTGCCAACCGCTTCTCCTCGCTACTGTCAGTTTGTTGTTATTACAGACAATGCAAAAATATTTAAATACTACTTTATTTAAACAAATTTTAGTACAAATTGTTTTTAATTTAAGATAAGACTGCCTATTGTAACACTAGCTCTAAGATCTCTCCTTTTATGTTGTTCTATTTTTCTATTGTTGTGGTGAAACAATAAAGCGTTAACTATCTATCTTTTTTTTTACTATTTACAGGGTAGTGTTTGACCACAAGTCACCTGATGTTAAGTGACAATGTGGTCGAAGATGAATCACGCTACACCTGGACTGGGAACTGGCTCTCAAGTGAGGCTGCCGAAACTCACCGATAGGTGCTTGGCGACAGATTCTTAAATCCTTAACAAGAGGGTGGTAGCTAGCCAGGCGAGTACTAGAAAATACCCTACCACCAAGCTATGGTTTCATCACAATGTTTTCTTTCACCAAAAGATCAAGCTCATTGTAGGATTTGAACCCACGTCCTACGGATCGCAAGCCAACGTCACTATCACTGAGCCATCATCGCTATGATATATCTATCTATCTAAGATTGAAATATTTACGAAAAACAGGGTTAATTTAAATTTTTGACACATTCACAGCATAATAATGATATAGGTACAAGATATAATCGTTGTGTCGGTACCTTCAGTGAATTCCTTTAAAAACAGACTGGACAAGAGGTTGCGAACGAACAATGCTTCCCTGCTACAGAATTGACTTTTCTCTTCACTTTAGGAAATTGCTATAATTCAACACAGCATGATATAGGCACATCAGCCTCAGGCTGTTCGCCTCTTACAAAATAAAAATAAATAAAACTAAATAATTACCTTATTGCATGTATCATTGTATGTTATTTTTAGACATAGAAGAGTCTGCGAAAAAGCTGACAGTTATGGAAAGAATTTTGAACATTTGCAAGACTTATGCTATGACAAAAGACACTTGCGCAGAAGCCAGTGCTTACCTTGCTTCTAAATTCTTAATAAGGTAAGGCAGTTTTTATGTAATAACATCTATTGCCAGAGGTTTTGCCTGGGTGAAGTTCATTATTTTATACATGCTGTATTTACTCTAAAATCCTAATGGACTGTTTTCTTTTCACCAGATTCACTCTGATTTGGATAGCATTTCAGCATATAGTCAGAATCCTTGAATCTTTGTGAAAAACCAGTTTTTTCTTAATCGTTACAGGTTTCAATGTTAGGCTACACAAGTAAATAATTGTTTTCTTATCTAAACACTGAAATTACTTACAAACTGGTATAATTGTGAAATGTACATATTACAATTACAACTTTATTTTATTTCATATAGATCAGATGTAAAAGAGCTGTACATGGGGCCATTCTTCGACTGGGCTTGTGACCTACATTCCAATATACATGAAGAGGAAACAATACACTACGGAGTCCTGGCCGCAGTGGCTGCAGTATTAAAGCACGGCAAAAGAGATGACTTATTGACTTATGTGCCGAAATTACTTGAATGGGTAACCAAGCAGAAATATCAGAACCATAAGGCTATGTTGGTGAGGAAGTATGGTGTTAAAATTGTGCAAAGAATTGGTGAGAAGACATTTTTCTTAACATCCAATGATTGGTATCTTCTATTTAATAGCCTAGTGTTATAAAATAGACAAAACAAATCATCCTTAATCACATTGTTACCTAGTTTACCTAACATCAGTTACTAGTACAATGAATTAAAAAATAAAATCCTGTACTAAAAACTTCTGGACAACACACAAGGACTTCAAATTGCTTCAAATTGATTATTAAATTTATTAAAGTTAAATACATTCTATATTTGATTTTGAACTCTATTTATCTATTCAAAGGATTGACATTCCTGCGGCCCCGAGTGGCATCCTGGCGGTACACCCGCGGCTCTCGCTCGCTCACTATGAATCTGGGCGGAGTGGCTGCCGCGGGCGACACTGAACCGGTCACTTCACCTGCTGATGATGATGACGACCAGGACATACCGCAAGAGGTTTGACACAAAAAAAATCCCTAATTAGTCGACTGTTATCAGCTAACTGTTTTCAAAAGCTTGTCAACACAATTTTAGACTTTTGTACTATAATTTTTGCCCGAACCCGTGTTTTGTCTATTACTATTTGAATCAATGATTGAATCAATCAAATGAAAAATCAGTCTTAACATTCAGTATTTTTGCCACAGAAAATATAATGAAAAATGGAAAGTAGTAAAGTACCGATTTAAATGAAATTTGGTACATACCGTGATAGTCTAAAACCTAAGAAAGGACATAGGATTCTTTTATCGCGAGAAACTAGCCCACACGGGGAACAGCTAGTATAATATAAGTAGGGATTCTTCACATTGTGCTCTAAATCCTTCTTGCTCCAAAGGTAGAAGACGTGGTAGAACTTCTGCTCTGTTCCCTGCGCGATGACGACACGGTAGTGCGGTGGTCGGCCGCGAAGGGCGTGGGCCGCATCGGAGCGCGGCTGCCGGCCGTCGCCGCCGCCGACGTCTGCGAATGCGTGCTAGCGTTATTCGCGGAGAACGAGCGGGAGACTACCTGGCATGGCGGCTGTATGGCGCTGGCTGAACTTGGTAAGCTTAGGCGGCCCCGAGACCTACAATAATATTGTACAATACATTTTATTGTACAATAAGATTGAATGGGGCTTGAATCCAAACGATCAATTACATTGCACAATAATACAAACTGCACAATGTTTTCGTGTTTAGTCGGAGTCTGCAGCTGTAGTGGTGGAACGATTGGTACAAGAAAATTCTCTGTACAATTGGATACATTTTGCAGATAAACTCTTTTCTCAACTTTTGCATTCTCTTTTTCCGTGTTTTTGCACGCGCGCGCAAATATCGAGATGTGCGCTCTTTGACGGGTCGAAATACTAACATGACTCTCAAATTATCGGAAACAGAATGTATTTCGTCCATTTCGTTACTCATTTATGTTAATTTTTGACACTTTTCTAGAAAAATATTTGAATTTTGCGGCGATATAAAATATATAAAGCCTCGCGGTAACCAACTTCCACTCTTCTATTATTGATAGCCCGCCGCGGTCTCCTATCCCCGCGTCAAGTAGGCAGAGGCATCGCGGGCGTCGTGTCCGCGCTGAGCCGCGACGAGCCGCGCGCGACGTACGGCGCCGGCAGCGGAGGCATGGCCGCCAGGGACGCCGCCTGCCACGCCGCCTGGGCCTTCGCGAGGGCGTACGACGCCTCCGCGCTGGCGCCCTACGCCAACACGCTGGCTAACGCACTCATTGCCACCGCGTGTTTTGATAGAGAGGTTAGTAAACGTGAGAAAAAAATCCTGACTTTCCTTCCGATTCTAATCTTCTAAGACCGATTCCTTCCTTGTTTTATCAAGGTTCTCTTTCTGATTTAAAAGTCCCTTTTGACTAGAAAATGTATTTATGAAGGTCTTTTTTCCCCGTGTAACGTACGTAATGGTAGGACTATAGCATTTAGCCCGCGTCTTCCGGATAACCCGCAGGTAGGAGGTACCTTTTACCAAGATACAAGTTAAAGAAAAAAAATAAGTAGTATAATATGTATTGGGCGTACGACGCCTCCGCGCTGGCGCCCTACGCCAACACGCTGGCTAACGCGCTCATTGCCACCGTGTGTTTTGATAGAGAGGTTTGTAAACGTTATAACGTACGTAATGGTAGGACTATAACATTCGAGAGAGGCGTATTCTTTTCTAGCTGCGACATCTACCGACCCGCACTGGGCCAGCGTGGTAGATTATGACCTACTAGCTGCGCCCTGCGTCGTACTGTCCACGTCTTCCTGTTATCCCGCAAGTGCAATAAAAGTGACATTTATTTTTCTCTCTTTCACAGATCAATTGCCGGCGCGCCGCTTCGGCGGCTTACCAAGAAAACGTCGGCCGCCACGGCATGTTCCCTCACGGAATCGATATACTGACAACAGCTGACTTCCAGTCGGTGGGGCCCCGGAACAATGCGTACCTCCTTATCGCGCCGCAAGTGGCCTCGTACCCGGAGTACACGCAGCCGCTGGTCGATCACCTCGTCGACTTGAAAGTGGAGCATTGGGACTCTGCTATACGCGAAGTGGCTGCTAAAGCTCTCAATAAGCTCACGCATTTGGTAAGCCAATGCTAGGCAGATGTGGTCACTTCGTGCCTTGATAAATTATAGCTATTCTTCCTCTGACGTATGCCTGAGCAACAACCATAGCGCATGCACTAAAACTAGTTCGCCATGTACAACGATGTCGATTCTGAGCAGGATTCTTGACAACTAAACTAAGTCACAGGGCACCATTTTTCCTCCAAGGGTATTATAATCATGGAGTGGTATGATAGTAATACTGGTCTTCTCTGACCACAGTGTATGAAAAGGACAGTATTGTTTAGACTGAATTTGAATTTGACTGGATAAAACACTCTTTGGTTTTAAACACTTTCACTCTTGAAACTGGCTGTTTGGTGTCTGGCAGAACAGTTTGAAATTAGAATGTGATTGTTTTCAGTTTGTGGCATATTTCAGTTTTCTTTGAGTTGTAGGCTAGGTTAGGCTAGTTATTTATAGTATTTTTATTTTCTGTTTTATGTATCTTTTATTGCAATTCTACGCCAGTTGTATTACTAGGCTCAGGTTCAAATATGTCCGAAGTAAGTTTCCTACTGTATCTTACTTTTCCAGACTCTATATACAAACATTCATATTTCAACTACAAATAAAATTTGAGAGCTGGTTTTTCGCTGCAAAGGTTCAAATGGTTGTTTTTAAAAGCTTCTTTTGTTTGTAGATTCCAGAATACGTTGCGACGGACATTCTCCCAAAATTAGTTGAGAAAACTGAATCCATTGATCTGAACATTAGGCACGGAGCTATCCTAGCGATCGGCGAAACCATTTATGCGTTGTCTCAGACAAAACTGGATAATGGTAAGTTTTATAATTGAACTGATACAAATTTATGGTTGTATTTCCATCGGAGCTGGGCGAGGTGGCTAGGTGGTTCAAGAGTCGAAATTCGGCCAATAGAATGCGAGGGGAGGACTGAAACTACGAAATGAAACAATCCCAATTAAATTCAGCAATTTCTCCTCGTGCACAAACTAAGTTACCTGGCATCTTTGTTTGAAAGGCAGTTAGGTTTATTAAATTTTCCAACTGTATTTTGCTATCGGCTATTTAATGCGAAATATATTTTTTAACCAAAAATTCAATATTTTAAACCAAGGCGGGAATGCTGCGACTCTCCAAATAGGAAATGGTCAAAGTTAGCTATTTTTGACTTAGTATATAAATGCCATGGTGAAACAACAAACATTTGCAGTTAAAAGTCTTTGCTCTTACATAACTCTATAAACATGTAAGCTGTTGGTCTTACAAAGCAAAGCTACAGCTGGTTCCCCGTACCGAAGATTCCTTATACAGTCGTTTCCAGGCAAGCAGGCGGACTCGCTAGTGTCCGAGAAGGTATCGCACTGTGTTCGCGAGCTGGTCCCGCGCCTGCGCTCGCGGCAGCAGTTCCGCGGGCTGGGCGGCGAGCTGATGCGGCAGGCGTGCTGCCAGACCATCGCCGCGCTGTCGCAGGCCGCCGCGCCTTATCACTCGCACGACACCATCGGTAATTTATATTTTATACTAGCTTCTAGCTGCGCCCCGCGGTTTCAATCGCGTGGGCTACATCGCGATAAAAAGTTAAAAAAAATTGGGGCACCCTAATCACCTAGATGTATAAAAATAGGCTACTACCTTTTCTCAGACCTAGGTACCAAATATACACAAAAAATGTCATAAAACACGGTCAAGTCGTTTGGAGGAGTTCGATAACAAATACTGCGACATGAGATTTTTATGTATTAGATGATAGATAGTTATCTTCACTTCACAAGCTCGGAAAGATTCTGTTTTACATTCGAAATCTTAATGCAAAAGTGCATTTTATCCACCAGCGTGGAAAGAGGTTTTAAAATTCTAAATTTTTGTTTCAATAATTTTGTATACCGCCAGTCTATTGAAAATTGTGTGAAACAAAACACATGAAACAAATTTCTCTCTCTCTTCCTGTAAAGAGCCCTTTGACTAGTCTTCCTCTTCCATAAAAAGGTTCTTAATTTCAGATGAATGGCTCAGTCTTATCGATGAGTGCCTATCACACGAAGTCAAAAGTATACGCGAGAAGGCAATCACGGCGCTCCCGCTGGTCTTCGAACAGTATTTACGCGACGATGATCTCGTTTACGGCGGTATTACCGCACAGCAGAAACGCACAATGTTGGTGAAAAAGTATTGTGAGCAGTTAAGCAATACTGGTGTCAATGGACTGGTGCTGAGGATGGGACATGCTAGGGCTGTGGGTGAGTTTGAAAATTATACATTTTCACTATCTAGTGTAATGTGTTGTCAAGGATGTCCCTTGCCTTGCCTTGTCCTTTCCTGGATGATCAGAGGCATTTCATGTGATACACTTTTCGCCTTTATAATGGATGTATGAGATAATGGTGTATCTTACTTCCCTGACTTCTCCATTAGCGTCATATACAACAGCCCCATCAGATCTTTGTCTCTGTTGTCAGCCAGTGGCTGTGCAGTTACTATTTGTGGGTTAGATTGGAGGTAAGCGAAGGGTAGTGGGGTCTTGAAGGATGTCTCGCTCTCTCTTTTGCTTACGAATTTATATCATGTCTCGCTCACACACTGTATGCAGTATCCTTGATGACAAACTGTTTCACCTGTAGACTCTTTCGTGTCTCAATATTTACTTACCTCACACGACTTTAGTGTACATGCGCAACCGTTCACAGAGCCTAACTTCAGAGCAAGAAAGATCTATTGGATTATTGCACAAGCGAACCAACTAAAAAATATTTTGCAGGTTCCTTTCCTAAGTTTGTGCTGAAAGAGCACCAATCCACAATCATTCGTTCCCTCATCGCATGCACTAAAGTGACCGAGAATACGCACAAATGGGCCGAGGCGCGCCGCGACGCCGTCGTCGGCTTGACAGAAGTTTGTCAAACGCAAGGCATTGTCGGCGGAGTGGAGGAATATTATACAGAGATTGTGCAAGCTTTGTTGGAATGTCTGTTGGAGTATACGGTCGACATGAGAGGCGATATTGGAGCGTGGGTTCGGGAGGCGAGCATGACTGGTGAGTTCCTTTTATTTAGCTCACAGAATTTTGTAAATTGCTAGGCAAGATCACATCGTAAATCATCAAAAATTTTTGAGCTGATCTAAAATTTGGTTACAAATTGACATACGTTGGACGGAGCTCCATGCGAGCGCACCTGTAGGGCACAGTTAGTCTATAAAGTTTGTTGTAAGTAGGTATGTTATGGCTAATATACGAAACTTAGCTTGATTCTTTCCTAACGTGTATTTTTATCTAGGTTTGCTCTCCATTTGCCGGCAATGCGCCGTGGAGGCCCCGCATTTGAACTCTCCGCAAATTATCAGAGACATAATGTGCGGAATCGCGCAGCAAGCCGTCGAGAAGATTGACCGCACTCGGGCCCATGCTGGAAGAATATTCACTTCTTTGATTTATAAGTAAGTTTCATTTAATAATTATAGTAGAACTAGAAAGCAGGGCGGTGGTAGCCAAATTGTAGCAACACGTGCGCTTGACAAGGTGCTGATACCGACTTCGAATCGCATCGACCTAGGACCTAAGTTATATGCGGATTTTCCATCGTTCAAAAACGGTGAAGGAAAACATCGTGGGAAACCGATTTGTCTAAGAACCAGAACATACAATATTTTACATCTACCGACCCGCACTGGGCCAGCGTGGTAGATTATGACCTATATAAAAGTCTGTGATAGATGTAGCAGCTGAGATTTACCATTTTGATGCGTGTGAAAATTAAATATGCATAACTTGGAAATATGTATGTAATAGTTTTGTGAAATGGAAACAGTTTTTACTTGAAATTTGCATTATTTTGTTCTCTTTTCTCAGTCGTACACATTTGTTTTCTCCTTAGCCATTACAATACCTCAAAGGTTCTATTACCAATTTAATTAGACAGATTACTTTCCATTTCTATTAAATAAAATTGAACTATGTAAAAATGTTATCTTTGTACACAGCGACCCAGTAATAGCGAACATCCCCCATCACGACGCTCTCAAACGCATTTTCCCCTTCGAAGAAGTCGGGATCAAGCCTTTAAACAAGGACGATGAAGAAATTGACTCCTCTGTCGCGAAAGTTGATCCCACTACTACGAGCGAGAATTCCAACGTAGTGCTGTGGCTATTCCCTGGTCACACAATGCCGAGATTTGTGCAGTTGTTGAGCTACGAGGACTATAGACAAAGCGTCATTAAAGGGTTAATTATCAGCGGCGGCGAGTTGACTGAGAGTTTGGTGAGTGGGAAATCTGCCGCCAGAACACTTAGGAATGAGTGCTTTGAGCTCAGTATCGGCACTTATTGCTAAATGCTTTGGGAGCTGCTTTTGAGTGCTAGACCGTCACTATTGCGTTACAGACGTCTATTGTGTCATCACATCCTATAACTACCATTATTATGTTTTATAGAGATGGTCAATTGCAAGTCGCAACTTTGCAAGTAATAGCAACTTTTTTTTTATATTAGGGTTTTAGTTGTGTTTGGCAACACTGGCACACTCTCTTACCTCAACGATGCGTGGAGAATAAATAGCGCAATTAGAAACAAGATGTTTTATATATAAATCCGACAGTTACCGGAACCTACGAGCGAGCGATAAGACCGCCCATTGTAACACCTAAGTTCTCTCCTTTATGTTGTTCTACTTTTCTGTTGTTGTGGTGAAACAATAAAGCTTTATCTATCTATCTACATGATATAAACTGGCAGACTCTGATATAAAAATAGAAAAAAAAAACTATATTTCGTCCGTGACGCGTAATATTGGAAACATGATTGTTTATAATACCGGATACTCATACAACTATCGAGTCTTAAAAGTTTTTTTTTTGTCTAATTGACGCATTTCTGAATCACAGGTGAAGCACACAACACAGTCCTTATATGCGTACTTAAACACACTAGACACGGCGATGCTGAAGGCGATTTGCGACACGATCATCCAAGTGTTTGTGGACAACTTGCACGTGAAGCGAATCACTGGACCTTTGTTCAACTTTTTAGATAGGCTTCTCAGTTCTGGTAAGCAGTCATGTTTTTTGAGGAGAGTACGTGTGTGCGCTTTTGTGTGAGTGCATGCGTGCGTGCTTGCTTGTGTGCGTGTATGTAGTATACTCTACATTTTTTGTAGTATTGTACAGAAAAAAATTGTTAAGAAATAATATTTTAGATTTCAGTAATGTGATTGTTAACGGCCGGTTTCGATAATCTATCTACGGTTTGCCCTTCTGCAGATAGAAATTTGATCCATGCTCCATAGAAGTAATGTCAAATTTCTATCTCTATAGAGTAGAGCAAACCATGGATGGAACTCTCACTTTGTAACTTATTTGCACAAACACATGCACACTCTCTCTACATACACTCCGTGCCCGCGTAACAATTTACTCACACGACTACACTACACTCACATAATCCTCTGACTTGAATGTATCATATTTCGTTATGTTGTTTTATTTGTTTCTTTTTTCTATATACATTTATTTATCAGTATTCTGCGCCGTACATTCAATTAATTTAATTTTCATCTTTTGTAAACATTTTGATTTCTACCTGCGGGGGGTGACCTGGTGACCTGTAGGACAGGTTTTTCAAAACCTATTTCAGGCACCAGCTCCTCATACAGTTAGATATCATCTTGTCAATCTTGCTTGTACCTACTTGTGTAATTTTCTAATTATGAGGAGAAATAAATAAATATATTAATATTAATAATATGATATTGAAACTGGCCGTAAATTAAGTACACATATGTAGGATAAGGGTTTTTGTCCTATATTTGACTACTACTTACGTACTTACTAACGTAAGTATTATAGTCTTGTTTCCTAGAGATGAGTGCAAGAGAACATTTAAAGTTATCTCATAGTCTGTGATGAGTCTTTTTATAATTCACTGTAATTGTTTCAGGTGCAATTTCGCCAATATTAGAAGATCCCGAGTCGAAGTTTGCGAGTGACGTGTTGAAATACTTACAGCTGGAACTTAAAGGTGTAAAGAGTATTTACAAACTTCTGGATTCCATCAACGTGCTGTGTCAATTGATCCAGGTCAGTTCACCGCCGTACCTACACTCTGTTTTATTTAGTTTGTGGGCAGCATTGATTTCGCCTTCATTACCAAATTAGTTAAGGCATAGTTTTTAAACGAATTGCCGTATTGAATTAATCATCAGCCTTTTTACGTTCCCACTGCTGGGTCTCTGGCTTAGTCTTGGAGAGAGAGACTATTGGTTGTAATCTACCACGGCCCAGTGCGGGTTGGTAGATGTCGCATGCCCTTGAATATTGCAGTTCTTGGACATGCCGGTTTCCTCACGATGTTTTCCTTCACCGTTTTTGAGCGATGGAAAATCCGCACATAACTTATTACAGGTAAGTTATAGGTGCAGGGCCGAAAGGATTCGAACTCGCTATCGTAGAAAATTTAGCAAATATAAAAGCGAGACATATAAAATTCGTTTATTTGTAGGTCGGCGGGACGGTGTGCAGCAAATCTCTCGGGCAGCTAGTGTTGTACCTGTGTTACGCGGATCGCTACGTGCGACGTTGCGCCGCGGCTCGCCTCTACGAAGCGCTTACCCTCTACGGCGATGAGGCCACCGTACCGCAGGAAAATCTAGAACAAGTAAGAAAGACCAAGCAGCTAATCTTTCGGAAAATTAGTGCCTACTAGTGCTACGGAGACCGCTACATGTGGCCTCGCCTCTACGGAGAGCTTAGCCTTTGCGGTGATTAGGCCACCGGGCCGCAAGAAAACCTCGACCAGCAGTGCGGTTCTGATTCACTCGGAAACTCTTCCGACCACGGATTCGGAAAAGTCACCGCGAATTTTCTTAGACGTGATCCATTAATCTGATTTCGGAGAGTAACATTTAATTTGACAAACCAGCTGTTAAATCAAGGATAAGTCCGACGCCTATTTGCTCTCGGAAAACGTTTCCGTGAAGCGAGAGTGACGTCGAATCCGACACGGAATCTTTACGAGTGAATTAGAATCGCACTACAGGTAAGATAAGTTCAGCCGCTAAACTTAAAGAAAACTGATTGATCTACCTGTGCTACGAGGCTTGATACGGAAGCGCCCCTCTCTACGGCGATAAGCCACCTTGGTCCGTGACGTAGGTAAATCTCAATCAGGTAAGATAGACCAAGCAGTTAATCTCTCGGAGAAACTAGTGCTCTACCGGTGCTACGGAGGCCGCTACATGTGGCCCGCCTCTACGAAGCTTTCACACAGAGAAAAAAAACCTTCCGTAATACCGTTTTCCTTCTGAGTCAAAAGGGAAGGAATTGTGATTTAGAAGGAAAACTAAGGTAAATTAAGGAAGGAATCCGTCTTGGAAGGTAAGACTCAGAAGGAAAGTCAAATTACTTTTCTCAGTGCATCCTTTATGGTAATTTGGCTATCGTGCTGCAGGAAAACCTCGACCAGGCAGGGTAGAACAAGCTATTATATAAAAAAATAGTGTTATACTTGTGCTACGCAGTCCGCTACGTGCGGTGCGCCTTTACGATGCACTTACCTATTACGGCGATGCAAAGCTTACCGTGTCGCAGGAAATATTTGATCAGGCGAGGTAGAAAGAGCAGTTTTTCTCTCGGGAAACTAATATTCTACCTGTGCTGTGCGAACCGCTACGACAGGCATAGTCTTCTAAGAGCTTATTTCACAGCACTATATTCCTGAAGGACCCAGCGTAAACAGTAAAGTAATACTGCTAGTCACGTAATAATTTTATTACGAGTATGCTCTGCGGTTATCGTTATATCTCGCATCTCTCGCACTCGGTCATTAGGTCATAATTTGCTCATTGTTTTGTATAATTCAATGACTTGACTGTTTTTACTGTTTTCCTACTACCTATGATAAGCTTTTGGCGAACGTTTTACCCCCATTTTGTGATATGGTCTTGCATCAGTAAACAGACGCGATATTGTTTAATAAATTATTGTATATAATATATATGTGATGTAATATTCGATCAATATTTATTTTGTGTAGGTAGGTCTTGGAAGGGGCTTGCGTATCAGTTGATTGCAATGGAGAGGAAAACTAACTTTTTTCAAACTAGGTGACGCATGATCTACTGTACCTAAATTATTTCTGCCCCTTGGTTTGGCATAACATCTGTCAAGCTATTGTTTGACAACCACCGAGATACAGACGCTCAGAGCGCCGTTTACAAACAGCAATACTTATTTGATTCGTTCTTCTCAGGTGATGGCAGTACTCGCAGACACCGACTGGGATCGCGAGGTCGCAGAACTAAGGCCTATTAGAAACGAACTCTGCGATCTAATGAACATCAAGCGGCCGTTGATGAAGCAAAAAAACCCAGCTTAAGTGTAAGGCTTTAAGGTCTAATTTTGCACATTATTAGCTCGTTGAACGAAAAAGTCTTGAAACTTTTATGTTCGTGACACGAGAAATGTTTATATTTTTCTACTGCTACATGATGTGATATTTGCGAGTAAGCGGTGCTTTGTGTTTTAACAGCTTATTTACAAATGGTCGTTTTGATCTTTGCCATTTATGTTTTAACACGTTGCAATAATAAAGACTTATTATCTCATTAACAAAAAAGTGATAATTGTAGTAACACTGTTTCTTCAGTTAGATTGCGGAATATGTTTACATGAGTTCGTACGAAACGGCGTAATGCATTTATTTATGTTCATTAATGAAAAACTAATAAACTACTATTTATACTTAAACTAAGCCGTTTTATTTTTATGATTAAAGATAATGATTATTATGCATCGTTCGAGGAAAAATAATTTGGTCGAGTGTTAGGTAGATCTAGTTTCCATTTTCTTCTATGAAACCGGCAGTAACTTGTTCATACAATGATTTCGTTTTACCTCTATTAAAATTAGTTAGTTAGTTACAAGTCAAGCTAATAAAAGTGTTTTAAAATACGGCTCTTTATGAAAGTATTGATGGAGAAAAGACCAATTTTCGTTAATTTAATATTGTCCTACTAGTAGTTCGATGATCTAACTGTTTGGAATAACAATGGGTCCATGAGAAAACAGCCGGACAGTTGGGTTCTGTGACCTCACGCGAAATCAGTTTTACAAAAACAACTTTATTAATAATTATTGAAGAGGAATGACGTAGTTTCATTATAATTTAACTTGTGACCGGTCCCGGCTTCGCACTGGTATAGGCAAGTATAAGTAAAAACTATGGGCCGGTGTTTTGATATCTGTTAAAGTTAGCTATAGTTAACCTTGACTACGGATCAAAAAACTCCTGTGGGCCTAGACAACGTGCAACCGATTTTAAGCGTTTCGTTTTCTCCGATCGCTAACGCTTCGTCGTCCAATGGAATCGATTAACTAGCGTAATCGCCTATCAAATGTGTCACTTAGCTAGGCATTTGTATGGCGGGTTTCGTTTTTCGCAGGAGATAACTAAGCGTTTCGTTTCACGGAATAGAAAGATAGATGTGATCCATTGTCTACCAATTTTTTATTCGTTTTCTCTTGACCATGTGACTTAGCGATATCTTATGTCATTCCCATACATTTGCGTACTTTTCTACATTCGTTAACGCTAGGAGAATGTGATATTGTCTAGGCCCACTGATGTAGCAACCGTTTCTGCATGTTCCTACTTCCTAGTGGGTTATCCTACTTGTCGGAGCACAAGGACCTGTTCTAAGAATTTTAGTTTCTGAATCTGATTAGTATGTTCAGAGATTCTATTTAGGTACATTCACACTTAAAAAAACTTTACCTCTTATGTCTATAATGCAACTATGATCTCTTATGAAATGTATTTATTAAAACACCAAGAAAACAATAAAAAACTTATTAGCTAAAATAATATCATTTTCTCAACATGGATCGATGTTCGATCATTATTTTGAGAACCTTCTTCGTAACAGGCCGGTAATTCTCCTTGAATATCCATATCTGTCGTGTTAGCACGCCTTATAAAATTAAACTAGCACACCAATTAAATTGCTATTTGAAAATCCATAACTGCATGTCGTGTTATTTCAATATGAAAAGAGGTGTTATTGCGTTTAGTCACCACGCAGTAATATTTATTGGAATTGATTTAATGTCTCAAATATTATAGAGCTTGTTTGATTATTTATCTGAACATCATTTGGGAAAAGCACTTTACAAACTTTGACGACAATAAGGCATTCATAAACGTATGTGTGTGCCTCACACATGCAAAGTGAAACTAGGTAGTATTAAAAAGTGGAAAAACAGTGTGATTGGGCAGGTAGGGATAGGAAGGAACGGGGACAAAATGGGTTATATAAATAGCTCAATAATATATTCCCGTTTGGTATTCATTGTTTGCACTGGTGGTCTCACCTTATGCCCTTATAATTTTAACATAGTTTGTACTGAAATATCGGAAATACCGTTTTCGTACTCCAGCATGTATCTATGGTCGTCTTTATTAGTGGTGCTGCAGTGGCGCATTTGGCGATTCATTCGATGCTTAACAATGCTTACATTCTAATACTAACAAATTACCTATAAAATCTAATGTCTAACGATAACACGATTCAGCCGAGAACTTGCAGTTGCGACTGATCTTGCGGCACTTCAGCTATCAGGTTCGCCCAGAACGTTCCATAGTTCTTCAATACTGTACCTCTGTAAAAAATAATATTTTGTCATCGTTAATATGTAACTTATAGAAATAAGTCTTATCAAGCGACGAGGGAAACGAGTTTTGAGCTATGGAACGGATGCGAATGAACCGTGTGAACCCGCATATGGCAAGAGACGTCTTGTAAACTGACTTGCTCTATCTTTTTTCACTATGCGAAGCCGTTTGTCCTGCCCAGCATGTGGGGAGCGATGATGGCCGAACGGTAACGCTTGTGCTTTAAAAAACGCCGATATTATGTTAGAATCCAATCTCAGCCTGTTACTTAATAAATTATGTGCAGATTTGATATCGATCAAAGAGTGAAGGAAAAAATCGTCAGGAAACCGGAACGTCCACAAGTTTCAAGGACCATGTGACATCTGCCAACCCGCACTGGGCGAACGTGGTAGATTGTAAACCATGTTCTCTCTCTCTGAGAAAAGGTTTGTGTTGTGTCCCAGTAGGTATCGTTATAGGTTGATGATGATGATGACGATGAACCAATGACCTTAAAAACTTATTCGTCATTTAATTTCGCAGTTACGGACTCGGTCTTGTAATTAAAATTTGATTACATAAAAGTGTAAAATACAGATCTGAAATCCTGCTCGAGTCACCGTTTATCAAACATTGTTTTTCTAAACTAACCTCTCGTGAATAAAAACATACAGTGATAGCTTCTAGATAACTTCTTCATCAAGCGAGTCAAAACCCTGCGAAATAACCAGTAAGACAATGATTTGCAAAAACAACACGATTATTCGCGGATAAGAGAATATCATTAAGCACATTTAGTGCAATCGTTTATCTAAGGTCACGCGCCACATGCTGAGGCATTCATGATCATGAGAGCATGTAGTATAATATGTACCTACCTATATACATGTTTACATATTACGCAACCATGCGCTCTAGTGAAAGGGAGGAGTGTTTTCATATAGAATTATGATAGCAGTACGGATTCTAGGCGAGTTGTTTTGTCTTGCACAAAAACGTGCGACTACGATCCGTCATATGTACATAGCGTTGGCGATCGCGAGTCTAGGTGTAGAGTGTAGATTAGACTATGCATGATATTACACTAATATGACAAAGGCAAAAGTCTGTGAGTGAGTGTAGGTACCTTAATGATTCTCACTTTTTCACGCAGAATTTTGTACTTTAACAGTTCAAAATCCTGCGTGGTAATACTGCACTCGTCATCCTGAGAAAATTTCTTTATGCCCTGTATTTTCACTGGAAACATTGCTCTTCAACCCGGAACACAGTAATATTTGCACATTACTGCTTGGCGGTTGAATAACTGGTAAAGATGTGGTACTCCCAAAGCGGACTTTTCAAAAGACACCTACCAATACTAACGACAATAGTTTCAACGTGTCTCTAAATTTAATAGTGCAGAACTATATTAGGTACACCAGTAACCTATCAATGTAATTTGTAATTTTCAAAGCGGAATATTATCATCCAAACTATCACCACTCTCACCAAAGCTATAACTATAAATCATGCGTTTTGTTTGAGCGTCAGAGAAAGCGATTTAGTTTACTGTTTATTGATTGCGCTGCGATTTTATAGAGTCCGGTTCGTCGACCGCATTATCAAGTCTTGCTTCAAACCCCGTATGGGACCCAATTAGATATAATAAGCTGTTTCAAATTTAAATACTAAATCAGAAATATTGCAGTTTTGTGCCGGAAGTTACCTAATCATACCAAATGAGTGGATGTGTTAACCAAAATAAATTGGCTTTCTTAAATTGGCTTAGACGTATAGCTCGTTTACCTTTATTTGATAATAATTATTATTATATCAAATCAAGTAGGTATGTATGTATTTATGCCAATCCTTTTATGATGACTAATAGATTTTAGAATAAAAACTAAATAACGATCATTCTGTCTGCTCTACTGAGGTGGAAAAGTAAAACAAAAGCCAGTTTATTATTATCCAGTCAAGTCAAGGTGAATTAAAAAATAATCATATCGATTAATTGAACATTAGTCTGCCTTTTTGGCTATAATTATTATCGCTGACCATAGCTCTAAGTACTAATTAGGAATGCAGTATGCATACCTAATTAGCCAGTGTTAATCCATGCACACATCGAGATTTGGATAAATTTCTACTGCCTACTTAGTTCGTTCTACTTTGTTGCAAATGAGAAGTAATCCGGAGGCCGCGGTCTCCTTGGGTCACTGCTGGTCGCTGACCTTCACGACGTGCTTCCGACCTTGTCCTTGGCAGCTTGCGTGGTAAGTGAACATTTGGGCGAAGAACATTTACATATTCTTTAACATCAACCTTGACTGACTGAATTACATCAGAAAGGGAACTCGACTGCGAGAAGGACTTTTTAAAGGATTTTGAGTTACAGATAGCTAACAGGCTACACGCTTTTATCTCAAAAAATTCCTACTTTAATTGTTTTTAGATTGCGCTATCGCCCTTTTAACGTTGGACCAATGTGGTCAAAGATGGCTCCACCTGAACTGAAATTAGGCTCTCAAGTGAGGCTGTTGGAACACATGACATGTGCTTGGTGATAGATTCCTTACTTGACTATCTGGACGTGGGCAAAACATAATTGATTCTTCTACAGTTAATAGAAGAGAGAGGTTTTAAAATGTGGCATAGAAGTACTACCTCACCTTATCTAATCTTGCGTGAGTACCTAGTCTCGTTGAAGTTTGCCGAAACTAAGTCAATTTTTGGGCACCAGAAGACGCTTTCATTTCAAAGTATATAACGTGAATTCAGCGTGGACGCACGGTCAGAAAGAAGGGTTTTAAATTTTCAGATTTCTATTATGCGTTGAAGTACTTACGTGAAATAAACCCTTCCGTGGGCATCAGACGGTGCTTGCCACAGAAATGAAGCTCTGATCTTGTCCACGGGGTCGGCGTGTGTTATGGTCGCACATTCGGGATGAATTGTCGTGTTCGGTGCGTTTTGCCAACCGCCCAGCCACTGGTCAGTCTCGACGGATCGCGCTTGAATGAAGAACCCTTTGAACGGCTCCGATCCCTCGATGGATACTAGAAAAAACTCGGAGATTACTTAGGTACCAATATTGCATAGAGCAACCGCGACCCGACAAGAATGTACGACTTAGAATATAGGATATTGCAGTGCGTGGACAGTGATGTAGAATAGCTAGGCGCACGCGAAGAACTCAGACGCCTTAAGGTTTAAGAATTCAAGGCAGTGTTACGAAACTCACCCTATATGCTCCGTCCTAGATCTACCTATATCGATAATTAACCGATCGTTTTTCAAGGTGCCGCAGCTTGCGTAATCTTTCCTGCGTTGACTGACGCCTACGGTTTTGGTCTGCTCTGCACTCTTTTGATCTATCGTTACCGACGACGGCTACGTTGGCATGTCAAATATATATTTTTTATTTTATTTTTATTTTTTTTTCACACAAATTGACCTAGCCCCAAATTAAGCTCGAAACTTGTGTTATGGGTACTAGACAACGATATACATACTTATATAGAGAAATAAATACTTATATAGATAGAAATATCCAAGACTCAGGTACAAACATTAGTGCTCATCACACATACATTTGCCCTTACCAGGATTCGAACCCGGGACCGCTAGCTTCGCAGGCAGGGACACTACCAACTCGGCTACCGCGTCGTCATATGTTCCGTATCTTGGATTAGATTGTTTAATTTATAATTTCCTCTTAATTAGGCCTCTTTTCAATGTATCTACGCATATAATATAATATGTATTATATACATGGATCTGCAAAATACTCGTATGGGTGGCGATCTACATACTTACCTACTTACCATACACCACTAGTTGATAAGAGCGGCCTTTATGATATCGCTATGACAGAGAAAAATCAAATGACATAATTATGCCTAACGTAATAAATGTTTAGATGATGCACTTATATTAATTGTACCTACATTATGCATTGTGTAAACATTTGCTTATTGTGTACTTATCTATTGTCTGAATTCGTATACCTAAACATTACAACCACTAAGTAGGTGTAAGTACATACTTGTAACATGTTCACTAAATTATGCAGATGTAGCAAGTTGTTAACAAATCATGCTCTCAAAAAATATGTGCAATAATTTTAATAGCCAACCGCAAATCGCAATATGATTCTGAAATGTTAAAGATGATAATTTGAAATTTGATTCGGTTCTTGAATACACATAACTAAGTACCTACGATTGCATTTTAATTTCAATTAGGCTTTAAAATCTTGTTAAACTTTATTTAATTTTTATTGTCATAATTAAAAGAATGTGAATGTCTAATTTATAAAAGATTGTTGATTAGTGTGGGAATGCATAGAATTCACGGTAAACTTGGTACGAAAATAATTATGTACTTATGTGCGTTCCGGCCGAAAAACGACATATTGTCTTTAGTTTTCAATTAAACAATAACTAAAACACCATTAATTCTTACAGCTATAGTACGTAGGTGGATCTCAAAAAAAAAATTTCTCGGTTCATCTAGCTATTGGGTTTACCAGAGCCTTCTACCACTTCTGAAAATCTGTTCAGGTAATAAAACCAAACTAAACTGAACTTAATTCCCTTTGTAAATGTAGCTAGTTTGGATAACATGTGCTACGTAAAATAAAAGTATTTTTATTATCCGTTAAAAACTGATACAATATATTATTCTGTGAATTATTTCACGCATGCAGTCGCTAAAACCCTAGATGTTACGAGCTTATGATTATATTGCCCAGTCCATTGAAGATCGAATAGTTTTGCGATACTTATCCATGGAACATCACTTAGGTATAGCTAGATGCAAAAGCTTTCCATTGCGATGGACTCGATAGCCTCATCCAGCCGGCGAGTAAGGAGGTAGATAGTAGATACTTACCCCGAAAACGTTAACAAAGGTAAACTGCAAAATAAGGTTCAAAAGTTGGAACCACAAAAAAGGGAAAACTTTGCATTAAGTTATGTTTAAGTAGGTATTTATGTAGTATAAAAGTTTTTTTCCATTACAGTTACAGAGAAATACAGTTGCTTTGAACCCTAATTTTCAGCTTGGTCTCCGTCTAGGTAAATAAACGGTACAAACCTGTAATCGGCGCGTTCGGTTCGTACGCAGTCGCTGAAGCTACTACCCTATAGGGCAGGCTCGATGAGGGCTGGGTCCTGTGCTGCCCATGATTCGGCTGGTTAGGTCGATCCCGCACACACGCGTCGATTGGCGCTCCATCCGGGAAACTTTGCACTCCCCAACACAGAATCAAACCTAACACCAGTTTTGACCACATCTCTCAAATTAGTTTTGAATCTGCTCTTTGAAAACCCTTACGTGTGTAAGTTTTAACACAGACAATTATAGTAAAGGATGAAGTACGATAGATATTTAGATAGTAGTGAGATGTAGTGATGCAGATGAAAAAAATTTGTACGGAAATATTTCGATCGACGACTTTATAAAGACCTTTCCTTTATAATTATAGCCAAGTTATGTGAATTAAGCTTGTAAAAGTTCTATTTAGGTAACTTTTAATTTATTTTTATGTGTGAGATGTTAGTGTAAGGTTCCGAACACGACTGTGCGCGGCCCGCAACTCCGCTCACTTTTGTAACCTGTCGAAAGGATACAGATCTTGAAACGAGTTGACAGATCAATTAATGTGCACATGCATACGAGGTTTAGAAGTAACTCGTACATAAACTGTGATAGTGGATGTTGCCGAAATAACCGTATACTGGTCGGGTTGCGTAAATATATATGTGGATATATTAGTCATCTAACGACAGATCAGCTTCTGAAACGGTCGCCTTACTCCGTTGTTGATCTATCAAAAGTTCGTGTACCATAATTATATACATAATGTTTTTCTTCTAGGCAAGCGTGCTCAACTGTCGAACTTATGCGAAGACTAGATGATATTCTATAGTGATAAAATGCAAGCTTATCGTATTTAAAATAGAGATTATAGTATTATCTTGATTGTGACTCTACTCAATCAATCAATTTACCGCTCGCTGCGGTATAGACGGTGGCTAGGATTATGTATTTGCTAATAAAATATCATAGGCAACTTATCGAAGTACCTACACAGATAAAACTCAAATTATAGAAATGTACTAGGTTTATTTCAAAAATAGTTATTTTATAAATATGGGTAGTTGCGAGGGCGGCCGGAAGGGGTATAATACATACAAATGTTATTTTTGATACTGAGTCAAGTTGTAGTCTTGTTTCCTTAGTTATTTTTTTTGTTCAGTAGACAACATTATAAAAGTTGGAAATGATAGTAGGTATTTATTAGCCATGCTAAATAGTGTTCCTATTTTGTGTTATGAGTAATTATAAGTGGGTATAGCTTTTCCTACATTTGATTTTTATTCATGAACAAAAACAACTTTGTCTTCTTCTTTCCTGTTTGGGCAAAGTAATTCCGATTTCAAAGCCACTGGATCTAAATCACTTTGTTTAATGTATTGCATTATTTCATCAAGCATATGGCCATCTTCTATTCTCGTATCAAAACCGGCATCAATTTCTGGCAAAGTTTCTTCTTCTTCTGCTATTGTATTATCATTTGTTGCAGTTTCTATTTTATTGAAAACTTCCGTTTTGTTTTCAGTTGGTGTAAATTCTATTTTGTTAATTAAATTGTTTTGCAATATATTACTCTCTCCGACTTCGGTACCCTTTTCATTCTCAAGTCTTCTCGCTTGAGCAAGCTCTTGTAGTTTAGGATGATTTGGAAATTTCCTTTCCAAGTATCTTGTCTCATATTCATTTAGTGAATTGTTGTAAACACTGCTGGAAGGTGACGAGACGCATCGAATCCAGTCTTGGCATTCGATGGAGACGCTAGAAGCGTTAGTAAAAGCATAATATTCATCTCTGGAATGTCTGTGTGGTAAGTAGCTAGATCCATTGTCCGATCTATCTATAGAATCGTAACCTTCGTTAGCCGTTCCGTTTTGTATTGTTTCATACACCGGTTCTAATATTTCTGCGAGTCTTTCACTAGCTTGTATTGATATGATTTCAGCGACGTGTAGTTTTGGTTTGATATAAGTGTATTGTTCTTTGTCTCCTTGGAGGGAAGGCACACCAGTGCTGCAAGTGAGTCGTCTATCTGATTGACCATTGCTGGTACGAGGGCCGTTGGAATCTCTTTGGATGCGCGAGACAAATGCGTTTTCTGTCTTCCTGTACGTCGCTTTGATAAGCATGTGAACCTGAAATAAAGATCATATCAGTGTTTATTTCCTTTCTTGTTTTGCTCCACAAAATATGTTCTTAGGGGAATAAAATTCTATAACAATTTACACATTTTTGATGAAGATGCGTAATCACAAAGTTTCTTGTATCTCGACTGGTCTATATGAAAATACATCTACAAAACTTACCTCCTTATTAACATAGCAGTACAACATAGCTACTATGAAACCCTGCAGACCTTCGATGGTGTAAGAAGCGTAGTAGTAAATCTGTTCGCCGGTACAGTCAGTCGTAACTGGTCTGAACGCTGTTAGGAGGAACTGCGTGCCGAAGATTGGCATCAGGAATAGGGTTGCTTTTGTTGTGCTCCTGTAACAAAATATTTGTTTACTGTAGAAACATCTTATAACACGCTTTCCCGTTACAACACCACACCAACAACAGGTAGAACTTAAAGCCTCGGTACCTACCTAAGTATCTACCTTACATTCGATCCGCAATTACAATAGAAATTTTTCCATCATCCGGCAGCATCTTTTCCGGGGGAAAAGTAGCCTATGTGTTAATTCAGGTAAAAAGCTATCTCCACTCCTTCACTCAAATCCTAAGAGATATGCTAGCGTAAGAAAGTAACAATAACAAACATACGCACAAACATACGTACATATATCACAAGTGGGATGTGTTATTTTTCATATATGTTTTATTATTTATCAATGAACGATACTGCTCTTTTTTTGTAAAAGATAAAAACCTAGACAGATAATCGAATTGAATTTGAACAATGGTGAATGGATTAAGTTTTGGCATAGGTATCTGAAACAACGGCAATTAAATATAGGTATTTAGATAACAAAACATGCCACTCACAATTGATTAGAGTTCTCACTGTTCCTGATCTTGGTTAGAAGCACTCTCAGTACATCGACGAACAGCACTGTGTTGATCAGTAAGATTGTGATCCTTGGCGCGTCCAGTATCCATTGGATGTGCTCTACCGTATAGACTAGCCAGCAGGAGTGGTTGTTCATTAGGCCCATTACCGTGGCCCACGCTACCACGGGAATTATGGCTATCACTGAAAAAAATAAGTTTTTATAAGTTCCATATTTCATTTAGAGGCCTTTACCATATTATGGTATGCCAGCCTCATCATACCATAACCTAAAATCCTACTACATTATATTTATAATTTACTTAAACATGTTGTATACTAATTTAGCAGCATCACACGTATAGGTGACGCTAAAATGTGTTTAAAGATCCTAGTATCTTTAATTTTATAATAATATATATTTAGTACTAATAGCCTTTGAATAAACAAAGATGGTTACCGAATACCGAGGTATGACCTCATCTTTCTAGTGATTGTAGTAAAATTAAAAACAGGTAAAGTGCAAATCGAGCTTGCGTGGAAAGGGTATAATACGATACGTAAGTATACCATTTCGTTTTGCGTGAGAACTTTATGACTTAGTATTTTGCAGCTAAGAGCTAAACCTTGTATATTCATTTTGCATTTTTATCAAAGTTTTATGCTCAGTAGTTTTGGAGATAAAGGCGGAGGGATGGTGCTTGATTTTCGTATATTTTCTTTAACAGCTTTTAAACTATCTTAGAAAATACGCTGTGACAAACAAGCAGACACGAAAGTGATATTATTAGGGTTCCGCTTTCTTATTGGATGTACGGAACTCTAATAAATTATATCAGGTGTAACATAAATAGTTGACAATACTTACTTATGTCATCAAAATCCTGTATAGTTATAATAGAGGGGTGCGGCGCACGTGCACCAAATGTCGCCTATCAGTGAAGATTAAAGACTTTTGAAAGTACACGTGTTTTTGTCGTTAACTTCCAAAAGTCTTATTATGAATCATTATTCAATTATTATAGATTCTGAATTTTTGTGTACTTGATTGTGCCTGCTTCGATCACATAGGTACAACTACGGCCAAGAATAGTCATGTATACCTATTACCTATACAGAATTAGCAAGCTGAAGTGGCAGTGGGCTGGTCATTTATGCCGCAGAACCGACAACCGCTGGGGTAGACGTTTTCTTTAGTGGAGACTGCGACTTGGCAAACGTAGTGTAGGACGCCCTGCGACAAGGTGGAGCGACGACTTGCGCCGAGTGGCTGGCAGTAGTTGGATGAGAAGAGCCGAAGACCGGGCTCAGTAGCGTACCTTGGGAGAGGCCTATGTCCAGCAGTGGACTACAAACACGATAAGGTGTTATGTCATCTTTCTTACTTGCACCGATCCCGTACAGCCAGGTGATAACTAACTTCTTACGGAACACGGCCACGATGGTCCTGTGTAAGTAAACTCCTTCGACCAACATGGCTACGAAAAAAAAATTAGCTGCGACTCTTTCTGCTACGGCAAGCACTCGACATGCCATCCCGTGGGTCGACATCACGGTGTCGCCGGAGTTTGTAAGCTCGTCTATGTAGATCTGGAATGTAAACTGGATTTAATCTTAGGGTAGGTATAGGTACAAATATTGTCTATTTGGGACATCGACTAGCTGCTCCCGCGGACTTCAGGTTATCGCAATAAAAAGTATTCAATGTCCTTTATCAGGATTCAAACTATCTCTATACTAAATTTCATCAAGATCGGTCCAATAGTTTTTAAGTTTATCCTGAACAAACAAGAAATCAAATCTTTTCTCATTATTTACTAGTGTATAGATACTCTAATTATTGTAAGACTTTAACTCTGTTTAATCAGCATTTTTCAATGTTAGTAATTTGAAAATCGTTAGCATTGCGTACCTTCACCGCGTTAAATTGACAGCTAATGTTCGACACACAAAGTCCTCTTGACCAATAGCAAATATATTGGTGTCGATTCTGTTTTGCATTCTCTAAAACTAAACTAAGTTTGACAGGTCTAAAAGTAATGCTGTACTTTTTTACTTTAGTGGTTAGAAAAAGACAAGCAATACCTGCCAAACTTAGTTTAGTTTTAGAGAATGCAAAACCGAATCGTCACCATTATTTATTTTGGCTTTTATCAATGAAACCACTTACTGCACTCCTGCTGATTATGACCAGTACATTCCTCGTGACGATGGCAATCAACAAGTTCCTATGCAACGCCACTCTCGTGACCCTTAGCCGTTTGTAGAAGAAGAAAACGAAGACAGCTGGTAGACATGCGGCGATGGAGAAGGAAAGAATTGCGATGTGGAAGCGGTATCGACGTAACAAGCGTGGGGCGATACTGCAGGTACTGTAGTCCGTTTGCAATTCCCATGTACCGTTTTGATGACACTGTTTTGTGCTGTAGTCTGAAACATTATGAGACATTTAAAAAAACATCGTAACTTTTTGCACCTCTAAACTCTGCTCTACCAAAGATACCTTGTAAATTTCACGTCTCTAGGACCAGTGGTTGAGTCTATGCGTTGATATATCAGTGAATGAATCAGTTATTTTAGCTATTTCAGTATAACAAGTTAATTATTTTTAATAAATTTAAATAATCGAATATAGACTTTAAAATATCTATACAACCTAATCTAATGAACTACTACCAGTTGGCAACGTTCCCAAACTTACTTTACTATGTTGCGTTTATTACGTTGTGCTGTACGTTACGTTACGTTGCTTTGCTTTGTTACGCTACGTTGCTTTGCTTTATTACGTTGCCAGCATTTTGATCACGAGTAGCATTGACCAGTCACTTCGATAAATCTTTATAAATTGCCTAATTTCTTTTTTAGATTCAATAGAGAACTTACACATTAGACAAAAATAGAAAATAGCTTACGATTACAAGAAGGTCCTGTGTTAGAGTATGCGAATTCAGAGCAGACTTCGGACGCAACGGTATCTGACTCGGCCTCATCCCAACAAGTCCAGCCATCGAAAGTAGCTTCACAGTTATTTGAATCTAGAAAAGCACAATGTTGAACAGTTTCTGACCATAACCAGCTTGAGCCATGCGTGTTACATATTTCGCCTTCCATTTTACTTCTCACATGTGAAAGTGATGTGAAGTGATGATGTTGTCGAAGTTGGCGCCACGCTACACCTGGCTCTCAAGCTGGCTGCCGGAACACACTGATAGGTGCTTGCCGACAGGTTATTACTTGACTTGAGTCAGTTGAGCACTTGAAAATGCACATGCTATGGTTTCATCACGATTTCAAGCTCATTGTAAGATTCAAACCCACAACCCACAACCCCATAAATATTGAATGAAATACTAGCCATTTAAACGCAACCCAATCCCCACGGTGGCGATTTCATCCATACATGGTATGGATGAAATGTAGGTACATCTATCTATAATATAAAAATGAATCACAAAATGTGTTGGTAAGCGCATAACTCAACAACGCCTGAACCAATTTTGCCAATTCTTTTTTTAAAATGTTCGTTGAAGCCCAAGAATGGTTTTAACGGCGAGAAAAATCTGAATAATTGCCGGGAAAACCATAAAAGCAACCCTTTCCTTTTTCCCATACAAACGTTTTCTTCCTAAAATGTAGAGCCAATTTGAACTTTAACACCATACAATAAAGTTCAAGTGTTAATAGAGAGGTTCCGGTAAGGCAAAAAAATTGAGTGACGTTAGTATCGTATAAATATTGATGTCTATTTTCAATAAAAGTAGAGATCTTTACTAAAATTCCAATAACATGTGTATTATAATTTTTAATGAATTTTTTGTTTAATATCCGTGCGAAGCCGGGGCGGGCCGCTAGTGTACAATATAAATATTGTGAGAAAAAACAAAAGAAAGCTTAAAAGTACCTTAAATTGTGTAAGTATGTTTCGTCCTTACCACGATGTGGTTACCTGTAACATTAGCAGACATGTGATGGCTGCAGCATTCACTGGCTGTGTAGAAGCATCTCTCCCATCGGCCGTGGGCCGCCGGTATAATGGCTTCTCTCACCACGTTAGCAACTTCTTCTAGCGCTGGGTCGAAGGGATAACAGCCACATGTGCCATCTGATTTGGCCTGTAGGTAATTTTTTTTTTGGTATCTCACTAATTAATAATGCACTTTATTTGTAAGAGAGTTTCTTCATATTTTTATCCACTGTTTATATTTTTGTAAGTTCTGTTCTTGGATAGGCAAAGTTCAACCGCGAACAGAAATCCTCATTACCAACTGAGCCCAATTTGACAAAGTAGTACAATGTTCACTCGAATTTTATTACATCCTAGCAGTAAATTATAATATTAGGAAATAACGAGAATAGTTATATGGTAAGCAAGAATTCTGAGCATAGCGAGGCTTTCAAAGGTAGTGAAGAATAATTTTGCTGCCGAACGAAACACACAACTTTTCACCTCACTATACAGCGAGGAAAATACTAGGTTGTAGTACATACTATCTATTCTGTGGCTATAGGTAAATGAGTTCAAGAAAAAAAGCATCAACATAAGTTGTTTTTTTTCATGCCGTCGTTATGCTGGCCAGTGCGATTATTCTAAAAATAAGTTTGGTGTATTGACATGAAATATTATGTGTGAGTGCATTTTCAGTGGATAGCGGTATAGAAAAAGAAGTCTTGAATTATGATGATGGCAATCGCGAATGAGTATCAATATATTGTGCAGAATGCAGATTAATTGCGTGAAAAAGCAGATAAGATTTTTACGATATAGCTTACACAATAATATTGTGTGCGCCCCAATATTTATTACTAAGTAGATAGGATAGGTACCTACATCATAAGTATATTTTAGTCATATAGGCATCATTGTCATGTTATACCTAAGTATAAGTAGGTACCTATTATGCTTTTAAACTTTCTAAATTTATCATCATAATATTTTTATTCACGACATTCTTCGATTTATCGATCTTCCTTTGCATTATCTCACCTCAATCCTCATACATCAATCATAATCATAACGATAAGATAATTAGTTATATTTTCAATTTTAATTATTAAAGTTTCTATAATGGCTGTGGATCTGCAAATGGTCAACCTCCCCTTCATCTGCTTTCAGACCTTGCCAACGACTTCCTTTTTTCTTGAGAATAAGTCTATTACATACATATTATATTAAACTACTAGAAATATACTTTTTCCATTTGCGAAGGATGTGAAGTATCTACTTAATAGATACAACTTTCAGAACAGCTTGTGTGAATGACCTTCTCTAAATTATACTAACATTCCTCTTCCATATTTTCGAACGAAGTATCTACGTCTTACACAAAATTTGCAAAAGCACACTTCTACAATTTCGCCTTGCATCGCCATCGCCAACTACCTACCTTCACCTATAGAAACTACTAGACTTGTTTTGTAATTGTATACTTTATAGTCGTATTAGATATCTTCTTAGCTTGTAAACTGAAATTTATTTACCAACCATTTCCAAGCAGGGTGCGAAGAGGCCTCCAAAAAGACATGCTGCGTTCAAATTAATAGAGTTGTAACCTGAAGCGTAGAGAAAGTCTGGGGTGTAGAGCAGGCAGCCGCGGCCAGCCACCCATTTATAAATTTGCTCATGATAACGCACGCTCCGGTAGTTGCAGGTCTTAGTGGCATCTGCTGGGATGGTGCTTTTAGGTTCCTAAAACAACGAAATCTTTGTAGCAAATAAAATTTAGCATTGTTATCATCAGCCCTTATTCGCTACCATCTAAGCAAGTAACGCGCCTTACGTTATCTGCGTGGAATGACGGCTAAAGGACGTAATGACGTCACACGTTTTTGACAAATAATCTTGATGGTCATAGCGTATAAGGGCCCTGCCACGTAATGTCCATCATGTCTGTGTTCCGGATTGAAGGGCAATATTGTTAGTGAAATTACGGGGCCTAATAAGTCAAGTTGACGAGCGCAGTGCATTATAATTATATATCGCGCAGGATTTTGTACTATTGACGTTCAAAATTCGGGATGGCTCTGACTGGAACTGTAATGGGCAAGTGAACGCATACAAAACTCAATTGCATAAGAAAACATCCACTGATTTTGAAAAAAAAACGTAAAAATTTGATTGATTGCTATTCTTAGCAGCATTTGAATCGATAGCGAGTGAATGTAAAGGTGAGTAGTAATAGGTATTTTGTTTAAAAAAAAATACCTATCAAAATGCTCGATTAGGTACATGTAGTACTTAGCTTACGACAAAGACAATCGTTTGATCGTGCAAAAATGCGCAATGCAAATCAAAACACTACCATTACCGGTACGCGTTTATTTTATGTTCCAAAATGTTAGTAGATATATATTATTTTAGACTAGCAACCTGCCCTTAACTTCTCCCGTGTGGATGTTAATATTTCTCCATACAAACTGATATCCCATTTGACCCCTAACAGGGTGGTTTTCAGGAAGTACCTTCTTTATACACCCCAAAGAAAGTTAACCAGAAAATGCCATGTTTTAAAGACCAGTGGTATTAAATTCGTGAGTTTTTGTTTTTCGTTTTTTCGTGTTTTGTTTTAGGATTGCGATAAAATGGAAAACCGCACCAACAATCTACGAATGGGGAAGGGTTTAAGCTCAGGAATGGAAGTCTTCCGGCTGATAAAATGAATCAATGATGAATGCTAAGGTGGTATTCCTATGCTGGAGGCTTACATATCGACATAAAAACGTATCGTCTTACAGGCGCGGATCCAGCCCTCTAATAAAAAGGTTGTGGTCACAGCTAAGCTACCCGAAAATCTGCCAAGTGCAAATCGGACTACGGACTTGCTCATGATCGATACATTGCATTCCTTCAAAGAAGACGTTTTCAAAATATATGACGCTCCAGGCAAGTCCTTGTATAGACGATCCCTTTACTTTCTCATTGAACAAATGCGAAAAATAAACATGTCTCGTCAGTACCACATATCCATGATTTTAGAACTTCATTTCTTCAGATGTTAGAAAAGCTCGCATTAGGGTTGTGGACATGACCACCGTGGTGGATCCGCAGTCGCACGCTTCTCGTCATGCTGGTTTGTTATGTGAGAGAACGGCATGGTATTTGGCAGATACACAGAAGAGTAAGTAACCTAAGTAAGTACCTCACAGATGTAGATGTTGGGCCTCTCACAGCCTAGGTTTCTCTCGTTGCCGTTTTGGAGGGCAACCCGAGGGTCTCGTTGGTGCCATTCCTCAGTTTCCACCCTCGTTGGATCGAGGGCATCGAAGTAAAAGGCTTCTGCCTAAATATAAAGGAAAAGTCAGATTTATAATTCATCAGTATCATAACACCACAATATTTTAACAAAAAAATATGGAACATAACAGTTTTATAGGTACATATAACCTTTATAATAAGTCATTCTGCGAGTACTCTGTCTAGGTACCTACCTAAAGATACGCCCACCTAGGTACATACATTATGCGTAGTGCGTACTTACTATAAATTTTTAACTGAGTTTGTTATATTTGTGATTATACTTAGTGGCAATAAATTAATAGATTATATAATAATTATTTTGCCTGCGTAGGTACAGCTTGCCTGTAAGTTGTTTGTAAACAGCTTGATCAAAGGATAAAGTCTAATGATCTTTATTCTAATGCCCCTATAATTTGTTAATGTACCAACTATATATTAATTTTTAACCGGGTTTGTTGTATTTGTGTTTATAGTGGCAATAAATGGATTATTTTATTACTACGTTGGTACTTGGCTGTAAGTTTGTAAACAACTTGATCCAAGGATAAAATCGTATATGATTTTTTTCAATTACATGCGTGATATATTCCCGCACAACCTACCGGCTTTGCAGCAGCTACAACATCGAAATTTTACACATTGTCAAATAATAGAGTTTCTAGTTGGTTAGTGACAAAAGTTCCTGAACAATTCCAATCCTTAAATTGTTGGTGTTGTGAATTTGAAATTCATTTCACCCAAAAAATATGAAACCATCAGCAAAAAATAACATCATTTTGGAAATTAATTTCAGAGCAGCCGTCTGATAGAGTCGTTTAATTTGATTTCTAAGTAGTTTGTTATTAAAAATACATTGTTTTTACCTAGGCCTTTTGCCTAATACTGCTCATCATGACAACCTACGCCTACAATTCGTTTTATCTTTGACATTGATATTGTATTTTATTATTTTGATAAGACCTTTGCATAAAGCAGTTTGCACTTAAGGAGCTTACATTACCTGTGTTCCATAAAGAGCACAAAGACACGTTGTTATAAAATGTAGTGGGGTGTAGTAATGTGCATACATGTTGCGACAACACTTTTATTGCACTGACACATCGTTAATCTTAATGAAGCACATAATTTGGATAAGCGCACTCACTTGGTCCTGTTTCAGAATCGTTACACTCAAAAACAGCGCGGAGATCACCGTGTTTGAAAACAGTGGAGTACCGAGCATTCCGGCACGCGATTTAACCACAACAACTTTTGTCGATTGTATTCAGCTCTGAAAGGTATGTATTTTGATTCGCGACCGTCGCTGGACTGATTATTGTGCTAAACAACACCATGTTTACAAATTATCTACATCTATAATCAAAATGATATCTCGATTAATTGGGTAGGTACCTACATTCGCGTTTGTCGCGCCGTGATTCGGATAAGGAATTACCAAATACCAACGTCGTTGAAGTGTTAGATGTGAGAAGAATGTTCAATTAACTTTGGCTGCGATTGCGTCATTATTTTATAGCAAACTTTCCGGCCCTATCTCTACACGAAATGAAATTGTAGGTACTTTAGGTACCTACATATTTGTGTATTTAGCGCCTACTGAAATGGCAACGGCAACTATTTTGTATTTCGAAGCAGTTTGTTTGTACTTTGCATAATCAAAGAGTAAGTGTTGTTTTGAACTTTAAACTAAATTTTCAAGTTGAAACAATGATAAACACCAGCCTTAGTTTAGATGAATGAGATACCTTTTAGGCAGCTTTTTATCCAGGTTTTTTTTCTGTGGATAACGGGAAAACCGCAAATGTGTCAGTAACAAATTAACAATCATAAAGCTCAATTTTAATTTTACTATGTTTTCACAACAATGTTTCTAAGAATGATGATACATCTACAACGGTATCTATTGAATAATTATAATATGACAAATAAAAAACATGCATAATACATCAGTACAATAAGGCTCTTATCTGATTGAAATGAAACCTAATCTTGTCACCCAAATTATTTTTAGCATGAATGCAAAACAGGGTTAACAATGGTAACAATGACAAAGGTAACTGACTTAGGACCCGTTTTATAAACGTGCGTAAGTTGAATGTTGTATCAAATTTCGGTAAGTTTGATCCTATTGTCAAATTTTAGTACGGAAATTTTTACAAAAAGTTTAAACTTTCCGACCCGTTTAATTTACGGACGTTTATAAAACCGGCGCATAGTAAATAAGTTAATAAGTTAAGTAGGTTCATTGGAATTTTTTGATTTTGTATCATTATTCGACCCCACCTTACCCCTTAGGATTACCCTTACCCTATTGGCTATTTTATTACCGACTGCGAAAGAAGGAGGGTAATGTTTTTCGAGAGTATGTATATTTCTTTGGCACGGCCTGTAACCTAAATGGCTTGACGGATTTTAGCATATGAGGTGTCATTAGATTCGTCTTTATTGTGGGAGTGACATAGGGTACTTTAATTTGGCGCAGTCGGGTTTTTTTTGTTCCTTTTGTAATGTATAATTATAATAATCTTGTTTAATTTTATACCTCAACTACACTGAGAAAAATAATCTTACTTTCCTTCTGAGTCTTACCTTTCAAGACCGATCCCTTCCTTATTTTACCTTAGTTTTCCTTCTAAATCACAATTCCGTCCCTTTTGACTCAGAAGGAAAACGGTATCTCGGAAGGTCTTTTTTCTCCGTGTACCCCACCAATGTCTTACCCAACGGGATAGACAATTTGGTGCTCAATTTGATATTTTCATATTTTGAAATATAAAAATGATGTCATAGAAATGAAAATTACACCATTGCACGTATGTATAAGTAAAACTTGCAATCATTGCATCAACCTTTTACAAAATTATTACCTACAATAACAGAACTGTAACCGTTGTTTTTAAATAATTTGTAATATTCATGCACCTACGTAGGTAATTACGAAATCTTTGTACTTAGCTTGATTTCTGTCGAATAATTTCCTGTGATGTCTTGCATGAATTAAAATGAATAAATAGTAAGTAAGTCCTTTATAATAGTATCGTAGATTGATATTTGAAGGAGGAGTGACAGTTTTGTGGTGTAGAAAGCTAAGAACTATGTCCTCCTTCTACAGTTGTATTCTCACTGATGAACATTTAACGTCGTAATGTCTTCGACCAGACTTCTTGATGATCTGCCCATGTCATGATGTCACCTCTATTATTGTGCTGATCTTAGGCACAGTGAAACGTGGTTGTCTAGAGTCAACACACTGTCCTTCACGGCCTTTTTTTGGTTACCTTCAGTTTATATAGGTAAAATGTTGATATTATCCTTATGGGTCTATGAGCCGTCAACGGGATAAGCACCATTGTAAATTTCAGAATAATTTCAACTTCCAATAAACAATAGATATTGGAAGTTGAAATTATTCTGTATACCTACCGGGATATACTTTTTTGTTACTATTTACAGGGTAGCGTTTGACCTCACGTCACCTGATGTTAAGTGACGATGTGGTCGATGACCTCGTACTTAACTAGACAAAATCTAAATGTTGCATTATTATGTAGGAAAAGTAATACATAACCTTCTCTACTAACTATCAAAAATACGCGGATCTACGTAGTTCATCAGGTACATGATACGATACGTATATAGGAGTGGTGGTAGCCGAACGGTTTGGCGTGCGACTTACAAGACGCCGACACCGAGTTCGAATCCTCTCGGCCTCGTACAGTCAGCAACAAAAGTAGCTGATCATTCGCGATTTTCCAAACGTGTTTCAAATCAGTAATTATTGTTGTTTTTTTACATTTTACATGTTATCATTTTGACCACAACATAACACACCTGACTTTATGTGATGATGAGGTCAAAAATTGGTGTCTAAGATGATGAGGATAATAGAAAAAAGTGTGATTATTCAGCGACCTTTGTTGTTGACTGTACCTATGACTTAATAAATTATGTGCGGATTTGCCATCGCTCAAAACGGTGAAGGAAAACATCGTGAGGAAACCGGCATGCCCAAGAACTGCAACATTTTCAAGGGCATGTGACATCTACCAACCCGCACTGGGCCAGCGTGGTAGATTATAGCCCATACTCTCTCTCTGAGAGAAGGCCAGAGTCCCAGCAGTGGGAACGTGGAAGGCTGATAATGATATAGGAGTGGTATGACCTACATACAGGTAGGTATTCGTATAGGTATAAGTGTACATTACAGTTATCAATAATATTATTACCAGAAAGCACCATATCAAAAGAATTATTTCCCCATGACAGATGTTATGTAACCAACTGACTAAGGCTCTTGTACCTACACTATACTACTTACGAGTATATCTTAAATTTTCTCGCATGAGCCATGTTCGTATTAGGTTAATATTTGATGAACTTTACCTCTATAAATATTGTAATTATTGTAACATTTTGTTACGCATCACCCTCACCGATAACCTGTTAAATTTCCATAAGTACCTACCTACCTATACGGTGAGACCAGAGCCATATGGTTCACTGAAGAGAATATTAATTAAAATGAACGTACGAAGTAAAAAAGTTTGAAAATGCTAGCTGGCAATCGAACCCGCGATAATTAGAAAAAAAATCACCCTGTATTATTACGCTATCCCATTTCCATAGCATAAGAGTTTCTTCCTTCAAAAATGTAAAAAAATGCTTTGTCCCTTAAAAAATAAGTGGTACTGGTACACACTTATCTACTTACATCATACAATCATATAGGTAGTAAGTATAACGGGTCCCCTTTTTAATGGTTTCTTCTATTCGTAATACATAGATACGATTGATACACCCTCGTGATAACCCCACTATTTGTATCGTATCGTATACCATTCTCTCCTTCTCGATACATTGTTTCTCTATGTGGTATTTGAATGGTTGAATCATTCAAATTCAAATTGAATGACGCGCACGTACGGTCAACGACAAAAGTCGCTGAACAATAATATTTCCGATTTCCTTTATCATCTTATGCACTTACCCACGACCGAGTCATCACTGACGTCAGATGCGATGTGTTGTGGTCAAACGCTACCTTGTACCTAAGTAATAAAAAAAAATGATTTAAGAGGGGGAAACTCGAGTATGACTTTTACCGCTGACTGTAACTACTGGAAGACGCTGCATTATGATACCCCATTGAGTATTAAAACCCGATGGATATCACGACCAGAGGTGAACCGAAGAATTAAGTTATTAGTAGATATCTATTCTAAACTATTTTTGTACTGCGAATACATTTTTTACTGCGTAAGTTTCCTTTGACCGCAATATCTTGAGGTTGACTATGTATAATGTAGCACGGATGCCTAGAAGGTGCCTGCGTTCACTCTTGCCTTGATGATGAGATGAGAGTCACAGGAAGCCGTTGGATGCGTTGCCATCTACTTTGAGAGGCCTATGTTTAAGCCACTTGGTCAGTCAGTCTTCCGGCTGATGATGATGATGATGATGTACCTACCTTACATGGTTTTATTCCTATACAAAGTCAAGTCATAAAGTCTGTAAGAACAACTCTGTCATAATCATAAAATAATTTTCCGACTGGTGCACCGGTGCGTATGCGCAGCGAAATGGGCGATCAGCCGCCTGTAAAGCGTGAGTTCGCGGGTTCCATTCCCGCAACAGTACCTACATAATCAAGAGTGAATTTAAAAAAACGCAAGAATTTGATCTGTGTTGTGAATCTCCGATACACGAATTAGTATCTGATGCCCTAGTTACAAGGCATCCTAGTTAGGGGTCAGAGCTATGTAGGTGTGTGATTGTGTACGTTCATAAACAATAAAAAAAATGTGCGAACGTGAAATTATTTTTAATTGTTTAATCGTACAAATATGTTTACATTTAAATTGTATTACGAAATGCTTGATTCGAGTTACTGCAGATGTTATTGGCGTGGGGAGCCGTTAGATGCAAATGGCTATTGGCTAGTAGCAGTTCATATTGTGGCGTCTGGCAGATGATGATGATGATGATGATATATCTACTGTATCTGAGAAGAGCTATTAGCTTAAAGGTTAAACCTTTCATTATAAAATTATATCATACCCTGTCATGATACAGTAGTTATTATTAATCCAATTAATTAATCCACGCCTTAGCATGTATTTAATTTAGAGATGATACATAATTTAATCCGAATTTTTAAACTTAATAACCTATCTTAGTGCCTACAATAATATTAGGTAAGTGCCTGACTACACTATACGACCCCTGAGCTGCTGTGATAAGTAGATTAGAGCACGTCTTGTTACCAAAACCAAACACATTTTATCGCTGTTATTTAATATTTTCTTAAAGTTTGAGTAACCCGCAAATAAAAGTAAACAACAAACAATAAAATTGTTTATAACTTTACATACCATCTTTCTTTGCTTCGCTACTGTTAAAATGTGAAAGTGTGTTTGTTTGTTTGTCATTCTTCATTCAAAAATTCTTAAATTTTAACGATATCCCAGGAAAAAAAAAACCTACCTACTTTCAAAGAACCGAGTAGCAAAACATAATTAGTAGAGTGTGTGTGTGTGTGTGTGTACCTTCAAAAATCTACCAAAATATTTACGTATAACAGTTAAAAAAAACTATACCAAATCCTTCTTTACATTGCGTCATCTGAGCTTCTGATTTGTGATGGATGAAATGTAGGATCAACATAATATAACGCTTTTCCTTATCTGGCGATTTATTTGAAAGTTCAAAATGTTATCAAACGGTATAGAAGTGTACAGAATTACTTAATTTTTAATGAAAACAAGTGAGTGTTGGATTCTATATACCTATAGTGTAGGGTTTCGTACTATATAATGATTATGTCGCTGTGCATAAAACATAAAATCATAATCCAAAAATCTAAGCCTAATTTTTGCCAGCGGCTTCGCTAGCGTGTTCTACAAGATTGTCACATGGGCTATATATAATATTCTTCTTTAAACTTTGTCTCCAATACACTAAGTTTATGTTATAGCATCCCCTCGTTACTTCATATTGAGCGTACCTAACCGAGACCTTTTGGAAGATTTTTTTGTACAATTTACTTTATGGCTCGCAGCAATAAATAATAAAAAGTCCTCAAAGCGTGACAAGGAGAGCGGACGAGTCAAGAGCTTAATTGTATCGTCACATGTATAAATACATAAAAAAACAACATAACTTTATAGGTCATCAACGTGAAGATTTTGTTTTTATTCCAAAACTTGTGTTTTTTGAGTGATACTGTGTAATATTGGTGGATTATATCATTAACTATTATGTGTTCGTTAATGTGTACGAGTGTGGGAAATTGTAATAAAGTTGTGAAAGTGACTTTTCTAGTTGCTCCAAAAAAGTCCGTATAAGGTTTTAGTAAAGTGTTACTACTTTACTTAAACACTATCCTCTTTGACCCGGCTTGATGCTGGGCTACCATCATCTTATCATCATCATCATCATAATTAATACTTGATTCTACTCTTTGAGTTAGAAATATACTTTAATTAATACTTGAAACTGGCAAATACACTAATTGTGTGACGCCATAACCAAAAAAAAGTATTAAAATTGTTAACTTCAACTCAATCAAAAAACTAAATAAATGTGACCACACACACACGGGCTGGAAGAGGCTTCAAAAATCATGAAATTTTTGTGAGGTATAATCCCAATGAACTATACGGAACCTTAATTTTGAGATCACTGTTCTTCAACGTGAGAATGCGATTAGCTGAACCCCGAGTCTTTAAGTATACATGACATAAGGCAAACTATTTCAGTTACTGTTGAGTTGCGTGAAAGTGACGGACGTGATTATAATATTCGTTTTCAGATTGAAGTGCTTATATAAGTCTATGTGAAGTGATTATTTATTCAGCTAGCGGTGAATAAAAGTTATTAGATTTTAAGCATAAGTTGCAGGTAATATCGATATACAAATATACATACTTAATTTGATAAATAACTATTTATGAATATTACTATATATATCTCTAATATTATGTGATATCTCAGCTATCAAAACTATTCTGTAGAAAGATTTATGTTTGCATCGCTTATTGCGTCAACTCGTGAACGGGTGCTGCTTGTGGGGTCTGGTCTGCTTTGGTTGTGATCCCGCAACTCGTTAATATTCATGTTCCCATATCCCAATGTGTACAACCAAACAAGAGAAATCTTCTTATTAGTAAAGCTAAATAAAAAATATCGGACTATTAGATGACAAAAAAAAAAAGCTTGGGATTTTAGTGAACTTGCTCCAATTCAATCAATTAGTAATAAGAATAAAATTGTCAATGTGATCGCGCCAAAAAAATTACCTGCCGGGCGTTTCTTGCCTGTTCTTTTGCCGGCGTAAGGAGGTTGGAACAGGCGTAGCTAGTTTTAAGTTGACGTTTTAAAGTGATCACAATGTATCCTATTGAATAAACATAATTGAATTTTGAATTTTTGAATTGGTTTTTCTTTGGTAAGGTAGAGTTAAATATTTTCATTTAATCACCGAATTCAGCTTGAAAATCAAAGTGCGCTAACATATTTCATTGAAATACTTAGATATCTTAATATTACAGCCTTCTGTATTTATTTAATTTTCAGTATAATATTTATTTTGCTGTAATTTTCACATAATATTTTCTACAAGTTCATTTAAAATTTCGCGGGCTTGACTATGTTATCTCTTTCAGGTTGAAAAACCAAAACAAATTATTTTAACCAATCAAAGCGTAGAACTCAATTACCTTCTTGTTTCCCTATTGGTCAACCGTCAGAAATTGATTGGTGGCGCCCCTCCGACTTTATAAATATCAGCGCTGTCTCGCGCCGAACCTCTTTTCCACAGTGTAATTCAAGGGGCATTTTCGGGTTATTTTAGTGAGCTAACTCTAAATTCAGGATGCCGGAGACGTCTAAAATGAATGGATACGCTAAAACAAATGGACACAGTTATGATATGGAGGATGGTTCAGTGTTTTTGTTCACATCAGAATCTGTTGGCGAGGGTCATCCAGGTTAGTTTCTTTCAATTTTACCAGTGCAGGAATTGTGCGATACGAAAAATGGCCGCCTCAAACGTGCGCAGATAGTAGACTTAGAAATCCCTGTATTCCTTCTACAGTTTACAAAGACTTGAGTAAATTTTGATGATCTACTATCTTTTATGTCAACACACATGGCTCCTGATGTAAGGGACAATGTTTTGTTACATCATGATGGCGGGAGGCGGTCACGATTGATCCACTTTTATCAAAATAGTCACAACACGTGGTTTTCACTGATGAAACCATGGCGAAACTATAGTGGTGAAGTTGCGAGGTTATCAACACGCTTCAAGGATGTTGTTTTTTTTTCAGACAAAATGTGTGATCAAATCAGCGATGCTATTCTAGATGCTCACCTGAGGCAGGATCCGAACGCCAAAGTAGCATGCGGTAAGTGCTATCAATCGATAGCCCGCGCTAATGGTGACGGGACTATGGAATTGTGAACTAACTGCGAATTATCAACAGAAACGGTGACTAAAACCGGCATGGTGCTGTTGTGCGGTGAAATCACATCAAAAGCTAATGTTGACTACCAGAAAGTTGTCAGAGATACAGTCAAGCACATTGGATATGACGACTCATCCAAAGGTACGTAACAAAATCAATGGGTTTTACCTTCTCATACCACTATAATTATTACTACACTGGCATACAGCCAGAAACAGTGTGTAGCTAGAGACAAATATTCAAAATTTTGTTATATGCTAGTGTTTAAAATGATTTCATACACTAGGTTTTGATTGGCGTACACTGAACTTGCTAGTGGCTATTGAACAGCAGAGTCCAAACATAGCCAGTGGGGTTTACCAAGACCGCGAGGAATTAGATATTGGGGCTGGAGATCAGGTACAAATTGAATTAAAGCCTGCTGCACGAATCACTGGAAAATATCAATAAAATGTGCTCTTTTACATCGGGATGTCTTACTGCATGGTATAAGATGTAGGTATAGAATAGGAATGAAAAACAATCAGTGGGCTCTCAAATCATGAAATTTATTAAATTTTAAGTTAATAATAAACACATCGAGTTGCAAAAAGTTCTGTACTCATTAGAACAATCTCATAAAGAGTTTTGGGCCAACAAGTTGTAAATACTGATAATTTAAACCCTTTTTTTGGCCAAACACCTTAGTCTTTTATGACAGATCATTCGCTGCTTTTCATGGTTCAAAACGATGGAGAAAAACATTGTAAGGGAATTGGATGTCCTAGAACAAAATTATAAAGCTTTTGTTATATTACCAACCTGCACAGAGGCAGCGTTGTCGATTATAGTCTATACTCTCTGAGAAGAAGTTTTCCAGTAGTGGGCTATTGATAAAATAGTATGGCAAATAATGCATTATCTAATTATTGAACACAATGTTTGGAACTTCTTGCAATTTGATGAAATAATCACTTGGTCCACAAAATGTTCACTTCATGACCAGATACTGATAACTAATAACAAGCATGTTGGGATCAGGATTTGATTACAAGACATGCTCCGTGATGCTTGCACTCGACCAGCAGTCACCAAACATTGCTGCTGGGGTACATGAGAACAGAATTGATGAGGAAGTTGGGGCTGGTGACCAGGTATGTCACATATTCATACCACTCCATACTATACCTACCATTAGATAGGGTAACCTTTTATTGGTACAGTACAATATAAAACCACCTCTTAATTTTAGAAGAAGCCAAGGTTATGTTGCTATCGTCATCATTTTGTCTTACATAAATTACATCACCACATCTTGGATTTCCCATTAAATCATCAACAGGGTAAAATAATTTAGATCATCTTACGAAAGTTTTAGTTGGCTATTTGTGTCAGAATGTTTACAGTATTATTACTAACCCTTTGACATAGATAGGACTAATTGACACCTTTTGGCTCTTGAGATCAAGTACACAAGCAATAGGCCACTAGATGGTTTTGAAAAGTGTTATTAATGGCTTATAAATGATGCTAAATGTTATGTTGGTTATATGTACTTGTACACAACAGCTAAGTGCGAGTCGGACCATGCTGTAGGGTTAGTACAACATTCACTGTATGCCCGGTAGGTGTTTATGATTGTGTACCATACAATACATTAGTCATCTGCATAAAACTTGGTCAATTACCCGTAACTTGTGACTAAAGTACTTGTCCAGGTCAATATTTCCTTAACATTTATTCAATCAAAAATTTTAATTGTCCAAATCTATACTAATATTATAAAGCTGCAGAGTTTGTTTGTTTGTTTGTTTGTTTGAACGCGCTAATCTCAGGAACTACTGATCCGATTTGATAAAATCTTTCAGTGTTGGATAATCCATTTATCGAGGAAGGCTATATAGGTTATTTCCAAAAAATTAGAGATCCGTAAGAAAATTGCTATTTTGCAACTCAAGGTGTGAAATCGAAAACCTATTTTTGCGTGCGCTGCAAAAACTATTGACACTAGAACAAAATAATGTATTACGGGTTTGTAGGTCTCATTTAGATCTACAAAAAAGTCCGCGAGAGCATATGTCTAACTATTATAGTTATGCCACAATAAGTGATCTTTTATTTTAAAATTTAATTTTTAATGCCGCCGCTAGAAGAGGCTCTTTATTTGTATCTTGGTATTAATCCTTATCAAAATAAATTACTTCTTATTCAAAACTGCTTCAATGCCTTAATATAACTTTTTGAACCATTCAATTCGGAGGTTCCATTCGAAAAATATCACGAGTTTAAAAATGTAGTAGAAAAATAAAACCGCCGCACCGCAGCGCAGCGGGAAACACGGTGAGGTGAGGGGGGCACCGGGAGAATCTATGAAATAGGTAAAGTGCGGTCGCGGACCAGGAAGCGAGCGGTTATCTGAGCGGTTCAAACGTGGGCGTGCGGTCCATGAAAAATTCACTTAGAATTAAAATAGGATAATGGGTACCTACAGCAGGTAACGCGGTGAGGGGGCACCGAAGTGCGGGAATAATTTTGGAGTATACGGAATATATACGCATTCGCGCCTAAACTACTGAACCGATTTAAATGAAATTTGGTATAGAGATAATTTGAGCCCCGGGGAAGGGACATAGGATACTTTTTATCGCGATAAACTGTAGCCCACGCGGGTGAAGCCGCGAGGAACAGCTAGTAAGTAATAAGTTTGTATTCAAAACGTCGGCAACCATGATTGAGTACCGTGTGACGTCACTGCACCTCTTCAATATCGTAGATATAATAACTGTCAATAATAAGTTAGCAAGCAAACTGTCAAACATGACCAAACAACTTTAATAATTGTAAACAAACAGACAACAAAAATGTTTGCAGTGCAGTTGGTCTACATTAAAAATTTTTGTTGTCAAACTTGAATCATGTATACTATTTCTAAAACAGAAGCGATCTATACATACCTAAATTATGCGTATTATATACATTTTAATGAAGTACAATTTATTGGTTAGACTTAAGGAAGTAATAATCTATATTGATACATATCTTGTTAAATATATTATTGTGAATCTTCTAGAAGGAACAGTGCAGTTACTATATTATCCGTTGCAAATAACTGCAGTGATTGCTATTGTGACTCGCTCGAGATACATTGTAGACGGTTTTTTTTATACTGTAATTGAGATTTCCTTTCCTTCTTCCTTTACTGGAAATTGAATAAGTCAGTGCACATACAATTGTAAATTGACCTCGTCTAGGAATCAATTTTGTAATTGCAGTTGTACCTTACCTGACTGTACAATGTAGGCAGGTTACAGGGATCTCTCACTATTCAATAATCTCTAATATATTGGTATTTATTTAACAATCAATCAATGTGCATACAATACATATACATCTATTGCATGTACCTTACATACCTATACATTTCATCCTGTTCTTTTGTTCTTTTCTTGCTTTTACTCAGTGTGTTTATTTCCGACCAGGGTTTAATGTTCGGCTACGCGACAGATGAAACCGAGGAATGCATGCCACTGACAGTAGTGCTTGCACACCGACTGAATCAGAAAATCGCAGAGCTGCGGCGAAACGGTGAATTTTGGTGGGCGCGCCCCGACTCTAAGACACAGGTAAATTAACTGTATATTTTTTATTCAAACTCACTTGTATTTTGCTCTGTATGTACCTACTACCTACTTATGTGTTAAAACCAGTCTTTGTCTCTCAAAAGGCTGAAAAAAGGAACAATGATTTTATATTTTATATGGTGGTAGGACATTTTAGTGCTCTCCTGACTAGCTATTACCCTTCAATTAAGAATCTGATGTCAACTTACCAGTGGGTTCCGGCAGTCCCGCCTGCAAGCCAGTTCCTAAATTTCCAATCCAGGTGAAGATGATGATACCTTTGACCACATCGTCACTTAACATCAGGCGACTTGTGTGGCTAACGCCGACCTGAAATGTAGATAAAACTTGCTCACTAGAGGCACATTTTGCTTGGGGGCCGCACAGTCCCCACGCCTGTTAAGTTTGTCAAATTTACGATATCAGTTAGGGGTTAATTTTTGTAGTCTAGCCAACATTAAGCTAGATTGAAAAATCATAACCGATCTCTCTCTATCAGTAAATTCGATGTCATTTTTGCCTCAATTTAAGCCAAAATCGATTTATCTGGAATTTGACTAATCTATAGTTTATGATAAAAACCGGACTTAATCGCACTAAAAGCGAGCGTTGATGTTGCATTCGTAACGAGACAGGTTTCTTATAAATAGTATATGGACACATCTTCCTAAATTTCATCTAGATCTGTTCAGCTGTTAAAGTTAACAAACAGACGGCGACAGAGTTACTTTTGCATTGATAAAATTAGTATGCATGTTTGCTTTAAAAAATCGTATATTTTGCTTATTTTTCTCGAAGCATAAGTTGCTGAGCTACTCGTATTATTTTTTTGCTTCTCTCCAAACTGCCAACATATTAGGTTACTCACTGTCGTCATTGCCGCCGTCAGCTCTATTGAGTTGTGTGGCGACAGAGTGATAAAGCGACACCGGTGTCAAGTGATATTCGAGATCAATTTGTACTGGAGACAGACTGCCACACAATGAATGTCCAATAAACGACTTTTATGCTTTGTTTGCTTTCAAATGATCAAACAAAGCTCAGTTTCAGAGGTGTTGTAATGAACTGTGGAGTCTAATGAGATTAGGAGTTTAGTTTTTAGATGTGATCAAGTTACATGTAACTTGATCACATCTAAAAGCTAAACTACCTGCAGGTAGTAAGATGTACTGTGCAGTGTGCTTAGTGATGGTTACCTGATAACTAATTATGTATCATACCAAAACATATTAGGTATTAAATTAACGCACTATTACATTTAGCCATCCATCATCATTATCATCATCAGCCTGTATCAGTCCACTGCTGGACATAGGCCTCTCCCATGATACGCCACTGAGCCCGGTCTTCGACTTTTATCATCCAACCACTGCCAGCCAGTGCGGCGCAAGTCGTCGCTCCACCTTGTCGCAGGGCGTCCTACACTAAGTTTGACAAGTCGCGGTCTCCACTCAAGAACGCGTCTATCCCAACGGTTGTCGTTTCTGCAGCTAGCATTTAACCATAACTAAACGATATTGAAACCCCAGAAATAAAATGAATTATTTCATACAAATTGACTTAAATCAAATTAATGATGATACCAACTTTAGTTTTTTACTTATCTCTAGTAATTATGACTGACAACCCGATTAAAGAAGATTCTGCGCATACTTCCTTGACATGATAAACCGCGTCACAATCTCACAAGAATTCATGAAACAACATGTTACTTTTATCTGAACCATTTGAGGTCAAAGTTACTTATATTTGTAGATATGTGCAGAATGTGTATTTATTGTGCCAATAATGTTTAAGCATCGCATGTTCTTTAAGGAAAATGTTCATTAAGTTTATCTCCATTGCTAGGATGAAAAGAGCATGGTTCAGAAAGTAAGAAACTTCATATGTATATACAATGACACGAAAACACTCGCCAAAGAAAACACACACTCAAGACTTTTTGATAACTCAAAAGTCCATAAAAACTAAATATTATTAGTAAAACAAATATCTGACTATTTAGACGAAAAAAGCTTTGGACTGTAGTGAAATTGCTCCAATTCAATTAGTAATAAGAATTGAAAATGCGTTCGTCTAATAAATTATCTAGCCGTTGCTTGCCTATTCTTTTGCCAGCGTAAGGAGGTTGGAACAGGCGGAGGTAGTTTGAAGTTTGACGTTTTAAGGGGATCAGACTGATTGCCCTGTACGGGGTTGGCGCCTAATTTTGAATTTGTCTCTCACGGACGCGGAGTAACAACAGGATGTTTTATTTTCAGGTGACCTGTGAATACACTTTCGCGGGTGGCGCAACCGTCCCTCAGAGAGTGCACACAGTCGTCGTATCCCTCCAGCACTCTGAAAAGGTATTGTTAAAATCTATATACGTCAAGTTGCATGAACCCAAATAAACCACTGTTGAAAGTTAATTGATTATCGCCCTATTTGGAATACCACTCGAGAGGTACCGGCAAGAAAGTACGGGCTTTATTACAAATACTAGCTTTGACCGCGGCTCTGCCTGAAAAGTAATGAGAATCCCTCGTGACTTCGTATGTGGTATCTCAGCACTAACCGACGAGATAGACCTCAGTTTCATGTTGATGCTTGCTATCGAACTTCCAACGTCAGTGTTCACAATTAATCCATTAGTTTCCGGCTCGGTACTTAAATAACAAGAAAAAGAAATCAATACCATAGTTTTGTGTTCAGTGAACTTAGTCGAACGCAGTTAGTTTAAAAATATTTTGAATGTACAGAAATGGCTTAGCTACAGTAAACCGTACGATATTTGATTCCGCGATTAGTTCTACATGCGAAACCGCACGTGTAGAAAATGCGTGCGAATCGCATATTATGTACGTGACGTAAAACAATACAATAGTTGGACAAAAGTAATAGAAAACTGCCCTAAGCGTCTCCTGTAGATTATTATTTTGGATAAACATAATATAGTTTAAGTTGTTTTACCGAATACGATTACTGTTACAGTTATTATCCTTAGAAATAACTATGAAAAAAAGAATACGAAATCTTTAAAAAAAAATGATATAAAACATCCTCTCACCTCAAACGCATATTCCGTCTCCGTTTTGTCGTGGGTAATAAATTTTTAAATTGAGCCATGTCATTGTGTACTTCGAAGATGTTTATAAAAAAAACAAATCACGATCGTGACAATCATTTAACGCAGTTTCTCAAGTTGCGATTAAAATAATTTCATCAGACTTAAATGTTATGATGACGTAAATGAAACAGCTAATCTAATTATCCAAGAAAGTGTTGATTTGACGTGTCCGTGTGCGGCGTAGAATGCTTCATTGCGTGTTTCTACTGACACGTGGTTGATAACGAGTTTAGTTATGACCTGTCGCGTTGGGGCTGCAGTTTGGGTTCATTTCAGTGACCGATGGCGCAAGCTCGTGGCTAGCGTCTACTTTCTTTACTTTCTCTACTTTCTCTCTTTCTCTACTTCTAAATGACCTACGAGAGACATTTAATAACTTTAAAAAAGGCATAGGTTCGGTAGGTACTAACAAGGCTTAAGACGCACCAAAAAGGGGTGCATTCCCAAATGCGCTTTGAGCCATCAATAAGCGCGCTCAAAAACCATCAGAAGTGTACTGACAACAGTACTCAAAATCCATCCGATCCGAAATCAAACTATACATATAACGCTCATGGTTCCAAAATAGGACAGATTAATATTGTTACTACAAAATTCATATCAGAACGGCCTTTCTGTTACTTCCAATCGTGAACTTTAAAAGCTAATCGAATTGTACCCAAGATTTCGTGTAATCTAATTCCATAGTTAATGTGGTCCGACGACCTGTGCTTTATTGCGGAAATCCCGAGAGCGGTTCTTTATATGGCGCTAATAAAATCAATAAAAAATGTAAACTATAGAGAAATACAAAATACTTGTTCGTTTCAATCTATGCTCGATTTCTTTAATAATAATCATTATGAAACGAATTTGTTATAGATTACACTGGAGACCCTTCGTGACGAAATCAGAGAGAAGGTTATCAAAGATGTAATTCCAGCTCAGTATTTTGATGAGAAAACTGTTGTACACATCAATCCTTGCGGACTCTTCATTATTGGTGGACCTCAGGTAAGGAGACCGATTCGTGTTTTTTTTAAATTCAGATCCGAAGTCTCTTACTGTCAGCTTGTTCCAGTCCTATCATAGCGTCATAACTTCTACAGTAAAGTGAATTATTTTATTGCTACCAGTCCAGTTAACTATGTGTTAATCCTGCTCCTGACCAGTGATTATTTTATCGATAGCATTCCTGTGATTAATAGCTCTACCGGTAGCGAGAAATTAATTCAAGTACTATAAATGAAATGTTTGTTTACATTTTCTAAAACTACACTAAATTTGACTAAAACTAATGCTGTCCTTTTTTAAAACTTTTATTAGCTTCACTTGTAACTAATAATGTAATGAAATCTTAGAAATCAATTTTCACCTACTTCTAATTTACTTGAGTAGTCAGACAGCGACAACAATACTTTTGGACCTAAATTAGTTCAGTTTTAGAAAATGTACAACAGACTTGACGTCAATCATTAAATTTAACAAAATGAAATATGATAAAGTTACTTTTTGCTACAATCTTTTATTCCATGTGTACATTTATTTTGAGCAGAGCACACTTGCTCTAAAGCTTTTTGACATGAAATTTATCAAATTTTGAATTAAAATTGTCTCTCGGCACCGGTTTGATCATTAATATAACGTGTTCTATTTGTGTACAGTCGGACGCAGGGCTCACGGGTCGCAAGATCATAGTTGACACTTACGGCGGGTGGGGAGCGCACGGTGGCGGCGCTTTCTCCGGCAAGGACTTCACCAAAGTGGACCGCTCGGCTGCTTACGCCGCGCGCTGGGTCGCCAAGTCGCTCGTCAAGGCAGGCCTCTGCAGGCGCTGCATGGTCCAGGTAACTATTCCAGACAACTGCACCCTTATTACGAGTGTCATAAGCTTAACTCGCCATTGAGCATCGTAAAATATTTATATGGAAACTAGCACAGCGCTTCTAGCGCTAACTACACGTAATTAAAAATTTCATACACATTTTTTTACGATATTCAATATTCTGTTGATGAGACTGGTAATAAGGGTTACTGTTGGTACAGCAGACTACAGCTGTTCATCAAGTTTCAGTTTTTATTGTTACAAACGTTATTAAAGTGGGTATTCCATATTCATAGCGCCTGTAGAGGACGTATCTGAAAATGTTCAGGTTTCCATACAAATATCATTGGCTAACAGAAACGAGTAAGTAGCGATTGTTACTATAAAAACACGCAAAGTTAGTACTTTGTAGTAAATAGGTGCAATGGAGGCGGCTATTGGTCAAATTGACACTTAATTTGTTACTGTAACGCGACCTTATAGAAAAATGAGACACTGTTTAAAAAAAAAATCTGCCAAAAACTTGCGCTTACGATGTACTCACATTTTACTATGACGTTTGTTGACAGTATGGTGGAAGGCCAACCGATGCTTGTATGCTATACTCACCTCATAGGTTCAATCAGGAACTTCAAAGCCTCATCCCCAGTAGAATATAAATATGTACCTACGTCATGTTTTCTTTTATTTTTAGGTGGCCTACGCCATTGGAGTAGCGGAGCCGTTGTCCATCACCGTCTTTGACTACGGCACCTCGCACAAAACTCAACAGCAGCTACTGTCTATTATACAGAAGAACTTCGATCTTCGACCGGGGAAAATCGTCAAGTGAGTATGAGAACGTTATGAAATTGTTACCCACGAGCCTATTCCGCGCAGTATAGATATTTTAGTAAAACCATGCAATATCGATAGAGTAGTCGCAAATTTAATTGCAATATTAGGTAATACTGGCTGTGCACCGTGGTTTCATCCGCGTCTTCTCGCCCGCAGGTACCTTTTTCGGGATAAAAATCTCCATTCCAAATTTCACTCAAATCCGTTCAGTGGTTTTTGCGTGAAAGAGTAACAAACATCCATACATCCATAGTCCCAAACTTCACGTTTATAATATTAGTAGGATAGGATGACTATGTGACAAAAGCTTTCAAAAGTACATGTCTTAATTTTTCTGGAATGACCCATATCATACCAAACGTAAGACGTTCAGCAAATCCAAGTCGAAAAAAGGGCAAAAACAGCTGAGGTATGTTTTTTGTTTACCAAAGCCAACTATATTGAGCTAGCATTCAATACTGTTTTCCTTATGGGAATAATGCTTTCTTATGTAGTATATCGACGCATGTATCTCGTTGACTAGTGAAGGCGCCTACCATACTAACATTATTATAACCAAAAATGTTTTCTTACAATAGGGAGCTGAATCTGCGCGCGGCCATCTACCAGAAGACCAGTACTTACGGTCACTTCGGGCGGGAGGGCTTCCCCTGGGAAAACCCCAAGCCGCTCGTGGTAGAATGACTCCAGACCTGAGCTTAGAACATTGTAAATATTCCACCAGTATGTTATAACTTTTATTCTACGTGTGTCATTGTAGTGAGAGGGCCGACACCTCGCTGGCTCTCTTTAGACAATTATGGTAAACGTAATTCGAATCTCGCGCATGGAATCAGTGAAATTGTCAGACGTCGGTTGCATTTGCGAGATTCCCAGTAATGATTAAGTATTTACTAGATTTAGACATAGGTTTAACAAGGTGCCGTCATTTCTGAATTTGAGTTAGTTCAGGGGTTATTTCAGCAGTCCTATTATAAACTCACATTTTTTTAGTTTCTGATGAATTTGGATAGAGTTTATTACACTGCCTTATATTTTTAATGAGTTTGTGTCCTATATTATAATTGTAAGATGAATTTTCCAGATTTAATTGATTTTAATGTTTTATTTATTGAAAAAATCTTGAAACTTAAATGTTGGACTGCCTGCAATCTCAATGTTATTTCAATTACATGTAAGTGCTATGACAATTAAGGTAGAGTAGACTACTTCCCTGGTCGCGTCACAGTGCAGCGAATGTTCGAGACACACGCAGCGTGTCGCGAGCCTTCGCTCACTGCAAATGTAGTAGTGCAGCGTGATGAGCTGGTCATTTTATTATTGTCTTTTTGTGCTGTTCAATGTAGCTGCTTTCACTCTTTATTATGTAAGTTAAATACATTGCATGTTGTGTAAATAAGGTTCAAAAGGCAATGTCGGCTATCATCTCCCGCGTTGCACAATTTGTGTTGTGTTTCCGAAAAGGAGCGACGTGGAAAAGAGCCATTTTGAAAACACACCGACAAATCCAGGGCAGTAGTGCACTGTGCATTTATATAAAGTAATTGTGATCCTACAAGTAAGTTAAATGAAAAGATGCCTACGTTGCCTATACATAGGTACATTTTAGAATGAGAATTTTAAGTATGACGTAGGTTGGTTAGTGAGTACGTATCTTATTGTGATTATATTTTTCGATCTATTTCAATTTCGACCTGTTAATGTTTCTGATTAACTTCTGTGGATTATCGATTATGGAATTTCAAACTAATAAATAATGTTTTCCGGTACATTTCGGAATGAAAATATGTTTTATTTTATTATGTTTACCAAACAAATAATCACAATTAGGAAGATGATAGCCACGAAGCGACTAGTCTTCGCGCCGCTTGCTGCACATTTGTCATCCTGATGGTATCAGTGGTCATCCAGCCTTGCATGTCGAAGCAGTGCGAAGCTCTGTTCACAGAAAATAATATGTTTAATAGGAAGTACAATTAGTCTAGTTTTAGTAGAGTGCTGTTTTTTCTAAAAACTATCATAAGATTCTACTAATTTGTAAGTATACTGAAAGTTAAGTTTATTTTTTAGCTACATATACTAATTTCATTCACAGATATTTTCGCGTACACTGGGCATGACCATTAATTTGATAGTGATAAACTTAGTTTGATAACTCGAGCAAAATAGCTATTTAAGCGATGCAGTTATGCACCTTGAACTCCAAGTTAAACTGAATCGCTTAAATTAATTAATAACAATAATAGATTAAAACTATCACATGTGATGTGAAGTGTTAAAGATCAATACAACACGATAAACGTCTCAAAATAACAACGATATGACAGATGTTTGTGTCCAGAATACCTTCAATATCAATGCATTCCATTTAGTTTTAAAACAAAAAATAATGGTTTACATAATAGCAGGCATTAATTGAACTCGGAATCCTTGCATCATAGATAACTTGTCGGCAACGAGTTGATGCGACACGCAATATGTGTGATAAGTTGTATCGTCTGTTACCAATCAAGCGTAGTTTGAGTCGATACGCACGCGCACGGTATGAGGGCACGGTACCTACAGTAACCGATAAGATATATGGTACATCATACATTAAATGGAGTAATTTCATGATGCTGGGAACTTGTCAGTTTCCCTTCCCTGTCTAGTTCATTAGTTGAACATTCATTACTTTCATTAGTCAATGACATGTCATCATTTTGAACATGTACCAATGTTGGAGATTTACATTACATTTAATATCTCAAGGTGACTAGCGCAGTGCTTTGTGACGCAGGATTTGAAGCGTGACGCTTTACAATCAGGTGAACGACTTGTTCGTCTGGTCAAACGGTAGCATACAAAAAATGTGACGCACTTTGCCTACCACCATCATGTCATAGTGTGCCCTAGTATACTTTTGTAGAGGTATCTATACCCACCTACCTATCTACCGTAGGTACTTTACCGTGACACAGTGGTGAAATGCATTGTCACAACTTCAAACCGTTGTAGCGTTCCTAACCTACACTACATCACGTACCACGCACCCACCATTTCAGTGCCTACCCTATTGGCTCTATACTAACCATTGTTTATTATAATACGCTACGGTCAAGCAGTCTCGCGTTAGCATCCGCACACTTCCATTATGAATACTCATTTTCATTATGTACTAAGAACCTCCACTAATGTGAAGGTCCTTAATTGGTGACCCCGACGCGAAACGTAAACACCACGAATGGTGTATATCCGTTAAAAAATTATAGTACCTACCTAGGAACAGTGTATGTAGGCGAGGTCTCTTTTAGGTCTCGATCGTGGACCCCGAGCGCGTGCCACGGGTCGATCGCGCCGTGGATGTTAATGGTATTGTTAACATTCGGATGTAGCCCCCCGAAGATTAAGTTCACGCGCTCGACCGCGTCATACACGAATTTCTGGTCAAACCTAGAACACAAAAACAAACAATAATTTAGTTAGGAATTGCGCGAGCTCCACGTGGACGTCTGGCAGGAGGTGACGCAGGACAAACCGAAGTGCCGTCTCTTATTGTCGAAGGCCAAGATGGGTTGTTGTGCCATCGCAGTTACTTAGTTAAGTTAGGTAAATTTATGTAGGTATACGATAAATACATAATATGTAGTTTATGTAGTTCCCGGGAAATTCATTGAAAACATCAAAGCATTCCGACATCTTGAAGCAAAGGTGATAGGTGCTTTTACTTTAATAGTAACCATGTCGGACACAATTCTGCTGCTACGTAGTATGGTGGTACCTCCCCGGACGACACGAGAAAATAAATCACAAACTAATTAGCTATTTAAGAGACCTTTGCTAAACAAGCTTGGGATACGGGGTAGTAGTTATCTGTTAATCTATTTATCAATGGGCTACTAACTTTTCATCGAATATCCTCTTGCACAGATCTACATAGAACTCGACGCTGAGCCACTTCAACTGATCGAATACTGTGCCAATACGAGGCGCAGTCTGGTAGTACCCGTACTCGGTACAAGTCTGGTAGTACCATGCGCGGGCTGAAATAAAACAAAAACTAATAAATAATTTGTAGATCAAAAAGTAAAATTTAAAATATCCGTTAGTCAAAGAACACTCGATCAAGATATATTTCATATAAAAAAAACTATATCAAAGTCTGTTCATCCGTTTGGAGCTACGATGCCATAGACAGATACCCAGATGCACGCACGTTAAACTTTAAACAAACCCCTCTACGTCGGGGGTCGAAAATACTTAGTTTTCTTTACAACATGGCTTCTGTGGAGAACGAGATTCTAGAAATCGGGTTTCATCATGTTTTTTAGCACGTATTTAAACTCATTTAAAAGATTCTAGTCAATTAACTATAATACGAGGCTTGTTTTTAAAATATTTAATGTCTCTAAACTCTAAGGTAGGCGAAAGGTAAATAAATATTAGCAGATAGGTATCCTTCGCATTCTAGAGACACTTCTGGGCTGGGTAGTACTTATTACACATTGGTACTTACAGATGGATGGAATTGTTGAAGAATATAACGCCACATAGCTTTCGTAGTCTATCGACCAACAACTCTGCAGATTACGTATTGCAGCTATATATCCACCTATCTTATCCATTGAAGTAAATCCTGGAAAGTTAAATGAAAATTTAGCAACCGATCCGTAGTCACTAATTTGCCACACTGGTTCAGCCTTGCGCACAGTATGGGCGGGCCGCACCGCAAAATGTCATGCATCTCTGTCATTCTTTTATTGTTTGAAAGAGATGTGCCGCAGCGCCCGCAGCGCGCCCTCATGGGCGTGAGTCGTAGCTTTCCATGATTACGACGCGGTAGCCGAGTTGGTAGTGTCCCTGCCTGCGAAGCTAGCAGTCCCGGGTTCGAATCCCGGTAAGGGCAAATATATGTGTGATGAGCATGAATATTTGTTCCTGAGTCTTGGATATTTCTATCTATATATTTATTCATTTCTCTATATAAGTATGTATATCGTTGTCTAGTACCCATAACACAAGTTTCGAGCTTAATTTGGGGCTAGGTCAATTTGTGTGCAATTGTCCCCGATATTTATTATATTTATTTATTACCAAAAGCAAAAACGCGAATAAAATAAAATAAATATTCTCTCTCTTTACCATGCCCAACATCGCTACGTCCGATTTGACAGTCACAGCAGCAGTTTTTTTAATGATTTCTGTAAATACTAACTGTTCCCCGCGGTCTCACCCGAGTGGGCTACAGTATTCTATGTCCTTCCTCAGGTTTCAAACTACCTCCGTACCAAATTTCATTTAAATCGGTACAGTAGTTTAGGCGTGAAAGCGAAACAGACAGAAAGAGTTACTTTCGCATTTATAATATTAAAGTAGGGATTGGGGACTAGTAGGGACTGCAGACTGCAGAGGACTAGAATGACGTGTGGAATGAGGAGGCCTGTAGGACTGTAGGTACCCTTGTACTAAACAGCCGTTGGAAACTGGATGAATAGAATAATTTTGTGTGGAGTTTTTACAGATTAAAAAAGTACATTAGTTACCATAAGTATTATCAGCGAAGTTATTGCAAATATTCAACAGCGAGCCCGGCCGGGCGGTTTGGACGGACGTCGAGAAGGTCCAACTGATCAGCCCGGAAAAGTACCCCAAGTCGAAGCGATTGTCGTAATCCAAAGGATGGCATAGCCTGAAAGTAGATTTAGGTCAAATGTGATTCTGCTATGCGAGGTGAGTCTATGAATTATTTTATTAGGTAGCATCTACTAAATTAATTCAAAGGGTTAGGATATCTACTTTTTAAATAGCTGTATACATTTGAAATTGGAATTCCTAACCAAAGAGGAGATATTCGAGATCAAACTGGCCAGTACGACAAAACGCCAATTTCATGTGTAAGGACCTATTATTAGTAGGGATGTATTACACTAACCGGTAAGACTGTTCCAAACTCCGTCGTCCTGGCTCCGAGTTCATAGCTGCGATAGTGTCTGCTATGCCTTGCCTTATTGTCGCTATGCACTGCTCTCCACCTTCAGATAAGAAAGCTTCGTGGACCACTTCCAAGTATCCTGAAATGTTATCAGGATAATGAGTAAGACATGTTTTAGATATAAGTATAATATATGTGGTAGGAGGAAATGACAGCTCTCACCCCTATGACGAGTTTCAAAAGCTGTTCTCTCTATTAAAGTAAACCAGCATAAGTAGAGCCCCTAGCGGTAACTACTGATTACACGTCACTTACATTTTCATATACCTACTATAAGTAAATAATCGATATGTCGAGTCAGTTGATGAAACTCGTAATACCAGATCATGTCCGAGAAATATTTAATTAGGTATTTTATTTTACTTCTTACAAGGTAGCGTTTGACTACAAGGCACCTGATGTTAAGTGACGATGTGGTCGAAGCTGGCGATTAGGAACTGGCTCTCAAGTGGGGCTGCCACAACATACAGATAAGTGCATGGCGGCAGATTCTTAATTTAAGGATGATGGCTAGCCAGGCGAGCACTAGAAAATACCCTATTATCAAGCTCAGCTTTCGACCCGTTTTTTACCGAAAGCTCAATATCGTTGCAGATTCGAATCCTCGACCTACGGATCGATAGCTGACGTCACTACCACTGAGTCATCATCGCTTTAAAAAATGTCTACCAAAGTACCTGTCAGAAATATACAGTTTTTGTACTTGTATTTGTTGTGTGATACTAAAGTTTAGCGGTGGGCGATTTATGAAGATATCTCGACATTATCTCCATTACAGTCATTACTAATTAGATTACCAACTAATTTCATGATCGATCTGTTGTTCACATCAGTGTTAGTAATTGTCTCGATTATGACAATCCCTACTAATCCCTACTTCCCTACTTAATATTATAAATGCGAAAGTAACTCTGTCTATCTGTCTTGCTTTCACGCCTGAACTTCAGAACCAATTTAAATGAAATTTGGTACGGTACTTTGGTATGGTAATTTGGTACATAGGATACTTTTATCGTGATAAACTGTAGTCCACGCGGGTGAAACCGCGGGGAACAGCTAGTAATACATACTTACGGCTGTTCCCAATAACCGATCTATCCACGGTTTGTTCTACTGGAGATAGAAATGTGACATAAGCTCCATAGAAGTAATGTCAAATTTCTATCTCTAGTATAGTATAAAAACCGTGGATAGATCGGTTATTGGGAACGGCCATAAGTCATGATCGGACACTTTCACCAACATATATCCCCGGACTAATACCCACCAGTAAAATCAACTTCTCCCAAAATAGGCCCGCTTGATGCGACTGCGCCAACCGCCAAGTGTGGGTACCGCTGCTTGAACCAAAGCGCCATATTGGCAGCATACGATCCTCCGTACAATATTATCTTGCTCTCAGCGAAACGGGGCACTTTCTTTATCTCATTTATGAAGTGCGCAAGATCGGCCAAGGCTTGGTCTACGTTCAGGAAGCGTAGATTTTCGGTGGTGAAGTTTCTGAAAGTGTAGTGTATTTTTTGAAGTAAGTTGGGTTACTATATCAATTTTTCAATTTTAAAAATGAGGTATCTTTGTATTTTGAGGAAGGGCTAGTCAGGTGATCACTAAAAAATGATCCACGAAGCTATGGTTCCATCACGGCGATCAAGCTTATCTCAGGATTCGAGCCCACAACCCACGACCAAGCAATATAACAAATGGATAGTTACGTAGATGCCTACTATTCATTTTTAGAAATAAGTCGACCTTAAAAATAGAATATTAGTTAGCTAAACACTTACGAATAAGGCAGCGTCTGCCCATAGTATCTGTGCTCGGTATAGATCTGATACCCGTGGTTCTCTCTCGCCATCTCAAACATGTTGCCACCTAGCAGCCAGCCGGAAGCGATGGCCCACTCGCCACCGATGAGGATGAAGATGGGAGAGCCGACCCCTCCGAAGAACTGCTCATTGAACATGAAACGCTGGAACAGATAACGCGTTTACTTGTAGAATTTGACAAGGTACACGGAGAAAAAAGACCTTCCGAAATCAATTTTCCTTTTGAGTCAAAAGAGAAGGACTTTTGAGTCAGAAGGACTGCTAAGGCAAAATAAGGAAGGAAAGGTTACATTTTGGAAGGAATCGGCCTTGGAAGGTAAGACTCAGAAGGCAAGTCAGGTTTTTTTCTCAGTTAAACTGCAATAAGAAGATAGGTACTTAGTTATGCTAAGATGTAATATGAATGCGAAAGAAACTCTCTAACCCTCTGTCTGTTTACCTTTTCACCCCAATACAATCACTTAAAAACAGCTGAAAATACCTCGGTGTATGGTATAGATATGGAAACAGTTTGAACGCTGGGAAGACGTAGGAGGTACCTTAGCTACTCTATAACACGATAAAATTGACTCCACGTGAGTGAAACACGTAGGTACAGCTAGTCAGTTCTTTATAGTACCTACATACAGGCCATATAGCTATAATCACTTTGCTTACGTGTTGAAATCTTTCATGAAAGTGCCTATGGAATCTAACCTAATCGCTTCCATAATTTTGTGATGTAGGTACGACACATGTTTTTGTAGATTTCACAGACTCAATAAAAAGTTGCTGTCGATCAAATTCACTAGCGATATTATCTGGCCCAACAAAAGACTTTTAACTTAAATTGGATGGAGATTGGAGGTTTTTTTCCGATGAGCTCAATTACGGGCGTACCATAAGAAAAGTGTCAGTATTCTGTGGGTCGAAGTGATCAACCGGCATGGGCATCCAGCTCAGGAAGACGTTTCTCTCGTTTGGTTCCTGGCTCGGCGGTGGAGGCATTTCCACCCGAAGTGGGGGCTCTATCAAGCGCGGTTCTATTGCCCATGATAGAGGGACACATGCTAATAGTAGAAGGAGCATCTGAAACAAAAACCAGGTGTATGAGCGTTTGCAAAAGATTTGAACGGTATCCCACGGTCCCACCCCTATCTCCGGTAGGGGAGACCGAGGAGAGTTGTGACAGAGGTGAGTTGTGACAAACACGATTTCTCCGAGCCTATTATAGGTAGTGAGCTGGCAATACCGCATGCAAGACGCTTTCGATACGCACTACTCGACTCAGTACTTGCCGGTGACACACTAGTCGCTGTTGCGTAAATATGACGACTGTGTGCAAAAAAAATGAAAAAGTAAGTTTTTCTTCAAAATTTCAATTGGATTTATAACATTTCTTATTATATGTGCTTTGCTTTCTTATTTTTTCTTAAGTTGTATGGTTATTCAACTCTCAAAACATTGCAACAATTTTTTGTGTGCGCATCACGATTAAAAAATATGAATTATTATTCAGATCAAGTCGTCATTTGAAACACCTAGGCGAGTTGTGACAGCCTGTCACAACTCTCCTATATTACTACATTTATAACCTTGGCTACTTCCATAAAGTTTTTTAATAATTTTTGATTTTTGTTTATGTCTTAGTCGGTAGGTATATAATGGTATACTGCATGCTGAATGGCTCATTTTGGTTTCAGAATGCCTAATAACTATACACGGAAAACTGGTGGAAGAATTCCGACTATTTTTACAGAAGAAGAGGAGAATATTAAGCGACTATTTGCTAACATGTGCAGCATCGAATTATGGTCTGACAACGAAAGAAACTAGAGTCATTGCATATAAGTTAGCCAAAAAATATAATAAAAAAGTTCCAGAGTAAAAATCCATATAATAATGATTGATCTCAAAGCGACGCCATATTTGGCTTATTAAAACTATAACTACTTATTATGAGAATGATAATATGTTAATTTTATTGATATTTAAGCATAATAAAAGTACATTTTCCTAAAAAAAAATGTTTGATTCATTAATATTAAGTGTCATGATATTTTTTATATCAATTGTAATGCTGTCACAACTTACCTCGGTGCCTGTCACAACTTTCCTCGGTAGTAGGAGAGTTGTGACAGGGGGAGTGTTCTTTAATTTTGTCGATTTTCTCAGAAACCATAATACTTAAATTAGTTTTGGTGATTGATTTGAAAACAGAAGGAATGCCGCTAAATTAATCACATGGGTTGAAAACTGTAAAATGTTTCTTGAGTGAAATATGGCCCTAAAAGTAAAAACTGTCACAACTCTCCTAGGTCTCCCCTACATCGCTACTAATATTATAAATGCGAAATTAACTCTTTCTGTCTGTTACGCTTTCACGTCTAAACTACTGACCCGATTTAAATGAAATTTGGTACAGAGATAGTCTAGAGCCTGAGAAAGAACATATACTACTTTTTATCGCGATAAACCACGCCACGGTGTAGCTCACGCGGGTGAACCCGCGGGGAATACCTAGTTTTATATACGCTTCCAATTTTGTAGAAATAGTATTATGGTCTGTAGACGGAAAGTATCACCAGTTTACCAACAGTTTGGTCTCTTCTAGGCTTTTTGTCACTGTTAACGCTAAGAGAAGGCATAACAAAGTGTCAGGGGTTTCAAGAGATTAGATACTTTTTCGAAAAATTTGGAATTCTACAAACACCGAAATTGGACGTGTGCTTTTCCACTCCGTGTGCTGGAACTGTTATCCTCAGACACAGCAGTAGGTATATCCTGTACAGAAATTAGAAACTGACGCATTAAGGCGATGACCCACAGATTAAGTATCATCTCTTATAAACTGTAGAGTAGGAAACGCAGACATTTGCAAACAAGTAGTAAACCAGAGTATGTACAAGAACTTACTCGTAAATACAAAGTAAAAAGAGCATCGGAATACCGAATAGGTACCATTCGTTCAAGACCTACGATGTCAGAGACAAACATAGGCTTCAAAAACACTACATTCGTTTAAAATAAGGTAAAGCTTTTTCAAATAAATATATGTGAAATACCTACTTACCATAACATTTTATTAGGATCTTCTGCTTTCAATTTGTATTACTAACCACTAACACATTTTTACGATAATAATATTGATAAACGAATAAGGACTCCCGTTATCAATATTGATTAAGGAATTTAAATCGACGTCTGATTATAGAGTAATAAAAATTCAGAGGTAGAGCTCTTTGCTTTTAAACGAAAAGGCATAAACTGTAAATTTCATACCTACTAATACCTACAGTACTACAAGCTGTGTGGATGCAATTTCAACTTGGTCGTTGTTGCTGCCTTTTCTGTTACAGTTACACAAATAAATTCTCGGCTGTACCTAATGTTGTCCATAAAGTAACCAACAAGTAGGTTAAAATTGACTGCTGAGTGTTGATTACATTTTTAGTTAGTAAGTACTTTACAAGTGAATCTAATAAAAGTGTTTTGAAAAGAGCAAAAATGGAGAATTACCGAGAGAACTTTTCACAATATCGTTTTTAGTAGACACATTAGTCGTTTCTTCTACGATATTGAACATCAGTACCTGATCGCTAGTTTAATGGGCGTTAGTTATATAATTGCGCTCTCAAAGGTAAGCGTTTTTGCAACATTTCACTTTTACCGTTCCAAAGGGGTAAAACGGGGCCCTATTACTAAGACTCCGCTGTCCGTCTGTCTGTCCGTCTGTCACCAGGCTGTAGTGTAATAGTATATAGGTATCTCATGAACCGTGATAGTTTGACTGTTGAAATTTTCACCGACCGACGTGATCACTCTCTACACGCGTGATGTAGGTGAGCTGGATTGGGACCATTCTCAAGGCTGCCGGAACACACCGATAGGTTCTTGGCGCCAGGGTGGTTGGTAGCTAACCAGGCGAGCATTATAAATTGCCCCACCACCAAACAATGGTTCTATCACAATCACAATCTTTTCCTACAACGAAAGCTCAAGCTCATTATAGGATTCGAACCCACGACCTACGGGTCGCAAGCCAACGCCACTACCACTGAGCTATCATCGCTTCAAAAATAATTGTTGTTTCTGATATTGTAACTACTCTGTAATTCTTGCAGCGCGTAAGATTTAATATTATCTTAATTTTAAGCTATCTTTTACATTATTATCAATGTGTTTGTATTAAGATTAGTCGGTTTACTAGGATAATAAATCAAACAAATAATTTATATCTAGGAAAGGTATGAAAAAGTTTCAACTGTGATTTAGTTCCTAGCCGCACTGAGCCAGCGTTGCAGCATAAGGCCCATACCCCATACTCTCTCCAAGACGAGAGGCTTGTGTTTCAGAGTTCTAGCAGTATGGTAATAAAGCAGTGACATTGCAATAATAACAATTCCTTAGTTTTAGTAGGTATCGGCTATGACGATGAAAGTAATTTGATTCTATGCTTAGGTACCTACATTTCAAATTAACTGGCTTACAAAAAGAACTTTCGAATGGGTTCAGATTTGCATGGGTAAAAGATGTTAAAAGAAGCAAAGAGTCCAATTATGATGAATAAAATAAGGCTATATCAAACATCCAAGATCAGAACAAACTTACGGCCCGGGTTTTAAAAACTCATCTTGCAGGGGACAGAAGACCTCATGACGATCGAGATGTAAAGAAAACGTTAATAAATTAGCTAAAAATAATTAACGCAGTGTTTTCAATAAACAGCCTTATTGTCCTCTGGGTCATGCAATTTTTCTATTAAATTCATTATGATTAATTTATTTCAAAACACGGTACTAATCAGCTAGGTCCCTGAACGAGGCAGTCTAAATTATTGTGATGTTATGATATGTTTAAAATTAAATACCCGGTAAAATGTATAGCGATGATAGCTCAGTGGTAGTGACGTCGGCTCGCGATCCGTAGGACGTGGGTTCGAATCCTACAATGAGCTTGAGCTTTCGGTGAAGGAAAACATTGTGATGAAACCATAGCTTGGTGGTAGGGTATTTTCTAGTACTCGCCTGGCTAGCTACCACCCTCTTGTTAAGAATCTGTCGCCAAGCACTTATCGATGTGTTCCGGCAGCCTCACTTGAGAGCCAGTTCCCACTCCAGGTGTAGCGTGGCGAAATGTTCGACCACACTTTACATCAGGTGACTTGTGGTCAAACGCTACCCTCTAAATAGCTTAAAAAAGTAATCTTCTTAGAATATACTTATGATTTTGTGCAATTTTCTTTTTTCCTGATTAAAATTAGGACTTTGGGGTTTTACCGCACAGCACACGCAATATTAGGTATCTAACAATAGGTACCTACTGGGTATTTGTATAAGGGAATCATTCAAATGTTTGGCCATTTAAACCCTAAAGAGCTGATATGCAATTTATGATCAGCAAAAAATCAAAACCAGAAAACGGCTCAAGCAATATGTTTCTTTTGTTTGCCTCAGTACTAACACGGTTTAGAAAAAAACTCATAGAAACAGACGAAAAATCGATGTTTAGTAGGTATAGGAGTTTTGATTTGGCAATATTGTCGATTGAATTGGAGTTGGAAGGTTGTCATCTAAGTAGTACCTAATTAATAACATTAGCAAAAGTTGGTGATTAACAATATTTATTTCTAACTAAAAACAGGGCCTTAATACATATAAAATATTTTCTAATGTTATATGACAGAAATTTATGTTATATATATTTCATTGCATAATTTACTACGTATTTTTAGCATCCGCTGCCATACATTCGACTGCAATCAGATTCGCCGCAGTCCAAATGGCCGACCGCTCCATTATCACTGTTGTATGGAGTCTCACCTAAGTAATTGCCACTGAAAGAAATTTTAAAAACTCAATTTTAGTCTGTATTATCTTCAATTACTCTTTACTATTATTTTGGCAAATAAAGTCACAGAGGAAAAATAACCATTCCTTAACGACAGTCAGTACAATTAGTAATAACTTAGCAGGAATAAAATTGTAAATGTACCATCGCTCAAAACGGTGATTTATTGAATCTATCTATGAATTACACACATTTTTAGCAAATAAAGTGTTCTATTCTATTCTAAGGAAAACATCGTGACAAAACCGGCATGTCCCAGAACCACAACATTCAAGGGCATGTGACATCTACCAAACGGCACTGGGCCAGCGTGGTAGATTACGGCTCATATACTCGCTAATTTCAGGGTTGTCATACTTACGCAGGACCATAGTTGCAGACCACGAAGAAATTATTCCAGCCGTTTTCGAAGTATTGAGAAATTCCGCAGCCCAGTCTTATCGTGTTCGACCATGCCATCTGTGGAAAAATATAATATTCGGGTTATACTCGACCAAGTTAGGTGCTGCTATCTTTGACGACGCGGTAGCCGAATTGGTAGTGACCCTGCCTACGAAGCTAGCGGTCCCGGGTTAGAATTTAGAATCCCGGTGAGGGGAAATATATGTGTGATGAGCACGAATATTTGTTCCTGAGTCTTGGATATTTCTATCTATATAAGTATTTATTTCTCTATAAAAGTATGAATATATCGTTGTCACAAGTTTCGAGCTTAATTCGGGGCTACGTCCAGGGTAGGGTATTATTTAAAATCGTTTTATTTGTATTCCAACAAGTTTTCTAGTTTCTTTTTGAATTTAGACAGTACGAGTGGCCACTTTGACAAGTTGCGCCAATTACGAAAAATTTTATAGTTTTCAAAACTTGTACTAGAGGTATTGCTGTAGCTTACTTTAGCTGTCGATAACTAAATCCAGTCATAATATGGATTATTTATTAAACCTAATTATGTAGTCACTACTAGGACACAGGCCTTTTATCAGAAAAGGAGTGCAGGCCATAATTTACCACGCTGACCTTGTGCAGGTGTCACATGCGCCCCAGAATGTAGTGGTGTTTGGCATGGCGGTTTCCTCACTATGTTTAACTTAGCCGTTTTGACCAGGGCTCTTATTGGCTATGACCATGTAAGCACGTCACGTTATCTGCGTAGAATAACCGCTAAAGCCCGTAATGACGTAACACGTTATTGACAAGGAATCTTGATGGTCATAGCGAATGGAGCTCTGTAAGGCGCACGTTTTACCGCCACTCATAAACTACTTTAATCATTTACCTGTGTATAATGGCCCACTGGCTTTTCACCGCCGAAGTCACTCGAAGATAACTTATGGTAGGTGAAATCTTTGTACTCGTCCCACCAGCTAGCCATAGCCATATCCGGGTCCAATACGTAGTTCTTGTCAGACGTGCCGTAAAAGTAAATGTTTTCACCAGTGTTGAATCTTCCCGAAGCTGGAACATCACAATATTATAAAAACTAGCTGTTCCCCGCGTGAACTACAGTTTCGCATGACATTCCCAAGGGTTTAAACTTCTAAAATACAAGTAGCCTAAATTACTCCTTACAACATCTGCGAGTGAAAGTCCCGTCAAAATCAGTCCAGTCGTTTCGGAGATGAGCCAAAACAAAGAGATAGACAAAAAATTAAGAAACTGTTTTTTTGGTGTAAGTATTTACTTTAATATGAATTTTGTGAAAGCTTTTAATTTGAAATTACAAACAAACATTTCAATTTTAATTATTTGTAAGATAATAGATGTAAGTATAGATTAGTGGTAGCTAGCCAGGCGAGTAGTACTAGAAACTACCCTACCAAGCTATATGGTTTCATCACGATGTTTTCCTTCACCGAAAGCTCAGCAAGCTCATTGTAGGATTCGAACCCACGTCCTACGGATCGCAAGCCGACGTCACTACCACTGAGCCATCATCGCTTCAAAAACCACGTAGAGAACGTAACGCGCCCGCGTTACGTGCTTAGATGGTCATAGGGAATAAGTGCCCAGGGTTACGTGAAACGCTACACTTTAGGATGTAAAGAAAGTCATCTAGCTTTATGACTCCATAGTCTTAAAAAAACTTCAGACTTTCACAATCTTTTCCAAGCCGCGCTAAGCTACCTACTAGTTATCTATCTAAATATTTATATAACTCAAAGGTGACTGACTGACATAGTGATCTATCAACGCACAGCCCAAACCACTGGACGGATCGGGCTGAAATTTGGCATGCAGATTGATTAATTCTACCCCCAAGGGGATAAAATAAGGGATGAAAGTTTGTATGAAACTTTGTCAATTTTAAACCGATCGGGCTGAGACTTTCCATGCATAAAGCTGTAGCCCACGCGGGTGAGACCGCGGGGAACAGCTAGTTTAATTATAAACGAAACTTACGGATAGTCTTATCCGGGTTATGGCCGTATTGGTTCTTGGCTGCCCATTGCGATGCCTTAGTCGCCAACTCCTCGTCCCATATCTGAAAAGTTCAAAATAAACAAATTGTACATACCTAGGCACTATTTGGCCCTTAACTAGGATTCCCCGTGCCTAAGATATCTGATACTACGCGGATCTTGGATCCATAAAAGCCAGACACAGAAAAGCAACTTGCACTTTTTTTAATGCACCAATAAATAATTAAAACGGAAGTGGAAATTGAACCCACGCTCTCACGCTTCGCAGTCGGCTGTTCGCCCATGTACGCCATATTAGTTGTCGAATGTTTGGCAATTTATGTAGATACCAATTAAAATAAAATAGACAAGTAAAAACTTTGATCTACATAAGTTCGTAGGTATATCTAATAATCTTCATGCAATGAAGAGCTAATCTTTGGTTGTGGTCTTACAGGTAAGTACCTATACCTACTCCGGAAATATAAAGCAAATTATAAGCTCTCTTGTTGTAATACTACGACCTAGATTTAAATCATTCATTTTATGTTTTTTTTTTGTTACTAAAACAACTCAACGGTTTGGAGAGAAATTTGGAACGGACGTAATTTATACCCTGTATTAACTCAGACGGAAGGTTCCTCCGGAATAGCGAGTACACCGCGGACCACAACTAGTGGTAAAATAAAGCCACAGCTAAAACAACAAGCGATGTAGGGAATTTGTCAAAAACATAGTTTGGTACTTACAATATAGTTCATTTTTGATGCAGCTGGTTGTCCGGAAACCTCTCCTTTGGCTAGATTTAAACGTCTTGAATTGTGGCCATTTACAAAACTTTTTGTTTCACTGCACGAATTGATCACTGAAATTAAATTACATGGGTGGATACAATATAATTCACAAAAAATACATTTATGAACAAAAACATATTCAAAATTTATCATTAATACATTTGTTTCAATAAAAGTAACAGATAATAGGCAAATAAAACATCTCTAATTGAAGAACATAATGTAAACGCGACAAACAAATGAAAATAACGGTATCAGGTTTAGGTACCTACCTACAACATTCACAAAGAGTTTTCTAAACTGTTGGTTACTTACGTTTGCACTGAACAATCCCCAACGCTGCGAAAATGAAAACAACGAGTACGTTCATTGTTTAGAGACCAACTACCGTTTGTAAAGTAAAGTTCAGACTGACTTCTGATACTACAACCACGCTGCTTTTACCTTTATATATATGAAAAATACAGTAGGTAAAATATCGTGTTTTACTTATGAATAACTGACAACAGGCTTTCTAGTCATTGATGTATTTATTAGGACTAGGACAAGGTTCGCTTTTCGTTGAATATTCTGTTAGTATAATCCCTATTGTACCAATGCTCTAGGGTTGTCACTAAAATTTAATTTGTGGTCGCACATTATGATTTTAATATTATATTACATCATAGATAAATACGATAACGATAACAAGATCTTGATTTTAATTGTTCTTCTCGTACAACACATATTTTGATAAGAATGTTGTCCTAAATAAATATTATTGCTCTGCAGTTAGCTATAATAAAAATAACTAACACAAATACAATTAAAAAAATTGGTATTTCTAGAATTCCTAGTTGTCTTTGTCATGTTTCACACGTAACATGGCTTATCTTTCACTACGCAGTTTCATAAATACTTAGAAAATATAAAACTATGTAGGCACCTACCTACAAAGAATATGAATCAGTGGAGCGCTTCCTTCAAGTCATTATGATAAGGGTTTACGGACATCCGGCGTAACATATCATCGTCATAGTTAGTCAAAATGGCTTACGGCGGTCACTCAAATATGCGACCGTTAGATAAAACACATATAAATGGTACTAAAATGACATATTAATATAGAGTCCATACACTTGTAATTGCAGTCTTTCAAGATGGGTGTGAAGATTCGTCGGCAACGCCCCTAGTGTGGCATTGTGTGACGGTGACCGCTTACCATTAAGCGGGGCCGTCTGCTTGTTTGCCACTCCATTACATAAAAAAGAAACTTGTAAGTAACTATTTCAAAACGTTAATACATGAATTAGGTACTTTATTTAGTCGTTTAACTATACTAATATTGTATAGGGATAATGTTAGTAGGTTTGAATGTAGAACTATATTGTGTTTTGATATTAGCTGCGCCCCGCGGTTTCACCGGCGTGGATTACACTCTATCACGATAAAAAACAGGAGAGGGCCACCCTTATTACTAGAGGTATAAAAAAATAGCATACGACCATACAAAAAATAGCATATTCTCAGACCTACTCAAATATTTCATAAAAATCGGGGCGCTTCGGAGGAGTTCGATAGCAAAATACACGAGATTTTTATCATCATCATCAGCCAGAAGTTCATTGCTGAACATAGGCCCCCCTTTGAACGCCACCATGATCGGCTGTTAGCCATTTGCATCTATCGGCTCCCTGCGACTCTTTACAATGTCGTCGGTCCACCTAGTGAGGGCCTACCTACAGAGCGTCTTCCGGTTCGTGGATTTTTATATATCAGAGATAAACCATGTGGGACGATCCGCGCAGGTGAAACTACGGGGCACAGCTAGTCGCGCAGGATCAGACTCCGAAACTGTCAACCATGCGCGTCTTTGCTTGTCTATCACCACTGCGGCACGGCTTTGAACAACCATAAACAATATAAGACGTAACAAAGCGCAGGGACTCGAGATACACGTCATGTGAAATCACATAATGGCTCAAACGTGCCCGTTTCGTCTTCAGAAAATCGTTTACATAGCGTTAGAAAACATTTTTTTGTTAGTCACATATCACTGTCATTTACGTCGCACTACGTGATGTTTTTGAGCAGAAGTTGCACGCAGCGCATTACAGATGCTTCATCAATCGTTAAGAACAAACAAATACAATACCAGCTTTTGCCCGCGTCTTCGTCCGCTTGGAATTTAGAATCAAGTATCTTCTTTTACTGTTGAAGACAAAAAAAAGAAGCGGTAAAATGGAGCATATAATTTTAATTAGAACTACAGCAATGTTTTTGTGTGATGCATGTACAAACATACAGACAGACAAAAATTCTAAAAACTGTTTTGGCTTCTGTTGCTCTAATAAAAACTCCCCCCAAATTAGTCAATATTAACAATGTACAGACATCGGCCTACAATTTTATTATATGTATAGATAGGTACTTTAGTGTCTAAACGACAATAAAAATAGCAATTAATTTTACAATGTTTTTTATTCCATTTCTTCATTACTAACAATGTATACTTATGTTACGTGTATTGGAATATTCTTTCCACAGCATAATGATTTTGTTCAAATAATTTAAAATTAAAACTACTTATAATCTACATTGCTAGCATTTCCCACACAGCTTCCAACGTGTAGTCGAGGAATTTCGACACTTCGGTGACGCAAGATGAAACATCTCCCGAGCCCCGAAAACCGCATTGAAACCTGTCGAGTAGCTATCGAGTCTACGAGTAATAAAAAAAGGAGAGAAAGAGACAAAAAATACTAAAGCCATCGGGTTTAAAAACTATTTTTCGAAAAGATCTTTTTTACAGAATTGAACACAAAGAAAATAACCAAGTCATTTTTGTTTTTGTACCCAGAAATGGTAGTGGTACAAATGATAAATAATATAAACTAAATAACTGATCACATGTCTTAAACATTATTAAACTAACTTCTTTTTTTTGGAATTTATGTTAATGAAATTTTTATTCTGGTATCTCGGCAGAATAGTTTATCAATGCTTATTTTCCTTTCATACATAATATGTAACATATAGTTTGCTTTGTTACAGTAATTCCCTTAACTAAGTTACAACGCAATCAGCACTGTAACAAATAATTTAAAGTTAAGGTCGACTAACATAATTAATTATATATTGCTGACATTGATATGAATAAATTAATCAGTCCGCAACAGGGGGTTGTTTTTCTTAGGTCTGTAGCATACTGCAATATACGATAAGTTCTGACATTTTGTGCAATAACATTTTAAACGATTCGACATGACATTATGTATTTCTCTCACGTCCTCTCCCAGTCCTACCATTATTGACGTGACAACGTCTTATAATTCGATAGAGCCGGCTGCACGCACGAAAAAACATGACTCATGCGGCGTTACCTCGCTCTGCGGCGTTACCTCGCTCTGAGGCGTTCCATGTAAGACTTGAAGTGCAAGCGAGAGCGCGGAACGAGCGACAAAGAAGCACAATCGGCCAATCGACGTTGTCACGTTCAACTATCGTCAGTAAACCGACTTTACAGACAACCAATTTTTTTTAGTGTAAACGGTATTAATTTTTTACATTTTTTCGGTTTCTTTTCTTTCCTTCTTCACATCCTACTACACTATCATTAGAAAATCCAATCTCATAGATAAATTATGCCATTTGTGTTCACTAATACAAGACAAATCACTTTATTTCTCACACGTTTTTTTTGTTATTTGTTACTTCTTGTAACCACGATGTTACATTTGTAGTCAAATTTATATTTTCGGAAAACAATAATAATTATTATAATCGATGAATAAACGTAAAGTCAATAATAACGGATTTTCTACAATTACAGTGATACGAAACAAGTGCCTAAAGTAACGTAAAATTGGTACATAAAAAATAATCTCTAACATGATTCATATCTGTTTATCTCTTAATACCTTTTATCACCCGCATCAGTTATACCTACTCGTTAAAATCTACAATTACAGCACTCACTATGTACCTATGGCCAGATTCCAATAACCACGGATGTGTCAGTTTATATACCTAAAAAACTACCAATAGTAAAGTATTAATGAAAATGACAACACTATATTGGTCGTGATATTGTAAACTTGTGATAAACCAATAGAATACGGTAATTTTATTGGAATCGGCTATTTATATACAGGATGGCGACGTGAACTGTGTCATAAGACACGAATTAATAATAAACATCAAAGAATATCTAAATCAATAAAATATCTCTAATTTCTACAACGCAGTCTCCACGTCTTTCCTCTATCTACCTAGATCAAGGGTTCTCAAACTTATCTGGTCTACTGCCCACTTTGAGAATAAATTATTTTTTAGCGCCCCTATTAAGCCTCTACACAACACCCCTATTTTTTTCTGGGTCTCTTATCGCTCCTCTTTAGGCCTGCAGCGTCCACAAGGGGGCGCTATCGCCCCCTTTGGGAAAGGCTAACCTAGCTTTTTATTTCGTGCCCATTAGGCAAAAGACTGCTCGTAAACAAGAACGAGAGTCTTGCTATCTCATTCCCACCTTCCGCGTGCTTTCCGCTCGCTAATTCCCCAAATTGCACTCGGCTGCAGTATCGTGCCATTGACCTTTAGTTACTCTCTCTGAGAAGGCCAGAGTCCCAGCAGTGGGAACGTGAAAGGCTGATGATTGACCTTTAGTTAGTCTTAGAATCAAATGAAACTAGTTTTTTTTACAAATTCAGAACGACACTGTTTTCGAATATTGCCACCGCTCACGTCACCACCTTATATGTATAATTAATCAATTATTACTTCGGTATATCGGTAAAAAAAACTAATATAGTTTGTAATTATTATAATTAGATATTATTAGCAACTAAATTGTCATCATATTGAAACCTACTTACAATTAAAATTACAAAAAAGTCTACAAATAAAACCATTTGTAGAGTAAAAAAATAATAAGGAAATATTTCCATTATCTGTAGTATTACTAGTTGTTATTAAGAGAATTGGGCTAGGTTAGTTAGTGCTCGGGCTGTCTGTGCCGCTGCCACTGTTTTCTGTATTAGCGAGTGCACTCTTTGTATTTTTACTATTTTTCTTTGCTGATTTGCTAAGCGTCGCAACCTCTTTCAATAGATTCTGTATTTTAGAGTTCATTAGATTGAAGCGCGTCTCGTTGTGCCGCTCCTTATTTTTCATATCAGTACGCAGATCCGTCGTGTTGTTGTGGTGCTGAGCTTTTAGCTCTGTTATCTGGAATTTATTTGTGTTGACTTTAGTTTTAAACTTAATGTATTTATTCCAGTGCATATATAAGAAAAAAACTTGATATGTTTGTACCCCTTACACTCATGTAAATTATTTATAGATTAAAATCCTCCAGAAAAGCCAACGGGTGACCGGCGGCTCGGTTTGCAATGACAGCATCGTGTTTTGGCGCCTTTATGTATTGTGAAAACAACACACTGTGGAGGACAGTAAGTGCCTATTTCCAACCTATGAAGCAGAGACTGAGAACACAAAATTGGCAATAACTCACCAACTTGTCTTTGGACAACAATTCAGCATCTTTCTGCTGAACCTTTTTCTGGAGACTAGCAATAGTTTCTTTGAGTTGTGTCATAGCAACTACGTGGTCGGAACTGTTGGGGTCCAATTCGCCTGGAAAGTGACGTTTCATGAGTAAATTGTTGAAACCTAAAAACGTAATAGAAAAAACCAAAATTAAACAAAAAAACTGACTCAGTGGTGTGTTGTTAGTAATCATTTGTGGTTAGTATAGTTTGGTGTTCTGTGGCTCTCTGAAGACGTTTCACCAAGTATGTTACTGAGACAAATAAAATCTAAAAATGTATATGATTGCACAAGATGTTTTTCTTTTTAGGCAACTGAGTGGACGTGACGAGGCGAGCAATTTACTTGCCTCGTGGTAAGCTTGCCCATTACAATTCAGAACCACTCAAAACTAGGTTCAAAAATCTGCGCGGCCAATACTCATGGCCCTGCTGAGTCATTAGATGTTAAATCTATTTATGTCCTGCAAATGTATTGGAAACATTGCCTTTCAATCCGATATACAGTAATGTTTGCACAATAATGCGTGGCGGTTGAAAAACTCACAAAGGTGCGATATTCCCCAGGCGGACTTGGCAGAAGAGTCCTACCGCTATTAATCAGGTAAAAGATTCGGGTAGAAGTCGATAAAAATATTTGTAACATGGTGGGAAGCGTTAAGGTGTAAACAAAAACAGGTCAAGTGCAAGTCGAACTCGCGTGGAGACTATTCTGTACTATGACATTTCCTGAAAAAACTTAGGATTGCCGTTTAAGTTTTCCTATAAACTACGAGCGAAGCCCTCATCATCAACATCCTATTACGTCCCCACTGCTGGGACTCTGGCTTTCTCTCATGCTGGGGCCACACTAAGGTCAACGTCAAAGGAAATGTCAATGCCTATCATCGGGAGAGAGAGAGAGAGAGAGAGAGTGTATGGGCCATTTACCACGCTGACCCAGTGCAAAGCCCTATCTATATTCCTAAAAATTACATATAAGCTAGCCTATTTATTTGCAAAACTAGCTAAATAAGCTGTACAACAAACAATGGTATTGCTTTGTTACTTAAAACTCATCAATACATTTTTAAACATTGCTAAAGTTCAACACAGCATGATATGGGCCACATCAACGTAAAGCTGCTAGCCTATTCCTAATAACTAACACTATGAAAATCTTTACCTTGCATAGGATTCATTTTGGACTTCTTCTCGTGTGGCTGCGAATCATTTAGAGAACCGTCACTGTTGTTCATAGATTTCATCATGTCCGATTTGCGCTTATCTTTGTGATTTCCCTTGGATCTGAAAAATATAAACGAGTTTGAATCAAAAGTGCTATACTAAACAGTTTTTCCAGAAACTGGCAAAGCCGGTGGGGTTCAGAAAAAATCAATCAAAGGTCTTGTGCAAGGGTCGATGAGACGCACTGACCTTAACAAATAAGTCTACTTTTGTCCTGTAGTTTGTGTAATCATTTTTGTTTATTTAAAAAAATAATAGATCAAAGTTTTTATTATCTTTTTTTATTCATTCTTGCTAATGTAAATGACAAGCCAGAGCGACGTTTCCGAAACTTCTTTTTTCAGTTCACACCATTAAATAATGTAAATAAGTGTGTGATGTTTGATGTATGTATGCATGTGTGCGTATATTGAGTGTAAGAGCTTTTTTCTCTCGAAATAACCTCAAACCTTGAAATATGATGTATTCCATGGACTTATGGATGAAGTCCTGTAAATTATAATGCAATCATTAATATCAAATATCTATTACATTATAATATTATTAATTTTAAACAGCCAAAAAGTGGAACTCTGCTAGCGTCTTTATTTCCCGATAAGTATAATTTGAAAACCTTCAAGAGTGAATACTAATTTTCATGCTCCATTATCGACATCCTCACCACTTACCATTAGATTGTAATGTGACCAAATTCTCGCCTATTAAAAATAAGAGAATTATCGTTATAATACACCTACTTGTGACCTCTGTGCTTGTGTTTGTCAACAGAGGACATATGCTGCTTAGTTCTGGCCAGAGCTCGCTTGAGAGACTGTGTGCACAGCCAACAGAGCAGCTTGCCATCCACCTGAAGCGTAAAATTCATGAAAAACATACCTGCTTAATTGCACACATTAAAATCGAGATAGAACATAGTATCATAGTAAAGGAGTAGTATTTCAGCTTCATATAAATCGGCCGTCGCCGGTTTGAATGTGTGCGTGAGTAGCGGCACCGTGTACGCACGCACTTTTCACACACACAATCACATAAACCAAAGGAGGCGGCCGGAGCCGCGGCCATGCACTCAGTACGGAACGCGCCGCCTATGTGTCACCGCAAGAGTAGGCAATTAACTCGTCGAGCGGCCTTAGCTAACCTACTGTTCTTTATATACTGTGATAGTATGCTAGCGTAGCGTACTTATAATTCATCAAGAATATCTCAGCACATCGATTTTAGAGCTGTCTCATATCCGAACTAAAATATCGAACTCCCGGAACTCCATTACAATCCGTCCATCCGATATCGAGTGCAATTGATGAAACTTATAAAACAATGGTAGTCTATGGACACAAACATTTTCTACAAATATCTTCAACTATTATAGCAGTGGGTATACCCGCGGTCTCCTCTCTATCCCAGAGGCCACATGTGTTAAATTCATCATCATCATCATTGGCCTGCTTCCACCTACAAGATATAATCTAAGTAGCGCCCGCTAAGTATCTACTCTCATGGCTAAGTAAGCCGATCCGGGAGCCACAGAAGCGGCCACATTTCCCACAGATATACTGTTTTGACTTCAGTGGCAGCTATTTGGTATCACGAAGGTGTCTAGTGCGTCAACACATATGCAGGGTAAAAGAATCAGTTGATCCGCTACAGCGTGAATAAGGGGGCGTCTATTAATTCTGTGAGGCATTTTTGAGAATGTAATAACCCTCCCTCCCCCCTCCCCTAATTTCATGCGAGATTCTTCCAAACTTCTATTCTTCTGAACGTGTTGAATAACTATGAAAAACAAATATTTTTCCCGCAATTTTACACCGTTTTCTGCGAGAAAAATAATTACGTGATATTTGCCAAGACCCCCCCTAAGTGAGATTTGGAAATATTTAACTTGATCCCCCCCCCCTAGAACATCTCACGTAATTAATGGCCCCTTATGTGTTACAAACATAAACTCTCACTCCATATTCATAATTCATAATTTTAATAAAATTAAATGGAATATTGGAATAAAATTATATTAGTGTAATGAAAAATGATAATGAAGTGTTAATGACTAAAAATAAAAAATAAAATAAGCTTAGTTATAACCTCAGTCACCTTTTTGTTGTCGTCATGTCGGTCGAAAGCGCACCGTTGTTTACACTGCTCGCATGTGACAGCCGCGCCATACTTGCGCTCGGAATTAGTGCAGCGTTGGCACTTGTTGCCTGAATTCCAATAGAAAATAGATTAACAATAACTACACTCGGAGTAAATTAATCAGCTGAGACAAAGTCACGTACATGGTTTTCTATCGTAGCGCGTTTTTGGTCTCTTTTAGACAAAATTAGTTATTTTTCGAATGCAGCGTTTTTTTTTGTTATTTGTATCGGTTGGTTTGCTCTGACTGTAGTTCTTTCCGTAGGTCCAGTGACAAATGCGAATTTGCTACAAATTAACGCTTTCTATCACGACCGCGTATACGCGTTTTTTGTATGAACAAATTGTAAATTTTTCTTCATACATAGAGCGAGTTTATAAGTTTGGTTTGGATTTTTCTAAAATCTCGCGCACACTAGGCGGGCCGCACCGCAACAAGTCATGCATCTCTGTCGTTCATTCAATATTTGAAAGAGATGTAGTAATGCGTTGCGATACTGCCCGCGCTTGATGGTAACATGTTTTTAATACTCTTTAATCTTACCTATGAAAGCAGCAATGATGTTGCAATATTCACATGCCGTGGGTTTGCCGTAGGCTTTCACATTAGCTTCACATTTCTTGCAAATAGAAGAAGTGTTGGACTTGCTGAAATATTTAATTGTGTTCAGGTTTTTCATAACATTTATGCATTTATTCGGTTACGGTGGCATTTCTTTTTTCGTACACATAAATAAATAAATAAATATCGGGGACAATTGCACACAAATTGACCTAGCCCCAAATTAAGCTCGAAACTTGTGTTATGGGTACTAGACAACGATATACATACTTATAAAGAGAAATAAATACTTATATCTAGATAGACTCCGGTACATATATTTGTGCTCATCACACATGTTTGCCCTTTTTGCGCAATGCGTAATAGGAATAGGCAACATAATTTCACCCAAAATGGATTAATGAAATCGTTAACATAACATGAAGAGAAGAAATGATGGAATGTTATACACTATAGCACCTATCGGTGTGTTCTGGCAACCCCAATTGAGAGCCAGTTACCAATCCAGGTTGGAGGGTGGCTACTACCTTGGTCATTTACATTAGAATTAGGTTTGTAACAGCAGAAAAAGCACCAGTGATAGCTCCCGAGAGGATACCGAATAGACAGACAGTTCTTGTGTTAGACCTTCTGTTAATCTAGACTGGCTGCTCACTTATTTTTTTCTCTCAGTAACTGTGGTTTTAAAAAACGTGTTGTTTCAACTTTTACGCACAATCATCACATTGTTCTCATGTACGAGTACATAGCATAAACAATGACCATTTGTTGACCTACACCTACATCCGCCATTCTGTGTACTACTGTAGGTACACATATATGCCGCCCCGGCTTCCCGCGGGTATTTAACAAAAAAATAATTATAAATTATAATACACACATTATTGGAGTTTTAATAAGAATCCCTAATTTTATTGAAAATAGACATCAATATTTATACGATTACTAACGTCACTCAATTGTTTCGCCTTCCCGGAACATCTCCACTAACACTTGAACTTTATGGTATGGTGTTAAAGTTCAAATTGACTCTTTATTTTTACGGGAATAAGAAAAGGGCTGTTTTTAGGGTTTTCACGGCAATTATTTGAATTTTTCTCGCCGTAAAAACCATTCTTGGACTTCAACGAACATTAAAAAAAAAAGAATTAGCGAAATTGGTCCAGGCGTTGTTGAGTTATGCGCTTACCAACACATTTTGCGATTCATTTTTAAAACACTTTTATTAGCTTGACTTGTAACTAACTAACTAATTATATTAAAGATATATATTCTTCTACATTTATAGCAAAAAATAAATTATTACATCAATGGAAAATAGTTTTTTTTTAACATATTTAAGGGTAGCATTTGATTACAAGTCATAGTGTTAAAGTTTTCGACGATGTTTTCGAAGGTAAGCAGCAAACTACACCTAATCTACTATTTGTAAAAATAATAACTTAGGTAATAGTACAATTGAACAAAGAAAATATTTTTTTTTTGTTGCGGTTGTAGTTTCTCGGAGTCTATATAGATTCAATAGGTATTTTGTTTTAATTGCTTTTATAATTATTTTTGTTTTACATTATTAATTGGAAATATTTATGAATCAATACAATACTTAGTCAGTCTCTACCACTTCACTGGCCAATGCCACTGCATGCCTGCACTGCATGTTCTCTCTGTATGTTCACGCATTGTTTACATCAGAAACCTAACTGCTGCTCTCTTCGCACCTATATTGCTTTGCACTGACTAAGTCAAAACAAATAATTCTTAAAATATTCGGGTATATCAAAAAATCAAAAAAATTGGTTGTCTGTAAAGTCGGTTTACTGACGATAGTTGAACGTGACAACGTCGATTGGCCGATTGTGCTTCTTTGTCGCTCGTTCCGCGCTCTCGCTTGCACTTCAAGCCTTACATGGAACGCCTCAGAGCGAGGTAACGCCGCAGAGCGAGGTAATGCCGCATGAGTCATGTATTTTCGTGCATGCAGCCGGCTCTATCGAATTATAAGACGTTGTCACGTCAAAAAGACAGAGCGCAAGAACCTAATAAGCTTTCACCATCTTAGCCTATTACCTTCTCACTGCTGAGACAAAGGCTTTGTCTTAAAGTGTACGAGTGTATGGAGTGTATTGCTGGCCCAGTGAGGGCTGTTAGTTGCATGCCCTAGAATGTTATGGTTCTTGGCCATGCTTTTTTTTACTACTTACAGGGTACCGTAAGACCACAAGTCACCTCATGTTAAGTGACCATGCTACACCTGGTTTGGGAACTGGTTCTTAAGTGGGGCTGCCGGAACACATCAATAGGTGCTTGGCGACAGATTCTTAACTTGAGGCTGGTAGCTAGCAAGGCGAGCAATAGAAAATGCCCTACCACCAAGCTATGGTTTCATCACGATGTTTTCCTTCACCGAAAGTTCAAGCTCATTGTAGGATTTGAACCCAAAACCTACGGATTGTAAGCCGGACGTCACTACCACTGAGCCATCATCTTTTGTGCTGGTTTCCTCATAACGTTCCTTTACTATTTTGAGCAATCTAATATTTAAAATTCTCGTGTCACAGTTTTCGTTGCCATACTCCTCCGAAACGGCTTGACCGATTTTGATGAAATTTTTTGTGCTTATCCGGTATCTATGAGAATCGGCCAACATCTATTTTTCATCCCCCTAAATTTTAGGGGTAGTCAGCACCTAAATTTTTTTTTTTATTTTTTAGACAAAATTTTTAATTTCTATTTTTTTATGATACGATATACAATCCTCAATTTTCACCCTTCTACGATCAACCCTTATTTTTTAATAGCCATTTATTATATGGCAAAACAACGTTTGCCAGGTCTGCTAGTAATTTATAAAGTACTTGCACAAAGAAATTGGTGAGAATGACAAGATGGGAGTCAAAGTTGGTATCAATGCCATGTAAGGTGCACCATTGAGCCGTTTTAATTACTAGGTATTTTTAAATATGTATTAATTAATTAATTGAGTCGAGTGATCCAAATGACAATGGTTCAATCTACCTGGGTACTTTAATAATCCGGAACTTTTGTCATTCTGTTCTACTCATGTGTATAGCTTGGACGACATCTGTGCAAGTCTATCACACCCTTGCATTCTAACTCTGTATTATAAATCTATCGTAGGGGCTCAGCTAAGTTTCAATTTCTACTGTCCATTTCGACACTATGTATTAATTACTATTGAAGGTTACAACATACAGAATATGTCTAAAGCGATTGAAATTCTTACGCAAAATGGGCGTATTAAACTCGACATTCTAATAGATAAGTATTTAAATAGTGTCTAAACTCCATTCCACATGTTTTGAACGTATATTATTGTTGATGTTTTCTCGGAGTGTCTTGGCAGCTGGTTGACACTGACCTTGTTTGTTGAAACTCGGAACGGCAGTACGTGCACTTCACGACAGGAAACGATCCGCGGCATTCCTGGAAGCCCATCAAATATTGGCGTCAAAATAACGTCATAATATGAGGAAATTGCGACGTACAAAGGCTCCACAAAAATTACTGTTACTTTCACTAATTTTTCCAGTTGTGAGATTTTTAAATTGTCAATTCACCTTGCAAAGTTGCTCGCCAGGGGACAGTTCTTCGAAAGGATGTCTTGAGAAACAACGGGAGCACGCAAAAAGAGGAGTTGAAGCTGTGCTACTCATAGTAACTTATTTTATTACTGAACAGAATTAACTCAAAAGCAATGCAACTTTGAAAAAGTAACACAATATTTAATTGACAAGAAATTAATTGATGACGCTGATTCACAGATGAATTTTGATAGACTTCAACTCAATATCTTGAATCTAGATTGAAATGACGAATTTGAATGAATATTGAATACAAATGAAATCGAAAATGGCTGCCATTGGCAAAACTGAAAATCTTGTCAATTTGACAAATAACACGGCGTTGTTCCCTTTTGCAATTGGTCAACTCGTCTCAGATTTATTATCTATGGCATAGAACTACACACTGTTAATCCAGTTAATACTCTTCTCCCTCTGTGCTTTCTTCTCTCCTTCTACGAGAGGTACGATGGAAGAGTGATTAAAAAGCAACATAAAGCAGGGTGCTTATTAGATTTATCCAAAATATCATAATTATAGCACATGCTATCACTTGTTGCTATTGCTTAATATCGCACTCTCTCTCTCTCTCTAGCATCTGTCCGTCACTAACCGCAAGATTCGCTAGTCGCAGCTACTGGTATAGGTATAGGTAGCGGCACGAAAGTTTAGCGCTGAGTGAAACGTGGAGGGGATATCTGCGCATGGGTGGGTACAGTCGCGAAGATTATACAATTATAATTTTATTTAATAGAACGAAATAATTTTATGAACATATTTAAATAAATAGTTAGTCTATCACTGAGCTAAATATGGAGGATATTAGGTACTGTCGCGCGCGCAACCATGAATTTAATAGTTAATGTTAAAGTTTTGCGTAGTTCGTAACAGGTTGTTTTACTATTCAAAATTAACCTCTTTCCTATTTAAATGAGTGCATGAAAAAAACGAGTTCTATACAAATTTGATCATGTGACAGAGTGATTTAGTTTATAGGGGGTAAAAAAAAAACGAATTTTTTTCAATTTTTATTTAAGACAAAACCACCAATATCAAACGAACTCACACTTAACACAAAAAAAACAATAACAATGAACGGCAATATCAATTCACTTTAGAACGCGTCTGTAGAGTCCGCGGGTCGACGTATCTGGGCGGGGGACAGAATACGACGACTAGCCAACCGGCGCTACGCACGTGCACCCTTCGTCTCTGTAGCCCCTTGTGATACCTGTTTTTTGACTTCTGTGCAATGACGTCGAGCGCTTGAGTTTCGTGCTGCTAGTTATAGCATAAATGTTATATGCCTTTTAAAAAAGCATGCTATAACATTGAACACAACACTACTGCCGTGCGGAGGAACAGTGCGGTGCGTGTTTCTGTTATTTTATTGTTTGCAGTGTTACCAATGCCACGGTAATTACTGTGTTCTACGGCTTTCATGCCAAAAATTCACAAAATACATAGCCTACGAACTGCTGCAACTGCTGAACTGCAACCCTGAAGCTGTACGGCTTTTCGCAAATTTTGGTAAATTAATAATAATAATATAATAATAGAATATTGAGTATAACTAAAGAACTATTAAAAATTATAAATTATTACTTTTTTTTTACTAACAGAGAAAATTTGAAACACTACCAAAGTGGCGCTGTTTTATGGTTTTATTCTTTTTTATAAGCAGTGAGCTATCACTGTCGGCCATTTCCCCTAAAAAACACGTCTTTTTTCTATAATGACAAAACCTAAAAATTTTCATTGGCAACACTGATTGTTTATCTTTCATGTCTTTGTCTTTGTCTTGTCTTTGGTTTATCTTGTCTTTTGATTTTGAGTTTTCTTGATGTTAGTTTATTTCGTATTTTGTTAATTTTTGTGTTTACCTATTTTATAATATTCAGTGTGTTAGTGCAGAATAACATTAAAATGTCGATACCGCCATTTCCGTCGCAGGATTTGGCTAAACTTGTGCTAGGTAAACAAAGTGATGCTTGGCGGGAACATTCTGTTCCACGACTGCTTCCCGTAACGGTTTGGAAAGACGCTGAATTCCTTTTTTTTTTACTCAGGGTACATGGCGGAGGAACAACTTATGACTGCGTATGATGAGTTTTTACAGGCGAGCCCGTATTTGGATGCTCGCAAGAATGAGTATGACAGGATTTTTATGACATCACTCAAGAGCATTTTGGCTGAGTACAGGGCTGTAAAAATCTATGGTATGGAAGAGATCCTAAAATATCACACTGCTTGTACAACGTAATATCATAATCTATCAAATTACGTAAAACTCATTTTAATTTTGGTGGTACCTATTTATGCTTCTACTGGGAAAGGAAGTGCCTAGTTATTTTATTTGAGAAAGATAAAGTATGGCTTGGTGATACACAATAAACTATGTTATATACTGCCCCTGCAATGAAAATCACGCAATAGTCATAATATTTCCCATTCAACTGCGCATGCTATAACAACATTTATCAAAAATTTAAACTGTATTAAAATCTATCCTGCAATCAAGACAGAGTTAGTTTCATTTTATATTTATATCCATATGTAGTGGTTGGTTAGTAAAAATTACATATTTGTTCTATTAAGCTTTTTTATTAACAAATAATGGGATATACATAACAAAATAAAAACACTTAACTAAACCTTAGAGTATAAAATAAAACTACCTATCAAACTAAACAATACAACTACTTAATCTAAGAAACCACTACCAGTTGGCAATGTTCCCTAAATGCTGGCTGTTCATTGCGCAAAAGAACAGCCAGCATTTTGGTAATTTGGTCTATTATGCTTATTTTATGGAGAAATATATTGTATAATGTGTAATAATATTAAGTTTTTAATTTAAAATGGCCTTTTAGCGTTGGCTACGGCTCCGCTAATGCCTAACAAAGGTCCAGGCAAAGACCCGAGAATAAGTATAAGCCGCCTAAGTATTATACTGTTTATGCTTTCTATTCTTTAAGTTATAGTCTTATAGTCTTTGTCTGTATTTAAACATGGCTAATAGTTCATGGTTGTGTTCAAAATCCTATGTTCAGCGGTGAACTTTTCCGGCTGATGATGATGATTTGAACATGCTTTGTAATTGTTTGTATTTTTTCAGTGGATACATGCAAACCATCTGTTCTGAGAAAGAAATTATTTCAACGCACAAATCTGCTGGATGTTGTTAAGTTCCTGGTAACTAATGTGGACATCAATAAAATTCAATTGCAGGAAGCCACCGAAAAAACCAGGTAACCTTACTTTTTAATTTAAGTTATATTTTATTAATTAAAACACTTGCTTGACTTGTAACTAACTAACTTATTAGTTACGATATAATGGTTAATTCAAAAAGTGTGGAGCGCTTCTTTTACTGGGTAAATAAAAGTACACACCACCAAAAACGCTCCACACTTTTTGAATTAACTATTATATCGTAACTAATACAAGTCAATTTAATTATTTTATATTATTCAGTGCGTTTTTAAAGCGTTTTTTTAAGTTTTTTTAAACTACATATATATACTTTTATTTATTAATGCACACCAACATAATACAATGTCAATGTCACATAAATTAAAATCATGAGAGAAATTTTTATGGAGGTGAACAGTCGAAGTATTTTCAAATCATTTCTAGTGCAAGTTCATGTAATTAATCAGAATAAAATAACTGAAGGTGGATAGTAGAACTTTTTAGTGGCTACTAAAACCCTTGAGTTTAGTCTCATATGATTTGTTTTGGTGACTCTAATAGATTGAGCTCGGTCTGGTGATGGAACATTGTATTGATGAAAACATTGTATTTTATTACAGCCTGGATAAGCCAAACACGACCCCTCCACAAACAAACACTTGTGAATTGTGCCATTCCTTCAAACTTGCCAACTGTATTTGTAAAAGCAGACCGTCAGATGTACAACAGGCAGAGAATTTGTCTCTTCAAAACTCGGTTGAAACAACCCTTTTGGCAGATTTACCAGGTAAATTGCTCCAAGATTTCATTAAACCAGTTTGTTGCATCATATGCTATCCTAGTCATCCTCATCATCAGTCTATTAAGTTTCCGCTGGACGGTAAATAAAAAATAAATAAATTTATGTGCAGTTCCACTGAGACTGTCCCAGCAATGGAAGTGATGATGATAATGTATAGTGGCTTTAGGATTAAGACAGGATTTTTTTTGCCCTAAAAATGTATCATTATTGTTACTGAAACATCAACAGCAACGAAAAACAGCAACATAATACCATGGCTCAGTTAGTTGTTAATAAAATACATATTTATTACATGATAAGTAGTTTTAAATTACTTAATCAACTGTTGTAAATCGTTTCAGGTAATCATGTTACAACAAAGAAGAAGCACGCGAAAATATTAGACAAGGACAGCATTAATTTGAACTCAAATGTAAGCAGCATACAGAATAGTGACTCGAGCGCTAAACAGTCCTTCTCAAGCAATATGACTCCAGAGGAATACTTGGCAAGATGTGAAAATAGTCCCATATTGAAGAGCAGTGATAATTCAAGTTTGGGCTTAAATTCAACAGTAAGTAATGCTTGGGTAATTTATAAAAAACAATATTTTTTTATTAACATCTTTACTATAATATTTGTACTTAATCAATTGATTTTGACATCTTAACAATAATATAATTCAATTGATTTTGTTTTTTTATATATTCTAATGCTAATAATATGCATTCATATAACTTTTTTATTATACTTTGCATCTTAAGGTTCTTTTATATGACAGTACCTCTGAGATGTCAAAATCATAAAAAATGAATCTACAAAGTTTAGGTCACTTAATAATACCAAGAGCTTACAAGAGACAGGTTTGCTGTAATTTGGGGTTCACTGGAAATATTTTAAATGGTGATGAATATTAAGCATGACAAGATGGGATACTAAGCAAGCAGTTCTTGGGTTTTATTTAACTAACAATACATGTTCCATATTAACCTGTACTTTCTATTTCTGACATAATATATTCAATCTGTTTCTATAATCGCCTAACAGCCTTTTTAATAACCCATTATCATAATATTATTTTCCAGATTTATTATTGAGTATACCTACCTAATGAACACTATTTATCGTAACACTGTCTATGCTATAAATACATTATTTCCATGTTTCAGGTTAAAGCGTTAGACCCATCAAAGTCAAAACAAAATATTGAAGAATTTGATGATGTATTAAAATCTGTTGTGGATAGAAACAAAACCCTGCCTGGTTCAGAATGCTCAACCAACCTAAGAATATCTAATGCAAGCACATTCCAAGATTTTGCATCTGGAGTTTCAAGTAAGATCTTTATACTTCCCTACTTAGTAAATAAAAGGGATTTATTTCTCTTTATTTAGGGCCAAAGTGGCTAGACCGATTTCCTCGAAGTCTTGCATATAGATAATAATGTAGTCCAAATATCTAGGCTACTTTTTTCTCGCAAAACTCAAATGAAAAAACTTCAAGGTGTTAAAATCTTAGCCTATTAGCGCGAAACTGCGTATCGGGTACTACTCTATAGTCTATTTATTCTCTACTTATACATATTTTGATAAAGTAAAAGTTAGTTTGAATGTTGGATTAGGAGGTAGTCTTAAGAACTACTGATCAGATTTTTTAAATTTTCTCACTGTTAGAAAAGTGAGTGAGTGAGTGTAAGAAAGCGTCTATTAAAATAAAACTCCTGTGGGAATTGAGACGCAGGTGAAACCGACGCTATAGATTAAAAAATCCATAAAATTTGTTTGTATGATTTCATACTTCTATCTTTAGCAAAGGATAAATACGATCTAATTACATTGTAAACATGTAGCAACATTTTCTGTGTGTGTGGGAGAGGCGCAACTTGCTCCCACTAACACTTATTACTATGATGCATATGGATGAGTTTTTCACGTAGGATTGGACGGCCAAAATCAAACTGGGAATTCTCAAAAAGGTCTCGAGCACGATTTTGATAAAAATGTGAACATGTTATAGTAGATTTTTGAACCATCCACTTCCTTAACCGAGATTCGAACTCGTTGTTTTTGAAAAGGACCAAATCCGGCAAACTAAAGGAAATTGCAAATTTCTGTGCATATCTTCAATTTTCATACATTATCTATCACAACTCTTAAATAAATAATAATTTTCTCATAAAAAATTAAAATTAGCCTTTTTTTCTTAAAAATTCAGGTTTGAAATAGGGATAGGATTACGTTGGTATGGAGAAAACATTCGCCGTCTGTCCTTATAATGTACAATTATTTTTAAGGTGGTGAAAATCAAAGTGCAACATACAATGTACCTGATTCCAGTACTTCAGAAAACTTAAATGCTACGTAAGTATTAAAAAAAATGTAATTTGTGAAAGAATAACCTTACGGCCCACCTGATGTTAAGCGATATTTATCGCCTAAAATAAATCATTTACCGCGTGGCTACATTGCGTCCTTCACTTTGAGTCGTAGGTGGTAAAAGCCTATGTGTGCGATTTCACGTACAACGAACTCTTTAAATCAGAACAGCAATGCTGCTTAGTGGCAGCTCGTGGTAGTTCTTCTCCAAACGAGCTTTTTCACAAGGAGCTCTAAATTGTGCAATTATATAGTAATAGACAAATTTTTAATTGTTATCTGTTATTTTAGGGCAACCTTAACCAATTACCTATATAACGATAATGTTAAGAGATCTCCGCAACGTCAGTTACTGCTGCAAGTTAGCCGTGTCAATGACACCATAGATATACAAACATGCAGAGAAGAAAATCCTGAGTATATGAAGCCACTAAAGTCGTCATCTAAGTTTCCTAAAATTCAACCTAAACCTGTAGAGAAAAAGATTAAAATAATTTCGGATGTGAAAGTGGGCAGTAAATGCAGTGAGGAAAACAATGATAGTATAAAAAAGAAGCCCTTAGTACCAAAAACCGCGACATCTACGCCATTGATGCAAATGCAGACAATTGTGATAAATGGAATGCCTGCTTACAAGCATACTTCTAAAACACATAATTACACTAAAGATGAAATAATGGCTATGCCCACACTGATCGTTGTGCCAGCATCAGGTAAATATAATGAAATTAAATCCCTTTCTAGGTACACCGATAAAAGAACACATTCATAATTTAAGTAATTTTTCAGGACCATCTCAAGTTCCAACGAGTGCTCATTGTGATCCTATTATGACGCAAAACAGTGATATGGTTTTAAAAACGAGTTCGTCGCCTACCGTTTTAGGACCTCTAGTTATTAACGTTTCTCCAAATACAGTGATTCAAAATAAACCAATAGTTACATGTTTACCTGATCTCTCTGAACAACCACCGTGTGATCTTGTCAAGTCTGTTGTTTTAAAAAACGCATCCGTGCCTAAAGATAATGTTATATCTGTTGAAACGAGTACTCCTCATGTTTTGCCTACCACAAGAAAGTCATCGTCTACACCTCGACGTTCTTCGCATATCAGGGTTTTAGATTTCTCGGCATCAAGAAGGATATTACATGAAAGTATTAAAGAGCAAGTTTCAAGTAAAAGTTCTGATCCTCCAGTCGAAATTGCTCTTAGTGTTAATTCGGATGTAGAAAGGGGCCAAACAATTTCTGAAACTGTTGATATTGCTAAAAGTGATATTAATAATGAAGAAGGAAATCATAACGACAATGGATCTGCGAAAGAAAATGTTGGTGTAAACAAAAAAAAACAAGTTAAGAAATCTAACTGGGATGCTGATTTACGAGCTCTTGTAGCGAATGACGAAATGGACACAACTCCAGATCTCAAAACAAAAAGAATATCTTCTAAAAAGAAGAAGTCCGTTTATAAAACAGCTGACAGTGAAAAAACTGAATGTAAAAACAAAAAACGTAGTAAGAAATCGCCAAAGGTGAAGAAAAGTAAAGTTAGGGACAAAATAGGCGATGAACCTCCACCACTGGATAAAATAAGCGATGTTCCTGCTAAACCAACAATAAATATCATATGCGGTACTGATTTATATAGGACACACGAAAACAATATTGATTTTACAGACATTAAAAATAAATCTCACGAGGAACAAGAAGAGTGTATTGATACTCCTGAAACAGAGAGACTTTCACTGCAAAATGTAATCGGAGCCAAATTAAATATATCTGATTTATTAGAAACTCCTTATAAACAAGCTTTGTATGATATCCAGATGGATACTCCCAAATTTATGGGCCCTGATTTACCGGATGAGCCGTTGTCCGACATAAAAATAATGAACATACCTACACCTCACTTTTTGAATGATCCCAAACCCGTACAAACTACTCCTTCCTACTCATCACGTCTAACTGATTATTCTAGTGGAGGCTCGTATTATAAACCGGATGAACAAGATTACATGCCTATATTAGACTTTAAAGTAAAACGAACATCATCGAAAGAGGATATAAGCGTTGAAAAATCAACAGAGAAGGACAAAGATAAAAGGAAATCTAGACCAGTAAGACAATGTACTAAAAATATTTCGTATTATAATTCTAATGCCTTGAACAAAACAAAAAATACTGCGGATAATGCTGATGTAACATCTTCGTGTAGCGACACAATAAGTGTCAATAGTTCATTTGAATTTAATAATAAAACTGAATCAATCCCTAAAACTCAAGATAAATGTCAATCAATGAGCAGGACAGAATCCAAGAGAAGATCTAGTGTGCACAGAAAAAGAAAATCACCGATAAAGTCCGCGGAAAAGGATAAAACGAAGTCTTTTATGAAGATGAAACCTAGATATACACCTAAAAAAGATACTCATTTTGGAAGAAATAGGAAAAAGATGAATACATCTCCTTATTCGAGAGGATCTCCTGGTTTGTTACAAAGAATAAGAACAACTAGTAAAGAAAAACCTGTTAATACTACAACGTCTATGGTTGCTATTCCAATAAAATCACGCAGAAAATCATCAACACCTAGAAAGCTTCACTGCACAAAGACTTTTAACTCTGAAAGTTTTGGCCACGGTTCCTCGGAAAACATAGGTACAAATCCGAATGTTAATTGTGAGAAAAGTGTTAGCCATACACAAGATTCTGATACCGAGCAACTAGCTCTTCGTTGGTCCGATGATGGGTCTCAAGACGCTAAAGTAAAAGATATCACTCCTAAGGTAGTGGGAAACGAGATTGAAGATATAACTAAAATTCAGGAATTTATTAATTTATCAGATTTGAACAAACATGTTCACAAAAAAGATGAGAATATTGAAAAGAAGTTAACGAAAAATATTTTTTGCGTCGAGTCTGGTGAATCTTTGCAGCGGAATTTGATGGATCGGGGATTTGATTCAGAAACTGCTAAAAATATCGAACGAGATTTACTTGAAAGCACGCCGGTACATACCGAATCTACAACTAGCACGACACTTCCAATGTCAGTAGAGACAGTTGAGCCTAAGAAAGATAATTCTTCGTTAGAGAAAACAGTGAAAACAGGAAGTGTTACAAATGAGTTGGAACCAATGCTAGATGAAACGTGCGATGAAATAGAATTATCTGTACACGAATTCGACGAAGGAAGTAAAAACTACTTCGTGTTTAAACATGACGATACCAAAGAAACTTCTCTAGGACCACCGATAACACTTAAAGATAATTTCACAATGGAAATATGTATTGATGATATGACTATGAGGTTGAAAGCGACTCCATTTAGCTTAGTTTTCGATCAAGATCCGCTTACTGTAGACAGCATAGATTATAGCTATAAAGAAACTGAGGAAGCTGTTAGTTCCATCATCAATATGGACAAATTGTACACTCCGCTCAAAGATTCTATAAAGGCGCAATGCTACGAAATATTTGATTCAACATTAACAAGCATAGATACACCAATGAAAGTTGACAGTCCTCTTAGGTTAGCTCCCGAAGCTAGTGTGACTGACATAATTTTAAAAGAAGAAAGAGATGCTAAAGATAAAACGGAGTTAAAAAAGCGTAAAAGGTTAAAAAGTTCAGATGAACCTGCGAGCAGTAGTAAGCGAACAAAACCAGACGCAGAGTTGTTATTAAAAACAGCTAACATTCAGAATATTGATATTGAAACAGTACTCACAAAATTACACGGTCATTAGTCTCATTATCGTAGGTTCGTGTAAATAGATACCTGAGTTAGTTCTTAATTTTTGCATTTAGTTAGTAAGTAAGCGACAAACCAAACCAAGGGTCTGTATAAAACAAACTCAGTTTCTGATTTACCGTTTTAAGTGTTACGTAAATCTACTATTTATATGTGTTAGACACATACAGAACGTACTAAAACATACAATTTATCTAAATATAATTTAAGAACAAAATTATATGTTACTTAAGTGTACCTACATAAAAATTATGTTGTATACGATAGGCACCTCGATTTAGAATAAAACATGCCTATATATTTTGTAAAAATAAGTTTTATTTCTACCCTTTCTCTCAAGGTTCTAATTTTATCTCAAAGAATAACAATTTATATTCTAAACTCTATTTCACTTTTCCTATTATCCTATCTTACTAATATTATAACTTCGAAAGCTTGTGTGTGTGTGTGAATTTTTGTTACCACGGATCACCGTAACTACTAAACAGATTTTGAAGAAATTTGGAACCGAGATAGCTCAAACCCTGGATTAACACATAGGCTTTTTCATCCCGAAAAAAAGGTCATGCGGGATAACGGCAAGACGAGGGTGAAATCGCGGGGCGCAACTAGTTTAATATATAAACACTAGCTGCGCCCGTGGTTTTAACCAGGCTTCTGTTATCCCGCAGGAATCTTTTTTTAGAGATTATAAGTAGCTTATGTGTCAATTCAGGGTATAATAAGCAATCTCAATTCCAAGCACCCGAATCCGTTGGTTGACACATTTGAGCGTGAAGCGGTAACAAACTCGCTCCCTTACAAACTTTCCCATTTATAATATTGGTAGCGTAACATGATATGAGATAGTAGTCAAACGCAAGCCTTCGGAATAAAATAAGCGTTTACCAGCTGCTGTATTTTTCCAGAATTTTCTGAAATCTTCCATCGTTTTCTAAAAGCTAGTGCAGGTTATTATTGCTGCGCCTTGGGGGTTTTGCAGAAACTGCAGATAGGTACATTCCGGGATAAATAGTATCCTGTCTATTTCAAGACCTAAGTAACTTTATATACAATTTTCCTGAAAATTCGTTTAGCCGTTACGGACCTGAGTGGTCACAAATATAGAAATACTTTCGCATTTATAATATAAATGGTATGTACCTACTATTTGAAATTGTAGGGGGTAGTGCCCTGAAATCTGAGTAGGTAAAAGTCTCGGGTTGGAATCCTGGCCTGTTATAAGTGTAAGTACATTTTTGTTCTCGAGTCTTGAATGACTGTGTATGTTTACAAAGGGAATCCAGCTAACTTTCAGTAAGATAACATTACTTACCGTTACTTTATATCTTGATCCGTTCGGTATCCAACAGAAATGAAAGCATGGCTGAATTTGAGTGGTCTCGCACGCACGGCGGCGATTCGTTCAGGCTCTCATTATGGCTATCATTATTATGTAGAGGCAGTAGGTAATTGCGTCTAATTTGCGGCAGTGAGGAATGCAATTATCATAATATTCCGTTTAATTAGATATCGTAATTAAAGGCGACCATAACGCCGTTGCTACGAACCGTTCATTATTCATGCTAATTCTTCAGCTACCCCATGTTTTCGCTTATCTCGTAACGTTGGATTGAGATAGGTAGATACATCGAACGTTGTAACAAGAACAAACTTATATAACTTAGCTACCTCGAAGATAGGTAGGTTGGATGTGCTCCCGTCGCTGTCATCGGTAATTTTATTCAAAGGATAATAAATATATAGATGGAAAGAAAATCTTTTATTGCACAAAGGAAAATTAGATACCTACATAATATGTGAACCTCACGCAACAAACATTGCTGCCTTACTATTATCAGCCAAAACTTTAGTTGAATATTAGAACCAGCAATGTAGGGCGCTCATGCGGTATAGTTGCTGCAAATTCAGTGACGGCTAGTAATTCTGCAGGCAGTTCGGGTATAAATGATTGCGGGTGATTTTACACCACCCCGTGAGGAGGCTCCCCATAACTCCCAGTACCCCCCAAGTGCAGCGCCGACGCGACGTCGCTCCGGACAATCTGCGTGCTCTGCTTATTTTCACTCGTAATTCCTTTGCCGGAAATTGCCTTTATAAAGAACGAAGAATTTCGTTTCGGAGAGAAACGCCACTGTGTGATAAGAATTGGATGTTTTATTAAGTTTTCTAAGGGCGTGTGCTTTGGTTTGTAGGTACCTACTTTATGTTTACTTAGTCAAATTTTTGTAAAACAAATAGAGACTCGTGATTTAAATCCATTGGCCAAAACACTAACAAACGGTGAAAATAAATATTTCATGATGATAAATATGATTTACACATAACTATGTAAAACATGATTTGCAGTATTAGTAGGTTGTACCTACCTACCTAAGTTAAAAGAAAATCAGATAACGAATTACGAAACTCACTAAAGTCTTAATAGAAATTCAAACATTGTCACAGAAGAAAATATAGTATACTCGGTGCAATAATATTATATGTACTTCCATATTTCACATTTTCTAATATTAAACAGTTGTAAAATTCTGTGAAATGACCGCTCTGCTGAAAGTAAGGACTTTTTCCAACATAATGAAAGTGCATAAGATGCATTAATAGGGTTATCCTTGTTTTTGTTTACAACACCACAAGGTTAAACAAATTATTCTATAGTCTATACGAGAACGACCCACAGGCGGGCTCCGAGCCAACTGGGTCGGGCTCTTTGTAACTTTCAACTGTTCTCTAACTCTGGCAGCCCTGCAGTGTATACAGCAGTACCTACCTAAGATGCATTACGATACCAACTCACCTTATCATAAGCGTAATTAATCAAGTAACTTAACTGGGAACTTGATTAGTATTATCCTATGTCCTTCGTAGTTTTGAAATTTACTTAACTATAACCTACATAGAAGAAGCCTTAACAAAGGCTAGTTTTTCTGTCCAGAATCACGGGGACGACGTTTTAAGTGCCAAGTATTACCTTAAGTGTGTCAATTGGTGCCTCGATGTGCGTGGCTCCGCCGCCCTCCCTTTCGGGTGGCAGTGTGGGGCAGGTCGGATCGATACCCGACGTCTGGCCCACGACCTCGCCTTTCTTACCACCTTCCTAAATACTAATTACGTGCTTTGACACAGGCTGCACGGGCTCGCGTCGAATGAAAAGACCTATGGATCCCAACGTGAGAGTTGTTTTCTTGGGTGTTTCGGCAACAGATATAGGTAGGTACCTATACTTACCTCGAGGATGTTTACATTTTATGTTGCGCTCTCATATTGTTTCCTATTGAACAAACTCCCATACACAGAGATCAATTTAATTTTAGCTACCAAAGTCGTCTTATTTGTATGGATTTTGAGAGTTTAATGCCAATTAGCGTTAATTAAAGTCTCTAGAGTACGGCAGTGAGAAAGTTTAAACAAATGCAAAACCAAAACCTAGCTGGATGGAAAATAATGTCATGTTTTCAAAGCGCACATAGTTCTTGTTCGTAATCGGCTCACGAGTAAATATCTAAGAGAGTATCGTGCAGATACGTACGTTTTAGAGGCACATTGCAGCTTTTCTAAGCCGGATAATATAAAGGAAACAAGATTAAAAATGTATTCCCTGCACGTGGGCCATAATGCGATTTATCGGTGCAGGGTATGTCGTGACTGGGGTATGTACCTGCCTGCTTTGAGCAAAATACATCATAGGATTCATAGGTGCTATTGTGTTTACTCTGCGGTTAAGGTATGGTTCAATAAATTTTCAAATATTAGATGTTTGAGGATTAAGTACCCCTATTGTGGGCAGATTTATGGGGATAAGTTATGGTGGGTAGGTAGTAGGGCACATGTTAGCTAGTTTGAAATCGAGGGAATGATTAATTCTTAATATTATCGGTTTTTAAACCTAACTTAGTTACCTACCTACCTTCGTATGAAAAGTTAGTCATCAAGGTTATTGAAACATAATTCAAGTCGATAAGTAAGATGTACCTATACCTACCTAAGTATATGAAGTAGGTAAAGTAATTATTGAATTCATGAGAAACTAACCTTGTAGGTATTTAATTCCCATACGAAAATTAATAGGACTTTTCTATGTAGGTACCTAAGTATTTTAAAGTTCTATTGCTAGCGAAATAGTAGATAGAACTTGTAGAAAATGGATTGCGTCTTCGCTGGAACTTCCGTATCTATTTCTGTGATACTTTTATCTTTGGCGTTGACTTATCTTATTTTACCGTTTCACAATCTTGATTTTAATTAGGTAGGTAGTTATAGATAGGTATCTACCAAAGGTAATGTAGGTACCAATGGTACCTACTTCGCCATTTTTCTGTAGGTAAGTACCTATGTCCAATGAACGGAATGCGGATGTAGGAATTATATTGATTATATTACTTGATCTTAATCATATTGATTATCGTATGATACATTTATGTAACATTTTGGATAAGCTAGCAAAGTTGCATGTAGGTGTTACATATTATAATTACCTAATCAAATCATTCATACATAGATAATCTGAATTTCGTAATTGCTTGATAATTGATTTATCACTGTAGTTAGGTATTAAAACTAACATGAGCATTAGATATCATTTCCAGAAACTTTATGTAGTGGAACTTTCTAGAACAAAAATATCTTTCTATGTAAACGTTAGTACTTAAATTAGTGCGCCAGGTAGTACTATATCTATTCTGTGTGCGCCAGTATAAAACCGAAGTCAGTTCAATAGAACTAATAGATAGGTAGGGAATACGACACGAAATTCATCACTAATCATTACCATTATGTGCGCGGCAGTGTGGTTTCGTCCAGAAATTCGATGCATCTTTGGGTGCGAGCGAGACGCTTGCCACCCTGTACTTTCGGCAGACCCCCTGCCTCCCACGGGGTGGGGGTAATGGACGCACGAGGCTCCTCGGCCTGCGCCGGTCGCTCTTTATGCTGCCTTGCACGCGCGTGCACTTGCTAGTTTCTTTGACGTCCCTTTGTTGTGGATTCCAATTTCGGGACGTACGGTATACCGATACCTATTGGTTTAGGCTATAGGGGTAGGTAGGTTTATGATGTGGGTAGTAGCTATGTATTTCTGAGAGATGCTGAGAGGATTAATACCGTTTCGTGTTGCTGTAGGTTTCGCTCGTGCTGATTGGTAGACTTTTCGGTTTTGGTAGAGTCGTAGGAGTATTGCTTTTTGTAAAAGGTGCTGTTCCGGCGATAATTAAGAAAGTAGGTATGGTATGGTGGTAAGTGGTAGGTAGTTATAGGTAACTACACCTCATTCTGCCGCTAAGCAACATAAGTAGTTTTATTTCGGTGTGCCGGTGAAATTACATGCACACTATGAGGCTTATCATCTTGGCCTCACGGTGACGGAGGCATTGATAATGCGTTAGTAAAAGCGATCTTATTTGTATTAAGATAGACCTCATCTAATATGGGTATCGGCTTTGTTTACTTATAAGTAAGTATCTACCTAAGTGTAGTTAACATAATTAGGTACATACTTAATTACACTATCGACTTACTAGTATACATTTATAACTTTTAACCACTCTCCTACGTTATTTATGTTCTTTTATGCATCACGTGGTGCGTCTAATCATGCAAATTTGCTGAGATGGGTGGGTGGCGCCCTCTGGACTGAAACTTCAGTAACCCCCCCTCGAAGGTCGTTCAGAAGTTCTTACTAGAAATGAATCTGCTGCACAGAAACACTTTCATTTTGTATACTTTCTACTTAATATTGTAAATGTTTTATATTCTGTGTAAGAGCAGCTTACCGATGCTTTACAAATATAGGTAGGTAAGTAAGTATATTTATATAATATAATACCTATATCAGCAATTATTGAAAGGATATTGAGGTCTAAGACAAGAAATAAAGCAGTTAGTACATTTTCGTTGATGAAAATTTTGATTTACCTATATGTATTTAGATAATTATTATGGTAGGTAGTTACCTATCTCAGCATCATCATCATTATCAGCCTTTCACGTTCACTATTAACCTATCTATCTCTGTATTAATTATATATATTTGAATTTCTTTGTCATCTGAATTTATATGATATACCTAAGCAATGAGTTTGATATTAATATAAATAAATACCTAGGTTATGTTGAAATTCTGTCTCATCAAGTTATCCTGCGTAGTAGCTAGTAGATTCGCATATAAGTACCTATAAGTATATGCCCAATCCCCACCTTACATTTTTGAAACACTGCATACTCCACATCGCTGTTCAATGCACTCCATGTTCATCACGAAGCAATTTTAATTCGAAGTGTCCTCGTACCACGAAATGAACGTTCCGGAATGAGGTAACGACTGGCAGGCTGGCGGGTGGTGGTAGGAGGCTTGGCCTCCCTAGGCTCCTTGTTTTGGTCTGTTTGCCCTAGGGCGGCCGCACAAAGACGACGGTCGATCCGCACACTAATTCAAAGGAGATCGATAGTGCACCCACCCGATTCGCCCTTTTCATGCCCACCTCGCGATGGTGGCCGATAATTAAAACGTTTTGTTCCATGTTATATATTGCCAATGTTTGCTTTCAACTCTCTGTTCGAATTAGTTGTTCGCCTAAAACTTTAGAACGTAGAGGATTTTAGGGAGTTGGATTTACTTACCCTCACTAATTTAGTAGGTCGTGAAACTTGTGATGAAATTATGTTTACTGAGTAGAAGGACCAAACATGTCAATTTTTTTCGCGGAGCGTTAGACGATAAGTAATGATTAGCTCTAGTTTTTAAAGTTTCTCATACATAACATGACATTAAAAAGTGTAAAAAGAAACAATATTTTGCTGCGGCAATACTTTAATATGGATAAATTAAGATCTGCGCCTACTGGGACCATAAAGTCCGTACAAAAATGCCACCACCGACCCTATTCAAAAAGGTAAATAAACATGACGGCGCTGATCTAGAGTTCATGTTATTTGAAAGCAAATTAGTGTCAACAACCCCGCATACAAACTTCGGCTGTAGTTACTAATAAGTAATCTGTGTTTCAGCTATGTAGGTAGATACTGTAATTACAAGCCTTAATTAACGACTGTGTAGCAAATTAATGAATCTCAATATTCGGGAGTGTTGCCGTTGTAATTAGAGAGTAAGATCGCACGGTACACCTACACCGCCGCTAATAAGTTTGTACTTGCGAGCAGGTATTATCTCCAAAGCTGCGACACAGGTTAGAGAGCAGTGTATACACGTTCACCCGGTACTATATTACACGTACACACTAATTTGTTTCTGTAAACACTTGGATAGGATTATCAAGACGTTATTAGAAACCATGTTGATACATCTCGCTACGGAGCGCTACAGGACAATATTCGTAAACTGAAAAAATCCGCAACTACAATTTGTTCTGTGTGATACGTGGTAACAAACATTCAAATTATTGAATAAAAAACAATTGAATTGAACAAACACACATACACACACAAACTTTTTCATTTATAATATTTGTAAGATAGGATTAGTAGGATAACAAAATTATTGCATTCCCTTAGGTATAAATCTCTATAAAAATGACTAGAACCTTGTATCGTGCCTGTTCTGTTAAGCATTTGGCTTTTTTGTATTTGTATTTTTAGTAATATTGTGCCTATTTTACAGTATAGTCTCACCAGTCTCGGATACTCATCTATTTGTACTAAGTCCATACGTAGGAATTTCTAATTTGTTTCCGTAAACACCAGTGTTTACGCGAGGTTGCAGGTTGTATAGGGTTGCTCCCTAAAAGTAGGTAGGTACCTACATAATTAAAAATTGTAAAATAAACTCAAACACTATCGAACGGGGTTTCATACGGTTTTCAGCAATAGGCGCAGGAGTGATTCATGGGGATGGTTTAGGGGTATAATTCATTGAGCTTTTGTGTATGTAAATTGTCTGAAATATGACAATGATTGTTGAAGAAGAAGTTTTAAGAAAAGTTCCGGTGGTTAAAACCTTTGCCTACCTGTGCAAAGCTAGGCGGGTCGCTAGGTTTATTGCTAAATAGCAGCCAATTTTTATAGGAAACTCTGTTGCAGGATTTCCATCGAATTGGTTACTTAGCCTAATAAGGTAATCTTTAAAAACGCATTTTTAACTATACGTAGCGTAGGTATCAAATTAATCAATGTTATGTTCAGTACTTATAGGTATAGGTACTTACTTGCAAAATTTCAGCACTTGGATACTATAGGAAGTAGGATAAATCAAAGGCAACAGTACGGTAAGGGTGGTACAAACTTGTAAAAAAACCGGATGAGCCGCTACTGTAATGTTTTCCGCAGTTTAAAGAGCTGGCAGCACAAATATTGTGTCTCCTACACTATTTACCCTCCTCATTATACATGAAAAGTGTATAATTACGTAATGTAAAGATGTGCGGTGTGGGGCGTCCATCTATTGAATTAGTAAAGTCTGTCAAAGTGCATCGTGGAGGCACAAAGGTCGTTGCGTGGGAAACGGGGCGGTGGAGTTAGGGTGGTTTGTGCCGGCGCGCCCCCTCTCGGTCTCGTGGGCTTGCACGAACCGAGCTTACAGCTCGAGAAATTTGTTATGATGCTTCGGGTTTTGTCTACCGTTTCGGAGGTATGAAGTTTGCACGTTTCCAGTTTGTATAGGTATTTTGTTTGATGTTTTAGCGCTCGGTAGCCTCGGGTTTGTTTACTTCAATAACCGAGTTTTTTATACGTATTTCGAATTGAACGCAATGTTTACATTTTAGATTAAAGATTGGTCTCCGCTAGCAAAAGAATGTGTTGGAATCTATCTATTATATTGTGATCTTAACAATAGAAATATATTTTAAGACGGTATATTTGTATCCAAATTTAATGAAAATATTATTCGAGTTTTTTTTTTCAGCACACAATTTCTAGTAGGTAGACAATTATGACAGCAATGGAACATAATAATTTAATACAGTATCATTAACTGCAGCATAAACCACTTTGTAAAACTACAAAGCATTATATTTTACGTTTCCGTGAACAAAAACAAGATTTTTTTATAACTTCGTAATCTAATCATATTCTATTTCTTACCATTTTCCAATACTTTTCTATGCATAAAGTCGCTCATTAGTTTCGCAGTTTTCATATTTCAAGTCGTAACTTCATAGATAGGGATAATTTATTTAACCTTTCTTTAGACACAGTAAAACACTACATCTACGTGCAGTAGACAATCTTTATAAGTTTCTTCCTTTTAACGTTTTAATATTCTTAAACGTTACACAAATCATCTTGGAAACTAGAACTGTTACTAATATTGACTTGAGAATTTGGATTCAGCAAAATGGGAACTACAGATTGTTAGCTCTTTGTTGTTACATCGTACATCACATAGGAAATAAATCAATACAAGATACTTAATATAGCTGAACTAAATGGAGCGGACGAATGTTAGGTTTATTGATTCATTCCGTTAGATTTAGACGTCTGTTCGGCTATGCCTAGAAATAGCCATTCCGGCTATGCCTAGAAATATCGCTTACAACCTAACCGATGTAAATTAATATGATAGATGGTCTACTAATCTTGGTATCTATAGGTTCTGTACAAAAAGGCGGCGAGCTTGAAAGCACGTTGCGTGAGAACCGAAGGGTGACGCATGCAGTCTAGACTTTATATTTTATGGTGGATGGAGGTTTTTGTTCGCGACTACCATATTAATTTGAATCAGTCCTTTGTTGTTTCTGGGTGAATCCAAATGGATTTATATTACCGCACGTTTTTGGCAACTGAAGGTAGGTAGGTAGGTAGGTACGATTAATAATAATATTATAAATACGAAAGTTTTGTGTGTGTGTGTGTGAATGTTTGTTACCACGTATCATCGTAACTACTAAACCAATGTTGATAAAATTTGGAATGGAGATAACTTATACCCTAGATTACACATAGGCTACTATTCATCCCGGAAAAACATAATAACGGGAAGACGCGGGTGAAACCACGGGGCGCAACTAGTATTTTCATATAATAAGCAACTGGGTACGTCAATAAAATAACAGAGTCTATCTCAAAAAGAACGATAAGGGAAACTTTTTTATTATTATTTACAGAGTAGCGTTTGACCACAAGTCACCTAAAGTTAAGTGACGATGTGGTCGAAGATGGCGCCACGCTACACCTGGACTGGAAACAGACTTTCTGATTCCAGATATTGCCATAAACGGCGCGGGAACATGAATGAGTAGAAGTCTAATTGTACTTGGGTTAATACGCTCCGACGTCAAAATGTACCATATGTCATAGTCATACCTTCCTTCGACTCTATTAATCTTGTATAGGTCCCATAATAATAAGTTCCCATAGATGGTGCCGCACCATTGCGCGCGTGTTGCTTGTGTTATTAAATTAACATTTAGGTCTAATTAATAGCTTATCAGTTTATAACTTATGCACGTTAAGCAGGTATTGCGGTTTAACGGCCTTTTATGTCTGTGAAAAAAGGCGAATGAAACGATGTTAAATGATTACGACATGTAGATATGTAAAAGTTGAAGGCAGATATGAAACATAATTTCCTTCCAATTCTTCATAATTTTTCTAGTTGTTTTTTAATTGGTGTGGGTGTAATGATGATTAATCAACAGTATAAGCACTGAACAGTTTGCATAGTCACAACATGTAGGTAACTTTTTAAGTTAATTTTTATTGAAATTGGTATTTTGAAGTTTACCAATGTTAAATATTGTAGTTAGGTACAGTTTTCATAAATTAATAAAATAAATGAATAACGCCCACACTATCACATACGCTGCCTCTAAATAAGAATCCGTGTATCTAGGGTATCAGATACTACGTGGAACGGGAATCTGCAAAACTCAGAAACAAATACTTGCGCTTTTAAATTTATTTATTTTGTCAACAATAAAAATAAATAATAGTAAGTGAATTCGCTCAGACCAAAACAAAACAATGTCGAAAAATTTCATCGATTCTGCTTTATTTTAGCACCTATTCCGCATTGGCTGTGCACGTAACGTCGTCTGCTTAGTATTGTTCAGTTGACAGGGCAATGATGTTGGTGGTTCAGCGCAGCGCAGCACCTCCCCGTCTCACCCCTCGCCACTCATAGCCGACGGTCGACGCTCTCTAAAAAGAAAAAGGAAGCTAAAGGATAATCTATCACGCCCGAGGCTGGCTCGATAAAAATGAACGATTAGAGCACACTCACAATCGATGGTTTCGGAGAGGTTCGTGCTGGTTTCATTCGTCTGTTTCAAGTTGGAGCGCCATGATTGGTGCTCCACCGCGGCTGACGTAAAGGAGTTGGATATTCCTTTAGTCGTTACAATTCCTGACGTGATTAATGTTGGCAACTTGCGCGACGATAGTTGGCGTGTCCATTGTTTTCATATCGCATTCAGTTTTACTTTCACAAGCCAACTTTATGAATATGCTTAGAGCGTTTGGTACGCATATTAACTACCTATACACATTATTTTATCTTTGTATCCTTTTTATATACTTCATGTCACAAATTTGTGATGCTGGCATGTCCCGAGCCAAGTCGTCGCCTCCTAAGTGCCAGGTGTATTGGTGGTCGCAGGAGCTAGTGGTTCTGCGTACCAGCTGCGTGAAGGCGCGACGCCAATACACCAGACATCGGCGGCGGCGACGCCGGGATGAAGAAGAAGAAGAGCGGTTATATCGCGAGTACCGGAATAAGGTGGAGGCCCTACAGCAGGGAATCGGTAAAGCCAAAGATCAGGCGAAGGCGGAGCTACTAGAGACTCTTAGACAGGACCCATGGGGGCGCCCTTACCAGTTGGTTCGGGGCAAGTTACGTCCCTGGGTGCCTCCGTTGACTGAGAGTCTCGAGCCTCAGCTACTGGGAGAGGTGGTGTCCACTCTATTTCCAAATAGGGCAGTGCATCAGCCTCCGGACATGGGGTCCCTGCGTAGGGCAGAAGTTAATGATGAAGAGGAAGAGGTGCCGCTAGTCACGGAGGGTGAGCTGGGTGCAGTCGTTACGAAGATGGGGGCCAAGCGCAAAGCGCCTGGACCTGATGGCATTCCGGGACGTGCCTGGGTGCTTGCTCTCGGTGCGCTTGGGGACCGGTTCCGACGATTGTTGAGCGCCTGCTTGAAAACGGGTCAGTTCCCGAGAATGTGGAAGACGGGCAGACTTGTACTCCTGAGGAAGGAGGGGTGCCCTGCAGATAGTCCGTCTGCCTACCGCCCCATCGTCATGCTGGATGAGGGTGACAAGCTGCTTGAGCGGGTCATTGCTGGTCGCATCATCCAGCATCTTAGGGTGATGGGTCCCGACTTGTCCGATAACCAATTCGGGTTTCGGGTGGGCCGGTCGACAATTGACGCTGTCAAGCGCGTCCAAGCCCTCTCGGAAGAGGCGGTGGCCCATGGCGGGGTGATGTTGGCGGTGTCCTTGGATATCGCCAACGCGTTTAACACCATGCCGTGGCCTTGTATCGGGGAGGCACTGAAGTACCACGATGTGCCTCCCTACCTCTGTCGGATTGTCGGGGCCTACCTTTCCGAGAGGTACATTGTGTACCCGGGGCGGGATGGCAGACAGATTCGGACGGAGATGTCGTGCGGTGTTCCACAGGGGTCGGTCCTTGGTCCGCTCCTGTGGAACATCGGATACGACTGGGTATTGCGGGAAGACCTCCCCCCGGGTGCCAGCGTGATCTGCTATGCGGATGACACGTTGGTGACTGCCCGGGGGGGAACCTTTGAGTTGGCTGCTCGTCTTGCCACCGAGGCATTAACACTAGTGGTGAACAGGATAGGGATGTTGGGACTCCGGGTCGCGCTCAATAAGTCGGAGGCCATGTGTTTTCATGGTCCTCGACGGGCGCCACCAAGGGGTTCTCACATTTCTATCGGAGAGGCTCGCATCGAGGTCAAGTCCGAGATTAAGTATCTCGGACTCGTCCTCGATAGCAAATGGAATTTTCAAGCGCATTTTGCGCGGTTGGTCCCTCGATTAATGGCAACGGCCACCTCTTTGAGGCGCCTGCTGCCTAATCTCGGGGGCCCAAGGGCGAGTGGTCGCTGCCTGTATCTGGGGGTGGTGCGATCAATGGCCCTGTACGGAGCGCCCGTGTGGGTAGATACCCTCACGGAGCATACCATTGCTCTCCTGAGGAAGCCTCAGAGAGTGATGGCCATCGGGGTCATTCGAGGTTATCGCACCATCTCCTACGAGGCGGCGTGTTTGTTGGCGGGGTGTCCTCCTTGGGACCTGGAGGCGGAGGTCTTTGCTGCCATGTATTCATGGCGCACACGGCTCCGCCTGCAGGGGGAAATTCCTCTGCCACAAGAAGTGGAAGTGTGGATGAATCGGGCGCGGCAGTCCCTTCTGGGAAAATGGAAAGAGCGGTTGGCTTATCCCAGGGCTGGGACTGGGACGGTGGAGGCGGTCAGACCGGTTCTCGACGACTGGATAGATAGGGCGCATGGGTCGTTGACCTTCCGGCTGGTACAGGTGCTGACGGGGCACGGTTGCTTCGGCAAGTACCTGTGCCGCATAGCCGGAAGGGAGCCGACAACGGAGTGCCATCACTGTAGCTGCGACGAGGACACGGCGCAGCATACCTTGGAGATGTGCCCGGCTTGGGACAGCGAGCGCCGCGACCTCGTCGCAGTTGTGGGGGTCGACCTCTCGCTACCGGCATTGATCCAATCAATGCTGGATAGCGAGGGGTCATGGGAGGAGGTGGTCTCCTTCTGCGAACATGTCATGTCGCAGAAGGAGAACGCGGAAAGGGAGAGGGAGATTACCTCCACTCTTCCACTGCGCAGGAGAAGGACGGGGCGGCGAAGAAGAGCATCCATCTTCGCCCTCCCTCGTCCTCCATAACTGGGGCCTAGGCGACGAACCTGGGGAGGTTCGTCGCCGATGACGTCATAGGTCCCGAGGTGGCGCGCGCTTATCAGCGCGCCTTCGTGAAGTCCGGGGTGGTAAACACCCTACTGAGGTCGGACCCATTAGAGGACCATCGCCGTCGGGGCCGCGGAAGAGTTCCAAAGCGTGCCCGTAGCCCCGGCACAAGGCGCAAGGAGGTTTTAAAAAAAAAAAAAAAAAAAACGTTACATCATCATCATCATCGCTGGATTGGAATCTCAAATAGGGCTGCCAGAACACACCAATAGCTAAAATATAAATTTTGCTGCGCCCCGCGGTTTCACCCTCAATTTTCCCAGAAAAAAGTATACTCTGTGTTAACCAAGGGTATAACCTATCTCCATTCCAGATTTCAGTCAAATCCATTTAGCCGTTTCAGCGTGAAGAAGTAACAAACGCACACACTCACCTTCGCATTATTAACATTAGTTTAATAAAATGAAATTCTTTTTTAAATTAATTAGCGTGTACAAAAGAGCAAGGTAAATTCCTTGCACATTTGTTAACGGGATAATTTCCATGTATTTTATTGACCATGTTAGTTTAAAATAGTATGATGTAATATGCTCTAAGATCTTTCCTTTTATGTTGTTCTATTTTTCTGTTGCTGTAGTGTAACAATAAAGCGGTATCTATCTATCTATGTTATCAAAGTCAAAAGTCAATTGTTTTTTATTCAATAGGAAACATTGTAATCTCATGGAGAAAGTCTATAATGTCTAGGACATTACACTTTGACTTGGGAAGGTGTGCGTGCGGAGTTCACAGGGCGCCTACGAATCCGGCGACGGGTTCGGCAAGTTTGGCAAGAAGGGTTCATCGGCCGGGCGTAGACCTACGTGCTACGCAGCTACGCCGTAGACCATTAACTGCCGCGTAAACTCAACTATAATAAGGGGGTTGTTGGTTTACGCCTTGCTTCGTTTAAACAAAAAATGTTTTAGGTATGTATTCTAGAAGCATGCTTTATTAAAAGCCTTTACGAATAATTTGATGAGTTACGAACTTACAAATCTATACGTAATATTATTTAGAGATAAATTGTGGTGTGCTTTTGCAATACCAATTTAGTGATGATGTTGTATTTTAGTGCAGTAGATCTTTTTTTCGCCCTTAATAGTATTTTATTTTTTCACGTTGTTTTTAACACCCGACGTGAAAAGCGGGATGAAGTTTGACGTTTGTCAGTCTATCTGTCTGTGGCATCATAGCTCTCAAACGGATGGACCGATTTCGATGCGGTTGTTTTCATTTGAAAGTCAGTTTCTTTGCGGTGGTTCTTAGCTCTGTTTGGTTAATATTGGTCCAGCAGCTGATACTCTTATCAGCTCTTTTCCAAAATGATGTACCTAAGGCATTTTTAGCTATGTTTGATGAAAATCGATCCAAGATGTCGGGGGATTTCTAAATTTAAAATTTTTATTTTTTGTTGTTGATGTTGTGATGAAATAATAAAGCGTTATAAAGATATAGATCTTCTTTAAACCAACTTTCTTCTGTATTTCTTTTAAAACTGGGCACGTTGCCTAAAAATTGGCGACGTGTCTACGTAATACCGGCACAAACCCTAATCTACTAGAGAAGGGGGGAAATGGGGGGGGGGGGGGGGGGAGAGAACCATATCTATCTGTGGTCTGTGCACTACTTTAAGCTGAAAAGGTTTCTTTTTATATCTGAAGCGATGATGGCTCAGTGGTAGCGGGATCGGTTTATGCGAGTCGTGGGACTCGATCCGTTCGAATACAGAAATGATCTTTCAGTTTCGTGGAAGCGAAACATTACCATGATGTCAAACGCTACCCTTTGATATGTGTGAAAAAGTATGTTTTCCATATTATGATTGACTGTCTAGATTTTTCTAGATATCCTAATACGAATATTATAAATGCGAAAGTTTGTGTGTGTGAATGTTTGTTACCACTTATCACCGTAACTACTAAACCGATATTGATGAAATTTAGAAATGGAGATAGCTTATACCCTGGATTAACACATAGGCTACTTTTTATCCCGAAAAAAGGTTCCGCGTGTAAAACCGCGGGGCGCAACTAGTTTTCTATATTATGATTAACTGTCTAGATTTTTCTAGATATGTTCATAAACATTACTATATAGACCCATATACTTAATTGTTAGTCTAATATAAGTTGTCTAAAATCATCGAATAATGTTTATAATTATCATCTCCATTACTAAAAACAGTTGTTGTGTTTGAATACAAATAGTAGGTATGACGTTATGCAAAATTATTCACAAATGTCTGATAATAATGAGTAGGCAATTTTGCGCATGACCTTTTGAGAAAAATGTTCTATGCACGCGACTGTAGTGTGAATAGAATTTTCTTAATTATACCTATCCTATATACGTCAGTTTTGTACGCGATGCCTTGATGCCGGGGCCACACTAACGTCAACGTCAAGGGAAATGTCAATGCCTATCATCGCGATAAATATTGCGTTAATGATTAACGCAATTATGTGAGTGGCTACACTTGAACGGTCAACGTGAATGAACTTGAGTTATCGGCTAACGTCAAACGCCAATATGAATGCCGTTGTCAAATGTCGTGGCCACAATTATGTCAAACGTCAATCATCGCGCTATTTAACGGCATTTCCCGTTAGTGTGGCCCCAGCATCAGTCAGTATGTATTTACGAGTATGTCTCACGATCCAACATGCTGTTGTCTTGTCCCGTAAATAATACTCGTACGGAACAGCTAGTACGAGTTTTATCGCGATAAAATGTATCATTTGACTTTCCCGCGGATTCAAATATCTAAAATAAAAGTAGCCTAGTTACTCCTTATAACATTAGCTATCTGCGAGTGAAAGTCCCGTCAAAATCGGTCCAGCCGTTTCAGAGATCGGCCGGAACAAACAGACAGGCAGACAGACAGCCAAAAAATAAAAAATATATTTATTGATGTAAGTATCGTACAATATGCTTTCATATGCATTTAGTACAAAAGTGTTAATTTGAAATTACAAACAGCAACTTCAATTTTATTTATATGTTTTCTATGTTATAGATAAAAATGTCTGAACCCTAACGTGCTAGCCTTATTTCAAAGATAAAGCCAGTCCTAAAGCTGTTTCCAAAGAAAAACGGCGCCAAAAAGTGTTCTGCTAGGTTCTGAGAGCGGCGCAGCGTTATCTCCGAGTTCTGAGTGGGGCGCCACTCCTCGTTATCTGCAGCCGCAGCGCTGCACAGGAAATTATACCTGCCTACGCCAAGCCTGAAAAGCGAAGGAGAATTGACAATTAAAAGTAAAGACGGTGACGTTTACAAACTGCCAGCGAATAGCTCGCAGCTCACAAACTAAGGCCGTTAGTATTAAAAATAAACTTGTTTTTTTTAGATTAATGGCTTCACACGTTTTGTGTATTTAGCCAGTGTCAAGTATTAAATGAATCAAATATTAATGATGATCAGTTGATGTAACCCAGCTACTAGCCGGCCAAAACAGGGCAGCCCCTTTTGTATGGACTTTGCACGGACTTTTTGGGGCAACAAGAAGAGTCATAAAACAACTATGTACTCGTATTTTGATTACCTACACTCCTACTAATATTATAAGTGCGAAAGTTTCTGTGTGTATGTGAATGTTTGTTACCACGTGTCACCGTAACTACTAAACCGATTTTGATGAAATATAGAATAATATATGGATTTTGATGAGATATGGAATAATGATAGCCTATACCCTGGATTAACACATAGGCATACTTTTTATCCCGGAAAAGGTTGCTGAGGGATAACGGGAAGACGCGGGTGAAGCCGCAGGGCACAACTAGTGGTTAATAATCCACTAATATCACACGTTATTCGAAGAGCCACAAATTTTGGAAGTATGTATAATTAAAAGTTGTCACGTTGACAGTTCCATTACCACCAAAACGCGTCCAAAACGCTCGATAAATCCATTTTAGTTCAATTGGTTTTCTCTTGGTTTTGCTGACGTGAAATGTCACGCGCCAAAAGGTAAAAAACACATTTTAACCAAAATGGGTTTTAAGACTCTGTCTTTTTATTAATTGATCAGTATACATTTTATTGCGTATATTTGCGTCATATTTACCATATCAGACGATCGATGTGGTGTAGTGGGCGAACAGCTGACCGTGAAGCGTAAGTTTGCGGGTTCGATTCCCGGTGTGGGATAAATATTTATACATTAACTAGCTGCGCCACGCGGTTTCACCCGCGTGGACTACATTTAACTCGATAAAAAATTAATATAAAAAATAGATGTTGGCCGATTCTCAGACCTTCCCGATATGCACACAAAATTTCATCAAAATCGGTCCAGCCGTTTCGGAGGAGTATGGCAACGAAAACTGTGACACGAGAATTTTATATATTAGAAGATTACAGTTGCAAAAAAGCTCAAGTATTGGTTCTGAGTCTGAAGTGCTGTGGTTTCCCGATCCACATACGAGGGGAGGTCAAAAAGTTCGCGGAATGAAAGGGAAGGGGGGTGAATTTTAACATGAAATTATTTTTCCTTTTCAATATATTCTCCATTAACCCTAACACACTTTTCAGACATTTCAAATAATTTGTTTATACCGTCAAAAAAAATGATTTGTCAAGGCCTTCAAAATAAGCAGAAATTGCCGACTTCACTTCTTCGTCATCCGTAATTTTTTTTCCACGAAGCTCTTTTTTCATGTTTTCCCCTTCTCTGTTCTTTAATTGCTACTTTTAATTTTTCTAATAGTGTAGCGTAGTATTTTCCCGTGATATTGACACCTTCATCTTTAAAATCGATCAATAAAATCCCCTCGGAATCCCAAAAAACTGTAGCCATAATCTTTCCGGCTGATTGTGACACCTTAAACTTCATAGGCGGTGCTGCGCCTTTTTTGTGCCACTGCATTGACTCCTGCTTCGACTCAGATTCATAGTGATGAAACCAAGTTTCATCTCCAGTAACAATTCGGTTCAGGAATTCATCCCTGTTTTCACTACACAGCTCCAAAAACTCGCGCGACCACTCGACGCGCTGCTGTTTTTGAAGCGGTGTGAGCATTCTCGGTACCCATCTTGCACTGACCTTAGACATGCCAAGATGGTCATGGAGAATATTCAAAATGGTCGTAGATGATACTCCAGTCATCTCTGCGATTTGTTTCTTTTTTAGGCGTGCATCTTCTAGAATAAGTTTTTTAACTTTTTCAACAATGTCTGAGGACGTTGCCTCAATTGGCCGACCTGAGCGCTGATCGTCTTCAATTGAGTCTCTGCCTTGTTTGAAAAGACTATGCCACTTGTAAATCATTGTTTTTCCAGGGCAAGAGTCCCCGTAAACTGATGACATTTCTTCCATAATGTTCTGAGGCCTTTTTCCTTGCTTAGTGAGGAACTTAATCACGGCACGATACTCAATTTTTTCCATAGTTGATGTTTTCTTCCCGATTGACTTGTTTATCCAGCGATATCTCAAAGGTTAATGAACCGATTGGGATGAAATTTAGTATATATAATTGTTTTGAGTCAACAAGTAGCGATAAGTAAAAACAATTACGCCTTCCCCTCTCTAACCCCTCCATTCCGCGAACTTTTTGACCCACCCTCGTAGTATTCTGATACCCTATATACAGGCAATCCTATCTAACTAGGACACATACACATACCTACATACAGTCACAAACAGCTCACTCATTATTATTATAGATTATTTCATTTTTGATGATTTAATTAATAGCTATAGCTAAAAGCAAATAAAAGAGCTTTGCACGCTACAAACTGTTTGACATTTCAAACTAAGTCGAATTTGTATTCTATTTCTATACATTACTTACTTAACCTTACACAAACTCATTTACATACCAATAATACTCGTACCTATTCCACGTACGAGACTTCTCAACAAATAATTTAGAATTGCTACAAATCATAATCAAAGCAAAATAACATACAAAACTATGCGCGTTTCAGCGCAATAAATTAAAACAAATGACCGCATTATAACAAAGGACACAATCCACTGTAACTCATATATATCGGATCATTTCCTCTCCTCATATCATCGCTTTCCCCAACTTATTTGAAAATATTCCCGAGCCATTGAAGCCATTCGTCTTTAAATAACCCGCCAAGTCCCAGCTATAATCGTAAACTTGGGACACACGAACGGTTTTATGAAGAACCTAAACCATCGTACCGACTTCCTTGCTATGAAAATATCTTATAATACTCTTGGTTCATGAAATATGCTTTGAACGGTGGTTTTGTTGACTTAGATCTGATATTCGCGACAGACAATGAAACATTGCCTTATGATGCTCAGAGATAGTGCTTCTAACAGTGGAAGCATTTTCAAAAAAGGATCAGCAATTACGATACAAAAACAAAGAAATGTAATTAATGTAAAGACAATAAATATCACCCACACAGATCTGGATGTATCACTCTAATCAGCCACCAAAACATTATTTTCTCTACAGTATGTATCAATACTACCAAAACGTTATTCCTCTCTTCTTAATTATTTCCCGCCAAAAATCTACCCCACCAAAATTGATGGAAAGAATGTAAAGTTGCCATCCTCTTATGATGTGTGCAATCGTAGACATTCTGCCACAGATATAATTTTTATAATGAAATGGATTAATGAGTACAATTGCAATATTTAAGTAAGAGATTGAAGTTACTATGAATTCTAATTTTTACACGTTTTATAAAGTTATATTGTGATTTAAGTTGTATTGCTCGTTGGCACAAATTTTACCTTATTATGAAACTAGTATAAAATGCCTTTCATATAAAATTTGTCGCAAAAAACAAATTTTATATAAAAGAAATAATTATTTTCTAAATCAGATCAGTAGTTTCTGAGGTTAACTGTAACCAACAGACTTGCAATATCAAATTACTTCTCTATGATTTTAGTGTAGATATAATATGGTCTAGGTTGATATGAAGTACTTTCAACGAACTTGCGCTTGTACACTAACTTGTTTGTTTTTCTAAACGGGTTGAATTAATCGGGGATGAGGCAGTATGCATACTGGTATACAAATCTCAGTTTTGATGGAGTTCATTTACAAGTGTCATACAGTCATAATCCGTATCTGCTAAAAAGTTATAATAAAACGATTTTATTTTATTAATTTATTAATTAGTTCTAAGTGCCGTAGATTGGTAACTAAAAATTAAATAAAGCTGATTCAAAACAAATCTTCTAAATTCTGTTTAAAAAGGAATTTATTCAAAATCAAAACTAATTCAAATACCTAAATTTACGTCAAACGATTGTTTAGTTCGAAAAATAACATACATATTAGATTACGTGAATAACAAATATGAAATTACCTACATTAAAAATTGTGATACGAAACAAGAGACATCAAAAATGGCGGATACGCAGGTAAAATGTATTAAATGTAAATGTTAAATGTATTTTACTAGACTATTTATATAAGGAAACAACTGTGTATAGGCCTTTAGTAGTACCGGCAACCGACAATCAATAAAAGCGGTTAGTACACGCACGAACCACACGTTGTTTGTTTTTCACCTGCATTATATATCAAGTACCCGGAATTGATTGCATATTGCATACACCCATTGTGCTTCTAATGCATGTAAAATTGCGAAACGACGGAAATTATGGGAGGGTTTGCTATGGAACGGTGTTCTAGTAAGTCTGCTCAAACATATTTTAGGTAAAAACGAGTATTAAATTCTCTAACAATACTTTTGTTAACAATACCTAATAGTGACCTAAAATTTTATGGGAAATAAAGAATTTGGCAAGTATCTAAGCGTAATTATGTTATAGCTACTATAATATGTATTATCATATGTGTGGATGCGCGCTATAAGGTTATAATTTACCTACACATAATTATACTTACAATTGTACACCTAAAGTAAATTTTTCTCATATAATTATTTGTGTAATGACACGAAATAGTCGCCTGATGGTAAGCGTCACGCATGTCCATTGTTCATTATGACAATTCAGTGTCACCCATAGATATAGGTAAGGTATAATCTATGGTATCACACAGTGCATATGCATAATATGCATATGCAGGTTTTGATAGTCTACAAAAACTAAGAAAATTTAGGTTTTCCTTCCAAAAATTTTTTTTCAGCGCGCTTTACCGAAATTTGAAGGGTATTAAATTGATAATACGGGTTATTTTATATTTTATTTCATTCGTATGCCAACAAGGTTTAAGAGCTACTTTTTGAATTTAGGCAGTACGAGTTGACACTTTGACAAGTTGGCGGTAGTAAACTTTGACGTTTACGAAAACTTTTATAGTTTTCAAAACTTGTACGAGGGGCAAATCCCGACAACGCACTGCGATCGTCACACTGTAATACTGCGTGGCGCTATCTTCGACCACATAGCCACTTAACATCAAGTGACTTGGGGTCAAAGGCAACCCTGTAAGTAGTAAAATAATCTGGTAATTTTATGCTCTGTAATTTCACTGAAAACGTTGCCGGTCGCGTTGTTTTTTTTAATGCGATAAACTATAAACCTCGCGGGTGAAATCGCGGGAAACGGCTAGTATTAATACAAATAAATTTCAGCGGTTTCTTTGAATACCGGATGTGACGTAACATATATGAGAGAAACGGTCCGCTTGAGGACCCCTCATGTGTCCAAGCCCGCTAATAAAGTTACTATACCTACTCATTGAGATTGTTGTCGTAATAAATAAGTACCTATTTTAATTTCACATTAATGAAGCGTAATGAACTGTTCCGGGAATCGAACCGGGCATTTAATTTGAAACCGTGACTAAAGAGTTCCCACCTGTGAATGCGAAGTAACATTGTAATTTGAGTTATCAATGAACGTTTATGTTTCTTTCTCTGTATTATTATCCATACTTAATAATATTATAAATGTGAAAGTGGCAATCTGTCTGTTACCATTTCATACCTAAACCACAGAACAAATCTTAGGGAACCTTAGGGAAGGACATAAAATTCTATTTACCGTCAATGAACTGTAGATACCTGAACCACGCGGCGTTCAGAAAATATTTTTGAGGGACAGTTCTACTTTTTGTGTGTTAAGTAAGTACCTATTACTACTTATGTCTTACAGCAAATATCTCTAGCTTCCTTCACCGACTACTGTCTACTTTAAGGCAACTTTTTGTAAGTGTACAACTGTCTTCTTGATTTTTACATCCCACCTTTTGATTTCCTTACCTTGCCGAGCAGAGATAGACCATAAAAACTTTTTAGTTAACGATTTTAGTATATTTTTCGGTACAGAAAAAAACTTTTTTATTGAAATGTTTACCATATTTTCATATCAAAAAGTGGTGTATGTACCTAGAGGTGAATTTCGAATGTAATCTACTTACTAATCTGTCTGCTGAAGAGATTCATAGTATAAGAGTTGCTTAGAAGCGTTCCCACAGGCTGACTAGGCTTTGCAAGAATGCAGGCTTCATTATAGGGCTGGCAAACTGAAATCAGTGTTACAAAAATGATTACATTTTTTATGGTTTTTTTTCAATAGCACACGAAGATATCGATAATCGCTAAACTATGTTTTTAACCGTGTAACTAAGAATAACTTAATTGCACATTTAATAAGGCTGACGAATCAACCGACTCATCTCTACAACATTTTCATAAAGGTAGAAAGTAACGTAGAAAGTAATCATACCAAAAGGCTCCTTTTTATGTATGAACACTTATTTACTACTTACACGTTTGACGACAAGTCACCTGATGCCAAGTTACGATGTAGTTAATTAACAGTTTCCAACTTTGTCCATCAACGAACAATCATTGTAACAAAATTTTGTCTGAACGTGATATCTAGCAGCCCTACTGCTCTAGGAATCCTTTTCCAAATAATGAATGCGATAAAATAGTGCGGGCGGGCGCTGCGCAGGCGCAGCGGTGCGCGTGACGCGACCGCGAGCGCGGTCACGACGCATGCAAGGGGCGCACGCGCGACCTCCCCGCCTACCACTGACACTGGCTGGACAGAGGATCGGGGATCGACGATCATTTTAAAATTCATACTGGTAACCCTAAACCGTTTTTTTTACTCCTTTCAGGGTAGCGTTTGACCACAAGCCACCTTATATTAAGAGACGATGTGGTCGAAGGTGGTGTCACGCTAGTTTAATATCAAATGATAGAATAAATAATTGTTTAAATATTTAGGTATACTCCATAATCTAAGAAAAGGCAGACCGCAAGAACCTAATCAGCTTCCATCACCATTAGCCTATTACGTTCTCACTGCTGAGACAAAGGCTTTGTCTCAAAGTGTATGAGTGTATGGAGTGTATATGCTGGCCCAGTGAGGGCTGTTAGTTGCATGCCCTAGAATGTTATGGCTCTTGGACATGCTTTTTTCACCACAAGTCACCTCAAGTTAAGTGCCTTGTTACACCTGGATTAGGAACTGGCTCTCAAGTGAGGCTGCCGAAACACACCGATAGGTGCTTGGAAAAAGAATCTTAACTTGAACGTAGTAGCTAGACAGGCGAGTATTAGAAAATACCCTACCACCAAGCTAAATAAAAGCTCGCAGACTCCGCGAACTTGGCCACGTGAAATGGATGAGTGAGGATCGGGCTCTGAATCGAGCGTACTAGGATGCCAGACGTGCAGTCAGTTGTCTTAGGTACAGGTCTATGTACAGCTGGATGATTCAGTCGAAAAGGATCTGCGTGAGCTTCAAATCAAAAACTGGCAGGAGTTAGCACAAGAGAGACACAAGTGGCGGCTCTTTTTATCGAAGGCACAGATGCATTTTCAGTGACGGTGAAGGAATACATCGTGAGGAAACAAGCATCTCCAAGAAAACTACAACGTTTCAAGGGCAAGGCCCATGCTCTCTCTCTTTCCGTCTCTCTGAGAGAAGGCCAGAGTGCCAGCAGGCGGAGCAAAATAGGCTGATGATGATGGCTCATTTTGGGTCACTGCGCCATCCTAGTTAAAATTTAACTCGGCGAATTTTTTTTGATTGAATGCCACTATATAACTTCCCACCTACGGTTCTCACACTATTTGCCCCTTCATATTAGTGTCATCCACAACATGTAACGCAGTTTCTCATTAACAAACTACGCACTCGTTCATAAAGTCCATACGAGTGTAAGGCTTAACGCAGACAGCCGACCACTCGAGGCCTGCTATTGAACGTCACTCTCAGCAACTAACGATGCACGAAGCGAGACGACTAGTCTGTAACCGCCCTAACTGATCTCACATGTGTGTTCTGCTTTATTGAATGCATCGGATAATAGTAGGTACCTAGGTAACTCTAAATTATAAACGTGAGCTATCCTCACGGTAATCACGAAATAATGATCTTTTCGGCAATTTAATTGCGCATTTAGTACAAATTTAGCGCAGCGAATTCTAAGATGCATTTTCTAACAAATAAAACATCCTGTGAGTAATAAAATAACTATAAATATAAACCAAACTCAAGTTACAGATTCCGAAATTGCATTACGATTGCGCTGGCACAGAAAGTGAAATGTCTAGCAAAAATACAGGAAAATGTTGTAAAATCATTTTATCTATTGACTAGATAGAACTGACGGTAGAACGTAGGGCGCGTGACACATGACAATGCAATTCAATTCACATGTCGGCCTGCGGTTCCGATTGAGATGAGATTTTTAACCACCCGTCTAGCGTGCGCATGGACAATAAATATTAAAATAATACACTGTACTACTGTCTCTACAGTGATAGTACAATTGAATCCAACTTCTCCATTTACATATTGAAATGTGAGTGCCTGTCCACGTCTCAATTAGCCACAATTAATTGTACAAAAGTGTGTCTTATCGCCAGCTATCAATGTTCTTCAAAACCGGTAATCAGTGAACACGGCTTCGCATGCGAAATGAGAAGCTCCACACGCCCCGTCACACCACTCCGCATTAATTACGGCATAAATTATACCTTCTTTATCACCATTCTTTTTTTTAATAACAGGCATTGTTGTCCATTCGTGCCATGGAACGATTCTTTTCAGCCAGTGAGTGATTTAATTCGATTTGCTCACGATTCCCAACTGATATAGTATGGGATGTCTTCATCGCTCCTTTCGCGAGGGTCTCATTTGAAAAAGCTAGCAGATCCTTTGAAACGATTGGATTAAGTCAGAATTATCTAGATGATGGCGTATCTAATGATTTGCCAACTAGTGGGATTTTATTCTTCATTTTTGTTTGTATTCCATTGAAAACGTTACAAAAAGCTACTTATCTATGCGTACAATTACGAATATCTAAATCACAGAAGCTACTGCGCCTGAACCTAAAACCTGGTTTATCGATTCGTACATGCATGTGCACATCCCTAGTAGGTATTTACACATGTGATTTATGACTTGAGCAACAAGAAAATCTGGTAGGTAAAGGAGAAAATTCAGGTATAAAGTAGGTATGCCTCTTTCAATCTATATTAATATTATAATTAATATTATAAAGCTGCAGAGTTTGTTTGTTTGTTTGTTTGTTTGAACGCGCTAATCTCAGGAACTACTGGTCCGATTTGAAAAATCTTTCAGTGTTGGATAGTCCATTTATCGAGGAAGGCTATAGGCTATATTTTATTTCCAAAAAAAATAGGGATCCGTAAGAAAATTGCAATTTTGCAACCCAAGGTGTGAAATCGAAAACCTATTTCTGCGTGCGCTGCAAAAACTATTGACAATAAAACGAAACAATGTATTACGGGTTTGTAGGTCCTATTAAGATCTACAAAAAAGTCTGCGAGAGCATATGTCTAACTATTATAGTTATGCCACAATAAGTGTTTTTTTTATTTTAAAAATTTAATTTTAATGCCGCCGCTAGGAAAGGCTCTTTATTTGTATCTTGGTATTAATCCTTATCAAAATAAATTACTTCTCATTCAAAACTGCTTCAATCCCTTTATATAACTTTTTGAATTATTCAATTCGGACATTCCATTCGAAAGATATCACGAGTTTAAAAATGTAAGTAGTAGTAGAAAAATAAACCCGCTGCACCGTAGTGCCGCGGTGAGGACCGAAGGCGGGAGAATATTCTATGAGATAGGTAAACTGCGGTCGCAATTTACGAACCAGGAAGACCTTTAGCTGCGCGATTCAAACGCGCGGTCAAAAAAAAAATAGAATTAAAATAGGATAATGGATACAGCAGGTAACGCGGTGAGGGGCACCGAAGTGCGGGAATAATTTTGGAGTATATACGCTTTCGCGCCTAAACTACTGAACGGATTTAAATGAAATTTGGTATAGAGATAATTTGAGCCCCGGGGAAGGACATAGGATACTTTTTATCGCGATAAACTGTATCCCACGCGAGTGAAACCGCAGGGAACAGCTAGTGCATTATATTATTAATGTTAATACAATGCATTTTAGCGTTTGAAGTCACCTGATGTTATTAAGTGACGATATGGTCGAAGGTGTTGCCACGCTACACCTGGACTGGGAACTGGCTCTCAAGTGAGGCTGCCGGAACACACCGATAGGTGGTGAGTGGTAGGTAGCCAGGCGAGTACTAGAAAATACCCTACCACCAAGCTATGGTTTCTAAACAGAGTTTTCCTTCACCGAAAGCTCAAGCTCATTGTAGGATTTGAACCCACGTCCTACGGATCGCAAGCCGACGTCACTACCACTGAGCCATCATCGCTATCCTAAACGTATTATGAACGTATGATGAATTAAAAATTGTATCTACAAGTAAATTGAGCTGCCGTGTCGTTATAAAAAAGAAACGGGTGTGAGTCGACATAATAATTAAGCAAAGTAGGCTCCAGACGTGGACGGATTAGTCCAATAGTGGTCCATCAAATAAAACGGAACGCTAATACTGTTTACCACGAATACCGATTCGTTCTAACTAGAAGCACTTAACTAAATGAGTGCTGCGCAGGTGAGAGCCACCTGCATCTTGATTAGTGATAGCACTTAGCTCCTTCGACTTGACACACACAGGATTAATAATTGCATATCAGCAAATGTGACGTTTTAATTAATTAAATGACTACGCGAAGGCGATACCGAAGCGCCCAGTGCGATTATTATCTCGACTGTCATTTTTAGACCCACTGTGAAATTATAGTTATCAAAGCGATACCTCAATTTGCAGTTTCAACTCTTTTCGATTTTATGGTTATGTTATGGGACGATGTTATCTGTGGTTGTTCTTACGCCTAGTTTTTCATAGAAATGTTTATCTTTGTGATGGATATGACGTTGCTTGTGACTAATGATGATAACGTGTAAATTTCTATCGATTCGTTGTAAGGAGGGTGTGATTTAGTAACTTAAATTAAACGCATTTTATTCAAAACACATTCGCAGCTGTTTTGAATGAAATGCGTTTTAATTACAAAGTCGCACCCCTCTCACAAGGAACGTCTTCTTGAAGTAATCTTTTGCTAAGCAAGCAGATCTATTGAAATGTTTGGATTAATAAGCCAGATTATTAATAGATGACTAGCTAGCTGTTCCCCGCGGTTTCACCTGCATGGGCTACAGTTTATCAGCAGTATGTCCTTCGTTAGGGTTTAAACTATCTACGTACCAAATTTCATATAAATCGATTCAGTAGTTTAGACGTGAAAGAGGGACAGACTAGGGATAAGGATTAGTAGGGATAGCGTATCTAATGATTTACCAAGTAATGGGATTTTATACTTAACTTTTTTTGTATTCAGGTGAAGAGGCCATTAAAGCTTAATATTATTTCTCCATTTTCATATCACGCACATTCTTATTCACCTGATCAGTCTGTTATGTAGTAGGTAATACCTAGTCTTCACGTCTTTTTTCATACATCCAGAAAAAGACTTTCTAAGCAAAGGTCCATAACAATACAGCATAATTTATTTAAATCAATCTATCTATTCATTTCACATAAAATATGTAACCTATATGAAGCGTCTGATTACCAAACTAGTTTGTCTTTTCCCATTAAATACCTAATGCATTAAAAAAGTTGTGGACTTGTGTTCTCCGAGACTCCTTTCATTGTCAGTACTCATTTCAACCCATAAACAAGCAAGGTGCATCATTTATAGGATGACTAAGCTAGATAATCTAGCAAGGTCTGTATAGGTAGAACGGCTAGCGGTAGATGGTCGTAATATCTCGGCGCGTGCCTTACCATCGCCATCGCCTCGCCCGGCCATCGAGCGGCCCGCCCACGCTCGCGGCTCAGTTTGTTTTGCCACGATCACAACCAAAACTGTTCTCAGTTGGCCATTTTCCAACTGGGGATGTAGGTTTTAAAAAGTACTGGTATTTGCTTTGGTGATAGCGAATTTATTTAAAACCAGCGATCGGCCTGGGTTTGCACAGTAAAACATAGCCTGTATCAATCAGACATAGTCTAGTTTTCTAATAGTGAAATAATTTTCTATAACTACCAGACACTCACACAAACATTCTCTATTAATAAAATAAAATTAGAATTTGTTATGCTGTGGGGCAACAATTCTTAGTTTCTGATTACGTATAACTTTCTGCGCTCATTTATGATTATGACTAACTGTGCCTCGCAGATTCACCAAGTGGACTACATATTTTCGTGCCTTTTGTCCTTACCCGGATAATCATACGTAGGTAGGTATCAGCATCCACGTGATTGAGGCTTGAGGCTGCTCTCGGAATAGATGGGTTGATGACAAACGACAGGTTTCGTTTGCAGATGACAGCAATCTTATAACTTCTTTCTACCGATGTACACAACCTTTATAAAAATAATATAAAAACGCTCACTAAATAATTTTGATGTGACGATGTTTTGTTTGTGTTGCACCAAATAAAGTAAAGCTTTCCTAACTTATTACTAAGTTCAAGATCTGGCAAAATAAACTTTTTTTTTACAGTGTAAACTGTAAACAAATAAATTGATCACGTATTGGTGAATCAAGTCCTCTCGGTGAGCCAGGGTTCTTTTTATCAGTCTCAAAACATTTCTTACAAGCCAAGCCAAATTGTTGAGAATCCCTGGTCCAACGGCATTTTATAGTTAGTACTTGAACGCACTGTGATCCAATACCGATCGTTACGGACACCGATATCGAACCGATAAACAATAATGTCGAACAATAAGTATCGTTCTGATATAACGGAAGTATCGAACGTCTGTAGTGAAGCTGATTAGTCTGGCTTCGAAATAGAAGTGCCGTCCGGTTTAATTCCATGATGTACTTATAGGGTTGATTTTTATTTATTTATCTAATGGACAAGCCTTGTCCATTAGATAAATGAAAATACTATAATTACTACTATAATAACTACTTACTATATTTTCATGTACAAATCATTCGAAAGTTTGTGTGCATATTTGTTACTTCTGTACGTGAAACGACTCAGCTGATTGGAGTGAAATTTGGAATCGGTACAGCATAATATCATGTAAAGTCAAATTAATGTTTCTTACAGAGAGGAAGGGAATAAGGCTGAAAAGTTTCATTGTTTATATAATGATTTCCTTCCATGTGGGGAAAGATAGAGCATCACAGACACTACAAAGAAATAGAGTAGATTAAAAAAAAAACCTGAGAATATAAAATTTTATCACGCATTCCACGGGATAGCCCAGTGGATTATGCTATGCCTATTCGGGGACAATTTGTACGTTAATGGGGGGATAAAAGCAGAACCATCCAGCGCTGCGGCTAATTTTGGGGAAAGCAAAATTCCTTTAAAAATATAATCAGTTCACACAGTTGAGCTAATTGTCGCTGAATGGTGCACTCTCCGCACAACTTGGCAATTTGAACGCTAACGACTTTAATAGCGATGTGCTGTGTGTTCTGTGTATCTTACGTAAACAAGCTTAATTTTAAACATCCTCATTTTTGCAGCAGTTTTGTATTCGTATGGACGTGAAAAGAAAATAAAAACTATTGGAGCACGTTTCACTATGTGTTCTTTGTCCATTTTTTGACTGCACTCCTCATTACAACGTTTTCTTAGGTAATTATTATATCGTTACCAGCTGAGCCACACAATATTATTTTCCAAAATGAACAGTATTTATTTCAAAGACCGCGCTATGAATTTAAATACGGTTATTTGTATAATGAAAGTTCTCCACAGACAATTTTATTAATTGTGCGAGAGTTATGTTTGCGTAATTACCCACGATATGTGAATAAAGCGGTTTTATTACACAGAGGGTGTTAATAGTTATTGTTATATCACTCTAAAATTAAAGAATATTATATATTTAAGTATTTTATCTTCACGCTTAATAATTTTCCATCATGTTGTAAATTGCTTCGCATAATATTTCTTAGAGGAAGTAGAAAATAAAAGTGGAAAGGGTTATTATGAATAGGTAGGTATCATGTGCAGAGTGACACCTTGCCATCGAGTGGAGTAAGTAATCTTGTTAAATTATGAACTACTAAACAATATCCTTAACCATAAAGTTTTTAATTAAAACATTTATTCTTAGAAATCAATGGAAAATAATCTAACAAGGATACTTTTCTGGCCGTGGAGTAGAGTGGGAACTACTAGGCGATCTACGGGTCTACCTACACTCGTCGAAAAATCGCTGAAACGATCAATAACTTTCCTTATGATGTTGTGCACCAAACTTTGCTATGTACACAGTCTTGTAGTCTTGTAACATCATGAGTAAGCACAATTTTTGCCACAAGTACGTAGGTAGCGGAAACCTTTTACAAGCAGATGAATGTCCTTCAGTTGACGTTTATTTTATTTGCAGTAAGATATTGAAAGCATATAGTTTCAGTTTGAATTATTTTGTATGGCGGTTGGTAGAGTGTATCAGGAGTTTATCGTGCGTGGGTATTCGTGTAGGCCGAAGGCGCGCGATCCGCCTACCCCGCGATTCAGCGTTGTCGGTCGATAGTTTGATAACTACTTACATGAGGTTATAGTAGGAAAATGTTATAATAGTGATAGTAAAATAATCTCGATGATCTGCCACCGTATGTCATGCTGTTTGCATTTATTTGCGGTAGTTGCTATAAGGTCTTTTGACGAACGCATCGACATCGCGGCACAGTGAGTTCTCACAAGTTATTTGCGTAACGGAAAATTTGGTTTTCCAATTATTTAGGAGTGTAAGGCGTTACTACATGTTATATATTATAAATACTACAACGCCTTGGGAATTCAATGTCAACTCAATTAGTGTTACCTACATGGTTCTGGCAAATGTATATAGGTAATTAATAAATTGTCTCTCTACGCTTTTCTTTTGCTTTTGTTAAGTGATTATTTTAACTTGTAAACATAGCGTACCTGTCCAAGCATAAACAATTTAAAGTGCTACACAGGCTTTGGCTTCGTTTTTTCTTAGAAATTAAGATAGGTAAGTGCCATGAAAAAAGAACATTCAATTCCATTACATTCTGTCTTGGGATTTAAATATCATATTCATTATGGCATATATGATGTAACAAAAATAGGCAAAAACTAGTGAGTAATAAAAGTCGTAAATAAAATTAAGCACTAAGCTCACCACTCGGTAGTTACAATTATTATAATGCTTATCGTATGGGTAGCGCCCGCGCACAAAATTACTGCTTCGGCCGCCTCGGCGCCGCAAGCTATGGCTAATTTATATCTACTTCAATTAGATATTAATCGGATATTGTTGGTTTATTTCACTCAAAGTACCCTTAAATAATAATCAATTAATAAATATAAATTACGACCTAGTAATATTAGTAATATAAGCCAGTCATTTAAAAATACTCAAGCAATAAATTATTTTTGCGTAAGCTATAAAAGTTTACGATATTATGTATGTTTTACTGAAGCAATTTATCTTATTCTGTTTATTTAATACCTACATCACAACAATTTAACCTAAAACCTATATTAATAAAATCTAGATAAAAAATGTTATGTACCTATAGGTACGTTCATTTATAATTACACTTTTATATTTATTGGATCGTTTAAACTTACTAAAGAAGGTCTAAACATAGTTCAAAAAACGTTAAATACTATTAAAAAAACATTTCCTTCGTGGTTCATACGATCTATCACGAATACAAGCCTACATGCGCCAGCTGGTAACACATTACACAACCTATATAAAAAAATAAATAGTTTAAAAATCTAAAAAAAACACTTTAAAAACGCACTCAATTAGTTAGTTAGTTAGTTAGTTAGTTAGTTAGTTACAAGTCAAGCTAATAAAAGTGTTTTAAAAAGTAGACAAGCTTTACAATTTGGTCTACACTAATCCTATTACCTGGCGCTTTTCTGACTCTTCTGGGAATTAATTTCAAGTATCGCCGGTCTACATGTGCGGTAAGCATCCTCAGTGAAACTCGCTGAGTGGTGAGTGGTGTGCGGGCTTGTCACGACTCACGCAGAGCGCATCTCGCACGCAGAATCTAGCCATTTGTTTACATCGCATCTTAGACACAGGCATGGAGTCAGTCTTGTCGAGCTGTTTGTACATGTAGAACATTACAAATCAAAACATAAATCCTTTATTTAGGATACAACATGGGGTACCTTTCAAACGACAAACTTACTTAATATGACTGTATACTAGACAAATTAAGGAACAGGCAAGAAACGCCCGGTAGGTAATTTTTTTTGGCGCGATCATGTTTTAATTTTTTTATTACTAATTGTTTGAATTGGAGCAATTCACTATAATCCCAAGCTTTTTGGTCATCTAATTAGTCTGATATTTTATACTTAATGAGCTTTGCTAATTGTCGTACGAAGCGTACAAACGCTCATAACGTAGAAAGGGATGGATGTACGTCGGGTCTAATGCAAACGTGACGAGAAAAGTGGCTGAGTATAATTTTATAAACAAACTAAAACAATTTTATTCGTTATGTCAATAACATACAGCGTAATTTAGTTTCCAAAAGTTTATATTCCTTCCTCAGGGCTTAAACTATTTCTGTACCAAATCTCATCAAGATCGTTTCAGACGTTTAGGCGTGAAGATAACAAACAAAGAACAAACAGAGTGTATATACCTAGCTTATATTCTAGATCAACACAGGCTACTTTTTATGCGGGACAACGGGGAAACTAGCGGGTGCATTAGACAGCAGTGTAAGTATGTATTATAAAATCTCTCAGGTCTGGATTCAATCCTGCGCAAACTAGACGTAACGCAGGCACCGTGCGTGCCGCACTACCTTGCCCGTTAACTTATTTATGCTCTACGATTTATTCTGTTCCTCCACCTTCCTATTTTACTTTACTTCCCTTTTTTATAGTCCGTTGCGAAACAGAAACAGTATACAAAGTGAGGATGCCATAAGTATTATGCCATAGTCAATTTCTTATACCTGCAAAAATAGCTAACGTAGCTAACTTCTCGCCTTCAGTTTACCTGTTTTCTTTTTGGAAAGTTTACAGTTATTTTTTCATGATCAAATGTAGCCTATGCTCTATGACTCACCAATTAACTCATGAAACTGTAGACTAATTAAACGTAGCTTTACATGATCAATACAGTCTAAAACCACCATTCCATTTTGTGATTAATTGATCAATTATTTATTTATAGTAGGCAGTTATAAGGAAAGGGTAGGGTCCTGGGTAAGTAAAAGGAACATGACCGGTTAAATAAATTGAAATAAGTATGCTTCATTCCTTACCCAATTATTGCGAGAAATATTTAGGGATTCAGGGTGATCCGGAGATTGGCTTAGTAAATAAAAGCTCGAGATATAAAATTTAATTCTATAACATGTTAGGAAAAACAAGTTATCACTCACAGATTTCCCTGCATACCTACTTGTGTAAATAACTTTGTGAGTTTGTTCTGGATATTTAGCTAGTCAACAAGGAACATTACTGGTGCATCTTGGAATTAGATTAGCAGTATTGATGCAGTCAGAGGCGAAGTGCGTTATTTAACAATAGCCCATAATGCATGATACACGGTTGATTTCTAAAATGCGAAGAGATATTTTAGCTCAGAGCGTCTCACGCGCTATTATCAGCGGCGTGGGTCAATGGAAAGTAGTGACTGAGCGCGATACATATCGATCTTGAGTTTTATTAAGAACAGATATCATTAGATAGATATGACGACTCGTAGATATCAAATTCAAATTGTCAATGTCAAGGGTGGCTTGTCAGTCACTCTAGCGGAGCGTCGCGTCTATAAAATACTAGCTCGCCCCGGCTTTGCACGGGTAGTTGGACCTAATATTGATATAAAATAAAATATAGCTTATGTTCACCACGGTTGATGTAGCATTCTAATGGTGAAAGAATTATTCGGATCGGTCCAATAGTTTTGGAGCCCATTCAATACAAACAAACAAAAAACAAATCTTTCCTATTCATAATATTATAGTGTAGATAAATTAAAGGTAGACTGATAACGCTTTATTGTTTCACTAGAATAACAACAGACAACTGTTTAAACTAGACTGATTGACTGTGACTTTACAGGGATTCAAGGTATACCTAATCATATTGGCGGTCCGCGCCAGATATGACTGACACATGAGTATTCGCTTTGAAAGAGCCATGGAGTTCATCAAATCAAAAAAAAAATGTAAGTATAAAGTTATGCTTCTTAAATTAATGATATGGTTAGTGCCTGCACATTTACTCTCGAGTTCCTTTTGGTAACAGCGCAAAGTAAACGGGCTGTTGCGTTTGTCGTATTCAAGTTTCCTTTGAGACTACTCTAGCCTTATTCTCTACAAACTTCACGAGTTAAAGTACTGCTAAGATACTCGTATAGCAGGTCGGGTCGGTCGTGAGTGCGCTTTGCATATTTCAAGGATGCCAGCTAATGCGTGCACTGGCTACAAGGGAACTTACTCTGAAAATCACGAACGTTACATATTACACGACAATACGAGATATGAAGCCGTGCTCCGGGATATTATGTTTTAACGGAAATGAATCTGACTGCAGATGAGATTTAACTCTACCATCAGGAAGCAAATGATTGAATAATAAGAACGTTGACCCGTACCACTAAATAAGATACTAGCTGTTCCCCGCCGTTTCACCCGCGTGGGCTACCGTTTATCGCGATAAAAAGTATCCTATGTCCTTCCTCAGGGTTCAAACTACCTGCGTGCCAAATTTCATTTAAATCCGTTCAGTAGTTTAGGCGTGAAAGCGAGGCAGACAGACAAACAGAGTTACTTTCGCATTAATATAATTAGTAGGGATCAATAGCTTTTATAGGCATGGTTTTTTCCTGTTCAACTTTTAATATTTTTATCATTAGATTTTAACGTAGGTACCTAATCTGAAGTAGTTATAGTAGATCTCATTCATACGAGACACTTTTATGTGCAATAGAATCGAATACTATTACTACTTATTTGTCAATACATAAACTCACAGACACAAATTATTATGTATCTCTTCAAACCTATAGTCGCGTCATCACGAACTAAGCTTACATTTCGGAGTAGATATGCACCAGTTAGCCAAGTTAAAGTGAATTGTATCGTTGTTTATGAGACGCCTGGAAACTGGCAAGCTTTCCCACGTTAAGATTTTCACTTGGCTGTGGTTCCTCGAAACTCATCATTGGCAGTACCTAACGGTGATTTTAATAGGTCGTTTGTACTTACAAATGTCGGTAATGGCGCTGGCGAATTGTACCGATTAGTCTTAGAAATGGTTTTGCGAAGTAGACAAATTTATTGTTTGTGTAAATTGAAATAGATAGGTCTACATAAGTACCTATTGATAATTCAATTCCTGTTTAACAGATTTGGTGTCTTGTCGGCGTGCCATGTCTGTATTAACTATCTCTATATGTAGAATCGTTCCTATCAAGATATAGACATCGGAAACTAATTCAAAAACGTAAGAAGATCTGTTCCTTATCCTTGCATCGCTCTTATACTCTTACCAATTAAAAGAGAAAGGATTTAATTGTTTGTTTGTCCCAGATAAAATTTAAAAAACTTTGCCCCGATCCTGATGAAACTTGGTATGGGAATTGTTTGAACCTTGGAAAAGGACAAAATTATACTTTTTATTATGATAAAATGTAGTCCACGCGGGTGAAACCACGGGAAACAGCTAGTTAATAAGCTTAGGATTAATCATTTTGGTAGTAAGTAGACAAAAAAGCTAATCAGCATAAAATGGATTAGCTAACGAGCTGCAAAAATTCCAAAAGAAAATGAGCTCTCGTTTAAAAATAAGCGTGTTTATATAATAAACGCGGCTGCAGAGCCCGCGTCGGCTGAATTGTGGCAGTGCGCGAGTGCACGCTTGACCTGCGTAATTGTGTGCTGAGCCGACCCTGCTATCCGTGCCTACGAGGCCCTTCATACCTTCCGACTGGGGACAAAAAGCAGTAGGTACCCTAGTACAAGTTTTGAAAACTATAAAAGTTTTCGTAGACGTCAAAGTTTCATCATCATCATCAGCATCATCAGCCGGAAGAAGTCCACTGCTGAACATAGGCCTCCCCCCTTGAACGCCACCATGAACGGCTAGTAGCCATTTGCATCCATCGGCTCGCTGCGACTCTTACAATGTCGTCGGTCCACCTAGTGGGGGGCCTACCTACAGAACGTCTTCCGGTTCGTGGTCGCCACTCGAGAACCTTTCTTCCCCATCGGTTATCGGTTCGTCGAGCGATGTGGCCTGCCCATTGCCATTTCAACTTGCAGATTCTGAGAGCTATGTCGGTGACCTTGGTTCTTCGGCGAATTCGTCAAAGTTTACTACTGCCTATTTACTTGTCAAAGTGGCAATCCTATCGTTTTGGGTGGCCTAAGGGCTCCCAAAACTGCGATGCGATGCGAATTAGATCATGGTACATTCGAGCGAGCTCGCAGATATTTGCGATGCGATGTGAATGCGCAGTTTTATGTGGGAGCCCTAAATTTAAAAAGCAACTCAAAAACATTGTTGGAATTCGAATACAACGATTTGAAATATCATCATCCCACCCGCATTACCAGTTTTTTTGCCTCCAATTTTTGGTAAAACGTTTTTGTAAACTATCAAAACCCGTACTAGAGGTACAGGAATTCTTCCTAAGTGCGGATCCACCGTTGTAGGCACAGTGCCATGCCCATAACCCTAATGGGAAGTTTCCTGACTGTTTTTATTCAATGAAAAAGCTAAGAGATCGGCTGTACATGGTCATGGGCGTCTTAGCCGAGGCATCATTTTGTAATCGTCTCCTATTAGAATGCAATGTATCGATCGTGAGCGAGTCTGTAATCCAACTCGCACTTTGTCGATTTTCGGGTGGCCGTGATGATCACAACCTTTTTGTGGGCTGTATCCTCGCCTGATTCTTCCCGTACATTTATAAAATACCTGAGAACACTGAAATATTCACTCAAAGTTTTCAAGCGCAGGTTCACGGATCGTTGTTTCAAAACTGGGTCGTGAAATTGTATAAATGCGGTCCCTTGAAGCTAGTTCAGCAGAGTGAGCACGTATAAAATCACAACCTTCGATGAAAGATAGATGTGCTTACAGCGAAAAACCTTGGTTCCAAGATCCCTGGTTAGTAAAGATTTATTTTCTTAGATAACGACTAGGATTTTTCAAACAAAATATTTAAATGTCAAGAGATTTCAATGTACTTTTATTACGATTTCTTCAACAACATTTACATAAATTCCGCTCTATCCATTCCATTCGCTGTTATGAATAACAGTGCCATAAATCATGTTAATAATACGAAAATGTATGCATAGTGAAATTGAACAGGCATTGTAAAGGTCCTTCCAGCCGAGATTTTGCCTATTAGTGTTGGGGCAAAAACGTGCGGAAGTCTGGACCGACTAATTGGGCCGTATTGAGACCGCACCACTGTCGTATCGATATGGCTGATTTTGCGAGCTCGTGTCCTATTCAGTTTGTACGATTCGGTGACCTGGCATTTCGAATAATGGTTTGCGGAGACTCGTTTTGTGACGTAAAGAGGCTTTAATTAATTTCGAATGCAACGTCGATGTATACCTACTAGTGTGCGTGGAGGCATTCAAAAATAGAAGTCGATATAAAAGTTCTGTTCTTATACGTATTTTAATTAAAGATATGTTTCGGTATCAAAAGTGCTCTTTGCTTATTTATATACTTCAAAGACACGGTGTTATAATTTACTTTCTAGTATATTAGAAACTAAAGAGTTAAACATTGTAGTCCTTGAGGCGTCATTGGGAGCCACTCGGGTGTAGCAGTGTATGTTGCAATCGCAACCTTGCTCCATATTACAGTAGAGACGATCTTTGTTATTCTTTCACAAAATGAAATATGAATATGCAACACAAATAAGAAGACTAGGTTGAAATATCTACTTAACATAAAGGAGAAAAAAGAAAGCTTTAACACAGATAGTTCGTTACCATTAGACGCGATTACTTTAAAGGAAAAGGTAGACATATCTCTTGAGATCTCAATAGCGTAAATAATAGTTCAATTACAGTGGATCTCAAGTTCGGAAGCTCGCGCGCTCATCGCACGCAGGTTGAGCGCGTTAATTTTTCACAGAGCTAACTCTAGCCATTGTGAGGTGTTGAAATGGCCATTGTTTCCATGACAATGGGCCGACAATGGCCGTATCTCTCTAAAGGGCAGCCCCCGACCTAGGTCTTCCAGTTTCGCAGCTTGCTTACTACTATCGAGCAACGAGGAAGCTTTTGTTCACTTCTAACGATACAGATAATGTTGAAAAATCGTTAGCAATTTTGACGCAAGGCTATTATATATTGTGAGAAGATTTTGCGAAGTGGACAATAGACGAACTTATTTAGTTTTCACTGTTTTTAACTTCGATGATAGGTTTTTACGTCAGTTAAAGCAGCTTGCCATTCTACTTGATGAGGTAGGATAATTGACTGAGTGTAGACAGACTTTAGCCAAAAGTTTTTAAGGTGTAACGTTAGCAACCGGCTTATCAACTAAACAAATACCCCATTTCCAAAGAATCCCGACTATCTCAGCACAGGACATGCGTCCGCGACAAATCACTTTGGCCGGCGCCCAAATTGGTTTTCCGGGTGTAAAGCAGGTGAAACAGAATACCGTAGAGATTGCTATTCGCGTCTACGTCATGCTGCTATTAAGCCGTGGCGCAATGGAATCAATCAATTATTTTTCGCTCGGGTGCGGTAAAAAGACCCCGAAGACGGCCGCTAGCGCTACGTTCGGATATTAAACGTTCTAGGTTCGCCCGACGTGAAAGATGGAGCTTTTGGATAGAACGGGTGATGCTTCTGACGGAGAGCCCGCGATCTGTCTGCGTCCTTATCGTGGCTCCAATTTCGCTTCGGTTGCAAAATGATTGGTTTGAGCCATCCTTCTTTATACCATTATGCAGTTAACTACAGTGTGTTAAGGTACGTACGAGTATATCGCAATGAGTAGTAGGAGGGACTTGACCAAAACTTGGGTGTGAAAACATAACTTGTGAAGCAGTGGATAATCGTTTCTAGTAGGCATTTAGTTACAAGACTAATTTAAATTTTCGCCCGGTGATAAGCCTTGCCGTGAAAATCGATCATAAATATCGTGATAATATTAAAAATCGTTTGAAAGATGAAACATTTTTCGCCCTCAATAAAAAAGAAAATAAAAACTCGACTGAAATTCAAATAGGTAGGTATGTAGGTACCCACTACCCATTAGTGCCGAGTTTTGCTGGTTTTATCATAGAAGACAGAGCGGCGGATAAGATGTACCTGTGTGTGTGTGATCAGCGCCGGGTGGTGGGTGGCAGGCGATGGTATCGGCCGCCTTCCCGACGCATCACACGGCTCACCTACACTACATTAGCTTTATATCTGTAATACTGTTTCTTCCTCTACTTTTGTGAAAAGGCAGAAGGATTTGAAACATTTATTTGTAACGTGACACTTTTCTAGGAATAAGAACAGATGGTTATTAAAAAACTGGCTTAATGTACCTACATTTAAAATACTATTAGTTGACGACAGATCCGGCGCAATGAGCGAATAGCCGACTGCGGTGAGGTCGCGGGTTTGATTCCTGCTACAGTACAAATAATTGTGCTAAAAAAGAGCGCGTGTCTGGGTGTAGTGGATCTGGATCCGCGTGGTATCTGATACCCTGGCTACATGGAATCCTCGCTAGGGGTTTAGATATGTATGTGAAGCGTTATTTGTATCAAATGATTTTGAAATGAAATTGTACCTACCTTAATAGTCAAGTTATAAGGTTCAATAAAACAATTTTAAGGTTGAAATTAAACTTTCTTATTATATCTAAAAGGCGGCACGTAAACACGTGCCTCTTTATTCGAAGGCTTCGTTTACAGGTTGGTAAATTAATTTTCTCGCTTTGATGACGACTAGCCTTTGCCAATGTGGTTACGAGGAGGGAGGGAGGTTGGAGCTTTTGGTCTCCCTTAAATATTGATTGCAAGAGATATGACTTGAGCTCAATACGTAGCAAATGTACCTATAAGTTAAGACTAAACTTCTTTTACATCTCACAGGGTAGCTTTTGTCTACAAATCACTTGAACTTAAGTGACGATGTGGTCGAAGGTGGCACAACTTTACACTTGGATTAGGAAATAGCTCTTAAGTGGAGCTGCCGGAAAAAACCGATATATTCTTGGTGGCTAATTCATAACATGAGGGTGGAAGCTACCCTGTAAGTAGTAAAAAAAAAGCTATCGAGCATTTGAAAAAGCCCTAAAATCAAGCTACGGTTTCATCACGATGTTTTCCTTCACCGAAAGCTCAATGTATTAGGTAAGCGTTTCTGTTAGAATATTTGATAAAAACAACCATAGAACTACTAGGAAGTTACTGTGCTATAGTACCAGCTTTAGGTATATCTGAGTGCGAGAGTGTAGCCAGCCGAGGCCTGAGCATGCCTGGATTCGGTTTCAGTGCCATTAGTGCCGCTCGGTCGGTGCACGACGTTGATCGATCCGGACCCTGCTGCCTGCACTACTTCTACTATTACAGTAGGTATAAGTAAAATCTAATTTAAGAATTTCAAATAACAAGGAGGTATTTCTGAAGCTTTTTAGCTAAGTACAAGAGTGTTAGTCTAGGCCTTGGCATTACTAAGCATGATTACATTAGTGCACTTAGCGCCGTCATGACTAGAATTTGTGATTATTAAAATATCAATTATAGCGGTGCTGGCCGAGTGGTTACGCGAGTGCTTTACAAGACGCCGGTTACTATTTCGAATCTCGTCTCGGCCCTGCATCTATGTCGTAATAAGTTAAGAGCGGATTTGTCATCGCTCAAAACGGTGAAGAAGAACATTACAATATTTAAGGGCGTCTTACATATGGGCCAGCATGGTAGAATATGGCCTATATTCTCTCTTAGAGAAAACCTGTGCCCCAGTAGTGGCAACGAACTGATGGTAGTGATAATGATGACCATGAAAATATCATAAGCGAACCAGAATGTCTAACCATTTAATAAAAAACTTTAATAAAACCAGCCGCAAACCCTAATTTTTATTTCAAAATTCTTCCAAAAAAATGGCTTTTGTTTTAAATAACCTGCAAACGTACCAATAACTTACTCGTACCTACACATTTCCAGATGTTAAAATTATATATCCTAACAAAATGTTTATAAGACTGAAAGTTTCAGAAAGCCCTGGGATGATTACACCCCGGCAAGAAATGTATGCAGCTTACTTGCATCCGAGCTTATCGCATCTATCAACGTCCGAAGGCTTTCACGGAAGGCTTTGTTCGCAGCGAAGGGGGCCTTCTCTCCCTCTCCCGGGCCTGCCCGTTACAAACAACTCGGCTCCAAGGCTCCAACATTGTTTGTGTGTTGATTCCGAAATGTGGCTCATTTACTGATTAAAGCAATTAGAGCTTTTTATGTTACTTCAAAATACTATTTCATGTATGTATATTGAACACGTTTGTGCATACGTAAAGTGATAGAGAGGTCATATTGTTTATCATGAATGATGACTAAAAAAATAAAGAGATCATCCCGATCCAAAACTGTTTCACGAAATAGAATTTGACATATTTAAAACTACCTTCGCCCCGCGGGTTCCGTAAACACACACTAGCCTTTTTCTGGAATAAAATCTAGTTTTGGTGTTAATTTATGGCGTGTTCATACACCATAAGCTATCTTTATACCAAATTTATCCCAAATCAACTTAGCTGTATTAGCGTGAAGAAGTAGCAAAAGCAAAAGTAGCACTCAGTCGTAAACTTTTGCATTTATGATAAACTAGCTATTCCCCGCGGTTTCACCCGCGTGGGCTACAGCGTTATGCATGCAAATTCTCAGCCCGATCGGTTTAAAATTGACAAAGTTTCATACAAACTTTCATCCCCTATTTTATCCCCTTGGGGGTAGAATTAATCAAAATCTTTTCTTAGCGGATGCCTACGTCATAACATCTACCTGCATGCCACATTTCAATTTCGATCCGTCCAGTGGTTTGGGCTGTGCGTTGATAGATCACTAAGTCAGTCAGTCACCTATGAGTTATATGTATTTAGAAGATATATTTTGTATAAACTGTACTCGTATAGTAGAATTGAAATTACTATTACTTTCTTTTAAAAAAGCCTTATTTAATAACACACTTGAATTAATAGGTATTACAAATATAAAAATTGAAACGTTTTAATATTTTTTATGTACCTAGTGCGATATCTATTGCTGAAATAGATGAAAGCTCCACAAAAAGCTCCCACGTAACGTAGCTCTACGTAACGTAGCTGCTCGAGTGCACGTAGTGCAGCCCGGGGCAAAACCCTGATACAGAAGAAGGCGGGTGAATTTGCAGTTACCTCTTTTTATCTCATACCCGAACCCATAAAACCGAATAAGAAAATTGGATGGATAGAATCTTGTGCTTTTTAAAACTATTTATTGTATACATCGATATAATCAAATTGTTCGTGTCACAGTAGAAGAACTATTGTCATAGGTACGTAACTTTGTAAAAAACTTAGCCATGTGTCTTTTTTCAACTATGTAATTCAATAATTAATACGTTAGTGTTGCCCAATGTACCTACTATGTACCTAGCTTAGGAAGAATTTCATCGAAATGTGAGCGATTGCTCTTATGCTTTGGTTATTGATTAAGATTAAGTAAATAAATAAATAAATGTCGGGGACAATGGTACACAAATTGACCTAGCCCCAAATTAAGCTCGAAACTTGTGTTATGGGTACTAGACAACGATATACATACTTATATAGAGAAATAAATACTTAAATAGATAGAAATATCCAAGAAATATACAATAGTAAAGTCTAGCGTTATACAATACCTCCAAAAATTGTGACAGAGAGCCACATTATGCACAAAACAAATGTCATTCAAGATACCTACCTATACTTGAAAAAAAAAACAAAGTTTTAAAAATCTTTTTCGTTAATAACTCTAGGTAAATTCAGCATATTGCTATCCAACTAAGGACATGTAGAACTTCATATGCGTTTATAAAATAAAAATATTTTCTTTCACGTAATAAAAAAATGAGTGCTGAGTTATGCTCACCACCAAACTTTTCAGTGACACGACAGCAACTGTCATGTCTAAGCTAGTGAGTGCAAGCGCTCGTGCGAATATTTTATTTGGGCAGTGCGGGGACGTCTGCCCCCTGCGCCTACCCCTCTGGGGGTTGGGTGGCTGGGGGGATGCACCCACGAGGGGAAAGTGGGCGTGCGACGTTGATCGATGTACGTCTTGCGCCGGAGGCTCCCGCCGACGTAATTCATTAAACGCTGAAACTGCAAGCGGATTTTGAGTATTAAAACGATTTCTCACGGGGCTGTCCAGTTCGGTCCTGCCTTTACAGAGCAGCTTAAAGCTGTTTGCTTAGTTGATAAAGTGAATAGGAATTAAGCTAAAAAGGGGAGCGTGTTTGGTCTCTGTAAAGACACGGTCAGAGTGCTGGAACGCTATATGAATAAATGTTGTGTTGAAACACGATATCACTGTTCACGTTAGTTGAGAAGTTTCATTTAGTATTATGACTTTATAGTAGGTTATGGAAATGTTTTTATGGTGTTATTGAAGACTAGCTGTGACTGTGATGGTTGTGCGGGTTGTATGGAACTTGTACTAGCAGTTTCCCATTTTCCTCCAGGATTTATTCATGCCTGGTGTGAGAGCTACTCTTTGTGTTACTTTGAAATTAAATCTTTGTCTGTCTTTTTATACAAATTCGCTAAGCTGTTGCGATCTGCGTAACAAACATATATTTTTAATAGCATTTACAAAATGTTACAGATACTGTATTTACCGACTGGCAATTTTTATGACTAACATAATTTTGTCTATTCAAACTCGTACACGGTCTTGCGTCTTGCGGCGTTAACAAAGTCATTCAAACATTATGTGCATTCTTGCAATTCTTCTAGATAAGTAGGTACCTAATAACATGCGCATGCCATGTCAACTTTTCAGCTGGCACGGCCACGACCACTTGCTAATCAATATATCTGTGTGAGTATTATATACCTAGGTATACCTACCGGGTGATGTTAAGAAGTCGGTATGGAATGCTCTAAAACTAAATGAGATAGATATTTTTTGTTTAAATCTGTTATTGCATTTTTTAATTCTAAATTGACGATATAGTTCCTTCGAACAATTTTCTGTATCTCTCATAGTTTCAGACTTCCCCATACCGACCCATCTTGATGGAACACCCGTTTCATATTCGTTGTTTATCGCATTTACTTACTAATAACCTATCTCTACCAAAAAAGCTATAAACCATGACGTCATAAACCCATGCATCCGCTCGCAGCCCGACGTGGCTCGTAATGGGAAAATCAAGTTACCGTCGGAAACGAACAGGTAACAAAACAACCAACATTTCCATCAATTTTTCCCCCATAATTCATCATTGAAATGAAACAAGTTACTGTGAAGAAAAATAAAATTGACAAGTTCATTCGTAACTGTCATATTTTTATTACGTCACAGCGTAATAACAATACCTACGTCATAAAGTATGATCACAAGATATATCGTAAACTTTCAGATAGCTCTATGACGTAAACATATATCCGTACCTAAGTCTTACTGCTGTGAACATATATTACGGTATGGTTCCTTATTAATCCGACGTTGACATGAGGTCAGTTCCGTGTCGTATTCCCAGACATTGTGAATGGGCACTGTACAGTGTAGAGCTCTTAGGCAGAGCATTAACAAAGGCTCCCGTTTCTCTTCAATTAAGACAATAGATACCGTGTTGTATTGATGGAGACTTCTATATTATAATTTTAACATGATCTTTTATGCTTTGTACCATGTTTAATGGTGTGTTTATTTATAGCGTACAGGCTGTAGTCGTGATTTCACGTGGACTATAGATTATCGTGATAAAAATTATTGAAGTGAAACTTTAAGTACTATGTTTCCTATAAATTTAAGTCAAAATAAATTGTATGTCGCAGTGAAGTAGGTACTTAAGTAGCATCGGACCCGGGTCAGCCGCGTAGTCTAAGTAGGTAGGTATTATATCCCAGACATTGTGAGTCCATTCAAAGCGTTATCGAAGCTCCGACGCGACGTCTCTCCAGATTCTATTCAGCGCAATAATTTACTAGAAACGTATATTATATGTGACTAGCTATGCTCGTCCTAGAGCTATACTTAACACCAGTTCCAGTCTGGTCATTTTGTGAAGTTGTAATTGAGGAAGTCATTTATTTATGCTTTAGTAGCATTTGTCTATGCCCTGCGGTTTCACTCGCGTGGGCTACAGTTTGTCACGATTAAAAGTATCTTAGGTGCTTCCACAATGTTCCAAATTATATTAAGATCTGTTCAGTGGTTTAGGCGTTCAAAGTAAAAGACAATTGATGAAATGTACCATCGATTTAACCTGTCGATGTACATTTTCCAGTATTATGGCAATTGGTGTTAAAACATTCGATAAAACTGTAGGGAACTCCAAACAGTCGCATTTATTAGTATGGAATATGGATTTTTAAGAGAATTTCGAAATCCGCATTTAATTTTATAACTGAAATCAACTTAAGTAGGTGGAGTATATTTTTTGTTGACAAAAGTAGAGTTAAGACTCAAACTCACAAGGTTTACAATCGCATAAAAAATTTGCTTCCTTTTTACAGGCAATATAATCTACCTAAAGTTCTATGATTGCATTTAACATGGATAACAGTATCACAGTAGTTTCAATTCCTCACCTAAAGACTAGTTTCAACTTCCTTCAAGATTAGCTTAGCATTTGTACAAAAACCGTGGAAACATTTCAACGCTAACTCCAAAGTTAGTGGAAGTGAGGAGGTATAATGCTTGTGCGAGGTAGTTTCTTGCACCTGCATCAATCAACGTCGCAGACTGCAGGACAGCGGGATTATGGAGGAAAAGGGGGGGGCGAGGGGTGCTTGAAGAAATAGTGGGGGTAATACTTGTTCTAACGGCCTTTTTATTTAGAGATAATCACGTTGCCGTCTACAGGAACATTAAACATTGTTGAATGGATTGTCTATGTTGGTGGTAAAGCTTTTATTCCCTACTTTTATAAGCTGAAAATATACGTAGAGTGACACTAGTTAAGTACATAAAATTATATATATTTCTGACAAAATTTGAGACCAATATCTCATACTTCTAGGTTTATATGATGAGTATTATAGAAGTATCTAATCATGTTAGAGCGATGGCGGCCGAACGGTTAGGCGTGCGACTTACAAGACGCCGACACAAAGTTCGAATCCTCTCGGCCCCGCACCTATGACTTAATAAGTTATGTGCGGATTTGCCATCGCTCAAAACGGTGAAGGAAAACATCGTGAGGAAACCGGCATGCCCAAGAACTGCAACATTCAAGGGCATGCGATATCTACCAACCCGCACTGGGCCAGCGTGGTAGATTACAGCCCATACTCTCTCTCTGAGAGAAGGCCAGAGTCCCAGCAGTGGGAACGGTGAAAGGCTGATAATGATGATGAATCATGTTACTCATAATCTTGTCTTTTCAGATACTTTACACTTAACATATTACTGAAACTGAAAGGCTGCCGGATCACACCGATAGGTGCTTGGCGACAGAATCTTAGCTTGAGGGTAGCAGTTAGCCAGGTAAGCAATAGAACATTTATCCTACCACCATGCTATGGTTTCGAACCCACGATCTACGGGTCACAAGTTAACGTCTCTACCGGCTACCTATATACTGAATTATCATCGCTTTTCAAAACAATAAGGCAAAACTGTAATCCCAGCGGAAACGAACATGTTTCAGACGTTTCCTAAACTGGTAGACAGGCCAAACTTTGAAATAAATGTGCCTCCTCAAAACAATATTCATCTTGCTAATGCACTCCATGCGCTTGATATATGTTTGCAATATACTAAATGTTTTTTTGTTGCAAATAATACAAATAAGTAGGGAATTGAAGAGAGGCCAATGTTTTCATGGAAATTACAGGGTGCAAAGAGGTTTATCTTCTTATCTAAGCTCACTGCAACTTCAACAGTTCAAAATCCTGTGCAACAATGTAATGGGCAAGCGTGATGCTTACCATCAATCAAGTACATAAAAAGTAGGCTACACCAGAATCTAAACTGTTTCTCACTCATAATCTATTCTCAGGAAAGAAGATGTCAATGTATCCTTCATAAATTACGACAATATCCAAGGAAATTCTTTGGTATTAAATATGCACATAGGCACATACATACTCGTGTTTATATTTCCATACAAATATTGTAAATGAGAAAGTAATTGTTTGTTTGTTTGTTACGTTTTCACGCCTAAACCGCGCACCGATCTCGATTAAATTCAGTATGGAGATAGTTTGAACTCTAACAAAAGATAGGTACCTACTTATTATCGCGATGAACTGTTCGCGGAAAATCGCAGGGCAGAGCTAGTTTATAATAGTTGTGAGAAGGATAATGCCACTTTAATGTGATATTTATTTACTATTGTTTTAAGTGGGAAAATTCTATGAACTAATAAATATCCTTGTTTACTCGTATAAGAGTGAATGCGCAATCGGGAAAATACCTGTCAATTTTCCGCACGTACAATATTTTTGTACCATATTTGATGATATATAATGTAGGTAGGTATGGGTGATCCAATACCTTGCCACAACAGTGATACGAGGCAAGGCGCTTCAGAATACATTGTATTGTCAAGTCATTTGCCTATATACGCATGAAGTAAGAATCGCCTATATAGTTTTAGAGTTATAGCCCTATAGAATAGAGGCGCGAGCATAAAACTTTATTAGAAACACGTGTAATGTTATAGGTTATGACGTAATGTTACATTATTTATGATAGGTTATTGTCAATTATTGCCTATATACTAGAATATGACTTTGAATATGTATAAGGTACCTATGCAGTCTAAGTACATTATGCAATCATTGTTCATAGGTTAGTAAAAATTACAAATAGTTATTTAATCTGACAAAAACTTATTTTTCATGAATTATTTATGACTAGCTACGGGTCCCGGCTTTGTACGGGTAACACTAATTAGATAATTCATCATCATCGAGTCATTCTAGAATAAGAGTAAGAGCCTAAGAGTTTACCTCGTCTTTGTATCTTCATGTTTTATATTATCCCGACACTATACTTATGTATATGTAATTTGGGTAGGTACAATATAATTTATATAAGAAAACCCTACGCGAGCGCGACACTGTTTGATGAAAAACGATTTCGCGTCGTCCTGAAAACGCTGCACCTTCCACAATCTCACGAGATTAATTTAGCGGGTGGTGAGTGGCGCCAATGTAGACGTCTAGATGGCGCCACTGAGCACCTCGACACGCGGCACGCTTTTTACATCAGCGCCCTGACTTGCCCAACTTCCTCTGATAACCCGCTGCCATAGTTGTTTTGCAGCTTATAAGTTTAAGACAGTCCTTTTAACTCACCCGTACCTACTGAAACATATAGGTATTTTAAGGATATAGGCAGATCTACATCTGTTACCCTAATTTGTAATCAAATGATGTAAGGTGTGTGTTTCAATTTTTTCTTGAAATAAAACAGTGCTGTGTTTTATTTCTCTCACTCATTTCAGTTTAGTAACCCTATTTTATTATCTGTTCTACAGTCATCCTAAAAGTCACAGTTCCTGCTTATTGTGTCATATTACTATCTAGTAAGCGGTATTTATACGAGATTTAATAAAAAGAAGATATTTCAATAAAGCTTTGGTTAAGGTTGATGTGTCAAATTATAAAATTGGGATTTATTTTAAATTGCATTTTATCAAATATCTTTCTTATTCAACTTGTAAGTTTGCACGTGGAGATTAAATATTGAAGGTTGTTAATTATTATTCGCTATATTTTATACGTTAATGGTTGTTTTATAAAAATTTTAAACATTTTTATATACTTAAATTATTACAACAAATTTATCAATTATTAAATATCAATATGATGAATAAATTCTTTTAAACTAGAACCACTAAGAATCTGGAATCTGGCAACATTGCATTAAAAAATATTATTATTATATTTTGATCTGTCAGTTTACTTCGTCTGATTAGAAATTCAATATAATTGCCGGTGTGTCGTCGCGCCGTTGAAGGCTTACATAAGGGATCGCTTACGTAAATAATTACCTGTAACATTGTCCTTTCACTTTTAAGAAACAAAGATGGTTTATCATGATGAGCAAATCTTGGCAAGCTAAAGTACTGGTTCCATTTTTGTACTTTACGTCAGGCATGAGAGAAAATGCGCGAAAATTACGACGCGACAAATGACGCGAGAGGCGAGTGGCGACCGTGCCGCTTACGTAAATACCTGTAACTTGCACTTGCACCTTTATGGTGCTAAGTGGCGTGGAAACTTTGCTAATATGAGCTTTATAATATGAAAATATACATGTACATTACTTACGTAGGAGAGAAAGAAACTCGTCAAGAAATGCTTGGTAAGAATGCGTAGACTATGTTAGTGGGTGAAAAGAATGTAAGGAATAGGTGAATCGCCTTATTACTTCACACGCGTTTTTGTGGAATTACTAAATTTCTCATACATAGCAGATCGACAGATAACACTTTACTGTTGTTTCAAAACAACAACATAAAATGAAAGATTTTGTAGAATGTTACTCTACATTTATCATCAATCACCATAGCGAAACTATATATTTATATTTTATTTAGTCGGGATTGTGGTATTCAAGAAAAATGCCACGAGTCATGAATATAAATCTGTTTAAAATTTACTCAACATTATCCTAAAAGTGAACTTCCTTTGCGTTTTAACAGCAAAATTCCTTTGTTGCATCGTGACCAACTGCAATTTACAAAATAATACTTGAAGCTTTGTCCTCACAGCGACCCATCTGCAGTCATTAACTTCCGAAATAACAAACGCAATAAAACGTGAGGCATTCTAGAAATCTGCCATCAATTACGTAGGTAAGCACCGACCAAAACTTGGATCCGCAAACTGCGCTTTGGGCATTATCCTTCCTATTCCCTACTTAATGGGAGACGAATGTCGTTAGAAGTCTAGCGCTCGTAAAATCCAGCGGTTTGGGCCATGTTCTGACTAAGAGACTGGTTCAGTTGTGTAGGTAAATTTTAGGGATAAAACTTTATAAGTATTGGAGTTTGCTATGTGCCACTAGTCTGTCAGTTTTGAAGACCAGTTTTTGCTTTTGTTTTTTACACCTTAGCCCTTAGGGTAGCATTTGACAACAGTGACGACGCGGTCGAAGGTGACGCTACACCTGGATTGGGAACTAACTGACTATCAAGTGGGGCTGCCGGAACACACAGATAAGTGCTTGGCGACAGATCTTGACTTGAGGATGGAAGTCGGCTAGGCGAGCACTATTAAAAAAGGCCGTACCACCAGCTATGGTTTCACCACGACGCGACGTTTTCCTTTATCGAAAGCTCAAATTTAGGTACGTTGGATTAACGTTCGTTCTAAACGTTCTATCTAATCTTCCTTCCTGTTTATTTTATCCTTATTTGTGTACCTGTTTGTTTATCTTGTACTAGCTGTTCCCTGCGGTTTCACCCACGTGGGCTACAGTTTATCGCGATAAAAAGTATCCTATGTCCTTCCCCGGGGCTCAAATTATCTCTATACCAAATTTCATTTAAATCGGTACAGTAGTTTAGGCGCGAAAGCGTATTATATTCCGTATACTCCAAAATTATTCCCGCACTTCGGTGAGGGGGTCACCGCGTTACCTGCTGTAGGTACCCATTATCCTATTTTAATTCTAAGTTATTTTTTCTTGGACCGCACGTTTGAACCGCGCAGTTAAAGGTCTTCCTGGGCCGCGACCGCACTTTACCTATTTCATAGATTCTCCCCCCCCCCCCCCCCCTCCCCTCACCGCGTTTCCCGCAGTGCTGCGGTGCGGCGGGTTTATTATTCTACTACTACTTACATTTTTAAACTCGTGATATCTTCTGAATGGAATGTCCAAATTGAATGATTCAAAAAATTGTATAAAGGTATTGAAGCAGTTTTGAATAAGAAGTAATTTATTTTGATTAGGATTAATACCAAGATACAAATAACGAACCTTTTCTAGCAGCGGCATTAAAAATTAAATTTTTAAAATAAAAGATCACTTATTTTGTCATAACTATAATAGTTAGACATATGCTCTCGCGGACTTTTTTGTAGATCTTAATGGGACCTACAAACCCGTAATACATTGTTTTGTTCTAGTGTCCATAGTTTTTGCAGCGCACGCAAAAATAGATTTTCGATTTTACACCTTGGGTTGCAAAATAGCAATTTCCTTACGGATCCCTAATTTTTTTGGAAATAAAATATAGCCTATAGCCTTCCTCGATAAATGGACTATCCAACACTGAAAGAATTTTTCAAATCGGACCAGTAGTTCCTGAGATTAGCGCGTTCAAACAAACAAACAAACTCTGCAGCTTTATAATATTAGTATAGATTGCTGTCTATGTGTTTACGTAACGATTATTGTTTTGTGTACATGTATTAATTAATGTAATTGGTTTACACCGTTTTAGTTAAATTAATTAATTAATCCTCTCAAATTCAGAACACGTTCATTGCCGAATTCAGTCGCTCGATAAGTTCTCACATCCATCTATACAAGTCGGAGCGCTCAGTGATAGAAATGCCGCCCATCTGTGCCGTCAAGCGGCAAGCTATTCCTGTATTGACGAGGACATGTCAGGGTGGTAGTTCAGTTCGAGCATGGACCTACTGGAGCGGTGAGGCGAGCGAAGCGGAGACGACTAATAGACCATCAGCTACATGCAAATCGCTAATTACCGTCGTCGGTAGCGAGCTTACTAAATAAATAACGACCGATACAATTATTTTCTATTGCCTGTACGCCTATCAGATAGAGTTATGTTAATGTTAATACTGCAAACGGTCACAGTGGCAATTGAACATATTTTTTACTGTGTGAATAATAAAAAAAGTAATTTAAGTTCAGACTAAACATTTTTTAAAACACTTTTATTAGCTGGACTTGTAACTAACTAACTAACAATGTAATCAAATCTTAGAAGTCAATTTTCACCTACTTCTAATTGTCGTATCGACTTGAAACTTTGTATGTGTATAAATCTCGGTGACAATGCAATAATTTGGTATCATCGACCTGATCTGATGATGCAACCGGAAGGTGGGTAGGGCATCTCTTCGCTGGCTACTAGTAAACCCCTCGTGTTTGGGCTCATATGAATCGTCTTGTTGAGTACAATAGATTGGACTTGGTGACGAGGGTCTGATGATGCAACCGGAAGGTGGGTAGGGGATCTCTGCAGTGGCTAATAGTAAACCCCTCGTGCTTGGGCTCATATGATTCGTCTTGATGAGTCAGATAGATTGAACTTGGTGACGAGGGTCCGATGATGCAACCGGAAGGTGGGTAGGGCATCTCTGCAGTGGCTACTAGTAAACCCCTCGTGTTTGGGCTCATATGATTCGTCTTGATGAGTCCAATAGATTGAACTTGGTGACGAGGGTCTGATGATGCAGCCAGAAGGTGGGTAGGGGATCTCTGCAGTGGCTACTAGTAAACCCCTCGAGTTTGGGCTCATATGATTCCTTTTGATGAGTCCGATAGATTGGACTTGGTAACAAAAGACTAAAAAGTAAAAAAATAAAAATATATAGTTTAAAAAACTAAAATAAACACTTTAAAAACGCACTCAAAAATATAAAATAATTAAATTGACTTGTATTAGTTACGATATAATGGTTAATTCAAAAAGTGTGGAGCGCTTCTTTTACTGGGTAAATAAAAGTACACACAACCAAAAAGCGCTCCACACTTTTTGAATTAACCATTATATCGTAAATAACACAAGTCAATTTAATTATTTTATATTTTTGAGTGCGTTTTTAAAGTGTTTATTTTAGTTTTTTATTCTCTCTAAAAGGCAGGCCTTTTGCTATGTTTTGTGTACATTAACATGTATTTTTATTAGATTTTTACATTCATAATTGCAGAGACGAATGGCCGTAAATAGCCTCAGTTTATCTCGAAGTCATCCTCTTAAATAACAGGTGACATTGTCTAGAAATGTCTAATAAACCAATCTACAATGTATATAGGTATAGATACTGGAATAGGTAATAATACATTTATTTTCCAGAGACATGCATATATTTCTCATAAACAATAGCCATGTTTGCAGTAATATATGCCTCTCATAATGTAACGAATAATGACTTCACCTTGAAAACCGCTTTTATCTTTCAGTTCCATAATAAGTGTTTGCACCCATAAAAAGTTATCGCCTACTTACAAAGATATAGTGCGAATTTATTTACATTGTAGGTATCGATACACAACTACGTGCGTCTTCTTCGTGAGTCGTGATTGTGTTCTTTAGTATTTTTATACTTTGTTTGCATTAGACACGTGTCAAGTTAAATATTTCTACAGTTAGCTTTTAACGGATTTTGCCTGATCCAAAATGACAACGATGTAGCTAAAGATGGAATATGTAGATCTATAGAAGATCCCTTATCGCTCTAGGGTCTCAAAAAAAAAAACAATAAATCATAGAAGTATCATCCCTTGAACCAATTGTCTGCTTACAATAAGTTGACGATAATAACCCAGTTTTTTAGCATTGTTTCAATAGTAAGGTACTATTTTCCTTTCCCTGTTTCATTGTTTGTGTTCCTAAAGTATTTAATTTAAAGGAATTATTTGCCTCACCAAGTTGCCTCAATGGTGGGGCCAAATCCATTTCTTAAAATTTTGAAGCACACTTTGCTCCTTCACAAACTCATTTAAAAAAAAGGAATCGTCAAAATAGAACTAATTTAACAAAAACACTCCTCCTATTTTTGTCGGTTAAAAGGCTTTGAATCTCAACCGCGGAAACTTGAAAATTAAGACATTCATACTATTATGATAAATGCGAAAGTAACTATTACTTTCTTTATTTGTAACCTTTTTACGACTAAACCGCTGAAACGATTTCAATGAAATTTGGTACAGAGATAGTCTAGAGATTGAAAAAGGACATAGGCTACTTTTTATCGATAAACTGTAGACCACGCGGGTGAAACCGCGGCTAGTGCTCTATAATTTAACGTTAAAAAATATATCATGCTCCAAGTATGTAAGGAAAATACCTTGTAAATCCTTTGAGCGAAGCTTTTCACACAGTAATTCTTCTTCTCAGCTGTAGACTACGTGTAGATACACAGCAACGCCATCTAGACGTCTACATGGACTAACCCAAATGAAGTCCCAGGTACGTAAATAAACTGCATAGACTGCATAAAAAAACGTGTCGTGCCAATGTAGATGTATTTAAATTATTGCTCGGTTTTGAGGCACATTTAGGTGCAAATAGATTCGCTTGTAGAACTCACCTGGCTTAGGGGTGGTCTCTATACCTTATTAAAAGGTAAGTATATTATATGTTTGTTAGAAATAATTGACGACTATACTTGCAATTTTTAATATAGTTGAAGTACTGAAACACCCAATAGGTATAATGTATTATGGTTTGCTCAGGATCCTCACGTAGAAATATGTGAATGCGAAAGTGTGTCATATTATAGTTTATTGGTTTAACGTTATTTTTTGTATAGACATAATTTATGGACCGGAAAGTGATGTAGGCTACGTTTTGTCCGAGAAAAATGCATGGAAACTTCACACACGGGTGAAACCGTGGGGCACAGTAGTCTACAAATCAGGTCATTGATTCTGTCAGTACTAAAAGTTTTTATCCTTGCTAATTATTTCAATAGGTATTGAGTTGGGAAAAAATAGGAAACGTGTAAATGATAGCTACAAGCGATATAATGATTTCAGTAGCTACAACGATCCGCGGGAGGCGACTAGTGTCTACTTTAAGTACCGTAAAATTAAAAATAAATATAAGATAATATAAACACATTAAATATTAAACAGGTGAGGAGTTAAAACAGATGTTGAATGATATAGAGCAATTTATCAGAGAGCGAAAGGTCGGCCGTTGTGAAGAATAAAAAAATAATTATGAAAATGAGCTTTACTTATTTACCTCTTTATTGAAAAAGGGCAAGCTGTATATTTTCTTTACGAAGTTCTTTACTATGTTAAGAACTACTACTATGCTGTTGTTATGTTTTAACATTAACTTTTTAAGCATTGCCGCCCTACAGTGTTTAGCTTTTCCAGCAGAAGCTACAGTTTTCTTGTTATTTTATATACATAAAAGTTCACCATCATAATAATTGCCTAAGCAAACGTCAAACAAAAAAAAAAACTCTACCTGACTTGGGAATTAAAACGTGACATTTAATAAATAATGTTATTTTAGTTTTTGATTGTAGACACAGGGTTCCAATGCAACATTTTTTTGTTTTGTTCCTTACACAATAATCTATCTAAACCCTCGAAGAGATTTTTTCGAAGTTTAATCTCTATTTCTTGAAGTTGCAGACTTGACCATACTGTATAAGGTACAGTCAGCGATAAAAATAGCTGATCATACTCAATTTTCCAAATGCGCTTTAGTTTTTTCTTACAACTTACATGGCTGCGATTGACTATAACATAACACACCTGATGTTAAGTGACGATTCGGTCAAAGGATAAGAAGAAAATCGGAAAATGTGTTAGTGTTCAGCTACTTTTGTCGTTGACCGTACTGGCATAACTTATTGGATCACCCGGTACATAATTGCATTATATGTTTCATTTCAAACTAAAAACAATCCCGTGTATTTGTCGGCACGGATCGCAATAGCAGCATCGGCTCCTGTCATGCGATACTGCAATCATAATACATATTATGTCGTGTACGACAGTGTACGTGTAGCATACCTACACCCAACATTTTCTCTACTGAAAAAATAAAAAATATGAAAAGTATTAGATGTGATTTTATATTTTTAACATCTTATTTTTTTATTATCTGCAAAATAAGGTTCTCGTCTTGAAGGTAATCTAACGGATTAAAGATTAATTTATTAAATGAAGGGTTTTTGCATATTGTGAATCTTTTGCCGCCAAAGTTGTATACCTATAACCTATATACTGAGGTGTGAGATTTATTCTGTGATAAAATACATACTACACAAGTTGACCATAAGTCACCGGATTAGGTGACGAATTGGCCGAAAGTGGTGCTACGCTACACCTGTATAGGGTACTTATGTGGGGAGCTGGAATACAAGAAAATGCTCTACGACTTAACTATGATTTAATCACCATGTGTGAATTTTTTCTAAACTAAGCTTTGTAGTAAGTTTTCTACACCATAAACAAACATTATTTATGGTGAAGAAAACTTAAAACCACGCTTTAATTTGTATTGGATAAGTTTCTAATCAACACTATACAATTAGAAGTAGGTAAAATTTGCTGTGAGATTAAAGCTTTGATTGCAAGCAATGTTTAAGTCAAGCTAATAAAAACAAATTACAATAAACCTTGTAAAAACATACACTTTGCTTTTATAAGCAATGGAGGTTTCTAAAGGCTTCGCCAAATAGAACGCGTAGTTAGCGTGCGTCAAAGCGCTAGCCTGACGCCACACTAGGTATAGCGCCGAATTGTGTTGTACTAAGACGGTATTATACTGTCAAACAGGAGGCAGAAGGTTGCGTAGGAACTATTAGCGTCAGCCTTTTGTTTGACAGGTTATAATACCGTCCTAGCACAACACAATTCGGCGCTATAGCGCGGCGTCAGGCTAGCGCTTGGCGCGCTAAGTACACGCTCTATTTGGCGAAGCCTTTAGGAACTCCTTCATTGCTTTATTGTCACGGATTGCACAGGGGGTGTTGGTTCCTGTCATGCAATATTGATCATGTCGCGCGGCGAATAACCAACATTTTCTCCACAGGAAAAAGTGACACACAATGACATGTGTGTGTACAATGTTCATGTGTATATTGTCATGAAAAAGTAACTCAGCCCCGCGGTTATTCCCGTGGTTTTCTCGATATCTCACAGGAACTGTATATTTTCCTGGGATACAAGTATTTTAGGACCTTAACTAGTATAGTAGGTATTATTAGCAAATGCCATGAAATTCCGTAGTAATTCCGTAGCATGGATAATGTTATTGGGACAGTTGTTTTAGAAATAGTAAAAAAGCATACAGAATAAGAGTTGAATTATTTTTCGCAAAAAAAGTCTTTTCTTGATTTTCCAAGGGATACATTTTATTCTGCTCCATTTCTTTATGACATAATGCAGAACGTAGTGCACCACGTCGCTCTTACATAACTTTTAAAGACTTCAGACACCTAAATTTTTCCAGCAACAAAGGCGGTAAAGATTATCTAAGCACTTTAGTGCCACCCACGTTTCTACAAAGGCGATTGAAGTACAGTACGGCGCAGTAGTTAAACTTCAGCTATAAACGCACTGATACACTCAGCTGCCTGTCGCTTTATTATCAGATACAGTTATACTACTCATAGTACTATAATGAGTTTACGTTAGCGGATACATTAAATCTCCGAAGCAGGAACAGATATTGCCAGTCTTGCTAATGTTGAGATGCGGCAGTATCATCTGAAATAGAAACACAATTTCATAAATACCATAAACGAAGATAAATAGATGATTTATTTATATTTTTCTGAGCTCTTTTTTATTTATAGCAGTTTAGCCTTTCTTGACAATGGCAACACTCGTTTTGTGTTGTCCATTTTCCGGGTTAGGGCAATGTCGCTAGACGTCGCTACGATTGCTGTCATAATATCGGCATGTGACATCTACTAACTCGCAATGGGCCAGCATTGGAAACGTAATAAATAGGCTGGTGATGATGGTTATTGTTGCCTAATCCTACCTGAGTGTGAATGTTTGTTACCGCGTATCACCGTAACTGATGAACCGATTTTAATGAAATTTGTAATGGTGATAGCTTATACCCTGGATTAAAACGTAGGCTACTTTTATACCAAAAAAGGTTCCTGCGGGATAACGGGAAGACGCGGGTGAAACCGCGGGGCGCAACTAGTATAATATGAAATCACCCATTGTTATTTGTCAAGACACACATTGTAACCTCTGATACTGTCTATACCACTACGTTTCCAGAGAGGTGAAATAAAAAGCTGAAAAGCGCAAAGTTCTGTGTGCATTCGGCGCGGTGAGTCACGCAGCGTCGTGACGTCACGCGAGTGTCGCGTGTTTCAGGGCCCGCAAGCAGCGTGCTGTTGAAATGTCACAGGTCGAATGTGTATTGAATAATGATACCTGCGGCCCGCAGTCATTATGGACGATAGGCCGATGGCTATCTGCTGCCATCATCAGTTTGTAGGTTTAAGTTTTTTCCTTATTTAAAGAACGAAAAGCGGCTTTTTCAGGCTGCTTCCTCAATACTTCCAACTCTGTTTTATTGGAAATTGAATCTTAGTATAAATGTTTCTATGTTTATTTTATTATCTGTAGACAATGAAAAGATAACGATATATGCCTTTTTGGTTACTAATAATCTCAATAAAATACGTAATCTTAAATTGATTTTGAAAACTAACTAAGTAACCAAATTTTAAACTAATGGTCATTATTATCAGAAAGGTTTATAAACAGAACTCCGCGTAAGCTTGATATTGAAACAAGATACAAGCTTAAACGCTTCTCATCAAAAGGATTGAAAAATTGCAATCGCTTAACAAAAGCACGTGAATATAATTATCATAACTTGTCTTAAGTTACTTGTTACAAATCACAAACTAGCTGCTAGCTAGCTACTGTCGTCGTGTTTTTTATTTCAATTGATTAGAAGCTTTTTACTTGTTTACGTGGGTGTCGTTATCGCGTTATGAACGATGCAGTGTCACGCGGTGCTTTCCTACTAATGACATGCAATACAGCAATTTTCATATAACAAAAACACAAAACGAATAAAACATATTTTGCAATGGTTCAGCATATAAGTATCTTTAACAAGGCAGTGAGTGTCCTAGGTTTGCAATGCGCGTGGAAGACAAGCGAAGCAAAGCAAAGCAGAGCTGTGAGGCTGTATGAGAAATTACAGGCGCCAAAACGATATCCTACTAATACATATTATAAACGTGAAAGTTTGTGAGTATGGGTGGATGGATGGATTGATGGATTGATGGATGTTTGTTACTCTTTCACACAAAAACTACTGAACGGATCTGAATGAAATTTGGAATGTAGATAGTTTATATACTGAATTAACACATAGGCTACTTTTTATCCCGGAATAAAGTTCCTGCGGGATAAAGGGAAGACGCGGGTGAAACCGCGGGGCGCAACATGTATAAATTATCAGAGATATATATCCCTAGAGTTAGGGCGACGGAATCTGCAGGATGTGAAGATTCTATGACGAAAATACAGGTAAGTGGAAAATATTTCAGATCCGTAGGACCGATTAAAAATTAAGTAATTTGCTTTCAAACTCTCCACTTCTGGTTTTATTCTTATAGAATACTAGCTGTTCCCCGCGATTTCCCCCCGTGGGCTACAGTTTATCGCGATAAAAAGTAGCCTATGTCCATTCTCAGACTTTAGACTATCTCTGTACCAAATTTCATTTAAATGGGTTCAGTAGTTATATAGAGTTATACTTTCGCAGTCATTCATAATTACTAAGTAGGGAAGAAGGGTTTAATAAATTACAGTGTTCGTTATTACTTTACAAAGATGTGTCAGTGGTATTATTATAACAATAGAACAAAATATATACAGTCGGATAGAAAATTAAACCATATACTAAAATGTAAACTACTTATTTAAAACTAAATATCTACAAATAAAATGTATGTAACATGCATGTAATTAATAATAATGAACATACATTTAAATTCACAACCACATTAATTTCAAATCTATGATTCACCGATCAATATACAAAAAGTATAAGTCCTCAGTCTGTCTGGCGGTGGACTAACGACGTAAAATAATAACGTGCATTTCAAAGTGGAGCTCATTTGAAGTCAACGCACTCAGACGTTAGGAGCGTCTTCCATAATGTTCTAGAAAATCCCTGCAGCGTTTCCACAGGGAGGAGGGTAGGGGGTGATGTTGGTAACACGAATTGGGAGCGAGGGCGTAGGGTCCACGACCCTACTGCACGACCGCACCCAATCTGAACCTGCTGCCCCGAGCTCTACCTACTTCACCCGCGATATAGAAATTACGATACAGTACTGACAGCTCATAAAGTTTACCTACGAGTCGTAATAATTCCAATTAGTAATTTGAAAATTTTATACATCGAATTAACTGACGCTTTTATGCGTCAGTTAATTTAATCCGTGTTAAAAAAATCACTATAAATCGTATTGTATCGGATTGAAGGATGTTCTTTCCTACTTTCTAATCCTACTAATAATAGAAACGTGAAAGTTTGTGAGTATGGATGTATGTTGTTTGTTACACTTTCACGCAATAACTACAGAACGGATTTGAGTGAAATTTGGAATGGGGATAACGTATACCCTGGATTTACACATAGACTTTTTATCCCGAAAAAAGGTTCCTGGGGGATAACGGGAAGACGTGGGTGAAACTGCGGGGAACAGCTAGTGTTTTATACACTAACGGCCGGTTCAATAAACTATCTATCCACGGTTTACCTTACTAGAGATAGGGACTTGACACAAGCTCCATAGAAGTAATTTCAAATTTCTATCCCTAGTAGGCCAAACTCTGGATTGATAGGTTATTGAAACTGGGCAAACCAATTTAAAATCAGAGGGTGCGTTCACATGGAGGCTCTAGCAAAGAGTACCGCTTACGCGCATCACTATTGCGCGAATTATATATCATACGCGCGTATTTCACACGACTTCCGATTCCGACTCGACTATTCTGTCTTGTTTTTTTGCCATTTCTGTTCTGTGTTTGTTTTCTATTCTGTGTTCCTTTTGTTTTTTGTCTTTTTTTTGTTTCTTTTTTCTGTGGTTGTTGTTAGCTGTTGGTTATCCAATAAATAAATAAATTTTAATGAGGAGCAAAGAAGTCGCCAACATGCGGTAAGTAATTTTGAGTTTAGATACATAAGGTCTAATCTGAGAGGCTGAATGAAGCAATCTACCAATTGCATTAGAAATTCACGACAAATCGAAGAAATGTAACAAATGCGGCATTTACACCACCATTTCACGTTAGTTTCTAGTTAGGTAGTAAAGTTTTATATTACTTGTGACGAGGTGAAGGCTGTTAAAAGTTGATAAGATTACATGTGATGCACGACACCTACTCTTTTCTATTTGTATATGCATTGCTTTGTTTGAAGTTTACTCGGGTTATTTTAATTAGGTAGGGTAGTTTTAGTCGCAGATCTGCGTCCAAGATATGACAAAAGGTATCATGTAACTTAATTTATTGCCATGGTATTGTGGACGATCCGAGAGAGGTGTCGCTTTATCCCTGTTTCACCCAAATTGGATGGGCAAGAGAGCAATACTAGCTATTTTTGTCGCAATGTAAACATTGGTGTCGATTCTGTTGTGTATTTTCTAAAACTAAACTAAGTTTGATAGATCTAAAGGTAATGCTGTCCTTTTCTTACTTCTGTAGTCAGAAAAGGATAGGTACACTTTTTTTTTTACAACTATCAAACTTAGGTTAGTTTTAGAAAACGCACAACCGAAGGCTTCATTGGTGTCGATTCGGTTTTGCATTCTCTAAAACTAAACTAAGTTTGATAGGTCTAAAAGTAATGCTGTCAGTTTTTTACTTCAGTGGTTAGAAAAAGACAGCAATACTATTAGACCTGTCAAACTTAGTTTAGTTTTAGAGAACGCACAACCGAATTGGCTTCATTGTCTTCTTATTGGCTAGGACCATTTTGAGTGCTGGCTCTAGGAGTCGATAGTTCACATGTAAAAAATAACATTTATGTAAAACCTAAATTACTATGGAAAATCAGTACTATTTTGATGAAATAAGGAACTCCGTAAAATTATACAAACGACTTGCCACATTGCAAAATTTGGGAAAGTGGTGCCCCCTTTACCTGCCGATAGGCTAAGGCTGTTTTTTTTTATTTTTATTAATGTTATATAAATGAGTCTGAATTAAGTATCTTCTAAAATAAAACTAAAGTATGCATAATAAAATTTAAAGTGAAATATTATAAGAATTGAAATAATTAATGCAATACAAAATGAAAGACGCAACGGCCACACGCACAAGCATCAATATATTTAGATTTAATTCATATGCAGGACGTCTAGTTTTACATTTCTTTATTATAAAATAAATATTTATAGGAGAGCACTAAAATTCAGACCACTTTTTCTTTCTAACGAAGTAAACACCCCCTTTTACGTAACGAACAGTTCACCGACCACTCTGTAAACTGGAGCGATGGTCTGATCATAAAGGCGTTGACATAACGGGGGCTTCGAATTTGTGCATGCGGGGTGAACGATGCCTAATGTCTGCAGTCAATGGACTCTAACATTTAGGATTATAGACAAGTCTGGTAGTCTGGCAGTCTATGGCAGTTCGGTTACATGTCATAGTAACAGAGTTGCCAAACAGGAGTCTGTACGATGTCTGAGGTAGATAACGCTATACTTGATTAATTAAACACGATTTTCAAGGCTGTATGGGTGAGGTCAATGCATCCTGCAATTTTGATTGGAATAGTATAATACTAGAAATCTTTAATTAAGAATGAGATAGAAATGGTAAGAAAAAATACTGTAAGAACCTAACCAGTTTCTTATCTGACGTGCATGTATCTAAAAACTGAGACAAAGTTCCGTAAAATTAAACTTTAGAGCGCACTTGTCAGACAAAATGATTAAAAACGTTAAGTAGTAGTACATTACAAAATAAACACAGAGAATTAATTTTAAGTTAGATACTAACAAACGTGGGTCGATCAATCTTTTGTCTATGATCAGTTGATCACCTTAAATGAGTTGTGAAGGTAGATCTATGATTTTCTAAGCGCGGTTCGATCACCGCAAATTGTAGGGCCAGACGCATCGTGCACAGTTGTTATGGATCTGCGTAAATCCGTAGACTGTTAGCGTTGACTTGAAGTGGAGGGCAATCATAAAATAACCCTGTTCAACTCGGCTTTAAAGTTCTTGCATATATTCACAGATGTTTTAAGGAATGACTAAGGTCCTGTGAGTGTTTGCGACGAAACATAATAACTAATAAGTATTTAAAAGTGCTGACAAAATAAAACTTGGCACGTAATATGTGAATGAATTGCAAATAAGTGGAGAAAGTAAGCCAAAAATATTAATCAAACTGGTTTACATTCAAATAGTAGATGAATGTATCATGAAATAAACACTGTAAAGTCTATATATCGTATAATATAGTCGCTTGTCTACCATGTCGCCTGATGCGACAAAAAAGACGTAAATACCCAAATCTGTAGAGGTCTACATAAGAATCTACTTAGAATTTGCCAATTTATAATTTTTGTAAGATGAGATTGGTAAAATAAGTGGTAAAACCAGCTGGTTTTTTAATCAAAAGTAATTGAGACGCGATTTGTAACATGATTTTTAAAATAACATAGAGGGAATGCCTTATATCACGTCAATTTTTACGAGAGAACTAATGGAAATGTTTATATTAAAAATGTGATCGAGGAAATTACGTGTCACGTGATGCACTTACAAGGGGTTGAAGGGAAGCATCGACGTAGCAAGAGATGAACGTCGGGGTCTTCGTTTAAAAGCGTCTAAGCCAAAAGAGGTCTAAACCGTGAAAAGATCACATTTCAGTCTTCGTTTTGTCGCGTGTGTGTAACATGGTCAGTCGAACTGGCACAGACAGATAAATTGTTGCAAGCAAAATTATGCTGTATGTTATTGAGATATGACGTAAATCAAAATGTTATAGTTTGTTCATAATCTTATACACGAAACCTTGTTTATAGGTTAACTCAGTACTCAATCAACTTTTTTGGCATTAGACCCGACGTCCATCCATTATGTAGTATGTACGTTAATGAATGGAAATAAATTTTAACGGTAAGTTCGTCCGTACAATGTCAAACTTCGTGTACTAACATATTGAAAACCTTTGTTTTGTAAATGTCAATTCTGAATTGAAAATGCAAGTGTAAGCCAGAAGAATGAATATTCCACGCCAATATACAACAAAGATATTGCAAACACAAAAATGGCAGTAGCACAGATCTTTCTATTGAACGAGATGAGATTTTAGGTGGAACAACACAGTACAACGTCTAAATAGATGCCTCTTGGTTTCAACGTAAAATGCTAGAAGCTGCAAACACTTTTCCTCTGAGACCGTCCAGATAATCTAGCAATTTCGTTGCAGGACCTACGTACCTAAACTCAGTCTTCGTGTATAGAAGTTAAGGCGGAGAAGATCAAGTTGAAAATTGGGGTTAATTAGAACAATTTTACTGAAAATGTAACTAAAGTAAATATGTTAATAGATAGATAGATGTAGATTGGTCTATTCCCAGTTGCTACCACCATCTCTGCCACCAAGCACTGGTGGCGAGAAAAAAAATCCCACTCGCCACACAACTCATACCTACAGAGAAATTTAAAACTAAAACAACAATACAAATTAATAGAAAGTGATGAAAAGTGCAGTCTTATCGCGATTTCTTCCAGACTACCCAAAAGCAGAGGAACAGTACAAACCTATTTGAACGTAATCTACTATCTAATTGATATCAAGACGGTTTTATTTTTCAAAAATTCAAAGCAAAATGCATCAACATCAAAAAGAGGCCCCGTTTAGTAGTTTCAACCGTCTTTCTCCTATTCTATAAACAACAAAGAGAGTAAATTAAAAAATACAAAACGTACAGGGCCTTCATGCATTTCTCATATTTATGCCTTGATAATTTTTTGCAAGTTTTTTAATACTTTCATTATTCCCAGATCGGCATAACCTGCCCCCTCAGTCGCCTGCGGGCTGAACTGAGACCCCGGGCCTTAACGGAATACTTTTATTGCGTAATGAATGAGAGGTCGGCGCTCCAGCCCAGCAGGCGCAGGGTTGGGGAGAGGGGGTGCCATCAGCTCAAAGGGGGGGCAATACCACCCCCTTGAGCCTTATTTCGGGTCATCGAGCCCGACCCCTGAACCAACGAACGCAGTACCGCCTTGCAAAATGAACTTTTCATCTTGTATTATTAATTTAAACAAAGTGCTGGATTAAACTAATTCAGTGCACAGCTCGCCTGATTAGACGCGAACATGCTCTTTTTTTGTTTGTCATGACTTCAACTCGATATTTTGCTTTTTTCATATCGATTCTGGACAACAAAGAAATCAAGGTAAGCAGATAATATGTTACGTAGGTACTTAAATGTACCGAATACACCGTAATGTACTAAGTGTGTTTGTGTGTGTGTGTGTACAATTTTGTTATACCTACAGCTATCACATGGATGTGTGACCGTTATTTATCGCATTTTCAACTGAGCGTTACCGTGCTTCAGAGGGCACGTTAATTAACAGTCGGTCCCGGCTAAAGATTTATTTCAAAACGAATTCTTAACATCTCCGTTACGTTAAAAAACCTAAACCTATATGTTCATAGGGAAGATCCACACACATATCGATTTTTATATATGTATGTCGAAATTAGAAACCGACTTGAAATTCCGCTCAGAATTCTCCTTCCCAGAACTCAATATATATTAATTAACAATTCAGCAACGTTCTCATTATTGTTTTAATCTCTTCTATGTTCTAAATAAATAACTACTAATTGCCAAATACGATTAATTACCAAACCTACAGTCTGGGCACGAAAAGTTAGTTACCTTATGTGTTGAACTTAATTTATTTATCATAAATAATTAATTATAGCACCTATCTGCGTCCCTGGCCTCTGCCCGCGTTTTTGTTTCCCTATACGCATAATTTTGGAGCCTTCAAGTTATGAGTGAAGAGTGAATAAGTATCTTCTAGGCAAACAAACATGTTCCATCATAGACCTCGTATTAACTTTCATGTAAAACTGTGCTTAACAATGTGCTCTTAATAAAGACCTATGTATTGCTAATGATTAAGAGTGTTTAGAAAAAGTTTGCTTTGACGTGGATACGTCTTTCAATTTGCTTCCATTCTGGGAGGCAAATAAGGAAATTGATGATAACGTAATCGGAGGACAGTTGGATGCTGTTGCTACATATCTATTATTATCTATATCCAAGATTTTATTTCACCACTCGAAAGCTAAAGGATTAAAGAATTCATAACGATGAGTTAGGACTGTGATGAATCGCTTGCGGTGGAGGGGGTTGCACATTTTTTTTTCTCGGAGCGGAAATCGAACTTGCAACCTCTCGTTTCGCAATCCGTCGTTCGCCCATTGCGCCAGATCGTCGGTTGGTTTCCTAGAATATCGTGTTTTTCAATGGTAACAAATTAATAATGTAATTAGTAATTTACATTTATTATCCGGTGAGATAATGTATTTATTAAGTTGCAAGCAAATTACTATAACTTTCAGACATCAATAACTTATATGTAATTGAGGTTATGAGCTATATTGAAATCCTAATATGACAGTTTTGCAATAACACGTAACCAGGAAACGTTTTTATTAAATTTAGGCAGCAATTAGCCAACAATGAATTGAATTACGTTTATATTACTAGTTGATACTAGTGTTGGTTTCACCCCCAGGGACTTAGTCAACTTTTATATTCTCCTCATATTTTGAAGTTGGTTGATTTATAAGTATGTATGTATGTACTGTGTAGTGTTTTCGTTTTAATATAAGTAAAACAAACACATTAACACAATTTAATTTAGTTAAAGTTTTTATCTTACCGTTTATTTTTAGTTGCTGTTGTGATATAATATATGAATAAACATAGTATTCACTTGATTTAATGTACGAATATGTTTCTGTTATGTCATAAAATAATGTAATTTATATCGATTTCAGCTAAGGCGACAGCTTCAACAACTTAGTCATAGGAGGTTTTTTTTTACTAGTTACAGGGTAGAGTTTCACCACAAGTGATGTTAAGAGACGATGTGGTCGAAGATGCCGCCACGCTACACCTGGACTGGGAACTGGCTCTCAAGTGAGGCTGCCGGAAAACACCGATAGGTGCTTGGCGACAGAGGGTGGTAGCTAGCCAGGCGAGTACAAGAAAATACCCTACCACCAGGCTATGGTTTCATCACGATGTTTTCCTTCACCGACAGCTCAAGCTCATTGTAGGATTCGAACCCACGTCCTACGGATCGCAAGCCGACGTCACTACCACTGAGCCATCATAGCTATAAAAAGCTGTTTTAGGGCTGTGTCAGGTACTTTTCTGGAAAAAACTTTGCAGAGCATTTAAAGTATTTTTTTGTAAATTTAATTTTGTTCACCTTGATGTTTGGAATATCCTCACTTCGGCTATAAATCGACATTTTCTTACACGTTGTACATTCATATTCGCTTAAAGAAAGTATTACTTTCTTATAACGTACCTACTACGTATTCACGTAAAACACACAGACACACCCAATTTTTTATCCATCATCGCCATCATCGCTATAAAAGCTCAGATGCTCAGATGATGTACAACAATAACTATTATTATTATATAACAACTAACTATTATACTCGGATTACAAACAATAACTATTTATGACTAATATAGCCAATTTTTGCGGTAAATGTACGCGTGCAGTTCACGCACGTAAGGGTGGCATTTTCATAAAACACATGAATTATTAATGAAAGCATATCTATACAAAGACTAGTTTCGCATTTATGATGTGCGGAATTTTACCATTATTTCATTGTCGCATTTTATATGTGTAGCTTCATGAATTTCAAGTAGGGTAAGACTTGGACTTAGACTCACTATTAGGTACCTACTATGTTAATAGTACAGTAATTAGACATTGTGTTGATACGTATTTCCATTCGGTAGTTTAGCGAATTGAAGCCCAACTGCGATAAAAGCTTGAGTTTTCTGTGGAGGCAAATTTCATGATCAAACTCGCCTGGATGGGTTACCAACCCCAAGATAAGTATCTGTTGCCAAGCACCTATCATCAGCCTTACTGGAGAGCCAGCTCCAATCCAGGCGTAGCGTTCAGGTGACTTATGGTCAAAGTGACGTGACCATACGCCCCGCTTCAAGCCGGAGAGTTCCGCTTTGAAACTATGTGTCCTAAAAACAGTCCTCAAAATGAAGGTGAATGTGGTACTTAAGCATATAAAAATGTGGTTTATCCCCAGGTGGACCTCTGATATTAAGAGTCCTCTATAAAAACCACCTAAAACCTTTTTGTAGAACACTACAATAACATAATCTTGTGTACAAGTGTATAACAATGGGCGTCCTTATGGCTAAAACCAATCTCTTTCAGACAAACTAATAGCTATGAAAAAAATATTTATTACCTACTTACAGGGTAGTGTTTGGCTACAAGTCACCTGATGTTGGATGACGATATGTTCGAAGATGGCGTCACGCTACACCTGGACAGGAACAGGCTCTTAAGTGAGACTGCCGGAACACACCGATACAAAACATGTCAATAAAATATTTATAATTATTCACGTTAGTATTTTAAAACCAGGCTTTTGTAGCAACAGCAGCAATAGCTTGGATTACCTATAGTAGTTTTAGGTATAGCTAGAACTCGTTTTACAATTTTATCGAGACAGTAAATATGTATATTTCTGTCTGCATACGAATTGAAGTGGTCTTGCATAATAAACATTCGCACGTTAAGACTAAATAAAAAGACTTGATAACTTGCTAGTTAGGAAGTAGGTAGAATTAACTTTAAGTAGTTGACTTAACATCTAATCAGATGTTAATTTGAGATTATTATGTATGACATACAAGTGCCTAAATATTGCAGGTTATCTGATTGCAAATATCTAGATCGGCGTTATATATTGATTACCATATCATTAACGCTCATTCTCGAAATATCTAGTTATAACTAGAGTAGTATAATAATAAATTAATAGTTTTTAGTAGGCTCTCAAAAAGTTTCTACAATTAAGACAATGCCTTTATTCATAGTAGACTACATAAATATGTAAGTCATTCTCTTCTGAAACTGGCTTGACTTTTGACATTTGCGAAATCTAAAAAATATACAAATGAGCGCTCCCAGTGACCTTTACAACAAGCAATAATATTGTATGCAAAAAATTAATTTGTTTTAAAATACCACTAAGGCGATAAATCAATAAGCGATAAGTGGCATTGTTTCCGATGTCGGGAAGAAAGCGGTTTATTTGATTTGACTTTGAGCACTTTTGAGTTCGTAATGCCTCACAACTAACGATAGCAATAATGCCCAGACAATCAAATAGGTACCTACATACATAGCTGTGACACCCAACTTAGATTTCCTGTATCAAAGACATAAGAAACTCTTTTCCGGGCAAATATTTGTGCATTCACTCGTCTGGCCGTCACCTGTTTGCTCATTGCGCCTCAGTGTTCGTCTATCGGCGCTTTTTCTTGTATTGACAGATGTTCGTGTATAGCGGTCTCCATGTCTTCTTCATAAATGCTATAAATAAATAAATATATCGGGGACCATTGGACACAAATTGACCTAGCCCCAAATAAAGCTCGAAACTTGTGTTATGGGTACTAGACAACGATATACATACTTATATAGAGAAATAAATACTTATGCATTATGTAGAAATATCCAAGACACAGAAACCAATATTCATGCTCATCACACATATATTTGTCCTTAGCGGGATACGAACCCGGGACCGCTAGCTTCGGTAGGTATTGTTGTTGATATTTCTTTCACAGTTTATGATCTTCTGTGTTTTAGTACTATTGGGCTGGTAGGTATGACACTCAAGTGTTGATCAATACTTGAGTATAGCGATTGAGTGACATATTTGTATGAAGTAACATACTCAAATCTGTGATAGTAGTGACTATTACCTGCCTCAGAGCAATTGTATCAGCTGTTAAAGATGTGTCACGATGTTTGCGTAGAGGTGGTTGTATAAAAACCATGTCAATATAAATTTTCTTACAAATCTATTTATGCCCGAAATAAATAATCGATCCTGATCCGTTATCCGCGGTTTCAGATCGATATGTCATGTCATTTCATATGTCATTTTAGTACTAGGGCTTGACAGATATACTACTAAAATGACATATTATGACATGACATATCGGTCCAAAACCGCGGATGACGGATCAGGATCGATTATTAATTCCGGGCGTTAGCCAGTAATTTCACCAACTGTGGGTGGGGGGTATAAGCGTCCACTTTTCCACGCCAGTCATTTCGATCCTGTGCAAGTCGCTTATCCGAGTCGCCCGACCATTATCGGGCGGCCTGCATCGGAAATGTCGCGAACCTCTTGGCACCCACTTCGTTAATGCCTTTGTCCACTTTCTATCATCCCTTCGGGTCAAGTGTCGCAGCCTGTGAATGTCTCCTTCTTTGACTTTGATCTCACTTTGAATTATCACGTTTGGTTATGCTACAATAAAAATAACTATGAGACGGCTAGCAGGACTAGAGATCATAATATAAGTAGTCAAATTTATATACCTAGTTGGACAAACAGTGGATATTTATATAGGTTATGGAAACCGCCTAATTAGCAAACATTTTATTCACATTGCTCAAATTTTAATTCAATTTGAACGTTGACCTCAAACACTTAAAACACTAGAACACAATATCAAAATTATACTTATATCTTGTGAATTTTTAAAAGTAGGTAAGTACCTACTATAAGTTTCCTACAGACTGACAATTGGTTATGATGCGGGTCTGCCTCACTAAAGGCAGATTTCAAGAACCTATCCACGGTTTGTCGGAATAGAGATAGTTTGATGTTACATTTATGGAGCTTATCCGGCGTTATTAACCTATCTATCCACGGTTTGCCTTACTAAAGATAGAACTTGACACAAGCTCCATAGAAGTAATGTCAAAAATCTATATCTAGTTAGACGAATTGGGGATTGATAGGTTATTAATTTACAGCTTAAGTCAAATTTTTATAGACCTTGGATTGCTAGATTAGGGTGAAACCAAACAAGCGTAATTCTGTGAGTCGTGAGTCGAGTATTTGTCGCTCATTTTAAGTTCAACTGAAGCAGACAACTCATTTTGCGTCGTCGTGTGGCACCAACTGCCTTTTTGTATAAAACCGAATGCAGCAGAATTTATGCTACCGAAATTCTGCGACTCACACGACTCACAAAATTACGCTCGTTTGGTTTCACCCTTATTGAGGCCGGTATTTAAGAATGACGCTCAAGCAGTAATCTCTTTTGACGGTGTCATTTCAGAAAAATATGTAAACTCAATCGCTGCTCAAGTATTGATTCTTTTTTCTTTTATTTACTATCTATATACAGGGTGGCGTTTGACCACAAGTCACCTGATGTTAAGTGACGATGTGGTCGAGGATGGTGCCACGCTACACCTGGACTGGGAACTGGCTCTCAAGTGAGACTGCCGGAACACACCGATAGGTGTTTGGCGACAGATTCTTAACATGAGGGTGGTTGCTAGCCAGGCGAGTACTAGAAAATACCCTACCACCAAGCTATGATTTCATCACGATGTTTTCCTTCACCGAAAGCTCAAGCTCATTGTAGGATTCGAACCCACGTCCTACGGATCGCAAGCCGACGTCACTACCACTGAGCCAGCATCGCTATAAACGCTACACTTGAGCGTCATTCTAGAATACCAGGCTAAAACTGGGTGTAAATGTATCGCCGACCCGTTGGCCGCCTATTAATCCTACGCCTGCGCATAGACAGGTGAGAGCGATAATCTTGAGCCAGCGCCTACACCGCCGTGACCTTTCAGTAATTGAATAGGCGTGCTGGACTGCTGGCTGCAAGCGCACGCACGCACAAAACGCACGCGAATGATACACCCGTGTGTAGGTTTCCCATAATAACGGGTACATTATTATGATTAGCTACATAAATTGTATTGCAATGCCATATTATGTTCAGTAAAGTACTTTTTGTTATATATTTGAACAATGTTACAACGTTTTACTTAAAACAGTATTCCGATTCAGTCAGGGCCACAATAACCCTGTCAGGGCCCTAGGCAATGAAATTCTCGGGGCCCCTTTTCTTTTTATAATAACTTTTTCTATCACAATGCAATTATAATAAAAACATATGAAAAAAGCGACACATGACAAAAACGTATTTTTGGATACATTTCTACATTAAAATTCTTGAAGGTTTTTTTTCTTGGTGCGTGCACGGGGCCCCTAATCAATGCAGGGCCCTTAGGCAGTTGCTCACACTCCCTAATGGTTAATTCGGCTCTGGTCATCGATATAAATGGTTAGCTGTTCCGGGTTCCCACATAACTTCAGGTGACATGTGGTCAAATGCTACCCTGTAAAATGTAACGAAAAAAGACTTTGTTTACTTCTGGGATTAATATAGGCATACCTATCAGAGATAACTGATAAAAAATGCTGTCTGTCCTCATAAGTAAATTTTAGTGCTAGAGTCAACAATCTGTCAAAACGCTTCATCAGTTCAAAAATGATGTCTCGGGAAAACAACGCTCATGGCAACCCTTCCTAAAAACTAGAAAAAATATTATCTCCGACGCATTTTTCGTTTTTTGTAACAGGAATTTACGCAATGACGAAGAGCTATTTTATTATTTAACAGCGAATTGTTTTATTTTTATTTGAACGATTAAAATAGCCTTATAAATATTTTTTGAAACTAACGTGGAATGTGCAAGATTTCTCATTAAGAAGTTCTCAGTTACCAATGTCCAATGTTTTATGAAATTTCCTAATGAGAGACAGGTGTAGTTTCATCTTATCTCCTGCGTCATGGCATGATGTAAGTAACTGACTTCTGGGTTACGTTTTCCCCCCTTGAATACTATAAGTCCGACTAAACATATGAAATGCTACTAAAGCAGGCAATTTCATTCGCACACATTCAACTACCTAATCGAAACACCGACCCTAAGTATGAAAGAACTGCGACTATATATACTGACTTTGACAATAGTGAACTTTGACTATACAGATCAAAAACCCGCCCTTACTTCTTTGGCATCTTGCTTTATATGTAATTCTATCATAATTGAAAATAATGTCAAAGTTAAGAATATGTTTATATATTAGGACACAACATATTGTGTTCACTGATCACCTACTTTTGCGTAGGTAGACTAGGTAGAGGTACGCGTTTGAAGTCACAAAATAAATGCAAAAAAGGTTGTTTTTTTTCTGTCCTCAAACAACTAAATCAGCTATCGTTATTACGCCATAGTATAATCCTGAATCAAAGATCATTAATCATTAATTCTACAAATTACTCTAGCGAATCTTTAACTAATCTTTAACAAAGTTTCGTCCCTTCGGGTACTACTATATTATCTATTCTGTGCCTTCAAGTTAAACTCGGAACTATGATAGCATGTAAATAAATAACACGGAGAAGGTAATACAGGTCAAGAATGTTGGGCATGTCGGCATTTGTATATTTACTAAGTTTATAATTATTTCGACAACATACCAAGAACTGTTATGAAATCTAAACGTATCATGTATCACAGATAACGATGAAATATGTATTTGTGAGACATTTGCTTAGGGTCTGAAACGATTAATCGCTTTGCCTTGAACAGCTATTTAACTAAAACATTATTTTATCGATTTTTACAACATGAGACGATCAAGATGTTTCCCCATAAAAATACAATTCTGTCACTAGACGTTTTACAACTGTTATATAACAGCTGTAGATGTGTCAAAAAGTGATTTCGCAAATGGCCATTAAATGGCGCCAAAAATCTATTGTTATGAATAAATACATAATGGAATAGAACACAAAGAATCTAAAGCCGATTGACTATTCATTCATTCTATTCTTAATCATTAATTCCAAATGTTCTTTTTTTTGTCAATAAAAAAATTTTTGCTCATTTTTTTACTGTTTCTTAATGTTTGATTAGCCGGGTTATATTAATTTAAATTTTTATATCAGCATAAGTTTGGATTATTATTTTTAAGCTTCATCGTCAGAATTAGCTAATAACCTGATTTGGTTTGAGAATTGAAAAAATAATATTTAATATACAACCCATTTCGAATACGTCGAATAATGTAGCAATGCATTTACGACATCACTACGATGTGTTTATATTTGTGGAAAAAGGAAGGTCACACTGCGAGAGTAGGTCTCTCTGGCTGTTTGTCACCTTTTCAAAACCTGAACTGCAGAATAGATCTTGATGGGTATGGAGATAGTTTGAACCTTAAGGAAGGACGTTTATAATTGATACTTTTTATCGCCATAAACTGTAGTCTACGCTTAAATACTACAGAAATGCTAGTAACTTTTCACCAACTACCCAGGTTCATTGATTCCACCAATGTGTCGTTCTGTGATACCTATCAACATTATCATCATCTGTCTATTACGTTCCCACTGCTTGAACACAAGCCTTCTCTCAAAGAGACAGAGTACGGGTTATAATCTACAACACTGGCCAGTGCGGGTTGGCAATCAAATAGGTACCTACCTACATAGCTCTGACACCCAACTTGGATTCCCTGTATCAAAGACATAAGAAACGCTTTTCCGGGCAAATATTTGTGCATTGACTCGTCTGGCAGTCACCCGTTTGCCCATTGCGCCTCAGTGTTCGTCTATCGGCGCTTTTTACTTGTATTGACAGATGTTCGTGTATAGCGGTCTCCATGTCTTCTTCATAAATCCTATAAATAAATAAATATATCGGGGACCATTGCACACAAATCGACTCAGCCCCAAATTAAGCTCGAAACTTGTGTTATGGGTAACAACGATATAAGTACATACTTATACAGGGAAATAAATATTTAGGTATACAATATTTATATAGTGGAAGGTTGTGATTCTTCGACATCCAGATTTCCTGACGATGTTGGAAATCCGTATATAGAAGTCATACGTGATTCGAACTCGGTATCAATACCTTGTAAAGCGCACGGGTTACCGATTAGCCACTAGTATAATGACAATTTTTGAGCAGATTTATTGGAGTCTGACAACTCGATGACCACGGGTATCGGGGTAGCTGTCCGCGTGAGCACCCACTCTCCGGCTCATGCATTATTAAACACATCAAAGGAGAAAAATCGAAATGTGCAGCGGCCAGTGAAGCGGTTTTCCACGCGATTAGCACGGATGTATCAATTATCATGTGTATAGATTCGCCTTTATTGCAGATGCACGTTTAATCAATTTAGAGTGAGTAGCGCACACCAAATTGCTTTTGTTTGCACACATTCTGATTACTACCGGGTAATTATTTGTTCTGACACTTGTTCTGACACTTTAGATACGTCTGTCGGCAGATCGTTATTGTATGTCCTTCTATACGTCCGAAATTAATTATCGATCCTGATCCGTTATCCGCTGTTATTAATTTCGGGCGTTAGTTTAACGCTGGAAATTATTAACCAATCTATCCACAGTTTGTCCTATACTAGAGATAGATTTTTGAGATTACTTCTCTGGAGCTTGTGTCAAATTTCAATCTCTAGTAGGGCAAACCGTGGATAGATTCGGTTATTAATAACGGCTGTAAAACAACTGAACTACACGGAGAAAAAAGACCTTCCGAAAAACTGTTTCCTTCAGAGTCAAAAGGGAAGGAATTGTGATTCAGAAGGAAAACAAAGGTAAAATAAGGAAGGAATCGGTCTTGGCAGGTAAAGACTCAAAAGGAAAGTCAGAATTTATTTTCTTAGTGTATAAACATTAGCGCGTGGCATGGTGATGTATTTCGGATAGGTGGAAGGCTAACGAGGTGTCAGCGATCTGAAAATTATGTAAATGTAGGCCGCATTTACTTTTTCGTAATGTTCTAGGCAAGCCCCAAGGGCATAATTATGTAGGCATGCTAGTGAGCTACTTAATTAAAAAGGTGAACAAATACTAATAAGATGTTGAACAAATTACGTTAAGTTTCAAATTGACATCAATTTTAATACCTTGCTATAAAGGGCCTCTTACATTAGGCATTGATATGGAATACCCATAAAAATCTGCACACATCGAAACGATAAGTGCGACTGCGAAATGACTTTATGTTGCCTCTTTACGCGGAGATCCAACAAACGAATGTTTGTTGTCAATAATATAAATGCGTTTTTTTTAATGAGTGGGTGTGTATCGGCTTTTTTTAATAACCGATCTCTATCCACGATTTGCCCTACTAGTGATGGAAATTTGACATATTAAGCTCTACAGAAGTTATGTCAAATTGATGTCAAACCGTGGATAGATCGGTTATTGAAACCGGCCGTATGTGTGCTATCTACTTCTTCACTCAAAATAAGCATTGTCTTACGCCCTAAATTAATAATCGATCCTGATCCGTTATCCGCGGTTTGGGATATGTCATGTCATAATATGTCATTTTAGTAGTAATCTGTCAAGCAACTAAAATGCCCTAGATCTAAAATGTCACATTATGACATGACATATCGATTATTAATTTCGGGCATTAAGGAATAACGCGCATAGGATAACGAGAAAACAGTGTAACTGTTGACGCTTTAACGACAACAGTAATGTTGTCGCACCTCGGTATAGTAGTCTCTGTTCTTATAGGTATGTATAATCTAACAGATACAATTAGCATTTTGGATGCAGAAGCAGTAAGAGATCAAGTTGTCTTCCGCACAATACCAAGAAATATCTCTTCTGTGGCTATGACGTCATATCAAAAACAAAATAGTAATAGTTGCTACGGTTACAAACAGTCGCTTTCGTTACTAGTGTACCTGGAGCTTAATCTACAAAATGCATTTACATAGGCGTGTAGATACTGCATAACAGCCCGTTTGCGAACATAATAAATATACCCAGTAAAAGCTTCTCGCTGTTCGGTCGGATAAAAACTAAAATTGAAATTGACGTTTTGCATAAAACTTGCAGACGAGACTGTTTTATTTATGGAGTTTCGTTCCAGTTTCAGTGCACTGGTGGGTCAGCGGTAGAGTCTGTTTATTGATCTGCTAATTTTGGCAAGGTAGCAACGTGGACAAACTGCGAACGGAGCGTTTGCCGGGCGGCGTTTGAAATAGGCTCGATTAATATTTCATGTCACTGATTTTTTTTACTATTCAGCCGCTGGTTAGCTTAATTGATAAACCTGTATATACTGGATTCTTATCCGCTTTGTGGAATTGATTTCATTTACATTCAAATCATTTGTGTACGTTGATTTGGTAATACAATTATAATATCTTCTATATTAATAAAAATCAATTACCGCATGTATGAAATCACTTGAGTTTTTATTGTTGTGTTCGTAATAGCTAGGACAAGGTTTGTATGAAAGTTTTTGTTCGGAAAATACACCACTTACTTAATTGAAAAATTTGGTAAATATGAAAGTTAGTACTTTGTCTTGACCCGTTTTATATTTGCCTACTACTACTACTCGCTAGTAAAATATAAAAATAAGTAAATCATTTAAAGTTCCTCATAATTTTTTCGCAAGTCTATGAAAAGTCTTTAATGGCATAGAAACATTTCCGGGTTCGATTTTTGCTAAATGGTACACAAATGTTTGCATTCAAAAAAAGCTCCAGTATTTGTTTTGAGTCTGGGTATTGAGGATCCGCGTAGTATCTGATACCCTAGACACTGGGAATAGGTATCAGAGCTATGTAGGTATGTGATTGTATGGATGTATTATGGTTAACTTTTAACGCACCTGGGACTGAATATTCTAATAGACATTGCATCTTTGTTCCTATTACATATTCTGGTATTTATAGATGCTAAAACTAAAAACTAAAAAACTAGTTTATTAGGGAACCTTGTATTAAACTTGCAGACAGCATTGTTTGACTTGATGAGCGAGAAATACGTTTTAACAAAGCAATATTCTACGTAAATGTCGAAGCTTGGAAAAGTTAGCTAGCTATAGGGTATGCAAGTTTTCATAGAAGATGCATGGCAAATAGCACGCGCGTACTGTTTTTGTAAAAGCTCGGTTCGATTATACCGTGTTGCCCCATAACCGTATCTAAAGTTTGAAGTTCCATCGCCGTGATTTATGCTTTTGATACCGATTTTTGCTCGACACTTTTTGTAAATTTCCACAGCACATAGGCAAAATCTATTTAATTACCTACAGACTTTATTAACATGTGACACCTACCCACGTATTTCCTACTTATAAAAATATTATTTACATATTTGGATATTTAATTATTTACTTTCAAGTTGTTGGTCTGAAGGTATATAGGTAATGTCTTGTATGATACTATTTATTGATTTGTTATAATTGCTAGGGGTTTTTTTGTAACAAGACAATTTATGTCGTTCGCAATGAGTTTACAAGAGTGGTTTGTAATTGCCAGATTGTTATTAATATATAACAAATAGCAGAGGTCCCAGTATACTGCCCTGGGACACTCCAGCTTTGCTCTCTTAATATCAGACTTTATAGAGACTTTTTACCAAATCAGAATTCACACTTACCTACTTGAAATTTCTATATTATTGTGTCCTGATATTTTAATAATGTTCGAGCCGGTTTTAAACACGCCCACGCATGCCGTAAGCGTCACGTTTGAGCAGTATGAGTCATGAGTTATTACTTATAGTTATGACAAGTAAAGTCAAAAGCTTTGGGCATATCAAAAGAGATTGTAGATGTGGGTATTTTCTCGTTAATATTTTTTTTATCTAATTGGTAAACGAGTTTAAACGACCCCGTTAACGTTAAAGTTTTTAGAGCGAAAATGCCAGTTAATAATGTGTTTGTAAATTATCTGTCTGAAAAATTTGGCGCCTAATTTCGACAATAAGAGAACAACAAAAAAAAATTAAGTGAAATATTTGCACGTTAGATCCTATCGTGTTTCTGTTACATTTTCCCACCGAGAGGTCACGTTCGAACGTTTCAAATTACATTGACAAATACCAAATTCATATGTGTATGCACGTAACTATGTGTGTGGAACCTGATAAGAATATATGTAAATTGAGTACGCTTAATTACTTATCGAGAAAGGCGGTTCGCTTACCAGATGCGCTTATGACCATTAAAAAAACATCGCTCGACTCTTAATAGGCTTAACCTTTAGCATTTCACCATAAATGTTATTATAATACGCTCCTCGCACTTACACACTTATTTCTACGTCTGTAGATGTTGCATTTCAAAATGTAATTGACACGTACCTACGTTTAAAAATTTTACTTTTAGTAACTTTCAAACCTTTCCATTTTTGGCAATAACGAGTTTTTCGAGGAACGCGATTTTTTACGTTTTATTGAAACAAACAGGAATGACGTAACAGTAACATTTTGAACAGAACATACTGAATTGTTGAATTCGTTCATCATCATTATCAGGCAGAAGAAGTCTACTGCTGAACATAGGCCTCCCTTTGAACGCCACCAAGAACGACTGTTAGCCACCGATGGGGAAGAAAGGTTCTCGAGTGTCGACCACGAACCGGAAGTCGCTCTGTAGGTAGCCCCCCCCCCCCACTAGGTGAACCGACAATATTGTAAGAGTCGCGGGGAGCCGATGAATGAATACGTTTATCATCATCAGCCTGTATCAGTCCACTGCTGGACATAGGCCTCTCCCAAGGTACGCCAATGAGCCCAGATAAAGATAAAAGATAAAATAATTTATTGGCAATTTTGTAAAAAAAAATTTTTTTTTTTATTCGGCTCCAGTCTTCGGCTCTTCTCATTCAACTACTCGGCGCAAGTCTTCGCTTCACCTTTGCCGGGCGTCCTACACTACGTTTGCCAAGTCGCGGTCTCCACTCAAGAACGCGTCTACCCCAACGGTTATCGGTTCTGCGGCTTATATGACCAGCCCACTGCCACTTCAGCTTGCTAATTCTGTGAGCTATGTCGGTGACCTTAGTTATCTGACGGATCACCTCATGAATACGTTACATCGCGGTAAAACTTTGTTCTCAATAACTTATCACGCCCCCAGAATAGTTTGCAATGAAAGATTAGGTGATTATTAATTGTACTTAAAATTTCCCATTGCTAGACAATAAAGTAGGTGTATAGGTATTGCAACGCTACGTAAGCCCGTATGACGTGTCATGTCAGCAATAAAAGACATGCACCACTTTCTATCGCATTGGGTATGAAAGGCACATAAATAGTGCCGTCTTTTTTCTCATCGTACAAAGAAATGGTGGGTGAATGAAAAGCGTATTTTTTCAACGCATTTGCGTGCGATGCGCTCGCGCCGCCCCACGCAGGCGGCGCCTATAGCAAAGTACGACGGATTGGTATACTCAGTAAGGGAACTACATAAAATTGAAACTAGAAGAAATTTGGAAACATAATTATATTTGACTCACGTCGCATAGATCTCTGTTTGTTTTTGGCAGCATGTTTAACAAACTTTTTTTTAAGGATTTGAACACAATTTACAATGTAGTCGAAAGTAATGTCACGCTAGGCTTGGATTGAAAACAAGCTCTCAAGTGAGGCTACCAGTAGAGACCTTTGTTGTTTGGTGTTAATTTTTAGCTTTAGGGTTAGCATGCCGTTCGCACTTGAAAATTACCAAGCATAGGTAGAGTAAAGTCTGTTATTGCTTGCTCTTCGCGGTTACACCCGTTGTTATGAAAAACAGTTCTATTTTGTAAAAAGGTATTTTTGTTCTCTTCTAGGACCTAAAGCAACTAAACACTAACACATAGTTGTGAAAGTTTGTTTATATAATACGTTTATAAAAAATGTATTATAATAAATACAAGCTTTTACATTTATAACATGAGTAAAATTAGTAGGACAGGATCCCATACTGTTACTTTATTTTATTGAGTTACGCCTTCTAAGTAATTATTGAAACGGTTCGTTGGATTAAATCTTGTTAGTTCAGATTGCTAATTATCACATAACTTTTGCTTTATGATCGGTTACGACTCAATTATAAAGCGCTTTTTGGAATGCCGCTTGTCATTTCGGTGGCGCCTTCTTTGGTATAGAGCGTCAAACTTTTTATATAAGACTTTTTAGGTGTCTAGTCGATACTGCTTTTTTTGTAATTTATTCTTGGCCATTATTTAAGGTACGTGGTAGCAATATCTTTTAGTTCAGTTAGCTGGGCTATGCTATTATATTATTAAGATTCATTCGTTCCTGACTATCTAGTTACTTAAAATTAACTTAAATTACTTAGAAGAGCTAATAAAACTATCAGCAAACACAAAGCGGCACTTCTTCTGCAACGTAAGTAGGTATATACATTTTTGTAAACAAATTGCATAAAAAAATGTTAAGCGAACATTTTTGAACCTGCTCGTCTGAACATTTTTCAGTTTTTGCATTCAAACTGTATGCAATGGCATTCCAAAACACTTTGGTAGGTATATACAAAAACATACAAGGGACTTTTCAATTCTAATTCGATTGTTTCTATCCAACTTTTATATGTTTTGAGCTATTCGCTTTTCGTGGGATTCGTAAATTTGAAGCAGAATTTATTAAAAAGCTATACAAGTTACTTTCACGGGAGTTCTACTATTGATTTTGCCATGAATTGTTTGATAGAATCCAGCAGTAAAACGAGGATAAACGATTTTTGGAAAGAAATAAAAACTGCTGTACAATAACGTGATTTTAACCACGAGCCTGACTAAAAGAAATAAAAACAATACGTCTGGTTTTTACGGACCATGAACAATTATTAACATGTATTAACTATAGAAATTGCAGGATCATGCGAGAAAATTGCCAATTAAGACTACTTTGTCGAACGCATAATATGTACCTATATTATGAATTAAGAAATGAACTATTAATGTAGCGGTAGCAATAATATTTTATATGTTTAGGTAAGTGGTTTACTATGATTGCAATATCGAATTTAAGAATACAGAAAAATTACTCATTTACTGAATTACCGTTTTTTTCTCAATTATATAAGTACACATTGACTTAAAAACTTCCTCAAATTAATTGCAAAAATATATGTTACCTATATGAATGTTTATATAAAAAAATAATATATCAAATAAATGAATATTAGGTTAACTGACTATTTTAATGTTATATATATTTTATTGTTATATATGCAAAAGTACTCTACCTGGTCGTTTGTCTGTTTATTACCTTTTCACGCCTAAACGGCTAAACAGATCCTGATGAAACCCTATAGATGGATACAGAATACTTTTTATCGCAATAAACTGTAGTTAATGCAGGAAACCAAGTGGCACAGCTGGTTATCTTATACGACCTGAAATTAAATATTAAGCGGATAACCGTTTTTTACCAACAAGATTTATTTGAAAACCATGATTAGGTTTCTATAGGCAATTACGCAGCTAAAGTCACCAGAAACGGATGGTGTAAACGTTTTAACAAGTTAAAAAAAGTGTTTGTCAAGGTGTAAGCTACAGGTGGGTATAAGAATTATAAACACCTTAAGTACTACTTACATACCTACGTTACGGACAAAATTAATTTGTTCCTTTTATGGTATCACTCCAATGTTACCAGTTTTAGTCTACTTTTATAGTTTTAGTAAAGTAAGTAAGTAGTAGGGTCCTTTGAAAAAGCTCGCCCGGAGAAATACTACCACCAATTTATTTCTACCACTAAGCAGCTGTCAAACTAGTTAAAAATTTGGGTGGCGATGAAATGACATGAGATACAAGAAACTTACCACCTATGAACCCACCACTTACCTATCACCTAAAAACCCAAGTCAACAATTCTTTCAAAGGTGTGTTGTGTACGTTTTTACTTGTCGATACTTAAATTTCGAGTCCATATGAAACGAAGAGTCGCAAGCCGATGGATGCAAATGGCTAATAGCTAGCAGAGGTCTTCTTTCGGCTATTTAGACGACAAAAGAGCTTGTGTTTGTAGTGACCCTTTTCCAATTCAATCAGTAAGTCACAAAAGTAATAAGGAAAAATAAAAACAAAAATGCGATCGCGCCCAAAAAATGACCTGCAGCAGAGCGTTTCTTGCCGGTGTAAGGAGGTTGGAACAGGGGTAGCTAGTTTAAATATTGGCATTTTAAAGTGAACACATGTTGTGCGCTACTCTTCTCCTTTTTTCTTCTTCTTGCCCTGGTCCCACCTCTTTGGGGTCGGCTCAGCATGTAGGTACTCTTCTTCCACACTCCCCTATCAGCCATCTTCGCTTCATTCACTCCCCTTTCATTCCTGTCGATCCTTACACAATTCATCGATCTTTTCTTTGGTCTTCTTCCCTTCCATCCATCAATGTTAATATTCATCACTTTTTTGGTGACATGGCTTTCATCCCTCCTCATAACATGTCCATACCAAGCCAAACCATTCCCTTCCAACTTTTCTGTCACTGGTGCTACTTTCAGACTGCCTCTAACATACTCCTTATTTTATCCATTCTCATCACTCCGCACATCCATCTCAATATTCTATGTTGTGCCCTATATAATAAACATATTTTGATTTGATTTCGTGTAGTTTGCTAGTGGGTCCGTCCGTCAAACACATTCCAATCTCACAAAACACGATATCGTATGAGTCACTACAATACATGTGCGGGCGGTTCACAGTCACACACGATTCTCGATACAACTGCGCTGACTCTGTACATTTCCCGATGTCCGCAATTCGGTTGGCAAACACCTGCATTAGGTACAGTTAGCGACAAAACTCGCTGAACAAGCTCAATTTTCTATTTTTCCAAAAGGTTTTGAACAAAAAATATGGCTGTTGATACATCTACATTTCATGTTGAGAAATTAGGCGTAGCAGATTTAGCAGCTTGTGTCGCTGACTGTACCTATGTCATTGGTATCATTTTAAAATATAATATAATATTAGTAGATTGTTGTTTACCGAGTAGAAAGAGATTAATTGCTGGGTCATCATCGGTCGGGTTTTAATAAAACGAGAGCAATAATTATCAATGATCACTTTTGGTAGTTTTATAATCTTGCTTTTCCAACCTTCTTAGTGCCTTGGATTATCTCTGTCTGAGGTCTATATTTATTAACTATAGAGCAAAAAAATGTCGTTTTGAGTTTGCTGCTTGGGGACCTATATAATGATGGAATTATGTGCTTTGGTTGGAATAAAAATTGATTTATCATTTAATAAAAGTCTGGTGACCGCTACACGTGTCTTTAGGCAAATTTTACGAATGCTTCCAGTTGCTGCAATAGTTAATCATTGTAAGCACCACCCGCTATTTATTATAACCTAGCCCGTAGAATATAAAACAGGTGTAAGAATTTAATTACTTACATACATAAGTTAGCACGAAACGTCGTGTAATTCAGAAGTCTACTCTTATCTCATTGTATGCAGATTAGCTCTCTGTAGGCGCTAACTTTGCCACCTCTTCAACCATAAATTGTATAGCCCTTAACGATGTTATAATATCGTTATTGTTCCTTCAAAGATAAACAAAAAAGATTGTGCTAACTTAACTTGGAGGCTGTTTTACAAAATGAGTAAGTACCTACTGTTCATGTTTATGATATAAACCGGTTTTGGGGTTTTGATTGTGAGAATTAACTTCGTAGGTATTATGTTTGCTTTAAAAATATATGCATACTAAACACAAGCAAACAAATAAAATATAAAAATTAAAATAGTGTTACCTACTAATCCGATAATAGAAAAAAAATACATCATTAAAATACTATGAAAGTCAAAGAGATAATTAAAATGTAATAAAAAATCCGGTGTGTTCAAATGAATAGGCATTTGCTAGACAAGCGTGTTACACCTTCGACCGCATCATCGCCTTTCATCAGGCTAGATCGTGGTCCACGCTGGCCTATCAGCTGCAAAATAAAATCTATTTTAATGCATTTTCATTACTTTAAACCTTTCTTAATTAACTTTTTTTACTCATTAAAATGTAGTGTTTAACTCAAGTCTTCTGATAAGTGATTATGTGATCGAAGGTTGTGTCTTGCTGCGTACCTGCGCTATACCTAGACAGGGAAAAATGGATTGGAGCTAAGTAAAAATGCAAAAAAGGATTTGAAAAATTGCCATTAGGCTGTCTAAAACGAGACGATTGCGTGCCCGTTAGGTGGTCGAGGCCATAACTGCAGTGGACAATCGATTCACGGTACCAATGCGGCATACTATGCGACACTATAAATTGAAATCAAATTCCAACATCATAATATTCCATAACGATATACATTGACGCATAACTCTTTCTGCGTGGAAACCTACAGAGTACTAATTCCCTCAATGCACAGCAATGTAAGAAACGCAATACGGCAATGTCTGCAGACACCTCACCTGAATACTTTATGGTAGGCGTAGGCCACCGCACGCGATTGACACTCGAATCAAAAGAGCCGAATAAAATATATAAGATTGTTCCATCGGCAAATGTTTTGAACGGTCTATATTGACTTCCGGTCACACACGCTATTCAAATATCCGATTCTGTAGAATTGTGACAACTCTCAAGTTCATTGAGTAAGTTTGAGCAATGTGGGTGGCAATTTGACATAATTTCACTCATCGTGTCATACAAGTAAATGAAAAACAAAAGCACAATGCCTGTCACACACACACATACAGCAGAGCACGTGTGTGTGTATGTCTTATAATTATTTTAACTAAATTAAAGCTAGGCAGGTAGGCAATCTAGACTTGGAGTAGGTAAAGTGCTTAGACGATATTTTATTCACTCTTGACTTGGTGCGTGAAAGTGGACAGTAAAAATTGTTTACGAGAAATAGGTAGCTACGACTTAAGGTCGTCGAAAGGATAATAACGCAGCCAATGGTCGGGTATTCAAAATTGCTTCGAGAAATGCATATTCATTATTAAAGATACCTTAAAAACCTTACAGCTAACAATCGCATTTCCAATTTAAGCAAATGAACAATAATCATTCCTCTTCTAGAAAATAATGACACAAACTCAAGTTATATTAAGACGGCTACGGAAAAACGGAACTGCAATAAACTTTGAATAGTTAAACAAATACAAAGAATGCGGTAAAACTTATCGAATTAACTTTGAGTAATGCCGTAAAAAGCCGCCGGCGAGAGCCTTAAGCTGTTTTAACGCTCAACCGAACGGAAACATTTTTATTATCTTAATCTTTCATATGTGCATTAAGCTTAATAGGTCTAATTCTTTTAATTGCACCCTGTACAGGGATGTGGTAGCGCATAATTGCAAATTAAACTGAAAAAATACCGGCCTATACTGACCTTTTGGATTGCGTACTTTTTATAAAAATTGCGTTTACTTGCGCAGACGACATCGGAGGTCTAGATAGAACTAATAATTTCCATTTAATTTGAAAGAGAGAAAAGTTCTAATACATTTTTCAAAATTAATCACAAAAACTTAAGCTGACTGCAATTATTTTATGACAGCTCATCTCTTATTCATTGCAGTGTAATGCTACAATGAATAAACAATACAAATATTATCGACATGGCAAAAACATCAGTGAAGTTTTTGTCGGTAGGTTCTACAATTCTACATATTTCAAAAGTAAAATGAACAGGAAACTACAATTAAAGGTTATAATGACAATGTAGAACAATGGAAATAGTAGCAAAAATTGTGATAGTATGTGCATTAATTGTACATTTGAAAAAAAGGTAATTTAAGTACTTTTTAAAAGTTGCTAGCTAAAAGTACCTACTACTGCTATAAAAAGGAACATCAGCAAGACCTCAGTATAATGTTAAAAAACCTAACAATGCTTGATTAGAATATAATTATGTTATCCTACTTGTTTACAGTAACACTATAATGTGTTTTTTACAACAATTGACAAACAAACAAACGAACATTTGATTCCCATGAGTGTGCCTGACAAATAAATAAGTCTGCGCTAATTAAGAAATTGTCAGGAAAGGTAAATTGCGCTCCAATTTAGACGTAAAATGTTCACCCGACGGATCGGATGGATGGACCGACGCGGACGTACTTATAAACATTAGTAATTGCCCATTGTGCATTTATATCTGCCTTCACTTCCGACATCCACTTGAAAGTATTCACTCGGAAAGAAATAAGAAATTATCTAAAATATTTGAACGCAATTTACCCCCTCGTATAATACCATGAACTGGTGCAATGCGTTGTAACCACGCATTTGGTGTTCACATAGTTAGTTAGAAAAAGGAATACAAATCATCCGCGTGAATAAATTAACATTAAAAAATTTGCCCTCGTTTGTTCGTGTTGGTCTTTCAAAGCTCAGTGGAGGAAAAATGCATTGCGTCTCAAACACCCTTAAATTAAAACACAGCACCATTTCGGTAATCGTAGGCAAACCTAACCGAATAGGAAGCTCAATAATAAATTAATGCGAATGCCTATACAAGCATTTCTTATTACTTTCAGCTGTATATTCTTCGGAGTAGAGTTTAATTTAGTTAGTGAGTTTTGAAGGTGTACTATTGCTTCTCGGATACGGTTCGTTCGAACCGTTCGTGGCTCGTGAGTCCTGGCGACCTCGCACTTATCTCGGTTCGCTCTCACGACCACGCAGCGCGTTGCACGACCGATGCTTTCGTTATGTGTATTCCGAGGGAGGACCTAACTAGTCAGGGTTTTAGGAGAGTGTGGGATGTGTGCAATTTATCTTTTGTTTAAGTTACCTTTGAGTTGAGCAGGGAAGTAGGAATAGGGACAATGTTTTGGAATGTTGCAACTAAGCTGCACGTAGTAAAAAAAGGTTCCAATGCTGAAAATGACTGTTTTTTTTTACTACAAGTCACCTGAGGTTATGTGACGAAGTGGTTGAAGGTGATGCCATAATACACCTGTATAAGGAACTGTCTCTTAAGTGAGGTTGCTTGGGTTATAACGCCCACACAATCACATACAAATCGCTGATAGTGAATCTTAGTTAGAAACTAATATAGAATTCACTGTATCTAATAAGCTAAAGGGATTGGGAACACACTGCAACACCAAGACATGGACATGTTTAATCCCGTAGCTGGAATCGAACCAGCGACTTCACGTGTCATAGTCGGCTGGTCGCCCATTGCGCCACGTTGGTCGTTAAATATGTTATATATTGTAGGATAATCTATTGAAGAGAATGTTACAAAGAGTATACGAGATTAGAGAGGTATAGGTAGGTATAGCTTAGCCAGCTGAGACGTTTCACCACCTATTCAGTATTAAACCGAAATTTAGATCAAATATGACACGTACCTATTACATGTTTATAATTAAATGTTGTAGAAGCAACATTCATTTTCAGTGCCTTAAAGTTTGCGTTCTATTGAATTTAAGAAGATTGAAAAAGTTCATGTAGGCACATATCGTATGATACATTAAATTTTTTGTTAGCTATTAACGTTCAGTTATAGGCTGTACTGCCACAGACACACAATAGTTATTACAGCTATAAAGTAGGTACAGAAACTACGCAATCGAGATCAACAGGAAAATCTAGTGAAAAATTAGACGACGACAAAAAATTTGCTGTGTTTTGCTGATATCAGAGCAAGAATTTTAAGTCAGCGTGAAATCTATTGTAAGTGCTTTTTAAGCATGGTATTGATTTCTAACCCATTTTTTAGATGATCTACTTGACACGAGATCTGACTTAAGACACTGAAGATAACAATAGGTTTTTAAATTGAGTATTGTTTTTTATTCTAAATAGTTTAAGGTTTTCATTCTTTTACTAAGTAATGAGGAGCTATGAGAATGGGAGTGAAAGGTGGTTATGAGAGTCGTGAAGTTATGCTTACTATCGTCTATTATAATTTAGTATCGGTTCCTAATCCAGGTGTACCCTCGACCACAGCATCACCGTGACTTGTGGTCAAACGCAAGGCAAAGTTGACGAAAAAACAGGTTATTATTTTTTAAAGTTAATATTACATCTGTTTATTTTATCTCAGTCATTATCTATTACGTTCTCATACAAGCCTTCTCTCGAAAGGAGAATGGTTACTTTTGATTTAGGATGTGCAGATTCAAATTCGATGTTGCAGGTGTAGGTAGCGAACCCCTGCCATCTTTACAATCCAGAGTGATCTTAAAAATTACTCAATAAAACGTATATATAAGGTTGGGTTCCACCATATAAACATTGTTACAGTTAAAATTAACAGTAGCTTTAACTTTAATCGTGAACTGTAACTTAAAAGTGTTTGATAGATTATCTATAGTTAGTTGGTGCAACAAATTTTTGCTTAACTGGAGATTTAACTGCAGATTTGGCGATAGTTAAACTTAACTATGGATGGTGCAACCCAGCCTACACTTTCTTACAGTTCAAAAACCGCGTGAGAAACTCGGAGATTTGAGAAAAATAATTGAGCGTTTTAATTTAAATAGTTACCCGTCATATCTGATGGTCGCGTACGTAAGGGCCACCGCACACGTTTCGGCGAACGCGCGCGGGTCGAGACGCGACGTATCTAGTGATCTCGCCATTTGCATTCAGCCTCCGGGACGCGTAAAGACAAATCGCTGTTAACAAAATAGTAAGCTTTTTATGCGACATCTACCAACTACCAACCTGCACTGGGCTAAAATAGATTACGGCCCATTCTCTCTCTGAGAGAAGGCTAGAGTTCCAGCAGTGGGAACGTAAGAGGCCGATGATGTTGATAAAGCTTATTATGTCACTATCAACTAACCCTCGAATTTAATAATCGATCCTGATCCGTTATCCGCGGTTTTAGATCAATGTCATGTCATCATATGTCATTTTCATATTGATTGACATTTCGATCAAAAACCACGGATATCGGATCAGGATCGATTATTAATTTTGGGCGTAAGACTGACTCGACACAAAACACTTCACTTGTAACTAACTAACAATGTAATCAAACCTTAGAAGGCACTGTTCACCTAGGTTACGTCTTATTGTCGTATCGAAGTGAGAATTTGTATGTAAATATGCAATACTTTTTTTACACTTATATGCATTTCATATTATGAAAATTACTAAAACTTTTTGTGGGTCATATATTTGTAGCAAAAATGCAGTTAATTTTGTTTGCGTTGTTTGTATTTACGCTCCTGCGTGCGTGGTCGTGCGCTCGCAGTAATGACAGGCCGCACGCGCAACGCCTAATTGATAATGGCGGAGGACGCGCGCGCATGCGCCATGGGAATCGCACTTCAACCGTCTTCGAGACTTTTGTATCTGAGTTTCCCTTATAGTATCACTAGCTGTTCCCCGCGGTTCCACACACACACACACACACATGGTGTGGGCTACAGTTTATATCGTGGGCTACAGTTTATAGCGATAAAAAGTATCCTATGTCCCTCGTCAGGGTTCAAACTATCTCCGTACCACATTTAAATCGGTTCAGTAGTTTAGTGCCAGTCTCTTTTCTCAAGGTTTATTAAAATTAACGGTAATTTAGTTTTGGGTAACCTGGGTGAGCATTTACTATATTTTATACCTACTTACCCGCCTGTATCTCCAAAGCTTTATAACTAACTAGCAAACCCGGCAAACTCCGTTTCGCCACCAGATGGCTTCGTTTTATGTAATATTTTCCCGCTTTTCTGTTGAAATTTTTCCTGAATTTTCTTTGCTATAAACCTCACGGAGCCCGAGATCTTTCCAACGAATGCAAAACCGTGGAAATCGGTTCGTGCGTTCTGGAGTTATAGCGTCAGGAAGGAAAACCCGACTTATTTTTATATAGTAGATTAATAAACGTTAAACAAATGGAAGAGGTTCTCAAGTCCATGCTTGTATATTTTTAACCGACTTCAAAAAAGGAGGAGGTTTCTCAATTCGACTGTATATATGCTTTTTTATGTTTGTTCGCGGATAACTACGTCATTCTTTTTTTTGTTGGAAAAGAGATATTCCAAGGGTGGTACACCATGATAATGAAACCAGGATCTGATGATGGTATCCCAGAGAAATCGAGGGGAAAGAAAAGTCGGTTATTTATTTGTTAAAAATGATACATGTTTCACTCTCAAGTTCTTCATATTATATGTTATTAGCTGACCAGGCAAACGTTGTTTTGCCATATAAATAAAATGGCTATTAAAAAATAAGGGTTGATCGTAGAAGGGTGAAAATTGAGGATTGTATGTATTTTTGTATGTTGTATCATAAAAAAATAGAAATTAAAAATTTTGTCTAAAAAACAAAATAAAAATTTAGGGGTGGACTACCCCTAACATTTAGGGGGATGAAAAATAGATGTTGGCCGATTCTCATAGATACCGGATAAGCACAAAAATTTCATCAAAATCGGTCAAGCCGTTTCGGAGGAGTATGGCAACGAAAACTGTGACACGAGAATTTTATATATTAGATGTTATTTAAGACTTAGCCTATAGTTTGCATAAATAAGAAATATTAAAGTCAAGTTGAACAGTATAATACGAGTATAATCTGCTGCTGAATCTTACGAGCATGCGTGAGAAAGCACCTAAGCGGAGTGCAGACGAGGTTACTTACGAACAATGGAAGCACTATTTTTAATAGAAGACTTACTTCGATAACCTAAGATAGCGTGTTGTAGCTCTATAGTAAAATATAAAAAAAACTAGTTGCGCCCCACGGTTTCACCCGCGTGGACTACACTTTATAGTAATAAAAAGTATCCTATGTCCTTCTAGGGTTTGAACCATCAAGCGGTTTCATCACGATGTTTTCCTACACCGAGAGACTAAGCTCGGTGCAGGATTCGAACCCACGGCTAACGAGTCGCATGTCGAAGTCACTACCACCGAGCTACAATCGCTAATTCTAAAACAGCAAATTTAAAGTGATACCTGAAACTAAAAGCAATAAAACGAGCCGCATTTTTTGTCGCACGACCATAATGCCTACAATTAGCGTAAATAACTGAAAAGAGAACAATTACCGCATATAAAAATCCATCTTTGACCCGTTTTTAACCTAAATGCAAACATTAGGAACACGCAACTCGGCGCAGTGTTTCTGCGTGTTGTCCGGTCGATTAAGCCTAGCATGCAAGCACTGACACACCTAGGGAAACGGAGATCTACAGATAGAATAATTGAAAATACTAATAACTGCGATAAATAATTTGACCAAACGTAGTGCGTAGCTATGTGCGGATTTTCGCCGCTCAAAACGGCGAAAAAAAACATCGTGAGGGAACCGGTATGTCCAAGAATCGCAACTGTCAAGAACGTGCGACGTCTATGAACCCGCTCGCTCTAGACTAGCATCCAGCGCCCATATTATTCTCTTTCTGATGCTGGGGCCACACAAACAAAAAATGCCATTAAATAGCGCGATGATTGACGTTTGACAGAAGTGTGGCCACGACATTTGACAATGGCATTGGCGTTTGACGTTAGCCGATAACTCAATTGCATTCACGTTGACCGTTCAAGTGTAGCCACTGACATTAATAATTAACGCAATATTTATCGCGATGATAGGCATTGACGTTTCCTTTGACGTTGACCTTAGTGTGTCCAGCATGAGAAAACATAGTCCCAGTAGTGGGCGTAACAGGCAAGTGATGATGATGGTGATGATGTGCTTAGCATCATAGGTTTCCCAAATACGTCACGTTCTAAGACATGCCCATGACATAGTTTCATGGTCAATATCATGTGCGCTTAATTTCACTGGAACCCAGTCTATCAACCAGAACAAAGCATTAATATTTACAATTCTATAATCAGCATTTAAATTATTCATGGTATTTTCGCATAACTAGTTGTCTTTGACACGTGTAAGTCATAGGGTCTCTAGTAGAGCCTTCAAGCATTTTTAAACATAGTTAATCGTGATTCGTGGCCTTCTTTAATATCTGACATTTATCTAGGCCATCTTGTATAATTTAAATTATAAATAGCAAGATATCTTTAAATAGCAGTGTCGACATTTATTTAGATATACACATGAAAAATAGTCATCTAAAAATAACTTGATAGGCTCCAAATAACAGTCATGTAAATTTGTTAAAGAAGGTTATCGACTTTTTTATCTCGTTATCTAATAAAATTATAATGCCTATATGGTAACACATGTTTGTTTATTTGTTTATAGTGCCTTCAGGACTGAAACACTTTTGCAATAGAAAAGTAGCTAAAAATCAAACTCTTATTCTAATCGAAGCGCACAGACACCAACCCGGGAATGCCTCATCATCGGGTAGACTGTAGAGTATAGGTTTTTAACACAATTTAATCGCAACCCCTCCGGACGTCCGGACTGCGATAGTATTAAGTAAAAATTTACCAAAAATGTACGTCGACTAAAAATTTTAAAATTGGGAGTTATCAAGTAATATAATAGCTATTATATAACTTGTGGTGAAATAATAGCCCATAATAATGCATACAGTCTGCAAGTAAGAAAAAATTGGTGTAGGTATCAGTTGACTTTGCGGACACACTGTTTCACTGTTAGAAATAGAGACATTTATAACAATAGACACCGCGTCAAAGACAAGCTTCTTCGTGCATAACTAATGTCATTTTTGCGTTGCATATTCCAAAATGATTATAAAATCCAAGGTTTTTCGTTTATAGACATCTAGACAACAATATCATTTAGAAAAAAAGTCTGCCTTTTTAATAAGTTTTAAAGTTGCATAATTAAGCCAAACAAAAAGGAAAAAAATACTGCCTCGCTAAGAAGAAGAATCATACACATTATGTAGATTGGTAATATTTTAAGTAATGTTTTTTGTTTGTGAGACCGCTCAATACTTTTACGATATAAGCTAGATGTAAGGAATAAGTGACAAAGTATCAATATTGATATCGGTAACTTTATTGTTAGTACGATAATATCGACTAAATAATATCGAAATTTTCAAATATCAATAAGTAACGCACTTCCCTAGGAGACGTTGATGTCTTCATCCCTTGAGACAATTTAATCGGTTTCAAAAAGAAGCACACTGAATTCTGCTTTACTTAGAAGGATGATGAGGGCTTTTCAATCACCTTAAAAATTAACACAACACATTAATTTTTTTAATTTTTTTTTATTATTCTAATTTTTTTCTTTTTTTTTAAAGCTTTTATTCGCTGACTTATATTACATACTAATAATGATAATATGTACATGATTACTAATTAATAACATTTTTTATTTTTATTATAAACTAGCTGACCCGGCGAACTTCGTATCACCAATAAAAGTCACCTTTTAAACCTTCCCTGAACTCCCACAAACATTTCAAGATCAAAATTAGCCAAATCGGTCCAGCCGTTCTCGAGTTTTAGCGAGACTAACGAACAGCAATTCATTTTTATATATAAGAAATAACATTTTAGTTTTCAGCAACCGGTTTATAGGTGTCTGCTGACATAGGCCTCCCCTAGTTTCTTCCACACACAACACATAGTTCTATGGAAATTAGCGATGGCAAAGTTTGTATGTGCAACCACACAGCATAAATATACTAAGTTCGACTTTTCTGTGTTGCACTCACAGCTTAGCAGTGAGTGACTTCTCTTACATTACACTACATAAATATCTGAATATCTCGGCACTTTGTCGCAACATAGAAAACAAAGGTTGCTTCTTTTTAGTGAAGGAATCTTCTGCATTATTTCATGCCGCAAGGGACAAAAGTGATTAGAGTTAAATTGCCCTGACGTACGTTCGCGCGTGAGAATATGCATCAAACGCACCCTCCCAACCAGGTGTATGGCAGTTACATAGGAATACGCTGGTGGTAATAGTGGTATTATTTCAAACATATTTTTAATGAAATCGTGCCAATTAATTTCAGACCAGTATATATTGGCCCATCTTGTGGCAATAGAAAGAAAAAGTTAATACTTTTAGGTACACAAATCAAGAGAAAAACTTAAGAGGAGTGAAAATGATTGAATATTGAATAATATCTAGGTAAATTATAACGAGTAGGTTCAACTGTTAGCAAAACGAAGGTTGTATAGATAAATTGTTGAACATTTTATGATACCTAATAAAAATATAAATAAAAATCCTGTACCTATATTGCATGCAAATGTAGTTTATAGCGATGATGGCTCAGTGGTAGTGACGTCGGCTTGCGATCCGTAGGACGTGGGTTCGAATCCTACAATGAGCTTGAGCTTTCGGTGAAGGAAAACATCGTGGTGAAACCATAGCTTTGCGCCATCTTCGACCACATCGTCACTTTACATCAGGTGACTTGGTCAAACGCTACCCTGTAAATAGTAAAAAAAAATTGCTCATCTAGTAAAAAATTGGAATGTAATACGGCAAAAACACTATTTTTCATACTCGATAATTGGATTGTTAAGCCAATGCGGCGGAAAATTAAACGTCATATGAAAAATTATGAAATCACCGGAGTCACGAACATCACTAAACATTTGCAGAGTAGTTAAAATACGCATAATATGTTATTAGTTATTCTATAATAATATTAATCATACTTCTGCTTATTCAAAATCTATCACATATTTTTATTCTTACAAACTTTATTGGATCGATATGTCATGTCATAATGTGACATTTTAGTTCTAGGACTTGACAGAATACTACTAAAATGACATATTATGACATGACATATCGATCCCAAACCGTGGATAACGGATCAGGATCGATTATTAATTTAGGGCGTAAGACAATGCTTATTTTGAGTGAAGAAGTAGATAGCACACATACGACCGGTTTCAATAACCGATCTATCCACGGTTTGACATAAATTTGACGTTACTTCTATGGAGCTTATGTCAAATTTCCATCTCCAGTAGGGCAAATCGTGGATAGATCGGTTATGGAAACCGTCCGTAACTGTGGCGTCTCATGTTTTTTTGGACGAACGCTATAATACCCTGTGTGACGTAAAAAATAAAGTTCAACGGAAAGCATAACTAGTCGCATTATTCGGTTATGGAGGCTGACATAACCGGTTGCAATTGCAATAATTGAAACATTTCCAACAAAAGCGTGCGTACAACCGTTAACGCGATGTCTAGTGGCCTTTGCCAACATCTGCTACTTAAGAAAACAGAAGAAAAAACAAAGCAACGGGTTCGATTGTCATTGCCAATAGCCCCACTGTCGTCTTTAAACTATGTCATTACAATACTCTCGGTTTTTGCCGGAGATACTGATCAACACATTCTTACGGAGATCCTGACTGAACAATGAGGTGTACGTACACACATACAGTACATCTATATATATATAACTCAAAGGTGACTGACTGACATAGTGATCTATCAACGCACAGCCCAAACCATTGGACGGATCGGGCTGAAATTTGGCATGCAGGTAGATGTTATGACGCAAGAATCCGCTAAGAAAGGATTTTGATTAATTCTACCCCCAAAGGGATAAAATAGAGGATGAAAATTTGTATGAAACTTTGCCAATTTTAAACCGATCGGGCTGAGACTTTGCATGCATAAAGCTGTAGCCCACGCGGGTGAAACCGCGGGAAACAAGTAGTTTATATTATCAACTAGCTGTTCCCCGCGGTTTCACCTGCGTGGGCTACAGTTTATCGCGATAAAAAGTACCCTATGTCCTTCCTCAGGGTTCAAACTATCTCCGTACCAAACTTCATTTAAATCGGTTTAGTGGTTTAAGCGTGAAAGCGGGGCAGACAGACAGACAGAGTTACTTTCGCATTTATAATTATTAAGTAAGGATGTTGAAGTTTGTGATTTGGTGGGTGTGTCAGTGTATGTTTGTACTACTTTACTTTAAAACTCCTATACGGATTTGAGTGAAATTTGGAATGGAGATAGCTCATACACTGCATGGGTAAATTTGTATACATACTCACCGAAAAAAGGTCCCAGCGTGATAGCAGGAAAACCGCGGGGCGCAGCTAGTTCATAATACTATATGTAAAACAGTTTCAATTCATGGGGCTAAACTGCACCAATCATTAGTTTGGGACTTGAAACATACAACATAAAACAGGTTTAGTTTAATTTATTCAATGTTTTCCACTGTTTGAATTCGAACATTGATGAAATCACATCTGAGGCACATACCTAGCAATATTTTGTCGTTTTTAGACGGGAAATTACGATAGTCGCGAATAAAGTTTAGATAATTCAGCATTAACTGGTAGGCGTCACATTAATTGGAAGGCTATCATCTGATTTGAATATTCAAATACATTTTTATAATAGCTTCTTATCAAGGTGAATAAAACCAAAATAGACTTGCATGCATACGCAATGGTGATCGTTTAAAAATAGATATAGTCTCAGCGAGCATTTATTACGAAATTAATCGTTGATTGCATAAAACTATATTTTATTATACATACCAGTGGAGTGCCTGAATGGACTACAAAGGACTTTGCCAAGATATCTTTTTACTTCGCCTTATGACAATGTCACAAGTTTTTGTTTAATTGCAATGTAATTATGATAGTAAAAAGTGTTTAAAAAATATATATACAAAATAGGTACATACTTACCATGCCTGTAGCCTATAGAAAGCCAAAAACCAAATTATATATTGAAAAAACATCTGCCAAGTGGTATCCCTAGTATACAAAAATCTAATAAAATATAAGAAATGGCAGTATTTTGAGCTGGCTTGAATTTTTGTTAGATCGAATCGGCATGATAAAACCTAGCTGCATGGTAGAGCATTTTTAGTGCGCGCTCCTGGCTATCCACCTCTCTCAAACAATCAATATTAGTTCTAAGGAAATGAAGTGTCGGTAAGTACATTATGATGTATGTATTTCAATTACATTATTAATAGTGGATTTAGTCATTTCTACATCTACCTAGTTTAATTCCTAGAAATAGGTGGGCGTGTCTATTTCTACATAGGTCTATAACAAATTCTTCTCATGCGTACGTGGTATTTTAGGATAAATCAATTACTTACTAAATAAGGTAAAGCGTTTTAAGTGAAACCATAACCCTGTAAAATAATTGAGTTTAGGGCTGGCACAGCGTTGTTTCCTTACCTTCAATATAAATATTATGGTGGTCGATATAAATTTAATATCCACGAGTAGGATTTAGCCCGTGGCCGGGGGCTAGTGGTCGGGATCTCGTGTAAACACGGCGCGTTTAGTCGAGCGCGCGCTGTAGGGTTACGGTAGGGCCACCACATTGACTCCAGCCTGCCACCAATGTGGGGCGCCAGAAGACATGGCGCCCCACGTGCTGGGAGTGTGTGTCGCTCTATCAACACAGCGACACACACTCTCAGCACACATAGGGTTGGACCTGTCCCTGCCGAGCGTAATTTGTGCAATGCTCGGCAGCGACACGGCGTGGCAGGCTGTGGCCTCCTTCTGCGAATACGCAATCAAGCAGAAGGAGGCCGCGGAGCGGGTCAGGGAGGAAGATCCTCTCTCTGACCCGATCCGGCACAGGCGGAGGGGCGGTAGAAGGAGGCGTTTTGCCCGCCTCCTCCCGCCCCACTAGAAGGGGGTGTTTTCCCTACTAGCTGGGCTTTTCTGGGCGGTAGCAGGAGGCGTCTTTTCCGCCTCCTCCCGCCCATCTTGTGTTCGTTTTATTTGTTTTGTGTTCGTCTTGTGTTCTGGGCGGTAGTAGGAGGCGTCATTTCCCGCCTCCTCCCTCCCGCCCACTAGTGTAACAGTGGGGTGTAGTGGCGGTAGAAGGAGGCGTCTTACTCGCCTCCTCCCGCCCCACCATAAAGGTGTAGGGTTGATGTATTGGGGGGGGTGTCGCTTCAAGCTGGACACCCCCCTTAGGTGCCTAGGTACCGTGTGTGTGAGGCCCGGAATGAGAGAGTTCCGGGCCTGTCCGTCGGGGCGGGTGGGTTGACTGTCACAGTGACCCCCTCCCGCCCCATCAAAAGGCGGCAGACGGCATAAATAAAAAAAAAAAGGGCCACCACATTACAGGGACAGGTAGGTAATCTATACTAATATTATAAAGAGGAAAATTAGATTGTTTGTTTGCATCGAATAGGCTCCGAAACTACTGAACCGATTTTAAAAATTCTTTCACTGTTGGAAAGCTACACTATCTGTGACGGACATAGGCTATATATAATATATGTTATATCTCCAAAAAAATTAGGGATCCGTAAGAAAATAGCTATTTTGTAACCCAAGGTGTGAAATCGAAAACCTATTTTTGCGTGCGCTGCAAAAACTATTGACAATAGAACAAAATAGTGTATTACGGGTTTGTAGGTCCCATTGAGATCTACAAAAAATTTCACGAGAGCATATGCCTAACTATTATAGTTATGCCACAATGAGTGTTTTATTATTTTAAAAATTTAATTTAAATGCCGCTTCTAGAAAAGACTCTTTATTTGTATCTTGGTATTAATCCTTATCAAAATAAATTACTTTATATTCAAGGCTGCTTCAATACCTTTATACAACTTTTTGAACTATTCAATTTGGACATTCCATTCGAAAGCCGATGTCACTACCACGGAGCCATCATCGCTATGAAAAGCTGTTTTAGGGCTGTGTCAGGTACTTTTCTGGAAAAAACTTTGCGGAGCATTTCAAGTATATTTTTTTTTGTAAATTTAATTTGTTCACCTTGATGTGTGGAATACCCTCACTTCGGTCATAAAGCGACATGTACATACATATTCGCTCAAAGTATTACTTTCTTATAACGTACCTACACCTATTCACGTAAAAAATACAGACACACCCAATTTATTAAATTTAGTTCATCTTTGATCGTCAACTTCATAGCCTATCGTGAGTACGAAGCGCGTGTGCACCGTTTCAGTCCAAAACGAAGCTGCGGCCACGACTGCTATAGTGTTGCCGCGGTTGCGACCGCTACATCGCCTAGGCATGCTAGCCTAGGGAACCATAGAGACGCCTAGAGTTGAAACCAAACAATAGTTCTGACAAAAAAAAACATACAAATCTTACTAGTAATATAAATGTAAAAGATTGTGAGGATGGATGGATTGATTTTTGTAACCTTTTCAAGACTGCTGAACCGAATTTGGTGAAATTTGGCTTAGAGATAGTTCGAACCCTGGGGAAGGACATATAAAAAGAAATTATAAATGCAAAAGTTATTTTGTATTAGAGTGTTTGTTACTCCTTCACGTTCAAACGGCTGAATGGATTTAAATGAAAGAGTAACAAACATCCATCCATTCATCCATACTCACAAACTTTCACGTTTATAATATTAGTAAAATAGGATAGAGCCCACACAATCACACCCCTAACTAGGATTCCCTGTATCTAGAGTATCAAAAACTATCCGCAACATTAAAGACATACATACATACATTTTATTAAATGCACAAATGTTTGTACGCATCGCAGCCAGCTGTTCGCCCATGTTGAATATTTTTACGAAAATATAAGACTACTGTTCTTATTCCTAATTTAATCAGCATAATTTTCGAAATGACATAAAATATCTACCGTATTAATAAGAAGGTGAAACTAACTTTTGAAAACCAAAGATTTTTTTAAATTTTATTTTGTACGTATATAAATTGTTAAGAATTTATGATAATTGATTATCTATTCATACTTATATAATTAAAATATCTGATTTCAAGCCGGTCAGCGAAATCTAATACTAGTTGAAGGCTTTTGAGGCATTTTTTTGGACCCTTAATAATGACTTCTGTGTGACAAAATAAAATAGGTATGTGATTTTGAAATAAAAAAACAAGTAAGTACGTAAATAATGTCACATAAATATTAGTATGTTGTTATTTTGACAAAAAAAGTTGATTCTCCCATGTATTTTTTCAATGCGACAAACAAACTAGCTGGTAATTTCCAAATTTATAAGTAACAAACATATAGATGCTAAGTATATTTCATAATATATTTGTTTAGTTCCTGTACGATTTATGTTTTTTTTAGTCTTTAAGGTATTTGTTAGGTTACGATGGGGGCTGGGGCTGGCATAAACGCCATGTTTAAAAGTCTCTAAAAAATATTCGAATAAAAACAGTAACAAACATACAAACAGGCTATTGGTTATTTTTTCTATATAATATGTGAAAGTAACAAAATAGAGAAATAAAATAACACGAGCCTTATTTATTTGTGTAAGAATTTTAATAACTTGACGCCTTATTTATTTACATAACGTATTTTGTGAATATGTAATGCGATATAACAAAAAAACAATTGAGGCTAATGCAAAAATTTGTAGTATTTATCGCTGCATATCTCGTGTTTCGGCCATATAAATAATTTATTCAAATACCAGTTCCTAGTAAAAAATAAAATTTTATGTATTTTCTAATAATAATTCTCCAAAAATCGCGTTTTTATTAAACACAATATTTTATTGATAGGTAAATAAGATTATAAAAAAATATCACTGTATTTCTGTCAAATCTTCTCTGCAGACACTTGTTCCATCCACTCTATTACATACAAAACGATAATATTTCTGACATTTATCATGACTCATCACAAGTAGATCGCACCGTTTGTTTATTTTTTAATTACATAATTAATTTAATACTAAATGACGTTAAATATAGCGGAAGTCAAATTCAATTAAACTTTGTTAAATTTTCAGCATACAGTGGACGGCCGAGTGGCCGTCGCCCTGTCGGCCGTCCCAGATATCGCTGGAAAGACGAAGTCACGAAGGATTTGCGCGAGCTCCAGGTGGAGGACTGGCAGGAGGTGGCGCAGGACAGACCGAAGTGGCGTCTTTTGTTATCGGAGGCCAAGACTCACTTTGGGTCGTTGCGCCATCTCAGTTAGTTAGTTTTAGTTAAATTTTCAGACACTGAATAGAATCTAATTATTATGTAGAGTTTTTTCTGTACATCTTTTTTCATTATTTCTTGGCGTTTGACCAATTAATAAGTGAAGGTCTGAGTTACGAGAGCAAGTTACTTACGTGATGGTAAACATCACGCTTGCCCATTGCAGTTCAGTGCCACTCAGAGTATTGAATAAATCATGTTAGCGTCCAAAACCATTAAGGTTTTGGTCAAAAGGAATCTCATTTTTGGAAAGAGGTTTTCAGAGACTTAGACTATCACTTAGCTTAAAAAAAACCTTTTGGTTAAACATACAACTTTTTACTTATAAAATACAAAAATTCACGTATTTTTGGTCCTAAAGATTTTAAGAGAAAAGGATTGGTCTCCTCTACTAATACACTATAGACATTTTTTTATGATATTGCTTCAAACACTGATCGTTGGTGGAGCGATGGTGGCCGAACGGTTAGGCGTGCGACTTACAAGACGTCGACACCGAGTTCGAATCCTCTCGGCCCCGTACCTATGACTTAACAAGTTATGTACGAATTTGCCATCGCTCAAAACGGTGAAGGAAAACATCGTGAGGAAACCGGCATGCCCAAGAACTACAACATTCAAGGGCATGCGACATTTACCAACCCGCACTGGGCCAGCGTGGTAGATTACAGCCCATACTCTCTCTCTGAGAGAAGGCCAGAGTCCCAGCAGTGGGAACGTGAAAGGCTGATAATGACTGATCGTTGGAAAACGTTAAAAAAGTGTCCTAACACCTACGATTTTTGCGTTGAATTTTGTTTTTACCGATGTTTGGACAGTGGTCGTAAAACGGAAAATTACAGACTTTATACTAACCCCGAATATAAGAATAAGTATAACTATTTATAGGGACGAGCAAGCTCTAGGTATAGAAAAAATATGTAAAAGTCATAACGATGTGCCCAACTCGATTAGAACGGAAGGATAATCGACGGAGCAATCTTATAATCGTTCAATCGATTCCATCTTATTTTTGTCGGACTGAAATAGTGAAATACCCTAAAAACGTTACACGCGCTTGAGTCATATCATAACGCTTCGATTTGCGAAAATGTGCTTTTTTCCTTTCACTCTCTTAGAGTACACTTAACGTCGTGCATCATTTCGTTTTGTACAAAATTTTAGCGATGAATAGTTAGTGGCGCTGTTCTGGTTTTCACACAAACGTTTTACGATACTCGATAGTGAGTCTAGTTGATGAAACTCGTAATACCGACCATCAGAAGAAACCACTGTATTGCAGCACTCTTACTGTTTACAATTTTCTGCATACATTTTCCAATTACCCGGTAGATTTTTAAATTTGCTTTATTTATTTTCGAATTTAAGAAAGAAGGATAAACCAGCAAACATACTTAAGGACTATTAGAAGTGTTAGGATGGTAAAAATATACGTGTTTTAATAGTGAGTAGCATATATAGATACGTGTATGTGTAGTCTAATATGCAATTATGTACATATATATATTTATTATGGATAATATTTATTTAGATAAGTATATTAATCTAAATAATAAATATAATCATCATCATCATAATCAGCCCACTTCAGTCCACTGCTGGACATAGTCCTCTCCCAAAGCACGCCACTGAGCCTGATCTTCGGCTCCTCTCATCCAACTGCTGCCAGCCATTATGCGTATGTCATCGCTCCACCTAGCCAGAGGGCGTCCTACTACATAGTAATATTTAAAATATAATATTACTATGTAACTACTTAATTATATTGTATTCTATTGGCATATTCTTATAATATGTAGGTACCTGTGTTTTTGTTATTAGATTATTTTATTTTATAGGCGCCCATTGTTACACTTCTTGTAATATTTGTAAGTCCTTCATGATGTTTATCAAATCAAAGCGATTATCTTTCAATCTATAGAAATTATTATACAGGAAATTGATTATCTAAATGCCTGTATATTGCTTTTTTATTGTAATTATATTCATTTTAATTATCATATTTATTTATTATTCTATTTTAAGTAGGTTCTCCTCTTATACTCGTAGTGTAGGTAGTTTATATGTTACTAAAAGTTTTTTTTTTCCACCTTTTTTTGTGTGACGAGACGAGCAAGTCGCTAGCTTGACGGAAGACATGCTTGCCCAAGATCAATGCTACTCATAACTGAACAAAACGGTTTGGAATCCTACGTATTGCGCTCTTAACCTTGAGATATAAGATGTTTAAATCTATTACGCCCTGTTATTTCACTGTTTCACTAAAATACTTGAAGAACGCTACCAGTTTTCTAATTCCGCCGCTGGATTACCTACTAGCCATCATTGGCCAAGTCATCACTGTCTTGTTATCAGACGAGATTTTGGTCAAATGCTCATCATTATCAGCCTTTCACGTTCCCACTGCTGGGACTCTGGCCTTCTCTCAGTGAGAGAGAGTATGGGCTGTAATCTACCACACTGACCCAGTGCGGGTTGGTAGATGTCGCATGCCCTTGAATGTTGCAGTTCTTGAGCATGCCGGTATCCTCACGATGTTTTCCTTCACCGTTTTGAGCGATGGCAAATCCGCACATAACTTATTAAGTTATAGGTGCGGGGCCGAGAGGAATCGAACTCGGTGTTGGCGCCTTGTAATTCGCACGCCTAACCGTTCGGCCACCATCGCTCTATCGTCCAATGCTCACTTATAGCAATTTAAAAAATCACGTATAGCATAATGGCACCGCATCGTCACTTTACATCACGTAACCAGTGGTGAAACGTTATGCTGTAAGATGTAAAAAAGTCCTGTCCTGTCGTAACTAGGTTCAAAAATAAATTAGAAATGCCAACATCTAAATTTAAAATATGCAGTTCCGGACCAAACAAAATGTCAGTAAAAATATAATTATAATAAATTAAGCACCTGATAAATAAAAATCTGGTGTATTTTTAAATAACTTGAAATGTTGTTTTTCTACGACTTATTTCCTTTTCACAATATGACTTTTATAGAACGGTCTGTTCTTACACCTCTACCCTATACTCGGGTCGATTTACACCATCATGCATCAGTGTTTCGGAAACCCCACTTTTGTAGAACACCTTCAAGCTTCGAGAAAGTGACTTGAGGTCAAACACTACTCTGTGAGTAAAAAAAAACATCCTTCTTCTTTCGTAATACTATAAGCTAGTGGCCAACAGTAGTGTTGAAGCTATCGGGCCGCCTGAAGGCCTTTGTCATGGCTTTACGACTAATTTAATTGAGACTGACCAGCTATGCCACGAATTAATTAATTAATTAATTTTATTCATTACATTGCATTAGACGGCCAAAACCTATATAATTCCAAATACAAATACAAGATATAATTAAACTGAAAAAAAAAAAAAATTAGAATAGAAGAAAAAAATATCAACGATAAACATAGGTCAAGCAAAACAAAAAACACATTAAATTCCAAAATAAGATCTCATAGATACACACAAGCTGCTCTCCGCGGTTGTAAAAAGTGTCCTATGTCCTTCCTCAAGGTTCAAACTATCTCCGTACCAAATTTCATTGAAGTCGGTTCAGTAGTTTAAACGTGAAAGCGAGACAGACAGATCGACAGACAGTTATTTTCGCATTTATCCTACTAATATTATAAACGTGAAAGTTCGTGAGTATGGATGGATGGATGGATGAATTTGTTCACGCAAAACTACTGAACGGGTCGGAATGAAATTTGGAATGGAGATAGCTTTATACCCTAGATTAACACATAGGCTACTTTTTGTCCCGGAAAAAGGTCTATCTATCTATTTTGCCATCGCTCAAAACGGTGAAGAAAAACATCGTGAGGAAACCGGCATGCCCAAGAACTGTAACATTCAAGGGCATGCGACATCTGCCAAACCACTGGGCCAGCGTGGTAGATTACAGTCCATACTCTCTCTGAGAGAAGGCTAGAGTCCCAGCAGTGGGAACATAAAAGGCTGATAATGATGATGATGATGATCTATAGAAAAAGAAACAAAAAGTCAATGACACCGCATTTCCTGCCTAAGTGCCAGAAGCCTTCAATCGAGAACTTCTAATCGGATGTATGTTATCTCACTACGACTTCACGTCTTTCTTGTCCGCAAGGGGGGGGCGTGGCGGGAAAACTTGCACATTATTTACGACGGCCACGAAGCCGATGCGGCGATAAAGCGCGTCGCAGTCGCCGCGTCACGATCTGCGCTCTCTCCCGATACCGATATTGGGTGAGATTATAAGGTCTATAAGTACTGAATAGAACCCGGCCGCACACACAGCGTCGGCTATTCCTCCCAATAAATATCAGAGTAAATCGAGTTAGATGAATTGGCATTAGACAGACCGAGGGACGTAGAGTCAGCTGTGTAATACCAAGTATACACTCATGTTGGCAGCCCTTAAATCCCTAATAATATTTTAAATGCTAAAGTAACTCTTTCTGTCTGTCTCACTAAACTACTGAACCAATTTAAATGAAATTTGGTAAGGAGATAGTTTATGTACACTTTATCGCGATAAACCCGTAGCCCACGCGGGTAAAACCGCGGGGGACAGTTAGTGTAGAAAATCGTTCATGTAAGTCCAGGAACAGTGTAGGGCTCGGAACGGAAATTGAACCCGTGACCTCAGGCTTGGCAGTTGCTCATTGCGCCACATCGGTCGTCTCGGTCTTTGGTCATAGGTTCGAGTATTAATTTGTAATCCGCTCAATTTTCTCGACACTTCATAATAGCAGATTTGGCAACGGCAGTTATTTTTATATACTACTTACATAAAATTATGTTTATTTTACATACCAACTACTTACATAAATTTATGCAACGTAAAATGATAGGCATGGATCGAAGTTTTGTTCATCGCAGCGATTATTTATACATATTTATTCAAATATGTTAATATATCTGACAGGTTTTTCCATTAATAGATAACTAATTTAAAAGTAAGTTTCTAATCCATGTCAATGGGTAGCTACTAGCTATAGGCCAACGTGAAATGTTTTTTTTGCTCTTCTATAGGTACTTATACTTTTTGTAAGCGACGTTTTCTTAAAATAAGTATCATATAATTGTTTGCGCACATTCATACTAATCCATCGCCATCGCTCAAAACGGTGAAGGAAAACATCGTGAGGAAACCGGCATGTCCAAGAACTGCAACATTCAAGGGCATGCGACATCTACCAACCCGCACTGGGCCAGCGTGGTAGATTACAGCCCATACTCTCTCTCTGAGAGAAGGCCAGATTCCCAGCAGTGGGAACGTGAAAGGCTGATGATGATTGATTGATACTATTCCATACAGACAAGTTTACAAATGTTCTTTAGTCTGTCTGCACTTCACTTAAATGTTATTGCTTAAGCTTTATCATGTCTTTGGGGTACTTTCTTGCTTCCTAAGTTATATAAATATATCTTCCCTAACCGAGAACCGCTTAACCGATGAGGATATCTAGTAAGTTATAGACAATGTTTTATTTTCCTAGGTAATAAATAATATCGTGGGACTATTGCACACAAATTGACATAGCCTCAAATTAAGTTCGAAACTTGTGTTATGGGTATTGGGTACTAGACAACGATATACATACCTAAATAGAGAAATAAATACTTATTTAGATAGAAATATCCAAGACTCAGGAGTAAATATTCGTGCTCATCACACATATAGGTTAGTACTTAACAAAATTATGAAAAAGATATGCATATGAAAATCAAGTTGCATGTATGACGTCATATCACTCGTCATTACTTATCATCAGAAGAGAGACTGTGGCATGACTGTGTCAGATGCTTATTTATTTGGTAATAAAAAAAACCTTTGAAAATTGGAACTCACATAACATTTTTATCTAAATAGAGACCGTAAGTAGATACATATCATTAAACTATATATATATAGAGACAAGATTTGATTGTTTGTTTATTCCAGATAAACTTAAATGATGAAATTTGGTATGAAGGTAGTTGGAACCCTGGGGAAGGCCATATCATACTTCTTATTGCGATAAAGTGTAGTCCACGTGGGTGAAACCGAGGGGTACGGCTAGTATTTAATATAAAAATACCTAGGTATTAATAAAATATCCAATTAGGTATATTTTTAATCATATTATCAAAAGTTAAGTTGCATTATCTAAAATACCAGATAATAAATGCAAATGGTGTTCACATTATTGCAAAAAAGGTGACCTTACATGTCTGATTTTGGTGTTATCGTGTCCTATGATCGATAAAGAGCCTTACTCAACGAAAAAAACTGCACTGATAAGGTTGCAATGCATGGTTACAAGATAAATTATCAGATATAATATTTTTTGTAGGTAATCTTCTTATCTCTTATCTATATAAGCAAATATAGGTATATCGGGTATATGTCATCGGTCATCGCGCACTGACGTCGAAGTTCTAAGTCTGTTCTTTATGCCCCCTGTTCCAGTATTTTTTTTTGTCAGTTTACATAAGAAATGTAGTACATTGAATATGAATACACATGAGAAATACGTATGAATGTTGATTATCCAGATAGACTTCAGTTTATCATACGATAAATTGGTTGTTACATTAACTTTCACCTTATATTTTGGCTCTTCCATTGCAAACAAGGCTAAATTAGCTGCAAAATATTGGGGAAGGTTAGGCGGTATTTCATATCGGAACAGCTTCTAATATTTTACACAAGCACAGGTCTTTTCTTGTGTAGAATTCTGTGGCAATATCTGGAGGTTAATTAAAAGAAATCTTAAGTTCATTGTAGAATTCAAGCCTGTGAGCTACTTCCCGGCGTCCCGTTGTACTTCCACTGAGACATCGCTTCTTCCAACATTGCAGCGTCTGTTTCAGTTTAATGGTAGACAGTCATTGACCTAGGCTCTAGATCGCGATCGGGGGAAATCCTAACTCAACCGTGCGGAACTGTGCTTTGTAAAAATGCCGAAAATAATCATGTTTTAGTTAAAATGTTTACTCGACCTCTTTAGGCTTAAAGTTTTAGTTTGACGAAGGGGAAAATTGGAGAGTACAGTTTTAAGTGTTAATTTAGAAAAGTGAGCAATGGTTAATTATTTCTAGTATGTAATGGAAACATATCAATAACTGATTTAGCTGACAAAATGGTGTAACTACATTTTCTTACATTAACATCATCATCATCACCTGAACACGGGTGACGTCGCCGAGGCAGGCCCCGAAAAAGATGGCGTGATGACCTTGACTCATTTGAGGAGCGGTGGCTTGAGGTTGCGGGGGATAGAGATATCTGGAAAAAAATGGGGGAGACCTTTGCCCATCAGTGGGACAGTATAGGTTAAAAAAAACATCATCAGCAGCAGTCTACATTGCGTTCCTACTGGCTGGGACACAAGCTTTCTTTTGGAGAGAGAGTTTGGGTCTTAATAACATCACAGTTCTTATTACAGTACCTTTAAATATATAATTACAGATAGTATTAGAAATATCGAACAACTTTTTACATAATTAATTTTTATCCTTACACGACCGACGGAACCCTAAAACTTCTGAAATCTCTAAACTCTGCATTCTGTTTCAGCCTTCTTAATGCGAGTTAAATTAGGGTACCGTGTAACGTGTTGGTAAATACGCTATAACGTAAAAGCCTACGGGGTTTTACGTGCGTATCTAATATGGATAAAAAGCGACACCATTGTTATTTAGCATTGGTTAGATTGGATTTACCTAGACGAATCGTTTTTTTTGTGGAACACTTTATGACGTGCACTTATTTAACTGTTTGTAAAATTAGGTAACCACCTGATTGATGTCTTTGATTACGTCACTTTTTAACATGCTTTTATTATTTATTATATACATGTTTATTCAAAACAGTTGGCGTCTACTTTACACATTTTACAAGGGGATGCAACGCATTATCGGCCGAAATTAATAATCGATCCTGATCCGTTATCCGCGGTTTTTTCATAATATGTCATTATAGTAGTAATGTGGCAAACCCTTGAAATATTATGACATGACATATCGATCCAAAACCGCGGATAACGAATCGGATCGATTATTAATTTCGGGCATATGTCCTAAACTCTTTTTAAAAAGATGATGTCTCAATGGTAGTGACGTCAGCTTGCAATCCGCAGATCGTGGGTTTGAATCCTAAAATGAGCTTAAGGACAAAATCCTGATGAAACCATAGCTTTGTTGTAGGGAATTTACTGGTGCTCGCCTGGCTAGCTATTTGAAGCCAAGCACCTATCGTCGTATTCCGGTAGCCCCACTTGACAGCCAGTTCTCAATCCACGTGTAACATGACGCAAACTTTGACCACATCGTCACTTCACATCAGGTGACTAATGGTCGAACGTGTTAAAAAATACGGTGTTGTGACTTATAGCTACGCTGCGTGATAAATATAATATGTTGGTCATTGATTGTTCCGTATCTGGGTGTTGTGGATCCCCGATAGTTTCTGATAGCTTAAGGCCAGTTTGTTCCCAAGCTTAATTGATAACTCATTCACAATTATTTTTCTTGAAGTAGAGTAATAGGCACAATAAAATCTATTCGATAGCTTAACGCTGCAGAAAAAGCCATTATTTATTTAGGTAGCGAACTTCATTTACACAAATAATAATAATAGATGTACTCTAACTGTCGATTAACGACACTCGAATAAAAGAGGTTCGCAATGAGCACCAACTGTGACTTTTTGCGACTGGCTATAAAGTATGTTTTTATAAGAAGTGGAAAACCCATTTTACGTTGCGGTTTCAGTTCGGTTTCTTGAGTTACTTTTTACGTGTCATCAATTTTATTGTACGAATTAATTGGTAGTATGTGTACATGACGTCCCCTTGGACATAAAACATGTGTCATAATATAAGCATAGTTTTTTGTAATAGGAATGCGTACAAATACGTTCCCATTTGAGTCGTAGAAGTTAATTGTATATATTGCAATGCTCCAGTCAGCTTTCGTAAGTCAACAGACCTAGAGACCTTGGTCGCATCCCTTGGCTTCGATCGATACGTTCGGTGCATTGTGCAGCTTAGTACGAGCCGGCGGCTGCGGCAGAGAGTGGACGCGTCTCTCGGCGGTGAAATTCGTCTGGTGTCTGTTACGTTACGTAAGACCGGCGCTCGGCCGATTGATCAACCCTAAATTAGTACGTGCGGGGTGCGCGGTGTGCGGGACAACGGCAAACTAGGTTGGCCGCGGAAGCACACTAACCCCTAGAAAACTAGGGGTGCGAAACTCCACCCCCTTTTCTGGTCATGAGAGCACAGCGATTGGTCCGTCCGCTTCAAACGTTCGCCCCTCACCCCAGATTACAATCAGTGGGGTGCGCTCATAGAAATAGTACTATGTACCCCACTATGTACTTACATAATATAAGTACATAGTGCAAGGGTAGACCCCAACCCATGGCATTGAATACGTCAGTGTCACCCCTATGGCCTAGCTCGAGTGATATGTAATAGGTAGCTCTGCCAGTGTGAGTCATTAATGAGCTAAAATTAAGGCCTAAAAGTGTCTTACGTGGTTGCTAATGTTGGTATGCAGATTCTGCTTTTAATAGCACCTTGAGAGTTTGACAATGAGTTACAGTCTTACGTACCTATATCTCCACAAATAAGGACGGTAGCAAATATGCACCTTGCATGTGCAGACAGTTTGGTAGTACCTATGTTGCTATATGTTTATATTCATTCGTTTCGCCCGCGCCTGTCGTGGATGACGTGCTAATTTTCTCTAACCTATTTCATCGATGAAATCTTTTGTTTAACTAGCGTATAAAATAAACAAAGAATCCTCAAAATCAAACTACTTTGTAAATCATTATACATACAAAACAGTAGTATCGCAGCAAAAAATATAAACAAACAATTTCACAAATTAAATAACCAATAAATAGTTTATTTAAATCGACAAAGCCTCGGGGTCGATGATAACGGGACATATTTGACAACGACGATTCAAGGATAGATTGGTAATATGATCAAATATAATATCCGCATACTTTATCTAAATATAGGCTCCACGTGTTACGTTTGAGAAATATATATTTTAGCATAAAAATGTTATATAATATAAATAGTAGGTATACCTACTTAAGGTTCAAATTGCTATAATGATCTCCCGAGATTTATCTACGAATTTCACGAAGTAGTCATATTACTACAGACCTACATCCATACCTAAAAAGGCATATTAATCATTATAATTGAGAGGTGTGGCGTGTCTGTCGTGTTTGTCTGTCTGTCACATAAAAATGTCTTTGAGTACGACAAGGTTTTTTTACATCTTACTAGGGTAACTTTTGACCACAAGTCGCCAAGTCACCTGATGTTAAGTGACGATATGGTCGAAGGTGGCAAAATATCCTCAAGTTAAGAATTAGTCACCAAGCACTTATTTTTTTGTTCTACAGCAACCTCACTTGAGGATCAGCTTCCAGTCCAGGCGTATCTTATCTACTCTACATAGCACGGCGCCAATTTCGACTACAGAATCAAGTGACTTGTAGTTGTAGTTACCTTATAAGATTTAAAACATGAATACTTAAACGAATATTCCCTCAACGTATGGTAAGCTATCAGAGTTTAAATGTTACAATAACATTAATATCCTAAAAAGTTTAATGTGATTAAAGTTCGTAATATTTTTCGAAATTTTAGTATGCTCCTATGATTTATTGATTTATTATACTGGTTCTTGTTATTCAATTGCAATTAATTTAACCACAGATCTGTGAAATTTGAAAGTGCCTAAGTTACTCTAGACGAATTCCTTACGGACAAATTATTAATTGTAGAATAGATTGATCCGTTCCGCTCAAAAGTTGCTATACTCAATTTAGTGGGTCAATTATGTGAGACTTACATATATGATAATTATTAAGATCTGCATGAAAAAGGCAAAATGTTTGCAATCAATGATGGAGTATTGAATAAGTGAGAGTGGGTAAATTGACTTGCAAGATTCACAAAAAAACGAAGAAATAATAAAAGCTATTAAAAAACACGCGAAAAGTCACTGCAAAGAGCTAGTAAGTAAATTAAATCATAATTAGTTAAGAACATATCTGCAAGGTCATCTTGACAACATTTTTTTAGATTGATATATCTGATATCGGGTTACAATTTATGGTTATAACGTAACGGTAAGCAAAGTTAAGTAGGGTCCTTGGAATCAAATTATGACCCTAGTTAAGAATTTTATTTCTATTTCTAGCATAAAAATATTAAGCCCGACATTTTTATGTCACTAAGTGACGAGACAAGCAAGGTGTTCGTCTGATTGTTAGTATCAGACATCACTTGCCCATACAGTGCAGTGCCGCCCAGAATTTTGAACTTCAACAGATGACTGTAAAACGTAAGAATTGGTTTCGTGTCTGGATTTTGACTTTTAGCGTGGCGTGGACATCGTTATTTGTTCAAAATCCTGCGTGGGCAATGCACTGCGCTCGGCACCCTGAGATATTTAGATGCAACACTTTACGCCCTGTAATTTTACTGAAAACAGTATAGTAAAGAAAGCACAAAAACGTAACCATTGAGTAATGAGTACACATCATTTTATAGATAATGTTATACTAGCTGTGCCACGCTATTTCACCCGCGTGGAAAATTGTTCTTTGATGCAGGTACAGTCAACGACAAAAGTCGCTGAAAAATCACACTTTTTTCTCTTATCCTCTTCATCTTAGACACCAATTTTTGACCTCATCATCACCTAAAATCAGGTGTGTTATGTTGTGGTCAAAATGATACCATGCAAATGTAAAAAAAAAAAACAATAATAATTACTGATATGAAACACATTTGGAAAATCGTGAACGATCAGCTACTTTTGTCGCTGACTGTACCTACCGATTACGAAATCTCAAAAACTACAAGACAAAGTTGAAATTTGGCACTTGCCACGAATGAATTTTCGAAAACTGATACGGTTCAAACGGGATTGTCAACTTTCTGGCGGACGAAGTCGCGGGGTGGGCCACTAGTTAACCATAAGGTTAAGAAATAAACATTATGCTTATGGAGAATTAGCATAAATTACTACGCACAGATTTTAAGCATATGTTTATGTTCGTAATCTTATCTTTATTATCTCTGTACTTTTGACGGTCATTATGTCAATAAAGTATTGCGTATCCGTAACGTGAATTGACAAGGTGTGTGTGTTCATTCTTTCGAACAACTATATTATAGAGGTTTTTGAAAGCGTATATCAAAAATAATTATTATGTTGACCACGACTTGGCAAACGTAGTGTAGGACGCCCTGCGGCAAGGTGCGAGCGACGACTTGCGCCGAGTGGCTGGCAGTAGATGGATGAGAATCTGTAGCCAAGCACCTATCGGTGTGTTCCAGCAGCCTCACTTGAGAGCCAGTTTCCAGTCCAGGTGTAGCGTGGCGCCATCATCGACCACATCGTCACTTAACATCAGGTGACGTGTGGACAAACGCTACCCTGTAAATAGTAAAAAAAAGAGAAGAGCCGAAGACCGGGCTCAGTGGCGTACCTACTTTGGGAGAGGCCTATGTCCAGCAGTGGACTGATACCGGCTGATGATGATGATGAATTATATTGTTCAAATGTTACAATATCGTCATGTGTTGTTGACAAGGTAACTTTTAAATTCATACATTAATAAAGTTTTTTATGACTTTGCCGCGACTTTTGTTTTCCTGGGCGGATTATGCATGTTGCCTTGTTGCTACTGACATTAAGTCGTTGTTACGCATATATTACGGTGTTGTGACCATAACGATATCTGGGATTTAATAAACATTACATTAAAATAAATTTTAAACTATTATCTATTGACAAATTACAATCCATTAGATACCAATGTTTTATAATATTATGTAAGATGTTTTTATTTATATTATTAACAAGCTGCAACCCGCGGTTACACGTGCGGTTTCACGTTATTCTGCAGGACCCCTTATCTGGAATAAAAAGAAGCATACGTTTCAAATTTCACTCAAACTTTTTGTTGAAGAAGTAACAAACATAATAATATACAGTTACTGATTTACGCCCGAAATTAATAATCGATCCTGATCCGTTATCCGCGGTTTTGGATCGATATGTCATTTTAGTAGGTACTAGGGCTTTAAATATTTCTACAAAAAGGACATATTAAGACATGACATATCGATCCAAAACCGCGGATAACGGATCAGGATCAATTATTACTAATTTCGTGCGTTACTTACATACTTTTGAATTTATTATCACTGCGAATTAGTGTGATGTACCTAATGTGATAGTAATTATTTAAATTTTTACTCATTTCTCATGTTTTTCATTAGAATTACATTTTAAAACGGGATATTTACTTACATCATGTTTTCGTTTGAGTTCTCGATATTTCTGTCCACATTTGACCACTTTCCTCTGATATGTGGTTGACGATATAGCATGCTTATCTTAAGACAACCATTCTCTATGACTTAAAGACTCTCCCTTTCCAACAGTAACTAAGCAAATTGAAGTAGAGCAGTGGGGTAGTAAGGACGGAAACATTCTCAGTATAGCTAAAATTTGAGTTTAAAGTCTGGCAAAGTTAAACACAAGGATGCATGAAAACGACGCAACGGTACTTTATTTTACTTTCTTATATTGGGAAGTAGGCAATGGAATATTGTAAACTGTGATCACTATGTGTGGTTTGGTTGAAGACGCTATGAAATTTAGATTAACATAGATATGTATATGAATTTGCATGCCAAAATTAATACCTATCGTGTTAACTCTGCTTTTATAAAGCGTGTAAACATACCTACGAGTAAAATGTTGAGGTTTAGACCTTCTTTCATTTGTTCTAGTGGCTAACTCTAGTGTCGAAGTTATTATGCCCGTTATTGTGTTGATTTCCGTGTTTATGACTAATAATAGTTATAGTCCATGGAGACAACCTTAGTTATACTCAGCTGCATACAGTTTGAGTAATAATTAATTAATTTAACTTACGATCTGATATGACGACACTTTTTTCGCTTCGCAAAAGGTCTATTTAGTTTACAGACAAAAGCTGAAAATGCAAGGGCACGTGTCCTTCATCTATCTTATCTATCTACAGAAACAATTAAGCAACAGAAAACAACAGGTCTCTCGCCTAGCGACGAGTACCGTGCTATTCTGTGTTTAGAGGTAAAAACGAATATAGAGCTATAAAAGAGGTAAACTTATTCTTAGGATTATCTATCCGTTCCTGCTACTACTTTTGCAAATTGTTGCAGATAGGCTTGAGAAATGTTACGGTCATACTATAGGACAAAAAGCAAATTCTATCTCAAAGAAGCAGAGAGAAGCTATAAGGTGATTAGGAAAAGCTGTTAGCAAATTGGCATTAAGTTCAATCAATAAACCTAATTCTTGTCAAACGTAAATCAATAAAATGAACAACGAAAACAGTGATGACGTGAACGGGCTAAAAGCATTAAAGATAGTTTAAGCTTAATTTAGATAAGGAGCTGGTAGGAGCCAGTTCCTTGTTGCTTTCAGCAGAATATTGTAGTTCTACGGCCACCAGACATGATTATAATTAAGAGTATTTATCGTGCCGGACTTTATCGACATTTCAAATTTAAGGAATGTCTATGCGAATTAATTTTTGAGGAAAAAAGTCACTTTTTATCTTAATTTATAAATAAAACATATAAAGTAGAACACAGAAAATCATCTCATTAGCTTATTTATATGTACAAACGAGTATATGAAATAATACAGATAGGTAACTTTGAATTTGTGCGTTCGCAGTTTTTCTTGGATTAAATGAGGTAACAGAATAGATTACCACTGCCAGCTCCCCACATACCTTGAGTTCTTGATGTCTTCAGTAGTAACTCGACATCATAAATGCACGATGTTTTGAATCAAACGGTTTTAGAGTAATCGTGGTGATTTGTACAGTCATTTTGATTGATGTGGAAATAGAACGCGTTGAAAGTTCTGGTAGATAGCTGGCAACATTTATACGTTACCTGTGCATTACAATGTGTTAACAAAAGGAACTGCAATTAATTAACGTTGACGAAGGACTTGCGCGAGCTCCAGGTGGAGGACTGGCAGGAGGTGGTGCAGGACAGAATGAAGTGGTGTCTTTTGTTATCAGAGGCCAAGACTCACTTTGGGTCGTTGCGCCACCTCAGTTTTTAATTAATTAAGTTCCCGATGCTGATTCACCAAGCAGTAGTATGCAAATAGTATTACTGTGTTCCAGACCGCAGGGTAATGTTTCTAGTGTAATTCTCAGGTCGACGAGCACAGTGCATTGATTTCGAACTGTTGAAGTTCAAAATTCTAGGTGGAATTGAACTGTCACGGGCAAAAGTAACGCTTACCATCACGTAAGCAAATGATTCGACTTATTACTCAGTTGCATAAAAAATTGTCTTATCTGTCCATAGAGTTGTTTTCAATGCTACTCTTTAAAATTAAAACTAGATTTTATAGCTATTAATGGCAGCAGTTCCAATAGTCTCTTACTAACTGTAGCTATCGGCTTCGTTTGCGTGAACCAATCTGAATCATGACATCTAAAAATCCCACAATGTCAAAGACAAAAAAAACACGGAAAACGCCTGCTTTTTTTGTTTTTGTTACATATTTAAATTTTTTTTTGTTGAAGTTTTTTTTTCATTTTTGCAGGTCACGTGTTGGCCTTTGATCGCAAGTCCGCGTCTTCACAGTCGTCTGGACTGGGAACTGAATCTCAAGTGAGGCTGTCGAAACACACCGATAGGTGTTCGGTGACATATTATTGAACTTGAAGGAAGTAGCTAGCTAATTATTACAACAAATGAATAGCTGTAATGAAATACTTTTTGTACCATTTTTTTAGTACAGTCAACGCCAAAAGTCACTGAACAAATAACACATTTTCCGATTTTCTTTATCATAAACATAAACACCAACCTTCGACAGAACTATCACAAACATAATATGTATGATATGTTATGGTCAAACGCTACCTTGTAAGAAGAAAACAAACATTATTGATCTAATACGCATTTGGAAAATTGAGTACGATCAGCTACTTTTGTCGCTAACTGTACTTAATTGTATCTTGTTAACAATAAAACAGCTTCAAGAAAAGCAGTGGTTCAAAAGGTGCGTTTATTTTAAATACCTTCTCCGAAGACATTGCTCGCTCTCTCCCTTCCAACATTATGCTTCCCAGCAGCCGCGAGCCAGCCAACTTTGTCTGAATGAAACTCGCGTAAAGACTTTCGTTTTCCATACGAGCCGCTCACATGCTCAGCTTTGCATTATGTTTCCCGCTTTTTCCACTCTGACGTCACACAATTCACGAGCTCACTTTACAACAATATAGATGACGTTTGTTGAAGCTTTATGTCAGACAATATAACTTTCGTCTGGCACTGGTCAGAAGCCACCTTCATAAGCCAATGTAAAGTAAACCCTTTTGCTATCAAGCCCGTTAGGGCCGGTTTTATAAACATCCGTAAGTTAAATATCATATCAAATTTGGGTAAATTTGATCCTATTGTCAAATTTTTGTATGGAAAATTCGACAATAATGTCAAATTTACCGAAATTAACTTACGCACGTTTATAAAACCGGCCCTAAATCAATCAAACCCGAAACGGCCGGTTCCAATAACCTATCCACGTTACTTGTATGGAGCTTGTGTCAAATTTGCATCTTATAGGGCAAACCGTCTCCGCAAATCTAGGTTATTGAAACTGGCCTTTAATGTACCATCTACGTTCCCAGTCTAGTTAAATAAAAAAATCGAGTAGACCATAAACTTTACGTGGATTTCCGACTTGAAAATATTATGTACATAAAACAATGTCAAACTCTTCACCTTACCGTCAATTTATTGAAACAGCTGTGCTTAAATTAAATATCACGAATCAGTAACATCGTCTGTCTGAAATTTTAATTATGAAATAGTAGAAATAGGTTTTTAATTTTGTGCAACAATTGTTCAAACTAGCATTTCTGTGTGACTTTGTACGTATTTTCAAAGATTTGATGTCCAACTTTGCAGATGGAACGCATCCACACATAACTTATTAAACTCATATTTAAATGCGGGGCCGCGATGTGATTCAAACGCGGTATTGGTGCCTAGTAAGGCGCACTTGTTACCGTTTGTCCACTATTAGTTACTTTAATTGAGCCATTTCCATTTCATAGACTACATAGATATGGATACAAAAACACTAAGAGTAAAATCAAGGCAAAAATCTCTCGATGGAGAAATAATAGGTACATCTCATATTACAAGGTACTATGGCTTCATATTCTACAGAACTGTAAACACTTATATAAGTAATGTCTTGAACGCAGGTGTCATTCTTATCTGAGAGGCTATTTTAGTAAGTGACAGCTCGCGACAGCAGATAACGCACGCATTTACAGTATAATAATTTTGCTGCAAAAATGCATAGGCGAAAATTACATACATGCATTCGAAAAGTATTGTAAGTAGACTATGGGGTGCCAAATTATACTGGCCATAAAAAAAATTTTGACCCACCTTATCATACCACCATACTTTGTTCTAAAAAGGTGAGTTAATTTTTGGTCATAAAAAAAGCAACGCAGCACCTTACCCTACTTTTTCCTCAAAAGGTAGCTCGATTTACTGGCCGTAGAAAATCGAGTCACTTCACGTGACTTTTTCCTCAAAAAGTGTGTCGATGTTAACTAAATTGAAAACTAATTGATTACTTATTAACATTTTATTGAAAGCATTATGAGTTGTGAAGAATCATATTATGAAAGCTAATGAACTAAACGCCCAGGAAGCCAATAGATACCAATAACCAACGGACAAAACAAAGTATGAATGTGGACTACGGCACAAGTCAGGATAAAAGTCAGGTATAGAAAAACGCCAGACGTGTGTCTTCATAAGGTTATTAGGACAGTATCATGCTATCGTGCTTGCCTTTATATATAAGCTTAACGTGTGTATTGGAAAATATCTATGATATGCTGTAGGAATAATCGATTTTCCATGTAGGCTTAGTCAGTCACCCCAGCCGAAGTGTTTTTCGTAGTGACTTAAAAATGTTTAACTATAAATGTCGATAATGATCTTTGAATACTTCAGCCGCTTCAAAGATTCTATTCTTTGTCTCGAATCGCATTGTAACAATAGTGTCTGAGTCTGAGTAAAACATAAAAATAAGCAAGTTTAAACCGCGTCCCATTACGGTTATTCATTAAGTAGAGTTACAAGGTCGGACAAGCGGTATTGTTGTAAAAAGCGTCATTTAGGAAAGTTTGCCGCCAACAGTCACGGCTAATAAACAAAACTTTGCGCTCTGTGTAATCTTACTAACATGACATGGGCCTAATAATGAGCTACTGTGTGGTAATTAATGGGACTATGGTAATGGTAATATTATTCGCATTGAATTATGTTCAAGTAAAAGTCTAGAACAGAAAAGTCTTCTAACTACTTCATTAAGATTGTCATTATCACGAGCGGCTAACTAAGTATTTCCATTGCTGACTGAAGCCTTCTCATGGACACGCATTACGCTGGCAAAGATTCAATGAGCTTTATAAAGAAGCGAGCTTCAAGTAACTTAAAAAATCTTAAAACTATTTTTCAAAATGATATAAAACGTATGCTAACGTAGTCTAAGCGCCTAAAATCAAAACTACTTCAGACACGGATGCATCTGCCAGTATTATTAATAGGCTTGCGAGGTCTAGACCGAAACCTAACAAAAGAAGTAACCCGACAAGTCGGTTTTAGGAATTCACGCTAATGCGTCTGTCGACCCACTTGAATACATTGAAGGTGGCGACAGCAGTATCTTAGCTTCATATATTATTGAAATGCATACATAAACAAAAAGATCGAACGAACTAGTTCTCTTGTTTAAACAATAGAATTCTAAAATTCCGAAATCGACAAGGGGGGGGGGGGGTACTCCGTATATTAAAGAGTTGGGAAGGCTTGGGTAGACGCTGGTGGGGGAGAAATGCACATTATGTAGGTATGCAGAATACACTTCAAACATGACATCATTGCAAGCATATTATGAGCTAGTAGTATAGCTATCAGTAAACATTTTACCAGATAGATCAATGCAATTGATAAAAATGTGATAAAATCTGGGAGCCAAGATCGAACCTTGCGGTACCCTATAATATTGTTACACTTGGTTCTACATCACATATATAATGTCTATTTATTTATTAGATATTTATTAGATTATATAGCTACAAACTGCTCAAGCTTCTAAATTAAAGAGGTATGGGGTAAAGATAACCTCAAAAGCTTTGACCAAACTTAAAAATTGACCAATATACTTATTTTATTATTTTGGTCTAACTAATTGGTCAGTTAAGTAAAAAAATGCGTGTCCTGTTGATATTTTGGGTGTTATCAGCAATAGTGTTAAAAAAACTCTATTTTTTTTTAAATGTGCTGGATGTTGTACTTCTTAACATTATGTAACAAAATAAATTTAATTAATTTTCAACAAGAATTGGGTTGGGAATTGGATTAGGTTTGAGTTTTGTGTTCATGACTTTGTGTACTGTCAAGATATTATTTTATGTTGTCTGCCTTCTTAAATTATTTAATAATACACTCTTAGCCGAATGCTGAACTCATGGATAGCGGTGCATTCGTAATCCCGTATTTATAGATTCAATTTCAAATATCTAAAATCTTTTTTGAAACTAATTTTGAAGACTTGAAATAGGTTTTAATACAAAAATAACTGATTATAATTAAAAGTAAACATAAAGTTACTGCCGTTAAATATATTTTAGAGGTTTCTACCGTTAGAATTAATTTCAAAACACCTCATACATATTTTAAGCGTTAAGATTATCCTAGTAATTAGGATGCACCTATTAAATTTGCAAAACGTTAAATAACAGTGCTTTGAATAAAAAATATCAAACCAGATGTCTAAATAAACGAAATAAGCAATGAAATCAACATAAATACTTTAATATACCCAATGTTTTAAAAAAAGACTTCATTAAACATTTATTATCGTCACACACTTTTATTTAATTCAACGATGGAAATGTTTAGGTCCCACGTAGGTTTTAAACTCCAGCTTTTGAACTCTTTTTATGAGACGACTGCCTCGTAGACGTTGAAATAGGAGTTCGTTGACCACCAAAGACAGCCTAGCCTTGTATGTGTGCATGCGTCTGCAAGGCTCACCTTTCGTAATGAGGATATATATATTTTAACGAGACAATTATTTGGTAACGACTGTTAATATTTTAAATACGTTCCGCTCTTGCTTGACGTCTGCGTTTCGCTGCTTGAAAACACTTAAGTAGGGAGCTACCCTAAATAAAACTGTTCGTCCAAAGCCGATTGAAAGCATAGTGCAAATCATTAGAGCCGTCACGTCCATTTAATAGTTTTTGTAGTGTAGCATCGGAGAGTTTCCTCAATATGTCATTGACTTTTCGTTTGCTTTAAGGTTGAGATTACAAGATCATATTGAAAATTGAGGTCAATTAAAACCTTTTTTTCATGTGACAGTTGTCGATAAAATATAACTCAAAAAATGGCAGAGGATCTTACTTAAAAAAAAACTAATGCTCATCGAAAAAATGTAACCTGCCGATCAATAAATAAAATTGAATAATACTCAGAGGGCACTGGTACTATTTTCGCAAATTTTTTTGTTTAACTATTTTTAACGTTTTCGATAGTCGCAGATGGGTAAGAAGTACCAGTCACCTGTCCAAGTGAGGGAGGTGTGAGGTTACTGAGACCCAGGCCTTAATCAGAGCCCTAGCTGTTCTCACGCCGCCGATGTCAAATCAAAGTTAAAGTAGAAACTTTACTTGCAGAGATCATTACAAAGTTTCTGTTCGCAGAACTTATTATGGATACATAGAGATATCTTCGATACCTATCTGGTTTTAGTCATCGTTTTGTATTACTTTCATCAGAATTAAATTAAAAATTGATGTAGATACGTAATCACATTTATCAGCCATGTTGCCTCTTTGACCTAGTTAGTTGATTAGCTATAACTGTTTCAAAATAAAAGCGACTGGTTATGCCGTTGTTCACTGAAACTGACGGAAGCGCCATCTAGGGTACAGAGCACGAACCGCTTGACGTTAGCCTAACTGTCACCCGAAATGGTTGCATACGTCATGCAGCGGCGCCCGCGCCGCACCAACCGCATCGCAGTATAGTCGACATCTAGCGTCCGTACTGGCCTCCGCACATCTACCGTTACCGTTCAAATCTTGAACCACCGCTGATCTCCAACCGACGCGCTGTCTTGGAGCATCGTACATCGCTTTTCATCATCAGCACTGTAACTGGCATCCCGCGCCGCGACGTCACGGAGTGATATAGTGTTTCGCTTTTTACCGCGCTTCTTGACGTTCATTCACCATCACCATCACCTATCATCACCGCCTGCTGCTGCTGTGCATACTACTAGGAGGACGACTTGGCTGGCTTAACGGTAAGTGCTTTTGCCCTTCATCTGTTTCCGTTAGTGGTGTGAACACGGCATCTTCTCTTTACTTCTTTTTCTCCCCGCATCCGCATCCTGACTCTGAGCTTCAGAGAAGGGACCACCCTCTTTGGGTTTTACCGCATCCGCATCACCATAATTTTGGCCCATACGAACCGGATAAAACCAGCACTCATCGCTATCGTTGGATCTTATTTATTTATTATACTATTATTTGTATCTTTTTATATATATTATAATAGTACATTTAACGCATATTTATTCATATTCATATCTATTCTATACTCGCATATTTTATAACTGTAATCAAATTGAAAAACGGTTATTATTACGCATACCTACATAACGTAACCTGTCGCATTCCTTTCTTATTATCGCTTATTTAAACCTTTTTTGTTGTAACCTATCGTTTAAAACTGTCTTATACTGTTCAACACCAATATATTTGTTCAATAACGTCTAATTGTCGCATTTATAATCATTGTTCTTTCGTAATTATTGTGCGCTTCGTACCCTCATTTTACGCACTTCGCATTTATAAATTGCAAAATGTCGTACGACGCAAAACTAAAAATTGTTATTGCTAAGAAAGAGGCAATATTCGCGCATATGAATTCTTTATATCACACTGCGAAGAAAGTAGCTTCGTCAGATGTCGATAGTACTAGAAGTAAACAAGAGTTTCTAGCCGCTTCGTCTAATCTTGAAAAACTTTACAATAGCTTTAACGATTTATGTGATCAACATAACGTACTGCTATTAGAAGATGACCCTGATCATCAACTTAGCTTTAGTAATTGGAGTGCATTCGAAACATTGTTCTCGTACGTTCAGAACGCACGCGCGGGTCTATTAGAATCTCGTCGTGCCGTTACTGCTGATAAGCCTAGCGCAGATACCTACTCCTGTCGTCTCCCGCCTTTGGAGCTTGTCGGCTTTTCTGGACAGCCAGAATCGTGGCCGCTGTTCTATCAAAGCTTCAAAACAAATGTACACGATAACAGTAGGTTGACTGATGCTCAGCGCGTACAGTACTTAGTAGGTAAATTAAGTGGAAACGCCCTTAACATATTCGCAGGTATCATACCTAATGAATCTAACTACGCTACAATTTGGAATTCTTTAGTGGCGAAATACCAAGATAAAAGGTTACTTGGTTCCATGTACCTAAATAACATATTAGATATAAAACCTAGCTCCGATTCACCCGCTCAACTAAATAGCTTCATCGAAAGAGTTCACTCTTCAATGTCCGCTTTAAAACAATTAGACATTAACGACTCAACAGATTTTATTCTAACGCATCTCGCTCTTAAAAAACTAGACTCTAAATTAGTTCAGAGTTTTGAACTATCAGTTCGCGATAAGGACATTCCGTCTAGCTCCGACCTCGTAAGCTTTATACGGCATCACGTCAAAGTTCTCGAACGGACTGGCTCGGTCCGTCAAAATACGTCGAACTACAACAATAGCCAGGGGTCCGATTCTCAAGTTCGATCGCCTCGATCCGCACCGAAAGTTTCGCATACTTTCGCTATTACAGAAAATGATACGAATACACAAACCTGCCTTTTCTGTAAAACCTCGCATCATATGCATTTATACGAATGTACCGCATTTAAAAAGTTGCCCGTGAATGATCGTTTCGCTTACATTAAAGACAATAAGTTGTGCATAAATTGTTTTAGCACAAGGCACACTACAATTAATTGTGGTTCACGCAACACATGTAAACAGTGTCATAGGAAACACCATTCGCTATTACATTTCGATAATAACCCGCAGCCGTCGACTCAACAGGTAGGGTTTGAGAATAGCCACCCTGCGCCCGCGCTTATCGCAAACACCGCCGACCGCTCGGGCTCGGCTTCTACGCTGTGTATGTATACCCACACTGCAGATGTGACTCGCTTTACCGTTCCACGAGTTTCTAACTCAGCTGTTGATGACTGCACGGACTCGCTCGCTATGAACTCGCTCGTTATGCACTCGCGCAACAAAACAACTTGTAGTAGGCATTTAGAGAAGACGATTGTTTTGCCTACTGCGCAAGTTCTCGTTCCTAATAACGGGAAACATGTTGTTTTACGATGTCTAGTAGATAGTGCTTCACAAAATAATATTATTACGCTTTCTTGTTGCAACAAATTGAATTTAGACATTCAACCGCTTGTAAATTCGTCTTTAAAAACAGTGGGGTCAGCTTCGGCTCCTATTAAGGGTTATGTTACGCTGACGATACAATCGCGCGTTTCTGATGCTCAATATACTTTAACGCTGTTAGTGGTAGATCATATTACTGATCTACTGCCTACCCGTGTGATCCACTCATCAGTGATGGATCACTTTAAAAACTTACCGCTCGCGGACGATAGCTGGTACCTACCTGGGGAAATAGACGTGATCCTTGGTACCCAGATGTTCGCGTTTATTATACTCGGTAATAAGGTGGTACCGCCGCCTCTCGCTCAACCTGTTAGCTCTTCGGACACCGCTCGCTCCGTACCTCACGCTCTTGAGACAACTCTTGGCTACATTGTCATGGGTGAAATACCTGCTGTCAACCCTGAAGGTGTAGTCTGGTCCTTCGGTCCCTTAGTGATTGAACTAAATAACAACGTAGTTAAATCCCGCGAACGCGAAGAGGTGCCTTCCGCCAATATAACAAGTCCGGAGAATTATGAGGGTGAACATCCGTACACATCAGTTGTACCACGGCGTCCCTGTAGCCGGTATACTGCCTCCCTGCCTTTCAAGGGCAACCCTACAGCTTTAGGGAACTCCTTCGCGCACGCTCAACACCGTCCGACCGCATTAGGACGCAACTTTAACGCGCTTCCCGCACTACGTCAAGCGTACAATGACGTCATCACTGACTGCATAGAGAAAAATTGCCTGTCAGAAATACTTTATTCTTCCGCCGCTATATCTGACGGCTACTTAATACCGCATCACGCTGTTGTTCGACCTGACAAGTCGACCGCTAAAACGAGGGTTGTACCTGATGCTCGCTCCCTCAACTACCTTGAAACATTAAACCGCTTTAATGACTCTGAATCATCACGCATCAAAGGTGATATACCTGCGATAAAATCTTCCGCTACGCTTATCGTTACATCCAATGTGGATTCTTCGCCGCTTCATAGTCTCGCTCTCCGGGTCTCACCCTGGAAAATATTGTTACGCATTGCTGTTTACATTCGACGCTTTGTAAACAAGCTACCTCGCTCGCCTTCAATTCAAGTTTTTGTTAATTCGCGTCCGTTGTGCTTGCTGACCGATCAGCCTCAGACTACTCTGTCACCCGCGCATTTCTTAAATACGACTCCGTTGCCATCGTTACTTACGTACGAGAGCAATGATTCTGTATGCCTCCATATACTCTTAGACAGCTTAGTACAGAGCTATTGGAAACGATGGCACAGGGACTACTTACACGTGCTTCAAACGCGACATAAATGGAGCACTCCAGAGGTTACACTTCTACCAGGAACACTTGTTCTCATCCATCAAGGTGATACCCCGCCGCTGCGCTGGCCGACAGGCATTCTTGAACAAGTATTCCCTGGGAGGGACAGGCTCACGCGTGTCGCTTTAGCGCGTACCACTACTGGAACGTACAAGCGTCCAGGCGTAAGATTACGCCCCCTTCCGTCGCAATAACACGTTTTAGTTTTTGAAATATAATTTAATTACAGTTATAATCGCATATATATTTTGTATTTTTATATTTATTATTTGAATTTGCATAATTTTCGCTATATTAATACTCCCCGCATATACTTATCGCATTTAATAATATTTATCGCATTCTTTTATTTATATTTTCCCGCTTCAACCTTTTGCTCCCCCGCATTTCTTTTGAAAATCTCAAAGATTCTCAAGCCGGGGAGGAAATGGTTATGCCGTTGTTCACTGAAACTGACGGAAGCGCCATCTAGGGTACAGAGCACGAACCGCTTGACGTTAGCCTAACTGTCACCCGAAATGGTTGCATACGTCATGCAGCGGCGCCCGCGCCGCACCAACCGCATCGCAGTATAGTCGACATCTAGCGTCCGTACTGGCCTCCGCACATCTACCGTTACCGTTCAAATCTTGAACCACCGCTGATCTCCAACCGACGCGCTGTCTTGGAGCATCGTACATCGCTTTTCATCATCAGCACTGTAACTGGCATCCCGCGCCGCGACGTCACGGAGTGATATAGTGTTTCGCTTTTTACCGCGCTTCTTGACGTTCATTCACCATCACCATCACCTATCATCACCGCCTGCTGCTGCTGTGCATACTACTAGGAGGACGACTTGGCTGGCTTAACGGTAAGTGCTTTTGCCCTTCATCTGTTTCCGTTAGTGGTGTGAACACGGCATCTTCTCTTTACTTCTTTTTCTCCCCGCATCCGCATCCTGACTCTGAGCTTCAGAGAAGGGACCACCCTCTTTGGGTTTTACCGCATCCGCATCACCAGCGACCTTCGGTTATAAATAGAATCTTGTCAGTATTTCATTAATTTGAATGGCAAGGCAATCTACTCGTAGGTCTATTTTTGAAAATGCGGATTAATAATTATGTGTATATTTTCATTCTAGTTCTTTTAAAACAGTTAGAATAAATTATTATGCATCTATTTAATTAGATTATCATGTTTTTGATCTTCCGTCAATACATTGATAGTTTTGAGGTTTTTAAAAGTTTTGTTGGTTCACAATAACTAGTTTTTCTAGTATGCTTATTGTTTTGCCAGCTTACAAATTTCATAATAGTAATTTGAAGTTGGCTCTATATCTACGAGTAGGTATAACCAATTAAAAAAAGAATGTATGTATTACGAGTTTTACTAGACAATAGTAGAATATACTAAACAATACAATTTTTACCGATACTCTAATTAGATTATTTTATGTAATATGATGAATGAATCAATGATTATATTATGTACTCGTGTGTTAATTATTATATTTATATTTGTTACTAGTTGCGCCCCGCGGTTTCACCCGCGTCTTCCCGTTATCCCGCAGGAAGCGTTTTCCGGGATAAAAAGTAACCTATGTGTTAATCCAGGGTATAAGCTATCTCCATTCCAAATTTCATTCAGATCCGTTCAGTTAGTTTTTGCGTGAAAGAGTAACAAACATCCATCCATCCATCCATCAATCCATCCATCCATACTCACAAACTTTCACGTTTATAATATTAGTAGGATGAGTAGTCTATAAAAGGTCCATGTAGCTCCGTAATGTAATTGGTAGTAGGTATGGGACCTAAAGCTCATTTCACTTAGTATTTAAAAAGTGGCGCTGTGACCAATTAAGATCCATTTTTAAGAAAACAGTCTTGGGCAGATGTCAGCCACAAAACAGTATAATATTATGTGAGCTTACCATAGATATTTTTAATGTCAGTCGAGGTCACGAACGACGCGAGCTTGTTGAAAAAACGATGCCCAACACGCTTTTAAAAGCGATAAAAAGTAGACAGGCCACAAAAAATGATTCAGAGGTAGACGGCGGCAGCGCGTGGATTCCACTTCACGAGCGCCAGCCATACCATACCGTATACTGCCGTATGAATAAGTGAAATGAAAAACTTCACTTTTATGACTGCGTTTATTTAATAAAAATAAATAAAGCATTTTTTTTAAATAGCGGTAACCGTTTTTTGGTAATCTGGGTTGTGTTTTAGATTGGTCCTAGACATAAAATGCGTGTGTATATTTTCTTTATTATTGTTTTTATTTATTTGTTATTTTTGTACAACAAATAGAAAGATAACAATCATTACCAAAATACTATTTTAAATTTTGGCTTAAGTTATAGTTTAATGTAATAAGTGTAAGTGTGTGTGTATTATCCTACTAGGTATATAATATTATAAACGTGAAAGTATGGATGGATGTTTGTTACTCTTTCACGCCAAAACTACAAAACGGATCTGAATGAAATTTAGAATGGAGAAGATTCCTGCGGGATAACGGGAAGGCGCGGATGAAACCGCGGGGTGCAGCTAGTTTAAGTATAGTTTCAAGTAATAAGTGTGAGTGTGTATGTGTCCAGTGTATTTGTAGCTTCCAATCCAAGATTCAATATTATCATCTCACCTAACAATGAACAACTTATTCAGCCTACGGTTGTCGCAACACTACACCACATTTCCATAGTCCCAAGACAAACAACAAAATACTACTCTATTTCGCTAGAAATCGGGTATTTTTTTTTTAATTCATTTAACATGCGTCTATTAGTAGCTTTATTAGTTTATAATTTATTCAGTACGCTTTTTTTGACTAGAATCTCCTACAGTGGCCTCCGCGTTTATCTTCTGTTTTCGCTAAGCATGTATATACTAGCATAATCAAAATATTAAAAGACGTTATTTATGTTATCACTACGATGTTTTGCTTTATAATAAATCAGTGTCTGGAAAATGAGATCTTTCCAGAGAAATTGAAAAAGGAGAAAAACACGGAGAGGGCAAGCACCTACAGATCAGAGTTCAATGACACTAATACCGGTATTTTCAAAGATAGTAGAGATACAAATATATTGATTTTGTTAATTAAGGATATAATTATGACTAGCAGTGCCCCGCGAATTCACCTACGTGGAAATTACAGCAGGAACTACGCATTTTTCCGGGACAAAAATACTCTTTATCATAAACCAAAAAATCACGTTGCTCTCCGAAAGAAAGACAAACCAACAAACACCTTTTTCTTTCAATATATTATTTGATTTTGATGTGATTTTATAGTTCCAAGTAGGTTTTCTCTTTCCAAGAGCCGCCTTTTTTTCTGCTTTCCGTGGCTTTTTGAAATAGAGAGGGAGCAGTGATGACACGAGAAAACTTCTAACCTACATGCACTTATAGGCTCCAGACGATAAACTGGGCTGAAATCTTTCAGGCTACAGAGGAGTGGTGCTGACTCGTCACCTCTCTTTTCAGCCAAGACACATTGGGTTGCTGAGCCATCGGAGCTAGTTAAACTTATCAAGAATACTAATGCGCCCCGCGGTTTCACCCGCATCTTCCCCTTATCCCGCAGGTACCTTTTTCCGGGATAAAAAAGTAGTGTATAAGTTATCTCCATTACAAAATTTCATCAAAATCGGTTTAGTAGTTACGGTGATACGTGGTAACAAACATTCACACACACAAACTTGCGCATTTATAATATTAGTAGGATAGGATAACTAGACCTACTGTAAAATGATGCGTGCCTATACATTAAAAACTTGGACTCATCAAGACGAATCATATGAGTCCAAACTCGAGGGGTTTACTAGTAGCCACTGCAGAGATCCCCTACCCACCTTCTGGCTGCATTACAGACCCTCGTCACAAAGTTCAATCTATTGGACTCATCAAGACGAATCATATGAGTCCAAATTCGAGGGGTTTACTAGTAGCCACTGCAGAGATCCCCTACCCACCTTCCGGTTGCATCATCAGATCAGGTCGATGATACCAAGTTATTGCATTGTCACCGAGATTACATACACATACAAAGTTTCAAGTCGATACGACAATTAGAGGTAGGTGAAAATTGACTTCTAACATTTGATTACATTGTTAGTTAGTTACAAGTCAAGCTAATAAAAGTGTTTTAATATAAACTTACGTGCTGACTTGAGATGGAGGATGCTCCTTTGTAGTCTGTATGTTGTCTTATTTCGTTTCAAACTTTTATCTTCTACAGGTTTATGTTATTGCTTCGATCACTCAAAATAAATCACATTATGTTCGAGAACAAACTGTTCCTTGTATCGGTCCTAAGTAGGTAGGTTTAAAAGGTTTTTTATATGTTATCTGCTCTATTTTACATATTTAATATCTTAAATATGGTAAAACTGTGATATAACAGTATGTAACATGGCTTGTGCAGGTTTTTGAGTAACATTTATCATAAATTAATAATATAGTTATAACTTAGGTACAGATAACATCCATGTTATTAGTTTATTTTGAGCTTTCGATTTATACGTGGTTTCCAGCGCCTGAATGTGGGTGGATGGAAAACATTTTCGGCGCAGACAAGTCGATCTACCCTTTTTCTAAATGACCTTGTTTTCATCGTCTTTATTTTAGGGTTTATATTCGATGAAAAACGGAATCGTCCTATGATTACTCTCAGCTTATTTATATGAAAGGTTTCGTTATAAGAAATACAAATAGGTTATGTATGTATGTATGTTATATAATATGTTAAAGAAACGATACGAAAATCAAGCATATCCCCCTGCCCCTTATCTTCAAAGTAACTGAACTTAAAATGAACACTAAAACCATAACGAACATATCAAGTCCTCCAGTTTTTTTTTTACTACACTCAGGGTAGCATTTGACCACAAGTTACATGATGTTAAATGATGATGTGATCGAAGATGGCGTCACGCTACACCTGGACTGGGAACTGGCTCTCAAGTGAGGCTGCCGGAACACACTGATACGTGCTTGGCGACGGCTTCTCACGGAAATTGGAATGGTACGAAACTCGCCACGTGAACTCGACTCACACTTGTTTGATGTTTTTAATTATCATAGTACCTAATTTTGTAAAGAAGTCATTAGCATTTAAGTAGACAAGAAATAAAATATTCAGTTTAAATCCGTCTACTATTAGAAAACATACATTTATCTAATTTAATGTTACATTTCAAAATGGAAAAGTAGCAATCACTGTAACTCAAAGCCTGTATCTCGCGGGCATGTCTCACCTAGAGCCTTCTTGGAAGCGGCTGTGCTGAGTCTACGCTTAGACTCTGCCTTTAGTAAAAAGGTTTGGCAAAACCACCTGCAATGAGGAGGAAAACTAACTTTTTATCACGCTAGGTGGCGCATGATCGACTGTACCTAGACTATTTCTGCAGCTTGATTTGACATAACATCTGTCAACTACAACCTCTTTTTAAAAGAAAACCTCTTTTTGACAATGCCAACCACATTTGCAACTTGACGCAACGTCGTAAACAAGGTACAGTCGCTCAGAGCGTCATCTACAAATAGCATTGCGTGAGGCTCCCCATTGCATAACTTACAATGAGATTCAGTTCGAATAATGAATATATGTATCTGATGTTATATGAGAGAATGTATCGGAATTGCAACAAAAAAAATGTACATCACAAAATTTTGTGTAACGACTCTAAAAAGTTTCATAACCTAACTGCAATTGTTCTCGTTTTCATTTGAATATTTAGTCTATAATGACATGAAACTAGGTATTTTTTAAAAAGGTTTAGTATTTCAGTATTGTTTTTTGGATCAAGAATATATTTTTGGATTAATATTTGATCAATAATTATTTATGTAGATTTGGATATTAAAAAGTACTTTGGCGGGAAAAACCGTGAGATAATTACCGTAGTCAGATTTTGTTTTATTGCTGAATAAATAATTAATAATTAAATTTAAATGTATGCTTATGCATTAGGTAATTAATAGTTTTTTTCAATAATAATTAATAGAAAAGTTTTTAGAATAAATCTTGATCCTAGTACATATCTATGCATTTTTTTCTATATTAATAATATTTGTGATTATTTAATAATTATTTTACGAAAAGTATAATCCTATCGCAATCCTGAACATCATGAATGGAGATGGCGTCACTTCATTCCAAGGGATCGTCTTCAATAAAAAGTTCTAAATAAGTGAAATACCACTTCACTTACATATAAATGGAGTAACACAACACCCAGAGAAACAACTGTTGAAACATTCTCAGAATTAGAAATTGCTTGTTTGGTGTATCACTACCTATGACGAATTTTAGACGCAGAATGTTCAAGTATTTTATATAGCTCGGTCTTACTCGGTGACGTTATTAGAAAGTAAAGTGTAAATATTGCTGAAGCTTTTATTACTATTGCTAGTGAATGTGAACCGTCTGGCAAGAATTTCGGAACTTGGAACTTAGGTGAGTATTCATGAGTTTTTGAAGTAATAGACAACGCATTAGAGCTGGTAATAATAAACATTGCCAGTTTAATCCAGATACCTAACATGACAGGTTTCTTGCTGAAACTTGAACGTTAATAAGCAATTTGTATGCAACATTTTTATCCGTATTGAGATTCCTTAAGTAAACAAATGTCAGATCTAGTTGGCTATTTCATTTGATTAATAAATTGGCTAACACTACTAAATTAAACCTAACTTGTTTTGTTTTTGTTTAATTTACTTTCGCTAGTTAGGAAACTCAGTAGATGCGACACCAACCGCGCAATTTTCAGGCTCGTTATGCACTTGGCCAATCTCTGTTGCGATAATTACGCTGGTCAAATTAAAACATAAATTTTATTTGCTGTAGGGCAGTGTTAGAAACTGCTTCCGCAATATGTGCAAGCTTGAAACTTCTCTTAGTACTTCGACTCTACCATTGTTTTAAAATTAAATCTGAAAACATGAAATGTTTTACAAATAATAAATATATTATAATGTTTTGTTATCATGTCCACAAATGTTTTTTAACTTTCTTTTTATTTACTACCAAATTTATTACTATTTAAAGTAGCCGCACGACATCTTGGTGTGATTTGTTGGTTTTACATTTTAAAGTCCAAAAAGAAGCCGAGTTTTTACAAAGAAACCCCCCGAGCGTATCTGTCGCTTTTTATTTGCATTTCATGCGCGCGACGTACTTCTTTGAATTACTGTAATTTGACTGGATGCAGAGAAATACATGGCAAGGCTATGGCATTGCTATAAAAGAAATTTCATGTAAATTAGAGGAGATTCTTAGAGGAAACAATGTACGAATGTAGTTGTGTAATGTGAGTGTTCTAGTCTGAACGTAGTAAATGTCTACGTCGGCAGTTTTACAATAGACACGGTGTCTACTGTAAGTGCGATAACTGTAAGTTTCTACATAAAAGTATATCTAATCCATTGTATAAAATATAGCTCTAGACTAAGAATTCAAACTTTGAATGCCTTTCAAAGTAATGAGCATGGTAATGTGTATGTGTGAAAAATAAGCGAGAGCAGAGAGTAGTTTCAGCGGTGCTGCATGGGCGGAGGCGCGGCGGCGGCGCGGGTGCCAGAGTGAAAGGCAGCGCGCTTGACCGTCGTGGCTCCGACTGCGCCGAGAGGACGCAAGGGCGCCGTGCGTCTTGCCGAAATTATTCGGGGCTCGCTGCACAATCGATTTTTCCCGCCCGATGCGGAAAATTCTTCGGGTGGGGCGGGTGCGCGCGGCGGGTGGTGGCGGGGGGGGGGGGACACCAGCGGCAGGGGGGCAGGCGGAGTGCAGCGGGGCGGTGCAACGCGCGCCGCCGTCCCGGCCGACGAGTAGACAGTAGGACGGCGACGCCACTAAGAGTCGGTGACCACGGCGCGAGGAGCGCGCTCGCCGCTCAGTGACATGTAGCGCGGCCACCGCGCCGCAGCCCCGCGACTTCACCGCCGGTGGCGGCGCGCTCATGCGCCTGCTGCCCGGCCCGCAGCCGACCGCAGCGCCCGCGCTCGCGCCGCGACACGATACACGCGCGCCCAAACTCACCTGTGACGCTTTCTCTGTTACGCCTGAAGCGAGCCCTTCAGCCCGTCTGTAGCGACGACTGTCGTCGGATGGAACCCGGAGTGCACCGATTCGCATCAAGGTTAGACGAATATTTGGTAGTGAGTGTTTGTGCCCTCGCTGCCGCCGGCTGATCGCCCTCCGAGCCGCGCTGCCGTCTCGAACTGCATGCACTCGCTATAGGTAGGTCCGCAACACGTGAGGGTACTCGCCTGTGACTCATATGAATTTCCACGATTCGGCACGCGCACACATTTTCATGAAAATCTGATTAATTTAATATGAATGCTTCCTAAACGCACGTAAATGTCTACTTGCACCGCTAACTTATTTTTTTTAGTTTCATTTTTCACGAACGAATTTTCATGCGTGCACGTTGAATTTTCAATTTTCCCGCCTCATACTGAAATTTTGATATTTTTGTTGTACGGACTACAGCAATTCAATTAATGTACCTATGTTGGGTAATGAATTAATATTTCAGTTTGAATCTAAAATTTAGTGATAGCTAGTTAATTTAGTGTTCAAAATTAATTTATGAGTCAGCTACGACCACAGTGACAGGGAGCGGCGGGCGGAATTTTCAGATGTGCATGCTATGGGTTTGAAATTCTTCTAGCTATTTATTACAATGGATATTATTGCAACTTATGTACATCGTCGTCATCATCAGCAGTTCATATCATCGCACCATTTTGGCTTGTTTTTTGTTGTGCTGTTTTCTTCCTTGTCTGAAGGTGTGATTTCATTCTACTAGTTTAGTTCTATTTCTTATTAATGTAGGTGTAACGTTGGCGTTTCTTAAGTTCTCAGAAGAAACATTATATTTCTTTAAAGTATAATGTATTAACTTTGTAGAGTCACGCGCTCCACGTGCGAGAGTCATGCATAAGAAAAATATATACTTAGTAAGAAATGAAAACTTGATTGCCTAATTTTACTATTGTTTAATAAACATTTTCTTCTTTGTTTTATACGAAGATTTATACCTTCATATAAAAGTAATAAATTATGATTTTACTACCGATGGCTACCGCTAGATTCGTTTTAGGCTTTTGAAATGTCATTGCAGATCAAGGGATCGTAAAATGTTGTTGTTGTTGATTTATTCTTATTTATAATCGTCTTAGGACTAATTAATGTAGCAATTTGATATTCTTTGTTGAAGCAGTCAACTATTTTAAAAATAGGTATACTATTTGACAATGAAAATGAAAGAAGAAAATAAAAATTAAAAGACATTTCTGTAAAAAAATTGCTCAGAGAACTGGATTCAAATCCTTTTAATTTATATAATTAAATCTTTAATCATTTGATGTTAACATTCAAAAATAGTGAATTAAAATAAATTAATTTATTAAAACTAGTTTTGAGGTTTATAAATATAATCTTCTTTAAAGTAAAACGTTTAAAAGAAGAAGAAAATGTCTTTTGATTTGATCGGACTCTATAAATCAGAGAGATTTAACAAAGTTTAAACAAAATAAATTGCTGTGGAACTTCATGGTTTGTAGAGATAATTTCATAGTTTAGAATCATACAGTCATCTAGCAATGAATAAAAGATTCACTTGGGAATAAAAACATAATTTTGACTTATTGATAAAAAAAAGTACGGAGAAATGGTACCTATATGTAGAAACAAAGACAAGCAGATAAACATTTCTATCAATACATTAAATAGACAAAAAAGAAAATAATTCATGGGCGCTCTTTATGAACTTTTGAGTCTTTTGAATGGACTGTGTCAATTGCTTGTAATTAGGTAGTTAATTATTAGTAATAAATTAGGCGTAGTTTTGTGTTTCATTTTAACGGACATCAAAGTGCTAAAATAACTTGAACTGCTAGTAAAACCAATTAATGTTTCCTTATCTTTACTAAATTACTTTAAGTTGTTCACGTTATAACTTTACTGACATGATTTATTTATGCAATGTTTTACCACTTATATGACTGTGATCTCTTTCGATTTTTTTGTCACCTGGAAATAATGCGTCAACGTCGAAGGACTAATTTAGATGAACCGTAATTAAACTATCTACTAACTAATGAAAAAAGAAGGAACGCGGCTTATGGAGGAATTCTGAACTGAACATGTATAACAAACGCACAAAAACTTCAGGCACTTTAATTGAGCAATTAAAATACCTCCAATATTATTATCAAATATTGATAATATATTCATGGATTAGGCCCCGTAGGTTAGGAGCAATTAAAGAGTTTCACACGAAAATTTAGTACTTCGATAATCTGACGAGATATAAATCATTGTAAAGGCTAGCTCAATAACATATTAATTGGATAATTAATGCTTTTATATCTCAAATTTATACCCGGATCTTTATTAGGTATTGGTTACGCTTTGTACGGAACCCAAATATAGTAAAGCTTAATTTTCTGTAGTTTTCGTAACAGTCCTGAGTAAGCAATCATTAGTTCGTTTAGTTAAAACAACAGTATTGGTCTAAGTTTGCTCAGAGAGAGATTTGTTCAAAACTAAACGCGTGCTCGCTTGCTCAATGCTACTAAAATGATAAATATAATGATGGCTAAATATATCTAAAAAAAATACCATATTATTTAAATAATGTGAGATAATCAAGTTGCTAGAAAGGCATAACTTTTTAACCTACAAAACCAGAAATAGAAGTGTTATAATGTAAACTAAATTTAACAATAAAAGATTGGTCATAAGCTTTACATCACAAAGCGATCTGCCTTGTTTTGGCCTTGGTAGGCATCGGGATATGACATATACTATGATTATACCTCTAACAAACATACTAACAAACAAATTTAACAAATAACAAATAAATAAAAAAAAAAAAACAAACAAACCACTAACAAATTTTACCTCTTTAATAAATAAAATATCAACGTATAAATTGTTACTACCTAGAAGTGTAGATTATAATTTTAGTGTTCAGGACATAATTTCACACAATATTGTTACAAGCATTAAACTCTGCATGCCTTGCCTAGTTCTCTTTGTCGTTGATAAAGCTTTGTAAATAATGCAGTTTTATCATGTAGAACATTGTTATATTTTACAAAATCGTTTCTTTTCCTATAGTAGGTACATCGCATGCGATCACGCTATGGGGGATCCTTGGTCAACAGAGCAAATACTCAGCGGTTTAAATAAATGCCTGCATTTACGTTATCTATTTATGATCAAAATATGTTTATGCATTTATGGATATGTAAACCGTTATCACGTAATGGTCGTTTGTGAAATACAGGAAAAAATTACCAGTTACCAAGTACTACATCAGTAATAATAATTAGTCTTTAAAAAACTTTGTTAATTCACATTCATCATTTAATTTTCGTTTGTTACAAATCTAAACAAGGAACAAACAAATCATAATAAAGTTTTACAAAATGACAATCGTTTACATAAAAAATATCTCATTACAAACTAAGCAAATTTACAAATTTTACCAATATTTGTTCAGAGGCGTGAAAAGGTAACAAACCGACAAAAGGGATTTACTTTCACATTTATAATATTGAGTATGAATGGAAAATTTTGATGTTATAAAGTGATCATATTACGTATCTTAATAAATAAAGATTTTTTGAGACTTGTATTCAAATCAAATTGTTGGCAAAAACTGGAGAAGGTGACGCAGATTACTTCTTACGTTGACGAAGATACCGAGTGCTTACTAGACGTGAAAATGATGCACTTACCGTTAAGACTCGCTCACATTAGGGCGGGCCGCGCCGCAACGCATTTATAGTTCCAATACCCTTTTCAAACATTAAATAAACGATAGAGATGTATGCACACTTTTCAATGTTTTGGGGTGCGGCCCACCGGTAGTGGTGCGAGGCTTAAACTTGTTCTTTAAATACTAAATGGTGGCAGGGTCCTGCAGGAACTATTATTATGTCCAAAAATTCATCGTCACAAAAAGTTCAAATGATTAAATAATTGTATAAGCGACATAACAGTCTTATATCGATAAAATCGGGCTTCAAAATTTGAAAAGTTTTTCTTCAGAGAACACTCTGGAAAGAGCGGTGAAAAGCCGTTGTGGGTAAAAGGAACTAAATCGTAATAAAACTATTGGTAGTTTTAACTAGGACAGAAATTTTGCCGCGCTAATATTATAGCTAAATAAATAAACACTATTCCAAAACATTGAATAAAGATTGCAGTTTCAAAAAAAGATATTGGAGCTTAGGCACAGAAACGTTTTGTACAAATACTAACCAATTGGGAAGTGTTCAAATTCTTTGGTCATATTTTGGAAGGTTAAACATTGATTGAAGAAGAAAGTGTTTTTGAACTTCTTTTTGGCTGCTTGGAACTGATAGTATTAATTAGCCGATTGATGATTCATTTTCTTCTGTACCTAGGTATTATTCGAGGTCTTTGTACCTTGTAACGTTAATTATACATAAATATATTGTTAAGACTGAAAACAAATTAGGTTTTAAAATTTACAATACGCATAATTTAAATGAGTTGCAGTAGCAATATACATACCACTCGTAATTACATGCGTGGGCTATTAAACTTTGACAAGGTTGTCTGTTAGAAAAACTAATCGGCCAATTTACTGTCTAGTGGGAAATTGAATTTCGAATGAATAATTTATTGCCATGGAAATACGGAGCATACAATTTGAATTTGACATTGGATTCATACTTGAATTTGGTGGGTACTGTTTTTTAAACAATATAAACGTCTAGTGGTTTTAGCGTGCCACAACGTAGCATACAGCATCTATCGCGCGATATTTTTTATATAAGCATAAAGAAATATGTAAAGTAGTAATTTACCAGCTAGGATATGCACAGACACAACCGTTTAGCCGGGAGCATCCACCAGTAACTTGCCTTTCGAGACAACATTGTCGAATCTGAGGTAGCGTACTATACAAGTACCTATACGCTTCGCCTCCGGTGCTCGAGAATGGTTATGTTACACTGGGGCCACTCTATTATTGCGGACGGGTCTATTGTTGCTAATAACTCTGATATCGTGATGATAGACTGGTCTCAGCGTCGGGCAGTGCTCGTTGGCATCTTCATCCCGCATGACGAGAACCTTGCGAAAACTGAGAAGGACAAGCTCAGTATTTGGCTTACGAGGTGACCGCTATGTCGGATGTTGAGTCAACGATCTTTTGACCGATAGTCGGAACGGCTTTAAAGCATAGAGTCTCGGCCAAAGGGGCTCTCGCTTGATGGTTGAATCAGAGGTCGGGAGTAGAAGGCAGTACGTATTTTCAGGAGGTTCCTCACTCTGCAGTCCTAACTACCGGTAACATGAGCCTTGCCCCGCTCCCGCTGGCAATCTAGGTTTAAATTTTTATGGTGATTTCATTATGTTAACTTTTATGGAACTATTTTATAATACAAACTTCAATTTAAGAAATAAAATAAGTAATGAGATAGTAATAGTCCAATATCTAGAGTTCCGACATGTCATTGAATTGCAGCTATAAATATAAATTTACCTACTCAGTAACTGAAAAGCAAAATAGAATAATTAGCTACTTATTTGTATTTAAATACTAATTTATACGCGTATCACTAACCGACGAAAATTTAAGGAAACTCGTGTAGGATACAATGTTGCTGTTAGTTACAATTATATTATTTATTACCTAACTAATACAAGTGATTGATAATGACATTGTTGTTGTGGTTATCAGTTTCTCTTTTCTTAAGTGCTTTTACATTTGTTGAACTAATTTCCACTGAAGAAAGAGAGACATAACGCTGGCCCAGTGCGGGTTAGTAATCGAGTAGTATATAAAAATAATGAAATCTTAAATATGATACATTTCTAGCTGTGCCCCGCGGTTTCACTCGCTTTTACTACAGTTTATCACGATAAAAACTAAAAAGTATTCTATGTCGTTACCCAAGGTATTATCTATCCTATCTGCAAACCAAATTTTATCAAAACCTCCTCGAGGCCCTCCTCACAGAGAGAGTTTCTTTCGTTTTTATTATATTAGTGTGAATTATATCAAATGCAGTAGAAGTAGAATTCAGTTGTTTATAAATAAATCTACTTATTATTATACATACTATAATTGTACCTTGTAATAACGTATCGTGGGAAAGGAAAGGTGTGCACTAAAACAAACACGTTATGAATGGTGCTCTACGTCCGTCGATAGAAATTATGGAGGTAGAGCATAGAGTTGTCGGAAAATAAAGCAAGTTGCTAATACACTAATATTGAAAACAAAATTACTTGTTGGCCTTGATTTGAGCTGTTTAGTGACCTACAGAAACAATCTAATATAAAATTAAATATTTAACAATTTTTTTGGCCTTTTTATGTTACAAATACGAATAATATGGCCAAGTGCGAACAAAAGTTCCGTGCCGTGGGTCCCATATAATCTACATTTCTAGATGATAATTTCAAGTCCACGACATACATATAAATGTCAAGGAAAGGACTTGTGATTCATAGACTAACGGACAATCGGCCAGACAACACAGTCACCAAGAGATACATATTTAGGATTCCGTTCTTACTCGTTAGATTCACAACCCCAAAAAGTGATCCTACCAATCAAGTCTGCAAGATCTAGCAAAAAAATTCCAATAGCCCACTTTGTAAGGCTAGTTTATCCGAGCCGAATCTTGATGAGCAGGTTTTCGCTCGTAAAATCTCTAGCAAAAAGCAATATGAATACGCAACTGTCGAATTATCTATTCGAATGCGCGGGCGATGCAAGCGGCGCGGCGCGGTTGTGTGGTCGCAGCCGTCGGCGCCGATGTTCGGATACCTAGCAATTAACATTGACGCGAAATTCATCCATGTTGTATTTCGGGCATGGCAACTATATTTGCAATTGAAAAAGTGAGCCGTCGCCGCCGCACTCACACTAGCGCGCCGTGGACACACATGCACTGCGCTTACAATAGGCCTAGGCATATAGCGCTCACATGAATCCACACGTAGACATATAAAGACGTACACGTGTGCGGACGCAGACTTTACCCTTGAACGTATGCGAAACGCTAGATAATTCCTCCACACCAAATTGGTGCATTGATAAAAACGTGATAACCTGAATAATCCGTATACAGTTTTCAGCTCTTTATGCGATACGACAAGGTAGGTCATAAGTGCAGAATATGTTTGTTTAAACAGTTGGTTATGGAATTTTAAAATGTTTATTGTTTATTTTATTTTGGAACTTTAACTTACCTGTCTACAGACAACCTTTGTTCGCTTAAATTTGTACGATAGAGAGACTGCGTTTAAGTAATTATTCTCATGAGAAACTTGCATCTTTTTTTGTATATTTTGATGCGATGATAACTCAGTGGTAGTGACAGTACACTTTAGTTTTCGGTTTCTAGCCTGGGTAGATACCACTCTCAAGTTAAGTATTTGTAGCCAAGCACCTATCAGTGTGTTCCGGCAGCCCCACTTGACAGCCTGTTCCCAATCCTTATAAAGAGTTGGTGTAGTTCGACCACAATGTCAGTTAAAATCAGGTGACTTGTGGTCTAACAATACATGTAATTTTTTTTAAATGGTTTAGATTGATAGATTTACTCATTATTGGCCCACCACAATGGAGATAAATAAAAAAACAGGAACAACAATAAAACTTAATGATAAGAGTCACAAAGGGCGGTCTTATCGCTCAGAGCGATGTCTACCAGACAACCCAAAAGCAGAGGAATAGTACGACGTGCGTTTGACACAGCCTCGCGTAATGGTAAGTGGTGGGTATAGTCGATGATGATTGGTCAACAATCAATCCTAAGTACTTACTGGCTCTCAAGTGTAGCTGGCACAAAGGTACGTAGAGCTCTACTACGTGACAACGGCAGGGTGCTACGAACATTTTTCATTTTTTTCGTACTAGCTGTTTTCCGTGGTTTCACTCGCGTGAGCTACCGTTTATTGCAACAAAAAGTAGCCTATGTCCTGTCACAAGCTTTAGACAATCTCCATACAAAATTTAGTTTAAATCGGTTCAGTAGTTAAGGCGTGAATGACAGACAGACTGAGTTCCTTTCGTATTTATAATATTAGTAGGGAAGTAGGGAGATGCGTTGCTATACCAACAAAATTAAACATACCTAAAGTATCCTAGTGTTTGTTATTTTCTCGCGCTTTTTAGTCATTCGCATATTCATCGGTTAAATATATTCATAAATATTGTTTTGCAAAAAATAATTCAAATTAGAACTGAATAAGTTTGGTATCTAAAAAGAGATCTGTTGATGAATAATTAGAACATAAATCAATATAGCGCATATATATTATGTATTTTTAAAGAGTTAATCTATCTATCTATCTATAGCTTTTTATTGGATATACAAATATTAGATTTGAAATATCAGTTTTGCAATGTAAAGTAAAATGTTTATTCTAGTCTATAACTGCAGTTACTACGACAAAAACAAAGACATAAAATAAATATAAAGAAAATTATCTATCTATCTATCTATACATATAATAAATCTGTAACTCATCGCTGTCTGTACATTGAAGATAATTGAGAAAAACTTTTATTGGGGGCCTTTATCAACGCAATAGAACCCAAAACAATGATTTTTAGAATTTTTGTCTGTTTGTCTGTATGTCTGTTTGTCTGTTTGTTTGTGCGCGCTAATCTCAGAAACGACTTAACCGATTTGGATGCGGTTTTCATTATTATATTGTGGTTTTCTCCACTTAACATTTAGTGTTTGTTTTATTTCAATCGGTTCATAAATAAAAAAGTTATATCAATTTAAAGCATCACGTCGGAAATTTGGACGAGTCGATTAGATTATTGTAGCCCAGATAGCATATAGGTTCCTTTTTAACCCGGAAAAAGATTCTTGCGGGATAGTAGGGAATACCATGGATGTAAACGCGAACCGCAGCTATGCCTATCGCCATCCCCATCCCCACATTTATGTAAATGCGAAAGTGTATTATTCTGTTGGTTTGTTCGGCTTTCACGGCGTAACAAAACAACGGATTAGGGTATTTTTTGGCATAGAGATAGTTTATGCGCCGGAGAGTAACATAGGCTACTTTTATCCCGGAATAATGCTTGAGTTTTATGGGAAAACTAAAAGAAAACGAAATTATTCGAAATCTTATATATGGTTGCTAGGCAACATTCTGTTGAATTGTTTACATGTCAGGAAGAATATTATTGGCATGATGATGATGATTATTGGTGTGGATACATACGTAACAATTTATCGTAGCGATGTATCTGTTCTAATTGCTAACAGATCTCCGGTTATATCGAAAGTGTGTATGAAAAATCGTTGCAGTATTTCTGGTTTGCGCAGATGAGCGAGCAGTAACATTTGCTGTTCGATAAATCATTGTTGATCGACTTGATCGTATTTGCATAATTTTGATGGTAGCGTGTGTTTTGCTGCAATAAAACCGACGTCGGACACGGGCAAAAAAAAGGACCTCTTAGTAAGTGGACGCGTCCGCGCGAAAGTTAAAAAAAGAAAAATATTAAGTAGTAGATTTTATTCAAAGTTACAAAAACGAAAATCAAAAGATGATTGTGATTTGTGATGTTCGCAATCAAAAATCAACACACTGTAATAAAAAATATAGGGCCATCTATTCAATCCTAAGTCAGTGATTACATACACTATATGCGCTCTACAAGACGTTTGAATTTGTAACGATATATCGTTACGTGTGTAGCAGTCATGATCTTATTATACCTTATTTACTTAGAACTACTTGATATTGACGTTGATGTTGCGGGCTACAATAAGGGTAAGCGTATGTTGAGACGCAGACGACGGAAGCGCTTGGCATAGTCCATGCGATGCTGTAAATTACACAGATACACTGTAATAAAGTACTTACTAAAACTGGTATCAAGAACAGACAGTATTGAAGTTGACGAGTAAACTGAGTTTAATATTAGTGGTTAATATACGTTAAATAGTCAAACTAATAACTAGCTATGTCAGATTACTATTTCGCCTTATCTGATTAAAATGGAGGAAGTTCTCTACCTTCCCAAAGTTTTTTATTGAGGATCAGTATCAGATTATGACATTAATAAGCTATTGTTACTTACAGTTTGTAATAGCTATCCTACGCATTGATTAATACGCACTAACATAATTTAAAAAAATTGTCATTGTTACCGTAAAATGAAAAAAAAAACATCGTATGCTCATCTTTGCCTAAGCTTAGTTATTACAAAAAATCAGCGCTACCCCGCACTGCATCGATTGCGTCTCAGTATACGCTTAGCCTAAAGATTTGCAAAGAAAGCAAAGAGTTTGCATAGATCGGTTTTTTGGTGAAATAGTTTTAATGCTAGAAAAAACGGTACTATTATATAACGGTGTGGATTGCCCTCCTCGGGGGTCAGTGGCGGATTTACACATTTGCCGCCAGTAGGCTAAGTATTCAAATTTTGCCGCCCCTACCAACCTCTATAACCTCTACGGCCTCTGTCTTTCCTTTTTAAATGTGTCATTTTTTATGCATCAGACAAACATTGAAGAAAAATCAAGTGGTGAACAATGTTTAATTGTTTGTGTGCACATAATAATATTTAAATACATACCTATATACTCTTTTAATATCATTAAAACATTTTTTTTAAATTGACACTAAATTTGCCGCCTCTAAAATCTGCCGCCCTAGGCTTCAGCCTACTCAGCCTTCTGCTAAATCTACCACTGTCGGGGGTTTTTCTGTTTATTACCCTTTCACGCCTAAAATTAGAGATGAAGTAAACCGATCATGATGAAATTTGGTATGAAGATAGTTTAAGGTGAAGCAGAGGTAGAGGTAAGTACCTAAACAATGAATCTGAAATCGGCAAGAAAACGGGCGCCGTTCGAAGTTCGTTAGGATTCGAACCCACGACCTAAGCGTTGCAAACCGACGTCACTACCAATCCATACTACAACACAATTCAGTTCACATACTTATAATTCATCAATACATCATAGGAGGAATGAAGATAGATCAAACCCTGCATGGAGAAGGACATACTGGGATACTTTTTATCGCGTTAAGGTTTACAGTAGGTATCTCTGAGAGTGTAGTTCACGCGAGTGAAACCGCGGGTCGCAGCTAGTATATAAATAAATCTAAGTAACGAGTTTTGTATTTGGCGTCACTTTACATAAATTGTAATATGTGTTTTATAAACACTTTAAAAGATATTGGCTCTGTATTTTATTAAATATCGATTCAAAGCTTTGACTCTGATATAAGTGCGAAAGTGTGTTTGTTGGTTTGTCCTTCTTTCACACAGAAACGGATTGACGTGATTTCTTACATACATTTGATCAGTTTTTTAACCGATGAAAAAACAGGGAAGGTTCTTAAGTCGACACGTATATTTTTTTTTTTCACCCTTCACCCACGCGGGTGAAACCGCAAGGCAGTCCTACTAATATTATAAACGTGAAAGTTTGTGAGTATGGATGTATAGATAGATGAATGAATGTTTGTTACTCTTTCACGCAAAAACTACCAGCTTATACCCTGGATTAACACACATGCTTCTTTTTATCCCAGAAAATGGATTCCTGCGGGATAACGGGAAGACGGGGGTGAAACCGCAGGGCGCAGCTAGTATTTAATATTTGGAAGTCCTTGACCCAACAACTTTATTTCAACGATTTTTATATTGTACTAGCAACTATCCCGTTTTCGTACGGGTAGGAGAAGATTTAAACAACCCGAAGTTTTCTCAAAACGTTAAATACAAAAGCTAGATGTATAACATCGGAGACTTTTAGTAGACCTACTGAACGCCTACATTTTTTTTTATACATGATATCAACTTTATTCCATCTATAACCACAGTATATAAAGAACAGTAGGTTAGCTAAGGCCGCTCGACGAGTTAATTGCCTACTCTTGCGGTGACGCATAGGCGGCGCGTTCCGTACTGAGAGCATGGCCGCGGCCCCGGCCGCCTCCTTTCGTTTATGTGATTGTGTGCGTGAAAAGTGCGTACGTACACGGTGCCGCTACTCACGCACACATTCAAACCGGCGACGGCCGATTTATATGAAGCTGAACTACTACTCCTTTACTATGCTATAACCAACGTAAGGTGAAGCAGCCAGTCGTCTCATTCTTCTCCAAATTGTTTTACAAATACCGTGATTTCGTAATATAAATTCTACTTTATTGGAATAAAACATAGCCTATGACACTCATGGATAATCTAGCTTTCTATTAATGACAGGATTATCTGAATCGGTTCAGTAGTTAACGAGATTAACCCCTATATATATAAACAAACAAATTTTATTTCTCTAAAATATTAGTATAGATTTTGCAGCTTCGAGATTATTTCTGTCTATGTTTGACCAACTACTTAAAAGATACCTATTCACTCTAGCCTTGATTATAGTTCCATTTATAGTTTTTAAGAAATCTGGAAAGATGCGGTTTTTTATCACCAAGAATGTGTTTTAAATCGTTACCCTAATTTGCTAAGAGGATGACAAATTGCTAGAAACTCGGTAGGGTATACTTCTGTTAGACAGATAAGTACCTGTCGGGCTGTCACCAATTCTGCACCACCGAAGTCTTTCATAAAACCTGAGTGTTAGGTTGGATGGTACAGGTTCTGGAAATAGCTGCTGCTGTGACACCTAATTAATTATTGCACCCCCGGCGATGCAAACCGTTTACCTACAATGGGATTGAGCGATCTTTGTTGTTTAAATTCTACAATGGGGTTGAGCTTTCGGTGAAGGCAAACATCGTGATGGAACTTTAGCTTGGTAGGGCATTTTTTTCGTACGAGCACCCGGCGTATTTCGGCAAACCAACTTGAGAGTCAGTTGTAGCGTGTAGATGTGCTACCTTTGACCACATCGCCAATTAACATCATGTAACTTGTAATCGACGCTACTCTGTAATTTGTAAAAAAAATATTTTTAATATGTTTTATTGTGAATCCCCACTTAGTATCCGATTATCTAGGGTCTTTAGTTATACAGTTAATTATATGTATGGGCGTAAAAAGTATTACTATTCACTTTGATTTTAAAAAATGCAGCTTACATACTTTTGCAATATTTAATTCCTATCAGTGACACTTTCGATTATTAATTTATTAATGCTAAAATGTATGAAAAAATTGATCCAATCGCAGCGGGTGTTTAGATTAAAATTAAAATTAAGCCTTATCTATTAATGAAATAAAATTAATTATTTTAATTGTGCATCACTAATGATAAATATGCACTTGTAGTAGGTATTTTATAATATTTTTCAAGGTTTGCGACCGCTTAAGTAGATAATAAAGATTATATCTTTTTACACATTTAAATAACGTGTATCATTAATTTTGTCTAGGATATGTCCCTGAATTCTAATTTTCGGATAAATTTAATTATTACATATTACCTTTTTAGTCATAAAACATTACGTGTTAATATAAAAAATAAAAGTTCGTCATTTACTCTGTAAAACCTAAACTTATTTTCCCAAATTTAAATTCACTCAATAAGTCTATTCAAAAGTTTTAATGTATGGGGCTGTATGTATAAAATTGTACTTCGTCCGTCTACGATAAATAAAATAGTTGGCGTTATAGTTTTAATTAATCTCACCATACAGTCATATTTGAATCATCATTAACGTTCATCACGCTTTCATTTGAAATTGAATATCTTTGATTAGGTAATAATTTTGCAATAAGCAGATCTACACTAGCTACCACCTTCATGTTAAGAATCTGTCGCCAAGCACCTATCGGTGTGTTCCGACAGCCTCACTTGAGAGCCAGTCCGCCGTCTTCGACCAAATCGTCACTTAACATCAGGTGACTTGTGGTCAAACGCTACCTTGTAGGCATAAAAAAACCATCTCTGAGTAATTCGAGTTGAAAAGATTGACAGTACCTACGTATACATAATAACGAATTTTGAGGTAATTTGAGACAGAGGAAAAGACAGACAGTACAGTTTTTGATAGTTAATTTCTGCCGGAAATCGTTTCTAACGGAGTTAAAATATGGTTATTCGTTTTTGTTTTATTTTGTTTCGCCTACACAATGAAGATTGCAAAGAAGGTTAAATAAGTCAATAAGTCAAAAGTAAATAGAATCTAACTGTTTGATTTGTGTTTTGTAACTTCAGTCGTGGAATATCGGTTAAAACCTGTCTAGACCTTGGACAACAAATGTCGGAGTTAAGACGGGACAAGGTAGAGGTCAAACATAAGAGATCTAAAAATAAACATACAAATCTTATGCGAAGTCTAGCTGCCTATTATTTTAATTAGAGACGCTTATATATTATATATTGTTGTGTTGCTAACCCTAACTGAGCCCGCGTTATGCGGATTATTGCCTATACTCTCTTACTCTCTGAGAAAAAGGGTGTACCTACTAGCAGTGGGGAACGTAATAAGACTGATGATCATAATTTGTGGGAAGGAAATATTATTGTGAGTTCTTTGAAAAATCTGTTAAAGTGAAAATGACTTAACGTAAACGTGGTTTAGGATACTTTGAATATTTATATGAAAACAAATTATGTTCATATTCTTTTGAATTTATGTTTACAACAAATTAATTATTTTAAGCACGCGTTGATGTCTATTGAAGGGCTTTTTTATCCCTTTATTCGTAGCGTTTCGGTCGAGTAGTGAAATAGTGCGTTACACTGTACAGTGTGCACGCATCATTACACACGCTCTCATAACTGAAATATTGACTATTAACGTGATTAGATAATTATATACATTGTAATTGGTGTATTTTTTTTTATTTTTCTGACCATGCGTCACTGCACTTACTACACTTTGAAATTGTAAAACCCGACAACTTCACTATGTATTTCACTTTAGTTTTTCTTTATTTATTTTGCTCGTATTACATTACATTATCTCTTTTCAGTTATGCTTCTGTGTCATTTTCAAACTTTTTTGATAGACCTTTGCGGTCATTCGCAAACCCACTAAAGTTTTATTACAATAACGAATAATATATCAAATTTTGATTTGTTTACATACCTATATGGTATTAATTTAAATGCAAGAATGTATAATATATGGTTGTAGTCAACATTTGCGTTTTACATTTCAGAGAGTACCTACAGGTCAAACCTATAAAAATTATAATGTATAAATTATCTCCCGCCGCGTCGGTGGCGCTGACGTCGGCTAAGTTCTAGTAGAACTAATTTTATGTTTATTATCTATCATGAACATAGACAAAGTTATAAACGTATGATTTTTATTGACAGTATTGACACTGGAGTGTCGCAACACACAAACAACATTCAAACACACAAACATACAAATGATATAGTAATACGTACAGACATAGACGTAAGGCCAAGGACGTTGCATAGGTTGTCACCATAAGGTTTTGGTCTGTTGACAGAATTAATAACAATTCGAAATCGGTACAAAAGTAACCAAATGTTAATTGCTTTAGTATTAATTTATTTTATTCTAATTTATAAGTGAAGCAGTTAACAAATTGCAGCTCACAACTAATAACATTAATTAGAGATGTATAAACACTCGGTAAATTTGTTAACCAAAACAGTGTACGCAGTATTATCTGAATAATATTACATTATGAGTTGTTTTAAAATAACGAAAATAAAATATGTGAGATATTTCGAAAAAAAAACCATTCAACTGCAAAAAGTTGCCATAAAAAAGACACATTTAGAATATTAGAACTTGAATAACGTAAACTAAATTATAATTTGAAAATTCGTATAACACATATGTTAGAGAACACTCTTGATCAAGTCACCTTTCAATCAAAAAAAAACTTAATCATAATTGGTTTATCCGACAGACACAAAGACACACACTACGAACCTATCTTACACCCTTCTTTTACGTCGGGGTTCAAAAATGGATACAGAACGGAATAAATTTTACTTTGCAATTGCTAAATTCATCACCACCTAAGGGCAATACCTAATACGCAGCCCGGCACCGAACTGTCACGTTTCAGACTAAGTAACTATTGAACTTTCATTTACACTTAGACACTACTCAAAGGTAAATTATACATTTACAACAGGAGCAAGAACTCCACACCTTTCCCGAGAACTAAAAACAAGTGTAAGAAAAATATTTTAATCGACACACTTACCATATTTTAATAAATTACGTAACGAACATTTACTTACTTAATTAACCCATAGACGTGTCACTTATTTCTCGAATGGCCTCACTGTAGATCGCGCTAACGCATAACAATAATTGTATTAAAACAAAAAGTTGAAACTACCGACAAACCTATAAAATTCCCGTGGCTTTGTGCTTCCCCTTCTAATTCCAACGAGTTCAATAGTCAACATGGGGACTAGCCTATCTATACATAGCTAATAAAAAAACCATGACTGTTATATCCACGACCGCCCATTCGCATCTCTACAGCAACACCATTACAGCCAGCTTGTATGTGTGCGTGAGTCACGAGCTTGTATTTTTCTTGCTAGACGCACACATATGAAGACTGTTACATAATTGTATGCAGAAACCTGCCGTCTTGTGGCCAGACTTTTGGAGCAGACTAGTATTATTAGCAAATTTTTTGGGTACCTTTACAGCTTTACGTATGTTAGTGTTATCATTCTGCTATCGCACGTTTTCCCGCTGCACACAACATTGATTACAGAAATACCGGAAATCGTACAATATAGTTTGTGATTATTAATTGACTCACTGCTGAAAGCGTGTGGAAATATAGGTTATTTTAAAGTAGGCTATGGGCCTTTTAAACTTAATCTTCTATAATTTAAAATGTCTGTTTTGTTCATGCACTAACTAGCGCGAGTCTGATTACACCTTTGTTTGTAAGATCGTACGGTTTTCGGAACATCGACCTCGTGTTTTGCGATCTTTATTTTTTACAAGTCTTGCGCTTCGGAAATCCCGGTGAGGCTGATCTATAATTCTATAACAGCCACCAACCACTTCATAATCAGTCATCGCACACAATGTGCTGGTAATGTGTATTTTTATTATGTGTCAGGTGTTTGACGACGTAATGCAGTAGCGCTAGAGGTGAGTAATTTTTTGAATGAGAATTCAAGTGCATTTTGTATGAAACGAGTTTCTACTGCCAAAGTTTAAATTATACAGCCAGCTAGACAGGTTTTGTGCATCTAAAGGATTGGTAAAAAATGTACCTGTCTATAAGGTCTGAGTCTTACCGCTCACCTAGGTATCAGAGTAACAATATATATTTGCGTGAATGTTCAATCGTGTGCTGACGAACACTTTGTGATTTTTGAAATTAAGAAGAAAAATAAATTGATCTTCTTAACAGTTCCTATACTTTCCGTTAACATATATATACGTATATTCAGCTCTAAATGTTCTGTACTTCGAGGCGTATTAATTATGATTACCTATATATTATTACTACAGTAGATTTTAAAATGTTTTTGCTTAAGGCAATGTTATCCACGTGTATACCTATTCAAAGGCGTAAACTGAAAGAGGCCTATTGTTTCTATCATGCTTTTTCTAAACATTGTTGATAAGGCCGTTTGTTTTTCAAAGTTGTAGAATGAAATAAATATACTAGCTCCGCGATAAATGTAGCGTATGCCACACTCCAGCCAACCAATAAAAAATATGTAAAAAATCACGTTGAACCAATAAAACTGTTGTTTTGTGCAAAAGGACCAATAAACAAACAAATACACCTTCTAGTTGTCCTGTGCCCGACGGGGCCCATACGGATTATATGTACCCATATAAATTTACAAGTTTTATACTTACCACCTTTGTACTGGTTTGAATTAAATAAATATGAAATATGACACTTTCCCATTAATTTATAAGTTTTGTGTTTAAATAAAGATCTCTATCTATGTTATATTTATCGTGCCGAGATTGCTACATCATAATTACTAAAATACTAAAATGCTAATAGAATTTTAATAAAATTACCACTAACATAAAATTAATAATTCATTTCCAATTTAATTAAACCATATTAATAAATCATATTAGGTACTATCCTAGTGACTTTCGTGACTAAGGATTCCATAATATATTTTCGTTCTTTGTTAATTTCCCGCCGCATTAGCATATAAAAAGTCAATTAGTAAGTATGGAAAATAGATTTCAACTATCTATATGTTATAAATTCTGCTTCCTACATTATTTCAAACTGTATGTTCAACCGAGATTTGAAATAAAGCTGTCATAATATTTAAGATCCAAATGAGATGATAATTCTTAGAATAATTAGCATGTTTCAAACAACGCGCAGTCACACAAGTAAGTTATAAATGGCAGTGTTTATCGCCACAAACGCAAAAAATGTTATTCTAATCTATTTTTGGAAAAGAATACCAAGTTAAATTCCTTACTACAAAGAAAATAATTACATTACATATACGAGTATGTAATTAAATATGAAATTACTATCATAACAGCGGTGTTTGGCTCAGATACTTCTTAATATCGACTTATGAGTTATCGTAATCAGTACGACTAACTGTAATACTGAAATCAACCCTACATTGTGTTGGCCAGGGTTTTTTTTTCTAAATACGGAACCCCAATACCGACAACATGTTATTTATGGTAATTAAGGGCCATACTTGGCGATAAGGTTACGTGAATCAATGAAATTTATGAACCAAATTAATAATAATGTAATATTTATTTATTGATAATAATCTTTGTAGGAAGAACAAATATTATTTATTCAAAACATATTAACATTCCTTACCAAATATTCGGACTATAGGTTGACAATGACATATTTAAAGTGTCTATTGATTATAAAATATTTGACGTTGTTGTTTGTTTCTTATTTGTTACCAGAATTTCGTTCAAGAGGGGGCATTTTTGTGTTAACTGATCGTTCCGAAAAAATGTTCTAAAAATGTATAAACAAAACAATACTTTAGTATAAATGCGAACGTAACTCTGGCTGTTTGCTTTTTACCTTTTCACGTCTAAACTACTGAGCAGAACTTATTGAGGTAAGGAAGTAGTTTGATCGCTGGGGAAGGATATAGGATATTCTTTGTTACTATAAACTGAAGTCGCGGGTAAAATCGCGGGGCACAACTAGTACTGTGATAAATTCGATAAATCTTTACGCCCAACATTTGACATTTCTTAACCGATATAGGATTTATTGCTACGATGTAGAGCGCTGACAGCAATGATAGGCGTTTTGTGCAAAAACGCGTGCGTAGGCGCTACATGTGCTACGCCTGCGCACGCTGTCTTAACAATATAATATAGTCAAGGGACTCTTATTTGATTTAATAGTCGCCTGCAATATCTAGTATTTAAATAAAATATACCTTTTTTTAACTACCATGGTCAAAAACATTAGAATTACAAACAAAACAGAAACATGGTAATTATCCCGTTATAAAACCTAATTCTTATTTAAATACCATTTCGTATTTATATATAAGTGATATGGGGATAGCAAATAGATTCATAGTTGGACTTTACAACCAGATATTTGGATAACTACACGCGTCTACTCAAGTATCGCATGTAGTTTTACACATCCTCTTTCTTTATCGTACAAAAAAAATATATATGCGTCGACTTGAGTACCTACTATTTTTTTTGTAGGTTTTAATAAAGTGAATTTAAATATATACGAGTATAACTCAAAGGTGACTGACATAGTGATCTATCAACGCACAGCCCAAACTACTGGACGGATTGGGCTGAAATTTGGCATGCAGGTAGATGTTATGACGTAGGCACCCGCTAAGAAAGGATTTTGATGAATTCTACCCCCAGGGGGGTAAAATAAGGGATGAAAGTTTGTATGAAACTTTGTCAATTTTAAACCGATCGGGCTGAGACTTTGCATGCATAAAGCTGTAGGCTAATGTAGGAATAAAATTCATACTAAACATTAAAACAAAAAAAGTAAGACAAAAGGGATGGCGCATTAAAACAAAAGGCCTGCCTAATACTTCAGTATATTTTCACCAGTACTACGTCGTCCTTTTGCTTATTTGTCCAAACGACCTTTTTTTTATCAAAAATCATAATAGACGTTCTACGATACTACAATAGGTACTGAGAAAACTAAGAAACTTCATAATATCTAGAATCTAAACCATTTTCATGAACTGAGTAAAAGTAAATAAAAAATTACCTGGTCGTTTGGACACATAGGCACTCGGGTGACGAGTAGGTACTAGGTAAGTTCAGTAGGTACACTTAGAAACCAAAAACTAAATAGTCATTTAGGTATAATTTTGTTTCCAGTCTAGACTATTTTAAATCTTTTATAAAGCAGTTCACAGGTTAAATAGGTTAATTACTTTGTTAAACTAGTATTTTGATGCATTAATGTGTACCTACCTATCTACTTACCTGGAAATAAATTTCTTGTAATATATTTTTTTTCACACAAGGATAACAACAACAAAACATGCTAACAGTATTCTAGACCTGATATCATCATCACTACATAATATAAAACAAAGTCACTTCCCGATGTATGGTTAGACCTTTAAAACTACACAACGGATTGTTGATGCGGTTTGTTTATTAGATAAAGTCAAGAGGAAGGTTTATAATATGTATAATACCATACATATTATACACATACACACACACATATTATTATTAGAAAAGCCGAAAAATTTAAAGTTTTGTAAAATACTGTCCTTGCGAAGGCCGGGCCGGGGTATGCTCAAAATAAATCAGTATGAAAGAAAAAATAAATGGGCACGTTATGCTACGACCAAGTGCAACGTGTGTGACGTTTCAATTATTCTGGTTATTCTCGACAATAGACCGCGTGCGTACTGTGTACGTCTGTGCACAATCACGTGAAGATTGGCGTGCGAAACGCAGCCGTAGAGTCGCTAGGCCGCTATCCGTAGTTTGACCTTGATCCCCACGCAGTGAGAACACCGCGCATGTTTTGTAAGGCCACTTCCACATTTATGTTCTAGGAGTATTGTAACTATGTATTTACATAGACTTTTTTAACTTAGAGCCTTTCGGAAAATAATATAGTACGATTTGGGTTAGAACATTTTTATTTGTTACGCTTTAAATTTACTTGGAATGGACATCTTTGATTATGTGTCTTACAGTCTTACAGTACATAAGATGATTAGGTACCAAAACACAACTCAGCAGCAGCTATGCATGGTGTGACCTTCATCTCCACGCACGCAATGCGCCGACCGCGCGTGTAGTGCAAGGCTACTTCTACATACTTGTATGTACATGGAGAAGTGGCCTTAGACTACGTGGGGATAAAGGTCAAACTGCGGATAGTGGCCTAGCGACTCTACGGCTGCGTTTTGCACGCTCATTTTTACTATGTGTGCACGGATGCACGCTTTCTCTAGAATAATCTAGGATAATTTAGATAAAAATAATCAAGTCAATGTTTGCAAAAACTAAGTCGAAGGCCTTCTGAGTATTGTATTTTTTAATTCACTGATCTTAATAACAAGTCTATTAATTATTCGCATAAAAGAGGAAAAAAAACGGTTCATGCCACTAAAACACCTAATGCATTTTTTTAAACGACCTGCTAATATCATTAAGATTAAAATATATTCTTTAGTTATTTTTTTAATACAGCATAATTAAAATGGCAGTTTTTTTTAAATGGCGGCATTTGATTTTTTTATTTTTAGTTGTGTGTTTTATGAATTTTAAATTGTAAATATGGATTTTGATTATCTGAAATAAATTAATATATTATTATTATACTCGTAATTAACACATTTTCGGTTTGATCTTGTAATCTCCGCTTTTATAAGTGTGTGAATGTAGAGCTCAAGTCTTGCGTTGTATCTAAGCCTTGATCTTCAAGTAGTCTGGGCACGTGTATTATAAATCATTATTCCATATTTAGCTAAAGTTTCGGGTAGTTTAAATGACCTCCTCACGAAAGATTTAATTAAAACGTTGATATTATTATTATACCTATATTCTAAAAAAAATTAAATATCAAAGTGACTTTCTTTGTTCATCTGTTTGTTTGTTACCTTTTTCGTAATTTTTTTTAAATGTAATTCATACAAACAAACAAGCAGACGGCCTACCTGACGGTCAGCGGTCACCGTCACCTATGGACATTTGCAACACTAGGGGCGTTGCTGCACCTTAAAAACACTGTTTACTTCTTACAGGGTAGCGTTTGACCACAAGTCACCTGTTGAGTGACGATATGATCGAAGGTAGCGTCACGCTTTACCTAGATTGGGAACTTGATGAAATTTTAGTTTGGACAATCGAAAAAGGACATGGGATACTTTTTATCGTGATAAAATATAGGTAGATAATCTGTAGTCTACGTGAGTGAAATCGCGGGGAACAGCTAGTTAGGATGTAAAGCGAACATCGATCGATTCGTCTACTATAACCTTCATCTGCTCGTAGTGTCTACCTGTATGCAGATTGCGCAGTGGTTGGTTTCTCCTGATCAAATTGATTTATTGACTGTAATAACAGTTATTACTGATCTAGGCAAGTCATGTATTACAATGTTTATTATTATAACTAAATATGAGTTCTAATATAGTTCCTCATACAAAAATTAATTCAATTGACTCAATGTAAAAATCGTTCATTTGAAAATGTTTATACTTAGTCAGTTTTGTTACATATATTAATAAATTTATTAATTTGTTGTTGGTACAGTACTTAGATGACTTTACTGTTTTCTTGGTCTCTTATTCTTATTCCTTCTCGCCTTTTCTAAGACAATGCAGACTTAGTAGTGCAAATGTGTAAAAGCCGACAATCTAGGTACTAACTTGTAATTCAAATTGAATAGTAGGTATGGGAAAGTCTGAAGTAGAGCGCAATTTGTCGTCGAATTAAAGGTAACAACTGCCGACCGAGCAATTCCTGGTTATCTGGGTGTAGGTAGGTATTGCTAATTATTATGCGTCGAATTAAATAGTATGATCAATGAGTTTTTTTAAAGATAACCTAATGGATTAAACAAATAAAAAATACACAAGCATTTGTTTATTGCATTGTCACCGGGGTTACATACCTATAGGTACATACAAAGTTTTATTTCGATACGACAATTAGAAGTAGGTGAAAATTGACTTCTAAGGTTTGATTACATTGTTAGTTAGTTGGTTAGTTACAATTGAAGCTACTAAAAGTGTTTTAAAAATACACAGGCATTTGTTTATTTATTAGAAAAAAATATGATGAAATATAAACGAATTTATTTTGGAATTTTAGCACTGGGTTCCGCATCCTAGGGACCTTATGGTAAAGACGGATCCGTACCTATTGTACATACAGGTTTTCATACTTTACAAAAATTATAAAAGTCTTTGTTTTTTTTTCCTTTTTTTTCGGTAATACGTATTCCAACAAAGTTACCGAGATACTTTTTTAATTAAGGCAGTACAGGTTGCAAAGTTAGCGGTAGTGCACCTAAACCAACGGTGGGTCGACGTTTACAAAAACTTTTATAGTTTTCAAAACTTGTACTGAGAACTCGATTATTGATTAAAGTACGTAGATCTTTTTTTTCATTGTTCACATTGACCGTGCAAAGCTGCCCAATGCCCATTAATCTGACAGTCGTAGGTGCAATTTCACTGCGTACTTCCTAACGTTATTCAGTCTGTTTAGAAGCGAGATGCTATTATAAATTAGCATGGCTCATGCGTGCGTAGGAAACTAGGAACGTACTACGTAACGTAGTGCACGATTAAGGTGTGTCTACATAGGAAATAAGTCATTTAATTTATTCAAGGCGAGCTAATGATTGGTTTATAAATACCAACATCAGTTTTGATGTAACTTACACTAACTTTGCAATAAATAAGAGACCTTGCCACAATGCCATGGTTTCCACTCAACAAGAATTGGCTCTGACATTGAGTCAACTGTCAAAGAGATAGGCGTAATCTGTTGGTTTTCAAACGAAGGACTTTACACAGCTGCCCTCCACTCAAAATCTCAATGTAAAGCTGATATATACACCTTTAGCTACTGGCAAGTACTATAATATAGCCATATATAGGTATACCTATGGCTAATAACCGTTCATGGTGGTTCTAAGTTTTGTCAAATTTATACGTATATACTATAACTAGTAACCTAATTAAATGATACAGATTTTGTACAAAAGCAGTATAGTTGCCACGATAGTTACTAATAATAACGTTTAAAAAATTGCAACCAGTAGGTAGGTAGGTAGATATCATTGTAACGCGCTAGTTCTAGAAGAGCTATGACCACGCCATTACTCCTAACTATAGCTATCTATATAGGTAAAGTTAGATATGCTATAGCATTGTGCGCTGAAGGCCGCACATGGTCATACACAGCGTCACGACACAGTACAGTAGCTGCACAAATAGGTACTAGACTTCTAAACACAATTCCTGTTTCTAGGCAACGTTTAGGATTACGCATTTATGGCTGTTTCATGAAGAGTTTCTTAGAAAAGGCTACCTGGCTATCACTCTTTAGGGAAGAATTTTGCGCCAAGCACCTATCGGTGTGTTCTGGCAGCCCCACTTGAGACCTAATTCCCAGTCCAGGTGTAGCGTGGCACCACCTTCGGCCACATCGTCACTTAGCATCAGGTGACTTGTAGTCAGACGCTACACGGTTAAAAATGGTGTAGATCTGGTTTTGCATTCTCTAAAACTAAAGTAAGTTTGACAGGTCTAATAGTATTACTGTCTTTTTCTAACCACTGAAGTAAAAAAAGGACAGCATTACTTTTAGACCTGACAAACATAGTTTAGTTCTAGAGAATGCAAAACCGAATCGACACCATTAAGTACCTATGCATAGATGTCTTATAATTCTATGTACCTATGTATAATAAACAAAAAATACTTCATAAGTTCATACCTATATTTATAACATACCAGCTGCGTCTCGCTATTACACTCCCGATTTTCACGTTAGGTACAAATCCCGCGGGAACCTTTTTCTATGATAAAATGCTATCTCTGTTCCAAATCTCACTTACTTGAATTCGTTGTTTCAATGTGAAGAAGAAACAAACACACACACTCACTCACAAACGTTTGCATTTATAATACTAGTATGATCTATGCCTATTAGGTAAGTATACCTAGGTATTACCTGTAGAACTACGCAATAGGACCACGCGCAAAGAATCATTTGATTGTAGTTGTATTGTATTGGCCTTTAAGGTATCTGTAGATGGAGAAGTAGCCAAACAGTCGTATGCAAACCTACTATGTTCCGGGTTGAATAAAAATGTTTCCAATGAAACAACAGGGCATAAAGAGATTTATCTTCTACTAGCTGTTCCCCACGGTTTCACCGGCTACAGTTTATAGAGATGAAAAGTAGCCTATGTCCTTTCTCAGGCTCTAGACTATCTCTGTAATTCTTTTAAATCGGTTCAGTAGTTTAAGCGCGAAAGACAGACAGACACGAGTTACTTTCGTATTTATAATATTAAGTAAGGATGGGAAGTAGGGATTATTATCTAAGGGTGACGAGCGCATTTCATTGCCGAGCAAAATGTTGCACTGTTGAAGTTCAAAATTCAGTTTTGACTTGTGGTACAACACTACAATTCAAAATGAAAAAAAAAAGCTGTAATGGGCAAGTGTGATGCTAACCAATAGGCGAGCGATTTTTACTTTTCAAGACTTAGTTGCTTAAAAAAATAAAAGCCTGGAATTTTCTAGGCGGCATACCTACTTGTATCACCCAACCTCGTCATTTATCTTCCGACGAACGTATGTTCCGCTGACGACTATTAAAGTCAATAATCATAAATTTATGCCCGTCACCGTTTCTAAAGTCCTTTCAATCCCAAAGGTTGTCTGCTAGGGTTATCCATATCAAAACTTTGCTAGTACCTAAGGTTTTGTTCTACTCGTAGTTCTAGGGCTTGACATATTACTACTAAAATGACATATTATGACATGACATATCGATCCAAAACCGTGGATAACGGATCAAGATCGAGTACTAATTACGGGCGTTAGTTTGGCTTGCACAACACGTTAAACCTTGTGTAAATCTGGATAAAACTAAATTTTCCACACGATTTGACGAGTCAATTTCGTTAAATGAGATATAAATCGGTGGTGCAAGTGGGTCTTAGAGTCCAATCCCGGTCGGTAAAATCTCCCCGTTTCCCAGTTCTAGATTAGTGGTTATAAAAAGAACTTATGACATAGTAACAAGCTTATAGTTTCGCCTGTTGGTAATTTACCTTTTTCTTACATAATTAATAGCTGAAACGTTGCATCACACAGATTACCTACAATGCGCGCAAGCTGATAAGTTCTCGTCACCGGCAGATAAAGACAATCTTTTGCAGCGATATCGAATGCAAAAAAATTACTTAACCTACTTCACATTTTCTTGGAATTATATTATGCCTGCCCATATATTTCCAATTTTAAATAAATGTAGCTATATCTATTAAAATTATAATAGCTTCTCGATTGGTTTGTACCCGATCACAATCTACCGTTCCAATTATTCTGGGGTTTTAACCCTTTCCAATATGTGTTTCTGTGTAGGTAAGTTGATTATTTTTTCTTTTCCATCTTATCGGGTTTGACAGAATTCATCATCTGATGTTTAGTGACAGTGTGGTCAAACCACTGGGCAGTGGGCATTTACAATTTGAAACAAAGAAATGCTTTAATTTTTAATATGGTATAAAAATCTCTAAAGCAATCTTTACCTATTATTCCAACGACACATACTTAATAATACATATTATATAGATTATACAATAGCAATCGCAGCAATATAAATAAAAAAATAGAAACATGCGTACGCCTACACCAGCAACCCTTTCCATCGTCTATTTTTCCGGTAAAGTAGAAACTGTATTCAAGTCAAATCATAGCTATTTTATTTACTGGGCAAACGTGCTACACCTTTGACCGTCACGCAATCCCATTAGGTGTGATCGTGGACAAACGTTAGCCCAATCTGTCGAAACAAAAAACGAGTTTCTGCTAGGTGTAGGTATATTTATACCTAGCATTTATATAACAGTCAAGTTTCCTAACAGCTCTAAAACAAAGTATAACAATTTTAAAAGTCTGCCTACCTCAATATCTCGTATATATCTACGCCCAAGGTCGTAACGTCCGAAATGTCATATGCAAGATAAAATTATTATCTGGTTATCTAAACGTTGGCGAAAGATCCGCGAGCTATCAAGTAGTATACCTAATCAAAATAATAATGAGCCTAATGCGAAGTATAAAATAAAACGGGGATTATCCGTCTTATCACACAATGGTCGTTAACCAAACGGGAAGTGATAAATGAATTCAGGCGCAGGCGCAGATACATCACAGAGGCATATACTACCTACAGACGAAAATTAAAAATAGAACGTTCCGCGTCCGCGGCCTTTAGAGCGGAGTGGGGGGAGACGCAGACGCCCGATGCGATGACATCACACTTGCAGTGCGGTGCGACCGCGCCAACTCTTGCGCAATCACGCGCCCTTGATCTTGACTGCGTCGCGTCGCGGACGATGCGTGCGAACACCTCTACGTTTTAAACGCTAGTCACTTAGGTATATTTATCTGTGCGCATGTAGGCGCGAAACAGTTATCAAAGAGGCAGTATAATATATAACAGGAGTGTTTTGTACTCATTAGCGAAACTGACAGTTCCGGATGGTGAACGTGATGTGGTTAAGCGCAGCAATTAGCACCTTGTACGCGTTCAATGTAAATTTGATGCGTACCAAGATTACGGGCGCAATGTTTTGGTCGCAGCTTTTTAATGGCATCTAAGTTCTGTAGTTTTCGCAATTTATTTTCTTTTTATGTGTACATCCTCGTCGCCACTGAAAAATAGTAGATGATAGATGATTATACCGGGGCTGATAAAAATATGTAATACTTTCAGTGCACATTTATGGCAAAACAAAAGGAACTAAAAGTAACGTTGCCTTACGTTGCTCATCCAGTGTTGGCGACTAGTATTTACATTACAATAAAGCAGCCATAAATCATAGTTCATAAATTATAGAAAAATAGTTGAAACATTATTCCTATGTCTAATGTGCGTGAATGACTACAACTCTATAATCCATCTAGTTCTTAGGTAGAAGAAACTGGTCTATTGTTTTACACTAAGAACTAAACCAGGGAAATACCAGTATTTAGTTCTATATTCAAACCCGTTTATAAAAATACGATTAATGTACCTACTTACCATGACTGTAAGTTCATCTATTGTTTGATACGTAGGTAGCTTTAGTTTAGCTTCATGTACCTAGGTAGATGAAATTGTAATGAGGCATTGAATTAAATTTTATTTTTTATGAAGTTTCTACTTTTAGATACTTCTATAGTATTACAATCTAGCCTATAATGGCTAATAAGTAATTTAAATATATAACATAAGTTGCTAGGTAGAGTTTATCTAAGAATGTGTCCATTAGCACTTTTCTTTTCGTCTCTATTAAGGGGAAGTCACTTTGTTTTTGTGTTCTTTATAGGTAGCACTCACTGAACTACATATTGTTTGCACTTAAACAAACTAACTCAAAAGGTTTTGAAGTAAATGAACATAGAGGTACTTAGTTACTTACTGATAGTTGTGTACATAAAGTTTTCAATGACAAAATCAAGTTAAAAGTGAGGTAATGAAAAACATTTCTCTCTGTAATTGGATTCGAAATAATAACAAAATTAGATAAACTCCTACGCCTACACATGAACAAAAGCCACGGGACGCAGCTAGTAGTTTCCGTCTCCAGATTTAATCCTAAATCCTAAACACAAATGACAATAATCTAATCACTAAGTTTCGGTAACTCTGTAATAAAATGATTAAAACTAGACCTCAGAGCAGTAAAGCTTTTAGAAATTCATTTACCTACCTACTATCTTGATTTAGTTCATTTCATCATCTTTATCTCTAAATTTAAACTTGATAAAATGAATAGTTCTAAATATAAAGCGTCTGAAAGTTCAACGTGACAACATAATAGAGTAGGAATTGCTAATCTAACATTCGGTTATTTTTAGTTTATAATGTATGTATTTTTACAAGTTACAAGGTTGCATTTGACCACAAGACATCTATGTTAAGTAACGATGAGGTCAAAGGTAGCGGTAGGCACCTGGATTGGGAACTGGCTCTCAAGTGTGGCTGCCGGAATACACTGAAAGGTAGGTGCTTAACGACAGCAATAGTTTAGTTTAGGTTAGTTTTACAATAAAATTGGCATCATAGCATGGTTTTGTAGGTCGTTAGTAGATCCCAGGTTAGATATCGTAAAAACCCAAAACGGTGACGCTATTGAAGTACCTACTTTATCTACCCGATTCGAGTCCATTAAGATGAAAGATTTAGGAAGCCAGTGATGATAATATTAGTACTATGTATATAACATATTTTTACACCAGTGTTATCTAGTGTAAGCAATAAACCGTTGGATCATAAAGTACGTACGCGTTTTCCAATCAGTATAATGAGAAATTCAGCTAAAATAGGCTTTACTGATAACAGACTTACGCATGTATGTAAGGTATAGCTACTTACATTATGTAAGTACATCATTCACGTGTCGGCTAGCAGTTTTAGCTTCATAATTAATCATGTTGATTATGTCTGCATAAAACTTGGTTCACTAAAACATATTACAGACCAGTAATTATTATTGATTTATTACTAGTATGAATTACTGTAATGAGATATTCGAAAATACTGAAAGCTGTACAGACCTAAAATCGTAAATCTTTGTGAAGTGCATTTAGTTTTTGGTTGTATAGTTTATCTAACTAAATAAATGTATTTATTAATAATATACTTTCAAAATTGGCTTTGTATCACCGTCATAAACTCTGATCTGTGAAGTGGAATTGCAAACAAAATGTCAAGGACAAAAACCTTGCGTCTATATTTTAAAAGTAGGTATCCAATGTGTTTGATGTCAGTGATGTAACGGATCGATGGATATGTGTGTTACCTAAAGTAGAAATTATAGTTGATTCATAAAACCATTCAAATACTTACCATTTGGTACTTAACAGATTCTCAAAAGTCAATCCTTTAGAAATAAGAGTATAACCATTGCTGCTGCGTTAGGAAGGTCAAATTATTTTATCAAAGGATGCAAAGGATTATCTCTCATAAGTTACTACTGTAAAAATATATATCGTATTTTAAACAGCTCAATTTTGTACAACTTTCTATAGCAGTAAATCTTTCCTAATTTATTCCCAAATTTCTTTCGGTGCTTTTATCTTTCGTCTAAAAATATTATGCTCTGCCCTTCATAAGCCTTTATGGATCTAATGGATGGACAACTATGTATTAAGCCAATTTGTTGTTATTGTACCGATATTGTTATCGTGTCGCGAGTTGTGGCCTTGGCAATGAAAGAGTTTGAATCAGCGCAGATTCAAATATGCATACCTACCTACTAGAATGAAAGAAACAGTACCAACTAAAGTTTACTAAAGTGGTACTGTGTTTCTAGGCAACGACTTACCTACCTACCATACCTAATACTATACTTAGTAAGGTTAATCAACACACAAACACTGTGCTCGTTCTGCCCAGTTCATCAAAGTAGGTAGTACCTATGTCATCGAGGTAGAGCAAAATATTCAGTCAAAAATAAAAAAAGCAAACGTAATGGCTACAACTCCGGGCCGATGATTACCGGATATTGGACTGGAGCACCCTAAAAGCAGGTGTATGGCCTATATACTACCTATCTGTACAAGCAAAACTACAGTAGTTGGGTTATTTGGTATAGGATTCATGGAGCCCAAAATTAATTGTAAATTTTTCTTGTCCCACAGCGGCGGGAGCTAGCTCAGACATGGGAAGTGAGCACTATTGCCTAAGGTGGAACAATCATCAGAGCAACCTGCTGGGCGTATTCAGCCAGTTGCTGCATGACGAGAGTCTGGTGGACGTCACGCTTGCCTGCTCAGAAGGTGCCTCCATTAGGGCTCACAAGGTAGCCTTTGCAATGTATTATAGGAATAATTTGACTATCGTCATTTCACCATGTTCATCAGCATATTAGGTAAGTTCCAACTGCTCGGACACAATCCTTTTCTCAGAGAGAGAGAGAGAGAGAGAGTATATGGAGTTATGGACCATAATCTACCACGTCGAATGTTGTGGTTCTTGGACATGTTGGTTTCCTCGTGATGATTTCTTTCATGGAATTGAGCGATGGAAAAATCCAAAATCCATAGCTGCAGGACCGAAATGGGATTTGAAATTGGGATCAGCCTTGTAAAGCACACGGTTACCGTTCTGCCACCACTGCCCACTGCCCTTTAGCTACTACCGCTCTTTTACTTTTCCTGGCATTACTAACTATCTAAGACGAAGAAGCATTTCACATTGCCAGATGTCATTTAAGTAAGATAAAACGCCTTTACAATGTAGGTAATGGCGTTGCTTTTGAGTGAGAGATTTCTGTTTGTTTGCTTTGTTTATTTGTTCGTGTTTGTTTGTCACATAAAGGTTTCGACTACTGGAGTTTACTAAGCAAATTTTGATGCAGTTCGGTAGCTTAGGTGGTACTTGTACTATAATCGCGATGTGACGTCAGACTATGAATTTTCTGCGGAAAATTCTATAATGAGGGAAGTCTAATCAATGCACGTTCCAATCAAAAGTAAAAGCTGGGTGTATAAATTCCGATTGTTATTATTTAGTTTTGTTTTGCATAAAGAATTTTATTTACCAATCTTATTTGTTAATAAATATTATGTTTAATGCACCTATCTCAAATAAAAAATAAACTTAACAATAACAGATTCAGTTGGTATTGGTACCTACTTTTAGATTAAGTTCTATGTAAATATGACATTATATTATAGGTAAGGAGTAGGGCAGGTACTTATACACTTGGCACGTGTATCCACGCTTCATTTTAATACATTGTATTGTTCGGTTATCCACCGACACCCATGCGTAGGTATCTAATGCCCACCCGAGAGAGAACAGTGGCAACAGTGGCTTAGTTTTAGATAAAATGATTTAGGAGTTATGAGATAAAACAATGGAAACCAAACATTGTTGGCCATTTTTAGGGAGTATTTTTTCGCGGCGTAGTCATTTTCTTTAGAGACTTCCAAAGTCATTTGGTTGACAAACTACTTTCAAATATTAGTTATTGAACTATTTAATAGTATTTAACTGATCAAATGTAATGTTTCATGCACCTAATTAATAATCAACGTAACAAATACCTACTTAACGTATTTTGGGTGGATACTTACAACTATCATAAATCACAAGTTGTTAGCCGCGGTACCTACTTCACTGATTGGTTTACAATATAATGAGGCGATCTTGGTTAGATAGAAGATACGACTACCGAACAAAGTATTAACGGAACTAATATGTAGGACCGTAGGTCTTGGTATCAGGTTACTTATAGGATACTTGGTATTTTTCAGGTCGTGTTATCGGCGTGCTCATCGTACTTCCGATCTCTATTTGTCGATCACCCGTCGCGCCACCCTATAGTGATCCTCAAAGACGTGGGCCTTGAAGAACTGAGGACCCTCGTCGACTTCATGTACAAAGGAGAGGTCAACGTCCAGTATTGTCAACTGCCTGCTCTCCTCAAAACTGCAGAGAGCCTTCAGGTAAGCGAAAGATTCAATTTGAAAGTTCTATTCATGTGCACTGTCTTTACACTCAGCTTTAGAAGTATGATTTTACCCAACAAATATCTAATAAAATAATGTTTAACTTACAGGTCAAAGGGCTTGCTGAAATGACGACATTAAGCGCAGCTGGCATAGACACGAGAAGCGTCCCGGAACCAATGGAAGAGTGCCAACCTCAAGACACGAAGGAGTGCCCAGAGCCGCACGAGAGGCTGGACATCAGAGAAAGCCGGGATAAAGAAGAAAGGCGTGAAGCAAAGGACACAAGGGAGTTCCGCGATAGAGATGGTAAAGATAGTCGTGATGTAAGAGAACACACACGAGAACCCCGCGAGCCGAGGGAATCACGAGAAACAAGAGAGAGAGAACACAGAGATGCCCGTGACTTGAGGGAACCTCGAGACCTCCGAGAAATAAGGGAAAGAGAACCTCGTGACTTACGAGATCCGCGGGAATTACGGGATCACAGAGAGCCGAGGGATATTAGAGAAATTCGTGAGCCACGCGATTTGCGCGAGGCTCGTGACCCTCGAGACATGAGGGAACGCGAGGCGCGAGATCCAAGAGAGGTTCCCGAAGCGACTCCTCCGCGGATATCGCCTTTACTTTCAGTTCGGAGATTTAGGTCTGAAACATCAACGGAAACGTCGACACCGACGCATCCGACTATCCCAAAAGATGAGCCACCTGACGAGCCGATCCGAGCATCGTCACCTGAAGACGACTCTGTTTCAATAAGATCAAATGGAGCCCAAAATGATTCTATGGGTAAGTGCTATTTTTGTTTTCGCTGTTATGTTCTAGAGATCGTCCGTAAAACTTTAGTTTCCGATGTTAATTAATAACATTTTTAAATTAAATTTAAAACTGTTAGTACATAATATATTGTAAATCTTTTAGTTTAGAGCATTTGATTTTAGCTAAGTCTTTTATATTACCTCTTTCCTCAGCCTTGTGTATTTTGGTTACAAAGGCTCGCTCAGCTCGCAGAACTGAAATACGCACTACGCACTATTACACTCGACTCCACCTTTGAGTTTACATAGAACAAAATTATTATGTCTCTAGGTCTCTAGGTCGAGGCTAAAATAAGCTGTCATATGTGCCACCTGCCGGGCTAACGTACGCAATACGCATGCGTAACCTTTGCGTACCACTAAAATCTTTTTTATAGGCTCAACACACGATGCTTATTTTGTGCATGATTTTAAAGCAGAAAGATAAAACAAATATGGCATTAACTTCTTACAGTTCATAACATCGGGTGGCTAAAGCGCTCATGGTCTCCACATCCACAACCCACAACACAATCTCAAACCTTTTTGACGTTTCATGAATGACATTTACGTTTACTTCAACTGTCATCTCAGCCTGTCTATCCATTGAGATAGATAGGTCAATGTGTCTATCATACTCATACTTTCATTTGTCACTGTCATATTTTCAAACAAATCTAATGTCAGTGTCATTTAGAATTTAGTGGATGAGTGATAACTTGATAACTGAGGAGTTGTTTTGTGTTTTGCTTTCGGATAGTTTAAAATTAAATTAAATCACTTTATTTGTTATTTCCATAGTTCAACATGTATTCTAACATGCTCTTGTTAGTAATGTTCGTGTCAAAGAAACTCGTTCCATTCATAGTTGACAAAAATTGGTTAATAACAATATTTTTCGGTGGCATTACTTGACTTCGGTAAGATCTTCAAATAAACATTATTATTTTCCAACGTATTTCGGCTGTACGCACTAACACTGAGGTATTTTATTAAATTGCAGTACTAAGGTACCTCGTATTGTAGCCAAATTACTGTAGACACTGACCATACAATTATATGTTTTCAGGCTTGAATATGACAATTAACAGTCACAGTACCAGCAGCCTACTGGGGACGAGATACTCTCCTGTAGACCGGCTGGGAATGCTGAACACCCTGGTGCACCCAGGGCTCCCGCACCTGTCACATACATCACTGCCGAGCCCTCGGAGCGAGCCTATCGCAGGCCCTTCTGGATTGCCACCAGTACAGCAAGTACCACTGGTATGGCCCTAATAATTACAGGTTTTGAATGTTCTCTACTGATTAGTACTTACTCTTGAGTGATGAAATATGGTGTATTAAATAATGTTTAATAGGTGGAAGTATCTATCACAAAACTTAATGGTCACTCTGAATAAGGGAACTGGATTTTGTATATGATAGACTGGTGTTTGATTGCTATTTGACCCCCTGGTTGCTTCATAGTAGAAAAAAGGTGTGGGGCAACAACTTGGCACCTGCACACATGGACTATGTTGAGTCTGGTTCCAAAGTTTTATAATATGAACATGCCAGCTGTATATCTAGTTTGTAGGCTGAACTTAAAATACAGTCAAAATCTCTTAAAATGACATCAAAGGGACTCTTCGTATTTAGTTGTAACAGCCGAAAGCGTTTTTTACGACTTTTTTGAGCACCCATGTAAAGCCGGAACGAGTTGCTGGTTATTAATAAAAGTTTAAATAAAGTAACATTTTATATTTCGAATTTCAGTCACTGAAAAAGGAGATAGACTGGGAACGGTCAGAGGACAAAGGCGAGCCATCTACTGATTACAGACTGCAGCATGAATCGGTGCGTATTTGATTCAATCTCTCAATGTTGTAGGTCTTTTGATTAATGTTGTAGTGTTGTTGTATTTTGAATAATCATCACAATCTCGTTTATCATTCTTTTATATTAATAGTAAAGTTTATTTTGTTGATGTCTCACTGTGCTATAGTGCCATTATAATACCTAAATTTGTTTCTTTTATGGTAGCTTCGATGTGCCATTTTTGTCAAGATTGTGGTTTTTATTTGTCCAATTTAATTGTCGTAGTAAACAAAATTGAGCCATTCAACTCTTAATTTTTTATGCTAATAGTTTTACTGGTCAAATGCAAATCAGCAGATGGACGGCATTTGAAAATTACTAATTTAATCTAGAAATATATTCAAAATTCAAATCATTTATTTTCTAGAATACATGTAAATAAAAATCATAAATATTTCTTATAGTCACATATTATGAATGCGAAAATAACTCTATGCCCCTCTGTATGTTTATTACATTATCACACCTAAATCGCTAAACAGATCTTGATGTGATTTGGTACGGAGATAGTTAAACACATCCAAACATGCAAGCATGTTGTTTAAACCTTAGGGAAGGAAATGGGATACTTTTTATCAAGATAATATCATCATTCTCAGCCTTTCACGTTCCCACTGCTGGGACTCTGCCCATCTCTCAGAGAGAGTATCCTTGAATTACTTAACACTGTAAAAACAATTCTATTTAAAATTACACAAAAATTTAAAATAATTTGATAATATGCAATTAATTCAGTAGGTAAAACCTCTCAGGCTATAGAAGGAAAACTAAAATGATAAACATTTTATATGTATTAATATTGTTGAATAAAATGTTTAATTTTATAACTATTAAATCTCAGTTGAAATTGTATAAAATAAAATATCAGTGCCAATCAAATTTTGAATTATTTTTTGTCAATTGATGCAGACTGGAGCTTCTATCTGGATGAATTATTTATAATCTTTTTTTTAAAATTTAAAACACTTTTATTAGCTTGACTTGTAACTAACTAATTTTCTAAACTCTGACGTGTACTACGCCAAATTACCCCAAGCTTATATAAGCTTATGTTTGTATATTGTGGCTCAATTGTGAAATTATTACGACATTCATAAATATATTATTGGATATTGGTGTTGCATGAAGTTTTTATAACATAACAACGTTATCTATAGTCAGTAAGATTTCCACTGTTGTAAGAATTTAGTTAGTCTCAACTTAATGTTGTATTGCATGATAATCTGTTTTTATTAAGAAAGCAAGTTGAGACTTTTTTGATAGGTTTGTTTACAAAATAACTGCACCAAGTTATTGAATGTCTATTATCTAGAAATAATTGGCAAACATACGATTTTAGTCATTTAAGTATGAAGTCATGTGACGGTCCTTGTTAATAGGTATAATACCTAGTTAATTACACAGATAATAAGTTGCATTCGTGCGATCACGTATTAATCAAATGAAAGAGGACTGGCAAAGGTCTTTTGTAACAGAAAATAAAGTGAGGATATCTTGATTCTAGTAATAACGATTTCAAGATAACAATTCTTGTCAGAAACCTAATTTGTCGCAACATGAAATATGATTATTGCACTGTAAATAATTTGGCCGTAAGCTAGTCCATATCAATGTAATGTTGATGGCAGTTACTAACATTGTGTAGAGTTTGCAACCATGAAGTAATTTTGTTTGGTAGTCGGTGTCCGTGAAGTTGATTTGTAACATGCATGCTTGTTTGCTGCTGCGCTATTTTGAACATCGATTACTATGCCTTGCTGTCAAGAAGTTGACCTTCATTTTGTTGGCCATCATTTTTATATCCATTCATTTCGTTTCATATATATTTTGGGCAGATTTTATTTACCTCTTTAACTTTGGCCATACACACGCACACGTCACAGTACGAATACAAGTGATTCAGTACGCACGCGGTTGCTAAACAACAAGGCATTACGCGTTACTTGCTACCCGGGTCACTCCTGCACATTTTTTGGGCAAAAATGAGCGTCAACTTCTTAATTAGATAGTGGAAATTAAAAATTAAATAAACGAGACTGCATCTCAATTTAGAACGTAGTGGTAGAGATATTGCACACAGTTTGGTCCGTGTAAAAATGGAACAAGAGAGAAAAAGAAGTTGATGTTCTTTTTTGTGGTTGCAGGAGTACGATGGGTCCGGTAGGGGGCGTATTGACGAAGGGGAGAGAGGGTACCAATGCATTCACTGCGGGGCGGCGTTCCCTCACCAGAGCAAACTGACGCGGCACATTCTGACGACGCACACTCTAGATACTTTGAAGTACCGCGATGCGTTGTTGGGCCGGCCTATAGGGCTGCCGATGATAGGCCAGTTCAGTGAGCCGACGTACCTCACGATGCACGCAGAAGAATCTCCAATCGACTTGGACATAGGCCCGGTGGAGCCTGGGAACGTTGTACTGTGCAAGTTTTGTGGCAAGAGCTTTCCTGACGTGTCATCCTTAATAGCACATTTACCTGTACACACCGGAGATAGACCATTCAAATGTGAATTCTGTGGGAAGGCGTTTAAACTCAGACATCATATGAAGGACCACTGTAGAGTTCATACAGGTAAGTTACATCCGCAGTTTTCTATTTATTAGTACAAATTTGATTAACAAAAGACGATAAGTAAAATCATTGTGAAAGTCTTAACATTTTGATTTTTAAAATTAAACCGTGATGAAAGCCTAATAAGGTTGTTTTTTTTATATTTCAGGTGAACGGCCGTTCCGTTGTGGTTTGTGTGGAAAAACGTTCTCGCGGTCGACTATACTAAAAGCGCACGAAAAGACTCACTATCCAAAATACGCACGCAAGTTTTTATCGCCTAGTCCCGTAGACACCGAAGAGGAGAGCCCGCATCAATGAGTGCGGCCCAACTCTAGCCTACAATTTAACCTTCTGATTATGATGATAATTATATTAGCCAATGACCCCCACTGGGATTAGGTGGACCGCGAGAAGTGATAGTCGAATGAACAAAAGGAGGACAATATGTAATTAGTTAAGAATGTGATTTAAACGCCACAACTGTGATCTGAATGATATGAAATAATATTTGATATTTCACTTATAGATAAATTGACACGATTGATATGTTGTTAATTCTTAGATGTTTCGTGAATGAACTCTTAGTTTTCTATATTATTTTGTTTTGCTTGTATTTGTTTTCGTAAACTTTTCGATCTTTAGGTGCTTTCTTTATGCTTAGGTATAAAGTAGTACTCGTTGTCGGACGAGTTTTGTAGACGGCATAGCCAAAGGTAGCTAGAGAAGTAAAACTTCTTTTATTTAATATTGTTTCTTGCAAATTAATAAAACCGCTTTTTTTCGAGTTATTCGCTTCTATTTTCGATTAATTTATGTGCATATTTCGACAAATTATTGTAATACGCTCTCATGTTTGGTTGCCATTTTGAAGCTGAACGGAAATTCAAATTAATTGTATGTAAATATCGTTAATTTAGAGCTGATATTAATATCTAGAGACTTGCATATTTATCGGAGTAGTGTCACGTCAGAGTTGATTTTTAATGAGAAAAAGTTAAAGATGAAGATTGATATCTGAGTGCTTTAATTATAAATATTAGAGACCATACACATGCACTCATAGTAAGTAAAGATTAAAATTTAGGGATTTGAGATTTTTACTAATTTTATGTCCTTCGAATAACGGCGCACGCTCCCCCGAGGTAAATTTAAAAGCAATATTACGACATATAAAAGTGTAAATAACAATATAGTTTGATAATATTGGATTTTTAGGAAATTAATAGTGTGTAAATGCTTCGGTAGCTCTATATTTGGTTGGCAGCGGGAGACAGTTGATGTGATCATGGGAATCAAAGCTTTAAGCGGTGTTTCATTTCTGTCCGTATGCCATGCCTTTTAGTCTGCGCTGCGCCTAATTTATTCAACTATTATTTCAATGTAGATAAATAAATATAACAGATAGCAATAATATTGTCAATAAATAACATTTATATGAGATTTTATAGGTACGATTTGTTTACGGACTTAAAAGGCATGGCACATCTATATAAATATTTATTAAATATTCTATATATTTTCATACTGCATTAACATTCTTTAAAGCTCGTTTTGGAAGTTTCAAATTTTGACCATAAATTACAAATTTAGTTTATAGCTACTTAACTAACACATGTTGATGTTCTTTTCTATTCTTCCTAGAGTTGAGTTAATCAGTATAGTCGTTTTATTTCCATAAATTTATAACAATCTGTACCTATCCAAGTTTTCTTTTCATTTAGAGGCATAATGTTTCATATTGGATCTCACGATTAAACTTATTTTTACAATATTTGAAACTGCACAAAGCGATCACTGTGTTCAATAAATTCAACAGAGTCAAATACAGGGATATTTTATGAATTGTAAAATTTGTTATTTTACAATAACATCATACTTTGGTTTGAAATACAGTATATTAGGCTCATTGTTAATAGAATCCACTCGGTTTTTCATATCACAACAGTTTAAAAAATCTAAAGCTTTGATTTGATACTGATTGGACGTTGGCTCACTTTAGTGAATAAGTATCATTGGAGAAAATGTTCACTTTTTCATTCTGATCTGCTTACGGTACTCTCGGGTTAGATGTCTCGAACATATAAATATCGTATAGGAGTAAACAAATATCATTATCTTAAAATACCTAATCTAATAATTTTATGCTAGTCGATAACCTAACCTACCCATTTCATAATCTTTTGTCATGTAAACATATCATTTTGTAACAAAAATGTTGTTCAATCAAAATTGTAACATTGTCTCTTTAAAATATATTTTATTAAAATTAATAAAAATGTAAACAATTAAGTTAAAAGCTATGGGTATCGATTTGGATGTTGGCGTTGTAAAAAATGGGAGTTAATGAAAAAAAAACGAAAAGTATAATTTATGGTATTATAGGAAAACATCTGTGATATATAAAAGTAAGAGTGCAACATCTGGGAGTTAAAATAAATCGATCTCAGATAGAATTTAAACTTTTAGGAGCGACGGTCGAAATTATCTCAATTTTAATTATTTTATTTCTAGAAATTATGAATTGACTGCGTAAGACGCGTAGATAAGACCCCTTTTATTCGAAAGCATTTATATATCCAAATTTAATTAAGCATAGAGTTTTTAAGTCGGCGTATTTTACGTAATCAAAGAGATAAAGAATTGATCAGATGAACGCGTGTTTGGCAAATATTCCTAATTTTGTTATAAATTATTGCTTGATAAGATAAGAAGAGAGTCGCATAGAAATATTGCCGTAATTATGCCAGTCCTTGTGTTTTATTCGATTATGAAACTTATTATAAACGCGTTTTATCTGAGATATGGTATGCGGCATAATTTTCTACAGCTTGCCTGGCTAATTGCCAAGTACCTATCGGTTTTCTGACAGTCCCACTAGAGCGTCAGTTCTCAATCCAGGTGAAGCGTGGCGCCACCATCGACCACATCGGCACTTAACATCTGATGACTTGTGGTCAAACGCTAACATGTACCTACCTACTAACACGTTTAATAACTTGAATAATTAAACCACAGGTGGATCGGCTTAAATGTTATGTTCTTTGATTTATAATTTAGAAGTCTTGTTAACTGACCGAAATGCAAGCAATTTTAGGAATATGTACTATCGCGACAATACGCACTGAAAATTCTTACTCAATATAGACTTAAATTCTAACCCCAAAGTAACTGTAGTGAATGTATCAGATCTCATTGCTATATTAAGTTTTAGGCGTCATTTAGAAATTAAGCGTTTACATTTTTAGATAATAATTTTCAAAATTTACTAAAGTACCTATACTTTATTTTTTACTCGCAAACGCCTAACATTCCGAAGTTATTCCTATTCTAACGTTATATTATCGTATGCCACCGATACTGTTTAGGTAATATTTGTAAAATTATTTAATCGATTAATCGTAAAATTTATAACGTGATAACCGCGAGTACCGTAGCGGATCAGGATGTATAGTTCGTTTGATTTGTATGGAATGTTACAAAATAGTATTAAATTAATGTGGTAGTTAGTGTCCTTAGGAAGATCTTCCAGTCGCACTTTGTAAGTTAAGATGTTCGAAACTGTTTGTTTTCATAAGTTACTAACTTTTTAATGTGGTTGGCGAAAGTGTAATTTATACCTTTTTATTGTAAAAACAGCTTACGACACGTACATTCCATAAATGGGTAGAAATTTAAATTTACATGGCAACCTTTAACGAACTTATGTTCTTCGATTGTTTTGTCTTCACTTCAAGTAAATTTAAATATCTACATACTTGATTATAAATTAACTTCTTACATTTCTGTACAGAGTTCTATCATATACATATTCACGAAATAATAACGGGAAAGCAAAGAAAATGTTGGTCTATTGTTAAAAATCACTTATAAATTAAATTAATGCAATTTAGATGGTAGATTGGTAGATGCGCTACTTCCCGGAGATAGATTTTGGTAATGAGATAAAATTCATCAAAAATTTAAAAAAAAATGAGACATGATAATGTTGCTATTTGAAAAGCTGCACACTCTTTTATTTTTCAGATATAAATGTTACCAAACATTGTAGCAATACTGAAACCTTGATTAATGTTCCTCTTCTTATTTTAAGAAAGATTAAATATTTACAATATACAGAATACATAGCAATAAATGAATATTGAACGCACGTAACAAGTTTGTACAAGTTTTTGACGATATAGTATTTTATAATAGTTACAGATTACACAGTTATTATAATATTTTGTTTCCTAACATTCAGAGTAATATTTACTAACGGAATAATAATATAAAGTGTATATATATACATATATCTATTTAATATTGAAAAGTAGGTTTAAAGGCAGAGTGGTAAATGTTGTTAGTTTAAATATGACATGAACAATATCTGTATCTCACAGGTTAACAATAGTCGGGCACGTTTTGTAATTTTTATTGTATAATAATTATTGAAAAAGTCCATCGAGGCTGTATGAGGTAATTCTTTATAATCGAACCTCTTGTGCGAATATATTTGTGCGCGTCGAAATTAAACTCAAAATAACTGAAATCAGATATTTAATTAAAAACGACAAAATGTATTGGTATTGCCTTTGATAAAAGACATAATATTATAGGATGTTCCAGAAATAGTGGGCAAATCTGAACGAGGCCGACGGTATTCATAAACGGTAACGGAACAACCTTTCGTTGACATCTCGTTTGACCAAAAGGCTGGTGCCTTACCCCGGTCAGTGAATCGGCCCGGTCATTCAAAGAGGTATCGTAATGTAGCATTTTCGGCACGCTCTTTGCAGGCAGTTATTTGGATCAGGTTTTTTTAATGACATAATAGTTTATTTAATTGTGTACCTTGCAGTTTAGGGTCATTAAAAAAAACTAGGATTTTTGAAATTATCTATAAAATACTTACAAACATTATTTTCAACCAGCCCATGTATGCGATACATATTTAATTCAGGTAACAGTGTTGCTGTATGCCTCTGAGGTACAGGTGTTACATTGTCATATATAAGTGCAGTTATTCAAATTTTAACATTTGCCAGTTTTTGCCACGTCCCTGCAGAGTTCACACGCCGTTAGCACAAATATAATAATCTTTTTATATTAAAATATTAATTATACATTTAAATTTTTACGTAGGTGTTTGTTTTTCGTACCTACTGTGCATAATAACGTTAAGGAATCACTAGCACGAATATTCCATGAGTTGAAATAGATGGTAGATTCTTTTTATAACATAAATTGTGACCACAGTTTTATATTTAGAGTGCCTCTTGCCTATACAAGACTTATTATAAAGGCTGCAAATCACGGAATATACATAGTATATGTAGCAGATAGTGAAAAACTAATTTTATGGTGAAAATTGTAAGTTGCGTTATGATATGTGACTTGTCGATATTCTCATGACCAGTAGTTTGATTTGCAAGCAGCAGAGGCGGTAGGACCCAACCGGATAACCAGCATAATGGACAGAGCGATGATAGCACCTCCGTAGTTAGCGCATTCCAATCTTGTGATGTCATAGCGCGGTTCACAACCAGTGCAAAAGTTATTTTCATGACCAATTTAACAATAGATTTATTTTGTATAGTGTAGGTAGACAAGTTAAGTTACGTCCGACGCGATCGCTGTAGGCCGCAGAATCGCGAACTGGTTATGTTGTAAACTAACTTACCATTTTATTAAGTGGCATACCTAAATATAGAACTTATATTGCAATTTTTCTAAGTTCCTGTAGGTGTATTAATTATTGTATATTGGTACAATTTGTTTTAATATTATAATGTGTTTTATTATAAATTATTTAGGTGTAATGATCCGTGAATAATGTATTATATTGGCATAGTTATTAAGAGTGACTGTTGTAGAAATTCCGAATGTCGAAGCCCTTATATTATGCTAGTATAATCATGTGTTCACTACAAGTTCAAATAATGTAGGTCCACTTTATTTATAGAGCTTGATAATCGTTGTTTCTATTACAACAAGATATCAATGATTATGTTTTTCTTAAGCTGTTTTATTTAACATTCATTGTTGACATTTTAGATTAGTGAAAAAAATCTGTTTTGCCTTCACAATTATTATTAATATATCATAATGTAACAAAGAGCAGTACAGTTTTGTTGAATATGTTTCAATTTTACAGTCTAACGATAGAGATCGAGGATCAAACGGTGTTACTATTTGTCAATTGAGTGAAAACCTTACAAACAGACCCATCGCTGTTAATCATTGTAACTTTCGTAACAAATATAAGCATATCATAGCTGTAAAAATACAATTTTGACAAATAAAAGCTCTACAATCATTACAGAATTACTTTTTTATTGTTACTCATTCCCGCATCTAACGTTATCATGTACATCATTTTAAAGTTGTGTTTCTATCAAAGCGACGGTTATAAATTAAATGAGTTTTAACTCTTGATTCGTTTATGTTCGCTTTGGTTAAAACAATAACTCAACGCAAAAGTTCTACAAATACTAATAATGTAATGTTGAATACTCTTCAGATGTGTCTGGACATGTCGTGCGGGTCCCCGAGCATCCCGATCCCGATCCCGGCGCGCAGTCCCACAGGCGCCCTGCCGCTGTGGTCGCCGCTGCTGGCGCTGCAAGCGTGCCGCCTGCGCCGCTACCTCAGCGACGACTGCATGGCGTACCCCGGCCGCCACCTGCTCACGGAGCGGCGGCGCTGCGGCGTGTGCCTCGCCTCCTTCCCCTCCGCGTGGCTGCTGGAGCGGCACGCCGCGCTGCAGCACGCCTCGCAAGCCAACTGCGACGACAAACCCTTCGTGTGCGAGCAGTGCGGCCAGTCCTACCGCTACCGCTCCGCCTACGTGAAGCACCGCGAGCAGAACCACCGCGCGCGCCTCCCCGCCGACAAACTGTTCACGTGCGACGTCTGCGGCATGCAGTTCCGCTACCTCAAGTCCTTCAAAAAGCACCGGCTCAACCACACGCTGGAGCGGCTGCACACGAAGAACACCGACCCGCCCGAGGGCATCGACCAGGTCTCGAGCACCAACGAGGCCCTCATCGGCCGGTGCGGCGAAATGGACCTGTCCATGAAGAAGAACAGAACTGACGGAACAGGAACTCCGCCGAGGGACGCGGAACAGGACAGCACGGTCGACTCGAACGGCCCGACCGACTCTATAGTGACCGTCGACGACTCGGTCGAGTGCCGGACTTCGGGCGCCGAAAGCGAGAGCAAACGGGACGACGAGCCGCCCGGGGAGAGGAGACGCGTGCCGGTCTCGTTCGCAAGCATCAGCTCGATGGCTGACAGCTCCGAAAACGAGTCGCGCGCGGACAGCAAGCTCGAGAGCTCTAGCTCCAACTCCGGCATTCTGAGCTTCATGCAGAGCGACGAGCGGCAGAGGGACAGGGAGAGGAGATTCGCGTGCCCGTTCTGCGGGAAGTGCGTGCGCTCGAAGGAGAACTTGAAGCTGCACGTGCGGAAGCACACCGGCGAGCGGCCGTTCGTGTGCCTGTTCTGCGGGCGCGCGTTCGGCGGCAAGAGCGACCTGACGCGCCACCTGCGTATCCACACGGGCGAGCGGCCCTACCACTGCGAGGCGTGCGGTAAGTGCTTCGCTCGCGCCGACTACCTCTCCAAGCACCTCACGACGCACGTGCACAACGCGCGCTGATTGCAGCGAGCGCCGTCCGAGTTCCCATCTCTCCGTACCTCTGTAGCGCAACACCGTAACGTATAACAGAAAATCGGAATATTTTTTAAAAACGTTTTTAAAACTTTACAAACTTAACGTAAGCAGGTTTATTTAGAGGTTTACAGTTTACACGCAGGTTTCTTTTTGGAGTGGTTATGTATATTTACTAAATAATTTTCTATATTGATTCTTAACCGTTAAATAATACAAATGAATATAATATTTGCTGCAAAGTGATAAGGTACAAGATAAGTAATGTTTTAAATGTCACACTACGATTAAATTAATTAGTTACAATAAACTTTAGTAGTTTCGCTAGAGACGTTCGCGTCGGTTGTCAGGTTTTTTAAAATTGGTTAAGGATTTTTTGAAACTACTGATATAAATTTAAATGGCTCGTCTCTCATCAAATGTGTTGACTTCATCAGCCTTTAGAGGCGTTGAGATTGCGTTTCAATAAAGATCATTTCAATCTTAGATGAGGGGCGAAAGTAAATTTTATTTTTCGTTTCAAAAACGTAGGTACTTTTTATATGGGCATTGATAAAATATTTAGGTTTGCATTGTCGTGGTGCATAGTTATTTATTTTGCCATAATTATGTTTTGTCTATAAGAATAAAATTATAAACTCATTCCAATGAAAGGAACTAGGAAAACGGTAGTCGTGACGGTAAGTAAGTAGGCGAATGCAAAACTGTGATTTGTACGATTTAAGACCAGTCATACAAGTTTTAGAACATCGAAGATTAAATGTTTTATGTAATTTAAATTAATGTTATTTAACAATTAGATATATACACGTATAACTAAATATAGCTGTAAGAAATCTCTCTGTGCCAAAATATGTACCTCATATAAATAAACATAGATACAAGAAGACCATAGATAAATTATTTTATCGATGATTGTTTGTACACATCTTGTTTAACCTATGGACATATGAAGGTCGGGCTCAATAACCGAATATCTTTTTTATAAACTATAAACAACAGTTTCTTTGTTATAAACTGCCGCACCCGGATTCGCGCCCAACTAAGGTGGTAACAAGCTCAACTTTACCAGTCACGCGACTCCTGCAGGTCATCGACCGTGTTACAGCTCGATGATCAAGGGGTCACTGCACCGTACGCCCACATTTTGTGTGACCCGGCCAGACATTGATCATTCACCCGTCCCAAGATATTATTTTAATCTACACGTACATACATACTTTGACCTTTCTTTTTTCATGTTTTTTGTTCGGATGCTGATTCTGAACGTCCACATTAAGTATGGCCATTATTTTTGGAAAATCTTGTATAGAAGCACGGAATTTGTTGATCAATGTTCAGAGCAGTTGCAACCGCTTGTTGAAAATACGAGTATATCTGTTGTCTGTACCTTTTTAAATTCGTTTTTGTTATTGAGCCTGACAAAGCAATGTTCTATTCAAGTTTTAGACACAGTGAGCTTTTTAACATACTTCATAGATTTGTAACTTAGTACCCTCCAGACAGTTTTGACTATATATTATATTGAGGTTTATACGAAAATACTCGTCTAAAAACAAAGTTAGTTAGTACCCAAATAGAAATACAGACGCCATTTTACCATTTTAAGAATAATATTAACTGCCGACATTGTGATAATTAATTTTATACAAATCTGGACTATACTGTACAATATTTCAGAATAGTTGAAGGTAATTATGTTATTGAAACATAAATTTAAAACATTTATAGTTGTTATACAGCAAAGGCCTAATTACATTATACATATTTTACATTTAATTCCGAAGAATTGCTCAAGAAATAGTTTCCGTTTTTGTTACAAAGAGCCTACACATAATACATACAATATTCTTATATATTTACGGACTAACATACTGTCAATTATATAGCTATAGGATAAGTGAATTTTGGTACTATAAGTATATTTTAAAACTTGATTTCTAGGTGGGTACAAATGTTTAAAAATGTTTTTCATTTTGATGATTCAACATGAAATATATTTTGAAAGTAAGCGATTTGGTTTCGGGACGAGTATTTTCGTGTACTATTTATTGCTACAAAGAGATGATATTTTTATGCCATTTTAAAGAAATAGTCAATGCAACGAAGAAATCAGGTACAGGAAATGTTAACGAATATTTTTATTGTAGTCTAATGATTTAATTAGTACTATTTTAGACCGGTTTTAAACTGAGAATTTTAACTTTAATGTGTCATTTATTTTTTATTGTTAAATAGGTAATTTACTATCAGAAAGATCAGTCAGTGAGAGTTGTTGATCTTTGAATTGGACCTTTTGTGAGCTCTTGATTGGGCTTAAATTGTGTCGAAATTGACAACTCCAAAAGCGTTATCTAATAGACGGCGAGGCAAAGGCGTAGTGACTCGTTTTCTAACGACATTACGTTTCTGAGGAAAACGTTTCGGCATGCCTTCGCTCCGCAGTGTGTCGAGAAAAGCCGTAACTGGTATATTTTAAAATTAAAAAACATTATCCAAGATTTGACCCCATTTGAACCGTAAAGACGAAATACTGTGGCACTTATTTCCCTGATCGTACATGTTACATTTTAAAACTAATATGTATAATTCAAATATAAACAATGACGTCGCCAGAGGGATATAAATTAGGTAGATAGTCGAAACTTTTAGTATAAACGAGAAGCAATACTCTGAATTTTTATTTTTACTACTGAAATACTCTTTATATTTCAACCAGTGCAAATACTTAAGCTGGATGTGAAATCAATTTTATTCAATGTAATGTTTAACTCTTGTAAAGTTTTATATGGGCGTCTATAAAAAGTTTGTCCGTTTTAGTATTTGCTCTGAACAATTTTATATAAATACTTACTATCGAAGTTAAAAATGTAAGAACACATGCACTTTGTGTATAATGTAGATATTTTGCCATTACGTCAAATTTATAATATAAAATATTATTCAAAATTGATGTTGACTGTTTTTATAATTATATCCGGTAGTTACTTGATGTTGTGGTGTATTTTAGTGTCTTATAGAATTAATGTCCTAAACCACTCAAAGTGTCTGAAAGTTCAAAAATTGGATACCAAAACTTTGCGGCCAGTTGAAAAATGATATCCAAAATGATTTCAGCAGCTTTGAGTGGTTCATTATTTTGAATTCTCGTAGTATAAAAATTGGTGTGGTATTCTTTAATCTGTTCGTGTAACATACATTTTAAACTCTAATATTGTAAGTAATTTAATTTTTAATCAGATTTTAAAATTTAAAGAGCACAGCGTACGTTGTGCAAAATTATGCGTGTGCTAACCAGGTCAAATGTGATACATTAGTTGTTAAGTAATTTCGGTTTATTATTTTTTAAATAATTATAATTTGTGAACATTGTTAATACCGTTTGGATATTATCGGATAAAGTGACAAACATAATAATTTTATCTGTATGTGGTATGTGACTTTTTAATGATTCTCTTAAGATGTTTTTTTAATCGTTGACTGTGAACTAACGGGCATTATTTTACACCTTAAACTTTGTGTTCTGAGAACATTCACATAAGAGGTGACTTTAGTCTGCTGATTAGGATTGCCGTTTACCCACTGTTACAACGACGCACAATTTTAACATTTTACGAAGTGTTTTAAATATTATGTCCGTCCATTTAATAGTGTGTGTCTGATTTCACAATGGTTTTACTGACTGATGTCCGGCATTGAATCGGTAACTTAGATGAAAAACTCATTTATTACTTACTTCTGTTTAAAGTTTAAAAGAAATTGTTTTATCACCAAGGAAGATTTGTTAGATCACCATTGAATATGAAAGAAATTCAGCAATCTGCGGATATTTTTCGGCATTTGTTAGGTCAACACTAGCTGGTCTGGTACTCGTCGTAAACTTTTATTGATACAATTTATGTAATTAAAGTAAGTTTCGCTGACCTATGCAAGGTCGCTTAGCAATTTGCTTTTGTTTGTTTCTTATCATCGAATTGTTGGATGCCAGTGCGGATGCTTAATCGTCAGTAGCGATGTAGAATACCTTGTCGACACTAAACTCATAGTGGACGGTAGAGTGCACAGCGAAAAATATGGCATACCGCAATTAGAAAGAGAAAGAAAGCTACGATCGCCTGCTCTGTTTTCTTATCGCGCCATCTCTGTTTTGGAAATAAACAACAAAATCAATGCCGTAAAAAATAGCCGCTCCACGAAAGTTGTTACGGCGAAACTGGCAATTTTTTACTGTACCTATGTGCCATATTATTTGCTGGGTAATTTAACTACCACATTGCCATCTCAGTTAAAGTTTTCAGTACTGGTATAGTGCATTGTAAGATTTTAAAGCAATGGGAGTTCATGTCTTACTGTCGGTTAATCAGATATAGTGAATCTGGGTAAATGTGGTTATGGTGTGACGTTGAAGGAATGTGATATTATTTTAAGTCGTGGCATCGAAAAGTACGCACGAAGTCTCCACAAAATAGGCAACAATGATCGACTTAGATAGACTGATTTTCGGGTAGAGGCAAAGTACGCCAGAAGTTTGCAGTCAATATTATAAATGAGTATCCGTTCGTTTAAATAACTATATTAAAAGCCAAAACAGTCTCAATAGTTCTACTTCATAAAACAGTAAGAGAGTTTATTTAACTTTTAAACATAATTGTACAGAATCTTTATATATCGACCGTAAATTATTTTTCAGATGTATTGTTTTTATACATCTCCATATACAAAAATGAATAGAGGTAAGTGTAGACGTAGATGGGTCTATTAACTGTGTGGTGCTACAATGTGTAAAGATATGTGATAGAAACTATTCTCCAGAGACATTTTATTTATTGATGCTTCCATAGATAATAAATATAGTCACATTACACTATGATGTACCGACGACAGCAATATTTGGTTTAGGTAATTTTACATAAGATTTTATTTTGCCCAGTATTTATGGTATGGTCGAATGTGTCTGTAGAAACCAAAGTATCCAATAATGTAAGGAATTTTACTTGTAAGACTTTGGTGGTATAACCATTCCGCGGTTTTTGTATTGTTTGTTTCAATACTTATTTATTTCTACGAGATTTAAGTCGACCAAATACCATCGAGTGGTGGTGTGATTATAAATTAGATTTTTTTAATTATTTTCGATTGAAATTTCGTCTAAGTCTTATTGCCATGAGTATAAAGGCGAAATCGTTGTATGTAACAATGCAGCCAGCGCTAGTTAGAGAAATTCTTTAGTTTCTAACCGATCCATTAATACGGTTATACCATGTTTGTCATTATTGATTTATGGCCTTATTAACTTAAAAGATTTTATACATTGTGTATAAAAAATACGAATCATTTTAGGCAATTGGAGGATGCCTATATTGTACTTCAAACATAACATTAATTTTATTTCCACCAAATTGTAAAATTGTAAATTATTCCGAGAAGTAGCGTTTATTCTCGATGTGTAAATAATATTAATGTACGTTGGTATATGCGTATTCGTTGATTTTAATTTAACATAATGTTTCGGGTCAGTCTTTCAAACACTAGTTGATAGTACATACTGTTACATAATATATTTTTTTTACATGTATATTTCAGATAACTATTATTGTTAAACAGATAGACCTGTTTTATATTTAACATTATTAACTATTACTTGTTTTTTGAAGTTTTATTTTGTTTGTAATATTTATATGATTCGTCTACGAAACAGTCCATTTAATTTAATTAATGTCTTGTCCATTGTCCAAACTAACTTAGGTATAGTTCCATATTTTGGATGTGTATTATACCACGATCTAAATTTTAAAATGCTAATGTGTATATTATTTCATTGAATATCGATGTGCAAAATTATAGTAAACGTCTTGGATCTCTAAAAATAAGAAAAAAAAAGACAAAAATACTTTATGAAATTTCTAAATGTGCAATAAATATGTGTGTTGTAGTGTTACCATTAGGCGTAAAAATTTAGCTTTGGAAATATGGTTACTGCTAATATAGACGAACAATAAATAATTTATTGTTTATTAAATGTGTTGTTAGGATTACAATGATCTCATGATATGAGCAGTCACTATGTTTTCAATGCCATATTAAATATTTGGCACTTTAAAAAAAGGCACATTTCCCTATCATAATTGAAAATGGTTTGAAACGTGTTGAAAACGGATTTGTTGGTAAATTAATTTCGTAATGAAATATATTTGTTTCATTAAAATATCGATGATCTTTTATTCCTACGGATTATCTTTTTCCTTCTAGAAATCCTTTAAAGTAAATCCTTCAGAGTCGTCGAAATAGACATCGAGAATCGAACAATAATACATTTGTTAAACAACTTTTGATAGTTTACGATAGAAACACGTGTACAATATGTCACATAATTCTGGCAGGTCAATGCCCGCGCCACAGGTCACTGACCGCGGCATGCATCTTTGCGATGGCGCGGCGGCGGCGGGTCAATGCACCGCACGGTTGCATCTGAATACGCTGAAAGGAATCACAGCACAGGCAGGATCCCATATCGAAGGAGTGCGTAGGTAGGTTAAGAAATTACTTCTGAATTTTTACTGCCAGATTTTACTTAAAATTGAGTTTTTAAAATGTCTTTGAATCCGAGCTGTAAGTAGAGGGATATTCTTTTTAGACACGTCTGAAGAATATCAAGTTATTTTCAAACGGTATAGTCAGTTTTTTTTGAAAAATTTTCATTTTTCTACACCACTCTTTATGAAAATAACTGACCTGTAAGAAACCTCCAAGATTAGAAAACATATACCCAGTACAGTACTGAATGCATATTTCTAGAAAAAAAGGAACGTAATCTATAAATGTGCGAAAGTTTGTGAGTCAGTATGTACGTGGTAAGTAACTACTTCACGCTTAAAGAGGTCAACGGATATGTGTTAAATTTGGACTAAAGATAGCCTATATCTAGGACGTAATCTTCTGCACTACTGGTCCAATTTTGGAAAGGCTGTTAGAAAGCTAGGAGTGTCACCCTGTGCTTTATAATCTGCACGCTGCTGCAATCTCATTCGTTTATACCTACAATACTTGGACTTTTGGAGAGTGTTATTACAATGTTCTTTGTGTAAAAGTGTATCTATTCCGCAGGTAGCATAGTTTTAGTTTGTATAGAGGTAGTGCATCTTGACAAAACTTTAGTCTTACCTACACGAACTGATATGCAAATAGAGATTAGGGTTTGCAACTGTTTTCAAGATAAACTTTTATTTGGTCTAGACGCTTGAATAGCACGTGTTATTAGGAAATTTCACTAAAAATAAAACAAAAATGGACACAGTTTGAATTAAACCTACCTAACTGATGAATGGAAGGTTTACCACATGTCGTGTTCAGACTCAATAGAACGTACAATTTTATTAGGCTTTAAGTTTAATCAGCCGATAGCCAACTACTGAATTATACCTCTCCATTAGAACGCTACAATGAATAGTTGTCTTGCTAGCCGTTTGCATCCAACCGTTTCCCATGACTCTCGTCATCTTTTATAGTGGGCCATAATCTTCCTTTACGTTAATGTTTCTTGATAACCTCAACCCTAACGTTGATAACCCCGTCTGGCAGTATTGTGAGTTATCTAGCTTTATGTACTTATATCTATGTAGAATGGAGATTAAATTTGGTCGGCCGATTAGGTGCAGCTTTTTTGTTTTCCAAAAAGCGACGACCGACTAGCGAGTGAAGTGAGAAATGAAACTATAAACCCATATTACTTATATAGTTGACGGGTAATAATCATTGGTGGTACCTAAGTATATATTATTTCACTTTATATATAACTACCTCGATAATGTAACATCACCTTCGACCACACTGGTGACTTGCGGATAAAAGTGATTACCATGTAAGTTCTAAAAAAAACTCAATGCTCTTTGTTTGGTCAGAAAATATTTTCAAATTTTCCTTCGTCAGACAACGGCTGATTTATGACTCATAAAATATTTGATCAGGAGACTTTATCGTTAACTGTATCTAAGGATACGACTTCATTGAGTACTGCGTTGATATGTGCGAGATGCAACCGCACTATGGTATTCGTCTGTGGACCACGATACGCGAGAGCCTTGCACCGTGCATTGCATATGTACGAAAAAAATAATCATGACATTTGTGCCTTTAGTTTGAAATAACTAACTAACTAACTAACTGAGATGGCGCAACGACCCAAAGTGAGTCTTGGCCTCTGATAACAAAAGACGCCACTTCGGTCTGTCCTGCGCCACCTCCTGCCAGTCCTCCACCTGGAGCTCGCGCAAATCCTTCGTGACTTAGTTTGAAATAGCAACAATATTTCCTAAAGCGCCAAACAATATGGAAATAGGTTCAAATCGTTCGAACGATCGTAGAGCAGCTACGAAAAGTTCAATAGATTTCATAGAGATTTTTGTAGCAGTTTTCGTAGACGCTTACTCAGGTAAATTGGGTTACTAAAATAAAGTCAAAACTAAGTACATATCTACAACAGTGATCTTATCGTAAGCAATCTCTCAAACAACATTAACTTATTATGCTTCTGAATTGTACATTTCTTACTATGTACCTGCTTATATCAAATTGGTTTCAGATTGCTCTCATCTGTTTTATTATTCTGCCAATTTGTTTACGTTCAACTTTATTAAGTGACAGTTTTTTATTAGCCAACAAGATAATACCATCTAGCTGGGTAAATAAAAGTGGAATTTTACCAACATTTTTTTTCACCTTCACTCATAAATTGTTTTTGATGTGTACCTACTCTTAGATTTGTATAAGAATTTATGTAAAAGAAAGTCGTGTTAGTTACAATTTATAACTCAAGAACGGCTGAACCGATTTAGCTTATGACCAGGAAACGGACATAGGATACTTTTTAAAAAGAAAAGGAAAAGGTTCCTACGGGATAACGGGAAAATGCGGGTGAACCCGCGGGGCGCAGCTAGTTAAGCATATAACTTCAACTATTAATTTGAATGGCTTCTGCGGCGTAATCACAATTTTGCCAATTTTGCGTGGATAGAGCAAAAACAAGCGATGGTGATTGTTCGGTGGAGATAAAATACGGTCGGTGTAACCAACAATTTTGTGCCTGAATATATTTATCTGAAACAAACAACACACACAAGACATACACAAGACGGCACATACATTAAGTATATAAGGTTTCGAAATTAAACTAAGATCATCACTGTCAGTCTGTTCATCTGTGTGTCAAAGTCAAAAGTACCAGTTTTATCGATAGATTTATATAGTTTATATATATATCTCCATCTATATATGGCATGATCCTAGCATTGAGTTACGATCCCAGTATTAACAATCGGATCATATGCACAGTAGCAGGAGCATGAACTTGTCTCCATTGTGTGGTTAAGACACAATGTAGTGTAGGTCAATGTAGAATGAATGAGTGAGCGCTAACGACGACTACGCGACAATTCGTTGCGCACGTTCTTTAGAACATATAATAGTCTATTGTAGATAGATAAGGCTTTATTGTTTAACAACAACAACAGAAAAATAGAACAACAAAAGGAAATATCTAAGTGTTACAATAGACTGTCTAATCCCGAGCGATTGGTGCTTCATTAGCGATGTGTGATCATGAATAATTTTAACATCGAAACATTTTCTAATTACTAACTGATAACTGATAATCGATAATGAAATGAGTAACTTACTAATTATTTTTTTTATAAATTTATGTATTAACATAATAAGAAGGATGTTTTTCTTGTAGGTAGTGTACCTACACAAAATCGTAAAATAAATTGTATTCTACTTAAAACCAATAATAAATTAAATTAGAACATTGAGTTTTGTAAATAATTTATATTTTTAGCTTACAAAATAAGACAAAAAAAATCGCGTATCTAAACTTATTTATTACGTCGTTTAAAAAGAAAGTGTTTATTTCGTAGTCTCGTAGCACTCATTATCGTAGCCTGTATGAAATAACTATACCAAATAATGTTCTCATGCTTAGAGTCATCGCAATTAGTAACTAAATAGTATCCTTTTCCTAATTCCAACAAAAAGAGATAAAGCCACCTTACGTAACCCTGAGACATTTATGGGCTCCTACATACTTAAATGGAACGGCCTACCTGAATATTGAACTAACAACCCTGAAAGCACAGCCTTCGACAAAACCTCTCTATTATTTATTCATTAGGTTCAATCAAGAAAGTTCCCACTGAATGCCCCAATTTCGTCGAAAATTCACGAAAGAGCCGAGCCACAACCGCGAATCTGCAATTATTTAATCGTTTTCGAGGTGTTGCGCCACGGAAACTGTGGATTCATAACTGTATCAGGGAAGCCCAGCGTTCAATTCAAACATTTCATTTCACATCGCTGCTTTTCCAATAAAGTCTCACTTTTTCCGATTTTAGGCGCGAAATGGACAGTGAAAACAGCGATCATGTCGTTTGATGTCTAAGGTCGAGGTATGAGGTCATCGTATGGGGTGCCCCGGGCACGATACCGGTTAGGAAGAGTGATCATCCACGGCGAATGATCTCAGTTAATGTATTTCTCCCGCCGAATAGGGAAAAATAAGTAATGGTTTCCACCTATTGGTTTTCTGTGGAACACTGAAAACGTATACCCATACATTGTGTTAGTAGAGGAAATAAAAAAGCGTCCAATGTAGGTAACTTTAAAATCCCTACAAGTGTTGCATGTAATCATGAAACACACCTGTCAAAGATGACTTTTTATTAAAAGACTAGCTGTTCCTGAGGGTTTCACTGCTATACTATGTCCTTTTCCTGGGTTCGAACTATCTCCACATTACTTTTCATCACGATCGGTTCAGCGGTTCAATCGTGAAAAGGTACAACAAAAGTTACTTTCGCTCTAAGTCAGGTTACAAATTACCTAAAAAGCGTTCGTTCAGCTTAAATGGTGTCATTTGTTTTGTCAAAATAATCTGGCCTTTAGTTTCCCTACACACGAAACCAGGGTAACCGTTTCTCCGACCTTGCAACCCCCAAGGCGCCGGCTGCCGATACCGCTCAGTCTGGTCCGAGTCGCCGTAGAGAGCACATCGTGCGCTAGGTCCTCCTCAAATTACTCTACCACACACTATAGTGCGAGTGAGTGTGCGTGAACCGTACGAACTTAGTGACTACTTCACCCCCCCTTATCCCCCCTCGCGTGGACGGTCCACTCAAGGTCATCGCTCAGCAATTTGACACCTGTTGTGTTTGTATACTATATGTACGTATGTAATCTTATACTTACCTATTCTTATTATCGTAAGTAGTATTTGTAAGTTATAATAGTAATTAAGTGTAGACGTTATATAATACACCTATAACTTTATTTTTTTACTAAACGCATGATATTTTTCATAGATTTTTATGTGTTCGCGTTGAATTAGACTACGTGGTTTATAAAGAGTTTAAACTTTACGTAAGCAGGTAGTACTTTTTTTACTGAAATAATGATTAAGTTTTTGTAATGTATTTATTTATTTCGGGGAAAAATAAAAATGTATCGTAGGTTCTTACAATATCATATTAAGTGCATATTTTACAGGCTCGTTCTACAATCACATCACGAGTACCTAATACCTATGCCAACGGTGCCGATTTTTGTTTTGTTCCAACCTAAAATAAATGATTTACAAGTCAGTAATAATTGCTTGAAATTGGCGACATAAACTTTATTACTGACATGCATTCTTTAAAACCAAATTTGATGGATCCAGGATCGATGCAGATCAAGACTTTTAGATTGGAGAAATTTGGGCCCATCCGTGCCAAAATTGGTCAACCCATTGCTGTCGCAAAAAATTTGATTAGATGAGAAAAGCCTAAGACCGGGCTCAGTGGCGTATCATGGGAGAGGTACATGTCCAGCAGTGGACAGGCGGATGATGATGATTATGATGAATGTCCAGTTTAATTCACATCAATGAAGGTCCAAAAAACCAAAAGTAGGTCTATAATATGGTTGCAATAAAAAATCGTTTAAGTTTTGTTATTTTTGTCCAGTACTTTAATATAAAGTTAGATGACCCAGTTATCAAACTTCGTTGCATAATTGAGTCTTTATTAAAGGTCATAGGGCTGTCTGTGATCAATACGGAACCAATATGGACGAAGTTAATCAAAATATTGACAAAAGCATCGACGGCAGGAATTAAATATGTCACAGCTAAACAGTCATAACTTTATTACTTTAATACGCAATTACGAGTGTAGTAGGTACGCTTTATACAAGTAGGTTTACTTGCAAGTACGGAAGTACATATATTATGTGTATACATAAACCATTATTTCTTATGATCATTGTTAAAATGTATATAACTAGTGGCTTCGCACGGGTAATTAACATAAATTTCAAATTCAAAAATTATAATACACACCTCATAAACCCTTAATCCCGTACGGCCCGTGCCCCAGTGACACCTACATTGCATAAGGTGCTGCCTAGCTAGCAGAGCAGGGTGAGCGGCACCCACGCAACTTTTTTCTAATATCGTGATATCTTTCGTATGTCCAAATTGAATAATTCAAAAAGTTATGTAAAGGTATTGAAGCAGTATTGAATATAAAATAAATTAATTTGATGAGGATTAATACCAAGATACAAATAAATATCCTTATCTAGCGGCGGCATTTCAATTAAATTTTTAAAATAAAAGAACATTATTCGATGAAAACAAACAAATCTTTCCTTTTTATAATATTAGTATAGATAACTAGGTATAATGGAGTGAGCTATGTGAGAGCAAAAAATAATGGTAATAGTGACTAGTGATTCTAAATAACTTCTAATAAATAATCATTTTATTATTACTAATACATATATCAATTCATTAGTAACGCAATATTTGCAGGGTAGGTACATGATTCATTAGTACGTTACTAGTTAGTTAGATAAAGTCAGTACGTGCGTTGCTAATGAACTAATGCACATACATATATTTTTTATTTTAATTTAGTAAATACGGATAATTTTTTTTTTTGCAATCTTTTTTGTTTATTCCTACAAGTTATCTTTATCACAATACGTTTGCATAGTATGTTGTAGAACTTATATTAAGTAGTTAATTTAAAACGCCGTGTGTTTTTGTGACTACTCTCAAAGTCCATTTATTATAAACTCTGTATTATTTTTCCTAGATACAGATAATCTTAATATCAATTTGTGAGTTTCATACAGTACAAAATGATTGACCGTTACCACCACCACCATAGATGAGGTAAATGTGGTTGGTTTGGTATGCATCATTTGTTTTTCATTCGAAGCTGCCCATATTGTGGCAACATTATCGACGTTTGAGCTATTAAAAAATCCAAAACAAGACGTACTTAAGTGTGTACAAAACAAACATCCAGGCAAACACTTAGGTAGTACACATTTCGTAACGTTTGAGGAAAATCGACACTTATTTTTACTCGTACATACGAGTATCACCTTTCTCACAAACTAAAGCGGTTCAGTTGCAAACTATACCGCACTAGGTGGAGCATCAGATTTGTCATCCCGATCCAGGTTGATGAACGCAATGTAGGTCATTGCAAATGTGACGTAGGTACCTATTGGAGTACCAAAGGCGACGTAAGCACTCCGGATGGTCAGTGAATTACAAGTGACAAAGTAACAGGGTACTGTATGGTACCGGACTGAGGCATCCGGTGTGCCTATATCGTACAATGTAATACGCTGTCTTTATCCTGCTGCTGTAGGTATGATATTGATTCTTTACAGTTTCGATTCTTGACTTAGTTGTCTGTTTTATCTATATACTAATAAAGAGGAAAGATTTGATTGTTTGTTTGTTTGTTTGCATCGAATAGGCTCCGAACCTACTGAACCGATTTGAAAAATTCTTTCACCGTTGGAAAGCTACACTATCTGTGACGGACTATATTACATTTCCAAAAAAATTAGCAATTCATAATAAAATTGCTATTTTGTAACACAGGGTGTGAAATCGAAAACCTATTTTTTCGTGCGCTGCAAAAACTATTGACAATTTGCGAAGCCGGGGCGGTCCGCTAGTTAACTATAAGATATAGGCTTGCGTTTGACATGTTCAAAGATGGAAACACTTAAATCTTCGGCTTTCTGTGAACAAGCATCGGTAAGTCTTTAGCATTGATTTTTTAATTTAAAAGGTGGGTACTGGAAAATAATCTACCACCGTCATAACATGGTTTCACCACGATGTTTATTTGCATGAAAGGTTCAAGCTCGTTGTAGAATCACGTCGTCTGGACTGGCTGTCAATGATCGCTGCAGGAGCACTATCAAGTATGTATTGGTAATCTTTAGCATTCTTTTTTTTAATTCAAAAGGGTGGTCTGACGATGTAAGAAAGTAATCTACCTACATAAAGAACTACGTAACATGGTTTCATTGCGATGTTTTCTTTCCCCAAACACTTAACTCGTTGTAGAATCCGAGCTTGGGCCTTTTTCCCGACGTCTGGTTACACTGCCACTTAGCCATCATTCAGATAGCTACACATCTAATCAACGACATTGGACTTGTATAATTAGCAGCGCTTGTGACCTATTTAATTTCGCCTAGTCACTCATTCACTCATTAATATTGCTCATCGTCGAGAATATAGACTATTTTTTGCTTCCCTTTTTAGTTGCGGTTTTACTCCTTCACCATTGTCGGCTAAATAAACAATTATTTAGAAAATGATAGATTGGCGGCTTTGGCCGTATGCCAGATGAAGATGAAAACCGCCGTAAAGGTAAATCCACATTGAGTAAGTGACTGGCGTCAGTGCTGAGAGCTGACGCTGGGGACTGACCTCAATTAATACATTTGTAGGTTCATGCTTTCATTTTACTATATAACCCTGATTACTTACCGTGGGGGAGAGGGAGGGAGTGAACGTACTCATGTGGTATTAGACTGACTTCAATAATATGATTGATTCCACTTCTTGACTAGGCAGCGCCTTATCAATAGAAGATACTAAAACATTTGTTTAGCTTCCGACGTTATAATCTTAATAACAATAATACAAACAACTAAACATCTCACTGTCTGGCATGTGCATCAAGTTATCTCTTCTGTGCATCATTAAGTAGTACGACAGTGTCTCGTCATTAATTAAACATCATTTAACAATAAACAATCGTAATACAAATTGCAACGCACAAGTGAGATCTCATTGTCATCATGTCCGAAAACTTTTTATCAGCATTCGATAGCTTCTTGCCTTCGCTACTGACGGCTTGGAACTGGACGTTGATCACGTTACGTTTACGTTGATCAATAATAATCTTTAGATTAAGAAATTGCGCTTTGAAAGTCGTTTCGTGTGTTTCCAAATCTGATTTATTTGCCTTTACACTGCGTTTGTGCTCTCAAAAATATATATGCAATTTAACATGCTTTTGTGAGCAAAAGGCTTTTCTGGAGCGTGTCTTGTCACTGGTACAGATGGTAATATTTCCATCGCTTCTCTAAGTCGACGCACAAATTCAAGGGTTGAATTTTTGTGGTGTATTATGTCTAAAATTTCTTTCGGAAGTCGTAAAGTTGTGAAATGAAATGCTTTTATGAAGCGTGTTTTGTATTTTGTCATTGGCACGGTTCGTAATGCTTCACCGTTTGGACGCACGAATTCACTGTGTGAATTTTCTTGTGTTTTCTGCTCCAAATCCTAGAAATGGCAAACTTGTTTATATGACATTTGAGTCGGACTCAAGCTAGGCTAGCTAGGAGCTAGGTCTTCTCATGGCAGTTCTCAATTACAAAAATACCATAAGTAGCTCTGATGCCCTTCTGTTACAATTTGACTTGTCAACTTAGGTTTTGGAATTGACATTGACAGGACGTCAGTCAAACAGAATCCCATAAGGACTGACACATACAAACGTATCCTAAGTAAACCTGTCTTAACTTTCCCACTGTCTTCAACAAGAAAGTGGACCAAGGACTTAACCCACCTTTTGGCTATCAAAAGCTGATTACAGACACCTACAATTATCGGAATCAGAGGCGTTAATAATGTGAAGCTAACGGTCTCGGGAGACTAGATTACAGGCCGGTACGCTCTAATAAGTAATAAGAAACAAAATAACATCGGAATAGAGTTCGTAAAGGCATAAAACAAATGACATAAGACAAACATTTTCGCTGTATAAACAAACAGAAATACATGTTTCGTAGTGGCAATTGGTATATCCTACATAGATGAGCGCGTTCATCGCTGGCAGCGGAAGCGTTGGGTTCACTCATATAATTCAATTAAACCTCGCGTTGAGCTGAGGGCAGTCACAGCTGCAAATCGAATAGAGATGCGACCACTAGCCAGCTCGATAAAATGGACCAAGTTTACAAACTTTTAAATAATTATAGAGCTTGTTCTCTTTGATATAACGTATAAGTTACTTAAAATTGTAGTTTTGAACTTCACTGCAACATGTGCTCATACGTTGAAATTAAAAAGTTCGGCGCTACGAAATTCATTATTTTTGGTGAACCAAATAAAAGTTTAATGCCAAGAACGTTTTTCTACGAAAACAAAAAAACTAAAAACTATTGAAAAACTTTGTACATGTAGTTTGTGTGATAAACAAAAGTTTAAAGTATTCATAAAGAAGTTGTTTATTATTTTTACTTAAATTGAGGTTTTTCTATGTGTTTGAGAATAACATGTCATCGACACATGGTAGGCCACCAATTTTCTACAATCACCATGTCTAATATATTTTTTCATCAGTAATTTTTGTGACTGTGAGTTTTATATAGGTCAATTAACAGTGAATATTTGGATGTTTATTAATTACTCAATCACGCCAAAACTACTGAACGTGTTTGGATATAATTTGGTACATTATCTACAAAGGTAGGTACTTCAACTACCATGAAAATGAAAAAAAAACCAATCAATGTAAAGAATCTAATAAATTTTAAAGAATAAACGTAGCTTCAAAAACTAAAACTTAACAAAATAGTTTGTACTAGTACCTTTTCACTATGTAATTTTTCTTTAAACACGTCCCATGAAGGACCTCGGTGGAGCACACGGTACACAGAGCTATAGATTTTATTTTTCTATACGTTGAATTACGAAGCAATCCCCTAATGGAATGTTGAGCTACTCTATTTAAAAGAATTCCTCTCAGTTGTAGGTATTGTGTGGGTTCATATAGGTATCTGAAAAACATGGACTTTGATAAATTGATTTTATTAATTTCACACACACACAGACATACACATAGGCAGAACTAGCTTGTCGGGAGAACGATGGCAAATGCAATGCTAGCCAAAACAATTACAGCCTAAAAGCTCATTTTGAATTACGAGTAGAACTAGAAACTTCTATACTAATATTACAGAGAGGTAAAGTTTGTGAGTTTATATTTAAGAAGTAATCTCCAGAACTACTGATCCGATTTTGCAAAGTCTTTCAAAGTTACACTATCCCCGAGCGCTTATATTATATTGAAAACCCTGTGGATATTTCCACGCAGGTGAATCTTTTCACAGCTAGTTCATTACAGTTTACAGTAGTGATTAGTGATGATATAAACTGTATAATATATTTATATTAAAAAAAGAAGGATTTTAAATACCCTCACCAATTGTTCGTCTACATCTTAAATTATGCAGAGTTTTTAATTGGATACTATCAGTTTTAAGTCTGAGTCTTTCAGGAAACTTAAATTATATAAATTATACTAAACTGGTGGCGACCCGTGGTTACCTTTGGTTTTCCCAGTTATCCCGTAGGTACCGATTACAAATTAACATACATCCTCACTCACTCACTCTCATTTTTTTGTTTTTTTTTTTTTAAATATTAATATGTTTGTTAGTGTGTTATTACAATCACACCCCTGGATTCTTATCAGAAAACAAACAAGCTTCATGTATCCCCTAATGGAATGTTGAGCTACTCTATTTAAAAGAATTCCTCTCAGTTGTAGGTATTGTGTGGGTTCATATAGGTATCTGAAAAACATGGACTTTGATAAATTGATTTTATTAATTTCACACACACACAGACATACACATAGGCAGAACTAGCTTGTCGGGAGAACGATGGCAAATGCAATGCTAGCCAAAACAATTACAGCCTAAAAGCTCATTTTGAATTACGAGTAGAACTAGAAACTTCTATACTAATATTACAGAGAGGTAAAGTTTGTGAGTTTATATTTAAGAAGTAATCTCCAGAACTACTGATCCGATTTTGCAAAGTCTTTCAAAGTTACACTATCCCCGAGCGCTTATATTATATTGAAAACCCTGTGGATATTTCCACGCAGGTGAATCTTTTCACAGCTAGTTCATTACAGTTTACAGTAGTGATTAGTGATGATATAAACTGTATAATATATTTATATTAAAAAAGAAGGATTTTAAATACCCTCACCAATTGTTCGTCTACATCTTAAATTATGCAGAGTTTTTAATTGGATACTATCAGTTTTAAGTCTGAGTCTTTCAGGAAACTTAAATTATATAAATTATACTAAACTGGTGGCGACCCGTGGTTACCTTTGGTTTTCCCAGTTATCCCGTAGGTACCGATTACAAATTAACATACATCCTCACTCACTCACTCTCATTTTTTTGTTTTTTTTTTTTTAAATATTAATATGTTTGTTAGTGTGTTATTACAATCACACCCCTGGATTCTTATCAGAAAACAAACAAGCTTCATGTATCGCATGTATTGCGCGCTTATTTCTTCAGGAAGCAAGGAGTCAAATCGTTTATAGCCCCCTGGGTAACATTTTACCATATTTTAATGTAATCCTAATCCAATAAGGGTAGTTATCAAATCAAATATAATAGATAAAGTCTTTATTTACTTAGGATCTTCAACTTAAGTCCGCACTCTCTGGCCTAAGGGCTACTTAATGCGGGTGGGTACCTACTTAGGGCGGGTTTTACATGCTATGAGGATTTTGTTCACCTGTAACCGTCCCTTTACCTGTAAAATTTGTGATTTTTAAGATTAACTGAGTTTGTGTTGTATTGTGTTGAAACTGGAGTAGGTGTAGGTACTCGTAGCTATAATTTTACGAACATTTTTAGTAGTCGTAGTAAGATACAGGATAGTCAAGTACTTGATTCCAAAGATATCATGATAGACAGATGCTGTCCCATAAATACATTTCTCACTTTTTGTCGTAAATTTTAATATTTCCTACTCTGAAGGATTTTATGCGCTACTGAATTTTTTTGTTTTATTTTTTTGTGTGCTAGTAAATTTTTACCGTTTATTTTTATCGATATAACAAGTTCACATCACTACACCCGTTTGCTGGCCACAGAGCGGCACGCTATTGGTTGCCTTTGACAGAAATGCATCATCGCTAACGACGTGGAGCATAATAAATAACTAGCATTTTTAACTTTATCAATGTATTTTGTAAATTCTGTGTCACAGTGCAATAAAATGCTAATACATCACTGCTAAAATTAAGACCCATGCTATATATAAAACACAGCCGGTAAAAAAATGCTTTATATGAATGATTTCAGTAGCTTCAGCGGTAGGGCATTTTTAGTGCTCGATTGGCTAGTTTCCACCTAAGAATCTGTCAAACATCAAGGCTTGTGGCACCTTTGACTACATCGTCACATAAAGATCTGCCGTCAAAAACCTCACCCACCTCACGCTGGCGACAAAGGGAATGTTAATCGGAGAGTAACGAAATCCTTACAAAAATAGCCTTAAGGCCCTCTGGGTATTGTAGGTATTTATTAACATTTTGGTGATACTTGGTACTTACAAGTCTTTGTTATCTATACATCCGGAGAAAAATACTCGTAACATTAAAAACACTTCAAAAAATTTATTTAATGCATGAGTACATTTTCAAAATGTGTTCATCTATTATGTATGTAGAGTAACGTATATTTTGTTTGTTTTTTTACTGACAATTAAAGAAAAAAATAGTTATAATCAGCCCCAATTATCAGCTGAATCAGCTGTTTATTAGGTGTGATTGCGAAACCTTATATCTCAATGATATTTAATTCTTCTGTTATAGTTAAGCTTGTTAAACAGAAGTTGACTGATTAGTTTACTATGCATCAGGGAATCATATTGAAGCTGTTGAGTTAGTTAACCATTCTGAAGCAAGTTATTATTCCCTTGGGTGCCTGTATCATATTTTATTGCTTTTACATTACAAAATATGATATACTGTGGTAAGTTTTTGCGGTTATTTACTGCGTTAATGTTGTAAGTTGTAACTTTAGGATAACGATCGTTATAAATAGTGTTGATCCCAATAACGGGAGCTTATAATAAATACAAATCATTGGTGTGTGGTGACATCCCGTTGATATAAAACATAGAGCGCTTTGTTGGCAATACAAATGATATCATACTACGCAAACACAGTGTGTTTGTTTCTAGAGATTGATTTATAGAAAACCAAAATCAGAACATTAACTTTTTCTTTGCTTGTGTCCCCGTAGGGTTCTTTTGTATTTGACCTGCGCAAAGCGATTTCAAATGTCAACCTTCTCCGCGGATTCCGGTAACATAGGGTTCCAGTGGGAATACCTCGCGTGAAATCTATAACTTTACTATTAATCTCCTACCCTACTAAATCTAAACACGTAAAGATAACCGAAGACGTTCACATAAGTAAACGAGTAACCCGTTAATGTCAGTCAGCGACAAAAGTATAGGTCTACCAGGATCTGATGGCAAAAAAAAGTTTAATAAATAGCGATTTTCATATGGCAACGAAAAAAATATCATCTGTCAACTGAAATTTCGAGGCATCGTTTTTGGTTTGGCTTCAAATTAGTAGGAATGACACGTCTTGAGACTTTGGTTTATTGCATTTTTTCGTGTGAACTGAAGAAGCTTTCTCTCGAATAGTGATCGATGAATGGCGAAAATCTTGTGAACATGGAATAAAAATTGAAAATCAGTTAATAGAACAAGATCGATTGAGATGCAGGAGGAAAGGTTTATCATAAATACTGCGTCTTCCTCTTCCGTTGAAGACTTTTATAGGGATGTGCAGTATTTGGAACCATTTTCAAGTTCTGATAGCCTTTAATTAATTAATAAAGTCATGGACAGAGTAATTGGAGTTTTCATCTAAATTTCGAACCCCATATTCGCCATAGTAAGATTTTCAAAAATTATCCTTGATCATTGCATTAATTTTAATATTTGCATGCATCACACAGAGAATCAGCCACTATAAGGAAAAAAAGTATCAACACGTTTTACTCCAATTTCCCCCAGTATTGGTAGCGTCAATTTCTTTTTTCCCTTTTTGCCATCAGATCCTGGTAGACATATAGTTTATCATACTCGGTTTTCCAAAAAGTGATTTAGATTAAGTAATGTTCGGTGTATAATTATACTGATGCTAAAGAAAATCGGAAAACACACATCACACACACACAAACACACATCGAAGAACTAGGTACGAGTTATATCTCTTTAAGCCATTCTCGACACTTGTATTCTGTGACCTGTAAGTCCCTGTTTAATGAATACATAGACCTTTTAGTTTTTAAAGTGTTTGATAAGGGTTGCCATTTATAAGGATTATTCTGAGATTTCAGAGTTATCAATTTCAACTTACGTTTAGTACAGACAGACACAACAGTGATCTTAAGGAATGTACAAAGGCCTAAACACATTATGTCATTGTCTCGAACTATCTCTGAAACCGGACGCAGATGAAACTGTTGGACGCAGCGAGTATACAATAACTGTTCTTGGATAAAGTCTGCGTCTGACATCACTATAATAATTGTGACAACAAATGATAGTAATTATAATATTATCACTAACTAAACACCTGAATGCTTACATATAAAGTTCGTAGGCAAATCTACGATTTATAGCTACACAACTATTTTTGTTGCATAATTTGCTACGTTTCGTAGACCATGTCGTAGACTTCTAATATTTTGAGATAGTATTTGCATCGGTTCGTCGAGCGATGTGGCCTGCCCACTGCCACTTCAACTTGCAAATTCTGAGAGCTATGTCGGCGACCTTGGTTCTTCGGCGAATTTTCTCATTCCGGATTTTATCACGCAAAGAAACTCCAAGCATGGCTCTCTCCATGGCTCGTACTGTGACTCCAAGCTTATTCAAAAGACCAACAGTCAAAGACCACGTATCAGTGATTCTTAGCACCCTGTTATCCGATAACCGATGGGAAAGAAAGGTTCTCGAGTACAAACCGGAAGACGTTGACGAGGTCGATGATATTTCATGTTTGACCTAAAGGCTCCCAAATAATTGCTTATCTGTTTTAATCCAACAATAGCCTGTTAATGCGAACCGTTACATATATGTGTGTGTGTGTGTGTAAGTATATATATATATATATATATGTATTTACCTAGATACTTACCGAATTCCGTTTGACTTAGCCACTTGTTCCCTAATTCAGCCATTATCACATATCATGCGCTTCCGGAATGCGGAAGCTTCTGAACGCACGAACCGTAAACATTAAACTCAACGTCAGTTTAACCGTGTTGAAAATGAGCATGCTTCTAGGTCACTTGTATTGTTTACTAGGTGTGTTTTACCCTTAGTTTTCCCGCTTATCATTATCATCATCAGCTATTAGGTTCCCATTCCTGTGACACAGGTCAGAAAGATTATGGGCCATAATCTGCTACGCTGGTCCAGTGCAGGTTGGTAGTTGACACGTGCCCTTGAATTATTTGTTCCCAATAATTAAATAGACAAAATGCTAAAACACTACAACAAAAAAAAACTACGTTCTAGAAGATTGTCTTGTATCGTAACAAAATATTAATTATAAGTTTAAGTTTGGGTTCTGACTTCGTAACTTCTATTCTCTTTGATAAACGGTAGCTCATTAATTTTTTTAGCATTTGACTACTCTACTATTGTCGACAAACGCTATTCTGTATCCTATAATTAAATAAGTTACCTTCTTGTAAACAATAAAGAAACTTAATTCTGCCACCAAGCATTCTACAATTATTTCCAAATAACGCCGACCGACGCTTCACATCCCCTATTATATCCTTCCAAGAATCTTCCTTAATGTTCAGCGACATTTGAAACCTTTGACCCCGAGAAAATATAAAGCCACAAAGTGGGAAGTAATCCTATCGTTGTTGGATCAAAGCAATTGAGTGTCACTCCGAATTGCCTCTTTTATTTTGAACTTAGTCACTTATGAGACTTAATCATTTTGAAATCGTGTTATTTATCTCTTTAGGGCTTTTATCCTAGGGGACCTAATATTATTTTGTTACTGTGGTGAAGCTGTGCTGTATTAAATGCTTTTTAAATGCACTAGGCCAGCGTGGTAGATTACGGCCCACATGGAGAAAATAGACCTTCCGAAATAACGTTTTCCTTCTGAGTCAAAAGGGAAGGGCTTGTAATTCAGAAGAAAACTATTGTAAAAAAAGGAAGGAATCGGTCTTGGAAGGTAAGACTCAGAGGAAAGTCAGAATTTTTTTCTCAGTGCATACTCTCTCTCTGAGAGAAGGCCAGAGTTCCAGCAGTAAGAACGTAATAGGCTGATGATGATGATGATGATGAATGTTTCCAGTTAAATTACCGGGCATAACCGCACAAGATTTAATGAGCACAGTGCATCGTCGCACTAGACTCTGAACTGTTGAAGTTCAAAATTCTGCTTTCAACTTGCTCGTCTCGTCATTCAGTTACATATATACACAAAAGAAACCCTTACTTGGCAAATTAGAGTTTTCCCAACAGAAGCGGGTGATTAACTTGTTATATTAAAATGCAAATCGCGTCATGTAAGCCTTCATCGCGCCTCAAATCGGATAATTTATTAAGCCTTAATTACCCACCTACTATACCTTTTTATATTCATTACATCGCAAGCAGTTCCCCAACATGCTATGAAATTTCATTTGTAATGTTTTATATTTGTAGTATTTATAATTGCATTTCCTTACCAAATATATAAATAGCCTTGTTGAATCATCGTTTCATTATCTGCATCATAATTAAGGAATAAAACTGAGTGATCTCAATTATTATTGTTTTACAGAACACCATGAATTAATTAACTAGTTAATATGTAAATACTACGTAAATTACATAACGTACTATTTAATTTACTTATTCCATGCTTGTTATAAGTTATAAGGGTTAATGAGTTATGTTTGTTTTATGTTGTTAACTTTATTACTCTTGAGAAAAACTATTACTTTGCTAAAACATGAAATATCACTTTCATGCAATATCTTTCATAATCACCTATGTTGCCTTTGGCACATCCTGGTTATGCACGACTAATAATGATAATAATTATGTCATTTTAGTAGTGATACGTCAATCCCTAGTACTAAAATAACATATTATGACATGACATATCGATCCAATACCGCGTAAGAGAGATCAGTTAAGAGATTTTTATAGACGAATATACTAAAAACCAATATTGTAGCAAAACATTTTGGTCACTTAATTCATCTGATTGGTCAGCGCACACCTAAACTGAAAAGGACTGTGGGCAACCTTAGGCCTAGTAAAAAAATGTCTATGATACATACTTGAGACAGTTTTCAAACACAGATCATTTTTACAATCGAATTCATAGTTTCAGAGATGATCTACACTACATGCTTCACTCTAATATCCACCACTATTTTCATGGAATTTTCACAAATAACTTGAGCATAGCTCAAACGCTACCCTGTAACTAGTAAAAAAAAGACTACGAACATTTTTATAATATCTCACGCAGAAAAATAGTCAAAGACAAGTTTTGTGAAAATCTTAATTATCTCAGGGTCCGTATTTGCCGTCGCGCTAGCTTAAGAGACGAGATTTCGTAGGAAATATAATTAAGTGCTGCTAATCTTACTGTTAATTAAAAGTCTGAGCTCAAGATTAATGGACGGTAAGTTGGAAAACATCTGCTCGCGCTAGGATATTTTGGATATGCGTGTGCACGCGGCTTCACTCACTTAAGCTTTTCAACAGAATCATTCGTGTAATTGTTTCAAAGCTGTTTTAAAATCAAAATGGCAAATATTACTTAGGTACAGGGTAGCGTTTGACCACAAGTCACCTGATGTTATGTGACGATGTGGTTGAAGATGGTGTCAGGCTACACCTGGATTGAATTATTTCAAAATAACTATCCCCGTTGTTTTATCCGCGGCGTGCACTTCAGTTAAGCTCAATAAAAAGTGCTTCCCCAGGGTTTACACTATATCTGCTCTCATCCTCTTTAAAAATTCGACAGCCATTCGATGCTTTTTCAGCCATTGTCACAAAACATCACATTTTTCGGGAATTCCGAACATCCAACCATGTTCCACTTAAATAGCCATCCATCAAGGCTGTACGAGTCGGTCCGCTGACAGGATTTTTTTTGCATGATTTCGTTGATAGATATACTTTTTCAGCAAAACGCAATATGAATTCAGTTCACGGACCGGGGGGGAGCGGGTGGGGGGTTTAAGTGTGATTTACGAGGTTCATGAGACTGGTGTCCTGGCCTCCTTATTTGCGTGCTGGTTACAATGGCTCGTATTCCTTCTGTTTCACATTATATAGAAATTTCTTTGCAGCACAAACTTTCCGTAGACAATAAATAATTTCTAATATTTATCCGTCTTAATCATTTTTTCGTATTAAAAAGTAGTCTATGTCCTTTCTCAGGCTCTAGACTATCTCTGTACCAAATTTCATTTAAATCGGTTTAGTAGTTTAGGCGTGAAAGCGTAACAGATAGACATACAGACAGAGTTACTTTCGCAATTATATGTGTGACATTTAGTTTTATTACGAGACTTGTATTGAAATATGAAGTGGGTTAAATAATTGGGATTCATATTCATTCGGATTGAAGAGCAATGTTTCATCCAGCATACAGAATTTTAACACGAGTATCTAATATCTCAGGGTATGACGGCCAGAGTACTTTGTGGCGCAGGATCTTAAACTGTTAAAGTTTAAAATTCTGGGTGGCACTGGCCTGTAATGGGCAGATGAGCGAGCGACTTGCTCGTATCGTCACTGAGGTGCATTATTATGTATCAAGAAGTTTATCTGTTTGCAGCTAACGTCAAGGCATGCTAATAAGAGCCAATAAAGTAACTATCAACCAATTCTACTAGTTACCTATATAGCTAGCTCTAAATCCGTAGTAATTCATTTAGTTTTAACGAGAAAATTATTGTTACTGTTCACAGTGGAAACGCTGTTATTTATCATGGATCTCTGAAGTTCAATCCAGGTTCGCAGTTTAATAATAATGGGCACGCGACGGCACAAATTAACGTCGCGCTGAGGTACGGCGACGTTTTCAACTTTATTTCTTTTTGAATACAGCCATCATATATAATATTATCTATTTGTGCTATCTGTACGTTTGGATACTCGTGGTATAATCAAACGTGATGTGAAGCTTCAAGCAAATTAGTCTAGACATTTGAATTACAAAAAATCTCAGACTTTCTGCTAAATTCATACATATACATGATCTATGGTCGCATATATAGGGCAAAATATATCAAGCCAAATACATAATATGTACACATAATATGTATATCAAGGTGCCAAAATGTAGCAAACATAGTAAAATTTTCCGATTCTATCCTATACAAGAGTAGACCTAATAACAAACTTAGACATGAATAAGCTGTGAATAATAATTACTAATTTTCACCTAACATTATTATTTGTCTCATAGTACCTACCTATATTTGCAACTGCTTCCGGACAAATTAGTTAAAAAAACTAATGTGAAAATTTGAAAAAAATATAATATGATTACAGGCCAACTTGCTTTAAGAAAATTTAAAACAATTTAAAATTGAAAATTCATCAACATGGCTGTTGTAAAGCCGATCTACAAGCTTGCATTCAAAGTAGAACTTGAGCGGGAGCAACTATAAGAACATGTCTTTATGACGTCATAAAATTTATGTCCGCACTCTGTCTCTCTTTTCAAAACGTTTGTAGGCAGCGGGAATTTACATTTCGTTAGCAAAAACTACATTGCTGTCTGCATGTTTCCACAAAACCTGGAAGTGGTTCAAATGCCTGCAGGTTTTAGTGAAAATCTCGGTTAATTTGTTACCTTGCTTATGGTCAAATACATTGATTGCATTGACTATCTTGTAATAAATATAACGTGAACATAACATCTTTAATTCTACATTAATGTTATGTTCACGTAATTTTTTTTTTGCCAGTATTCTCGGAACCTTGCCTAAAGAGACTCCTTTTAATAATATATTGTAGTTTTTAGTTTAGGTTTTTTTTAGTTCATTGTTTTAATATATTGTGTGAAATTCAGTACATATAGAGTATCAGAATAAATATTTTAATAGTTGCGCCCCGCGATTATACGCCGCGATTTCCCGTAATCCCACATTTTTCCGAGATTAAAAGTAGCCTTCCGTTGAGCCAGAAGTAACAAACATACACACACAGTCACAAACTTTCGCTTTTACAATATTAGTGTGACTATTAAGTACCTACAAATGTGTTAATTGTTTTTATTAAGTATAAGAAGATACAAGATAAAAAAAATATTTAAAATAAAATTAAGTATGTACCATTGTACCTACATATAATATACATATACTCGTATATTCCACTCCCATCATGTTTCAATTTAAGTCGATATCATTTCAAGCAATCTTTTAGCATACGGCAATTTGTTCTTTCAAAACATTTACATATTTATTAGTTAGTTAGTTAGTTACAAGTCTAGCTAATAAAAGTGTTTTAAAAATGTATAAATTTACCTTGTGATGTTTGATTTCAAATAAAAAAGTGTCAACTGAAGACGATAACACTCCCACCCTGAACTCTTTAGCGGACAGAACGGCAAAACTGCATACTCACGGCATTTCCATACAGGGGCGGGGCACCCTGAGTAGCATTCGTAGGAGAACAAGACAAAATACTCTTTTTTCTTACAATTGTATACCTAAATATGTGAAAAATAGCATACAGCATGTAGCTTAAGCGTTTTTTGATTGTAATTGATATGCGCCATTATGGAGATTTTGCGATGAGCCCATGAGTGAGAGAGGGAATATATTATACAAGCTGTGCTCTACGGTTTCACTCACGTGGACTACAGTTTATCGCAATAAAAAGTATCGTTAGTCCTTCACCAGGGTTATTACAACATCAAGATCTAATCAGAAGTTTATGCGTGAATTGGTAACAAAAAAACAAAGGGACAGCGAGCTACTTTCGCATTTATAATATTAAATATTACATTGTCAGTAATTGAAGCGGTGATAGGTCAGTGACATGGCGTTCACTTGCGACTCGTATGTAGGTCGTGGGTTTGATCCTGTAAAAAGCTTTCTCGAAACATCGTGAAACTATAGGTAGGGCATTTTCTAGTACACGCCTGGCTAGCTACCAATATGTTAAGAATCTGTCGCTATGAGCAAGTTCTCAGTCCAGGTGCAGCGTGATGCCACCTTGAACACATTGTCACAGTCATCAGGCACATGTGGTCAAACGCTACCCTTTAAGATGTGAATAAATGCAATTTTAATACATACTGAGTTATAAACCAGGCCAAGTCTTTTCGAACTCCACATGTTTTACAATCATATATTGTTGTTGTTTTGTTTACACACGAAAAAGGCATTTATGTATTCAGTAAACATTTTTAAGAGACGAGCTGCTATAGGGTAAAGATAAGCTGTGTGTAGGATCCTACAGAGTTCGTGATGGGCATTTGGATGCGCTCCCCACAAACGGGACGTAAATACTAAGTAGCCGAGTAATCTCTATTCCACGTGTCGGCAAGTCCAGGACGGACAACAGAAATATTTGGTGGACGGACCACAAAAAATGACTTTGGGAACATGTTTAGACTGGCAGCTCGATACCTGTAGAATTACAAAACACTTTCGGTACAACCAGGGATTTAACATTTAGTAAGGTCAGTACAGCGTGTATCAGAATATAACTACGAGTGGGTGATTACTGATAAATAACCAATCCTGAAATATATTTATTAGCACCTAAAATTGTCTAGCCTAAATTAACTAATACACTTTCTATCTGTAGGTACCTACAACAATTGGATAACGACGAGTCATGTATATAAAAAATACATGTTCTGGTTTATGTTTTGTTGATTATGTAAATGTTATTAGCCATAAGTCCTGATTACTCCCAATTTTCTAACTGAATCCTAGATCAGCGATGTTTGTTCAAGGTACTTAAAAATAGAAAATCCATTCCCACTACTTTCATCGTAATTTTATTCCATGGAACTCTAGTAATACTTTTTTCTCAGCAGTTCCTTTGATTGCTAGGTTTCACTGACCTATAGTATGCTGAGAAAAAAAATCTCACTGTTTTCTACAAGAACTAGTAAAAGTGTGTGAATTTTGGTCGCTGACACCTATCCGAAAGAACAATTGCTTGGTTGCATCGAAATTGTTACATTTTATTTAAGTAAGGTTAGCTTATTATTTATTAATGAATTGTAATTACAAATTAATTATTGTAGGTACTTTACCGGTTTTGCTACAAGGAGAAATATTATTAGCTGAATTATAAATGGCATACCGGCCTCGTGTTGCCCAACCGGCCTTGTGTGTAGCTATTTCTAAACAAAGCATCGAAGGACGTTATAGCTCAAAATATCTGATCTAAATGCAAATGAGACTATTTTCACAATATCCAAAGCAAGGCGTTAAGTATCGTCGACACGGCGGTTTCGTGAACGGAAACATTTATCCGTTTACCAAAAATGCATCACGGCATAAAGAAAAAGGAATATAAATTATGAGCTTCACTTTCTGTTTATTTTTTTTTATTGCTTCACACGGTTTGTGTATTTAGCCAGTGTCAAGTATTAAAATATGTATAAATAATATATTAATGGTGATGATGATAAGATGATGTGACTACAAGTCGACCTTAAACCGAATTAGTGGCTCTTTCCTTAAACTTAACACGGATTTTTTGGGGCAACTAGAAGAGTCACTTATGACAACTTTATTTCGAGTGCCAATACTCGATGCTTTAAACATGAACACAAATTATGGTTAATAGTCACCAATGTAGGTATATACATTAAGAAACACAAGTTTTGAATATTTTTTTCTTGTTGACAGTTCGATTGCCGCCAAAACGCTAAATTAAATCGTCAAACTGTCAGTTAAATACTTTTTTTTTATTATGAATCTAATGGTAGTAATTCATATGTCAAACTGTATTCTAGAGCAGTCTTTTCTAAAGTATGGATCAGGACCCGGCGGGTCGTGAACGGATATTGGGTCGGTCCATGATAGGACGGATACAATTTTATTTTATGTATAATCTTTCTGCACATCTGTTTTTTTAATAGTTTTCAAGATGGATTTATTATAACTAACTGTAAAATGTATAACGAAATGTAGATAGGTAGATATAAAAGCTTACTAAGGGACTTCCTCTAAAGAGTACACAGTTTGCAGATATAAATTTGACATTACTTCTATGGAGCTTATGTCAAATTTTAGCCCTAAGTGTACCCGTAGAAACTATGGTCTTAATACAAAAGTACTATACAAACTACTTATACATAACGAAACGGAGACCGGGAGTTTTGAATGTTAAATAGATTCCACGCCTATATCATTCCCAATGCGTTTGACAGTTTTGTCATCAGAAATATCTATTATTATATGTTCTGTCCTTCAGAATCAATTCGTTCTGCCTACGCAGTGTCACTACCATTACAACTACATTACAATTTATAGCGATGATGGCTCAGTGGTAGTGACGTCGGCTTGCGATCCGTAGGACGTGGGTTCGAATCCTACAATGAGTTTGAGCTTTCGGTGAAGGAAAACATCGCGGTGAAACCATAGCTTGGTGGTAGGATATTTTCTAGTACTCGCCTGGCTATCTGTGTGTTCCGGCAGCCTCATTGAGAGCCAGTTCCCAGTCCAGGTGTAGTGTGGCGCCATCTTCGACCACATCATCGTCTTAGCATCAGGTGACTTGTGGTCAAACGCTACCCTGTAAATAGAAAAAAAAAACTGTTCTATAAGTACTATATGAAATATATTGGTATACGCCTCCATTGAAATGACCTAATTCCTCACTCTCTTTAGATTACTAAGAAAAAGCCGCTATAATACGCTCTTCAGGTCAAGGGGTCTATTATTGGGCCAATGCAAGAATTTTTTCTGCAACAAAATTAGAATTTTGGACCAACATAGGTAATTGTATTAACAATTTTTAAAATATTAATTTTGATTCCATACTATCTTATTATTTTATCTTAATTATTTTTTGAAAAACCAAACTAAAAGTAAATTAATCAAATCACTAGCGTTATTACTAAATTGGGTTTTAGTACATAATTTTATCTTACTTCTTCTATTTTAAATGTTTACTGTACCAAAGAAAGAAAATAAAATAAAAGACGTGATAGGTACTTAGCCTCTAAACATTACCTTCTACCAAGAAACGTAATCTGCTTGGCTATCTTTCCTAAAAACATCAATGCCTTCCTATTTTCAAACAATATGTCCAACTATAACGACAGCTTTCAAGAACCACGACGACACTGTAATTGGAAGTTACAGCCTGGGGCTTTTCTGAACGAAGTAAAGTCAACGACAGAAGTCGCTGAACAATACCAAATTTTTCAATTATTTATCTTTAGCATCTTATAAACTCCAACATTCGATCGAATCATAATTTAACATTTGTAAAACAAGTATCATTTTTAACAAAAAAATAACCGTCTTCTCTTTCCCCTCGAATTGTCTGGGATACCATCATCAGGTCCTGTTTTACTTGGTATATCCCCTTTCCAACAAAAAAAGAATCATCAAAATCGGTTCATAAACGACGAAGTTTTCCGCGAACAAACATAAAAAAGCATATATACGGTCGAATTGAGAAACCTCCTCCTTTTTTGAAGTCAGTTAAAAACAAACTTAAGGTCCTGTTCTAATACGCATTTGGAAAATTTAGTGTGATCAGCTACTTCTCTCGCTGACTGTACCTACCTATACGAAGTACGACGAACTCATACTATTCAACAGAACTAAATCGTTTAACTTTGTGATTCTTTTAGAAATATAAGTCGAAATCATTTTATAATACCTTACTAGCTGTGTCCCGCGGGACACTCGCGGTTTTCCGGTCCTCCTACAGGAGTCTTTTTCCGAGACAAAAAGTAGCTTATGTGTTAATCCAAGCTATTAAAACACTTTTATTAGCTTGACTTGTAACTAACTAACTAACTAACTAACTAACTAACTAACTAACTAACTAACTAACTAACTAACTAACTAACTAACTAACTAACTAACTAACTAACTAACTAACAATGTAATCAAATCTTAGAAGTCAATTTTCACCTACTTCTAATTGTCGTATCGACTTGAAACTTTGTATGTGTATGTAATCTCGGTGACAATGCAATAATTTGGTATCATCGACCTGATCTGATGATGCAGCCGGAAGGTGGGTAGGGCATCTCTGCAGTGGCTACTAGTAAACCCCTCGTGTTTGGGCTCATATGAATCGTCTTGATGAGTACAATAGATTGGACTTGGTGACGAGGGTCTGATGATGCAACCGGAAGGTGGGTAGGGGATCTCTGCAGTGGCTACTAGTAAACCCCTCGTGTTTGGGCTCATATGAATCGTCTTGATGAGTACAATAGATTGAACTTGGTGACGAGGGTCTGATGATGAAACCGGAAGGTGGGTAGAGGATCTCTGCAGTGGCTACTAGTAAACCCCTCGAGTTTGGGCTCATATGATTCCTTTTGATGAGTCCGATAGATTGAACTTGGTAACAAAAGACTAAAAAGTATAAAAATAAAAATATATAGTTTAAAAAACTAAAAAAAACACTTTAAAAACGCACTCAAAAATATAAAATAATTAAATTGACTTGTATTAGTTACGATATAATGGTTAATTCAAAAAGTGTGGAGCGCTTCTTTTACTGGGCAAATAAAAGTACACACAACCAAAAAGCGCTCCACACTTTTTGAATTAACCATTATATCGTAACTAATACAAGTCAATTTAATTATTTTATATTTTTGAGTGCGTTTTTAAAGTGTTTTTTTTAGTTTTTTAAACTATATATTTTTTTTTCTTACAAAATTTTAATCATAGCCTGTGAGCCATTTCAGCGTGAAGAAGAACACACATACACACTCACTCACACAAACTTATGATATTTATTATTGTGATTACTTTTATCTAAAGATCTTTACATAGATATCTATAGCTTCAGCCGGCGGTTACGCTTGTGTTTCTACCTCAATATTACCATTTTTATAGATTGAAAAGTATCATACGTGCTTCTCCAAAGATTAATCTATTAATGAACCGATTTTTTTGTGTATCCGTTCACGCCATTTTTCATTTTTGAGTAACAAACAACACAGTTTGTTGTTTTATCAGAACGAAAGATACAAAGTGGTTATAGTTTTTAGTGTTAATCCGCAAGTTAGTTAAATTCATCGAAAAGTCCGTAAAATGTGGATTATTCCGAGCAAACTCTACTTAAATACTTTTCTTAAAGTAATCGCAAGGTAGAAAGTTGGTAATTCACTTTATGCTAGTTTCGTGAGAATAGGCAATCGATCGGTTTGACAAGCTACTTGCAATCGTTAAGCTGATGTCTGCGATATGAATTTTAAATAACCCACCCTTGAACTTCCACTCGGCTTTCAATCATTAGCTAGCAAAGATAATGCAATTTATATAATTATTCCACTTACTCGTGAGGTAAAGAATGAGTTACTTTTTCATAAAATAGTAAGCAGGTATTATTTTCTGAATAAGTAACTTATGCCACCCTCATGTTAAGAATCTGTCGCCAATCGGTGTGTTCCGGCAGCCTCACTTGAGAGCCAGTCCCCAATACAGATGTAGCGTGATGCCACCTTCAATCACATCGTCACTTAACATCAGGTGACTTGTAGACAAACGCTACCCAGTAAGAAGTAAAAAAAACATATACAAAACATTGTTGTACATAAAGAATTCAATCCATCCCAAAAATGATTTAAAACAAACTTGACCCATAAATACTTCCCAACACGAGCTCGGAGTTAACACGATTTCATAAACGGTAATTATCAGCCATTTTGGCGTTTATTTAGTACATAATAAACCAGTTACATTTAAGCCCATGAAAATTACTGCTAATGACTCCTAAAAGTCGGCAGTTACGTCTACATATCAGGTGAAGCGAGCGTGGGCGGTGAATTAGATTGCCTGTCTTTTGCCTTGTCAAAGACACGTGCCGATTGAATTGGGTCACCTGTCATATTTTGCTCGGAAAGATATAAAGAAGTGTTGGCAATGAACTTGGCATGGTGGGGGTGTATCTTGCAGGCTGCAAGCCTCAAGGCCGACCGCCGCATAGCATTGTATTACCCACATCGATTTATCGAGTGGCGCGCGCCGACCTCTTGGCCGCCTCCCGCACCCTCCCGTCTCGTTTCCCGACTGAGAGCCGGCGGACACAAAATACAAGCGACGGCGATTTCAGTTTTACTAAAATGGTAAGCTAAACCTTTAAGGTTAAGAGGTTCTTGCCCGCTTTTGTGGAATTTCGATAGCTGTGGCGTGTCTTATCGTAACGACAGCTATTCGGACCATGCTATGTCTTTCAATTAAATTGGTCATAATTTGTGCCGTTCTATAGATAAAAAGCAAATAAAATCTGTATCTGTAGCTTCAAATAAAGTAGGATACATAAACCTACGAACATAAAAGTAAGAAATGATCAAAGTTTTCTTTCTAACTCGACTTCTTTTTACGCTTCATTGGAGATTGACGTTAATCGTCAGAAGTTACCTATCAAAGAAAGTAATAAATTCCTAAGGGCAAAACAGAACTTTGGTAATCTATTTTGTAGTAGTTTTTTGGAACTATTTCAAACTGTCAGTGCGAGACTACGGCCTTTTTTCTGGGTGTAGCGAAGTGTGCTGAATTTTTAAAACGACATGACATGCCTTGTTACGCACGGGTGAAAAAGGCGCCTTAGTGGTACCTGTATACAAAACACTCTCGCTAAATGATTTTTTGGGTAAGCAATGAAATATAAATATCACAAAGAAAAAAAGTAATATCCGAGATCCGGTGAAACGACGACGTGAAGAAGTGCTCTAAAAACGGATTACGAGAATTTCTTCAGCAAAAAGCAACAACTGAAAGTCAACGCTTAGAAATCATCGTCTTTAACATTGCTAACGTTATAAAAACACATTTAAGCGTCGTTTGTAGCTTGCCATCTTATTCTAGAAAATGTCTTCAATCAATATTTACGTAAGAAATGATTTCCTGGAAACTTTATCAGGTTACTTCCACTGTCATACTCGTATATGCTTCGTTTCTTTTGTTAAATGGAAGTCTTTATTCCTTAGCTTTTTTGTCTTTGTAAATGTATTTGAGAAAATGACGGAAATTTTAAGCCATCTTTGAAGCTATGAAACAGCTATGAATGTTTTATAAACTAGTAAGAGTGTACCATAGGGTCTTGGACTTCGTTAGACGACACAACATTCTGCATACAGAGTAAGCTTAAGTTAATTTAGAGCGAACATATCTCTCCCGGGATCACGCTGATCCCGACAAGAGTACTTTGATATGCAGTACTACTACCCTTACTATGACTACACAGTTAGAATTTATCATCGCGGCGATTAATTCAGCCGCAGTTTGACTTTGAGGCAATCCCCCTTGAAATTGGGTTCATTAAGTTAAATTTAACCGTGGAGGATTCGGCTCGATAATTTTGTAGGGGCGCAGACTTTCGACGGTTCCATTTCCGTATCCGATTTTTGATAGGTTTAATTTCATGTATTTTGATTATGTTTTTGTATGGAAAAATGAAATCAAAATTTTACGTGGATAAATGTTTTGATACGATGTTAGATCAGAGGTAGTGACTTCGGCTTGAGACTCGTAAGTTGTGAGTTTGAATCCTATGATGATGAATGAGCTTGAACTTTCGGTGAAGGAAAACAGCATGATGAAACTATAGCTTGCTGGTATGGCATTTTCTAGTTACTAATATATCGCCATGCATTTGTAATTCAGGCTTAGCGTGAACATTTGAACACAATAGGTATACATCACTTGCAATCAAACAATACCCTATATATGAAAAAAAAAGTCCCTAGATGGTCTTGATTTTATTCAATGCACACTAGTCTAAGAAAATTAATTATGCTAAACGAGGCCAATTAAAGACTGTAGATTATAGATAATCGATCAATCGATAGTAGAATGCGACTTATAAGTGATCAATTCGTCGTCCTTGGGAACATTGTCTTATTAATGTCGATACCTAGCCTAACTAATGAAATTACTCGTATTTCTGTGTCTTTAATTTTTTTTATGTATCGATTCAATAATTGATTTACTTCTGTTTTTAAAATTCGTTCGAAGTTTTAAAAAGAATTGAAATCGATGTCAGTATTCAATTTGATTTTAACTTTCACTTTATTTTATAACATGATTAGATACTTTTGTGTTTTCACTTTGTAAAACATGCAAAGGGCTTGATTTTTTGAATTATTTTGAATTATAATGAAACATTTATTATTTTATACAAAACACCTATATTAATTATTACAAACTAATCAACACAGAGTTGGTGTGTTGGCTCAAAGTTGTTATCTATTGCTGGCTCAAATATAACTCGAAGAAATTATATTTGCTTTAATTATAAATTTTTCGTGATAGAGTTTATCGCTTTCGCCTGTAGACAGAATCTTTGAAACAAAAATGCTCTCGGTTTTATGTTGAATCAAAGTGATCCCATACTTTAAAATAATATTACATTATTATTTGGTACATTAAAGTCTCTTTCTGAAAATTCACGTGAATTATCTACAAAGACTTGAAAACCTTTGAGGAGATTATGCGATCCTCAAAATTATTTATGGAATACGCATTACCAAATCTTTGCAGCGTGGAGTTTGCTTTGTCATGCAACATTTGACCTTTTGGCTCTTTGACAATGCTCAGGACTTTCACATCAAGTAAATCCTAATGGATCAGATGTATATTCAAGTTGACTTTCGGGTCTACTTTCATAAGTACCTAGCTAGTAGCGAGCTTCTTTCATAAGAAGCTTAATGACGTGTGCTATAACAAATCCTATATAAATGTTTCAGAAGGTGTATGTAATACCAACTGAAAATAGTTAAGTCTAAAGTACATAATAAAAGTACCTACCTAGTATATCAAAATTAATATGAAAGATGTAGCAGATAGTTTTATTTTCAGCTTAGTGATATAAATCGATTACATGCTCTATTCAATCAACGGTGCCAATTTTCAATAAACGAAAATAAGGAAACGATATCCATTATTTTTTCAGTGCGTGTAACCTGTAACCTGTAAACCCGAAATGTAGAATGCGTCCCTTGTGACCGATCCTGGCTCTCGATGAAATAATGATCACCCAATCGGGTCCGATCGGTCGGAAAAGGCCCGGGGCCGACCGATCCTACCGTAAATTAATGATAACCTTCCATCGACTATCTGTTGAATGTACGGTAAAATTGGTTATACGGCCATAATACGTTACGTTTGCTCCCATTTATTGGAACGCGACACTTAGAAATGGTGATTTATTTTATTGGTTTTTGCCGTCGGTAGTAAAGATATTTTATTGGCGCACGTGCTTTGGCATAAGAATCATAGCGCAAGAAATCAATAACCAATAACACAACATTGGTTTCTATACTGGATACTGAAGAACTTTTCAATTACTTTTCGTTATCGAATGGGAGCATAGAACGTTATTCACAGTAGATATATATTAATTTTCACAGGTTCGTGATTATGCGTTGCGTTGGGCTCATTGCGTTTCATTTTGTTTTATGCCTTTAACTTTTATTTATTACGAGACTTGAGTGAAATTTGTTGCTATTCATTACCAGCTAGTATCTAATGTTATTACAAATGACACTAATTGGTGTAATGTTAGGCGAAAATTAATAATATAGTAATTATTTAACCAAAATGAAGGTATCGCTACGATAGCTAGTAAAAATCACATTCAATAAAACTCGTCATAGTTGAGTAGGTACGTAGATACTCGTATAATATTTAGCAGACATCCCTATCGTGGCGTACAATCTACTCGATGGCATCATTACCTCGACCAATCCCTCACACTCCAACGATTTGATTGTGATTGATTTACCATTACTACGACAGCAGCGAAGCATAAAATAAACAGAAAGAAATGTTTCAATGATAATAATCCCTTTTTGTGGTTTTGTGTTAGGAGTCGAATGCATGCGTAGGGTATACTTTGACCATCATCGGTCTATTACGTTCCCACTGCTGGAACACAAGACTTCTCTCAGTGAGAAAGTATGGGCCATAATCTATCATGCTGCGGGTTACTAGATCACATGGTTTAGAATGTTATGGTTTTGGGGTATGTTTTGATAATATAATGCGAAAATGAATAAATTCCGATGCTAAACGTGCACTGTGGTCATTATTTTTATTTGGATTCAAATATTGGGTTGTTACTGCTCTTGGCGACATCCACCATTTTGTGGTCTGACATACAAAATTAAGATGAAAGTTTTTTTTTTATACATATACTGACAAACTACAGTTTTGTAAGTAACTTGTTGGACTGCGTTTGCTATATGTTCATTGTTGTTTTGTATATACATACTGTGAAACAATCCTTTGCACACAAACACCCAGCTAGCTGCACAATAAACGCCTTTAAACAAAGTCACTGGTAAGACAATATATTGTACCTAATAAAATAGGTGACAATCCCACAGTAGCAATTATACACAACCCCGAGACTGCGATATAAAAACAGAATGGAATATCTGAGGTAAACAATGCAAACCTCGTTACAGCCACTGCTTACAAATAAATGGATATTACCCACTGCATGTTTAAAGCAAACAAAGTTGGGTTAATACCCAACCTGTTACCTCAAATGGGTCGTACAATGAAGATATTCATTGGTGTATTTACTTATTGCCCATCTACAATTTAACAAGATACCTGTTTACATGTTTAAGAGCAAGTTTATACCATAATCATTGTAACTCTACTATATCAAATAGTGATCTATTGATGTAATTCAATTCTAACAAAAGGACAAATAATTGTGCATTATAGAAACGCTAGTATTTGTTTGTGTCTGATTCCCCGATCCACAGTTTTTGATACCTATTTAGGATCTGAGCTTTATGTGATTGTGTGGGCATTATATAATTCGTAATTTGCTTTCAATAGGCTTGTAGTAAAATCACGTTGTATTCGCTAGCAAACAAATATTAATATTATCAGAATACACACGTAATGCAAGTTTATCTTTATTAGGTTACTTATACTCCAAGTCAGGTTGAGCCTTTGGTTTTATTATCAAGGAAAATAGCGCCTCCGGTGCCTATTCAGTGTGGGAGACAGTGCCTCGACTGAGGTATATTGTTTGTATAAATCCATTAACTCTATTCTAACCAAATATTATCTAAAGGTACTCTCCACATAAGCCTTTATACAAGTTGATGGTTCTCGTGACTACCATTGTAGATTTATTCGTTTATATATTATTTACTAACGGTAAACATTTTTGTTTCAGGTACGACAAAAGTGTTACTGCCTACGACTTCTGAAAGAAATGTGTTTCAACAAATTCCTCATCAAGCTAGCGGATTACTTCCGATTACATTCCGACACATCTCATTAGAGGAATCGTCAGGTGAGAGAAATCAAGATGATTAACAACAGGAAGATCGTTTTCACGAAGCTGTTACTTTGCTTTTTCGTGACGGGAGCATATGGCCGGTCATGGGCCAACCACCACGATACGACAACGTCCACGACGCAAACTACTCCAACCACTAGCCCTGTGCCGAAAAACTTTCATAATGATCCACTTATTGTGGAGACCAAGAGCGGTCTTGTTAGAGGTTATGCAAAAACAGTTATGGGGCGCGAGGTTCACATCTTTACTGGGATACCGTTCGCAAAACCACCGCTGGGCCCGTTAAGATTCCGCAAGCCAGTGCCGATAGAACCTTGGCGTGGAGTCCTCGAAGCCACTAGTATGCCAAATAGCTGTTACCAGGAAAGGTACGAATACTTTCCCGGATTTGAAGGCGAAGAGATGTGGAATCCAAACACGAACATTTCTGAGGATTGTCTTTATCTAAACATTTGGGTACCGCAGCACTTGAGAGTCCGGCACCATCAAGATAAGCCTCTTGCTGAGAGGCCTAAAGTACCAATACTGGTTTGGATTTACGGCGGAGGCTACATGAGTGGCACGGCTACACTTGACCTATATAAAGCGGACATAATGGCTTCTTCCAGCGATGTAATAGTAGCTTCCATGCAATATAGGGTTGGAGCGTTCGGATTTTTATATTTGAATAAATATTTTTCGCCGGGAAGTGAAGAAGCGCCGGGAAACATGGGCCTTTGGGATCAACAGCTTGCTATTCGCTGGATTAAAGATAACGCTCTAATGTTTGGGGGAGATCCTGAGTTGATAACTCTATTCGGAGAGTCTGCTGGTGGAGGTAGTGTAAGTCTTCACATGCTTTCACCGGAGATGAAGGGTTTGTTCAAGAGGGGGATATTACAATCGGGAACTTTAAATGCTCCTTGGAGCTGGATGACAGGAGAGAGAGCACAAGACATTGGAAAAGTTTTGGTCGATGACTGTAATTGTAACAGTAGTCTGCTGGCGGCTGATCCGAGCTTAGTGATGGACTGTATGCGAGGGGTGGATGCTAAGACTATTTCCGTGCAACAATGGAATTCATATACTGGTATATTAGGATTCCCATCAGCTCCGACGGTCGATGGTGTATTTCTACCAAAAGATCCTGACACAATGATGAAAGAGGGCAAGTTTCATAATAGTGAAGTGCTCTTGGGCAGCAATCAAGATGAAGGTGAGTTTATAACACAATGCTTTTAAAATAACGTAAGTATAATCAATGATAATAATCCATTTGGTAGTAAGGTGGTATGAATACATTAGTAACGACATCAAATGATTGGAACTTTAATATTATAATGTTCACACACCACACTTTGTTCTACTTAATATATCTAAAAAATAACCACGTTTTAGACTGAATTCTTCAAAACATGTTCAAGTTACTATAAACCTCAATAAAACACACAACGGACGTGCAGACATTTCGCGTACCTATCCAGTAGGTTATACATTTTATCACTAAGAAGCGTAATTAGATAGTAACTAACATAATAAACTAACTTACATAATAATGTGTAAAGTGATAACAAAGTTAGGATAACTTTGAAAATTGAGCTAGAGAACAGACTTTTTAATGTAGCTTATCAGTTAGTTCGAGGGCTCGGGGGTCGTTCTGCTCAACCCGCCCTCGTATCGGCTGTGGCTGGCACCGACGGGCGGCGCGCCTGCGCAAATCTAAGTAGACACAACAATAACACAGTGTGGGCTGCCTTACTACCAGGTACTACAGACTCGCCCACGTAGCTCGGCGCTCCCGGCACCTCCCGACCACCCACCCCCTCTATAGGTACTGTTGCTACGCATCCCCTTCTCACGAGACTTCACGAGGTTCACTTGAAAAAGCGAGCGTAGAAAATGAGAAGTTTCATTAGCACCTGAATTTTATCTACATTTTACAAGGTGAATTTCTGGTTTCTAAAAAAATTAGGGGATCTTTGGAAGTACGAGACGGCGAAGTTATTGTTCCTGCTTTTTGCGTACCTACCTTAAAGGGTGGCGTGACGTCGCAACTTAGAGATAAACGACATTGTGTTTTCTACGGCAATGAACTTGCATAAACAAACGAAAACACGCAAGCGGTTGTTTTCAGACTTGTGTTTTTGCCTATGAAACATGAGTCCATTTTACTACATATATTCAGGTTAAAATCTAGTAGGTATACATGAGGCAATATGAAGCATATACTCGTAGCTTTTCTGCTTATTGTATTTTCTGTACCTCCATTCTTTGCTGCCATGGCTTGTTTGCGAATAAGTTTATAAATATGGTTTACAACGCTGTCACTACCGCATTGTGTCCTTCACTGCAGTTTACTGGCAAACTGTAACTTCTAAACATTTTACGAGTTTGAAGTCTTTCAAATTAGGACTCTGTGAAATAGATAAAAACATTATTTTTACCTTGACTAACAACACGTTTAGATTTGAAGAACTCACTGTAGAGCTGTCATTAAAACCTGCCTCCTTGGGCTACACAGGGCTCGAGTTTCTTTGTTTATACAAGTGTATTTATTTTAACATTTCTTAGGGGTCTTATGTGTCATAGTTAAATACGGTGAAACCATTTCGTAAGGGAATATTTTAGAAGGTAGGTACGTACAACATGTTTTACTAATTTTGAAGATGTAAAAGCGTGAATAATAATCTAATTCAACATATTTTATTTGGTGTTTAAAAAGCGTTAGGTCAATTCGATCAATTCAAAGTCAGCGTCGACGTTAATGTGAGATCGAGACGCTTGCTTTGCAGCTTGCCATGTTTGCAGTCGTCATTTTACCCCGTTTTGCAGTAGTCTAACTCCAAAAGATGGGAAGATTGGCTGCAGAAAAGACGAGATTCGCGGCAGAATTGGTTGAGCTGGACACAATCTTATTATATTTTTATTATGTTGGTACATTTGGAAAAAATCTAACAGACACGTTTTAATTTTCACACCTTCGCTTGACTATTTCGAGGTTCACATTTTCAGTGAGTAACTAGCTGAAAGATTAATCAAAGAAATGGAAAAAATAAATTGAATTCAAGGATATTGCGTGAAGTGGTGTTTGTCTTCCCCTTGTAAAAGTAGGTACTCGGTGATCGCTACCTTAGAGCACAGTCTTGTTTACAGACATAAGATTTTCAATAATCATTTCATACCGATAGAAGTCGAGGAGAAAAATGTTGGAAAATTTGATAAAGATGAAACTGTTTTTCTACTCGCGTTTCCGTCGTCGTGAGGCTTTTCACCTTGACCTTCCGGACGTGGATAGCGGAGCCTACACAATAGCGCCTCGTGTTTTGCGAGAATTTATGGATGATCATTTTGCTGATTTAGCTTTGTGTCTTGTCATTTGTTATCTTTCCAAGAACAATTCTAAATGATAAAGAGCTAGCAAATAATTTTCTTTTGCTTTAAAAATTGTTTTTCGAAACATTACTCATCATTAACCCATTTATTACGTTTTGACTGCTGGACCTTCTTTCTAGAGAGAGAGAAAAAGAGAGAAGGAGAGAGAGAGAGTGTACAGAGAGAGAGACATAAACTGGTCCTTCGAGTTTTGTAGTTCTTTGGTACACGTATACCGCTTGTCTCCTTACGCGACGATCGAAATCCCGCCTTACCTGTAAAGCTTTTTACTATATTATTGTATGCTTAAAATTTCTCATTTCAGTACTTAACTATCCCCGTTAGCCTTTTCAAGATTTTGGCTATGTTCCAAAGCGGCAAATGGCAAAGTCCATAACATCCATAAGAGTTCTATTAATGATAGGGGAAAAGATTTTAAGGCCGAGCTTGTTTTAAAATATATTTTAGTTGTTGTCATAATATCCTACAATCTATATAAGGAGCGATGGTGGCCAAACGGTTAGGCGTGCGACTTACAAGACGTCGACACCGAGTTCGAATCCTCTCGGCCCCGCACCCATGACTTAATAAGTTATGTGCGAATTTGCCATCTTTCAAAACGGTGAAGGAAAACATCGTGAGCAATCCGGCATGCCCAAGAACTGCAACATTCAAGGGCATGCGACATCTACCAACCCGCACTGGGCCAGCGTGGTAGATAACAGCCCATACTCTCTCTCTGAGAGAAGGCCAGAGACCCAGAAGTGGGAACGTGAAAGGCTGATAATGATGATAATATAATGCTAATGTATGTGGCCAACACGGACTTTGCTTTATCAACTATACTTACTTAAAGATTGGCAAAGTCTGCAAATTCAATGAACCAATATAAAAACAAACTTTCTTATGCCAATTGGGCTCAATAAAAAACACTGATGCGGGTAAAGGCTCTGATGCAATAAATACAGTGCTCGGTTGAAACTGTTTAGCTCTAACGAACTAAAGTTGATGCGATATACTCCTGATTGAGTCAACAAACCGGAAACGGTGCTTGTTAGTATTTTAGCGGGGCAAAGCCGGATACGTTCGTTCAGTAATAATGTAGGTGTGTATATCACATGTGCCTTTACGAAAATATACTTGGAAAAACAATGAGGCAGTATATATCCGTGACCAAATTATACCTATCTTCAAAAACAAAGAATAAAAACAAATAATCTAATTTCGCTTTGCTTTGTTTTAATAAAATTCCATACCGTATTTCAATAGCTTCTCTTCATTGTCACGTACCTACATACCTATTGTTCACAATTGCGTACATAAGCAAACTATCATAATGTATAGATTTAAAGTGTTTCATGGCTCAATATATTTTGTGGATGTATGCTAATTGCTACATTATTATTCGTAGCTGACACATATTTAAAAAAACTAGCTGTTGCTTGCGGTTGAGTCCGCTTTATCTAGAAGGATGCAATATCAAGAGGGATCTTACTTAGTACCTAAGTTTTTTGCTTAGTCGTTCTTCGTTCGTACTTAGTAAGTAATTAGGCTATGGTACATACAAATGTCCTTTGTGCGAGACATCAGAAGTAAACAGCAATTAATTAATAGGTAGGTAGTACGGTTTTTGAATATTTACAGTGGCTCAAGCTCTGAATCTTCCAAATTAATCTGTCAATATACGCAGTACAAATCCTTACGTTCGCAACATAGTGATGTAAGTAATACTTGTAAACCTAATCACAATATGCCGTAGAATTTGGTACAAATTAATGAACCAGGTAACACAAGCACGGTGTAGCCCGGGGGAGTTCGTGTAATGACAGCTTTACAACATTAACGATGAAATACTAACACAGAAATTTTCAATGTCGGTGTCCGTACGTTTTGTTTTTCTTTTTATCACAATATGAACTTGTGATTTTTGTATAAGAAACGTTCTTTAAATTAAGTGCTATTGGGAAGATTGCATACCATATAATTTTGTTAAAAAAATTAAAAGGTACAGTGGATTACAGTGGATTAATATCTATGCAAAAAAATGAAGCACTCTAGTACCAAAATTCTGGGAAGAAATTGGAGACTACGTGTCTGTGGAGGAAACTCTCACCGCCTTTCCTCTTAAGCGCGTTATTTCTGAGAAGTGAAGTCACATACAAAACATGTATAGGCAGTTAAATGGATACTTCTCGGAAGTTTTTTGGATTCCACGCACTTATACCTTGCCAAGAAATTCCTTGTTTTGTAAACAGCATTGTACAAGTAAGGCATTGAGCTCAGTCTGTATACGTATATGATCAAATTCTAAGAGCATCCAATACTCAACAGATACACAATGATAACAGAAGAAAAAACTGTCTCGAAAGAAAAAGCTTCCCTACTTTATTTATGTTATAAGACTAGTTTTTCTCACGTGACTTCATACAATTTACTCTGCCAACAAAGTCACAAATTGACGAAAACATTTTACAAATTATCCGTTTAAATTTATTTCATTTTTAAATTCTAACTATTCCCACGGTTTCGCTATCGTAGACTATATCATCGCAATGAAAAGTCCTTCTCTAGGGCTCAGAATTCAGACTATATATCACCCATCAATATCGGTTCAGCTGTTTAGTCGTGAAAATAACCAAGAAACAGAGTTACTTTATAATATTAAGTAATGGATGATATAAGAACATTTATTTATTTATTTTGAAAGGATATATAAAACAAAATAAAAACACTTAACTAAACCTTAATAATTATATATAGAATGAAACTACCTATCAAACTAAACTACTTAATCTAATAAACCACTACCAGTTGGCAACGTTCCCAAAATGCTGGCCGAATAAGTATGAGTTGAATTCAACAATACAATATATAAACATGATTCTGTATGATAACAAAAGCGCTGCTAAAAAGCTATTTAATTGAGCGTTATTACAATGACTTGAATATAACCCCTCGAGGGCCATGCAAACTAGAAACCGAAACAAAAGAACAAAACATTGTAAACAACAGCAATTATCACGTTGTCAGCTTCTGGATCCTTGCTAAGCCAGCTACACTGGTACACCCGGGGATATTGTACAAATCCATTTTTAATGAAATAAACCGTATTATGGCGGTAGCTCTTTGATATACGCACGGAATCGCGCCGTAACGCGTAAATAATAAATGTAACACGTGTGCGACTTTAATTCTATAAAGAGTGGTGCATGATAGTGAACATTACAATATTATCAAAAAGCCTAGGAATATGTACTATTATTATCTTGTGTGTTTCATTATATGTGACTGGATGAGGCGTGGTTTCACTCGCGCGAATTCCCATCGGAGCCATGTCTCCAGTCCGTAAACTATCTCTTTGTAGGTAAATCACCTTGAACCGTTTCTTCTTGCTGTATTAAATAAGTGTACCTACATACAAACATTCATTCGCATAATTATATTATTATACACTAGCTGTTCCCCGCGGTTTCAACCGCGTGGGCTACAGCTTTATGCATGCAAAGTCTCAGCCCGATTGGTTTAAAATTTATAAAGTTTCATACAAACTTTCATCCCCTATTTTATCCTCTTGGAGTAGAATTAATTAAAATCCTTTTTTAGCGAATGCCTACGTCATAACATCTACCTGCAAGCCAAATTTCAGCCCGATCCGTCCAGTGGTTTGGGCTGTGCGTTAATAGATCACTATGTCAGTCAGTCAGTCACCTTTGGGTTATATATATATTTAGATAATTATTATAGCAGCAAACTCGAATGTTTGAAGTTACAAGATTATTTTATACGTTTCATTGTGCAGTGCACATTTTTTAAGTTCTTTAAATGCAATCTAAATTAATGTACCGACGTACAGGCATTTTAATTATGTGTTAAGAGTTAAATATTTATATTATATAGGTATGGGAGAACTCTTATGTTTATTGTGGCAATTATAATAAAAATATTTTATTATATTTCAGGCACTTATTTCCTACTGTACGATTTCCTCGACTACTTCGAAAAGGACGGCCCCAGCTTCCTACAAAGAGACAAGTTTCTGGAAATCATCGACACTATTTTCAAGAATTTCTCAAAAATCAAGAGAGAAGCTATCGTGTTTCAAGTAAGTAGGTAGTTTACATGAAGTCATAATCTACCAGGAAAGTTATATGAAGTTAGATCACTAATGATCGCGAGCCTATTTCTGATACAGTATTAGATACATCAAAAGTAGTAGACCTAATATTATACTAGGAGCAGCCTCTTTGTTATTTTATTGTTTTGTGGTACCTACCACAAATAAGTATGTCGCGTGTAATAGATTGTTATAAGGGCTCTCACACAAAATTGCGATGCGATGCGGCGCGATGCGAATTATCGGAAGGTCTTGTGGTGCATTCGTGCAAGCTCGCAGATATTTGCAATGCGATGCGAATTCGTAGTTTTGTGTGGGAGCCCTAAAAAGGAGAAAAGATAAATTGTAGTTATACTGACGCTGTAAATACTTAAGCGACCCAGTTTACAATATTGAGGTTTAGGATACCAGAAAATAAATCAATATTATATTTCGAGTTAATATTATAAAGCACCGGTTAATGTTCAATACTTATGCAGGTGCATCTTGACTGTACATAAAAGTGTACTGGCTGTTCCCCGCGGTTTCACCCGCGTGGGCTACAGCTTTATGCATGCAAAGTCTCAGCCTGATCGGTTTAAAATTGACAAAGTTTCACACCTTCATCCCCTATTTTATCCCCATGGGGTAGAATTAATCAAAATCCTTTCTTAGCGGATGCCTACGTCATAACATCTACCTGCATGCCAAATTTTAGCCCGATCCGTCCAGTGGTTTGGGCTGTGCGTTGATAGATCACTATATCAGTCAGTCATCAGTCAGTCACTTTGAGTTCTATATATATATAGACATACGAGACATAAATATGCCTATTAACTATATACCTTTTCGTGTTACTAGACTTCTTATGTTACAGACTCGATGTATGGACTCAGAATATGAGAAAAATGATTAAGTACAATACTATGAGCAAAATAATCTTACTCTGGGTTGTATTAGATATAATTATCTTTCAATCTTACCTTGCCAGGTTTAGCTATCCAGGTATGAACTTAAAACAGTCCACTGTCGACGTATGATTGGTGTCATTAAATTGACATTGTGTTAGACAATAACAGCTGCAATTCGTACCAAGTTTTTTTTAACTCTGCCAACAAAGGTCATGACTGTCTGTTATCTGTAAATAAGATGTCATTCGGTTTATCTTGTATCAAATTACACAGTTTGTGGGTGTTACGAGGGTCACAGTTGAGGGTCAAGAACATCATGATACTACTGTGGTCACGATACTAATTAATGTACAGGGAAAGTTTTCGTTATTTATTTATACTTTAGCACATAAAATTGTACAGGGAGGACTTAATGCTACATAGCATTTTCTACCAGTCATCCTGGACGTGCACAAAAAACGGTAGCAGTGAAGCAAAGTAAGAGAAAAAAATAAACAAGAAAAACAGTAAAAAAATAAAAAAATATATATTTTATATTATAGACATACACAGATACAAAAAATAAAATAAAGTAATTGCTATACATATTAACACATGCATATTAATAAAAATATATACAAAAAATAATACATACATAATTTAACTACTTAAGATGATGTTCAGAAAAAAAATTAGTATTAACAATAATAATTGTACATATTATATGGGTATGTAACGGTTTAGTTTTCAAAGTGAATCTTACCGATTAAGTACTTTCTAGTAAGTCGCTTAAATTATTCTTATTCTCTTCTCTTATTCTCTATTATTATTGTGTAGGTACAGTAAAGTAATATTTCTTTGCTTTAAAACACAAGGTAACTAACTCTTGTTCTATATAAGGTACATAATGATAAATCTCATATACTACTGATCCTGATTATTTTTTTTTCGAAATTTAACAATAGACAAGTAAATAAATTTTGCATTTTTAATAATTAACTAGTAACATTCTTCAATTATTGCACGTGCAATTTAAAGGATTTAAAGAAATTTTCACGCAGGTGTAACATTTCCACTTTCATTTCATTAGCGCATTCGAGAGTAAGAAATGTCTAAAGCAACTGTAATGAGGATATCCTTGGTATCTCTCGAATTACAGTCAATAATAGGAAAATGCCCCTCTCCGTTTTCATCGCTTGTTTTCCAATTTACCAATTAAGATTGCGATGACATTAGTAATTGAAGTAAACTGTTTACTTACGAGAAAATCATGATCATATTGTTTTTACCATGACTTTGTCTCTAATTCCTTCGAGTAATTATGGTGGTTTAGTTAAGTTTTATAGCGATGATGGCTCAGTAGTAGTGACGTCGGCTTGCGATCCGTAGGACATGGGTTCGAATCCTACAATGAGCTTGAGCTTTCGGTGAAGGAAAACATCGTGATGAAACCATAGCTTGGTGGTAGGGTATTTTCTAGTACTCGCCTGGCTAGCTACCACTCTCTTGTTAAGAATCTGTCGCCAAGCACCTATCGGTGTGTTCCGGCAGCCTCACTTGAGAGCCAGTTCCCCGTCCAGGTGTAGCGTGGTGCCATTTTCGACCACATCGTCACTTAACACCAAGTGACTTGTGGTCAAACGCTACTCTGTAAGTATTTACTACTTAAAAAAAAAAAATCGGAACAATAAAAATCGCTAAAAAACTATAACGACAAAATTCAACAGAATTAAATGTTGTAGAATTTTTCCCTTCAAAATGTAACAATGGATAATAACCTCATTATTTTTGAATTTTTAATAAATGCCTAGAGTATTATTCTCAAATATTACACATGACAATGTAATTGACTCTCTTATTACCCAATTACTACTATACAATATACATTTTCGAATGTCTGAGTTAAATTATTTTTGAAATGATTGAGGCTCTACAAAATGAACGATTCAATACACATTAAGCAATTATGGCTCAGTGGTAGTAATGCTGGCTTGCGATCCGTAGATTGTGGCTACGGAAACTTGAGCTCTCGGTGAAGGAAAACATCGTAATGAAACCATAGCTTGGTGGTAGGGAATTTTCTAGTGCTCGTCTGGCTACCTAGCTACCTTCCTCAAGTTAAGAATCGGTCACCAAGTCCAAGCACCTGTCAGTGTCAGTGTCCTGTCACCAATCCAGATGTAGCGCGGCGGAACACACCGTTAGGTGCTTAATCAGGCCAAGACCCTCCTTGCTGTAGTGCCTCAAATGATGATGATGATATTGCGAGTAAAAGGGGTACTGAAAAATGTACCTAAGTGATTGAAAGGCCCTTATATATTTAATTTTATTTCAGTACACTGATTGGGAGGAACTAACCGATGGCTACTTGAACCAAAAGATGATAGCAGATGTCGTTGGCGACTACTTCTTCGTTTGCCCCACTAACTACTTCGCAGAAGTGCTGGCAGACTCCGGAGTGGATGTTTACTACTATTATTTCACACATGTAAGTAAATTATAATTTATGCTAATATGTTCAGACTTTTTTATAATATATTAGGTACCTTTAGTTTTTACACATAAATTGTCACGGTCATAATATATTCTCGCTTCATTATCGATATTAAAGTAATTCATAAAAAGTCTCCCTCAACCAACAAAGTAGCAGGTTTAACTGGTGCGTCATCTAGCTACTTGAAACATTAAAGTTTTGACGTCAAACACGCATCGGCGTAATCCGGCAGCGTCACTTGAGAGCCAGTTCCCAGTCCAGGCGTAGCATGGCACTACCTTCGACCATATCGTCACTTAACATCAGATGGCTAAAGGTCTAACACTAGCCTGTAATATGTAGAGAAGGTAGTTTTGCCCCTAACAAAATGTTAATAACTCAAGAATAATTTAAGAAAATCAAGACTGACAAGACAAAAGCCTTCTTATTAAATTATAATCTTGAGAGAAGTAGCCAAAAGCAGCAAGGTTACTTGACCTAAATTAGTAGCTAAGCTAACCCAATATTGCGCTGAGCAAAATTCAACTCTGCGCCAAATGGGTGCAGAAAGGGTTATGAAGTGGTTGAGAGCAGACAGGTTGACATGCCATTCCGAGGCTGACGTTTCAAAAGCGTTTCTGTGACGAAGACACACTTGAAACTGCAAACCGGTTACAGAATGACTATGTAGACGTACCAAAGCTCCTGCCATTTCTAGAGGTGCTGTGACGTTCTCTCTCATCAGTCTCTATGTATCAACTAAGCTCAACTAACAAAGCATAAATACGCTTTGGTACACAAATACCAAACCAAGTTAAGCTTATGACTGGTTTACACCCTCGGAGTGATTTGGTGATTTAGTGCTTTAGTAGCAATTTAGCTGTTTGAGCTGTAGTATAGTGCCGTTCAGACGCGTAGAAGTCATTACTAATATATGTAATTGTATAGTAGGACATACAACTTAACAATCACACAGGTCGTGCGCCGGCGCAGGGGGTAATCTAGTTGTCGTAGAAGAAAGTCTAACCAATTTACGCACTAAATTGACTATTTATAATACGACCAATTTCAGTTGAGATTTCTAAACTACTAACATGGTGTAAACCAGTTATTAGTTGATTGACTCTCCCTCTCTTTTTTTCTTTAATAACTAAAAACGCTAAAAAGTGGAACGCTGGCTTGCACAGCACATTAAACCTTGTTTAAATCTGGATTTACCTAAATTTTCCATACGATTCGACAAGTGAATTTCGTTAAATTGAGATTTAAATTGGTGGTGCAAGTGGGCCTTAGTCTAAGAGCTACATCACTATAAATAGTATATATGTAGTTTTCATGTTAGCGTGGAGTTAGACTACTGTTTTTCCCATTGCCGGCAGTGGACGTGCAAACACGTTAATTCGGCTAACGAAGCGGAAGCCAGGGCCCTTATTAGAGGCCGTACCTATTCGCTATTTGCTTTAGCGTTGCAGCCGAACTCAAAGAGACGGCCGTGCCCATGCAGGAAGATTTATGTACGTGATTTTGAAATTCACTGGATTTGGTGGTTGGTTTTTGTGGTTTTTTGACACTATGATCTAACTGTATATCAGGATAGAGTATTGCTGATATTTTTTTTTTAGATTTTGCAGGGTGAGCACTATTTTAAGTCACCTAAAGCCACACCCCGCAGGCGACAGATGGCGGTAAAGAGCTAAAAAAAATTGCTTATAGGCCCTCAGCGTATCTTATTTTCATGTACAAGTGTTTGTTATTTAAGAGAAAAATTGTTGTAATTAGCTGCAACTTTCAGCTTAGGTAATCTCGGTGCCGTTGACTGATTTTACTGAGCATTAAATAATCACAAAGGTATTTAAGAAGCGTAGATAGTATATTAATTCTTAACTACGAGTATATTTTGTTACAAAAATAACATTAATTTAATTTGAGAAGTCACCAGCTAAATAGTTTGTCAGTTTAAATCAGGAAAATGTAGTCCAGGACAGTTTTACCGCCACCGCGCCGAGTGGTGCCATTTCCACCCTGATCGATAAAGGTTATCTTTGTCCACCAAAAGACTAGATAATATCGCAGCTCAAGCTAGAATTGTTAATTTTGAGGGTAGGTTGATGTGTACGCGCCTACACTAACGAGAGTGGGACGCCACAGAAGATGTAATAGTATGTACAAGGTACATAACGATGGCAAGGCAAGTTTGTGAAATTCGTGACCGATTATTTAAGACTTTTATCAGAGTATGGCCATAATCTACAACGCTTGCGGGCTGGTAGGTGTCACATGTCCTTGAATATTGTGGTTTTTGGGCATGCTGGTTTCCTTTTCCTTTACTGTTCGACGACAAATACCTAGACCGAGATATCAAATCCTTAAGCCCTTGAAACAAAAGGGCATGCAAAGAAGAGATTCATCCAAAAATATTATGTAAAAAGCGAATTGTAAAAGTTATGACCAAATAACTGGCCAATAATAACTCAATTTAGACGCCTGAAAGAATTAATCTCAGCGGGCCGAGATGAGATTTGAACTCGGTATCAGTGCCTTGTAAGGCCCACGCGTTACCATTTGGCCACCATCGCTCCAAGTTTAATGTTATGTAATTCGTACTTTTTCTTTACCCCTGGCTTGCGTCAGCCGGGTGTTATTTCAAACTTTTAATTTTTGTGACAACTCCTTTCATGTACAGAATGTTAAAGTTCACACGGACGACTTGAAACCCTGGCCTGCTTACAAATTCAGCCTCATATAAATTCTCATGGCCACGAACTGAAGGGCAGACCTTACATAATTACAGACTAGAGTACTTATGCCATTGGCTGGGTGGATAAATAAAACTGTGATCCTGATACAAAACATATTAAATTTCACCTCACAAGCTCAGAAAGATTCTGTTTATCATTCGAAATCAGAGCGCAAAAATGTATTTTATTCGCTAGCGTGGGAAGAATTTCTAAAAATTTAATTATTAAATAATTTTCTATACTACTAGACTATCCATTGAAAATGCATTAAATAATCCTTATTTCATGTCAGTGGGTCGCCTCATTTCTAGAATAATCGCACTGACCAGCACGACGACTGCATGAAAATGCTGTTTTTCACGCACCTAGTATTTTCCTCCCTGTAGTGAGGCGAAAGGTTATTCTGCGTCTCGTATAATTCTAGAAACTTTTGCTTGCTCAGGTTTCAATACAAGTACCTACTTGCGCCAAAAACATCTTTACAGCCTTGCATAAATAACTATTTCATACGTGGGAAGCAAGTGCAGCTTCGCCCACAAACCATTGTGTATATACGTCTTGGACATTTCTAACGCTTTTGTGATTCAATTCTTCTGAATCACCCGAGTGCTTCTATTGTGTCTGGCTCTTGACGATCTTCATATTTGTTCTTATTAAAATCAAACCTCGTGAGACGCTGCAGAATAAATTTAGAGGACGTCTAATCCGCTGGGTATACTGCTTTGCATTTTATCACGAAGACTTTCCACATTTTTCCGTGTGAAGTGCTTATTGATCCAAGAGCATTTAGTCTTGACTTATATAGCACAACGTTTTATCTATGGAGCATTTTATACTTCATGTTCTTGAACTTCGTTTTTATTATATTTTAGATTCTTTTCATTTTATAAAACATAAAAAACTCATTTTTACTTTTCCTAGCTGCGAGGTTCTGTGTGATTATAATTTACTAAGCCCTAGCATGCATTAAGACGTAACTTACATTGGTTTCCATATATTAAATCGATGTGTCCATCCAACCCCCCATACGTTACGTCACACATGTACACATTCATTCTACACACCTCCTTTATCCAAAACAAACTTACCATCGTCACTCAACTTCACATGTGACTTGTGACCAAACGCTACCCTGTAAGATTTATTAATATTATTTATTAAGATCTAAAAAAAGCTCTACTACCACCCGCCAACCCCCAACTACCCTAAAAACTATTCGATTTAGCAAACTTATATAAGTAATCTTAACCATTAAACTGTTATCATAAGATTTTAACCTACTATCCGAATTGACTTTTCTTTTACAAGAAAACGAGGTGATAGATTATTATTTTTAAGTCATGTTGACAAACTTTTACTAAGAAGGCACAATTCACAATAATAATCTGTATGATCTATGTCTACTAAGTATTATTTGTATTGATGATTATTATTTTGGACTTTCCTACATTATTACCGCAATTAAAATACACCGTAGGCGTTGTTAAGCTTGTAATTACGAAACACCTAACAACCGTAATTTTATTATCTACTGGTTGTGCCTCGCGGTTTCACCTACCTGGAGATTTCCACAGGAACCATGTTTTATTCCGGGATTAAAGTAGCATATGTCACTTTCCGATTCGTAAACTATATCTACATATATGCAAAAAATCATATTTATTCGTTGTTGCATGAAAGAAGGACAAATCAACAAACCGACAATTACACATTCGTATTAATAATGGTATATAGAGACAGGGCTACTCATAATAAAGCAGCAAGTTTTAGTCTGTTTAGTTGTTTATTTATTACTGAGGTAATAACACAAAACGACAGTACCGATTTGGAAACAGTTTTCAGTGCTGAATAGAGTATATTTCAACTTCAAAACTGAGGTTAGCTAAATGTATGCTTAACTATGCTAATCATGCTGATGAAGATAGATTTTAAGCAATATTGATAATGATAATAGTCAGTTACGGCATTTATAACAATTACACATATTATAGAACTGTACTACCATCAAACTACTACCAATCTATTATACAGCCTGCAGGTATAATAAAAATTCAAACAACCCTAGATCGTAATGACCTCAATGCGCGAAAAAATGGATAAATGGTCGACAATAAATCAGGAAGTTAGCGACGGCGGCTGGCGATTTGTCGTCGAAATAACCATTTGACAGATGACGCTAGAGTATTTTATGGGTCACGAGCCACCAAAACAAGCTACGTTGACTCGTTGAGTCGTTGACGTCTCAACGCTATTTATCTTCACAGAGTCTGAATAATAAAGAAGCTCTACATTTCAAAGGATAGAACATTTATTACATTTTATTACCTTGGCGGTGGCGTGGTTAGTTACTAGCGAGCGCCGAATTACTTTCTAAATAATATTTGATGATTTCACGTTACATTTCTAGACATTTTTTTTATAGCGATGATGGCTCAGTGGTGGTGACGTCGGCTTGCGATCCGTAGGACGTGGGTTCGAATCCTACAATGAGCTTGAGCTTTCGGTGAAGGAAAACATCGTGATGAAACCATAGCTTGGTGGTAGGGTATTTTCTAGTACTCGCCTGGCTAGCTACCACCCTCTTGTTAAGAATCTGTCGCCAAGCACCTATCGGTGTGTTCCGGCAGCCTCACTTGAGACCCAGTTCCCAGTCCAGGTGTAGCGTGGCGCCATCTTCGACCACATCGTCACTTAACATCAGGTGACTTGTGGTCAAACGCTACCCTGTAAATTGTAAAAAAAAAAAAAAAAAACATTTTTACGATGTGGAACAGTGATCTCGTTTCTATTTCAGCAGTTAGAGGTCTTGCGTGATTCTATGCAGGCAATAAAATAGCTTAGCAAAGGTCAGCATGGATTGGTAGTCTGTAAAGTAAAAAGCTTCGTTGCGAAAATTCTAGTAGGTCTTTCACATACCTAAGTTTATTGCAGTACCTACAGATTCAAATATTTCAATCACTAAGGCTGTGAGCAGTGAGCAGTGTGATATGTGTTACTTTACGCTGAAATTACCCAATTTGAGTGTTTGGAACAGGGATGGCTTATATCCTAGATTAACACATAGGCCTCTTTTAATCCCACAGAAATAGGTTCCGACGGGATATCGAGAAAACCGGATACCCAGGTAGTTATACTTACATACTTATGGTTTGATGGTTATGTGAAGATAAAATTATTATCGGTCAAATACGGTAATGGAAAAATTGTAAGAAAACTGCGTAGGTATGTCAAAAAACTATGTTACTTAGGTAGCTTCCCTTTACTTTTATTTTGAACTACAAGAAAAAAAAACACAAAGAATAAAGGGACGAAAAGTAAAAGCCAAAACAGTAAGATTTCCAACCCCAAGACGGCACAATGAATTGTATCTTCTAACCAAAAACTATCCGTGGGATGGATCTAATAATCTACCCTAATCTATTCATCCAAAGTCAAACAGAGATTATAATAAAACTGCCTCTGAACTATCCGAAGCGCATAACGAATGTGGCCACCTTAAATAAATTAGACATGGGTCAGGTCTGGCCAGGAAAGGTCACAGATTAACAACGCTCTATTTCGGGTTGACCCGTCGCCGCTCCATTTCTGCTCCCACCGCCGCTGTCTGTAGTATATTAGCGAACAGACGTTTCCTAGGCCTCTTGTAGATTATATTTATTGCAGTATGGGTGTTAAAAGGCTGTAAAGTTAAAGTAATTACGAGAAAGAGTGTTCTAGACTTATGAACGCAGTGTCTTTACATTCTACCGAAGTATTGCCAAGAAAAGAGGCAGGTAGTGGAGGGTGGGGACGGTGTGGATATAAATTATTCTACATCCAAAAAAGTCAGCAACTCCTTCAAAGGTATGGTGTGGTATGTGGTGGGTATGTTTTTTGATAAAATCCCAAGTTAAAGCCAAGACTCGTCAAAAGTTAAATTTCAAGGCCATATATAACGTAATTTTATTGGTAAAGCTTAAAACATGCCAGACTGTTTAATAGATGACAATAAAAGCTTGTCACTTTGTCTGGCAGAGATAGCTATAGGTACCGATTGTTCTCTCAATTCCATTTTAATAGTTTATTGTAAAACATATTTTTGTACCTATTGTTGATTTATCTGAAAACATATTATATTAACAATACAATTGTGTCTCTTATGACGTATATAAATATGAGTACATAAATGATTACAATATCAATAACATCATTGTAATAAAAAATGTAGTTGGTGGGAACGTATGACCTAATTAGATTTTAATGATTGAAATTATGAATCAAACTTTACAGTCAGTAAATTTTATTTTCTCTACCCTTGGCCTAGATACATTTCCATGAAGAGAATTACGGCTACACTTTACGGAATTCCCCTTTCGCTAGGTATTTGTTCTATTTTCTAAGAATAAATTTTGAATACGTCATAAAAACGAGAATAGCTCAGTAGTGAACCCGGACGCCGAAACAAAAGTGATGGGTTCAAATTCTACAGATTACGTTTTATATAGGATAATAATGTTTTATGTAGTGACAGTGCTCGACTAAGAAACCACTCCACTCTCAAGTTAAAAGTATGTCACTTAACTGACTACAAACTCCAAGAATAGTTCTTGAGAGCCATTCTCACTATAGATTTTACGTATTTACCATGCTGTACCACATTATAACTTAGCACTAGACGAGATAGAGGCCAAACGCAATTTCCTTAAATTTATAAATAAAAACAGAGTAAAAGCCAGACAAACATACAAATCTAAATCAGAGACACCAACCACCAATTCAATCCAGACAGCCCGCTGACAGCCATTTTAACCTGAATGTTTAAAATAGATCGTTCCGGGTACCTACTGACTTAAGAGAATATATTTAGACTCTTGGCCGTTACGTAAGGGATGATCATTATGCGAGCTGACCTTTTCAGAGGTGGTATCTATAGCTGCTTTGTACTTACAGGTACGGTTACTTTGTACGTTAGGTCATGCATGACAACGCATACATTGCCAGCTCGTCGGTCGCCTGCATTATTAACAAGCCTTTCGTACAAACGGCCGCTTTTAATTTAATGTTCTCCTTTAAAATATTCACTAACCACACGAGAGTTATTTTCAAGGTTTCAGTTTAAACGCTAAACATTCTTGTATATAAGGTCATGAACGTTGACCCTTAACTGTTAACACGAAATAGGGTCATGGTTGACGAAATTTTTATGAGAGCGTTGCTCGCTTAAAGTCATTTCATGATGCGTTTAGAAAGTTTCAGCTTTTACTCGTCTCAAAAGTTTATAAAAACTTTCTAAGTACTGCAGTTTAGGTTCAGTTTTCACTGAAGAGGCGCGTACTTTTACATAGTGATGAAATTCATACATACTGCAAGAACTTTAAATAGCCCTTAACTGTTTGTAATAGCATTTAAAAGTTGTACGATAAATAGACGAAAGTTCGTCTATCATGGCAATGATTCTCAAGGCGTAAAACAGTAGTGTACAAAAAGGTAGGTAGTGCTAAAGTACAAAAAGGTAGGTAGTGCTAAAGTAATTCAATTGAAGTTAAGGGGAAATAAGAAAACACACGAGAAATAAGAAGACTGCGAAAGAAGTCATTTACATAATCAACTTTGGTAACATTTTGTTGACGAAAGAAAAAACATTGGCTTTGATAAAGAAAGTAATTGGTGGACTTCAAAAAGAACAAACGCTGTGACTTACCGACTTACTACGAATGTAGAATAATTTCGCCATGATTGTACAAATAGTACAATATTTCAGCATGGATCCACTGCTTATTTGAAAGTATCAGCTTAAAAGCTATTATTGAATTGACGAGATTATCTTTCAAATTCAATAAAAATAAAAGACATGTCGTTTAAATATTTAGCAACTCTACGAAAAGAAAGAAATTTGATAATGCGTATTTTTAAATTTTCTGATATGGATTCTCAACGTAGTTGTTCCCTCGTACAGCTAGATAAGAAGTCTGCCATATAATGTTTCAGGTACTTACTGCTTGACGGAGAATTTATTTCAGGATAGCTCTTGAGTTTTCCTCGACCTAGATTTTTGGCTAACGAACCCTGTCTGCCTGTCGGTTACCATTTCATATGTTATATCAAAAACATGATTAAAACTGATTTTCTAGGATATATACTTAGAAAAATACTTTCTCTAAATTCCAGCGTACAAGTACCAGCCTCTGGGGTGAGTGGATGGGAGTGATGCACGGCGACGAGATGGAGTATGTCTTCGGGCATCCCTTGAATATGTCTCTACAGTACCACACAAGGGAACGTGACCTCGCCGCGCACATCATGCAGTCCTTCACGAGATTCGCTCTTACTGGGTAGGTGTTGAACCAAAAAATAGAGTCATTAAAATAAAACTTTACATTTCATTACTTTATATAAGTGTTGACAATGATGCTACCAGCGTGATGATTCCTAAAAGACACGTACGTTTTCCAGAATAAGAAGTAGCCTATGTCACGCATGTAAGAAGATCAATCCAACATTAAAACTGTAGCATTTAAAATGATAGTGTTTATTCCTTATCAAGTACATCAAGTTAATTAGTATCTTCATGAAGTTAATAGGTCGTGTGATATTAAAGTTAATAATGATTAATATTTTAGCAGAACTATTAAGTAGTAGTACGACCAACATGTCGGATTTAATATAAATTGGTATCCCTTCTTTTAAAGGCTACTCATTTGCCAGGAAACAAAGAGTTATGGTTATAATATAACTGTGATCGAAGATTTCAACAACGTCCTCAATCACTTGTCCATAGCTCTGATTGCTGTATTTATGAAATTTACGCAGATCGGAAAGAACACATACCCGAAACGGATTAATTGTTATGTTTCAGAAAGCCACACAAGCCTGATGAGAAATGGCCCCTCTACTCAAGAGCATCACCACACTACTACGTGTATACAGCAGACGGCACGAGCGGACCAGCTGGTCCTAGAGGACCTAGGGCTTCAGCCTGCGCGTTTTGGAATGACTTCTTGAACAAGCTGAATGGTAAGAAATATGTAATAAGTAGATGAATAAGTACATTATACTGTATTGGATGGAAGGTAAATGTTTCGAATGAAATTAGAGAATAAAAAGATAATAAAAAGACTTTACATCTAATCAGGGTGAAGATACCCTCAATTTTATTTTGCTTGCCATGACGTTAACATTGTCACCCACGACTATAGCAGTTTAAAAAGTAAAATGTCATCTAAATAAGCTTGTAATTATTTCTGTTTGGTTATATTTCAGAATTAGAGCACGTTCCATGCGATGGAGCAGTTACGGGTCCTTACAGCAGTGTGGCGGGCACCACCTTACCTTTGATGTTACTCACTACTCTAGCCATCACAGTGGCCCTTTAAATCAACATCTGGTGAAACACGTACAGTGAATCCACACTGGTAAAAATCCTTGACTAATTAAAAATTTAAAGTGAATATTTATTATTTATATACCTAGATTTCCAAACGTAGAAGTATTATATATCATAAGAATATATTAGTGATTTATTAAGTATACCATATTTATTTCATATAAAATATATAATTTTCTAATGATGATCGGACATTTTGGATCGTGAATTTATACAGAAACAATAATAAAATAATTTGAAAAACAAAGTTATGAAACGGTAATATAAAATTGGGACATTGATAAAGAGTGAATTGATACGATTAAGTAAGTGACTGGCTACAGGAGGAATGAAGTGATAATAAATTTGAGGTGTTAAAAGGCGGATTACACACACTTTATATATTGATATATATTGTTGTTCATATTTTGTATTCTAAATTATTATTATAGAAAAATGTTAAATGTTATTTATAAGTAATTTAGTTTTCACAATGTTCCTGTATCGAGGTGAACCTTAAATGTTTGATGTTTTGTAATTATTAAGTTATGGTGTATTTCAATGGTAACATTATTTAATGATTCTATCTGATGTTTTTAGAATATGCGTGTGTGTAAAAAGTTAAAATGAAAAAAAATGTTTATACGTCGGCTTTGAATGTTGAAGCGATGCTTTCACACAGCTGTTGGACTATCACTAATACATATCAACGTGTGCCTCTGCTTAAATAGCAAAATCATACATATCTTTAATGTAGCAAAATTTGATGATTTTATATTGGTAAAAAGAATTAATTTAAGTATTAACGTCAAGTATACTCTAAGATGAATTTTTATCCATATATTTACTAACTATTGTATTAGTATGCAATTGAATTCGTACCACTTGAGAATCTTATGAACTCCAAATTCTTATGACTTCAAGACAGATCTGATAATAAAATATTTTGTAAATAATCCTTTCTTAAGAATAGATTGCGGTATTCTGATCACTGAATAGATTTACATACCTACGTAGTGATGAAATTAGGTAAGATAATTATATTAAAAGCACATATTGCAACATTTTTGTAGTACCTATATACTTTAGTAAAGACTTCATTCGTATCTAACAATGCTTATCTTTGTAATAATTTTTATTAGGAAAAGTTTAAAGCATAACTTTAAAATAGCCCAAATATTGGATTCTACTCTACAATAGCTGTGCAGTAATTCGTAGCTTAATGATGCTTTAAGTGAAAATTGTCTTATGAACTTAGTAAAGTTTTTTATACTTTTATCATGATAATATTTATACTAATGAAATGTTAGTGTTAAAGAATTAATATCTTTGCCATTGTCAATTACTATCCTTGGGCAAGCTGTGAAAGTGGTGAAATCATTGCTATAAAGGATGCCATATATGTATTTACAATGTCATTTTAGAATTGTTATATCACTTAGATTTCAATGTTTTACTGCGAATATAATTATAACGGGATATCAGAACAAGTATAATCTAGTAAATAATATCAATTATAACCAAAGAATAGGAGAAAAAACCGGCTTATGATATTCATACATATTTCGTAATCATGGTAAAGTAAAAAAATACTCTTATATTTGTCACTTATTATTTTCATAATGCAAATCATTCTTAATAAAGACTATTGATGCCTTTCTTCAAAATTAATCAGTGTATAGTTTAAATGTTTTCATTGTTGTCAAAAATCTGCACAACATCTGCTTTCTTGTCAAATTAAGCACGATTTGAAAAGTTGTATGGGATAGCTTTAATTAGGTAGAAAAAAGTATAATGAAATATTAAGTATTCTTGTGGCTATTAGTAGTATTATTTCAACGCAAAGCTAATTTAATGTAAACTATTTTTTAATTATACACTCAAATCAATAGAGCATTCATTCCATGATATTATTAGTTAGAAAAAAAGTTGTTAGTTGCTTTTTATGTAGTCTAAGTTAAATTACTAATATGTCTTAGAACACTCATTAAAATATCGTTGAAATAATGTGAGTAATAATTTGAATGTAATTAAGATCTTTAAATATCTAAATGCAAGATATTTTTTTTATTGATATTTTTTTTTGTGCATATATTTTTATGTGAAAGCTCTCTTATTAACCGACTTCAAAAAAGGAATAGGTTCTCAATTCCGCCGGTATATTGTTAGTTTAGACATTATACGTATATTATTTTGTGTATAATTTCAATGGTACTATCAAGGATAGAATGCAGGTTCATATTTTTTATGACAATATGTCATAGAATAGTTTATAATTATATGCAATGTCAAGCCTATAGGTTCATTTATAAGAATATTATTGCAGTGCTCTTAAAGCAATATAAATATATTGTATTAGGTTATTAGATGTCTTATTCAGTTTATTTAGTAGGTGTACGTTTGATACAAAAATAGTTTGAGAATTTTGTTATTTTCTTTTATTGTTAGAGTTATATTATTATAATGTGCATTAAGGTACGTAATGATAAATTAGATTGAATGTGATAGCCAATAATGATAAAGTTTCATATAACTAAAACTTTGACCTCTGTAAACTTTAGAGCTTTGGACTTGTAGGATTACGAATCTATCACTAGCCAGTTCTATAATGTAGTATGTGAAACAAAATCTTTACAGGCTATGAAAAAATATTTTAATGTAAATGCTTGTGTGTTTCCATTCAAAATGAAACGTAAACGTGTCTTGTCGACAAAAATAATGTAGAATGAAACATATATCCGCAAGGGTGAACATAATTATCTATATACAAACAGTCTAGTAAAATAAAACTCATCAATATGTAGTCAAATTAGCAGTAATAGAAATATTTATATCGGTGGTAATTAAAAAGTTAGATAAAATAAATGTTAATGTAACTGTATGAAGCTTATAAACATATCTGTTAGTAGGAACTGCTTAAAATTAGGTGCTAATTTTAAATGTATGTATAAAAAAATTTAATGTAAAGAGTGTGCACTTATTAATTTTTACTACTGTGAATAACAACTAAAATGCGGATGACGTCGACAATATCTGTTTTATATTTATCACAAGCTGTTATGCTCCTATTGCTTTTATTAGGAAAATGTTGTATTATATGTATTTCATTTCTGTCGTGCAGTAAGCTTTGTAGTGAGTCAACTATTCTTGTTTAGTATTAACGTGTCTTACGTGTTTTATACGAAGGAAGTATGAAAAAATTTCGGCTTCTTATGGAAACGCTCTCATCACAGTTAAAACGTTTTCGTGATCTTCAAACAATAAGATTTAAGGATAATGGCAAACTCTTTCAAATGCAGATAAACGTAACAGGTTGTTTAGAAAACTTTGATATAAATATGACATTGAATAGGAAGCCGAGATCTTATCGTATTTGTAAGGTAGCTATAGAATTTGGAAGCGTTATGTCAAATGTTAGGTGGTTTAGAGTTTCGTCGTGTAAAATTTGTTTGTACAGTTGCACAGAACTTGATTTCATCTTTGTGAAAAGAAATATTTTTATCTGAAGGCTATTATTAACTATTGGTGTAATTATTTTGCTTATAAATATTTGATCATTAACCTTTATTAAAATTACTCAATAAAATTTAGTTTAAAACGGGTTTTTTATTTAGTTTTTCCTTACATAGGTAGCACAATAGGAAATGATAATTGAAATCGCAAATATCTTGTCATTACTTTATCATTATTTCTCATTATTTACCATTGTCATCACTTAACATCACATAGCAATACATCAAGTGGTCCAGTACAACCTAAGTAAATGTAGAAAGTACTATAAGCAGTGATGTAACCTTGCCACCCATATGTCTTAGGTTCGAACCCTACGGATTGTGTGGAAATTTCCTGAAAATGCTTCAAAATCATATCAATTTTTTCCTAAATTGTATACTTTCAAATAAATAAAACCATCGTTTCTTGTAATTGTTGACACATTTATTTTATTTGACAAATACATAGTGCGCTATTTAAATTGTTACTCTAACGCGTTTCAAGTTTTAAAGTAGGATTATTCGACTAGATTATCATAATGTTTAGTAAAGTTATTGCACAAAAAGGAAAACAATTGTAAGCAAGTAATTTCTTAGTAGTGGAAAAATCTACGGCTTCTTTTTTTCTGAACTGAACGTCAATGAATCATAATTTATTATTTAGATATAATATAGATAAGATAACAATAGATGATACGAACAATAGATTGTTGGCAAAAATCAGTTTTTTGGAGAAGGTTTTTTTGCTATCCACTTAATTTGTTAGAACTCAACTATAGAGGGCGTGGGCGAAGCCACGGGCCTCGCTATGTAAAACAAAATTCATCTCTGCTTTTGATTTTGTTAACATTATTATTGTGAAATTTAAAAGGTAAACTACTTCAACTGTTTTAGACAAGTACGTTTTGGTTTATTATTAACAACACAAATATACATGTTCTAACCCTTAGCTAGTAATTTTATAATGTTAATTGTTAACAGGAAGTTGTCTTAAATTATCTACTAGCATATTAATATCAGAAACTATTGTTGACAATTTTAATATTGATTGTATATAAGCTTCACTAGTTTTCCTTTAAAATAATAACTTGATTTAGCAGTTTATTAAAGTACTTATTTTAAAATTAGTGTTAATATTTAACAGAGACTAAAACATACAGACTTTGAAACAAAAAAATACGTTTCTGGTTATATGAAGCGCTAGTGAAGATTTAAATGAAAGCAAGCCATGTAGTTAAATAGGAAAGTTGGTACCCAAAAATCAATAAACTGATACACATACATACATTCCTAATTTTTATCTTCTTTCTATTTCTAATTACATTTGTCCCATTTTGTTGCAGCCAGATTCACCATTGTAGTCCAACAAGTTCATTACTGTACACCAATGGTTTGTTTTAAGCGGTAGTTACTCTTTTTTGTGTTGTAATATACACTTTACATAGAGAAATCAAGAGTATTTATAAAAAAACATATTTTAGTTGAAATTGAAATAGCAAGATGCCGCTAACCTGTTCTATCAATCTTTATTATAGGTAATATAGGCGGGCTTTCAAAACAAGTTAAACCTTGTCTAAACCTGGATTAAATTTAATTCTCCATACTATTTAACTAAAGAATTTCATTGGTGCAAATGGGCCTTAATGTGTTTTCTTAATGATAAATTAACCCGTAAAACCCGTACCCCTTAATCACTTGTTTTAGAAAAAACAATTGAATTATTTTATCCAGTACGAATTTTTGCTCAATAATTACTATTGATAAAATGAATTATAGGAAAAAAAACTGGTTTACTGCGGATTATTTCCACATGTGTAGGTATAGGTACCCTAAACTTTCACAAACCAAAGGTGTACCGCGTTTGAAATGGTTGAACTTACAGGTCGTTCAGGCCGCACATCAGATCTGCGTGTTCCAGGTCGTCCAGAGGTAGAGGCGCGAAGGCGAGGGTTACAGAGTTGTGGTAGCGACCGCTGGAGACCAAGCGGACGACGGTGTCCTCGCACGCAATCAGAAGGGGCCGACGAGCTGGAATTGGAAACGGAAGTTAAATTAATAGGTAGTAGGTACCTACGTAAATCTTTAAATGGATCATTAAAAAAACTATAATTTTCACATAGATAAAATTGTATTTGTAGCTTTTACATTTTATACACTTAAAAATCATATACAATTTTTATTGCTGTTATTTACTGCCATAAACCGGCACCAACTAAGCTTTATACTATATATTTAAACAGCTGATCTCTATGCCTAATCTTATTCAATAACAAACAATTAAATAGAATAGGTATGTACTTTTTTTAATCAAGATGCGCTTTCTAGTAAAGACAACTAGATTCTAAGCGTTTCACACCCCAGACAACATCAGCACTTACGATCTGGCCAAGATGCATTCTGCAATCGTTGACGCTAATAGAAAACAAGAAAAAAGTATTGGTTTGACATATTTCTGACCACGTGACTTAGCGTTGAAATATCTCAAACCAATACTTTTTTCTTGTTTTTTAGCGTCAACGATTGCAGAATCAGAAATATGTCAAACCAATACTTTTTTCTTGTTTTCTATTAGCGTTAACGATTGCAGAATGCATCTTGGCTACGGGCCCAGATAAGAAAGTGTTGTAGCGCGACCAAAAAGAGTGACAACACATTATCAGCTATTTTTTAATTGACGTAGCACCTACGCGTTGTATAAAAAGAAAACATTATTACAAAGTCCCTCCACAATTTCACATTTTGGCTAAATACTGAACAAGTGAATACCTTCGTCAAACCGATAAATATGTTGATCTCACATCGTATCACGCATTTATGAATAAAGTTATTTTTTGCTTCTAAAAGCTCCTGTGTCAATCGTAACGTCCCTTTTCAATCCATATTCCATATCAATATTAAATTAAGCCCGTGACATCGCCTTCCACCTATAAAAACGAGGTTGTGGTAAACATATTATGTATGTAGGTAGGTACCTACACCTACGAAAGCGAAGGCAGATTTTATTTTCACAGGTGGAATCAGATGGGATCTATTTGGCGTGACACAGTTGAATTAAGAGAATTTAGTTGTGTCATTTAAAAACAATTCATCAATATGGAGAGACGCAGAATAAAGCTGGCTGCACCTAACAATCGTGAGGTAAAATTTTAAACAGAATTAATATTCTCACAGTTGTGCTATGAGCCATGTGTGATGTGTGTCTCATTTTATCAATGACTAACTGAGCTCCGCTGTTTCACCCGCATGGATTACACTTATCGCGATAAAAAAAAAACACTTAGGGTATTAAAACGATTCTTAGACCTAACCGATATGCACACAAAATTTCAAACAAATCGGTCCAGCCGTTTCAGAGGAGTTTGGTAACAAACACCGCGACACGAGAATTTTATATAATAGATTTAAACAGGCATTTCAACAAAATGATTTACAGCACACAGCAGTGACATTTATACAAAGAGTAGTATTGAATAACCACGCCATTAGGCAGGTACGAGTACCTATAGTCTAATCTTATAGGTAGTAAGTAGGTATTCTCTCGCTGAAACATTGGCATGAATTTGATTGAAATGTGATAAACAGATAAGATTTCGGAGTAATGTGCAGGTAACCTCGGTATCGACAAGTGGTGGTACCGGGAAACCTTTGCTGTCGATATCAGTATCGTGTATCTCTAACTACTTGCCTATTACCGTGGTTCATTGAACTCTGAAATCTCTAATCTGTTTATCATTATTTCAAACAAATGCAATAAGAAAAAAATACTAGATCTGCTAATGTTTATTTCTTTTTACCAACTAGCGGTGATCCATGATTTCTCTGTAAATACGAATGTATAGTTCAAGGGTAATTCTGTACCTCTAGTTATAAGACATAGCTCACAGAATTAGCAAGCTGAAGTGGCAGTGGGCTGGTCATATAAGCCGCAGAACCGACAACCGTTGGGGTAGACGTGTTCCTGAGTGGAGGCCGCGACTTGGCAAACGTAGTGTAGGACGCCCTGCGACAAGGTGGAGCGACGACTTGCGCCGAGTGGCTGGCAGTGGTTGTATGAGAAAAGCCGAAGACCGGGCTCAATGGCGTATCATGGGAGAGGCCTATGTCCAGCAGTGGACTGATACAGGCTGATGATGATGATGATGATGATGAGTAACAAGTACTAACTGGTTATTTCAAATCGTTGTATTCGAATTCGAACAAAGTTTTGGAGTTACTATATAGTTTTCAAATCTTGTACCTACTTACTGTACATGATACGGGACTCTCGAGTCACGCACGAGCACTTTGCATCCCATGAAAATGCAGAAGCATTTCAGGAAAACGACAGAAACACTGGTGTACCTACCAACGCGGCTAAAATTTAGTAAGTTTATATTTATTTAGCTAGTTATAATAATGCCTACTCGTTATGGGCGCAGAGTGTATCCGAAGAGGCCGTTTAACCTATTGGACTACTACTTAGCAGTGGAGTATAATTTACGATCCCACGCAAAGGACTTTCTGGGTAATCCTACGTCCACTTTTCGGTGGGTCGGAAATAATGATCGTTCGCCTTTCTGGTTTGGGGTTGGCATCCACTTGAACTCTTGAAATCTTATATTAACTCTTCTAATTTATCTTAACCTTTGGGATAACAATGAAAGCTGCTTGAACTTGGTTTAGACTTAGATTTATCGAGACATTACAAGTAAAACAAAGCTTTCCATCAAATAAAATAGGTAAATACATCATTTTAAGGAAATAACAAACTAAAGCTAACGTAAAACCAAATGGGCTTAATTTGCCTACTTGCTATTTAGGAAAACAATAATCTACATAGGTTTTCTATTTCATAAGAGGTAAAGTCATCCAATTTAAATTAAGGGGAATGAAAATGAGTCCTATAATATTCAGTAGAAATCTTATACAAGGTAAGCTTTACCGACAAGCAGGAAAAATAATTACCCACAAAGTACCTTGTGGTAAGCTTAGAGCTTCTCGAAGAATATTACAGCGTATTTTTCATCATATAATGTTAATTAAGCTCCTTAACAATTTTACAAGAGCAAGCAACGTATTTTACCTTCATTAGAGTCAAGTCCACACACGTTTTCCAAGACCTCCATTTTGGTGTGGTCGAGGCCGCCGGCGCCGCCAATGTCCACATAGTCGAGCAGGCCCCGCTTTGTGCACTGTAAACAAACAGTTAATTTGTTGACCAGCTTTTATAAGTAATTATTCTCCTGTATACTCTATATACTCCAGTAACAAACAAGTTGCTAGCCTAATGGCTTGCTTCCCCATTACAGTTCAGTTCTAATCAGAATTTTGGACTTGAACAGTTCCAAATATATATCGCAACAATGCACTGCGCTCGTCACCCTGAGATGTTTGATGTATGATATATTAGTATAAAGACTTCATGACTTGACGTAGTTAAACGGCATATTTATCAAAGTTAATTTGAATGTTTAATTTAGAGTAGGAACTTGTCATTAAATTTTGTTTCAATTTTATGCTCAATTGACTCCCGGAGATGGACTTGCTTGTTTCTGGGCTGCCAGTTTACCCTTTCCTCAATGCTACTTATAAATTTAGACAGTTAGAAAAAGCCACCAAAGCAATATTAATTCAACGATGCACACCGTCAAAAAGGTTACATTTTGGTTTTGATACCGCAACAATTTCGTTACCTACTGAGCATCAAACATGGATTTGGGACTTGAAACAAAATAGGTAATAGCAAAAAGGTTAGTCGACATCACAGGAGACCGAAGAGCTGGCAGCTACCTCGGGCAAAGAATTAGTCTAGCTATTCAAAGGGGGGAACGCTGCCAGTATCTTCGGCACTTTGCCTTCCCCCTTTTAATAATATATTTTAGTTATTATGTTATATTTTTTAAGTTTTTTAGTTTTAGGTCCATTGTTATGGTATATATGTTTTTTTATTTTATTTTATTGAATAAATATAGTGAATAACGAATAGCTAATTAACTTTATTTTTAAACATGTACATTCCTTTTTATAGACGATATGGTTCATTGAAATTACATAACTTTGCAAAGCGTTTAAAGTTTGCTTTGAAATATAAAACGTTATTGCCGGTCGATAACTCATCAACGGTGAAATTAATTTCTTCTACAATCTTTGTTGGCAAAGAAAATAAATAGCTTCAACTAAGCTGCCTTTGCCTTGCTGTTGTAATTATGTGGTAAATTCACACCTACATTAGTAACTTGATAGGGTATTTCATTAAATTTAGTTAGAACAAAAACATAAAATTCCGAACGAAAACCTTAAAATTTAAAATGATTACCCAACTAATCTATAAATCTGCTACAACTGGCAGGTAATGTTTCCAAAATTGTGGCCGCATTAGCCTATTATCTTTTTTATTTTTATTGTATTATATTTTACCACTGATGACTAAACATCCGTAAATTAAATGTCATACAAAATTTCAGTAAATTTAATCTTATTGTCAAATTTTAGTATAGAAAATTCGACAATAATATCAAATTTATCGAAATTTGATATGACGTTTAACTTACGGACGTTTATAAAACCGGCCCTTAGGTTATTTGGTTAGGCTTTGTTAAGTTAACGCATTGCCAAATTGAATGGCAATGCTTACTTAGCCTTTGTGTAAAATAAAACCTCACATTTCGGTCACGGGTAGCATAAACCTACATCGTTATTTATCGTAGAGCAAGTACAAAACTGTAATTAAAAGTACGTCAGCGGTAACTAATAGGTAATCTGTGCCTCAATGTTCGCGAGTAAAGATGGTTAGTCAATTTAGTTTGTCACTTACTTGACAGACCAATTAACTCAAGATTAAGTTTCTCACTTTGAACTTCCTTACCAATTACGTAAATCATCTCTAACGTTTTAAGATTAAATGGTTCAGTTAAAATCGTTCCGAAGGACTCGCTCATTTGTATTTAAATTGATATTATTCTAACCAAAAGTTAAATGATAGCTTGTTTTAGCGTTTACTATTTGCACCCCGCGGCTTTGCCTGATTGAGAATTGTATTTTTAGCAACCCAAATCTATGGTATACTAGTTACGCCTCGCGGTTTCACCCGCGTCTTCCTGTTATCCTGCAGGAACCTTTTTCGGAGATAAAAAGTAGCCTATATGTTAATCATACGCTATCTCTATTCCAAATTTCATTCCGATCCGTTCTGTAGTTTTTGTGTGAAAGAGTAACAAACATCCATCCATCCATCCATATATAGGTACCTACTCACAAACTTTCACATTAATAATATTAGTAAGAAGTAAAATAAGTGGTCAAATCGATAGGACTTCTGCAAAACTACTAATTTGAAACGCCATAGGCCGGCCCACCTGGTTCAGAATCATAGACGATTCACGATGAGAAATCGCTTAGAAATTAAGTTTTGGAGATTTCGTGATGACTGAAGCTTTTGGTTTGATATAGCGATGTTATACCTACAAGTGGAATAATTCCGCAACTTGAGCAACCCGAGTAGAATTAATTGCCTACACGAGTAGAAAGTTGTGTTAAATTGAGTTGATTCTCAGTTCTAAGACTTGCAACGCGAAGCGAGTTAGTTACTCGTTATTCTGCTGTTGAATTTCGATCTTCATTCGTCGTCAAGTGATTCGTCGTCAAGTGACGACGCCGCAAGTGGCCCATAAAAGACGAAACAATTTTACTCGAGTTATGTAGAACGCTATTCGAGTCGAATCTATCCAACTGACTGGAATAAATTGACTCTTAACATCTATATTTGTTTCCTCCATCCCTATCCCCATCATCGAACATCCAGATAAATGGCGAGAAGCCATCATTGGTGGATATTCCACCTGTTCGCATGAAGCGTTTTGCTTCTGCTCCTTGCCGGCGTCTGGTTTTCCCGATTGCTACAATTTGGGGCAAGAGTGAACAGATACGAGTACCTTCTATAAGTATGCGTGTTACACATAGTTTTAAATAGGTACCTAGATAGACACTTTATCGGCTTGCGATCCGTCGAGCTTTTGGTGAAGGAAAACATCGTGTTGATTCTAGTACTCGCCTAACTAGGTATCACCCTCAAGTTAACAATTTTTCGCCAAGCACCTATCGGTGTATTCCAGAGAGCCAGTTCCCAATCCTAGTTTAGCGTGGCACCACTATTTGAGATAGAGAGAGAGAGAGACAGACAGAGAAACACGCGCACGCCGCACGCAACTTTTGGTCTTAATTTTTTCCGTCTAGCCCCCTTTCGTAACGCGCGATAAGGAACTTCGTTCCAAAAACTTAAGCGGGTTACTCACACGATGAATAGTCCCAGTCTCAATCTCAAGCGAGCGTCCTTTCTTGACGGCCTGTCCTACGTTGAGGTCCAGCACGTGCACTGTTGCCGGCGACACGGCCAGCACGGAACAGTTTCCGGTCTCGCCGTGGTTCCGCAAAGTGAACACCCCTTCAGTACTGAATAGCATCACGTTACACGCTGGAACCAAGGAACAATGCCTGCTAAAAAAACATGACACCGCAAAACAGAGAAATTTAAACTAGAACAATAATAAAACTTAATCGTACGTGTCACAGAGTGCGGACTTTTCATCTAGAAAACCCAAAAGCAGAGAAATAATACAAAACTACGAGTATAATGATACCTACGTACAGTGGGCCGTCTGCTTGTTTGCCACCATCAATCATCATCAGCCTATTACCATTACGTTCCCACTCCTAGGACTCTGGCCTTCTCTCAGAGAGAGAGTATGGCCGCAATCTATACGCGGCGCGGGTTGGTAGATGTCGCATGCCCACAAAATTATTTCTTAAACATATGTACAGATTTCCTCACAATGTTTGTCTTCACCGTTTTCAGCGATGGTAAATCCACATAGGTCCGGGGCCGAGAGGAGTCGAACTTGGTATCGGCGCTTTGTAGGCGCACGGGTCACAGTTAATCTACGATCGCTCTCATCGTTAAAAAAATTGCAGTCGGACGATGATTAATATTTTTATAGAGCCTATTTATAGGTTTCCAAACAAAAAAAGTTAAATTAATTTCATTCATGGAATAACTAAACTTGTGAGGTAATATTATGATTGATGTGCATGAAAAATCTAAATTGATGATGGAAAATCTCATTTCAAAAAAAGTTTCGTAACGTCGCGTCGTGAAACGGCACGTTTTCTACACAACACTTAGAAACAAATCTCTCTTTTGAAAATATGTTTAGTAGTTATGTTACGAAATAATTCAGTAAATAGAAGAAAACTACTCTATCGTTGTAAGTGGAAGACGTCAGTCATAATAAAAACTCTCGTGGTCCATGAGCCACTCAAGCTGTCTACGACAACAAAAGAAAAACCACTTACGTCTGGCATTCCTCAAATGCCGTATAGTGACAGCGAAACCTTTCCCCTGTGCTGGGACCCGATACTGTATCAAGGCTGCGTTCTGACGTGACACCAGTTTCTTGGCAGGTCTCTGGCCGCACGACTCTACCAGTCGGTCGTCATCCCAGCTGTCTGCCGGCCACACCTGCCCGTTGAGTTCCCAGCCGTCCACCCACTAGAATATTCAATTTGATTATTATTTTGTTTTAATAAACTAACATGTTATACCTACTTTTTAAGGTCGCTGCATTCGTGACGGGTTTATAAACGGACGGGACGGGACGGAAAGTTTTGGAAATATCGTTTCATACAGAATGTACGTGATGTACATATGTCACGGAGACACGGACGGGACGGGAACGTGGCACTCACGTACATTTTGTATGAAACGATATTTCCAAAACTTTCCGTCCCGTCCCGTCCGTATAAAAACCCGTCACGTATGCAGCGACCTTAAAATTGCTATCTCACCTGCAGAAACTTTTAGTATTCTTGTCATCATGGCGCTTGCAATAGTGCCTAAATATCGACAACTCAAACTAAAATAAATATCCCGTTTTAAAATCCAATTCTAAAAGCTGAATTCCATTGCTTGATCTACCAGGTGCGCCCCGCGGTTTTACTCGCGTCTTCTTGTTTACCCGCAAGAACCATTTTTCGAGATAAAAAGCTTATTTATTAATCTAGAGTATAAGCTATCTCCATTCCAAATTTCATTCAAATCCGTTCAGTAGTGTATATTATTTGTGTGAAAGAGTAACAAATAGTCTATACCAAATTTTATCCAAATATGTTCAATCGTTGTTGCGTGATAAAGTAACAAATTTTATTCAACTTTAAAACATAGGTAGGTAGGTACTCATTTGACGTTTTCGTCGGATTTTAAAGCAAACATTGAGGTTATTTAATTAATTCATACAAACGTACCTAATTAAGCAAACATAATGAAAATACGAACGCGGCGGTCAAGAGATAACCGTATTATATCTTAGGATGTTATTTTATTTCAGACGTATTCCCGTGAGGCGTCGTAACGCCGTCGGAGTCATTTAATAAGATGTTAGCCAGAACTTCTCTCTCAGGCAAGTTAATATAAAAAGAAATGTGATAGAAGGGAACTTTATGCTACTCATATTCTTTTTATCTTAATTCATTAGGTACTCAAAAATGTAAGTTGCCTATTCTACTACAGAAGGATCCTCCTTTGGAAAAGTGCCAAACACATTAGAATGCATTCTAGATTTAACTACTCATTCTGCTTTTTCCTGGCAGGTATAATTCATTTCTATACAAACCATCCTTCTTCCTAACAATTTTGAGTTATGAAGTTGTAACCGAATCATTTCTTTCTCTATATCAATAATATTCTTATAGAACTTACTTTCCTCGACTTAAACGGTTACAAGTCAATAAGTACCTACTTAGCTTGAAAGAAAAAGTCAAATCTGTGCACAAAATTTTACCGCAACAAGTCCTCCGTTTTCGCATGGCACGTCGAGATAATTGAAGACAACCTCGATCCTCTTGTCCGGATCTGTTATCATATAAATCCCGCAGACCACCGGCTCCTCCGATGGAGATTTATAGAATAACTCCCCTTCTTCGGATGTCACCAGGAAGCAATCTGAGAGTGTTAATCTTGTTAAGTCATGCTTAGGCACGGTGGTGTGATTGGGTATACACTATGTCTACAGAAAGGTATAGGAGTAGATATAGGCACGGGCGTCGGGCTTAGAAGTACCTTTGACGCTATTACTGTAGTAAGCAGTAGTAGTAGCATTCTTATTCTACAAGAAATATTTTTAGGTCTTCAACTGCAAATAAATGTCGTGTTCTCAAGCGGTTCTATGTAGGTATACAATACTCTGATTGATCTCTGATCATTGCAGTATACTATTTTAGAACAACTTTGATAAACCACAGAGATTGTTCACAGACATACCTACCTATATATAATAACTGAATACTTTCTCTGATATTGAATTACGTCTACTAGAAAACTGAGATTTTCAACCCCTGAAAGATGAGCCCTGAGAAGCCGTATAAAGGGTTGAAAGGAATAAATTACCAAGCTTTAACATAATCCTTGAGCTAACTTTACCCGTAGCTTCCGTACGATTAGAATACTGCATACAGGTCGGTTATTCAATGCTGGCACGTTTACAGTTATCACACCAGAGCAACTTCATTATACAATAGTAAAAACAAAACAATAACGATCTCTGTCATGCACATGATTTTGTCCTAATACAAAAGAGAGACAGGGAAATTTTTCAATATGCGTATACAGTGCGACGTCATGCCGTGCGTTCGTTCAATCATAAACAAATATGTGAATGTGTTGTATATGGCAGCTTTAGGCAGCCTCAGTAACCATAGCACTACTTAGCGGCTAACTTCAGCTACTACTTCTGTTATTTCATGTTGTCCTTACCTTCAGTCGGATCTATGATCCTATGCGTGGGTCTTGACAAACGGCGCACCCTCGAGAACCATGACAACGCGGGAGCTGTATTCCTCAATCTTCCGTATTCCTTGTTCTGTGAATTTTTTACACTGATTATAATTTGAATAAAATAATAACCATATAAAAACGTAATAAAAGAACACGTTGGGAATAAAAGTAAAGAAATAAAGACTGTGTCGCAGAACTTTATTGGCAGTTACATTTTAACCCTAAAAAGACAACAATTTGTGCGTTTAGTGCAGTTCGCTCCCCTTCAATGTATCTTCACAATTTTAACTGTCTTCATATGAACACGAAGTCAGTGTCTAATATGTCGACTAAACTGTTCTTGTATCCGGTTCGCATTTTTCCTCTTCTCTTCTTCTTTATATTTCTTCAGGCTCATATATTCCTCCGATTGCTCTAGTTTTCCGTCTCGATGGCTTAGAATGCTTCATTATTTTTGACGATACGATACGTGCAGGTGATTCATAAATAAATCATTATGTTCTTTCCGGCCAAAAGACCTGCCCAATGTCAAAGGAATAATTTCATTTTTATTTAATGTGTATAATTAAAGTAAATATAAATGAAATTTAAACGTTTCTCTTAATTAACCAGTGAAAACCAATTTCCTGGGCTTATTAAATTTTGTGTTATCTATGTTTACACATTGCTGGCTTATCAAGTTTCTGTCTTTGCGGGAAGTATCTATAGGAAAGGTTCTTATAAATATATCACCGCAGAATAAGCCGGCGAATAAGTCTGAATAAGCATTGAAGCCTGAGTGATTTTAAATGTATCTGGCAAAAGCGCACTTTCGCGCCTACGTGAAGCTCACACAAACGAGTCAACCATGATATATGCTTTATGGAACCATGAGCATTGTGTTTCGGTCGAATGTGAAGGAAATGAAGTAAAGTGGAAAACTATGTCTTTTTTGAGAGAGACGTCAGGGATGTTCAGGAATCTATTTATTTAGCTCAGTGACGCATGTATTTCGTCACACCTTCGCGTTGTTTGCTATGTATGTTGTGTAGGTTTATATACTCTAAACTATTGTGGACAATGTGTAGTATTAACCACCCATAACACCCCAAGAAAAATGGGCTTAAGTGGTAGTTCCCAATCCAGGTGCATGGCGCCATTTTCGACCACATCGTCACTTTAACATCAGGTGACTTGGGCTCGAAAGCTAAAAAAACTTTTTGTAGATTTTTCTAAGCTTGCAAAGTGGGATCAACATGGATACCTACTGTTACAGAAAATTGCCAATTTAGTTGGTTAATTCAGTTTGATGAAATGCGACACACGGTAACTGACCTTATCAAGGAGGATTAATGGTGCAATAACACCCACCTATGTACTCGTTAAAGTGTCCTAGTAGGCTGTCAGTCAAACACCCACAGCTTTTATTGCTAGCTACATGAAAGCTACATGAGTCAGCGCCATGACATATTAATAGTCAAATATACTGGCGTGCATAAAAATTAGGCCACCCTTGGAAATCCTTAATAATAACATTTTATATGCGAAAGTAACTGTCTGTCTGTCTGCCTCGCTTTCACACCTAAACTACTGAACCGATTTAAATTAAATGAAGGTGAAGTTCATAGGATACTTTTTATCGCGATAAACTGTGGCCCACGCGCCGGTGAAACCGCAGGAAACAGCTAGTAAAATAAAATGCTCTTCTTCCTCTTAACATAAAAAACTTAACGCATTCTAAACTGACAAAATGTCGAGGAGACAAACAATTGAGAGAAGACCCGCCTCGCAGCAGCAGGAGCAATACAATAGATTATTATCTCACACTTTAGTTCATTTTCAAACTTAAGATTATAGAATCTTAAGTGAACAATTGTAAGGAACCCTCTACGGATAACCATTACCTATATTTAGATACCGTTCGGCCTTAAGACTTCATTTTTACAGTGTATTTTGTTTTTTTATAAAACCTGAATAGCGTTGTACGCCACATCATCTAATAAAATCATTATAATCACATTTTGTGAGTGAGTGACAACGACAATTTATTGCAGACCACACAATTTCGCTTGCGCGGCAATTTCGTGACCGAATTCATAAGCAGTTTGTCACTACACGTTACTCAATACTATTTGCGGATTTAAAAAAGTTATGAAATTTTAGGGCTTAGAATAACGAAGATATTAAGATAAAATTAAAGTTTTACCTGTAGTAGCAATCATTTTTTTTTCGCTTTATGTATGTTTGAGAATCTAATAAAAGTTAATACTCTTTTTATAATTTAAAATAGCGGTTTATATTAATCTTGCAAAGAATAAATGTTACATTTCCTACGTTAAAGTAATTTTTTGTTGTGCTTTTGTCGTTTCAATACCTTATAGTAATAAATACTAACTACGCCTTGTGGTTTCACTCGAGTAGCGCGTGGTTCACTTTATCTAACCACGCTACAACTGGATTCGCCATTATTTGGTATGATTTTAAATACATAGTAAGTAGTAGAATTGACGGAAACATTATAAAATATCTACTGATCACTTCTTAAATTCTCCAAAAAATCTATTGTTCTATTATTCTGCTTATAAATGTTAATAAACTTTACAATATAATACACTAGCTGCGCCCCGCAATTTCACCCGCGTCTTCCCATTATTCCGCCGGAACCTTTTTCCGGGATAAAAGTAGCCTATATTTAAATCCAGGGTATAAGCTATCTCCATTCCAAATTTAGTAGTTTTTGCATGAAAGAGTAACAAACATCCATACAATATACTGTTTTATACTACCACTACTACATCAACAATCCTACCCGCAGAAACTTTTAGTATTCTCGTGATCATGGCGCTTGCAACAGTGCCGAAATATCGAGAACTCAAACAAAAACAAATACATGGTAATTATCCCGTTATAAAACCTAATTCTAAACATCCATACACATCCATACTCACAAACTTTCACGTTTATAATATGTCGGTGTGTTCCGGCAGCCCCACTTGAGAGCCAGTTCCCAGTCCAGGTGTAGCGTGGCGCCATCCTCGACCACATCGTCACTTAACAGCAGGTGACTTGTGGTCAAACGCTACCCTGTAAATAGTAAAAAAAAAAAAAAAAATGTATTAGTAGGATTGTTAGGTACACTTTATTATGTAGTAGGCATGTAGAAGCAAACTGTGTTGCCTATATTTCTTGTGGATAAAATACCTATAACTTCGAGGGCCACGTTGTTCCGGTCAAATGCTTTTAGCATGTTTTAGCCAAAGTGTCTTCGTGTTTTACGACGAACGACAGGAGATGACGGCTTAGTAAGTAGTTGATATTTTCATAATAGTTTGCTTTATGACACCTTGTAAAAACCTCTTATGAGATCCAATTTTTCTTCAAAAAAATATTTTTTTTGCGAGGATTTTCAATTATTTTCGTTGATTTCTTAAGAGGATTTTCAAAAAAAACATTCTTAGTGCAACATTACAGTATCTATGCATATTCTAAGTTTCATGTTATCAGGACTTATCGATTAGGCTGTGCGTTGATTGTCAGTCAGACACGACGGTTTTATATAATTAGATAAAATGTTGTGTTAATGTTAAGTAAACTTATGAATTAGGTGTTTTATGCTAATCAGACAAATATTTATCTCGACTGGGCTCAGCTTGCTAAACTAAGAAAATATTATCATCATCATCATCTGAGGCGCTACAGCCCGGGGTGGGCCTTGGCCTGATCAAGAACATTCTTCCAGACTGATCTATTTTTGGCTTTCATTTTCCAGTTTGTGACGCCAATTGTCTTTAGATCTTGTTCAACTCGATAAAAATTATAAAATGTTCCAAGAAAATATTTTGTAATTAAATATTATATAATATTATTTTATTTATGGCCGCTAAAAACCAATACGAAAATAAAGTGATTTTATATAAAATTACTGTTTTCGTTTCACCCGCATAGATTACAGTTTATCATCATGATCATCATCATCAGCTGGAAGAAGTCCACTGCTGAACATAGTCCTCCCCCTTCGAACGCCACCATTAACGGTCATTAGCCATTTGCATCCATCGGTTCCCCGCGACAGTTTATCACGATAAAAAATATTCTATGTTCTTCCCCAGTCTTCAAATCATCTCGGTATCAAATTTCATCAAGATTGGTTTAACTGTTTAGGGTCGGTTATCTGTAGTCAAAGATAATATCAAAAATGCATAAAATGGTCCATTCTAATTTTAATTTTTTAAAATTTTTATCTAGACTTAATCTAGGATTCGGATCAAGCATTGAAAAGGTAACACACACAGAAAAAGTTACTTCCGTTTTTAAAAAATAGTATCCAAGGATAGCTTTACTAAAAAAACAACAAACATAACACAAAAACCTTTCACGAATCGTATTTCCATATGAGGAATCAAACCTAACTGAATTCGTTAACACTTATTGCGTATCATTGGATTTATTTATAAAAAGAAAACATGGTTATGATTATTGAATTTATCAGTTGCCTCTTGAAATCCCTAAAATATCTGAATTAAAATTTACTTGTTCTATTCTTAATATTGAATTTTTCATGGAGAAGGTTTTTTGGTATCCACTTTGTTGTAAGTCGCCACTGGAGGAACAAGCGAGGCTGCGGGTCGAGTAGCTAGTAGTCAATAAATAATTTCACGTCCACTATCAATTAAATTTATGAAGCGTGAAATGTCCTTACATACATTAATTTGCTGGTAGCGACACCAGCAGGTTATGTGACATGTTTGTGACGCAAATCTGCGTTCTGCATGCCAACAGGTGACGCGTAATTTAAAATTTAATAAACGCTGTGAAACGCTGCGTTCGACAATAAACGCGCTTTAGTCAGCTAGCCACTGTCACCACTGTATATAATACTATGTATCTACCTACTTATATAGTGCATTGTGCAGGGTCTTATTATTTGTGACACGATGAGTATTAATTAAAACCTTCCTTCTTTTAAAAGTATGAACCACACAATATATGTATGTATACTTTATTCTACTGAAAGTTTATTCAATATCGTTTTTAATATTAACGACCGATTCGGTGCTATGAGCGAACAGCCACCTGTGAAGCGTGAGGTCGCGAGTTCGATTCCCGCCACAGAACAAATATTTTTGCATTGAAAAAAGCGCGATAACTTGTTCTGTGTCTGGGTGTTGTGGATCCCCGATCCGCGTAGTATCTGATAGCCTATATACAGGAAATTCTAGTTAGGGGTCAGAACTATGTGTATGTGATTGTGTAGGCGTTATTTCTTTTTATTACTGCTTCGACTATTAATAAGTTTGAATTATGTACAGTCAGCGACAAAAGTAGCTGATCGTTCTCGATTTTCCAAATGTGTTTCAAATCAGTAATTATTATAGTTTTTTTACATTTTACATGGTATCATTTTGACCACAACATAACACACCTGATTTTAGTAGATGATGAGGTCAAAAATTGGTGTATAAGATGATGAAGATAATAGAAAAAAGTGTGATTGTTCAGATACTTTTGTCGTTGACTGTACAAAGTCTTGTGTAATTCGAACATAATATTCTCTATTGCGTATTTTGCTAACGTTTATCTTGCTTTACATTTTAATTATTTTAGTGCAACTAATATTGTATTGGGTTTGTGTTCGTACATGAGTTCTATGGTAGGCTCAAGTGGGCTCTTTGACTTTGCAATACAAGAAGAAAAGGTCGGATTCGTAATTTACCAGATCTACTTTGTTGCTCTCCTTTAGTAAAATTACATTTTCATGAATGCTCATTTCGTAGATAGATCATAGCAAAAAGGTAAAGGATTTCCTTAGAGCAGGTAGGCTTGGAAATGTAATCGACTGAGAGGTCGTCTATAGGTTTTTATTTACAGTCTTATAAATCAAACCAAATAAGTACATTTATATGTTCAGAAGGGTACATGTGGTCACTTTAAAACGTCAGATTTAAAACTACACTGAGAAAAAAATTCTGACTTTCCTTCTGAGTCTTTACCTTCCAAGACCGATTCCTTCCTTATTTTACCTTAGTTTTGCTTCTGAATTTCAAATCCTTCCCTTTTGACTAAGAAGAAAAACGTTATTTCGGAAGGTCTTTTTTCTCCGTGTAGATACACCTGTTCCAACCTCTTTACGCCAGCAAAAGATCAGGCAAGAAACGCCAGGCTGGTAATTTTTGGGCGCGATCACATATAGGTACAGTTTTATTCTTATATATCTTGTTGTAAATAAGGATGTGCTAGATAACACGTATTGGGAACAATAATTGCGACTTTTTGCCAGTCAACGTTAATTTAACTCTTTGATGACGACAGTGTTAACATTTTCCATGAATTATGGTTACAAAGAGATGTCATAATTTCATTTCTGTCCGCACATATCATTTCGCCGAAATCTAGATAAACGTTTATTAAATTTTTGTTTCACTTGAAAGGTAACTTTTGCTTTTGACATTAGGTACTTTGTTGTTTTTTTCAGTAATATTGTTGGTGTACTTACCGTTTTAAAATAGGGATTTTAATAAATATGGCCAGGATCATAATTATTAGATATATACCTAGTTGGCCATGAGATTGTGTAGGTACGTAATTGAAATAAACGTTGCTGATAAAGCATGATATTTTTTAAAAACTGAAAGAAAACATAGGTATACAATATATTTAATAAATTATCCCTAATGTATTAGCTGTCTGCGTGTAAAACTTAAAAACATTATTTTACTTATATTTTTTCAAATTTGGTAGGTACCGAATACTTCTTACATCAATATTTTTAGAAGCCAAGTAGGTACGAGTTGCCAGAATTATATCAGCAAAAACTTTTGTTCGCTACCAAAAAAACTTATTAACCCAGAATAATTAATCGGAAACTCGTATGACATCACTCCTTTACTTCAAAATTAATAACATACAAATTTTTCACGTCGCAAATTTTTATATGCAAGTTCTCGGTTCCCGCTTCTAATTTATCAGATTCTATGCAACTAAGTATGAAAGGAACGTTGGGTACTTACCGGCAGGAACAGACCGCTGGTACAATCACATACTAGTATCACCGCCGCGATATACAGAAACGCTTTCATTTTAAAAGTTTGGCACTTCACTGGCGTTCGAAAGTTCAGCGGGAGGCTCTCGCGGCCCAACTTGTGACGTCGGGCTGGAGTATCTTGTGAATGGGGCGGGTTTCCCTTCCCTTTATATGTCTACTGGATGTTACTGCGCACCCTCCGCTGCGCTTCCACACTTTTTCACTTACTTCGGTGTATATTTTTAATATTCCGTAAAAACTCTATGATTTTATGGAAAAGGCATTACGTTACAGCAAAATTTAAACATTTTACTTGTAAAACGCGGTGTCAGAGCAATTTCGAGAGTAAAGTGTTATCTGTTTGTAGCACGAGCGTAACTTTATCAATGTTTCTTATTTACTCAACAAATATTATGAACGTTTGCGTTGAATTTGTAAAATAGATTGGTAAGTACAAGTGTCACTGATAAATTAATTAAATTTGTATCAGCTAATGTAATGATGCTCTTTACATAGTCCTTTTTTATTTGCTTTTAGGCATCCTAGAAAACATTCCAAAGAAATTCAAAAGATATATATAAATCATATTTTGATGGAGTCATTAAATACTTTGATGTATTGTGAACGGCATGAAAGAAGTAATTCAAAAGACGATCAAATCGCATTTTAATAGGGACATTAAATGTCTTGAATTGTGGAGAATATCTTTTGAATATAATAAAAGTGTAAAAAGAAGGTAGATAAGTAAAGATTTTTATAGCATAGACCCTGGTCTTTAGAGACCAGCAGTGTTTAACCGTCACTCAACTAAAACTTTTTCTTGTGATGTAACTTTAACTATTGAAAACCGCAGTTTAAAAATACATATAATTTTCATGTTATTTGTTCACTTTCATTACATAAGAGCTTAGCAATTGTTTATCTAAGGAAAATGATAGAAAACTGTTATCAAGTAAGTCGTTAACTTACTAACTACTTATATATATCATTTCTTCCTAAGTCTGTACTGTCAAGATAATATTGCTATTTTTATAAAAGTAAAAGGAATAGGACAGGCAAAAACATTGGGACAATATGATTCTTATATAGATACTAACAATAAATATACTACCTACTCGTTATTAATGCTGGCTGAATGGTAAATGTAAATACTGGTACAAGGGATCTAAAACAGATAATGGTACTATCGACATTTTATGATCAAAGTTGGAAAAAAAAAATTACTTATGACTAGTTTTTTTTAAATCTAAATTTTATTTAGAGGCTTTTACTACATGGTATGCCAGCCCCATCATACCCTAACCTAAAATAAGACTAGCTGCTTCCCGCGACTTCAGCCGCGTGGGATACTTTATTGCGATAAAATATATCGCAGCAATTTCATTTATCGTGAAAAAAGGAAGGAAGTCCTATTACGGGAAAAATCTCCAAGTCAAAGCAAAAGAAATAACCTTGTAGGAAAACTAAATGTTACAATGTAATGAAAGTAACTCTCTCTCTCTCTCACTCTTTTTCTGTTCGTTACTAGGCAAAAATCGATTAACAAATCTTGTTGAAATATCAAATGGAGACAGTTTGAACCCTAGGGATGTGCATAGGACATAAAGTACTTTTTTATCGCGATAAACTGTAGTTCCCGAGGGTGAAACCGCGGAGCGCAGCTTGTAATATAATATCCACAACAGATATACTTAACCAATTCCGCCGAAGGCATCAACATGCTCAGTTAATGTTACTCGTACCGATGTTACCTAATAAAATTAAGTTGCCACAATTTCAATACACAGTTAAACTATGGAAACATGGTTTAAAGCTAAGTACCTATAGTATCACACTATACACTATACACTCGGTGTATATAATATGTACACTCAGTGTCTATGTGAGAGCCTCTAATTATTTGTGACATTTATTGTGACACGATAATCAGTGTCGAATTAGAGGCTGTATCAGTAAAAAAATTACGTCTGACATTTATTTTGTGTCGAAATTTCTGTCGTAGTCTATACTTTTAGCTTTAGGGTAACATAATTTGAACAGGAATAATTACATATATTACTGAATAATTTGTTTACATTTATCAAGCTACCAGCAATACCACGTGACTTTGCACGCTTTCTTGATTCATGAAAATGCTAGTGAACACTGATGTCACGGCGCAGCCAGAAATATCAGTTTTAAAAACGTTTAGACGTGTTGAAAAATATGAAAAATGAGCAAAAAAGTTGTTGCATCTTTGCATTTTACTTTGTTTACGAGACATTACGCAATCAAATCACTGGGTCCACCACTTCACTGGTTATGCGAAGTGAAAACAAAGAAGCAAATGGTATTTCTCTGACCCTGTTACTTTTATATCTTCGTAAGTCCGTACGATACGTACAGTACGATTACAGCCCATTCTCTCTCTCTGAGAGAAGGCCTGAGTCCCAGCAGTGGGAACGTGAAAGGCTGATAATGAATTTCGTACTATCTCTGAGCTCTTCGTTTAATAGATTCTTCTACATGATATCTACATTTATTGACAAAAGTTATATATTTGATATGTCTATATTTTATACTCACAATTTCGCAACTTACAGAGCCTGCAAAAGCACAATACCTAAACCTTTTCTGAAAACTTTCATTGAGATTTATCACACAATTTTACAAAGATTTTTTTGATTCAGATGTTCTTCCTAATGTTGTTGTTATTATTGTTATAACGAAACATTTATAAGTTTGAGAGAGTGTCTAATCATTTTAAAACTATCTTGACGTTAGCAAACTTGCCTTGGCAATTATTCCGCTGGCCTACATTATTATGTCTTCTTAACTAATCAGAGTAATAATTTTACTGTGTCCATTTACGAGTATATTACCAATGTTTAAATAGGCAATACTCAAACAAACATAAACGATTACATATTTGAGAAGCGTAATGTATCTTATCGTAGTGAATGATTTATGAAAATTGACATGTAAGTTAGTAAAGAATCGTATTTGAAACATCTTTTTTTTTTGTTTAGTAAGTAAAAACGCACATTATTTTATTTTATTAAATGATTACCAGGCTTTCTATCAGGGTCATATTACTTGGTACCTATATTATGATATGATTCTAAGAAAATATAGCAATTTGATATTTACGACTTTGATTTAATGGCTGGAGCCTATTTATATCCATTAAGAGTTATAACAATAAAACACTAGGATCTCTCCAGGCGCATTATAGACTCTTTTATATGTTATTTATAAATAGGATGAAATTAAATGTAGAAAGGGAGAACTTGGTACGAATAAAATTATTAATTGGCATAAAAATTTGATTAATAAATACTACTTTTATAAAGCTACCTATCATATTCGTATTATTTTCCTTAGAATTCATATTCAAATTCATATTAAATAAGAGTTCGTTATGTGTGATATCTCGCCATTTATGTACGGTAAAGATGTCAAATAATGTATGGTTACTAGTAGTAAGTACCAAGTATGGTTATGGTAAAAAAAGGATGACCGAGAACAGAACGGGATGGAAAGCGATCCACCGACAAGAGCTCCGATTTTAAATAAAAGGAGAAGTAAGTACCTACATTTTCTAATTTAAAAAATACTTATCTATAAGTATCTGTTTGTTTTATGACTTTATGAAGTGGTCTCTCCATTTTCAACATTAGAAAGAGCTGTAGCTCTGCAACTTTACATGTGTGTTTATTTAAATTCTAACTTTGAAACTAGTCAAAAAGAGCTGTCCAATTCAGCCTTTTAAGTGTAAAGTCTGTGTAGAAGTTTTGCTATAGCATGGTCTGTATTCAAACCTAAGTCATCAAAGAATAAAAGTAGGTATTCCTTTGAACTAAATTACCTTATTAATTACGTGTTAACTATCTGCTCTGATCAGCTCAAGTGAGAAACGTAACAAACACAAATTTAAATTCACATTGCCATAGAACTCGCTCTTGCTATTTCCTAAGACTCGGAAATTGTTTGTGATTACATCGAATGCCATTTTGTGGAGCTTCACTGAGTTGAAACTGCTTCAAATATGAGTTCGTTAGATTGATATAGGACAATGATTGATACTGGAACATGCGCTGGTGTTTGGGTAGGAGATATAGGTAAGTCACAAAGTAGCTTAGAAAGGATGATAATATATACTGCAACAAGTTGCTGCAAGAACTCAATGCTCTTGAAATTCAAATTAAACAACCACGTAAGCACATTATTTTAATAACATAACATTGTTAACACTAAATTATGGGATAAGGTTGAGAATAAACTAAAAATCTATTTGGGTACAGTATTTGAGCTAAGTAATAGAAAATGCCTGTAATCAAATCAAACAGAGCTCGGAACAGTCCAATAAACACATCAAGCTGAAACGACAGTAGTGGGACTTTGAAAACGAAAATTATTGAAAGGCAATTCTAATGCATAATCCGCTTGAACTTCTCCAGGTCTTGTTGTGAGATCTACCAAAGGTGTAGGAGCATCAATAGCCGTGAAAATTGGTATCTGAGTATCTGCAGGACCTGCATAGACCGGATAGAGACGAGCTTCAGATTTAACTTTGACAGCTTTAGATAATTCAGGTTTCCATGTCGTTACATCAACTTTTTTCTTTTCCTTTACATTTTCAACTGCTTTAGCTAAGTGTATTCTATCCACTTTGATATCGGTATTTAGCCACGGATCGATGGACATTGTCGGTGGGGGAGTCGCAGGCATCACAGATGGTGGTGGCCAGTCGTCTCTACTTCTTCTTTCGTAGTGATCATAGGGTGGGGGGTAGTTATGGTAGAAACCGTAGCTCAACGGACTTGAAGCAATCTGGAACAGAACGCCTGTTAACGGGTTATCCTTGGGGTTAAGTTCAAGTGCGAAAAAGCCTATCGGTGTGTTAACAACATGCTTCGTTATGTATCCAAAATGTTACTGTCAAGGAAAGGAAATTAAGTTTTGTTATTGAAAATCATACCTTCCCCCTGTCATGATACCCATCATTACTAGTGTCTACCTAAAAGAGAATGTTGTTATATTGTGTTAGTGGATTAGAACACGTCGTCGTTATCTCGGTAGGCTTTCTTGTGATCCACAAAAATGTTTATTGCAAGCGATGGAATGTTAGATAAGTTAAATATTCACTGGGTGGTCGGCTGTTTTAGCGCCATAACGATTAAAGCTAAGCAAACAATGATGTTGTGAATAGAATAATAAGCGTTAAATGTTGGATTAGATTTTAAAGGATTAGTATTAAATCTAACAGGCTAGTGTTTGAAGTTCAATCTTTGAACACAAATTATTTGTAGAAGGTGACGTTAAAGCTTGGGACGAATGTAGTTCATGCTCACCTTTTTCAGTCCCTGTATCGAAGCAAGAATAAGTGCCATTTTGGCTAGCAGAAGCGCTTTTCCCCCCAGAACAGCTAGGAACTGGAAGCCCATCGGTATGAGGACCATGCCAATGGACACAATGCCGAACATCATCATCGTCATCATTTGCTGCCGACGGCGACCGCGGTACTCAACTGAAAACAAAAAGATTTGAGTTTATATTCAAATTAACCTATTACCTATTTTATTTAATGTCATCGCTCAAAACGGTGATGGATAACATCATGAGGACACCGGAATATCTAAGAAGCATAATATTCAAAGGCTTGCGACATCTACCAATTAGCACGCATAACGTGGCAGATTATGACCTTCTCTCTGAGAGAAGGCTTGAGTCCTGGTAATGGGAACGTAATAGGCTGATGATGATGATGAATATTATGCGATCACATGCGAAACTTTGTGCGTGTGTTTGTTTGTTACTTCTTGACGCTGAAACGACACAACGGATTGGACTGAAATTTGGAATGCAGATTATTTCCTAGATCAAGATGTATAAGATAACATATAGGCTACTTTTTATACCAGAAAAAGGCTCAGGCGGGATAGCGGGAAACCCGTATAGAGAAGCTAGTAAAATGAAAATTTGTTGAAGTAACGTTTTCTCACACGCACACTAATATGAACCAATAAAGGTAACAGCTTTTTGAATAGGTAGCAACGAGTTCAAAGGCTTTACACGAGTGTGTTAACGTAGCAAATAAATTTGTTTGAATAATAAATAGGGTTGAAAAGACCGACCTTTTTCGATTCCATTTTCGCCTTCAAAATCAAACTTTATGACGTGTGTACGAAGCACTTTTGCCATTCTTTGTAATGCGAGTGTTCGCCATTCACCTTCTTCCAGTTCTTTTTCAGACCACGTGCTGCTATTATAAAACATATTGAATTACAACAAGTCACGTGCAAGATAGCGATGTATGTCTGGGCAAAACTATTACAGTAATGTTGGATTGTGAATTTTTGTAATTGTATCTCCAGTCAAGAAAGTCAACTAATGGAATACAAACTACTTACAAGTCGAGACAACTTTAAATTAATACAAATAGGTATTTTCAGGTTTAGCCGTAAGGTGAGTTTCTTAAATTAAAAATATGTAGCCATCTTTGTCTGTCTGTAGACTGCCAGACAAAGATAGTAATAGAGCCAGCGGTCAAAGTTAATACACTTTCCAGATTGATCTCGTAATATCGTCTGAAAAGATTGGGACCTCTTTTTGTGACAGTTTTATAAAGTTTAAACTATAATAAGGTGAGAATTTTAAGAATCGAGTAAGAATTCTATGTGTAGTGTACTCGTAATGACATTTTCAGTGAAAAATCTAATACCTGTGATAAAAAAAAACGTCATTAACATAACTAGTTAGGTTACTTAATATTAGCTAATGTATAGGAATTGCAAGTAATTCACAACAGATCACGACTCTGTTATGCTTTTCTTTAAATGCTTTGAAGGTAAACTTAGTTAAGAATTAAAAAAGGAAGTGCATAATATAATTGAACGAGAAAAACTCAGTTAAGTTCATCTTAACAAAGTTTTATCTTGTTAAAAATTCAGCCAAGTAAGTTTTCAGTCGGAAGTTGCTTCATTATGATGTTAATAAAATAACGTTGCTACTTTTGCGTGGGTGCGATGTGAAACTTTAACAAGAAAACAGAACAAGTTGCTTTTGTTCAAAAGTTCCTATTTTACAACTATGGCGGGACTTGACTTGGCATATCATGTTTGCGTAGTTTTTATACCAAGCGTTTATGGCGAAGACCGATTTAAGCAACTTTTCAAATTTAAATGTATATACCAGATCAGCGATTTTTGATGTTCATGAAAATCAAAAAGTTGGGCATCTCAATATAAGCATTATTATGTGAAAATCATTCCTGCTTATGATATTGTCACGATGTCTTCGTTTGACGTAACACGAGGTACGAGTATATAAATAGCTTCATATTATAATGAAGAGAAATATCTTTCATAAAGCATACAAAGAAGATACACCGTGGGAGTGTCGCTGTTGTTAACTTCTCTTTAATAAGTACACCTATTTACAAACGACGCAAACAGATGAGTCTGTGAAAAGATGTTAGTAGTAAAGGTCATGAGGGAATATACTCGTCATATAGAATTCAATGATGTCGAAGATAGTAAGAAATCTGGAGAAAAACACACGAGAAACATATCTGAAACATATAACATATGTGACAGTATTTTTACTTCCAGTGTACCCAGGAAGCAAAAATACTGCCTGAAAAATGACAACCTGTTTTTTTGCATGGCTGCTGTTAATTTAATATAGCACCGTGATACCATCAGCTTTTTTAGAGGTCCGTACATCCGATAAAAAAAAACGAATCCCTTCCTTATAGGATCACTTTTGTGTCTGTCTGTCTGTCCGCTAGTCAAAGCATATTTTCTCCGAATTATATGAACTAAAAAAAATAGTTTTGTATGTACGTATTGTAGGTATGAAATAAAGTGACGCAATCACGGAAGTATACAAAATAGTGAATCTACATGTGATACAAAAATACTTCAAATACATCATGCAACGTAGGTATCAAATTAAAAGTCTTGTTCGGAGACTTTTTTTTATAATTTTTAAATGTACGTAAAATTTTCTGACGAAAATCGTCATTTCCTCTTAACTCCAAGGCCTAGAATTTTGTAAAAAGAAATGGGAAATTCTCTTCACTCATAGTTTACAGTGAAACCTAAACGAAAATCCTAAGCTCTAAAAGTCTCACAGAGAACGTAATGCAGCGGAACTCTTTCCACGCGGTTTCAAGTCGCATTTGACCTGTTTTTATGAAGCCACGCTATCTAAATCCATTTAACTGCAAGCTGTGGGTTGCAACAGATTTTTTCGTTATTTCCTCGAAACTGGGTAAGCGTTGTGTAACATTTTACACATCCACTATTCGCGCGACGTTGATAAATCGCTCGTCGGCGTCGGTCACTAACCTACGTTTGTTTCCGTTGCTCTAATTGATTTTTTAATTGTGCACACGTCGGGATGCATTCCTTGCTGTAAATGTCTAGTGGTACAGAATAGATATAACACAATGCTAGTAATGCTGTAAGTAGTGCTATTAAAATCCCTTTACGTACTATTTTGAAAAGTATTAAAGCTTCTAGCATTTGAGGTTTATTGACGACAGAAGTGACGCAATGAGTCATCAGCCAACTACTAAGTGTGAAGCGCGGGTTCAATTTCCACCCCGAGAGAAATATTTGTGTATTATAAAAGCACAAGTACCTACCTATTCGTACTCACATAGTGTTTAATACTCTAGATACAAGGATATCTATTTAAGGGTCAGAGTTAATAGGTATGTGTGCGATTGAGAGACCTACCTTACATAGATAGAATGACTGACCTTGTTTCGTTTTCCGGCATGACATTTCCAGATTTGTCAACGAGCTCGTATCGCACCAGATTGACTCCGTCTGTTATAGGGACGATATCAGGGCTCAAAGAGCGGTCCATGGCTCTTAACGTTTTCCTTTTCATACATCGCACGAACTTAGGGAAGTATTCCTTGTGATCTATCACGTCCTTCACGTCAACCAGCTGAAAATTATGATGTACATTGTAGATGTAGGTGTCTATTTAAGTGAAGTTTAGTTTTTCAACTTTGATTTACATTGAGCGTCTAGGAGAATCAGTTTGAAGAAAGCTAACTATCCCAATTCAACGAAGGGCCATAAAATGAGTGACGTGCCCTGCATAGACCACCAAATGGTCATATAGTAGGTATACCATATATCATAATTACTATAGTGAATGAGCCCTGCCCTGCACATGGCAAGAATGACTGGCATGGACCTAACAATACTAATTGGAAATAGATAATTTTAATAATAATTGGGCCCAATAGATAAAGTTTTTTTTTTTTTTCTTTGTTATGGCGTCACACGATTAGTGTATTTGCCAGTGTCAAGTATAAAAGATTTCAAACTCAGAGAGTTGAATCAAGTTTAAATGATGATGGTGATGATGATGATGAGATGATAGGATGAGGATAGTGTTTAAGTAAAGTAGTGGTGCTTTACTTAAACTTTACACGGACTTTTTTGGAGCAACTTGAAAAGTCACTTTCACAACTTTATTTCAATTTCCCACACTCGTACACATTAACGAACACATAATGGTTAATAATCCACCAATATTACACATTATCACTCGAAGAAACACAAGTTTAGGAAATAAAAACAAAATTTTCACGATGACAACTCAATTGCCGCCAAAAAAGTCCTAGATAAAGTTGTGATATTCCGTCACTTGAAACGAATTTTGATTTAATTTTCAACAGCTTCAGCTTAAATAGTAAATTATACTGTTTTCTTACAATGCCTATAAAATTTTCTATTCGTGTTCATAGCAAAAATAAACAGTTGCCGTCTTTCATGAACTGTTAGAATGAGATAAGCGCTACCAATTGAATTAACGAGAAAATAACGAAGACTGAAAAGTTTTAATCTAAGCAAAAGTTTAATTCATTGAATTATAACAGTATTATTTTTGCATTTTATCATAACAAAGAAAAGAAGTTTTAAAGATTCTTTGACGTCAATCGAAGTGACGTGTTCGGAATACATTTGGTGCCTTAAACATCTTTCGTTGCGTGGTTATTAATGGAAATACCATTTAACAATAAAATGAAAGAAAACTTATAAAAAGTCTCTTGTAAAATGCTACTTTTAAATCGTTTCTTTCAGTTTTTTTGTAATCTCAGCTTAAATTCGTCTCAAAATAAAAATTGATAAAGAAGAAAATACTCGCTCGTTTTCCATTTTACATCTTCTCAGAAATATTCTGGTATTCAAAGAAAATATTTTTCTTCTAAAGTCTTTTAAAACATGTAAATAAGTATTTAAAGTTAATATAAAGTGACTAAGCAACTTTCGGCCAGCAACATCGAAATTTCCCGGGATTGGTATAATTTTGTTTCATATTATGGAATATTAAAAAAGTTTCTCAGCTTTTCTTCGTGGTATAATATATTGTAACATGATGTTGGAACTACTCACGCATGTCTTTCTGTAATACTCTATACCTAATTTATTGTGGAATAAGGATTTTCCTAATTTGACCACTTAATTCTTTTGTCCCCAAAACAGAAGACTAGGTACACTTACACATATACAATTTCTCCGTTAATATTATATATGAAACAATTTCCTTAATTATTTTGGAAAATTCCAATGTTTTGTAAAGATACCAATGTTTTTATTCAATCAGTTAGTAATAATAAAACAAAATTAAATGAGACCTCACGCAAAAAATTACCTGCCGGGCGTTCCGTGCCTGTTCTTTTGCCTATGTAAGGAGATTGGAATAGATGTGGCTAATTTTTAGTTTTTTCTCTTGAGAAATGTGGCTGTGGTATATTTTTTACATAATGTAAAAACTACCAGTGCTCGTAACCCAGTGCATATGGTGTTCATGAACGCTGTTTCAAAGCAGAAGCTAAAAAGATAAATTTGATGAAATTCCAATATACCCTTGACAAAATAAACCAGATTTCTGAATACAAGTACATGTATGCATGTATAACAGAGTCTATACGTACGTGTAATTGTCGATAGGCTAAAGCAAAAGCTTTCAATGTTGGTAAATCGGATTACCGACTCCAGGGAGAGTATTCAATGGATTATGCCAGGATATCGCCGTAAACAGAACGGACACTAGCATGTAAGTATACATAAATAGACTGAGGCTTAGACTGAACTTGCTTTACAATACGATTAGTTCTAAGAAATAGGATTTATCTTGGTTGTTATCGTCTCGGCGACGTTTATCTCCTTAGCGTTCATGACACACGCAGTAGGTACCTACGTACAGCGAATCTGACTCCTTTCATGAACTTCTGATCATCTAGGCATTGTTTTGGGTTTTTAAATGCATATTTGGCTTAGAAGAAACTGAAATGGACCTATTTTTTTTTTACTACTTACAGATATGTGTTTGACCACAAGTCACCTGATGTTAAGTGATCTTCGGCGTGATCTTTAAATGTTAGCGGATTCTGTTACGAATAAATAAAGTAATATACCTAATGATAATCATTTTAATTTATGTAAGTAAAACTTTAACACCGAACTATTTTAATGTACCTACCATTTGTAAGAAACAGACGCGAAGATATGCAGCATCACAATTTTTTCAATTTAATGATTTTTATACCTAGCGTAACATGATATTTTCAGATATAACGAGATATCAAGTTACAGTGAAAAATGCTCAAAGATGTCTTGAGGGGTGTAGGCGTCGCGATTTGTGTTAGCTAATGTATGAAACTTGAGAAAGAGTTTCCTGTTACGAAATAACATTGTACCCTGAGCAAACTAACGTCAGTAAGAAATAAATAATTTATGAGAGTTCTAGTAATCTAGCCAGACTTCGACCCTCGAGAGGCTCCAAATAATGTGCCTCGAAACCTTATGGAACCTTACTTTAAAAGTACGTATCAGCTATATTAGTCATACCCTAAAATTTATAGATACTAATATTTAATTAATAGGTACATAATTAGTGAAGGGAGAAAGTCGGACGGAGTAGACTTTGTAAACATAAACAAATCTTTAAAACACTAACTTCCTTATTACATGATGATTTGTGTACCAGGTGATGCATAAATATTTATTGCAAATGAATACACTTTTATAGGTACTCTGTCGTAAATCTCATAAAAAAGTAAGCAGTTTACATAAATACATTTTAATAGACTTTATAATGTTGCCCAGTTTTGCTAATCTTTCAATCTTATCAGTTCCTTGTCCAGGTGTAGCTTGTCCAGGTGAGACAGTAAGATATAAAAGAAAATAATGAAGGTAAAAATGTTTTTTCTTACAATGAGAGTGCAGTGTGAATTTTAGTTAAAAATTGTTTTATGTAGTAGTATTGAAATATTTATTCATTTTCGTAATTTTATAGGCCACATTTGGAAATTACGTATGTAACAAAAATCCGGTAAATAGCTGCCACAGATTTCGTGACGCACGCGTACTTTTCTGTCAAAAATTTCCTAACGTTTTGCATGAATACAGCGATCTATTTCGACTTTCCGCGCATATAACTTTTGCCTGGTGGTATAAGAGAGACTTATGGCAGTATCAGTGTGTTATCTTAGCATGTAACAATACATACATGTAACAGCGGCAAGAACTTAGTATTACAAATTCCTGTGCGTGCAAAGTACTACAGTTTTTGAATCTAAAGCCCAGTAACAGACGATGACACTCAATTATACATAGATGAGTGCGTAACTTTTGCACGTTCCAAGCGCTATTATTCTATTCCCTATTCCCTTTACATTGAATTTCATTAATATGGAAATATACCCGACTACAAATTTCCTCGTATGAAGGTTATTACCGAGTACCTAAATGTAACACATGAACTTCGTAAGGAGTAAAACATAACATTACATGTACCTAACGTACGATCGATATATCCAAGTTGTCTCAATGTCTTAATTAATCTACTCGCTTTAGGTGTATTCCGTGTTAGAGTAAAAAATAGTCAAAATCGATACATACCTTCTTGGAGCAGTCTCTCCAAATAATTCTTACTACGTCAGCGCCTTCCAGCCATAGGTCTGCTATGAAGCGGCTAAAAAACGCATCAGCATCAGACTCGCCCTGGCAAGATGATATTAGAGACAATGCCAAAAGCGATATTACTACGGCGACACGGGTACTCATTGTCACGTAATTCATTTCGACTTCACAAGTGCCATTTCTTGAGATACGCAAAGAATCTGCGCAATCTGAAAGAAATACGTGGGTATTTGTAAATGTCCGTGGGTGAATACACAAAATGCCAATGTAAAAAACAGCAGATATGATATTATCTTGAATGCTGCATATCGATTCATCGCATATTGCTATCCAGCGAGGCAATGCGGCTTGATTTTGGGAACGTTGCCGGACATCTAGGATCGTTTGAACTATCTTTAGATCGTCTTTAGTTATTTCAAGCGATATGATAAAGGTACCTATTTATGATGCCTACGTAAATGTACATAATATATATTGTTTTTCGTATAGATGATTATTTTTGGTATGTGATTTACCGTCTTTTTATTTCGTATTTATTATTTTGCTAATTTAGTGTTTTTATTGAGATGTTAAGGTACGAGTATGTAAATTTCAATTGAAATAAATCCATTACCTACCTACTTACTTGAAATATCGTATTTAATTTTTTTACGTATGCTGTTTATATGTTTATATCAATCACAGGCTTTTCAATCTCGACAGTTTACTTGGTAATGGCAATTTAGATTCCATTAAAATCCACAAAGGTCCCTTTACAAACACCGGACCCTACATTATAAACTACACTCAATTACGCCAAGCCCAAGTTAAACAATAGTTACCTCTGAAGTTGAACACAAGGTTCTAGTGAGCACTTTATCTGATGTAATATTCACGATCACTTGTTCACTGGCTACAGTCAAGGTCGGGTGTAGAATGGAGAACTCCCGTTGACCCTCATACGTTTTATGCGTCGCTACTGATGGAAAGCGAACCATTTTCCACATGGTCACAGACCAAATCATGTTAATGAATGGGTGAATGTGGGTATTTGCGTACGTCCATAACGACAACTGACGACTATACCTGTAGCTAGTTGTAAGTACACCTACTATCGTAAATGTGTCATCTAAAAATCAGTTTCTATCAATACAGGATATAGGTACGGAAGAGAATATTGAGAATAGACAGCTATGATTTTGTCCAAATATTATCAAAGATACGATTATTCTTAAGGGTGGCGAAACATTTGTATGTAAAAATTGTAAAACCCGAAACCGCAGAGCAGGTCGTAGGTAAAAATCGTATTTTTTTAGTTTTGCTAAAAATAAAATTTGTAGTGTAATTGTCAGGACAAAGTTGGAAAATTTTTAAATTAGGGAAAGAAAATATCTAAGGGATTTTTGTAAGTATGAACTTAAGATCTGCCTTAAATGGGCCAACCTGTGGGAAGCCGAGGCGGGTCGCTAGTATAGATATATATATATAATTCAGTTTGCTAGTTTCAATTTAAGCCGTATTGCTGTCCAACTTATTTTGTTAGTCACCACCAAGCCACGCCATGTGCCAAACAAAATTGGATTCTGCAAACTTGCATTGCATACACGCCAGCGGAGACTATTAACAATTATTGGATTTGATGCTGAGTTTTGTTGTAGACCAAACTCAAAATGGCCTAAATACCAGGGCCCCTAGCCAAGATGCATTCTGCAATCGTTGACGCTAGTAGAAAACAAGAAAAAAGTATTGGTTTGACATATTTCAACGCTAAGTCACGTGGTCAGAAATATGTCATACTAATACTTTTTTCTTGTTTTCTATTAGCGTCAACGATTGCAGAATGCATCTTGGCTAGAGGCGCAGTACTAGTAACTTTATGTTTTTTTCTTATTAGTGAAACCTTTAAACTTGGCCCTATACACATCATACCATCTGGCAATGATTATAAAAAAAAAACGAATTTCAATTTTTTCGGCTGTTTCTGTGTTTTTGTCCTAATATTCTCCTTTATAAGCCTTTTTATTGAGGAAAAAATAAACAAAATGAAATATTGAAATTAGTCGTACTATGTATTTTCAAATTTTGCGAGACTAAAACGCTCGGCAATATGATTTTTATGTATGTATCTACGTATCTAGATTAAATTACCTGATGAACTTCGTGACACCTTGGCAACTCTCATACAAAATTAACTTTTTTTTTTTACTATTTACAGGGTAGCGTTTGACTTACAATATTTCTCCTTTTTCAACTACCCTTTTATTAATACGAATAAAATAAGCCAAAACATATTTTAAATTGGTCAAGCCGTTTTTGGGTTTAAGCCAGGCTAAAGAATAGCAATAGATTTTTGTATGTACCGTGACGAGATGATTACAAGGAAAATATTAACCGTAGTACGGCGACTGTACCATGGAATGTAAAAATTAACGCTGGTCCGGTCGCCTGTACTACCGAAAAAAATTTCACCATGGTCCGGTCACCCGGATTATCGTGACAGTACCACGGGCAAGAAGTGATTTAAATATATTTTACACTGAATCCATTTGACGTTACCAAGCGGTTCCAACAGAAGATCAACCTTATGCAGAGTTGTTGGTTGTTGCTCATTTCTGAGCCTCTTCCTGAGTGTATTTTTATGTTAGTGTTGCAAATAAACTTAAATTCTTTGATTAACTTACCTATCTTATCTATCTTTCTGCTCTCTAAAAAGAGTCTGGTATACAATTTATTAAAAACAACCTATTTAACAAACTAATATGTATACCAAGAACCTCATTTCAGTTAAGTTGGCATATTTTATGTGTACTTAATACCTAGTTTTTGTGTAAATAGAGACTCAGACTGGCGATATTAGTTTATAGACGTATGTTAGTAACAAGTTCTCCTTAGGAGTTTTAATAAGTTGAGTATTTTATGTTGATTTTAAGCAAAGTGGGTTCGAATCTTGGAAAGAGCTTGACTTTGAAACCATAGCTGGTTGATTTTTTTGTGCTCCTTTTTTGAAGAGAACTGCAGTAAAATCAACTTCACTATAGAAGTGCAGAAGAGTAAGTCATACGTATTGATTAATTATGTATACGACATTGAACCCGTTCTGCTGTTCGGTACTACCTATACGAAACAAAAGGGTACCATGTCTTTGTTATGCAAATGTTCGCCGACGATTAGCGATTTATCCAACGCGTCAGCGCCAAAAACCTTTGAGCTTACGTTCTGTTTGGAGTTAGGACCGGATTTTACATGTATATTATAATTTTGAGTCTTGGGATCTACAGTTTCGGCTTTGGAAAGCAAAAATATATTACTTATCCTAAGCTATTCACAATATTTCCTAAAACATTGTCTGCAATGTTACCAAATTGATAGGTGATCAATTACTACTTAATCAAATGATGCGGATAGCATAATCATCATTACCAGCCTTCCACGTTCCCACTGCCGGGACTCTGGCCTTCTCTCAGAGAGAGAGTATGGGCTATAATCTACCACGCTGGCCCAGTGCGGGTTGGTGGATAGCATAATACTGTAGCTTATTATATAACTCATAATCACATAATTATTGTCTATTGTCTATCGCAAAAAAAGAATTTCTTTTTAATTCCATTTCTATAATAAAAAACCTAATCCTTTTCAATTTCTCAAATGCGATTATCCCTTGATTTGACTCTCGTGCCATTATTGAGTATTAGATGGAAATTGTGCATAAAATTAGCAGTATGACGTCACAAATCCATGTACACACACTGTGAGGGATCAAGATTAATTAACTAATGGATCGGACGTGTCGTGAAATAGCCTCTAGTCTATTATATAGGTAGTAACTACTAATTGATTTCTATTTTGCAACCACGCCTTGCTTGGAACTAATACACGTGTTACGTAGTTATTACGCTATATTTATACATGAAGAAAACGATAATAATAACGCCCACACAATCACATAAATAGCTCCAATCCTAACAAGGATTCCCTATATCTATCCTAGATAGAAACTACATGGTTCGGAGATATACACCACCCAGAAACAACAAATAGGTACCTACTCGTACTTGCTCTTTTTTGATGCAGGAAAATTGTTGCTTTGTCGGGAATGAACTGGAATGATCTTACGCTGGTATACTAGAATGACGCTCAAGCGATGTCAGTACTTGAGCACAGTTGACGCTGTCGGTTTATATAAATATGTCACTCAATTGCTTCTCAAGCATAGATCAACATTTAAGCGACAATCTAGAATACGCCCCTAATGTTAGCGACAGATCCTTTAGGTAGGTACCTACTTAGCCTTCACATGTGCATGCACCAGCAACCTTTTTTATACTTATTTTCCTGTTCACCTGATAATTATTATTACTAGTTAAAGCCACAGTTCCCTTAAATATTTATAAAACTTAAACGCATTTTTTTAATACTAAGGATAGCTAAACAAATACTCAGAAGAAACTGAACTACTCAAAATTCTATTGTTTGGATATCTCTGCTCCATTAATAGATTAGGAGCCTCGAGCCTAAAAGAAAAACGAATTTGAATATTCTTGACTCATTACAGTTTGCTCGTTATGTGAAATCTTGTAGGCGTCTTAAGAATTATATAGTTCAATGAAGAGAAAATCAGACAGGTATAATAACATCGAAAAAAAAGAGAGCCTAATACTTTTTTGATTTGGCTTTTAGTAAGATATTGAGTTACCCATATGTATGTTTCGCCAATAGTACGTACATATCCTATATACTTATGTTAAATTCACTATTCATGATATTTCACCTATAAAACTTATACACTTTTCCTTGAAAAGTATAGTAGATTAAAATGGTTTAACCCAGATCTTACCCACGTTTCTGTCACTGCAAGGTATAGGTATGTTTGCTAATAAAAGTTTCGTAATCAATCAGGTCATCGACGTGTAAGGAAGTTTTGATGAATTAGCAAATGTACAAACAACCATATAATGTAAAACGCATACATTAAATAATTAAACATGCATTTATAATTTTATATTGTAAGTTTTCTAAGGATTCTGTGCTAATGCCACATACACACACAAACACCCTGCGACGACATTTACCCACACGCCCCTCGATGATTTTTGTTTTTCCCGCAGAATTTTTGATTTTATTGCACTCAAAAAAAGTTGAATAAAAAATATCTAATATATAAAATTCTCGTGTCACAGTTTTCGTTGCCATACTCCTCTGAAACGGCTGGACCGATTTGTATGAAATTTTGTGTGCATATCGGGAAGGTCTGAGAATCGGCCAACATCTATTTTTGATATTAATTTTTTATCGAGTTAAATGTAGTCCACGCGGGTGAAACCGCGGGGCGCAGCTAGTGTTATATATGAATTTTATGAATCGATGGTGGTCGAACGGAGAGGGAACGTAACATAAGATTTTATTAAACATACATAATGGAAATAGGTTGATGATGATGAGGCATCCTGAGTGCAATAAAGACAAACAAAGAAAACACAAAACAGACAACGTTTCACTTTTACATATAAGTGTAAAGCCGCACTACGGTTTTCTACCGCAGCGGAAACGCGGAACCGCCTAAAAGCAATAGCGAGAAAAACCGCTACAGCGTTCGCTTGTATTGAATCTTCGAATACCAAAAGTACGCGTTTAAAAACCGCGCGCGATTAACCGTACAGAGCGGCCTTACACTTAGTTGGGATTACGCCGAAACGTGTATTTTTACATTCTCAAGTTGAAATAAATCACAGTAAACAAATTAATTGTGCTGCCCGAAAGTCTGAAGATCAGCAATATGTGTTAGTTGCCTCGTTGCAACCGCTGCAGAGTGCCAACAATATGTGCAGTTGGTTTGATTAAAAACATGTGCTCGCGTGGTTTGTGATATATGTACTAATTGTGAAAGTATTACTGTAATGGTAAGCACTATTAATATTATAAATGTGAAAGTTTGTGTGTGTGAATGTTTGTTACCACGTATCACCGTAACTAATAAACCGATTTTGATGAAATTTGGAATGGAGATAGCTTATACCCTAGATTAACACGTAGGTTTTTATCCCGGAAAAGGTTCCTGTGGGATAACGGGAATACGCAGGGTGCAACATTATAAGGCTGTTAATGAGTTAGAGCTCTGAGTGTGAAAGTAACAAAGTATAGTAGGCCGTGCTCTTATGAATATATTGTTCAATATCATGTTCATGATTATGGTGGTAGGTCAGTAACAGATACATTCTTCGGATCATCGATAAAGAGTAATATCTCTAAAATCTAGTGTAAATAAATATTTTTTGCTACTGTATGATAAGACAAGGAAGCCGCTCGTCTGGTGGTAGCATCACGCTTAACAATTGCAGTTCAGTGCCACCCAGATTTATGCATTTCATAGTGAAAAATCCCGCATGGCAGTGCACTACGCTCGTCTATAGGAATAGTTACTAGAAAATTGCTGAGGTTCGTATTCTAGAATGACGATCAATAATCACTGCTTGAGCGTTGTTCTAGTATACCAGCCTAAGAACGAGTTGCGTTCGACCTGATATTCCTTATACTCTGTAATTTCACCGGAAACGTTTCCCTTCAATCTGAAACACAGTAATGTTTGCAAACTACTTGCTTGATGGTTTGTAATGATGACTAACCCCTTCCGCACGCGGTGTCTTAGCTTATAGCGTATCGTAATTCAAATTCAAATTCATTAGTAGGTACTTTATTCAATAGTGATCACTTTAAAACGTCATCTTAAAACTAGCTACGCCTGTTTCAACCTCCTTACGTCGGCAAAATAACAGGCAAGAAACGCCCGGCAGGTAATTTTTTTGGTGCGATCATATTGACAATTTTATTCTTATTACTCGATCTGATTGATCGTTGTCTAGTACCTACCCATAACACAAGTTTCGAGCTTAATTTGGGGCTAGGTCAATTTGTGTGCAATTGTTGTTGTTTGTTGTTTTTTGTCCTCCGACATTTATTTATTTTTATTGAATTGGAGCAAGTTCACTAAAATGCCAAGTTTTTTTTGTCATCTCCTCATCATCATTAACATCATCAGCCGGAAGAACACCACTGCTGAACATAGGCCTCCCCCTTTGAACGCCACCACCCCCTTTGAACGCTACCCCACAAGCAGCACCCGTAAGATGAGCGTAGTATGAAATCAATATGAGCACGTACTTGTTCAACGAAGCATTGTTGTCATTCGCAGAGAAGCGTAGGAGATATTCATTGTCATTACGATAGTCGTAGCTCGCTGGCGTAAAAACCAAGCGAAGAAAATATTCCCTCGCGTGTTTGTATCATTTTTCACCAGCGGCGGGCTAAACGATACGCCTACGCAACGATTCGTGCGTAGAACTGGAGGTCTCGTACTCGTTGCTTCTTTACAATACGTTTAAACAAAACGACTACGCTTACGTCACGACTCGTGTGCGGAAAGCCTTAGAAACAAAAGCTGCGTGCGACATCCAACTTCTTGCAATAACAGATGACCAGATGATGATAATGATAGATACTTTTGTTTAGCAAGAACTGTTGTGTTCTATATATATATGTATATAGGTTGTATAATCTTTTGATTTCCTCTAATAGAGCTACACCTACGCAATATTTAATCAGTAGGTCTGTATCAGTCATTTATTTTCTATCAATATTCTGAGACGTCCTACTGAATGAAAGCAATCGAGCATTTGATCGTTCGCCCGTAATAACTAGATGGGCAATAATATATTGCTCGATTGCGTTCCGGAGTAATACAATTATTATTGTCAGCTACACTTTTTCATATTATCTCTTCCTGGAAATAGCATAGCAAATATAACTGGTGTAGCCGTGTAGACTTGGTAAAAATAGCCGAGTTTAATATCACTTTATCGAGCTCAAAAGGTTTTTTTCTAAAAGCTTTAACGTTAAAGGTGTGGAATTTTGTAGATCCCTTTTTAGTGGTCAATTGAGTGACGTTGGGAATTTAATTTAACAAACCTACATACTATATATTTTACACCCACTCACTAGGGATAGGGATCTTACTCCCAAGGGTTAAAATTTATTCAGGAGTAATAGAAATAGTTTGTGAATTGCAAAAATCTTTTCGTTTGTTCTCCAACGAATACTTAGCGGAATTTTGCATTTTAATTAAGTTATAAGATTTATTGTATACCATCACCTACATGTGAATTGTGTAGTTACCTATGGTTCAGGCATGGGTGTCTGTTTTTTGGCCTTGCTTTTAAAGTAATTCAACAACATCGCTTTTCATTAAGTTAGCCAAAACAAAACACGAAACATTAGTTATGAAACGGAAGTTAACACTGAGTAGTAAAAAATCAATCAATCAACCAATCTGATGTTTTTCCCGAATTTTCCTATTTTCCGGGTAACTTTTCAACTTTATTGTCATGCGCAACCAACAAACAGCATCTAATTTTTATTTATATAGACTAATAGGTATACCTAACATTTTTATGCTTGTATTTGAAATTTACTCGTCATTTCGTAACATTATTCATACTTTGGATAAAATTAAAGAAGATAGCTCGTTCCTTTTCGCTTTCGCTCGCGTTTGTGCAGAAATGTATTATGGAGACCTACGATATTAAAACAAAATATGCTATTACATTGGGTTTCTGTTCATTTCGTTCTTGAAGCTCATTTTTTCTCTTCTATAACAAAAGACTTATGTACATTGCCGGTATTTTTATTACTACCAAAAAATACATTCGCTATTCCATTATCTTCATACAAGAGTAAACACAAACGTAGTTTCTGATATTCTTTAAAATCTTTTTCAGATGATTGAAAGCATAAAAAAGGCAGACCGATCTTTGGATCAATTAGGTCTACCACCAATGGAACTAGCAGAATCATCAAATGGTAATTAACATGCTCTTTTTATTTCTCTCTGTACTCTCTTCGTCTACTATTGGTACCTCTATTTCTGTGCTTTTGATAGTGCTAATCTAATTAATATACATTAAAATGCGTGTTTTCACCCGAATGACGAGTAGAACAGGTTTTTTGTTTGTCTGTCATGACAATTGCAGTGCCATGCAGAACTTGGCTTTGCAGTTCTGCACAGACTACACTGAGTTCATCGGTTTTGAATTATTTTCCAAGACAATCAGAAAATCTGAAATTAAAACCGTCATTGTTTTCTTATTTACAGAACGCAGTTCACGTTTGTATCGGTGTATGTACCCAGCTTTACAAAAAGTGTTTATATTGTTGGTACTACTTACGTTTAGTGCTGGTTTATATATTTTACTTCTGAAATTATTAGAAACTACAGGTACGTTTAAAAAACACTTTATTTAGGTATGTGGAATATTCTTTAACATTGGGATATACACAGTTTTTTTTATGTTTTAGATAGTTCCCACAAGACCGAAATTATTTTGGTGACAGGACTTCGGGAAACACGCAATATAACGATACATCAAAACGATTGGGACATATTTTTCCAGATCAAAAATCAAACTGACACAAATAAGAAAAGAAGAAAACGAAACGTTTCGAATCTGCAAGATAGAAATAAAGAAATATTAGAGCAGTTAAATGACGACGATCTCGATGCAGTTAGAGAAATAATACTAAAACATCGCACTTTATGCCACAATGAGAAACATGAAGCGATTTGTCAAAAACTGATTATGAAACTTAAAACAATCATTGAACGTAATGATGCTGCTTTAGCGAAAGATAAAGAAGTTTTTAAAGTGATGGATACAAAAAAAGTTAAAATAGCCGACGATCACAAATCTTCTGAAGTTTTGAAGCAAGAAACTCATTCACCTAATAAAATAAGAAATATAATGAGTACGCCATCTGTTGTGCCTACACATGATCATGCACATTTAGGTTCTGCGCCGCATCTAACTGACACATGTCTTTTAGCTAAACTTATAAAACAAAGTTATCCGCATGTTCAAGGTAATATTTAAACTGAATGCTTTTATAAACATTATATACTTGTACTGATAAATAACAACAAACAAATGATCATTACTTTATTTCCAGAAATTTACGATCCACCAAGTCCGGATATTGTACAACACTTTGATCAGTCACGCTTACCCCAATTGAGGTATGTTTCACAATAATCTATTGTACTTATTGCGTTACTGGTGAAGATAGAATCAGAATAAAAAATGGGCTTTTAGTTATTTTTACACGATGGGGTCATAAGTGGATGTATTATCTTTTAGTCCATATTACATTTACTCTAATAAACATGCGAAAGTAACTCTATCTCTGTCCCATTGTCTGTATGTTATGTATGTTAATAAAAAAAAGCATAAAATACTTTTTAACCGACTGCAATAAAGGAGGAGGTTTCTCAATTCGACCGTATATATGTTTTTTTATGTTTGTTCGCGGATAACTACGTCGTTTATGAACCGATTTTGATGATTCTTTTTTGTTGGAATGAAGCTATTTCAAAGGTGGTCCCATCATAAAGGAAATCAGGGTTTGATGATGGCAGACCAGAGAAATCGAGGGGAACCTAAAGTTGGTTTTATTTTTGGTGTAAATCATACTTGTTATTGATATAAACTGTAGTTCGTGTGGAAGAAACTACGGGGTACATCTAGTATGACATAGAGCCAACCTAGGTTATCATTAAATCAGATTTGCTACTCCTATTATAAAATAATAAATATTATGTAAGTAATTGTCATTACAGATATTTCCAACAGTATATGCCATCGTATATGCAAAGTCGTGAAGTCGAAACTCATAAAGGAAAACTTCATCCGCAGGATGTCAATATATTAATGAGTTTCTTTAAGAGGTAAGTTGTCATACTGCATTGCTTATTAGAATTTTTATCGTCATTTTGGTTACAATTATATCTTATTTCTATTCCGAATTCCACTGAACATAAGAAATAACGTGAACAAAAATTCAAACTAGGATCTTGTGTTCTGTATTTTTTTACCTTTTTTATATACATTATTTGAAGGAGTAGTAAAATCCAAGTTATGAATAATATTTGTATTTAATATTAATTTCAACAAAACTTATATACCTACTATGATCACATAGTTAACACAAGTTTCGAGCTTAATTTGGGGCTAGGTCAATTTTTGTGCAATTGTCCCAGATACATATATATTTATTTATTTATAGTTTCTTAAATTTTTATTAATTGAACAGATATCAATTTGTACTAAGGTATACGTTGTTGAAAACGAGCAAAGCCAATTAAATATTTATGGCTTTTGTTAACTTTCGTAAGAATATTGTTTGCACATTTTGCCATTAATTTAAATTTCCTTCCACCGATTTAACATACTCAACTCAATTTAGTTTTAGTCCAGAAAATGTCCCAAAACAAGAAACGAACGTGTCAAGTCGTGCAATGGAGTGTCCATTGGGGTCACTGCCTTGTGATAGTAACGAAGCCTGCATAGAAGAAAAACAATGGTGCGATGGCAACGTAGAGTGCTCAGATGCAAGTGACGAGATCAGATGCAGCTGTAAATCGAGGGTAGACGAATCTCGGCTTTGCGATGGGTATTTTGACTGTCCATTTGGTGAAGACGAGATGGGATGTTTTGGTAAATATATTTTAGCAAATTAAGATATTTAACATGAAGGATACGTCAAAAAAAAAAGGTTAATTACTTAAAAATATTTAGGTTGATTCAATTGATATTAAACATGTTAGTAATTACTTGATTTGCAAGGCTGCAAATTATTGAAACCTGTACAAGCGAAGGTTTCATAAGTTCAAATATAGAATAATGAGCATAGCGAGGGTTTCAAAGGAACGAGACGCAGAACAAAGCGAGGTAAATGCTGAGTGCAAGAAGAACAGATTAAATAAGTTTTATTCATCCAGTCGTCGTGCTGGCCAGTGTGATTATTAAAAAAAAAGTTTGCATGAAATAGGTATTAATGCATTTTCAGTGAACTGGTGGTATAGAAAATTATTATACAGAAAAAGTACGAATTTTAAAAATCATTCCACGCTAGCGGATAAAACACACTTTTGCACTCAGATTTCGAATGATAAATCTTTCCGTGTTTGTGAGGTGAAAATCTTATTGTTTAGAAAGTAAAGTTCTCGTACCTGCTAATTACATTATATCTCATACATTTTCAAAAGACAGTAAGTACCTACTTATTATTTTTTTTATATTTCAGGCTGCAGCGAGAACACATTTAGCTGCGAGAATATGGACATGAACTTAGCGAACACTTGTTTCACAAAAGAACAAAGGTGTAATGGTGTCAACGATTGCTCCAATCACAAAGACGAAATCGAATGCAACATGCTCGCTCCAAACTTACACAAAGAAAATGTATATAGTACAGAATACTATTGCTTAAGTTTGCCAAGAAAGTGTATAAACTTACTAACTTTAAGAGTATTGTTTTTTTTTTGCTGAATTCAAATAGCTCCGCTTCCTTCTTGCTCATTATTTTATTTGTTTCAGTTGTTTGCAATCTCGAATACCGAAGGGTATTTGCATCGGAATTTTAAAGGAGATTGGTATGCGGTGTGTCAAAACCCTTATATGTGGGCGCATGATGCTTGCCGTCGGGAAACAGGCCTCATTATACGGTAAACTAACTTCTCAAATTATTTTAGAATCTTACAATTAGAAGTAACATAAATGTTTACTCACAGTTTCATGTAGCCCAAAGATTTTGGTTATAGGAAGTAAAAATAAGAATTAAAAATGAAAGGGGAAGAAAGGTTCTCGAGTGGTTACCACGAATCAGAAGACACTCTGTAGGTAGGCCCCACTAGGTATACCGATCATATTCTTAGAGTCGCAGGGAGCCGATGGATGCAAATAGCAAATTGCCGTTCATGGTGACATTCAAAGGGGGAGCCTATGTTTAGCAGTGGACTTCTTCCAGCTGATGATGGGTAAAAATAATATATGGTAGCTGAAATTTTACAGAACTATAACATAGGCTTAAACTTAACACAGTATGTCACACCTCATCAAAATAGCTTTTAAGCAATTTTAAAGCACAGTTAGTAATATCAGGTAACCTTTTTTCAGACCACCCTTCATTCGTACCGTGTCAATAGATCCAATGCTCAAAGTAAATTACATAAACACTGGACCGGGAGGTTTCATACAAACGAGCGACACGTGTTTCAACTCTTCTGCTGTCTACGTTACGTGTCCCGATTTCCTCTGCGGGACCAGAATTCAATCAACTTCAAAAATGCTACTTGAGGTAAGCTCATATTTTTAATAGTCTTTAATAAGTTTTTCATATAAAGCAGTATGACTTAGAAGTCATACTTCCAGAATTCGAGTGCAGGCTCTATATTTTTTCTTGAAAGAGTTGCAAAAGCACGAAAAGTTGACATGTTGTTTTGAAATCATAACATTTCTGTTGTTATTTTTTAGAACGTAGCCGTTGAAAATCACATGTTTGGTCGCAACAAAAGGTTCCTCTACCCGGGTCATCAATTTGATCCGTATCACATGATGTATTATGAAAGTCGTATGAAACGCGATACAACTGGGTCTATTATTCAGGACAGTAATTCAGAAACAGATAATTTAAATGATGGAAGGAATGAGAGAATTGAAAGCAGAGTGGTGGGTGGGAAGCCTAGCCAGCCGGCCGCTTGGCCATGGATTGTGGCCATTTACAGAAACGGTTTGTTCCACTGTGCTGGTGTAATCCTAACTCAGAACTGGATCATATCAGCTGCTCACTGTGTGCATGAGTAAGTAATTAACAGTAACTAAAAAATCTCCCTGACAGGAATTTTAATTTTTTTGTGTAACTTTGACCACAAGTCACTTGATGTTAAGTAACGGTGACGCCACGTTACACCTGAATCCGGAACTGGCTCTCAAGTACATCTGCTGGAACACACCGATAGAAATACGCATCATCACGGTGTTTTCCTTCACCGAAAGCTCAAGCTGATTGTAGGATTCAATCCCTCGACCTGCGGATCGTAAGCCAACGTCATGACCACTGAGCCATTAGTTTGTTCATTAGTTATTGTTCGTATACCAACGAAATCCATTTCACAAATACGCCAAGACTTCTAATAGCCACACTTTGAACAAAGCAAAGCAATATCTGCCAGGAACGTGCAACAATAGAAAAGTATAAGACTCAGTGAAGTGTGTCACGTAGCAGTCTTTTGTTCTCAGTTCGCTCCTTTTTCTATTCCTGGATCAAAATATCTTTGAAAGGCGTAGTGACACAAAACAGTGTCGAGGTCACCCCTAATTAATAAACGTCATTTGCAAAAACAAAAAATGTAATTAACGAAAGTTCAGTGAGATATTTTTGGCCCAAGAGCTTGAGTCAAAGTTTTAGTTTAAGAGTCATTCAGTATCAGACATGTCATTTATTAGGAAATTTTATTGTATATTAGCTAATTTTTCCGCAAATGTGTCCGCGTACATATATTATTTAGATTATTAATGTGTTTCTTGCATCCTGATAAGAGGAATTATATTTTTTTAAGCTTGGAAGTATTTTATTTTAATATATTCAGATTTTAGTCAAAGTATATAAGTTAATACCTACCAACTACTACTTTATTGGAATATTTTTTTTTGTTATAATTATTTTTCTATAAGTGACTACATCTTCTATGTATATTTCAGATTTTGGGATCATTACTATGAAATCCAAGTAGGCATGCTTCGCCGCTTTTCATTTTCACCGCAAGAACAAAACCATCGAGTGACCCATGTGATTATGAACCAGCACTATAGTCACATTGATATGAAAGATGACTTGTCTCTCCTAAAAGTAGAGCCTGCTATACAATTTAGTCGATGGGTTCGTCCAATCTGCTTACCCGGTGCAAACACCGCAGGTCCGGATTGGTTGTGGGGTCCAGCTCCCGGTACAATTTGTACAGCTATTGGCTGGGGAGCCACTGTAGAACATGGACCAGACCGTAAGTAAGATTAAATCAAGCAATCAATTATATTTACCTTCCTTTTCAAATTTTTTGACATTTATTCATGTCACATCAGAAAATGGTGTCACACTTTTTTTTCAATTTGTCAAGGATGGTTTGCTCTAGTCCTTGGATATAACTAGCGGTACGTTTTTTTTCTCAGCTGATCATTTGCGAGAAGTGGAAATTCCTATTTGGGAACGTTGCAAGCATGTTGAAGATAAAGCTGGTAATGAAATATGTGCAGGTCTCGTCCAGGGCGGCAAAGATGCTTGCCAGGTAACTTGAGTTTATTTTATAAATCTGCGTATGTTAATTTATATCAGCTATTAGTTTCGACGCTCATATATATATTTATAAGTGATATGTGAAGCATTATGTACCCATTTCTAATTAAGTAAAACGTATGCTCTTGAATAATACGAGTGATTCCAACAAGCGCCTACGTTTATTATTGCTTGAATTTATTCCAGGGTGATAGTGGAGGACCGCTTTTGTGCAGGAATCCTTTGAATTCTAAACAATGGTACCTAGCAGGAATAGTAAGTCACGGAGATGGGTGCGGTCGTAAAGATGAGCCCGGGGTTTATACCAGAGTTAGTCTCTTCATAAAATGGATTAAACATCATACCTGTGAGTAATATAACTAATATGCTTTTACAACTGATATATTTTAAGAAAGAAACAAATACATACTTGTCAACCAATTGTAGGTATAATATAAAAAGTATTTCCTCTTCCAAAACCTAAACCTGTTGTTACTCTAGTTATTATTTTTATATTGCAGCATCTAAATCACTACCACTTGTTCAACCAATTCAAGAATGTCCTGGTTTCAGATGTCAATCTGGCATCACAAAATGTCTTCCTAATACCAGGAAATGTGACAAAGTAGTCGACTGCCTAGATGCCGAAGATGAAACCAATTGTAGTTCTATGAGGTCTCCTAATGATGATGTGGTATCGGAAAGTATTAGTACTACAACAGATGAGAAGAAGCCAGCAAAAACTTTAAGAGAGGTAGAGTCTGAATTATTCACCTCCACAGATAAAACAAATATCAAGGATGAAACAATAACTACCAAAATAACCACTACTGATAATAATTTACCCACGACTGAAAGAGTTACAGATGGTACTACGGATTCGGTCGACCTTATTAAACAAAATAATAAAGACGAAAGCAAGACATCAAAGACATTAATAAATAATACCCCTGACTTTGCGCATGCATCAACATTTGAAGTTTCACCTACACAAAGCGTCGAAGAATTATATACTGCTGACAACGAACATGACACTACTGACCCTACGGCTGCTACCAGTAGAGAAAGTGTTGAAACGACTACCCAAAGTGATTTACAAACATTTTCTGTCTCCTTCAAACAAGGAGAGCTAGAATCGAGATCGTCTATTTTACAAGAAGTAAGATCTAAAAGTGGAATAACTCGAGGAACTACTACTAACACTGAACAGGATTTAATAATGACAGAAAGCACTTTACCCTCAACTGTGGCATCTCAAATAAATAATCAGCTATTCTTAACTTCTACTCAAAAAAATCGTGGAGATAGTATTCCTGATGAACAAGATAATGCTGGAAATTTTTTATCAGACGTTACTGAACCTACCAACAATACTCAATCCAGCAATACTGAAAACGAATCAGACAGTTTGGTTATAGAACTTCTTCCTCAATCAGACCTTGATAAAACAGTTAAGATAAATGAACAAAATAATTTAAATAATAGCATAGCGTCTGCAAACGAAAAAAACTCATTGGCAAAAAACCTTCCAGATGTCGAAGACAAAAATGATGTGATACAAAAAATAGAAGAGATTGTATTTTCAGAAATCCAACCTGCTACAACTAGGAGGAAATATCGTGTCCCTAAGGTGTTCAATTGCCAACGGTATGTTATGATTGTTATGAAGCACAAAAACATTATATTAATTTAAAAAACTTTTTGATAAAAAAAGCATTTATTTCTTCTAGTATTAATCAACAAATACCATTTAATCGACGTTGCGACCATAAAGCTGACTGCGAAGATGGTACTGATGAACTCGATTGCGCCTGCACTGACTACTTGGCTGCGTTTGATGAAAAACTCATCTGTGATGGAGTATTTGACTGCGCCGATGGTCGAGATGAAACTGATTGCTGTAAGCACATTATACATTATTATATTGATTGTGATAATGTCATGTTATGAATTTTACAATTAGAACGTAAACAAAATACAACTGCATTGTAGTTGATATTTTCCTTACATACTTTAATATGCTTTAATAAATAATTTATCCTTAATATCTCCAGGGGATTTTCAAAATAATAATCATTATTGTTCTTAATGCATTCTTATACTACCAATGGAAGCTACCCTGATAATTTCCTGGCACTGAGTGCTGCGGACCTGCGGAGTCTTCGTTAGTGAATGAGACAGGATTTCGAATTTATAAGTAGATTAAAGTTTAACATTTTATTATTTTCAGATATCTGCCCAGAAAATCATTTTCTATGCAAACAAAGCGAAATGTGCTTACCTACAAAATATGTCTGTGATGATGAAGCACAGTGTCCCTTGGGTGAAGATGAACTAAATTGCTGTGAGTCTTTTGCTTTCCGTAACTGAATTTGTATATCTACATAGATATGTATGTATGTGTGTTTCATAGTTACTGTTATCAACTACAACTTAAGCTGTTGAACCGATTTACATTTATCGATAGATGACGACATAGAAAATTTAACATGTTAATGACTATCATATTATCAGCTAAGATTTAAATGCTTTATGGTAAAACTATGCATAAATAAATAAAAACTCCAGAAGAAAGGATTCCAAAAGTACACAGAACACCTTACATTTCAGAATAGTTTTAAATATGACAGTAAAAAAGGGTGAAAAAGACATTTTAAAAAAAACTTAATCCTAATGATATTATTTTTAGTTGCATTGACTAATGGAAAGGAAATGTTTTATGATATTGATGAAAAACCAAAAGTAAAATTGGAAGGATTCTTAACAAAACGCAACAAAGATGATTGGCAGGTTGTCTGCGATGAAAAATTTAATATGGAACAGCAAGAAGAAGCAGCTACCCATATTTGTCGCTATTTGGGCTTTAGGTATAGTACTTTTAGTTACAAGCTGCTTTTATTTGCTTACTAAACTTGCTTGTTTGTGTACGGTGTTTATCCGTTGCCGACCACATCAAGTATTCTTGGTTTTACCTCTCTCCCGTTACCCTATTGTGTCACTTTCCAAGTACATATTACATAAAAGCTTACTGCTGGTAAAAAAGTTAAATCTTCGCATCATAAAACTAAATAGAAACGCAATATCTTTTCATTATATTGACAGAGTGATTTATAACTTTTCAGTTCCGCAAATAGATATTCTGTTAAATACATAAACGTGAAACAGGAAGATATTGTAAGATCCGAATCACAGGGTACCCTTTTGGATGAAATCAGTAGAAAAAAAAGGGGAATTGGAGAAAGTGTCCCCGTTCATTTTGCTTTTAGAGATGTGAGAATGGATAATGAGACTGCAAGAAACATTATTATCAAAGAGCCACAAGTATTGAAAGAAGAATGTGTGCCAAACATAACTAAAACTTGTAAATCTTTGTATGTGTTATGTGATCGTTCTCTCTATTCTAACTTTGAAGTCTCTCAAGAAATATTTTACAACAGAGCAGTGGAAACGCATACAGATATTACTAAATCTCATATGTGGCCCTGGATTGCAAAAGTGTATGTAGAAGGTGATTACAAATGTACTGGTGTTTTGATAGACACAGCGTGGGTTCTAGTAAGCGACTCGTGTTTATGGGATACATTGTAAGTATTATTTCAAAGCAAGATGATGATGCTCTATAACAGGTAGAATAAGAAAAACAATAACAATTTCAGTTGATAATTAAAATTATTCTTTAACACGTTTATGTTTTAGGCCAAGTCGTAACTACGTGTCTGTAATTCTGGGATCACATAGAACCCTTAATTCTATAAATGGATTGTACGAGCAAGTTCATAAAGTCGATGCTAAGAAAGACTTGTATCGAAGCCGGGTTGTCTTACTACATTTGAAGGCACCAGCTAAATATTCAACTATGGTGAAACCGATGACTGTTTCTAATCCGTAAGTATCTGAATTTTTATTCAAATTTTAAGATTTCTGGTAGTGATATTGTAAGATTTTTTAAAGACATCGAATAATTCTATTTAAATTATGTATTAAAGTGAAACGTTGTGTATTTGTTTGTTTGTCTTCCTTTCACTCTAAAACGGCTAAATTGATTTCGTGGAATTATAGATATCATAGAACATAGAGACATAAACAAAATGGAAAAACGAGAAAACTGCGGGAGTAAAGCCTCGAGGCGGGTAAAATATTATAAAATCCAAAACAGTCACTTAGGTACACGAAATTTCTAAAACATCTCGTTTTATTTAATTTTTAAAGTTTTTCGCCTGATCTAAAATAATAAAGACTTGTAAGTACCATAAATCCAAGAAGGACTTTAGGCTATTTTTGAACATTTTACAAGCATTTTTAAGACTTCTAACATTTAAAGTTTGTTCCAGAAACTTTGATATACATCAGAAAGTAGTTTGTGTTGCTATTGGACAAGACAATAACAACAAGACCATAAGTATATTTTTGAATGAAACAAATCAAAATTGCAATCTGAGCAATCGTTGTTTCGTCCGTCAAGGAAAAGAAAGCATATGTCCTGTAAGTAAAATTTCATCCCACTAAAGTCCACACATCGTTGTTGATTTCATATTACAAGTATATCAGGCGTAATCTTTTAATTCTCTCAACGTCTCGTTTCTTGTCCCTTATAGTAGTGGCAATGTTTCCAGTGAAGTTACAGAGTATAATGAGATTTAAAATCGAATACATATCTCAAGGTGACGAGCGAAGTGCATTGCCACACAGGATTTTGAACTGTGGAAGTTCAACATTCTGGATGGCACTGAACTGCAAAAGACGAGCGTACTTTCCATCAGACCGACTTGCTTACCTCATCTGTCAGTAAAATAATATGTTTTTTTTGTAGCCTGGTATGGAAACTCTTCGTCAGTGGTCAGGATTGGTAAGTTGCCACAATGAGCAGGGCTGGTACCCTGCTGCTTCTTTCGTGGAGAGCAGAGGAGAGTGTGGTCTCGGAGATCGCATCGTTGCTACTGATATTGAGAATCTTAGGCAAGAGATAAAATATTATTCAGGTAAGTTTTATTCATTAATCTTTATTAGATACTCATATTTTATTTAGAACTAGCTGTTCCTCGCGGTTTCACCCGCGTGGGCTACATTTTATCGCGATAAAAAGTATTCTATGTCCATCCCTGGGGCTTAAATTATCTTTATACCAAATTTCATTTAAATCGGTTCAGTAGTTTAGGCGCGATAGCGTATATATTCCGTATACTCCAAAATTATTCCCACACTTCGGTGCCCCCTCAACGCGTTACCTGCTGTAGGTACCCATTATCCTATTTTAATTCTAAGTTATTTTTTATTAGACCGCACGTTTGAACCGCGCAGTTAAAGGTCTTCCTGGTCCGCGATCGCACTTTACCTATTTCATAGATTCTCCCGGTGCCCCCTTCACCTCACCGCGTTTCCTGCTGCGCTGCGGTGCGGCGGTTTTATTTTTCTACTACTACTTACATTTTTAAACTCGTGATATCTTTCGAATGGAATGTCCGAATTGAATGGTTCAAAAAGTTATATGAAGGCATTGAAGCAGTTTTGAATAAGAAGTAATTTATTTTGATAAGGATTAATACCAAGATACAAATAAAGCGCCTTTTCTAGCGGCGGCATCAAAAATTAAATTTTTAAAATAAAAGATCACTTATTGTGGCATAACTATAATAGTTAGACATATGCTCTCGCGGACTTTTTTGTAGATCTAAATGAGACCTACAAACCCGCAATACATTATTTTGTTCTAGTGTCAATAGTTATTGCAGCGCACGCAAAAATAGGTTTTCGATTTCACACCTAATTTTCTTGGAAATAAAATATAGCCTATAGCCTTCCTCGATAAATGGACTATCCAACACTGAAAGAATTTTTCAAATCGGACCAGTAGTTCCTGAGATTAGCGCGTTCAAACAAACAAACAAACAAACAAACTCTGCAGCTTTATAATATTATAAGTATAGATAATTAAGTAGATAAGTATATGAATCTTTCAGTTCAGAAGAAAGCAGCTATAATTATAATAACAGATCGGTTCCTGTCGGTTTGTTCCGGCAGCTCTTGAGAACCAGTTCTCAAAACAGATGTAGCGTATCATGATTTTCGATCACATAATAACTATGTGACCAGGTGACTTTTGGTCAAACGCTACCCTGTAAGATGTAAAAACATAAAGAAGGATGAATTTCATTTCTTTAATAAATAATTTTATTTCTAGATTTATGAGAGTATAACTTTCCAGTTCCATTTATTAATATATCCCTAACTTATATGTGTTACTTTACCCAGGAAAAGTACTCATATCAGAGTCAATAGAACATACTGGCAACGATATTTGCCACGGCGTTCGGTGCGGTCGTGGCAAATGTGTGCCTTTACGGCAAATGTGCGATGGAGTGAAGAACTGTGAAGACGGAAACGACGAGTCTGAAGATTCGTGCAAGATTAAAGACGTAATTTGTGTAGAAGACCCCTATCATAATGGATGTGGTATGTTAATAGCTGTATTTTTACTAATTAATTCACGTCATTGACCTACTTACTGTATTTTGTATTTTCGATGATTCGATTGTGAACTTTGATTACTATTTCGATGGAATACAAAACACAATTATTATCAACATGCATAAAACCGAACGCTCTACGACGATAAATCTGAATCCAACACGACAATAATTAACTAAACAAAAAGTAGATGACAAGATTTTCCCGTGAGAAAGCACTATTTTAACACTCACACAATCACATACTCACATACATTTACATAATTACCTACATAAATGTTATATGTCCCCTAACACGAATTCCTTTATCTATATAGAGTAACTGATATCAGTGCAATGATATCTAACTCCGATGGCTCAGTGACCCAATGCGTGTCTTGGTTTTCACAACAAGGGGACGCCACTCCTCTCTATACTCAATAGCTCGCGGTATCAATGTGCAACGATAAAACATTGTTTTAATCTCTCAGTTTCTCAGAGATCCAATATCTATAAAGTAAGTCCACAAACCCTTCTCAACAACGTTTGCTTTCACGACTGCTTGAGAACATTTTATCTTAATAACGTAGCGAGAAGTTCCGCAAACAAGAGACCACTTACAAGCTCGCTGAAGTTCTAATTTAATGAATAAATATCCGAGGGTTGTGATGAGACTGGATAATAAGTTTGTCCATTCTTGAAGCAAAACTTAATACATAGTTAGTCTAGTTTCATCGGTCAATCAGTTACAGTAAAGATAGATGAATAGTTAAAGTTCATCATGTATAATTAATTTATTATTTATTGATTAAACTGTACCTATTGCAGTGATGATATTTCAGTGGTTGTTCGTCGGCTTGTAGCTTGGCCATGGATTAGAAGCTTGTAATTAGCATTTGGGTGAAGGAAAATATCGTGTTGAAGCATGATGGTAGGGCATTTTCTAGACCTCCCCCGACTAGCTACCGCTGTCACGTTAAGAATGACACGTTTAGCGTAGAGTGACGCCATCGATTCATCGATCACATTGTCACTTATTATCAGGACAAACAGGTTTTTGGGACAAAGCTATCCTGAAAGATGTAAATTACCGGTATGTTGTGACCTTCGCAAATGTGTCAGCGCCTTTCTTTTCCCTCATCAATATCATCACAGGATCCATCAGTTGTGTCAAGATTTCTTTCTATATTTCAGAATGTACCTTAAGTCAGATGAAGTGCAGAAACGGCAAGTGTATTTCTAAGGAGCTGTTCCGGGATGGAAATGACGATTGTGAAGATGGAACGGACGAGCCAAAGAAAACCATCTGTTCTGACTATATGGCGAGGGTCATGCCGTCACGACTTTGTGATGGTGTGCTACATTGCCACGACAGAAGTGATGAGGACCCATCGTTCTGCAAGTGTTTTGCTAAAAAAACTTATAAGTTAGTAGTAAATATCTTACTAATGTAGTGTACTAACTGTACCCCGTAGTTTAACCCACGTTGTACTAAAGTTCATATCCTTAAAATCTTATGTCCTTCCTCAGGGCCCAAAAGAGAGGCAGAGTTACTAAATGAAGTATCTTTTACTACGCAGTCTATAGTTATAAAAGTGTTTTAGTAGTGAAAAGCGAGAAACCTATCTTGTAAGAAAAACTAGAATGTCAAATAAAATGGCTAAGTGCTTTCTAGGCCCTTTCGGCTTTCTTTAAAGAAGTTCACGTTCTCATAATTTACACGAGCGATGCCGCAGGCTCACTTGAATTTATTTTCGTCATCATCATCATCAGCCGAAAGAAGTCCACTGCTGAACATAGGCCTCCCCCTTTGAACGCCACCATGAACGGCTATTAGCCATTTGCATCCATCGGCTCCGTGCGACTCTTACAATGTCGTCGGTGGACCTAGTCAAGGGGGCTTACCTGCAGAGCGTCTTCCGGTTCGTGGTCGATGTGGCCTGTCCATTGCCACTTCAACTTGACAACTTTACATTATTTTCTTAATATTGTTTTAGCGATCAAAAATGTAAAAAGAAAGGACTATATCTACTTTTATATTACATTAGCATTACTTTAAAAACTAAAAAATGCTGCGCCCGACACTTTCACACACAATGCGTAGGCGTGTAAACATGGCTACCATATCATTTGTGTTCACCAGGTGTGGCCAGTCCAGTGAAGTGGATCACTGCGTCGCCCCGGACATGGTCTGCGACGGCATCCGCGACTGTCCTAACGGTGAAGACGAACGTACTTGCATTGCACTAAGCGCTCCCGATGGCACACCGTATGTATCATTTAGAATATTACTAGCTGTTACCAGCGGTTTCATTTCACCCGTGTGGACTTCACTTTATTGCGATAAAAAGTATCATTTGTCCTGTCTCGTTGCTCACTTACTCTTCATATGTACCTGTACTAAAGAACAATGGCCAAAACGGACCCGAGGTCGTATGGAAACGATCTATATACGATAAAAATTGTAATTTTTTGTCTATTAAGATTATACAAATGATATTTTAGAGAAAGTGTAGAACAAAAAGATATTGATTTTTTAACTTCATAGTTTATTAGGATAGTTTTTAACTTACACGATACTTGGATGTTTTGAACGCACTCCGCAATTTATTTGCCATTCCGTTTCACGCTTTGGAAGTCATTAAATTCAACATTATTTACCAAACATGAACAAAAACTAATCTTTTTAATCTATGTACTAGCAAATTGACTGTCACTATCAAGTGACATTGACAGAAACGAAAATTTTTTTACAAAATATATTGCGGTCAGGTCCAGGCCAGTACGAAAAGTGGCCAATGTTCTTTCATCAAGATCGATTCAGTGGTTTTGTCGTGAAAAGGTAACAAACGAACAGAGTTACTTTCACATTTATGATATTAGTAGGTACTATGGATTATTTATTTAATAGCCCGCTACGTATGGGTAGCCTAAGATTTTGACAACCGGAAGTTTTCTCAAGCGCAAGACCGTCGAGAACCCGTTAAATCTAAAAGCTAGTTTTTTTAATGTTGCGGACTTTTTTGTAGACCTACTGAAAGCCTACATTACTTCATTTGTAATCAAACCGTCAATAGCTAGTTTTTAGACCAGCCAAATGTCTCATTTTTCTCAGACGTCAATGTCGTAGAAACTAAATTTTTCATATAGGTACATTTATCACATTTATTAAGAAGAAAGGAGTAACTTTCTGGCAGAGCATTAAATATTCCATGCTGCCTGTGGAAATTGCCCTTGATTCTAATAAGCCTCCAACATACCTTAATAATAATTTAGAGAAATTACATTTTGCGTTAATGAAAGATAAATAATGTAATCAGTAGGATTCGGCGAATATGTTCACAGCAAGTATAAAGTCAAACACCCACATAATTAACATGTTATTAGAGTTTATTTTAAATTCGTTGTAAACATTTCCTTACCTATAAATTAAACAAAAAAGGCTGTGCTTAAGGATCGTCAGCAATGGTGTTTGATAACTTTGATGTAATTATTGACTTAATAACAGGTACCTACCTACCATTATTTCTAATAATATTACATAGATAGATAGATAAACTCTTTATTGGTACACCACAATACAGATAAATTTAAAACTACACACATAAAAAACATAATACAATGTAAGAGGTAAAGTTTATGTGCGAGTTTGGACGTAGGATTATTTAAAAAATAATACACCTCCCCGAGTGGCTATTTTTATTAAGATAAAAATCCTCTGGGAAACCGTAGTGGAGTAAACAATGCATAAAAAAAATGTATGGAGCTTAACTGTCTTTTTTTCTTTATTCGTCGTTATAGGTTCATCATCACCATAATCAGCCTATATTTCAGTCGACTGCTGGACATAAGCCTCTCCCAAAGCACGCCACTGAGTCCAGTCTTGGGCTCCTCTCATCCAACCATTGCCAGCCATTTTGCGGACGGTTACTGTTAATGAAATCATACAGTTTTGTGATTTCATAACTCATCTAATATAAGAAAGAAGAGTCAGTATTCATTAGCAGAGACTCCCAGACGTGCTCACAGAAATTAATAAACGCTTCCATTTCACAGGTACGGTACAGGACAGGTGATCGTTCGCTCTCACGGAGTCTGGCACTCCAAATGCTACCCCACGCGAACCCACACAAAGTCGGAGTTAGAAGCAATCTGTAGGGAATTAGGCTTCATAAGCGGCCACGCAAAAGAGATCAAAGACGCGAAGAATCTCGTCTATTCGCATAATAACTTGATATTACAACCGTTCAGCGACGTTGTGCTCAACAACCAAACTGTAATAAAAATGAGAAACACGAACGATCCAGTAGCGAGAGCGGTGTTCGATGACAGTTTGAAGAATTGCTTCCCAGTTTTTATAGAATGTATGTAACACTGTATACATCATAATCCTATTATCAGTTGTTTTTGTATTATTTATTATCTTTGTGTTAATTTAAATAACTGTCTGTTAAATATAAACATTCTGCGAATTATTGTAATGTAATTTAATTATTTTAATAATACTTAATATAAAATATATAAATGTTTGTTATTACTTACTATAAAGTATACCTGGTCCTGGTTTACCTTCTTTATGTTGATATACCTAAATCATTTTAAGTTAGGAGCTATCTACAAAGGGGGGAGAGAGAGGATCAATGAAGTGTGACATTGTGTGACAAAAGGGAACGAGCCTTTAGCTTCGTGACGTCACGTCATTTTAAAATTGCAATGTAGGTAGGTATGTGTAAAGGCACACCATAAGAGGGTCACACAAATGTGACCATCTGTGCCGGAAAGGGAGGAACTAATTTAATTCGTGTGACATACTTTTTTGTTCCCTTTGTGAACACAAAAATCCAATTAATATAAACCATTTGACTGTACGTAAGTAATATTAATTATAACACTGTATCATTGCTGATTTGTATAGGAGTTGGAGAGATTTATAACTTAATACCGGGAGAGGTTCCAAATTATCTTTTCATAAGCAGTAGATGAAAAATGTGAAAATAAATATTCTGTTTCATGTTTCAAAAGCTACAACGCCATCTTTTGAATGTGCGACGTTAAACTAATCCAATGTAAAACACCTAGCGCCTGCAAACAAAATCGGAGTGTAGCCAACTGTAAAATATAGCCTTAGGCAGGTACTGAATCGACCAATCAACGGTAGATGGCGGGTAACCAAATGAGTTCCACTTTACTCTAAGTGGACTGTTCACTTCTCGAATATGAATTCCACTGTCAATAAAACACTGAAAATATTATTTTGAGTAGTAATAATAATAATCGTATGACAATCACTCTGAAATAAAAAAAATACAAAATCGTTTTTTTTTTTGTAATTTTTACTAGATTGTGAGTAGAACTTTATTACCAAATATTCTACTGGTATGTAAGTAAGCAGTACCTAAGCATTACAATAATTTCGATATTACATTAAACACACATAAATATTAATCAGGTAGGTATAGTACGTAGGTAGGTACGTGGTAATATCATATCCCGTTATCCCGCAAGAACCTTTTTCTGGGATAAAAAGTAGTCTATGTTCACGTTTATATATTAAGTAAGATAGGATATTCTGTGACATAGGCATACAAAACTTAGGTAACCCTAAAACACCTTTCTTCCAGTAGATCTTGACCAAAAGTGAGTACCTAATGATGGTTTTAAGGTGTTATATAGCATAAACATTCATACATTTCAAGTTAATTAAAAGCTTTTAAAAAGCTGTAACCACGCACCTATCGTATTTTCCGGTAGCCTCACTAACGAGCCAGTTCCCAATTCAGGCGTATATAGCGTGGCGCTATCTCGTCACCTTCGACCATATCGTGACATAGGTGATACTTGTGGTCGAACCGGTAGCGTTTTTGATCTAAGAGGTATAAAAAGATATGCTTAGTAATTTAGGAATTGTCTTCGCATAAACAATTTGAATTTAGATAGATCTTCACATAGATAACTCAATACGATATATTTTATACCTACATTAGGTATCTACCGACCGACCCGCACGGGGCCAGCGTAGTGGAAAAGTCCCAATAGTGGGAACTGATAATGAAGTTGTAGGTTCTTCAAATTGAATACACTAATGATTTTTCAAACAATCAGTATTAATCCATCAGGCGAAAATAAAAATAAAGTAAAAGTGGCAAAGAAAAGAATTTGCGAATTAATTAAACAAATCTAGGGTCAACTAAGTCTTCGAGAATATTAATTACGTATTAAATTATGCGATATGATTCATACATTTACCTAATGCTTTAATAGAACAAAACGATGATATAGTTTGGATACCTATTTATTATTATAATGTGTGTTATATTAAAATAAATGATTGAAACTCGTTCGCATGAAAAAAACGTGATTTATGTTGTTTAATTGAGAATCATTTGATTTAAATAATACATCATTAATTCGATACCTACTTAAACTTGATGATTAATGGGTTGAGCTTTCTTTGTGACGTGTAAGAATATAATTATAAGCTTATATTGTATAACCTTAACTATTACTCAGAGATCCTCTACATATTTAAAAGCTGCTTGTAAAAAAAATAATTCCAGCTATAATCATCATTCCTCGTACTCAAGTCTACACAGATCACTGGGTACTTGAGTAGCGTTTGAGTCTTTATTATGTGGTTTGAGTAACGAAATATAGACCACTTCCTAGGAAAATGCGCCTTTAACGGGCTTACTTAGTATTGACACTTAATTTTTTGTTTATTTCAAGGTATCGTTTGACCACATGTCAAGTGACGTTAAGTAACGACGTGGTCAAAAGTAGACACTTGAATTGGCCACGGCCTCTCTAATAGGACTCAGCGATTAGCGCTTGGCGAAGGATTCTTAATTTGAGAGTGGTGGCTAGCCAGGCAAGTAGGTAATAAACATTGTTCTACCACCAAGTTATGGTTTCATCCGGGTGATCTAAAGCTCAAGCTCGTTTTAGGCTTCGAACCCACGACCTGATTGCAAGCCGATATCATTATCGCTTTACATATTTTTAAGACCTGTCTTACAATATTGGTACAGACAAATACATTTAAAACGTATATTTGTATGCATTTAGTCTTGATTTTCCCAACAAATATCAAATCTCTGTTGCAATTTTGTTTATTTGCCATTTATCAAAATAGGCAGAAAATGCGATTAACATGACGCCGACACCGAGTTCGAATCTCAACTTGGCACCGCACGGTTTTTCCATCGCTCTCAAAACAGTGAAGGAAAACATTGTGAGGAAACGGCATTTCCAAAAATCACAACATTCAAGGGCATGCGACATCTTACAATCTGCACGGGGCCAGCTTAGTAGATTGCGGCTAAACTGTCATACAATCTATCTCTCTTTCTGAAAGAAGACTTGCGTCCCAACGGTAGAAATGTAATAGGATGATGAAAAATAAATATGTCATGAAGCTCGTGTGATCTTAGCTAGTTAAAAATAATAAAATCTGATCTATTTTATGACCTTTATAATGGCGTAAATATAAGATTCGAATATAATTTAAACAGTTGATCTGATGACACAGGTGTTCCACACCTAAGTTAGCAAAAAGTTGCCTCCGTCTTTGACAGACATGAATTATTTATCCAGACTATTTGGCGATAGCATGATTCGTCTAAATGCACCTATAAATAATGTTGAACATCTAATAACAATCTGAATTCACGAACCGTCGCCATAGAGTCTACCCGCTCGGTATGATGACACCACTATTTAGATTCGTAACGTTTACATATTTGGAATACATTAACAAAAGACATTATGTAAATTGATATTATAATTTATAAAAAGAATAGAAACGACGTTAAACCGGGCCGCGGCCGGGCCTCTCAACAATTTTGTGCCAAAAATAATAAATTGACGGGAGATTACAATACAAAGTGAGCTTACATGTATTGGCGGATCATTGAATAAGAAGATATAAATTTCACAATGTACATTGTATTATAATTTTGGTTATAAATCAGATATTTTAATGCGTTCTTTAATTTGCGCCGACCGTTTCTTTTTTTTCTTTTTTCCAGCTTTGACAGCTACCGCTTTTACAGCTTATAAACAGCTTTTAAACAATGCAGTGATTATTGTATTGTTGTTCACGAAGATTCTTTGACTCACGCCGCTGTTCCAACATTACTCGCGTCTGAATGCTATGGCATGATGATTCTTGTGAATCCTAACTAAAGATTTTGATACAGAGAGCTAGAAAAAAACATACAAAATTGTAATGTTAGTTCTTCATACAAACATTAATTACATTTTTACTTCTTATTGCACACCTACACTATCACGTCTTATCACCTCTGGTTTAGACTGTGCGTTGGTTTTCGATCAGTCAGTGGCACAATGGATTAAATATCTACTAAAGTATATCTGAATAAACCAAACGTTTCATTCGTGCTCTTATTAGATTCTATTGGCAAATAGATCTCTACTTTTATATGACTGTATTGTTACAAGTCAATTAATTCAGCAGAAATGAAATCGTTCACGTTTCAAATAGCACCCAATATTGAGGATGAGTCAACTTAAACGGTACAAAATTGATCATTTGTTGTGTTGTCACTTACATCGGCGAATTTATTTGGGTATCGATCAAGCGTTCTTGTTACTCGTTAAAAGTCGCACTCACAGTTACCTTGATTCTTAAGGTTCTCTTGTAAGCAATTTATTGGTCGATGCATCACAAAAACTCTTTCTTCCGAACACAAATAAAGTTCATGTTAACAATTATTTCGTGTCGTATAACTTTTTAATTTTTCCTTGAGTTGAAACTTACAAGAATTTCCCTAAAATTGATGGCGAACACGCGCCGAGCATTTTGTACATGCAGCTGTAAATTGGAGTATTGTATTTTGGGTTATATTCAATGTGTGTATGAGGAAACGAGGTAAAGTTAACACCTCCCGTGTATTTTTCGATGGTAAATATTTCCTTCCATAGCCCTCAACTCGGTTTTAAGTGATACACGAATGCGTTGACTTTTTGTGCAAAGGCCCTTCATCCCAAGGTTCTTGAAGTTGAACCATCGGCTTTTTATTTCACGCACGTAGGTAACTGTTTTACTGATGGTTATCGCCAAAAATAACCTTTAATTACCGTGTAGTTTGAGCCACCCTGACCTTTCACACATACACTTGCAGATCCGCCACTTCTTGTAGCCGTATGTATGGATACGACGTGACAAGCCGTTTGTTTTTTCATAGATCACTTAAAAAATATTTTCAATCAATTACCATGGAAATCGCTACTATATTTGAACATAACAATATGAAGTAAAAAATTCTGAATACTACAAAACAAAATAATTAATCAATCAAAGAGCAGGTAGTCTTTATTTTGGCGTTAGGATTTTTTGGAGAAAAAATAAAGAGTGCGCAAAATGTAAACATAGACCGGAGACCCGTATGTGGCTAAATATAGACTGCGAAAAGATGTGTTGTTCCATCCCTCGTATATACTGAGGCACTTCCATTTTGCTTAGAAAATCTCAAGCGAAATAAAAATCACTATCATAAAAAGCATGTCAGTTCTGATAGAGACATAGCTCATGCTGCGGTCACTTCATGAATTATGCTACACATCGATTACAAAACGGAACATGGTATCAATTCAGTGGCGGTCGCCTTTGAACTCGAACTTTACATATAACTATTTTTTATATGCTTCAGCACCTTGTCACTGTAAAAACATTGATATTTCTTTTACTTTTCAGACAGGCAACGTGTTGTGTTACTATGGCAAAGTAGTTTAAGTTTTGGTATGACACTGACTCTTGTAACGTATAACTACTATTTGGCTTCACTTTACATAAATCTGTGATATCGTAAACTTTGATTTTTTACTCTTGACCCTTTCTCTTTATCATTTTGATTCGACATATGTCAAGGTCAACTGAGTTTGGCCTAGATTATTTGACTTTTTACGGTTACAAATTTAACGGAAACCGGAGGGTCGTAAGGTCTTGTTTAACGGAAGTAATCAATAAACTTTTTTATTACCTTGCCCTATAGAATTAATAAACAACAAAAGAGGTACTTTTTATTTGATACTTGGTAGTTTTTGAAATAACCAAATTCAGGAAGGCCCAAGAGAGAAATTTTTAAAGGGTGTTTGATTTTGTTGCCTTAGGTATACAATACCGACTTTTAGGGTAGATATTTTCTTTGTAATGGCAATACATTTAAAGTTAAAAAAGTAGGTTAAAAAACTATCGTATGAAAAGAGTCTGCATCTGCAAGAATTCCTTGTCGAACATCGAAACAAAGAAAACGAAAAAAGCAAAAGATTTATCAAAGACAAGAATAGCAATGAGCCAATGATTTCATCAAAAAATTAGGCGCAAAAGCACGATGCACAATATTACAAGATCAGGAAAAGTTCACGAAACATTACCTTGTACGAGTAATAAATCTGTCACTTCGAACATATCAGAGATCTTCATCGACAAAAGCCAATAAAAGGCATCTAATTAATGATTGTTCAAATAAAAAAGCCGATTAAACGTTTCCGACATCAGTATTTATGTTATGTTTGAACCCGTCGAGAATTTGCGCCAAAAGTTTGACTTTAGCTTTTTGCGAGGGAGGAAAAAATCGCACGCGTGTCCATTTATCTTTTTCAATCAATCATTTGAGTAGTGTTTGCAGTTTTTGCAAATGTCAAGCTGTTATATTATTTATGTTAGCGTTTCCTGAATCGCTGTTAGGGCTTTGTTGATTTTTCATGTTTGTTCTACTCGTATAAGCAGCTAAAACTAGAGTCATATTATGCAATATTATTTAGCGTAAGAGACTACATAATGGTCACCGCTGTTGAAGCGACTGATTAAAATCGAGATAAACAGATGTTTGTTGTTGAATAATTTGATTATTATGTTTATCCACATCGTCACTTAACATCAGGTGACTTGTAGTCAAACGCTACACTGGAAACAAAAATCTATTAATGTAGAATTGAAAGTCCTGAATGATTCATATCAACGCACAACCTTAGCCACTGGTCCTAGAGATTTTAAGTTTTCCGGCTAGAATATTTTGGTATTGTAGTAGTGCGCTAAGAAAGGATTTTTTACACCTTCGTGATCATGGCGCTTCGAAATATGGAGAACTCAAACAAAAAGAAATATCTTGTAAATCCCATTTCAAAATCCAATTCTAATACAAAACCTAACAATTTTTTCACAAAAAATAGAAGTTTTAATGTAAGTATTACTTGACGATTTAGTTAACAATAATTTTGGTTAAGATAAACGATTTTATTGTTCCTTGTTATACTATTTAAATAAAAACTGAGTCATTGGCCGTGACATCATTTACTGTTTTACTTAATGTCTACAAAATGTTAAAAAGTGGAAGAATTATTGATACTGAGCTTGAACTGTTGACCTGGTAATAGGTTTGCCGTTTATTAAAAATGTGGTTTGCTGCGAACCAAACTAAAAATGAGTCATGGGTGAAAAATTTTGAGGAAGAATGGTGACCCCCATGACTCATGTTAGACCCTGTTCTATATTTGTCGTATCGGTCATCAAGTCATCAGCAAACTCAAGAAGGTAAAATTTACAGGAAAAATTCTCAGGACGGGGCGTCAAATTGCTTCAATTGACTAGTTGCAGAAGTAAGTTCTACGGTGCTTTCTAGTCTCTATCGCTCTCTCTCTCTCTCTCTCTTTCTCACTCTCTCTATTAGAGAAAGCATTTGACCTAGTAGAAGTAGGCTGATAATGATAGTGAGTCTTCGATATAGTTTTAACAGATAACTTGTATATCTGAGATTGTAACTTACAAACGCCGTTTCATTACAATGTTGCGCTGATGACTCAGTCGTAGATACATGGACGTGGAAACCACGGTCCCTGTTTAAGGCTTAAAGGTAACAAATAAATTGTCGCAAAATGCACAGACCAAGAACTCAATCGACGACCGCAAAGAAAGATAATGAGAAAATAGGGAAATATTAATTTTGACATATTCCTTCATCGTGTGAAAACAACTATCAATCAGCTGACAGTTCTTTTTAGCAGCAGCAGCTGGCTGCAATGCATTATTTCATGCTTTACTAGTCTACTATGATCCCCAACGTGTCGGGGATTGTAGATCCCTTGTATCGGTTCGTTGGTAAGCGCATCTTTGAGAATGGCTGAACAGATTTCGCACTTTTTTTGTATGTTTATAATAGTTCAAAGAAGGGGAAAGAAATTAGAAAAGTTACCCGGTAAACTTAAAAATTCGGACAAAACAAAAGTGTGCGTCCTCCTCCCTTTTAATTGTGCTGTGCCTGGCGGGGCCCATACGGCCTATAATGTATGTACCTACTTAAATTCATTAGTTTTATACCTACCACTTTTGTACAGGATGGTTTGTATTAAATATATGAATATGAATCTGAACATGACAATGTGTGTTTTTCTAAATGAGTTTTTTTACTAAGTATTTATAAATATAAATCGGGACAGATCTGGATCGCTAGCTTTAACTAGAATGTGTTGGTCGACTTTATCGAATTTATTGTTTTTTTATGTATACGGAAACTCTCCCCGAATTTTGATTTACTTGTTAAAAAGCAAAAAAAGCTTATTGATATGTTTTCTGTTCAATGTGTGTGGCAGGCATGCGGTAGGTAACGTCCGACGGATGACTGAACGAGACACGTCGAAGGCTAACAAGGTGCTATATAAACGCTATTCCGAACACTCATAAAAAATTAACGATCAAAAATTTTAAGCATGTCAAATGCAATGGAAAATATAGAAATGCTTTTCGGATATTATTACCTACTTATAAAGTTGTGGTAGGTAAATATGTTGTGGTGAACAAAAACGATTAAGATTTATAAACGGTACGATCGATAAATTTAAAATATAGGTACCTGTCTTACTGAAGTGGACATAAAAGTTCAATAAATGATATTATCAAAACCGAAACAGATGATAACCTTAATCCTTTTGAATCATAGTCGTAAATTCACCTTTTCGCGACCACAGGGACATTTATATAACATAAGGAAGAAATGCTATCTAACAAGAAATTTCAAGAGCTTATGAGTTGTTAAGTATTCATTTTTTTTTCACCATTTAAATCGGGACCCATTTGTTAAACATCAAAGGCAGGTGAGCCACGAAAAAAGAATTAAAAAAAACACAGCATATGAATTGCAAATTATTACGAGATCCCATACAAACTTTGTTACGATTTGATAATCAACCTCAATTACACACGAAACTCCTTAATTAAACACAGCACACATTCCTTTAGCTATTCATTGAATAAAAGAAATCTTTGGTAAGAAATTGAAATGTTGCTTAGGCCACTAAAAATAAGTTTTTTTTTAAAACAATCAACTGACTTCAATGTGTTCTTCTTTCTCTCCTCGTTTTTAATATGAGGTGAAATCCACTAAATCATACGTATTGATAGTAAAAGACTTCCATACTTAATACTGTAGCCACTATGTCTGCAGCCTCTCTCGACAAATTTACATAAAGAATCGTGGCCACAACGTGACTGCCCAATACATACATATATTTAACGCCAATCATAAATTTCAACGACAAATAAAAAGGAAACTTGACAATCTGAACACCTGAACATTATAAAATCAGATAAAAATCACCAACGAGATTTATTTTACGCCATGTTAACGATTAATCGAGAAGTATTAATTAGTAAGAAACAGAGGTCAACAATCTGTTTATTATTTTAACACATATGAATATATTAAATGATCTTTAGCAAAAGTATACTATGAGTAGGTTTGACGTCATGCCAAGTGTTAAAAAAAAAATAATTTACAGAAGCCACTTTTAAAGAGTTCATTTTGCCTCTGAGCCTGTGTTTGCTGAGTTTAGCCTCCTGGGTTCAAATCCTGGCAAACATTTGCATTGTAAGCATAAATGTTTGCTATAAATCTTGAGTCTTGGATATTTTTCTTGGGTGGAAAAGAAAAAAACTATTATGTAAAGAGAACAATGCATGTTTCCGATACATACTAATGTTTTCTTTTTTTTAATGTTACTGTTATGCTACTGTTTAGATCATTTTAGATGTTGTACATAATTGGACCTTTTTAACCTTCGACGCAAACAGAGGGGTGTTATAAGTTTGACGTGTCTGTCTGTCTGTCTGTCTGTGGCGAACGGATGAAGCGATTTCAATTTAGTTTTTTTTTGTATGAAAGGTGAGTTACGGGAAAATGTTTTTAGCTATGTTTGATGAAAATCGGTCCAAGATGTCGGGGGTTTTTTAAATGTTAAATTTATTTCAGCTACTTTTTTTATTACAAAAATAAAAATTGCTTTATGTACCGTCGAAAATTTACTGAATTTTATATATAACCAATTATTGAAAAACTTGTTAGACAGCGTATAATATGTGTCATCGTAACTTAGAGCGGGGATTCGAGCAAAAAGATATCCTGAATCGCAATTAGCATAAAAAGTGTCATCTAGAGAGCATAAATGCAATAATTTTAACCAAATCAGTGAAGTCATCATGGACCAATAGTCTGCGAATAGGTGGGTATTAATAGATAAAGGAATAAATTACATCCATGTTCTTTTTGTTTTTTTTTATACTTATAGATACTACTGAACCTATTTGGATGTGAATTTTAGCTAATAACCGTTCGGTCACATCGGAATACGTTTAGTGCCGGTATTATAAACGTCCGTAAGTTAAACGTCACGGTAAATTAGAACTTTTTGTCAAATTTTCAAATTATACATATTATAGTCTGAAACACGTAGTGTCTAATTCAAGCTACTATTATAAACTGTGTTATGTGACAGGTGACTGTATGTTTGTATTTTCTTAACGCTGATATGGCTCAACGGGTTAAGTAAACATTGGGATGTAGATATCTTCCCTGGATTAAATAAATAGGCTACTTTTTATCCTTGAAAAAAGCTCCTACGGGATAGCGGAGAACTATCTCTGGCGCTAGTTTTTTATAAAATTACTAGCTATTCCACGCGGTTTCGGTGAAAGTTTGTGAGTATGTATGTATGGATGGATGTTTGTCACTCTTTCACGCAAAAACTACAGAACGGCTCTGAATGAAATTTGGAATAGAGATAGCTTATACCCTGGATTAACACATAGGTTACTTTTTATCCCGGAAAAAGGTTTCTGCGGGATAACGGGAAGACGCGGGTGAAACCGCGGGGCGCAACTAAATCTTATATATATAGATATTATACTAAAAGCGAGCAGTGACCGAATGATCTTTGACATCTCTAGAATACACACACAAGAGAGCTCTACAGTCAAGTCGGCGTTCCACTTTTATAGAGTAGTAGAGAAATCACTATCGATTAGCAATGAATTAATTTTCAATCACTTGTATAGCTCTGCCTGGCAGGAAAATAAACATTTGAGATAAATGTGTTTGAGCATTAAAACTCCTAGTATTTTAAAACACTTTTATTAGCTTCACTTGTAACTAACTAACTAACAATGTACCTAATCAAATCTTAGAAATCAATTTTAACCTACTACTAATTGTCGTATCGACTTGAAACTTTGTATGTATATGTAATCCCGATGACAATGCAATAATTTGATATCATCGACCTGATCTGATGATGCAGCCAGAAGATGGATCATGGAACTCTTCAGTGACTACTAGTAAACCCATCGAGTTTGGGCTCATTTGATTCGTCTTGACGTGTCTAAGATTGGGCTTGGTTATGAGGTTCTGATGATGAAGCCAGGAAGAGGATAGAGGAAGTGTGTGGCTACTACACAGTGGCTACAGTGGCTACTAGGAAACCTCTTGAGTTTGGTCTCATTTTGCCAAATGTTTTTTTTTTTTTTTTTGTTTTTTTAAACTATTTATTTTATTGGTATAAAAAATCGCCTAGCTGTAAATGATTGAAAGTTTTTTCCATAATTTGTTTTGTAACCGAACGTTAATTTTATCTTTGCAATGTAAATCCACACTAGCCACTGGTATTAAGCAAAGACGAAACCAAATAGGAAAAAAATATTGTACAGTAGGCAATATTTCTATTTTTGTAAGTTATTTTAGGTTAGTTTTTTTATTACTGCTTAGTTGTAAATTTTTTTATACTTTTTGACCTCCTACCCTATTTCGAAGGTATCGGGTGTGCTTTACACACTTTATTCGGGCTGACATGTTCGATACAACTTTTTGCCAAAATGAAAAAGACGAGTCAAATATGCACCACTACGTTATGTTATTAAGTTTGTCTTTGTTTGACACGGTTTATTTAGGCCGACCTGTTTGTTGCTGCTTTTTGCCGAACCAAAAGTTTAAGGGGATTAAGCCATTACAATTATATTTGGCTATATTCAGTACGTAACTACAAATAGTCTTTGACATTTTGATATACCTACGAGTGTGCGAGTTGCTATCGAAATCGTGAAACATTAGTAGCGATACAGGCGTAGCAGGTACTAATATATATTCTGTGATACAGGTGCTAGTTCAATATTATAATTAGGCGCCTACAAAGATCTTGTGTCGTTGAACTCCAGATGCTGCCAAAGTCACCGTATCGTAGAAAACTCTCCAAACTTCTCAGAATACGAGTCTTTTTTTATGTTTTACATTATTATTTACTGTCATATTAAGATATAAATGTCAATAGGTCTTATAAAAAACTAGCTGATGCCCCGTGGTTTCATCCACGTGGACTACAGTTTGTCGCGATTAAAAGTATCCTACGTCCTTTCCTAGGGTTCAAACTATCTCCATACAAAATTTCATCAAGATCAGTTCAGTGATTTGGTGTGAATAAGTAACAAACAAACAATCAGAGTTACTTTTCATTTATTGCATACTCAGTTAGGATGACGGGCAGACGGTAGCAATAACTTGTTGATCGTAATCTAAAAAGCAAGTAATTTTTCACCAAACAAAGATGCTAAAGACATCACATTGGCGTAAAATTAAGTATTTAAACTATTGTATCTCCAGTCTTAAAGTAAAATTGGAAGGTGAAAGAACTTCTAAATTAATCAAATCTTAAAACTTATGGAGATTGTGTCGGTGACCTAACGGTGGAGACTTGCGGGGTGCGCGCCGATTTGTTAGCAAATTATTATTTATGTTGGATTCTAAACACGAGCTTATTTACACAATGGTGTCGATTCGGCTTTGCATTCTCTAAAACTAAACGAAATTTGACAGGTCTAATAGTATTGCTGTCTTTTTCTAACCACTGAAATAAAAAAAGGACAGCATTACTCTTAGGCCTGTCAAACTTAGTTTAGTTTTAGAGAATGCAAAACCGAATCGACACCAATATCGATCGTATTGCAGGCGACTTATTGAGTGCGATCACATAAAAAAACTTATTACTTAATCACTTAACTGCTATTTGAAGTACTGTCTGAAAAACGATATCTAATAAATGCCTAAATTTGTCGGCTCATGTATCAATAAACACACATGATACTCCATAAAATGCGCACCACTATTAGGTAGGTAGTTAGGTACCTACTATTACCTGCTAGATAAAGATAATCCAAGAATTAAAGGATCTAAAAACTAGACTAATATTTGAAAAGGACAGACTTCGTTCCTTATTATTCTAAAATCTGTATGCGAAGCGAAATCAAAATAAAGCCTAGACTAAGCTGTATATTTTTCAAGGTGTATGGCAGTCTAAGAAACTAATGTGACCAAAAGAATATAACAAAAGAAAACTAGCACCAAATTTGATGAATAATTAATACATCAAAAAAAATTTAATAGGTTTAAATTTCCAAAAGTGGCTGTAAAGTAGCAAATGCTTTATACAAGTACAAAAATCTTCTTCTAGCCCTGGTCTCATTTATTTTGGGCCAGCAAACCATAATAATCTTATAAGCTTATTAAAGAGACTTAGTCGGTACATAATTATTTAATATGTTATTATCTCGCCAATACCATCTAAGAAAACAGCTTCAAAAACCTATTAATCGCTGAAAATATCAGAAAATATTTCAGGAAATGATGTCATTAATGTAATTGATGCGTACTTTAATTTTACTGACGCCACGCATCGTAGACACACCCAACACAGAACATTTCAAGGTAAAGAAGTGTGTGGCAAATGCCACAATGCAATCAACATAAATAAAACGTGTAAGATTAAATTTTCTGTGAATAAATACATTGCCTAAAACTTATCATAAAGGTTATAAAAAAACAAAAACCAGAAGTTATCTATTTCTTAAAAACATTAATAAAAAAGTTTTTATTACCTTGGCAACAGTTAAATACACTATTCACAAGAAATAAAAGCAAACATTAAATATAAAATAGACAAAATAAACATCTAATTAATCTTATATAGCTATTTACGTTCGCGAAGCTTCTGCCAATTAATAGACATCGTGTTTGTGAAGAAAAAATTTAATGAGATAAGGAAGATAAATTTGCAACACTTGTGAAGTGTCAAGTTGTATAATGTTTTTAATAAATTACAATATCTGGTCGTGTTTCAGAGAAAAAGTTAACGGTCATAATATTGACTCAAGTTTTGCGCAGGCGCGTGTGTTTTGGTGTCAAAGCTTGTTTTGTGACCGCGCAATGTCCTAGGATGTAATTGACGTATGTAACACCTAAAGGTAAATAAATAGCCTTGATTACGACAATTGAACAAAAGAAACTGCAGGAAAAAATATGTTTTTCTGTGCTTTTGCCATCACCGAATTTTCTATGAATAAGTAGGTAAACAGGAAAACGTTTTTCCACCTTTTCTCTTGTAGTGATTGTAGCAATAAACTAAAACTTGAGATGTTAACTTTTTATCAAAACCTTATTTGTTTATTTTTAAAGAAGCAAGGCTCTTTTGATATAAAATAAATCCTCAACCATGCTTAGATAGATGGCGCTAACATTACATGTAAATATTTTTTTAATTTCATTTTTTTATGAAAAAAAGCAAATGAGGCCAAATACATATACGTAACTAACTAAAAAAATCCCTAAAAAGCTAATTTTGAAAAAGTGTGTTTTGCGGTAACGGGAGAGCTGACGTTTAGAACTTTTTGTAAACACCAATTAATTCGGGAGCAAACTTACAACTAATATGGTGCTACCTATATTTTATACGATGACGCGATGTTTTGCTTTTTATCGCGATTGATTACCTTATTGACCTGAGAAATTAGTTAACTTTCAATTCAACAAATATTATTGTATTAGTTAAAATGGAAAATTAATGTGAAGCCATTAAATTAGCATGTTTCGCGCGTTACAAAAATAAATCTATTTTTAGTCTTTTAGCACTTTCATTATAAACCCGTTGAAAACTAATTTACAGATATAAATGATTTTTGATGAGTTGTATTAATCTTCTTAAAAGCTCATAAGACTATGTAGTCTTATATTTAAACTAAGTACTTACTGTGATTTTAGGCTAGTGTTTGTTACATTAAAAAATCCTGAGATATATTAAGCTACGTAACTTAATAGCGAGACGAGTAAGTCACTTGCTTTATGGTAAGCGTCAGACCTGCTCTTAACAGTTTAGTGCCACCGAAATGTTGAACTTCAACTGTTTAAAATAAATAAAAATACTTGCGCGACAAAATGCATTTTGCGCTCGACACCCTGATACAATTATAATTGTGTTAAATCTCACAACGCCACGTCATTTTATTGGATATATATATTTTATATATATAGTTTCAATAATTATGTAAAATGTAATACCTGAAATAACGGTGCCAGAGACTCATTGTCATGATACCTACATAAAAAGCTATTACATATTTGTTGTTGTAAACTATACATTTCTTTTAATTTATCTCACCAAAATGCGCCAACAATGCTCTTACAATGTTGCAATGCTTCCTTAATAAACAAGAAGTTGGTTCCATCATTTCCCCCATTACATTTCAGTGACATAGAATCGATTTTACGACTACCGGTTTTCGAAACACGTCACTCTAGTGGCATGAGTATCTGCGTTACTAGTATAAGTTGTAATACGATTTTTGTTCCCATTTTTGGTATGTAGTTTTGGTTTTAAAACTTGTTTAACCCATGTCACCCTTACTTAATATTATACATGCGAAAGTAACTCTGTCTGTCTGTTGCGCTTTCACGCCTATACTATTCAACCGATTTAAATGCAATTTGGTACGGAGATAGTTTGAACCTAGAGGAAGGACATAGGATACATTTTATCGCGATAAACTGTAGCCCACGTGGGTGATACCGCGGGGAACAGCTAGTATATAACGTGTTTGACGATACGGTTAAAGATGGCGCTACGCTACTCTTGAGTTAGAACTGATGGAAAATATCGTGATGAAAACAATGCTTGGTGGAAAGCCATAACAATGTTCTCCTTCACCTATACCTTCCGCTCATTGCAGGATTTGAACCCACGATCTAACGATCACGATTTAAATTAATGCCGAAATTAATGATGGATATGTCAAAATTACATATTATGACGTGACATATCGATAACCGCCGGGTAACGTATCAGGATCGATTATTATTTTCGGGCTTAAGTCATACCACTAAGCTATAATTGGATAAAATAATATTTAAAAAATCACCGAGGTAAAACAAAATGGCAAGTGTGATCAATTACTCTATAACGTTTTACGAGAATTGAAGAACACTTTTTAAAAATTCTCAAGTTGCTTGTACAGGCAACGAGAAAAGTCGCTGAACAATCACACTTTTTTCTATTATCATCTTCTACACCAATTTTTGTCCTCATCATGACCTAAAATCAGGTGTGTTATGTTGTAGTCAAAATGATAACATGTAAAATGTAAAAAAACAATAATTATTACTGATTTGAAACACATTTAGAAAATCGAGAACGATCAGCTACTTTTGTCGCTGACTGTACTAATACTTACTGTGTGAAAAGTAAGTACCTATATCTTATTATTTTTCGGCCCAAAAAATCGTTTAATAGAGTAGGTACTTTTCTGTATCATGAATTATAACTCTGACCTTCAACTCTTTATGACAATTTCAATCTTATCAACTCTATTTTAATAGTGCAAGAGCCGTAGGTATTTCTTCATTTTAGTAGGCGCCCTTGCTCATTGCTGGACATAACGGATTACGGCCGTTCCCAATAACCGATCTATCCACGGTTTGCCTTACTAGAGATAAAAATTTGACATTACTTCTATGGAGCTTAGGTCAAATTTATATCTTCATTATTTACCAAGTTATTGCCACAATTCATACGCGATGTAATGAAATACAACTATATCGCAAGTATCTAAAGCCGTAAATGATTATATTCTAATTTAATGAAATTAAAATACACTTGGTTAACTTTAATTATTTTTTTTACTATATATTTTTATTTCAGTTGTTTAGATTTAATTAGAGCCTGCCAGAATTATGATAGCAAACGACAAGTTACTTTCGTAGTTAACTTTGCTCGTCTCTGGCGGGGTTCAAATATTTTATGTATACCATCATTTTAAAAAAGAATAAAAAAGAGTTAGAAGCTGTGAACAGGTAATCTCGCCTTTAATTTACAATCTGATCAATTTCTCCCCTAAATACCTGATTTATCTCAACATTGGTCACTTCGAGCCCGGATTATGAAGATTATCAATTAAACCAGTCAAGAAATATATGGATTTGGAGTTTGGATCGGAAATTAGCAGTCCATTGGGTCATTGGAAGGTTAAGCCCCGTGACATGGTGAAGATTGCCTTTTTTGGATATTGGAGCCTTTTTAACTTTGGACATTCATTATAGGAAGTGTTTTTCTATCGATTTCCTCCCAACACTCTATTCAGGTATTTAATTATTATATGTGAAAATCAGATTGTAAAAGGTTAGTACCATTCATGTATTTCCATTAATTTAATGTTAAACCTAATAGATTACGCACCATAACAGTTGTATAGAATCATCTGTTTCTTATCAGTGTGATATTACCTAATAATGGCCCGATAAAGTGTGTCTAGATTAGAAACGCATGGGTATTATCCTACTAAAGTCGGTTGCAACTTGGATGTCACATATTAGGTGGTGTAATCATTAATTTTGTATTAGGTAGGATTATACATGAAATTAGACAGCAATTCATAGTTAAATACAGTTAAATAACAGTAAATTCATTATATTACAATTCATTAGTTAGCCATTAATTATATAAAGGTCATGCCGTAATGTTTCATTAAAATATTGTCAATTAAAATTATATTCATGTTTGGTTAAAATTTGGTCATTTTGTATGTTTCTTATCATTTTTCTACCTATTGTAATAGCAGTAGACACATAGAAACATAACATAATAAGCATATAAGACAGTTGTAAAACAAAACGTGAAACTTGTCATTGTATAAATTCCAGGTTGATATAAAACCAGCCTCCACAATGTCAGATGAAAAGCTTCTGAGGAAACGAGCCAGCTACAAGGGACAGTTAACTACTTTCTCGAGCTACGTTAAGTCTCTTGATATTTCTTCGTTGGACCCTTCCAAGGTAAATGAGTTACAGCTACGTATCACTCGCATGGAAAACATGTACGGTAAATACGACGAGGTACAGTTAGCAATAGAGTGTAGCTCTGATGATATGGACGAACAGCTGGAGGAACGTAACGAGTTCGAAAGCTTGTACTATAAGTATTTGTCTCAGGCTAAGAAGTTACTTGACGATTGTAAAAAGAAAGAAAGTACTGAGAGCGAGGCAGGTTCACGTCGGTCAAGTCACAATTTCGTTAAATTACCTACGATACAATTACCGAAATTTAGTGGATCCTACGACAATTGGCTGGAGTTTTATGACACATTTTTGAGTTTAATTCACCGTAATGACGATATGGACGATATAAATAAGTTCCATTATTTGAGAGCTTCGCTGGAAGGTTCTGCTGCGGTAGTTATTCAGTCATTAGAATTCTCATCAACAAATTATGCTGTCGCCTGGCAGTTACTATGCGATAGGTATGAGAATAAACGACTTTTAACACAAAATCATGTTTCCGCATTATTTAACTTAGAGGCCGTCAGCAAAGAGTCGTCTGTCAGTTTAAAACGTCTTATTGACCAAACAAATAAAAACTTACGTGCATTAGAATCTTTAGGTGAAGCAACTAAACACTGGGACACTCTTCTCATTCACATAATCACTCACAAGCTTGATTCTACAACACATCGCGAATGGGAAGAACATAAAAGTCGCTTGGAAAGAGATCATAAAATAATATTTGATACATTTTTGACGTTCATGAAAAACCGAGCTGACTTACTCGAAACGATTGAACTGTCTACTAACAGTGGTCAAACCAAGACGGGTTCTTCAAGTAAGTCAAACTCGAAACTTAGGACTATGGTTTCTGTTTCAAACAACGACAATAAACCTAATTCTTTCCCAAAGCGCTGTCCCAAGTGTAACGACGATCACAGGCTATTTAATTGCCCTCAGTTCCTAGCACTCACTAACGAATCTCGGTTCAAGTTATTGCCTGACTATAAAGTTTGTTATAACTGCTTAAACCCAGGTCACTACGCGAATAGTTGCAAAAAACAGGGATGCAAGGTATGTCGCCGTAAGCATAACACTCTAGTGCATGTATCTGACAGTAATAACAAACCGGTATCAACTATTCCTTCACCGAGCTATGATAAGAGCGTAAATCATTCTGAGGCGCATACGCATCAGCCGCCGACACAGCCACCCGCTCCGAGTGCAACCTTATCACTGTCTGCGAGTGTCGCAGCGGTACCTCACTCGGCTCACGGGAATAACGGGAATGTGTTGTTGTCGACTGCGTTAGTTAAAATGATAGGCAATGATAATAAAGAATATATTGCGCGCGCTCTATTGGATAGTGGGAGCACGTCGTGCTTAATGAGTGAAACTTTTTATAGAAAATTAGGACTGTCGGCTAATACTGTACATAATTCTGTATTAGGTATTAATAATGCTACGTCACACATAAATAAAGTGTGCCGTGTGCAAATGAAGTCGTTAGATAATACCTTTGATGCAAATATTCAATGTTTTGTTTTGCCTTCAATTACGACTCGTGTCCCCTGCAAACAGGTGGACTTGTCAAAGATTAAAATCCCTTCAAATATTTGTCTTGCAGATCCTCACTTTCACGCGCCAGCCCCCGTGGATTTATTAATCGGCGCTGATGTCTTTTGGGACATTTTAGGATCTCAGCGAGTTAAGTTAGGAGACGGACTACCGATACTCTGTGATACGAAGCTCGGTTGGCTCGTATCAGGTCCCATCAAAGGTGGCCATGTATCGTCGTCTCAAATTCAATGTAATTTTACAAGTTTAATCTCCAATCAAAGTTTAGATGGGTATGATGAAGTTCAAAATCAACTGAATAGGTTTTGGCAGCTCGAGGAGGTCAGTTCAGGTGTTCAGTACTCGCCAGAAGAAAAATCGTACGACGAGCATTTTGTACGGAACACCACTCGTAGGGACGATGGTCGTTTCTGCGTTCGAATTCCACTTAAGCATACACCTGATTTATTAGGTGATTCTTTGCCTCGTGCAAAGCAGTGTTTTTTGTCACTGGAACGTAGACTTAACGCGAAGCCTAAACTAGGTGAAATGTATAAAGACTTCTTGTTAGAGTATGAGTCGTTAGGACACATGTCACAATGCCAGCCTATGGATTCGATGCCATCAGCGCATTACATACCTCATCATGGAGTCCTGCATTAAAGCAACACAACCACTGAATTGAGAGTGGTATTTAATGCCAGTAGTCCCACTATCACTGGGGACAAAAAACCAGTGGGATAATAAATAATCATTATTTTATCATTATTAAATAAAATTAACATTCCACGTCACGTGGTTGGCGATTCATGTGATTTAATTAAATTACATATTTATTATTATATTTCTTAAATGTAATGTTTTCTTAGACGACGACAAGATAATGCACTTTGGATGTCGTCTAATACGGATTTCCAAAGAAACATCCGATTTTAATACAGTCCACTCATCGATTTACTAAATTATTATTTGCTCACGAACATAAAAGGTTAATGCACGCCGGACCGCATTTATTGTTGGCTACTATACGAGATAGCTATTGGCCAATTGGAGGCCGCAATTTAGCGAAGCACTGCTATCGACAATGCACACGGTGTTGTCGAATTAAGGGTCAAACCACAACTCCTATTATGGGTAACTTACCGCAGCAACGCCTTCTTGCAGGTTTTCCTTTTGAAAATGTCGGTTTGGACTACGCAGGTCCACTTCAGTCTGCTTCACGCCAAGGTCGTGGATGCAAACTCGTCAAGGTTTATATCGCCATTTTTGTTTACGACGAAATCTATTCATTTAGAGCTCGTAGGTGATTTGAAAAGTAAGACTTTTATAATGGCATTGCGTAGGTTTATTTCGCGTTTATTTTATATTTATTCCGATAACAGTACCTCGTTCGTCGGTGCAGATAATGAACTATCAAAGTTCCTTAAGTCTAGCTGTGACTCATTGTCCGCGGAAATGTCTAATGAGGGAATTAATTTTAAATTTATACCCGCGTATTCCCCTCATTTCGCTGGCCTTGCGGAGGCTGGTGTTAAGTCAACCAAGCATCATTTAGTTAGAGTGTTGGGTAATTGTCTTTTAACTTATGGGGAACTTAATACAACGTTAAATCAAATTGAGGCAATCCTGAATTCCAGACCGTTGACCCCGCTCTCCTCTGACCCCAATGATCTGATGCCCTTGACTTCCGGACATTTTTTGATTGGACGCCCCTTGACTTCTCTGCCGTCACCGGACTATCAACATCATTCCACGCACTCTTTAACACGTTTCCAACGGATTGAGCAGCTTCGTCAGCATTTCTGGACGCGATGGAGCAAGGAATATGTTTCAGAGCTCCAACTACGGACGAAGTGGCGCTCCAGCAAAGGCGCCGCTATCAAGCTGAACACCCTTGTTCTTTTGAAGGAGGAGAACCTGCCGCCGTTGAAGTGGAAGATGGGTCGAGTCGTCGCGGTGTATCCAGGTGCAGATGGCGTAGTTCGAGTCGCAGATATCAAGACTTCAGGTGGTCTGCTCCGCAGATCATTCAGCCAGATATGTCCGCTCCCAGAGATTGAAGATTTTTGTTGAAAGGCATGCTTTCAACGCCCGGGGGCATGTTTAGATTTAATTAGAGCCTGCCAGAATTATGATAGCAAACGACAAGTTACTTTCGTAGTTAACTTTGCTCGTCTCTGGCGGGGTTCAAATATTTTATGTATACCATCATTTTAAAAAAGAATAAAAAAGAGTTAGAAGCTGTGAACAGGTAATCTCGCCTTTAATTTACAATCTGATCAATTTCTCCCCTAAATACCTGATTTATCTTAACACAGTTATTTTTTAAATTCAAAAGTATTGCTATTTTTCTTTAATAATACTTGCGTTGATAGCTTATCCCTTGAGATGAAAGTATAGGTATATTATCGAAATACAACCCAATTTTGTAATATTTGTTCATTTATTGAGTAGCGAGTCATTTTTATTAGTTTCTTCTATTTCTATATCAGTTTTAGAATTATGGTAATATTGTTATTAATATTATTAAGACATGATTATGTAACTGGCTGAGGACGTCTAATTAATGAATAAATAAAATAAAAAAATAATCACTTTTTATTTTATTTTAGAAAATAATCTAGCTCTCCGATCACAAGTGTTGTACTAAATACCGGCTACACCGGTTTGATATATCGGACCATATCTCAACGATATTTTAAAATGTATTATCATATTAATTGCCAATACTTAAGAACTTTACGCTTACGTAACCTCTCATCAGGATGTGTGCTCTGCCAATAATCCGTGTCAGTAAGTGTCAAAAAACCTATAGACCACTATTTAGTACGCAATAATAGGTCGAATATTTAAACTCACTCTTTTTTAAATCGTTTCATTAATTTTACTTTGTTGGTGGCTGATATTTAAATAAATACTTGGGCCAGTCAAGATTGAATCGCATGTAGTATTGCTAAGTATGTATTTACTTACCTATATACATCAAATATTTATTTAGTCTTTGATTTTAGTTGATTGGATTGATGATTTTAAAGAACTCGGTAGATGAAGACTTGGTGTGTTATAATTTCTAAATACATGTACCTACATATATTGCACTACAAGAAATTTCTACACATTATGAGTAAATATGAATATTCCGACGTATTGAGTAATAGTTATGGCAAAGTAACATAGTTATAGGTACCTAGTACCTATTATAAAAAAAAATGCTAATGAAATAGATAGATAGAAAACCTTTTAGTTGCATCACATTGAAATAACAGTAAATAAAAACTATTACCAAAACTTACACTGAAGTGTCACAATCTGCACGGAGAAAAAAGACCGTCCGAAATACCGTTTTTCTTTTGAGTCAAAAGGGAAGGAATTGTTATTCAGAAGGAAACCTAATACAAAATAAGGAAGGAAACGGTCTTGGAAGGTAAAGACTCAGAAGGAAAGTCAGAATTTGTTTTTCAGTGTGGCATAGTATGTTTACGGTTTCACATTTATCTGAAAAAATCGAGACAACGCCAGCTAATAATCATTTCCACATCTAGAAACAGAACACTACTATAGGAATAAATACAAAAAAAAATTACCTCTTGAAAAATATGTTATTAAGAATAATGAACCAACAACGATACTTTTAAAATCGTAATGTAGGTAATGTAGTGTAGAAAGTTTCATAAACAACGGAGGTTTTTCTCTAGACCTAAAATCCCGCGCCACACCGCCCTTTTCATGTAGTTTTGATAGATCAACAGCTAACGTTGATGTTTATGACGTTCTACATCTGCAAAAATAATAAAGAGTAGTTTGCATAACTTGAAACCTCAAAGAAGCCGTAAAAATAAAACATAATCTGTAGCGAATCAGGCGCAAATGAGTATAACTGTTTATTAATTTATTAGCCATCTTAATTAACAAATAGCAGACTTTGTCGGAACACATAAATTGTGAACATTTGTCACGCACTGTCTCCTTCCTAAACCAAACTTGTTTCAATATACAAATTATTGTTTTTATACCATTTAAAATGTAACAATAACCAATAAATTATATCTTGGTAATTTGATGAGGTTATTTGTTTAAAAACTAACTAGTTTTTCCGCCGGCTCATAGCGTAGCTTGTTCCGTTTTTTTTTCTGTTTCCATACCGTTTATTAAACTATAAGCCTACCTTTAAAAAAAAATGATAGGGACTTATTTTGCGTTTAATTTCATAGACCTGATATCTTGCCTATCAGTTGTATTTGTTACAATTATTTCTCGATCGGACAAACGGACTAAATTAGAGAACTTATAGTAATCTCTTAATCGTTGGTTCAATTTATTTAATTAGTAGTTGAATTTGATAAAAATATTTATTTTAAATCGATTAATTATATTCGACAGGCGTTGTGTTCCTTATGACCCTGGCGACGTTGGCTGCTCTGTGACCGTGACCGGCTAAAGAGGTGTAAGTACAAAGATTATTTGAATACATAATCTCTGTTTGTTCTAACGTCAACGATTCTATTACATAATCTCTACGCTGTAGTAGGAGACCTGTACTAAAACAATTAAACACTATTTACCATTTGAAATATACTTACGTACCAACTTACCTGAAGCTCGCCTGTCTACGAATCTGAGGCTCGTTAGCCAAACAATCGTCTTATGGCCGGGTCCAACAGACCGTGCGTTTTTCAACAGACGCTGGACGGGGTGCCGTGAATACACTTTACCTGTGGTCGTCTTACGTTATGCGTATTCGTCTGATTGATCTTACGGTTAATTTGCCAACACATCAAGCCGCGCCAGACCGGACGACGCACCGTGGGAACACACTCGAATTAGTGTATCCTCACCAACGGCAATCGCCGTTTTTCTGGGCTTTTCAAAGCCATTTCTTCGTGTCTGGCACAACAGCCTACTATAGCCTTCCTATGAATACCAGTGGGGTATAACTATAGATATCAGACTACCTGAGAGAACAATCGATTCGAATTCGGTTCCTTTTTCAATATATTAGGTGCAATAATCTGCACTGCCGGCCGGTGTGATATTGTTTCTACTTCACACTTATAAGTATACGCAGACGACATTACTATTCATTATGTCCAGTGATACGCACTTCCATTGTCTGCCTCTACGGAAAAATACAACCTGGGTGTGTTTAAGTCAAGAATATACCTATAAGTATTTACCGGGCAAACGTGCTATATCTTCAACAACATCTTCACTTGCCATCGGTTGATAAAGTGGTCAAAATATATGTAAATAAAACACAGTGAGAACAGAAAAACAACGTTAAGCTGGCGATATAGCTTTTAAAAGTGTTTATTTTATGTTAAAATTTAATTTGTCTTTTGGTCCTGTTTCCTCCTCTAAAGCTAAGCTCAGTAAGAGTTTTTAAACAAAACGTAAGTAGGTCCGTTATAAAAGTTTATCGTATGAGACAAAATGTCACCATAAAGATTTCGAAGAGGGATTTTTCGGAGAGCTAGATGAAAAGAAAATCAAAACATACTGACAATCTAAGCGCATCGAAACAGAGAGGAAATAGGGGACAACGTTTTATGCAAAAAAAAACGCCAACATCTGCAGATATTAGCAGTCCACTGTTAAACATTCATTACTAAGCTAACAGATTGCTTATTCAGTCAAAAAAAGAAAAAGGTGCTTTGTCCACAAACAAACATTTGATTATGCACCATCCAGACATTTATTTGCGGTGTTTACTTTGTTTATGTAAAGCTTTGTTCAACCATTGCACGTAGCCGTGCAAAAATGTTGTATATACATATATATATACTATATGCATCTTCGGCGTGTGTGGTCCTACTAATAAGTCTTCATGTCAAATATCAATGACACGATTACTGCAATTTTACATTCAAACATGTATTTGAACCGCAACAAATTGGTTCAAGTGACCTCGATCGGCAAATTAAAGATGATTCAACATAACACATGGTGATCCAAGTATTTTTAAACTAAATTATTAATTTACATCTGGCTTGACGATGGGGTCTTTTCTAGTGCTCGCCTGGCTAGCTACCCCTCAAGTTAAAATCTGTCGCCAAGCCACTATCGGTGTGTTCTGGCAACCTCATTTGAGAGCCAATTATATGTATGTCACTTAACATTTTCAGTAATTATATTGCAAGGTGGTAAAAACTGAACATCCTGTAGTAAAACTATCGAGATATTATACAACAGCATCTAACGGTGACATAAAGGCCGTATTATGGTCAATAGTTCATTATGTCGAACATTCATCTAGTATTAAGGTTTACTTATGTAGGTCAATTAAATGAGTCTAATAGTTATAGTTGAATAAGAATTATAACCAATGTAAAATACTTCTTACGTGATATAAAAATGTATAACTCGATACTAATATTATAAAGAGTTACAATAGGTGTAAATCGTGTGATTGCTTAAGATGCAGGGGGTCAAAACTCTGTCATTGATAATTTAATAGAATGAAGCTACATTATCCTTGAGTCTCAAAGAGTGATAAAGATAAAGAGTGATAAAGATTTCATACTGATATAGTAGAATTTTCAGTAAGTAATCACGACATTTCAAAACAAATCTGAGAGAAATCGTCGATCTGGCTGCTTACACCATGGCCAAATGATTTTATTTCAAGGGTTTCTAAAGGTTTTGAAAAACTTCAGGTTGTCATAAATCTTTGCCTATCCGGGAGGGTCGAAAGTATTTATAAAAAGTTGTAGTTTGGCTACTATGCAAATAACTTTTGTCCAAACAGGTCAGTGTGCTATATTCTTAGTTTCTCAGAAAACTCCATCTCAGATTATCTTTCGATCTATTTACCTACACGATCCGTGATAGTGCGCAACTATCTCGTATCTAGCACTAGCTCGTTCCAAGAATAATTCGTTTAACGTCACATTTTGTTGTTTTTTTTTAAATTGAAGGCACACAATACGTAATAAAAGACGTGGTTCGCGAACACCTTTCACGTCTCTACGTGTCACTTGCGAAAGATCTTCATCAAACAATAATAAAAAATGTAGCTCGTTTAGTGACCAATGTACGCAAAAATATCGTATTTAGTGCCAATGTCCAAGTAAGTGTTAATATCAGCGGAAACATACATCACTGCTTATCAAAGGAAAGCGATAAATACCTACATACTTAACAAGACATGGTGATTGTAGTTTTGCAGAAGTTCAACTACGATACGAAACATGATACTAGGCCAGTGTGTATTTCAGTAAATACTAAGCTTTATTTATTTATTGATTAGCTTAGACATGACGAATACATGCTGATTGCAAACAATAATAAATAATTTTGCGAAAGTAAAGTGATTGACTCGATCCGATTATGCTGAATATGACTTATACCTGCACGTCCTGCAATCATCTTGTTTTTGTGTTTTTAAACATTTTAGAGGATGGCGTTTGACCAGAAGTTACCTGATGTTTCTATAGGTACGTTCAATTATTCACGCATAATTTTAGGAATTTATGAACCGATTACAATATTTTGACGTATTTGGGAACACCGCAAAATTAATTTGATGAAAACATTGAAACCAAAACAAGGAAAATTGTAAAACAAAATAGAGTACCAAAATAACTCTGTTTATAAACTGCTTCACGCCTAAACTGCTCAACCGCTCAGGATGAAATTTAGTATGGAGATAGTGTAAACAATGGAGAAGGACATAGAACTTTTTTTATTGCGAAAAACTGTAGTCCACGCAGGTAAAACCGCGGGGACACCTACTTCAAACTAAAGATAATTTTGGTTGGCACTGCATGTTTGTTATGCTTCCAAGTTTCGATTTCAAATACAGCTAATAAGTAGATGTCGGTAAATTTAATGCAATGCAATTCATTATTGAAAAATGATTTTTTGTCATGCAAATCCAGTTGTGAAGTGTAGACAGTTCCTCATAAGACGTGTATTTACATAGTCAATCCAATATAAATATTAGCTTTTCTATAACAAACAAGGCCATCTGTAAATAAGAGTCTGTGTTTAGCGTTTAATCAGAAGACAATGGTGGCGATTCTAAAACACATTCTTTATAACTGGACTAAAGTATATTTGGTCCCTGTCTTTTCTGACTACGTCATAAACAAAAATTGACACATCGACACGCCGCCGATTTTCTCACGATAAGTGGTTTTCTTTATTTTGAACGATGGCAAACCCGCACACATAACTAATTCATAAAGTCAAAGGTGTGGGGCTGAAATGGGATTCAAACTCGGTGTCAGTTCCTTGTAAGTTGTACCACTCATTTTATACCACGTAAAAAAAACTTAAATTGTATCACAAAGCGAGCTTTTTGACTTCTGCGCGAAGTACCACTACTTTGTATTTATTTACGACCGTATAACTTCAAAACATTTTGTATCGAACTTTCCTGCTCCTTATAAGATACTATAATAATTTCATCGTTTCAAATTAACATTTAAAACCTTTCCATCACGAAGACATTATGGTAAAAAGAGAGCAACTTAAAAGCTGAACCCAAAACATCTTTTCGAATTTAAAGGAAGGCTGCAGATGGAAAAAAAACATATCGTAATCAAAGCCCACCAGGTGCTGGTGAAATGGATACATTAAAAAGCCTGAGGGTTATTTAGGGTTGAAATATTGGCTACTTTAGTATAGGAGGACAACGAACTGTCAAAGAACTGAGAGAGCTAAGTTAGTAACCCTAAAATGTAAATATTATTATACATCTGTGTTTCGATTTTGACGACATTTTCAAAACTATTACTTTGTATAAAAAAATGCAAAAAAAAGAATGCAAAGAAAAAAAATGCAAAGGAAAAAGCCTGCAAATAATGTTGTTAAACGCAATATAAACGGAACTCTAGGTTGCACATGTTGCGTTTTTATTCATACTTAAATATCGATAGGTATAGTTAGTAGGTAGCACTATTATATTACATCAATCGAATTGAAAGGCATAAACACTAACACACTAGTAGACAAGAAAAACTGTACGTGCTACGAATAAATTGTCACGTCCTTTGTAAAACTGCAGTTTTACGAGGGTCACGGCTCATTTGCATAACATATAACGTGACATCATAAACCTATTTGAACTTAAGTTCAAATGGATTTTTTGAAGGAGTTCTCTAAGTTCACCGCTGAATCCACTAATAGGTATATACTTGACCGGACACCGCATGGGTTTAGCGTCCTTTTACATCGGTTACTAAATTTCCAATGGAGTTTATTGACACGAACCCTTAATAAACACACCGTAATTTCTCGAAAGATACGTAAAAGTGAGTTTAGTATTTTAAAACCAGAAATAAAATAAAAAAAATTGACTGCACCGCTTTTCTGCTAATCAGCATACCCTTCTCGATATTCGATAATCCTTTTTAGGATTGTATAAAAGTTATAAAACCAATCATAAATGGTTTATTTTCTTATCGTTTGGAACTAAGAATAGTTATGTAAACATTCGTAGAAAATTTTGTTTCACATGTAAATTTACTAACCATACATTTTCTTCTCCTAAGTACACTCCATTTTTATCCACTTTGAGTGTCACTTACTATTCCAACACACTTCACATCATTCAAATTTCATACTAACTTGACAGAGTTTTCTATCGCTATAAAACATGAAACCGGTGATTCATCCTTTCATTTTATTAACAAATATCCCCAATTAGCCTATTACAGTCGACATAACTGAAACTGAACCTTACATAATTGAGGACTGTATAAAAATCAGCGTTTCTTCTATTCCATCTGGTCTTTGATTTCAAACTATTAGCTCATCATCATTCAAGTAGCGCATAATACAATTGCACTTTAAAATTTATATGCCTGATAGCGTAAACACTACAGGAAGCGAATCGATCATTGATTTTACGAGGCTCTACGCTTTAAAATCTATAACTATGATGAAGGGACTTCTTAACTTTCAGGGCCGTTTTCTATAAATAAGGAAAACGATTCCTCAGATGTGTCAAGGCTTAACATTAATAAAGTTATTTTTATGACCGCAACACACTGCACAGTGGTTCGAAACCATTAGCGTCATGGTGATTCGTTTTACTACACACTCAGCTCATCGTAACTTGCAAATATGTATATCATAACCTATACCTATAAGACGACGTAGTAGTATACGGTCGTTAAAATAACTTTGCATGGATACTCAAATATCATCAAAACGCCTTATTACTTCATTCCGTTTGAAAGTATCGTCAAAAGTATCAAATATTTTATCAGTGTAGACATATGATCAAATATTTGATACTGAACAGTTCCATTTATTTTAAAGGAGAATGCGTATTTTACTAAAGAATAGGTCCCTAGAAAAGAAAAGACGTGTCCTGGTAATTATTTTTTATCTGTAGAAAAATATTAGTGTCGGTAGTAAATAATAATATTTAAAATGTATGCCCTCGGCTTTGAAATAACTTTTTATGTCACTTATGGTTTGGGTAGCTTTCTAACAGTGAAATAATTTTCAGACCCAAAAAATTCCCTGATTCCAGAGATTTCAATTTAAAACATATCTGTGACTAGTTGCGCCCCGCGGTTTCATTCACCGGCGTCTTCACGTTATCCCACAGGAACCTTTTTCCGGGATAAAAAGTAGCCTATGTGTTAATCCAGAGTAGGTACCTATATTCCAAATTCATCAAAATCGGTTTAGTAGTTACGGTGAAACGTGGTAACAAACATTCACACACACACGCACACACCCACAAACTTTCTCATTGATCATATTAGTAGGATTTTCATATAAGCTCTTCCTTTCCGATCGATATCAGAAATGGTAATATTCTAACTTACCTACCTATATAGGTAAGTATAGGTACATATATCTTTATCAGATCAATTTAATAGCATCATACATTGTGTTATAATTAAAATTGAATTAATTAACTCAGCTTTGTAATAAGTTGTTGGCAATGTGAGTATCAAGTTTACAACATTAATTATATCTGTAGTATATTTTGTATCGTTACATTAGTTTTCAATAATCGCCTGACAGGGCAGTTCGCACCGTGCTTTTAAATAGCACACAAGTTAATTAATTAATCATATTTAATTGTGAATAAGTGTGTTTTTAAAGTGAACATTATAAGGTGGATACAACTTTAAACACTAGGAATGCATTTAATGAATTTGTAGTTTCACCTTAATAATTAAATAACTACTTTATGCCAAATAAAAAAAAATTGAACAAAACCAATTAATAACTCTATCGGAAACATATATGTTGATCAATTAATGTTACAGAATCACTAAGATCGTAATGAAGTAAGCCACCTGTAAGCACTTAATAGCTAAAATCTCAATCGGCTAATACCTACAACCCAAAATTCATTAACGGTCCATTAATAAGGGGCTATTAACGTTCATTAAATCAAAACAACTTTCCTGCAGGTGTCAGCCATTTGAACCTAATAAATCTGAGGTTAACTAAAATAAACGGTCTCATCTGCTTCCACGCATAAACTAATGAATCACTTTCATGCAAAAGATGTCAATGCATTAGTTTATTTCATTAGTAAACATTCAATTTATTTAAACGAAAGCACTCATTTTAGTGACAGCGCATCGAAAGCTTGTGGTCAGAGACCTCATTATTTTTTTCTATTACCAGCACAGTCATAGCATTCTGTTATTGTGATTCATCATGCATTAACCATTCACGGTAAAGTTCTGAACGTGTTTTATTCATTGAATCATTTATTTGTCGGTGCCCAGTCATCGCCATACTTTTACTTTGTTCTAAATAGTTGATTTAAGTCATTTTTGTAACCATAATCTTATCTTCTGAACCGCTATACTAAATAAATCAAACAAAGACTAAAATTCATAGTTAATTTATAACATAATATTAATTTGGATTTTTTTTTTTTTTTTTTTTTGATTTGGATTTGGTGGTAGGGTATTTTCTAGTACTCGCCTGGCTAGCTACCACCCTCTCGTTAAGAATCTGTCGCCAAACACCTATCGGTGTGTTCCGGCAGCCTCACTTGAGAGCCAGTTCCCAGTCCAGGTGTAGCGTGACGCCATCTTCGACCGCATCGTCACTTAACATCAGGCGACTTGTGGTCAAACGCAACCCTGTAAATCGTAAAAAAAAAAAAAAAAACATTTTTTTTTCAACGTTTTGGAAATCATTCAAACGTGCGTAAAATAGTAGTAACCTTGGATTAACTGCGTCGTGGCAGAAATAATCTAATCTTGAATTATAATAATGGTGTCAAGTTAATGTTTTCGCGGAAAGATCATAAAATTTGTTTTTGAGAGTATCATATAAATGTTAACCATTCAAGTTTCTCCAGGAAACAATGGTTATTTTTGAACTGGTGTACCTGGAAATAATCTGCATATTGTCACACCCTAATCTCTTAGATAAACAACTAGTACCTACCTATTTATTATATTTGAACATTTGACTTGAAAGCAGAGAAAGTGAATATGTCAAGTCTTATGATATCAGCGTTGTCGCTCAAGACGTGATCGGTATGAACAACTTTCATACGGGAAAGTGATTCCACGAATAATGATTGTCATCTAATGTTAAAAAGCACTTACAAAAAAGTAATCTCTTCTACTTGGAAGCAATTCATAGTATTGTATACACACTTAAAGAAGTGTGAAAATAACTGTTTTTTATAACGTTAAAAATATTTTAGCTTAAGTGCTAAGTTGATAATGAAAGCTCGTTATTATAATGATTACTCTATTTTGTATACTAGAATAGTCTGTACGGCTGTACTGTATAGGTACTTAAGGGAAACTAAGTCTCATGTTGTCCAGTGTTGTATTTAAATAATGCCTTTAGGTTTTCTATAAGCAACTGAATAATTTATATTTGGGAAAAACAGAGAAGACTATGTCACCTGTTTACTCAGTCCACTCGAACGAAACAGCTAGTTTGAACATCTTATAATATTGACTAAATTCGTAGCTAACCTAAAATAGTTGTGTAATAAGTAACTTCCTATTATAAATAACAAAAAACACATAATACTGCATTAATTTGATATATACAATTTTTTTCTATTGGATTTTTCCTAAAATTAGTATGTACTGTATATTGATTTCCTTAATGTATATCGTAAATCACTGTTCCAGCGCATCAATTTATTTCATTCGCATTACAAATTAGGATATTTTATGGCTTCTACTTAAGTTTCAATGCAACGAACTTAAAACTAAATTAGCTCTATAAAATTTTCAATAAAAATACCATCAAGTAGGTAACACATTTTTTTTCTTTACTCTTCATGTATTCATAACAATTATTTATTTAATATTAATCGATAAACCAATTAAGGAAATCCTTATTATTACTATTATCACATTCTATTATGCGAAATTTCGTTAGTACCTAATTGTGTACGTATGTTTGTTACGACTTTACGCTGACTCGGCTGAAATTTGGAATAGAGATAGTTTAAACCCTGGATTAACACTACTAGGCTTTTTTAATCCCGGAAAAAGGTTCCTGCTGGAAAACGGGAAAACCAAGAGGTGTAGCTGTTAATCCGAAATTACAATAACGTTATTGAAACTAACGTGAGTTATAGTATAATGAATCAATTCATTTATAAAAATGTACTATAATAAAGAGTAAAGATTTGACTTTTTGTATATTTGTTCAAATTCAAATTCAATGGTTATTCAATAGAATACATTGTGATCACTTTAAAACGTCAAACTTAACACTAGCTACGCCTGTTCCAACCTCCTTACGCCGGAAAAAGAACATGAGATTGCAGAATTGTTTGCAGAATGGTTAATTTAAATTGACTATACAAACCTCTATGTACCTACTTGTTACTGGGTTTAATAGCTGCACTTAAACCAAGCACTTCATAAATCACCAGCGACGCGTCCCGGCTTCGCACGGGTAGCAAAGATTTTGTCGTAGTTCCGGACTTATAGATAGACCTACTCTAAGCCTACATTACATCAATTCTAACCAAACCGTTTAGCCAGTGCACGTTGATACAGCAGCCAGTTGTCTCATATTTCTCCATTTTGTTTTACAAATATCGTGATTTATTATTGGTATGATACTCAACGATAACGCAGCTTTCAATTAGTGGAAGAGTTTTTGGATTCAGAGTAGTTATCTAGGAGATTACCCCTTATATATTCTAATCAAACAAACAAACCAAGTTTATCTGTTTATACATAATGTTAGTATAGAAGTATAGACAACGTAATACAATACATAGGTAAATGAGTGTTCGATGTCTACGCGATCCGTTACACGTTGATTGACGTGGTACCGCTATGTGTACTCAATAAATATTTTTTTCATAAAATTGGGACTAATTAATAACCATTTTACTCAATAACTGAAAAATAACTGTAAATATATACGATACCAATCCAGGTGTAGCGTGGCGCCACCTTCGAACACATCGTCACAACATCAGATGACTTGTAGTCAAAAATAAAAAAAATATATACATATAGGTAGGTACATCGTATATTGTTTTCCCTTTCATTTCAAGAATGTATTGGATAAAAAAAGATCGAAATAAACCGCAAAATTCTTAAAAGTAAAATCCAGTGAATAGGGGTAAATTTAACAGCCAGTCAAGCTGTGACTCTATGGGTGACTCGTTGGAAATTTTACCTTTTCATTATTAGTAACGAAGGATTTGCGCGAGCTCCAGGTGGAGGACTGGCAGGAGGTGGCGCAGGATAGGCCGAAGTGGCGTCTTTTGTTATCGGAGGCCAAGACTCACTTTGGGTCGTTGCGCCATCTCAGTTAGTTAGTTATTAGACCTCACTCACTTTTTTGACTGTTTTTTGCCTATGAATCAAATAGGCACATATGTAATTTGTACAGAAAGATGACTCTGTAGGTAAACCGACTGTAAAAACCAAAAAAAAAGCTCCATTTCTGGGGTTTACAGTCCACAAACAATTTTTATTGAAGATTCGTAACAGTTAAAGCCTTCTTGATATTTTTATCCTCATTTATTTACCAAAGTAAGACCTAAATATCAAAGGTAGCGAACTCCATTCATAATAATTCTAAAGATACAAATTAACGCCGGCGCCGAACACTTTTCGTCCAAAAACGGATAAGCACTAAAACTAGGCAAAAAATCTAGACACGTCGACTTAGTTATAAATCATGTTGTCTCTTATCTAAGTAAGGCTTTAAGTTTGGTGCTTTATCGTCTCGGCTAATGGGAAAATTAATGAAGTATCTATTAAGTGTAAGATTATGTTAATTTGGTTTAGGATTATTGAAATTATAGCCATGAATAGTCCAATGGGACTACCAGTGAATGTTCCTAGATGTAAGCTAAATAGATAGATTAACTCTTTCTTTTCTCCCTCAAAATCTCTATCCCTACTAATATTATAAATGCGAAAGTAACTATATAATTATGTTTGTCTGTCTATCACGCTTAATCTACTGAACCGATTTAAATGAAATTTTGTGCAGAGATAGTCTATTAGAGCCTGAGAAAGGACATAGGCGATAAACTGCAGCTCACGCGAGTAAAACCGCGGGGAACAGCTAGTTAAACAATATTTCTTTCAACATAATTAAAAAAATATTTTCATTATTAATAATGTATTCACAACAAAATAAATACTACATGCCCTTATTAGACTACGATGATGATACAATATTCCAGACACATGTGAATCCTTGAATTCTATCGAATGTTATTCACAAGGCACGCTAATTGCATTGCGAGTATTTCACGGTTTTACATATAAATATTATCCTTTCCTTAAACAAATACTTTAAAGGCACTCTGCGCTTCCCGACACGGAAATACGCGTGTCGTTGTGTCTGACACTCTGACCACCTGTTTTGACATTGAGAATGACTTTCGATGCATCATATTCCATGCGTAGGTATGTATATTGGTGCAGATCATGATGTGTTATCAAAATTCAGGTAATTTCTTAAACTTTCAGTGAATTTTCTTAAAAAAGTTGTTTTTATGAAACTAAACTAGAACCTCGCGCCGGCAGACATTTTGTCTACAATGGCCAAAACCTGATTCATTATATTTTCATATTTAAGTTTAGTCGACAATTCATTCAGGGCTCTTTTCCGTTTTCATATAAAAATACAGACGATAAAATTGCCCACTAGCTCTTACGAAAGAAGAATAGAAACTTGTTTTTTAATTTATTATCCTTTTTTTATCTAGCATTTTAACTTAGGTTGTAAATTTAGCATCACATAGCGTTGTGAAGTAGAGACTTCAGTAAGGTATGCATTGATATTGCATTCGCGGAACATATTAAGATCATGAGCATAAATCCCGTTTCTTTTTCTAGTAGGTAGGTACTTTCATAGCACAGAGTTTCTTCTGGTAGGCAAGTGTTAATTGCTGTAGAGACATCTGATGTGTTTGTTGTTTTCATATGGTGTCGTATGATTCACAAATAGCAAAATAGAATTCAAAAACCAGCTTTGTCAAATAACTTATTAACCAGCCATTTATAAACATCGGAAGGTAGCCAATATAATGATATGAAAGACCCACAAAATTCAAGGGCATGTTTGTGTGGGCAATTGGCGAGTTCACTCCGAGCACGTAGTCTATTTCTGAGAAAAGATATAGATATATCTACAATTGGAAGAAAATAGGATGAGGTTATTGATGATAATAATTAGGTTGGTTAACGAAATCACTCATACAAGCAACAGACACTGTTTGAATCTTCTCTATCAGATGTACATGGCCATGTATATTTTTGTTAAAAATACAGGAGGCCAAACACCAACTTCTACAAAACCATCATGGCTCTGGAACATATTATTTTGCCCCATAAATAATGTTACTCAACATCATAGTTTGAGCTAAATGAAACATTGTTGATTAGCGGCCTGTTTTAATATCCGATCCATCCACGGTTTGAGATAAATTTGACATTACTTCTATGGAGCTTATGTCATATTTCCATCTCCAGTAGGGCAAATTGTGGATAGATCGGTTATTGAAACCGTCCGTAGAATTAATGACAATCTATTACTGCTATATGATAGAACGAGACACATATTTCCTCTGCCTCTTCAATAGTATTCTAAAGTATCTTTAATAACTACATAATCTAGATTCTTCAACGTAAGATAAGATAATACTGATAGAAGAGAAAGAAGTAGGCCTACAGGCTACACCTAAAACGTGACCTAAAGTAAGTTAACCTGCAAAGAGTGTTATGGTTTTATACGTTGACCGTCTCGTACATGGTTACAAGTATGCGATTCGTAAGAGATAGTTTTGTAGCGACCGCGCCGACGCTATGTCTGCCGAAGCTGAAACCTGCCCGATACATTATACATCGCCCGTAGAGTGGCCTCTCGGCAGTCACCCGACCACTACACATAAAATTATCAAGCGACCATATTGATATTTCTTTTAACTGACTAGCGGCCACTTTCAATAACCTATCTATCCACAGTTTGACGTAATAGAGATAGAAATTTGACATTACTTCTATTAAAAGTAAATATTATATCTCTATCTAGGTAAATGACTGAATACGTTGAGTCAGTAGGTATATAGTGACCGTCACAAATTAATAGTTATGACAACTGAATGAAAACAAAAATACTTTCGGCTTACCTCAAAAGAGATTTTGGATGACGAAATGTAAAATAGAGTACAAAAATATGAGGTGAAAGCTTATAATTGGGATGGAGGACAACGAAACGGTTTCGTTGGTTTGTATAATGATATTAATAAGGCCATTTATTTAAAGGTCACGAGAACTGGATTCGACTCTTGGATGAGCGCTACAGATTTTATGGGTATTACAAATAAAAGATGTTCCTAAGGAACATTTGAAATACCGACAAAATGTTTGATTTCCATCAAAACGATTCAGTTCTCTGCATTTTTACATACTATTAATCTGTTTTATTGATCTTCTAATTGTCTTTTGGCAGTAAAAAGCTCAATCAAACAATCGATAATGAACTTGGTGTTTTAGTTTTTATTACCTATAGCTTAATCAATATTTAATAACTATATTTCAATAGGTACCTACCGATATGCACAACTTTTTTGGCGAAGCATTTGACCTTCTGCCTTAATTGATGGAAAATTAAGCTTATGATGAATACGTGATTATTGTCTGGAGAAAAGATTATCATGTGTTTGCCAATGTTGTCTGAAGTTTCTAGACTTTTATTTATTGTGTTTACTTTGACTTTCTTATTGCAAACCGTTTATGTATTTATATCAGAAGAGATGCTTGTATAGTATGAACCTATATTTTTTTTTTTTATTTTTGTTGTCGAACAACTCTAGGCAATCTGAATCTTCTATTTTGTTACTTACCCAATATAATGAAATACCTACTTAAACTTGTGCTAATTGCAAAACGTCATCACTTTTTTATTACTATACCTATCAAGAAAAAAATTAATTAAGCATCTTCAATTCATTTATTTAGATTCTGTACAAATATTATCTAACAAGAAAATGTTCTAAGGCTAACTTCTTGCAATTCCATTGCCAAGGTCTTAGCCTCATAAGACGAAGAATAATTTGAATTGCTTATCATCTATACGTTTGAAGATTGAGATTCAGACCACGTAATAAGTATGAATATCATTAATATATTTTTTCTACACAGACGCTAAAACTCTTCGTCTGCGTATAATAAAATGGGAATAGTAAAAAGTTGAGTTTTTCATGTTTTTAAATTGTCTTTATTAGGCAGTATATTATGTATGTGTGCTTTGCGCCATGCGCCAAGACTCTATTGTATAAAAGGTGACTTGATGCACCTACCTATTTAGCTGAGTAAATGGATTAGCATTTAATTTCGTCATTAGTATATTAGTGTCATTTTAACGACTGACGCGGTTTTTACGTTAATGCACTAACGTCATAAATTTATTACAAGCTGTGCCGCGCGGTTTCACTTGCATGCACATTTAGAAGTATAGACTACAGACAGTCGATATTAACATCTGAATATCAGAAAACAATGGCTTTTATACTGAAACAGGGATGAAAGCAATATTTTTACTCATGAACACCAGCCCTTATAGGTGAAACGAGTCAATTTTAGAAGATATTTACTCAGTTAGTGATGTCAATCAAAAACTTTGACCTTAAGATTTTCATTTACTCGTAAGTTACCTTTGTAACCTTTTGGCATAAGAAATGTACAGTTTCGTTCAAGCATGATGTCATCTCGTCGTGGGCTCCCTAAAAATTACAGGTTTAATTGACAATATAACCTTGATTCATAATAGATTGAAGATAAATCTAATAAGTTAATTAAAAATATAACGAACCCAAGGCATGAATTTTGTCAACTGAAATAAAAAGTCGATAAAATAAAGTCATTAATATGCAAAGTAAAGCATAGTCGAATTCACCTCAGGTGCTAAACCGGATTGGTTGGCAACAGACAACTTGTCACCTATAAGTTTTCGACCGATATTAGTCCGATAACGACTACTTTCGATAGACAACTGTACGTACAGACCGATATTAGTCCGATAACGACTACTTTCGATGGACAACTGTACGTACAGCAAATCAATGATCCTTAACGGAGAAAAAAAATTCACGACAATAATAAATATTCAGAGATAGTTAATGATACTAATATTATAAATACGTAAGTAGCTCTGTGTGTTTGTTAGTAACCTTTACGGCTAAACGGCTGAAACGATCTTGATGAAAGTTGATGCGGAGATAGTTTGAACCCTCAAGAAAAATATAGAATATTTTTAAATCTTTTTGTCGCGAAAAATTGTAATCCACGCGGGTGAAACCGCAAGGAACAGCGAGTTGAGTAATATTTATGTGACAAGCTTTGAGATACATGATGAGATTTAGTGTATAAACATTAATAAAAATGATATATTAAGAACGTTGCCAACGAGCTTACGAATCGATTAAAATTATATTGGCAATTAAAAGACATGTGACTAGATAAAATGATATCGGTATTAATCACTAAAATCATAAGAGATACAGTGGGTTTATGTGTCACAAGGTAATGAGCCGAGTGGCTGGCAGTAGTTGGATGAGAAGAGCCGACGACCGGGCTCAGTGGCGTACCTTGGGAGAGACCTATGTCCAGCAGTGGACTGATACGGGCTGATGATGATGATGATGATGAAGGTATATGAAACGTGAAGTAAGTAATTAGGAGTTTTTTTGTAAAAATAAAGTAGTATTCTTCTTACAGTGTTGCATAATATGACCACAAGTCATTGTGGTCGAAAGTAGTGCCATCGGCCATGGTACAACTGAATTGGGAAAAGTTCTCACACCGATTGGTCCTTGGCGATTGATTCTTAATTCGAGGACTAGATAGCACTAGAAAACGCCATACCACCAAACAATTACTGCAAAAAAAAAATTATATCTTAGTTTTCTGTCCCATTGATGATAACTTGAAATCTTAAACTTTAAAAATATTGTTACTGCATTTAACTAAGCAAACGTTCGATTGAACAAAAATGCTTTCTGTCTTCAGTTACTTAGCATCTTGTTATTTGTTAAACGCTATCTTAAACGAATAAAATAAATGATTTCTTATTAAAATAAAAAAATCAACATCTAATTTCAATAAAAATCCGAATAAACTGCAACAAAGTCCAAAACAATAACCAATAAACGTCGAACGGCAGCATCAAGTAGCCTCTGACACAAAAAGGGTGATTACACATTATTCTTTCCTTGTTTTTAGCCGCCTATAATTTCGCTTAAAGATCGCTTCCGCCTCGACCAATATCTGTAAACATATAATATTTCCACGCTCAGTACAGACGCATCACAAGAACTTGATTTCATTGAAGACCGCCGTGTGCAGCATAATGAGTTTTAAATTATTACTGCCGATAAAAAGTAGCCGACCGATGTTCCTATAACCTTTCTTTGTTTCGTAACTGAAGACACTGCACGACGGATAAAATAGGATAGGTGAAGTTGATTATTGAATTGGATGGGGAATAAAATGCATGAATTTGTGTGAGGTGTTGTTTTAGCGGAGTGAATTAAAGAAGTTATGTATGGTTAGGGTGCGTGCGTGTGAATAGGGCCTCAGCGGTTATGCGCAGACGCAGCGGGTGGCTGGCGTCGCGGCGTCTCCATGGATACGTCGCTGCGGGTACTTAAGAGATCGCGTGGACAGAACGACGCACAGATTGCTTTAACCCGGAGAGCGCGCCGCACGTAGTGCAGCGGATCACCGGCCATAAAAAAGTTAGACGTTTCGTAAATTAAAGTGACATTTGTACAATTTTAGTTACGAATCTCAGCTTCAGCGCGAGTTTCAGCAGCAAAGTGTTGTGAATATAATTGAAAGAACTCTTTACAAGATGATGTCCTTAGTGTTGTTTGTTTTGGGGGGACTCCTGGCGACGACAGAAGGCTGCGGCCCTGGAAAACAAATGCTAAGTAAGTACAATTATTAGACGAGCATTAAAAATAAAAATAAAAAAATCCCATTAACTTTTTTTCTAAAAGTTTAAACGTTACAAAAGCCCTTATTTCCAAAATAATAACGCTGACTCCAACGCCGTAAACTGAAATCAAATCAATTTTATGAATGAAATTCAAATAATCGAACCGCGGTGTCGTAAATCAACATGATTAATTGAATATTAATTCAAGTCTCTCTTCGCATTAAAAAATAATGTTTAATGGTTAAATTGTTTAAACATCTTTTAGACCTCATTCAGTTGTTCTTTTTTTACTCTGATAAAATTGGAAAAGGTCCGTTTAGGATAGTAGAGGTAATAAATTCGACAGCCGCCACCCAGTCTACATATTACGAACGGGTTTTGGCAAGATGATGTGTCTATTTAGCATATTTTAATACCCGTATGGGTTGAAGTCGTAAAATTTTATCGACGCAGACACCTGTGTTAACACGCACCGGGCTTATAAATCAAACGATTCTGAATGATCATGAAATCAGCAGATTATTCATTTTTTCAAACGGTGTCGTCATAATCAGCTCGTGTAAAGAGTATTGCTCGACTTGGCGGGGGCACTGCCGTGCCCCCAGATCTATTAGGTTCTTTACCAGGTATTGAAACTGATACTGGTAGACATTTTACTTAAAATAAATTGTATTTGTTTTAGAATCCGGAGGATTGACGGCGTACGAGAAGCAAGCAATTGTCGACGCGCACAATCGCCTCCGGCAATCGGTTGCTTTGGGGCAAGTCTCCAGTCAACCACCAGCGGCCAATATGATGGAAATGGTACGTTATCAACTCTGAAAACTCGTCTTCGAATTAGGTTTTATTTGAATAATATCTCGTTTCTAAGATATGAGCGCGAATGTTCGTAATCCTTGCGGGTGATATTTACTTTTTTATTACCCAGTTCACAGTGTTAAATATTCACTATTGAAAAGACAGATTTATGATACACTTAAGTGTTTGATATTTAAAATATTCAAGGACATTTTAATTTTATTTCATTTTATCAGAGAGCAAGGATAAGCTGACTGAATTATGCATTTTTGAAATAAATGTTAATAATTTTACGTAATTTGTATTTACGTTTGCAATAAATCAAGTGGAATATTTATAACCAAACACAACGTTTTTAATGAGGTAAAACAATTATGAGTGAAAACGTTAAAGTTCAATGTCCGGCGTCGACAAGTTTTCGCTTACCGGCATTTGTCTTGAAAGGGTTTTAAGCCAGCTCATTATCTTTTTCTTTTTAATTTAAGGCGCTTATTAAAATACCGAAACGAGTATGCCAAGGGCTGCACTTAATGCATATATGACAGGGCTTGAATGTTAATGGTGTTTTATGTTTTAAGGTATGGGACGACGAGTTGGCAGCAACAGCACAACGTTGGTCCGACCAGTGTGTTCCTGCGCATGACCGCGCTGCTCAGCGTGACGTGGGTCGCTTCCCCGTAGGACAAAACCTCGCAGCCACCTGGACAACTCGCCCACCAACCGAATCAACTGACTCCACACCTGACTTCAACAAGCAAATCAACGCCTGGTTCGACGAGGTCCGCATCTACGGATTCAAGCCTATCACCGGTGGACATGGCACTGGGCATTACTCTCAGGTAAGAACAACTTACAAAATTAAAAATTTGAATAAATTTTAAGCCCGATTTTATTGGTTTTATAAGCTCAATTTTTCTATAACTAATTTAAATCCGTTTTTTATAGCTGGTTTGGGGCGAGACATCGCACGTTGGCTGCGGCTACACCTTCTACTATGACCCCGCGCGGGGCTACACCAAACTGTACGTTTGTAACTACGGACCCGGCGGCAACGTTATCGGATCCAACCCCTACGAGAAGGGCTCTCCGTCATGCACCAACTTCGGTCTCACCGATTCAAGAAAATACTCTGGACTTTGTGGTGAGTACCATCCTCTGAGTCATTACTTAAAAATACATAACGTCATGCTCGAAACCGTTCAGACCAGTCGCGTTTATATTATGTCTGTTTATGTTGTCATTTCAATACATTATTCTTCATTAGCGCAAATTTCCATATTATATCGAACTTTTATTATCTTTTCAAATGTTGCCTTATCTTAATGTTCTTTTTTATTGTTACAGCGGCCAGTTTCACGGCCACCTCATCATACCAGAGCGTGGACAACGCTAATAGCTACATCTCGAATGTCATCCCCGACAGCACCGGTGACACGCAGGGCTTCAACTACCAGTACAGTAATCAGTACAGCAACCAGTTCTACAACCAGTACAACAACCAGTACCAGTACCAGTACCAACAACCCCAGGCCTACTACCAAGCTGAGACCACCTCCTTCAGGCCACTCCTCAGCATCTTTAAAACTGCCTCCAACCTTTTCAACAAACCAAAACCACAAGTCAGAATCGGAACCGTTTATGTATAAGACTAGGAACCCAGTACTTTACAGTTATAGCAGTATTTTAAATTATTATAGTGACAGTTGTGTTACTTGACTGATTATTCGAAATAGCCTGGTGCATGTTTCGGAACTTATGTAGATAATTTTTGTTATTCCTTGGTTTTACAAGGAACTTAGGTACCATTTTGTATTTCAATATGCGTAAGATATACTCTACCGATGTGTGAAGGTCTGGTGATATTATTTTAATGAAGCGATGCTGTCGTGAATGGCCTTCTAGTATTAGAGCACAGAGTGAAAGCGTTGTTATTTAGATCATAGAGAATAGATATTTAATTAAAGAAAATAAATAAATATTTTTCATATAAGTATATTTTTTTATTACCTTGACGCCAACCACCAGAAAAGTGTAGGTAGGTACGTTGTTACTATGAAAGATTAGCTACGTCATCTATGCAAATTTTATGAATATAAATAATTTACGAATATAGAGTTGACTCTACTAGCCCATCAACTAAATTAATTTATGTGAAATGTCTGCCTATAGATCGGAAACTTAATCCAATGACCCCTATTACGTAAGCTTGCAAAATTTGCATAATGGTGCCGCATGATTTTGCTACTACTTTATCACTAGAATTTTATAGTTTGAACTCTTGATGAAGTTCAACGTTATTTCCTGCCATAACTCGTCTAAGTTTCTTCAGTAAGTTTACGAATCAAGTAGTACCTGTCCTCAGGTTCACGCCATTCCGAATAACACGTGATACGTGAGACAGGTAGGCAATAATAAAACTGTCTAGCCATTTACAACCATTGTTCTTAGCTACTTAGGGAAATGGGAATTACTTTTCTCACGAAGCCTGTATTGTATAGGTGTTTGATTTTACATTCCAATAATGTTGAACCTTGATCGCCCAGTGACGCGACGAGGAGCACCTGAATAAAGAATTTATTTTAGGAATGATACAATTTATACTACTAATGCCTTACTAACTTCGCATTCGCACCGTTCTGGGGCACGTGCCTAAACACGTGTGAATTCAGATGAGATTGGCAAACGTTAATTATTATTGTTCGACACCATTGGCATCTATAACATTTACATAAACCTTTTATAAATTCTCTCAGAATTAGATATTTCAGAATCTCTCAAGCGGCGCATAAACTTGACTCTCGATATACTAACGCCCATAATTAGTAAAATCGATTCTGATCCGTTATCCGCGGTTTTGGATCGATATGTCGATATGTCATTTTAGTACTAGGGCTTGACGTATTACTACTACAATGACATATTATGACATGACATATCGATCGAAAACCACGGATAACGGATCAGGATCGATTATTGATTTCGGGAATTAGGCTATATGTTTATGCTGTTTGGGGTAGAAACGCTGGGCCCCCGGGGGCCCGAGGGATGACATTTTATATTAAACTTTTTTTACGCCTTCTTATATATACCATAACCATAGCTTGGTGGTAGGGTATTTTTACCTTAACCTTCAAGTTAAGAATCTATCGGTGTGGTCCGGCAGCCCCACTTGAGGGCCAGTTCCACATCCAGGAGTAGCGTGGCGCCATCGTCGACTACATCGAAACATCAAGAAAAAAATGCGTCAAGTTTAGCAACTCACCATTATCAGGAGTTTTTAGTGTCTATTATCTCAACTATTGTAATGTGTAAAACAAGGTTCAGGATGACGAAGCGTATAACTAAGTGAAAAACTATCAAACAACGTTTTCAACATACTGTTTTTTACCTTTCAGTAGTGTTTTTACTTATCGCAGTATGTATTTAATTAAATAAAGTTGTGATTTTCAATTTTGATTTGATTGCGATTGCAATTCTGTAGTACTATATGTTCTGTGTACTCTGTAAACTATAAAAAGTAAAAGGCCACAATTTTTACATCATACTTGTTGAGTGTATTTGTTTACTTAGATTACGATAAGAGTAGGTAGCGTCTAATAGCAATATCTGGTCGAGTCCAGTTAATATGTCTAAAATTTGTGCAAATAGAGCTTATTTACTTACATAATGCGTACACATAGCATTGAAATATAAATCAAATATTAAGATGTTGTGTAAATGTCTGAATGAGCATCGGTTTACCTCCATTGATTGCCTTGAATCAAAATCAAACGTTTATCTATCTTACACCCTTGTCGAATGTCAAACGCTGATTTGTGGTATAATATTTTTGGAACATCTGTTCAACACATGTAGGTGTGTCCATGGCTTTTGTGAAAATAGATAGACAGATATATATATATATATTATGTATGTCATCAAACACCAATTTGTATCATTATGTGCGAAACAACCACCTGTGGGTTAAATGATGAATTATTAGCTGTATTTAACACGTGAATATCTTAATTTACACTTTAAATATATTTCAAAACTGAGTAGGTAACCTTTTTAATTTAAGTAGTCATAAGACACGTGTTTAATTAAAATCGAGATAATTATCAAAGATCAATCATGAATCATCAGGTACTTCTATTTGGGAAATGTTTCACTGGACTTCAATTATTGACGACAGCATTCAAGTGGTAACAAAGTGTTCCTGACCTCTGGCGTAGTCGCGGACACTCAAATACATTATACAAGCTTCGTAGGTGTTAAAACCAATACTTTCCGATTCACACACGCCTTATATAGAAGAAACACAAATCTTTACGGCCACGAGAAAATGAAAAGCAAACAAAACAACGACACCTGGCCTCTGATGGCAAATGACTTACCTACACAATGTTTTTTTTTATATTATATTATCAGTTAAGATTATCATTTACTTGCGAAACCTTTTTTAGATTCATTGGACATGGAAAAAGTGAAATATTACCTTGTTTATTTGTTGTCATATTTTCATGATAATGGATACAATGGCATGATTTACTTTTATAATATTTGTCACATTTCATTGTTTTTAAATTTAAAATACTACACTTGTATCTTGTCATGTATACAATGTAGACAGTTACTATAAACATTTTCATTTTATTTTAGTTTTGAAAATGGCTATATTTTCAAAGATCATGTTGTGAGATGACGGGTTCATTGTCACTACGTTAATTGCAATAATAAGATTAAACAATAAACACCGAAAATACAAAAAATATGTAATTGTATGTTCACTAAATATAACGTGAGTGTATCTCAATTTAGTTTTGGATGCCATTAAAATGACTAATCAAATTTTAGATGTTGTCACTTTTAGATATTTTATTGTGTCCAGCTGTCAAGGTTACTTGACATGTTAATTTATTTTTCTTTTTATCGTTGATGGTACTTTCTAGGGTTCCTTTGAACAAAAGGGGGAAGCAACGGGAATCCATGACACGGAACCTACGAAGTATCTTCGCTTATCATAAGGCTATATCTTAGTAAGAGTTGTAAAGTTGACATTTTTACACATGAATTAACATGAAAATTGTAAGCAATAAAAGCATTTTTTTAATTGATATAGTTGAATATTGAAAATAGAGTACAAAAAAACATGCAAAAAAATTAAAATAGGTAAATATATGTATATACACCTGGAGATAGGTAAATACCATTTTCACATCGCGTCATACAAAAGACTTCAACGTCATCTTGTGTCATGTTTTACGATGTTTTCATACACAAATATAAATCAATATAATCTATTATCATTTATCACCATTATATATTACGGTAGTGATGCACAACTCCACAGTTGCCTGTGATTAAACCTCAAATTTTTCCGCAGAAATTCTGCATTTTCCATAATCTAATCTAATCTAAGTATTTAATTTTCTTTGATAGCCATTCAAATTCATTTTGGGATGATTGAGAAGATTAAATATGCTAACTAATTAGTAGATATAAGTTGGGTTGGTAGGAAGCTAGTAGAATATGATACTTTGTCTTATTGCAGCACAAACATAACTTTCCTAGCTAACTTGAGAGCCAATAGTTTCCAGTCCAGGCGTAGCGTGGCGCCACCTTAGACAGCGTCGTCACTTTAGGCTAAGGAGTGGAACACCCTGCAAGCGTCATTGTTTCCCAATAAGTATAATTTGGGAGTCTTTAAGTCAAGAGAGAATCGTAGTATTTCATTTATTAAGCAAGCATGCTCCATCAGGTGAAATGGTGAAATGCTTACCTTTAAAATTATGTAAAAAAAACCTGCGAATAAAAACTACCCTGTAACATCCATAAAAAGAGCTGTCTTTGCTTGTAACACTGGCCTCATAGGGGACATCAGCACATGCCATCTAAGTAAATGGCGCAATCTGAACATGGCGGGCTTTAGAACGTGATAATTTTATGAAAATGGACGCTACATGGAGAAAATTAAAATTCTCACGTCTGTGCTAATATATTTACCAAATAAAGTAAACGTGTACAGTGACGTAACTTGTTTAACTATATACTTATATGCGTAGAGTAATGGCTGCCATTGATCGATGTGCAAATAAAATACTTATTAGTATAAGATAAAAAAAAATAGTGATAGACGAATATTACTGGGACATACTGTTGACACGGCAATTATAAATATGGATGCTTTATGAAGTTTTGTTGGGTTTGGCAAAGTACTTTTCGTTTATTATTCTATACCATCTGAAAAAACATACATAATATGTACGAGTACATATATCTAGGACAGTCATTTTTTAACATATAATACGTATAAAACATTCCAAATAAACCAGTATTATTTATAATATACGATATTTTTACTCCTTTAGCCTTATACGCCCTATACGATATTTTTATGCAATACGTAAATGTGTTATTTTATCACACTTTAAATAAGTGTAGGATGTGATAGTAAGTTTATTATCATCTTTTATTTTAAAAACGCTTACCTTTTCACTTTCCGTAACCAAGACTTTTCCTGTATTTACTTTTTAAGACTAGGTAGTCAATAAAATTAATGGTTAAACGAACTTACCTTAAGTGATGTTCGACCATAATTATACTAGACGTTGCATTCGAAGATATTTATTCACTTGGTAGTAATCCTATTTATTGCACAAGGCGTCGCACATAATTTTTAGAGCTGTAAAAATAAAAATCAAATCACAAAAATATAAAATTCACTGTTTCTGAACGATACCTTCCATGTCATAGGCAGTGCTGTCATCTCCGTCATACTTCATTCTTTCAGAGACACTTATCTCGTTTGTTAGTTGTATGGGCTTTAGTAGCTGGGTTCGGGTGGGACTATAAATATCTTCGAATGCAACGTCTAGTATAATTATGGTCGAACATCACTTAAGGTAAGTTCGTTTAACCATTAATTACACTTCGACGTTGCATTCTCGATATTTATTCACTTGGTAGATGTTTAGCGCTTTCACACAAACGAGATAGGCAGGCAGGATTCTAGATAGAAAAATAAAAAGATACATTAACACATATAAACGAAAAAAGTGGAGTGATTATCCACATCATTATGAACCTTACGTTCAACCTAAAACCAATAAATCAATTGATAATGTAAGCCCAATTACCGTTATTAGCATTATTGCTTGAAGATATTATGAATTACCTTTGTGAATGCAATACTAATAAGCTTCCTGACCATCCTGTTGTTCATTTTATAACATGGACAGAACTCCTTATAACTAGCCGAGGTAGGAGTGTAGCGGCTACTATGTGCTGCAAATACCAGTATTTGCACCAAACTATAAATGTAAGTATGTCTAATGTATATGTGACTTGTGGTAGGAGCAATGGATTATCTCTTAGATGTATGAATTAATTTCTTTGATGGAGGTAGCTCTTAGGTGCCATGACATCTATCTAAACTGATAATACTTTCGTTTCGTGAGGTAAAAAAGTATAACTAGATTAGGCACCAAAGTATTTTATTTGTAGGTGAAATCAGTAATTAGTCTTTATTTCTAGTAAGTGCTTCTAGCCAAATATTAATTTCCATTCGTGCGACTTACTTTAATTTCGCACTCATTGTATAGTTGACAACGCGAGGAAAGACACAAATTTTTTGGATATGGAATCAAAAGCTTTACTCTCGTTTGGATAAAATTACTACAAGTGATTGAGTACTAGGATCTCATGTAGATACGTATTTTGAATAGCAAAGTTTAATTCCGTAAACTTCTTTTGTGAATCCTATAATTTGGTCATCTAAATAACACATTTACCTGATATTAAAACAGAAGCCGAACGGCGAGTCTGTACCTGAATGATATTCAGAGACGAGAATTTGAATCCTATTTGAGAAAATAGGAAAAATTATGTAATACTTTGAATTATTATTATGATCCTATATGGGTTTATTCTCGGGTCTTTGCCCGGACCTTTATTAGGCATTGGCGGAGCCGTAGCCAAAGCTAAGACGCCACGCTAAGGGTGAAGTGTACTATTAACACAATGCTAAAAAGTTATCGGAGTTCTTATTGAAATTATTGATATCCAATTATTATTATTTCTGAAATTATTATTATTATTAGTTTTTTTAGTCTAAGTTTAAATTATAATTAATTTTGATACCCCTTGGAAATATAACTATGTTTGGTTGATAATACCTTCGAAACCAGGATATAATGCTACCAGAGAGGGTGAAATGGATCAATCTTCTTTGGAAAAATAAAAATAATAAGAGTAACTAAAGGCCTTCTTAGGCCTATTAGCTGACCATGACTCCCGTGCAGTGGCTTGATCAAAATAATATTTCTTAAAAATACAGATAAACTAGAATAGAAGGAAGACGTAAAATAAATGAGTTTCCCAATCCAATGAATGCATTGACCATAGGGTCCATAAGGTCAGGCTATGCCAAAGGATCTCTTATCCGTAATAATATGTATATACCACCTAAAACGTAAATGTGAAAAAATGTGAGACAAGTTCAACATTGTGATGGTATGTTTGGTTGTTAACTTCACATACAAAACAATTGTGGTCTAAATGGGTGCCCAGTTCTGTGAATGAATCTGAAATTTAATGAATTATAAGAAAGTACATAACATGCATAAGTAAATATAATCATCTGCTTAGTTTTTTTTTTTTTTTTTATATTATATGCTTCGCACAAATATTCTTGTACATAAACATCAATTTAGGGACTCCAAAAAACAGTTCGTGATTATGATCACGATAGATCACAGGCACCTGGAGCCAGGTCCCATTCAATGTTTTGGTCCTTTATTAGTTAATATATATTATTTTGTACGTATATTAAGCTATCTTTGCTTAAGCTAGTGCCAGATATCTCTGAGAGTATATAAGACATCTTCATTAATGCAGACAATAGCGGTCACTCTGCCCATGTTTATTCTGTTAATCCTTAGCAAAGCAATGAAGGCCAATGTAAGCTGATTTCAATTCTAATAATAAAGTATGCTAGTTTTGATTGTGTGATACCAAAAAAAAAAACTCACGTTACAAAAAAACACCCCGCCCAATAAGGGAGGCACCTATGAAGATTTCTAGAAGGTACTTACCACTGAGTTAAAACATTATTTTTCCCAAGACGACTCTGACTTCGAGTTTGATACATTTCTCATATAAATCATTCGTAATGTTATGCAGTTTGTAATTTTTCTTTGTATACAAAGGAAACTGCAGGGTAGGCTGAGAAAAGTAACCTAAGGTATTAACAAAGGTAAAAAAGGTAAAAAGGCCCTGATTGTCAATCTGCTTAATCTGGAAAAATATTTTGTTTCGTCAGGTATTTTTAAGTTTCTTTTTGTAAACTTTAAACACATAATGACTATTCTGTAAATCTACATATTTCAATGCCGAAATGTGTTTGTTTTTTGTTCCAAATCAAAATACATCTTCGCTTGTTTTAACACAAATCTTAACCTTTTGAGAAAGTTTAATGAACCCTCCAAGCAAATTTTAAATTATGGTCATTAATGTGTAGTAAGACATCAAAATAACACACAAGTAACAACAGATCTCGGTTTCTAAGATAATTACCAACTGGTAGAGAAGCCAATGACAAACCAAAGGAAGTCATTGAAAATCGTAGGTTATCTTGAAGTTTTAAATTATGGGTAGGAACTTAAAATTACGGTTCCTTGATGTGGACATAATGTATATAAAAAACCTTACTTGGTAAATATTATCTGTGTGAATATCTTCCATTTTAAAGTCTTCAGTTGTTATTGTCCTTCATATTCAAAATGAACCTGATGTCTAGAGATGTAGGTAGAACGCCAGCCTTGCTAAACTTTGAATGAAGGCCAGAGCTTTCTCAAATTTTTTCTTTGTAAGAAGTTTAGTTTTTAGCATTTATTTCAATTTTCTATCCAACTGTATATATTTCGTTGCTTTGTTGTTATATAATAAAAGACAAGTGTTTTGTGTTCTTGTTTTTTGTTTATGATTTATGTCCCACAGATATACGTCTAGAAAATGACTGGCTTGTTTTAGCCTTTATAAGGGGTTTATCCCGACGCTTTAAGATCGTGTATAAGACTGCAGAAAATTCTAAGTTGAACCTTGGTGCCCTCCGTAAGCTAGGTCTTCAGGTATTAGGGTTTCCTTTATCGTGGTTTCTTCTGCCTTTACCATTTACACTAGGATTCTACCCAAACGTTTAGATACCTTATCATAAATCGCCCACCAAATAGTTCATCTTTCCGTACTGGATCTATGAATGCATTTTGGCTATAAAAACTCTGGTGCGGCAGACATGGCTTTTCGCTTGAGCTCGGACATGCTAGCTGCATCTGCAGTATCTGTACCTAGACCTGTCGGAATGAATGTACGGGATCTAACCCGGTTATCATCATCAGAAGACCATTGTCGCGGGTCTGGTGTCGGTGACCTTGGATGATTATGGTCGAGCTTTGCCTGGTCAAGAAGATCCAGCGCCATATCAGGTTTTGTACGTATTCACGCTTCACCTATAGACTATTTGATTCAACCAGCTGCATGTGCAGTATTGAAGGTTTTAAAGTCATTGTCCATACTCACGTTACGCCTCTTGGCTGTATGATTCAACAAGCTGCGTGTGCAGTATTGAAGGTTTTAAAGTCATTGTCCGTACTCACGTTACGCCTCTTGGCTGTATGATTCAACAAGCTGCGTGTGCAGTATTGAAGGTTTTTAAAGTTATTGTACGCACTCGCGTTACTCCTTTAGACTGTATGATTCAATAAACTGCGTGTGCAGTATTGAAGGTTTTTAAAGTCATTGTACGCACTCGCGTTACTCCTCTAGACTGTATGATTCCATAAACTGCATGTGCAGTATTGAAGGTTTTTAAAGTCATGGTACGCACTCACGTTACGCCTCCAGACTGTATGATTTAAAGTCATGGTACGCACTCACGTTGCGTCTCTAGACTATATGATTTAAAGTCATTGTACGCAATCACGTTACGCCTCTAGACTGTATGTCATGGTATGCACTCATGGTACGCACTCACGTTACGTCCTATGACTGTATGATTTAAAGTCATGATACGCACTCATGGTACGCACTCACGTTACATCCTATGACTGTATGATTTAAAGTCATGGTACGCACTCATGGTACGACTCTAGACTATATGATTCAGCAAGCAGCGTGTGCAGTGTTGAAGGTTACAATACGCCATCGGAGTAACTCATTATCAGCCGAGCATCATGCAAGAAAAAAGAATGGAAAAAATCATGAATTATGTGGGTAGTTAGAAAAGAAAAACTACGCAAAAATCATGAGGAAAAAATATCAGTTATTTTCCAAAGTATGCGCCTTTTCCCTAAAAAGGAAGGGACAAAGGCAAATTTACAGATAAAACTAACACACAGTTAATGACCACGAACTAACCTTGATCGTCCGAACTAGTTGGCGAGTTTCGTATCTTGCGTTCCCAACATGCTATTATTCGTCATTATATGGACTTATGACGATCTTTTCTCCATAACACTGCTTTCAACTAACTTTTTCACAAAATTTCCAATAAAATAACGAATTTAATCGATAAGTCGAAGCTGCGACGCCCGCACATAAAAAAGGAATGAAGTATGACGGAGATGACAGCACTGCCTATGACATGGAAGGTATCGTTCAGAAACAGTGAATTTTATATTTTTGGGATTTGATTTTTATTTTTACAGCTCTAAAAATTATGTGCGACGCCTTGTGCAATAAATAGGATTACTACCAAGTGAATAAATATCGAGAATGCAACGTCGAAGTGTAATTATAAGTTAATGTTACTCGTAGTTGGGTCTTCTCGATACCTAATAAGTACCAAATAAAAAATTAATAACCGTTAAGTAAGGTTGTTTTTAAATGGTATCTCCTTGTTTGATAAACGGGCAATTAAATACCGCACAATATCGTGACACTATTCTTTATATATAAAATGTGTTAATATATAAAATGTTTTTATAGTGTTAAAGATTTCATAAAATAGGTTCTCAATCATAATGCTGATAACTTAATGTTATGTTAGAATTAATATAATATAATTTTGTATAAACAATATTTGCACGCCGCCTTGTGCGGCAAAATGTATCTGGCACTATTCTGTACTAATTCCATCTTTACTAACCGACATTTTACGCAAATAAATAATTCTATTCTATTATATTATATTCTATTCTAAAATTCCGGTGTGCGTGTGTTCATAACTCTTCTCCTCCGAAACGGCTGGACCGAATTTGGTGTAATTTGTTAAGGAGACACTCTGGACCCTGGGAAAGGACATAGAATACTTATTACTGCGTCGAACTGAGCTGAACTGCTGAACCACGGGGAACAGCTAGAATCATTATAAAACATTAGATAAAGTACATATTATAGGTAGTTATTTGAGTGTAGATAGAGGACCTCTACCTACGCTCTGCAGATACATCATCTGCAGCTGCGGTTTAATTTAAAACAAAAAAAAATGCATGCGATAAAGTAATTCATATAAATATAAGATATATTTATTCATATAACACAACAGTCTATAATCTATATATTTATAAATAATATGTAAATGTATTATTATATTTTATGAAGCATGTAAATTTATATTAAGAATAAATAAGAAGTAACAGATAAGTATATATATACTATATACTTTAAACGGTATTGTATCTCCATACATTGTGAATACATCATAATATTTCGGTACAAACTTTGTTTTCTTTTTTGTTTTGTTAGTGATTTATATTATTTTTATTGATATAAAATCAGATTGAGCCAGTAGAAACATTTATAAAATGTGTAAAATAGAAATGATACTTGGGTTTCTTGTTATGAAGACATTATGCATTTAAAATACGTATGTTTATTCGAAGAATTAAAATAATAACTTATTACAAAAACAAGCTTAAGTTTTTACAAAATACGTGGTCTTTCATCTGTTTTTAATTATCAAAATATGAATATTGTTAATGAACTTGCAATTAAAAAAGGTTTATCAATTATTCACACCACGTTTTTGCGTAGCTATGATATCAAAAAATAATAGCAGTCTAATATGAATAATCAACTTTAGCACATTTATTTTCTTATTTTATTTATCTTCTGATCTCGAATTTAACATTTTCCTTGATGAACATTTCTTTTAAAAATAAATACTTCACTTGTAAATGATCTGTTGTACCATACGTAGTTTTGGTTAAACAACGTTACTTCTTACAGAAATCCCCGTGTTGGTAGGCACAACAATAAGCAATTACATTAATGAAACGTGTGAGAGTGTGTGTTTTTGGTGAAGAAAATATCGTGATCAAACCACAGCTTGGTGGTAGGCTATTTTCTAGTGATCGCCTGGCCAGCTACCACTCTATCGGAGTGTTCCGGCAGCCTTACTTGAGAGCCAATCCAGGTGTAGCGTGGTGCCATATTCAACCACAGACTTATGCTCAGCACTAAAAGTAAAAAAAAAATGTGTAGGTACCAGATAAAAAAATACAGATATGTATTTGAAAAATTGGGTTTTATAACGACTTTGTCACAGTACTTTAAGTACCATAACTAATAAGTACTTGTGTTGTTTTTTTCTATCAATACAGTATTACAAATTTATGTAAACCAGTAGCAAAAAGATTTACCTACTCACATAAAAAGACTTGGCACAATAAGCTAAGAATAGCTCTGTAACTTCCTAATTAAAAAACTAGCGCCTCGTGTAATGATAAACAATAACTTTTTTAAGACATAGTTAGGTATAGATATTTATAATTCGATTTTTGAATTTCTAAATTTTTGTAATTTTTATCTGTAGCATTTCGTAGATTAGTTTTCGAACGATATTTGACAGTTTACGTGGGTAGAATCAATAGCTTTGATATAATTTCTCAATCCAGTGAGGGTAGTTTACTTGTATTGCCGCTCGCTGGTTCACACGCCAGTCTCAACTCTCAACCAAAAGTCTTACTTAACCTGACATCTGTTTGTGAAGCAATAAATTCGGAAAACCCTTAAATATTTGTGTAAATATTTGTGTATATGTTCGGGACAATAGTTCATTTCACCTGTGTCTATACTTATCTGAACTGTACCAATCCAATCTAAGTTTGGTGGATTTAGGACGGCGCCGTCACATAAGGTCTTGAGCTGGACTATGGTGAGTAGGCTTACGACCTTATTAAGATCACTCACTGTATTGCTTCAGGGATTTATTTATAGTGGTTTTCTTGCATTTGGGGCAAAAGCAAAAGCCCGCTCCCTCAAATCGCGGGGGAGCGCGACAGAAATTAGTTTGTTTTTAATAATCAGAGAGAGATGTTTCTCATAGCCTATGGTATAATATACTAAGTTTATGGTACCGATGCAATTTTTATAGGCAAAAGCAGCATCACAATATCAATAATTTGCTTGCCTACAAAAAAATATACTCTAATAGATCCTAACGTAAGTTTTGTTAAAGCGACACCTAACGGAAATCTTCTGTAACTCTATCAAAGAGATTTCCACAACTCGAGTGTGTGCCTTTTCTCGCGAACCTTCCTTGAATTGGGTTCCACTAACAGCTACTACTAAAAGTGTTAGTATTTACAACAATATACAGATGGCGTTGCTAGCTTAGATATCATAAAATAGAGAACTTATGAAAACTAAAAGCAAAAAATATTCATTTGTTTTTGACATTGGTTATTGCTGGGGTATTTCATACGATATAATATTTTTTCATGGAATTAAAGGAATCTTTTTGATTTATATTTAATTTATTACCTATATTAAACACACGTTGACTTCTTTTTCGTCAGGTTAAAAGGTAAAAGTGTCATAACACTTTTATCTTTTAAATAATTATAATTATTGCCTTGAATGGTAGAAAAAAACATGCTAAGAACAGTTCAGCATAGTACATAACAAACCACGAATCTTTGGTATTTTTAAGCTATCAAAACAAGAGATTAGCTGAAATCTAAAATATGTTCAAGCACTTTCTCTATAGCCAGTATTTTTTAACATGTTGTGTGTGTAAATAAAATATATATATCAATTAACCAACACAAAACAATAATAATTTCTGACTAAAAACACAAAGAACCGATCCTAAAGGTCATTCTTAGAACAAATAGTGCGCAATAAATAACTTGGTTTTTGTTATTACACATCGTCGTCCTGAAATTAATCACCTTATCGATATACGAAACCATACTTTTGTGTCAAGGAATCTACTTAGTAAATAGAAGATAAACGATGAAGACATATATATACATAGACTTGATTTATTAGGATCGGGCTTAAAAGATTGTTTCGTGGGTATCTAGTAATTAGGATTAATAGGAAGACATCCATATGGTCTTACTGATTGATTATTCTCAGGGCGACGAGCGCAGTGCATTGCCGCTCATGATTTTAAAAAGGTCATCTTCAAAATTCTAGGTGACACTGAACTGTAAGGGGTACGCTTACCACCGGGGGAGTGACTTGCTCGTCTCGCCACTCAGTTACATAAAATACAAAAATCTATGTAGGTTTTAAGAGGCTTTCTTATACAAAAAATAACGACTTGTACTTTCATAAATTAAGCATTTTAAGCTGTTAACTAAATTATCTATATTAGGTACAAGTCTTTGCAGATTATATTTGTATATCAGTTAAATATTAAAGTTAGTTAAATTATAATTTTAAATAATTTGTGTAGGCACCTATATCAAACATCTTAAAAATATAAGTAACTAGGTAAAATGGAAAAGATATATTTTTTCTATACCTACTAGACATTCTCTCTCAACTCAACAAAGATGTTCTAAAGTAAATTATTCACGTAGAAGTCTCATAAACAATTGGACGTATCGAATAAATTATTTTACATGAAACCTTTTGATTGTGATAATAATTAAACGTTATGAAAGAGTCGCGCAGTGCTTTAATTGGAACATATCGCATGGCTTGCCATTAAAATGTTTCATCGTCCAGTGAAGTTGCTTCAAACATAAACTGTTTTTAAAATTGGTCGACAAAACATTTTTAAATGTCTTTTTTTACTATTTACATTTAAGAAACGAAGTGATCGAAGATGGTGCCAAGCTATACCTGGATTGGAAATTGGCTCTCTAGTGAGACAGCCAGAACAGACTGATAGGTGCTTGGCGACAGATTCTTATCTTGAAGATGGTAGCTAACCAGGCGAGCCCTAGAAAATACTAAGGTATTAACTAGGGTCTAGGGTAGAGGAGGTAGGCCACCAAGCTATGGTTTCAGTAGAATGTTTTCCTTCACCGAAAGCTCAAGCGCATTGTAAGATTCGAAACCTACGGGTCGCATGCCGACGTCACTACCACTGGGCCATCAGCCATCATCGCTTCACTGTATCTATAGGTAAGTAGGTAGATATATGTAGCTTACATCGTCATTACATAAACCCTTTACAAGAACAAGAAAGTTCTAGCCGCAGATACTATCTCGTTTGCATAATTTGTAGAAAGGATCCGTAGTTTTAAATTCCCAGCCGGTTTGATACTCACAATTTTCAACCCCTTATTGAACGACCGGTATTAAACCGTTTCCGAGCGAAATTTTAAATTAATTTCTTGTCATTTCCAATGAATTCTGAGGAAAAATTGTAAAGGATTGAAGATAGAAAATATTTCTTGGCAAGCCTTTCGCTAGTTAGGCAGCTACCTTCTTTCCATTGTAGATTACGAGTTTTAACATTTTTAACATGTTTTATATAAAGGAGACTCCCACACTAACTCACTAGCCGAAACATTAAAATAAAGCCTTTTTGAAGGTAGAAAATAATTGTAACATTTTCTCAGCAATGTCTCATAATGCCTTCATCGTCTAATAGACGTGAAAGATTTTTCTAACATGCTTTTGTAGGGACGTGAAGAGAAGTGCTCAAACTCGTATAGAACTCTCTCCGTTCTGAAGTTGATTAAATTGAAACTTGTTTTATATACTTTAAACATTGAAACAGCTGGTTTATAGTGTAAGAAATCGTTAATTTACTGCCATCATCGTTCTCACGGTCCTTGTGAAGAAGGTTGACCAAGCAGGGGAAACCGTGGAAAACACCTGTGCAGCAAATAAATTTTCCAGTAACAATCTTATTCTAAACATCACTTCGTTAAAAGTAAATCCTGTTTCTGGAAAAAAGTTACTACCTACTTACTTATTAGTGAAAGGAAAATCTCTGTTATAAAATTTATCTATACTAATATTATAAAGCTGCAGAGTTTGTTTGTTTGTTTGTTTGTTTGTTTGTTTGTTTGTTTGTTTGTTTGTTTGAACGCGCTAATCTCAGGAACTACTGGTCCGATTTGAAAAATTCTTTCAGTGTTAGATAGTCCATTTATCGAGGAAGGCTATAGGCTATATTTTATTTCCAAAAAAATTAGGGATCCGTAAGAAAATTGCTATTTTGCAACCCAAGGTGTGAAATCGAAAACCTATTTTTGCGTGCGCTGCAAAAACTATTGACACTAGAACAAAATAATGTATTACGGGTTTGTAGGTCTCATTTAGATCTACAAAAAAGTCCGCGAAAGCATATGTCAAACTATTATAGTTATGCCACAATAAGTGATCTTTTATTTTTAAAAAATAATTTTTAATGCCGCCGCTAGAAAAGGCTTTTTATTTGTATCTTGGTATTAATCCTTATCAAAATAAATTACTTCTTATTCAAAACTGCTTCAATGCCTTTATATAACTTTTTGAATTATTCAATTCGGACATTCCATTCGAAAGATATCACGAGTTTAAAAATGTAAGTAGTAGTAGAAAAATAAAACCGCCGCACCGCAGGGCAGCGGGAAACGCGGTGAGGTGAGGGGGGGTACCGGGAGAATCTATGAAATAGGTAAAGTGCGGTCGAGGACCAGAAAGACCTTTAACTGCGCGGTTCAAACGTGCGGTCCAAGAAAAATTAACTTAGAATTAAAATAGGATAATGGGTACCTACAGCAGGTAACGCGTTGAGGGGGCACCGAAGTGCGGGAATAATTTTGGAGTATACAGAATATATACGCTATCGCGCCTAAACTACTGAACCGATTTAAATGAAATTTGGTATAGAGATAATTTGAACCCCGGGGAAGGACATAGGATACTTTTTATCGCGATAAACTGTAGCCCACGCGGGTGAAACCGCAGGGAACAGCTAGTCCAAAGATAATTCTCAACCGTTGTCGGTGTACATACGATTCAAATTGGAAAAGTAGGTTAATTTTATTTTTTCATGTGTTGAAAGCCTACAACAAAGCGCGCTTGTTACAAGTAGTCTACAAAACCTGTAGGATACACTTCAATCGTACACGGCGGGTCGTAGTGAAAAGCGAAACTCTTTTATTACATATGGTGGGTGAGCACAGAATACAAAGTAATCCATTGTGCCTGTAACTCCTGGTTCAATTATACAGTATTGCTTTAACGATGGACTTTCGAAATAACGCTGGATGACCTGATAGCTATAAATCATATAACTTATAATAATACAGGTTTCCAACATAAGAACAATATTTCACTTTTCACATAATTTCTTTTACAAAAGGAAAATAAATGCATTATATATTTTGGTGTGTTTGGACAGGTCCACTTGAGAGCTAGTTCCCAAGTTCCCAGTTCAAGGTGTAGTGTGATGCTATCTTCAAAAATGTCGTCATGCACTTAGCAATAAGCATCAGGTGACCTGTAGTCAAACGATAGATACCCTGTGAAAAGTTAACATGCGCCTTAATTTAGCTAGTGTGTATGTTATCTAGATATCTTAGATAAATAAGAGAGAGAGAGAGCATAATATAATTAATTGTTAAAAATACCTACTTGATATAACCAAATTAAGTAATAAATGACGGCACATTATTTGACGCTCTATAACCCAACACATCTGTTGCCACTCTAATTTATATCAGTTAAATCAAGCTCGTAGTAAAGAAGACGCAAGGAAATTAACCAAATCAAATCAAAGCGAACATCTTGCGAGCGCCCCAACACCCCGAGCAATTTGCGGTGGCCGCGTACTGCAAGATTGCCGAAAATAAATTACGAAATCGTTCGGGACGCTGCACTCTGCATCGTCGATACAATGGGATGTAATTCACAGCCAATACCTGAGTTTAATGACGAAGCATTTAATTACATCAATAATGAGGATTTCTTGTGATTTTTACTAAACAGAAGAGTACCTATCGGTATGATCCAGCAGTCCCACTTGAGAGCCAATTCTAAGTCCAGGTGTAGCGTGACGCCACTTTTTACCACATCGTCACTTAACATCAGGTCACTTGTGGTCAAACGCTACCTACCCTGTAAGATGTACTTATATTGGTTTTCGGTCTCATGTAGGAACTAGCTGTTTGTTACCTACGGTTTATACAATTAAACGCGATAAAAAGTGTTCCAGTGTGTGTTTCTTACGGGTTCAAACAATCTCCAATCGTATGGGTACTTGTTGAAGTATGTTTGCATTGACATAGGTATATGCAGCAAAGCTCATCTACGGGATTTTATACTTTTAGTTTGTTAAATAAATAGCCGTGAATCGTACGTCGTTATCGGTTATTTAAAATTCAAAAACGTATTCGTGCCAAAGTTTTATGCCAACCTAGTAGTAATACGATAATAACGTAATAAAACAGCACTGTTTATTTACAGGCATTTCTTTATGCGTGCTTAAATTAAATCTATCGAAGCATACCTAGCTACTACTATTTATGTAAAACTGATTCATTTGATTTGATTTCAACTTTTAGCGAATTAAGATTATGAATTTTTGAACAAACGAACGTTAACATATTTATTTGCTTAGGTAAAATTGATCTATAATTTTATTCAATCTAATCGTTATCATAATGTAATGTTAGACCAAATTGTGAAGTATAGAAGCGCAATATAAAAAGATTGTCTGTCATCTGTCAGAGCCAATAGATTTCTTTCGACTAAATAAATAGATTGATTCCAATCTTTGAATAGGTAAATTACAAAGTCTAACGTGGCATGTCGTGAGAAGTGTTAGATAAACACGTTAGAGTAGAAGTGATTCCAATTCCATCCCAACACTGTGATTAAAAAGCAACTGTGAAATGTAGTGTCTATAGAAATCAACGTTTAAAAACTTGCGTTTCGAATGCTTTTTAATCGAGTTGTTGCACGTACAAATGGTTATATCTCGTTGTTTATAGGTCACAACAATCAGGATTATTCGATTCAGCTCTATTTGTGATGATGACGTTTGTTTATTCGTTGTATTTTCAGAATTCGACGTTTAAAATTCCCCCTGTTATTAGTGTTGATTTTTTTACTGTTTTTACTTTTTAGTTAAGGCACAACAGAGCTTTTACTAATAGCTACGTAGTTAAAAGGGCATCAGAATAAAGCTCTTTGTGGATAGATAACTCTTTATAGTTTAGTTACTCCACAAAACGAACGGTTCTACTAATACTTACGTACTTACCTTTTTTTCTTAGCTATGCACATGGGCACCCCATGACGGTACAATCAATTTCGTCTACTTACCAAAAACTATTAAATAGTTAGATAGTTGAGACACATCACAACATATATTGAACAACCTTTTTTTTGAACATTTTTAATGACCACAAATTGCACAATTTAGAACAATGTTCATAGTAATAAGTGCCTTTAAGGTCCAGTCTGGGTTAAGTTCGAATTGTCTATTTCGCATCGCTTTCAATTTGTACCGAAATCGATAAATAGCCCATTCCCTAGACCAGTAACGATAAATTTATTTTCAGTGTGTGTGTTTGGCCCAAGTTATAATTTCTATTATTTGCCTTCTTTAGAAGTAAGCGCTCAAATGGACGATAATTTATTATTTTCACCACCACCCTGTTACGGTTGCGTACCACAAATCCGATAATAATTTCGGTACAATTCTACGTTTAATTACGTCTAACTACAAAATAATAAGAAATAATCGCGTGTATGCCAGTAATTCTGGCCCCTGGAAGCAGGTACCTAATTATTTTCAACTTCCCTAATTTTCACGAGTTTCGTGCTCACGTGAAAGTCTTGGTGTAAGCTTTACTTTAATATCTACCTGTCCGTATTCATTAGAAGCTTGTAAGGAGGCGTCATTAATTTATGGTTTTGTTACGATAATCCTATGTATAGTAATTAATTCACCATCATCTAGCATAATTGTTTAAAACATTAGTCATATATACCTATTTAGGGCCGGTTTTAGAAACGTACGGACGTTTATTAAATATTCCGTCCTAAAATTTGACGATAAAATCAATTTTACCGAAATTTGGTATGACATTTAACTAACGGACGTTTACCGGCCCTTATGAACCACGTTGTAGAAAACAGGGACTTGAAAAGAGAAAAAATTTTGAAGTTTAGAATTGAAGGACTTTTTTCTTTTCTTTTTGTTTGAGTATCACTAAATGGCGAGACGAACCAGTCTCTCGTCTGTAAGCGTCATACTTGCTCATCACAGTTCAATGCCATCCAGAATTTTGAACTTTAACTTAATGCTCTAAATTTTCACTGGAAAATGGGGTAAATTTTGGTTTTCCATTAGTACATTATAGTAAGTATATTGGATGCTCAGATTAGATATGTCATTCATTTTGGCGTCACCTAGTTATCAACTAGGCTGACTGGCATTAGAGCCTGAATGGGAAGAGCAACCATGAATGTCGATGTAAAGGAGAAAATGATGACAGTGGATTTGAACGTGGTTCTCCCCAATCTAAAATTTGGCACTAGAGTGGAATATATAGAGACTATTATAATGCTGAGACAGACAGCTAGGAACGAGACTATAGGAAGGAACTAATACCCTCTCGCTATATTATTTCAGTCTGTCTTTATAAGAATAGGTACCTGTTTTCCCCTTTTATTGTGTACTACTATTTTTTCTTTATTTTCATTTTAGTTTTAGTGTGTTTTAATCGGAACCACCTTACTTTCCATCTCTTTTAACACACAGGGCATAACGACTCATTTTAAAAAACATATTTCCTTCTACAGCTTTGTTACCAACTGATTCTCGTTTTCTAGTCTAGTTAACACGACAAAAAAAAAGTGTTTCCGAAGCAGTGAAACTCCGTAATTCGAACTTCATCTCAAAAACGAGAAAAACTCACAACCCAACACAGACATGAGAAGATAAAATGATCCACCAAATACTAAAAACTGAGACGCGAGAGGAGCAAACACTTAGCCTATTGCAGACTCAACGCACGTATTAACAAGCCTGGAAACATAAATAACAAGCGAAACAATTTACCTACGCCCGGGTGAGGTATTCTTACAACTGTTTAGTTGGTTCAATATACACCAGGCTTCGGTACGTGCCGCGAATCCGGCAGCCCAAGCTTGCTTTATGATTCGATGAATGTTCTATATTGCCTGTAAGTCGCATGTGTTGGCTTGTATCGCGATTTTATACACCCTCATTGTGCTTTCAGCTTTATCTGATGGACATGGATTGCGATGTAATATCAACGGGCCATGAATGGGAAAAGAAATGCACTAATTAATATTTTCAAATGAAAAACAGTAAAATGTTTCTCTGGAAGCTCGAAATGATATTTATTGCGAAAATATAATTTATAAACTACATTGAAATAAATATTACATGACTTAAATTGTGTGTAGTGAAGCAATATGTAATACATTTCCCTTAATACGTGTGAGTTTCAAAAGCACGCCAAATTAAAAATACTTGCCAGTGTTAAATTAAATTCTGATATATTTTGTGTTATATTTATGGATATTTGACGGTGACATCATCCGTGGGAGTAACAGTATTTTCAATCGAACCTTAGCTGCTCTTTGTTTTATGGAAATTTCGTAGAGTGAGATTTTTAGGCAGGTATTTTTTATACTCACATGCATGCCTCATTAAAAAACCAACTAAGCCTAAAATGTTAGTTTAGGGCATCTAAAAACTGAAAGTCTCAGTTAAAGGTTAAACATCTACTTACAATTTCACTTCAGAGCCAGTTCTGCGCCACCTCCGAAGGTGACTTGTAGTCAAACGCTACCCTACAAGTAGGTATGAGAAGACTTAATTCCACTATTTAATTCTATCCCTTCTAACGTTCAAATTTTATTAGTCCTACCCATAAGATTGGTGTTACTTAATTACTTCAAAATGGTTAATCGAATTTGGGTAAGTTTAGTCTTCGGAGTAACTCATGGTACTTTTCTTCACGAGAAAACTTAGTTCCTGCGGGAAAACGGGCAAATTGCAAATGTGGCTGTTGGGTGCAGCTGATATACCTACATAAACAGTTGTTACTGTATAGATAAGTACTTTCAACTGCACCCAATTTATTTAGTAGATAATAAATAGTGTCATTTCGATCTATTTTGTATAGGTACAAACACTAAATAATCAACCAGCGCGGGCCCTGTGCGAATTTTCTTTCTAGTACGTTTTATCTTCAACTCAAATATAATACTCTAATAAACATGTCGCGGGTTCATAAATACGTTTGCTGCTACCCCTACAAACACGTGTTGGTTATCTCGTTATATCGTTGTAAATCGCAGTTAAACAAAATATGAGTTTGTTCGAGCTGCTTCCAAATCCCACTAAATCCATACTCAGAATCGAACTCAAAAAGGTAATAAGGCAATTTTCTTGAAAATCCCTAAACGTAATAATGTGCCGAAAACGTTTTCTAAATTTACACATAATGGTGCTCGCGGTAGAATCGCCCGAGTAGCGTACGATCGGAATACTCAATGCGATAGGGGTGAAGTGTCAGAATTATTGTTACATCGCTTCTTCTATATATAGAGGCAGCCGGCGTGATATTTACGCCAGCTGTACACAGTCATTATGGAACGCAAAACCCCAAGCGTAGTGCGAAAACCCTATTCAAAAAGTGAAAATGCACGGATTATACTGAAGTTTAAAATGAAGCTGCGTGAAAACGTCCCTCAAAAGAGGCTACTTTTAAATAGCTAAATAATTTTGTTCAGATAGAACATTTGGGGTGTAGAACATGGAGTAAATTTATTATTTCAGCGGCGGGCCCGGACAAAGGATTTAGGTTTGCTGAATTATGCAAATAAATTCACCATTCTGTAACATTTGTGGGGAATGTCTTTATTTCTGTGGATTTCTTAAAAGGCCCTCAAGACTAATCCGCGCATTTGGCTTTTGAATCGTCTTAAATTGAACAAATGCTTTTTCATACACCTGCCTGTGAGTTAACATATTATACAAAATATAAGGCTCTAAAGGCACTAAGTCTAGTAGGTGTTCGGATGTGAGATTAACATAAATCTCGATGCGACGTTTTTATTTCTTCTTTTTTTGTAGACAATTTCGCTTAGGGTGACGTCTTATTCTCTGGGGTGCTTTATCCTTTTGCAAAATAAGTATTTACAAAATCACGCCGATCGTGAAAATGGGTGGAGCATTTTCTTTAATGTTTCATAAAAGGTTTAAGCTTGTTGTTGTTACTTTACGGTTAGCTTAAATCCCGGGACAAGAATTTATCCACCCGAACCGTGTAATAAAATTTTGCTCCATTTTAAGAGGCCTCTGGAACTAGATTTGCGAACAATTTGCACCATTATTGTGTTCTGAACGAGCGTTCCGCAATATTTCCCAAATGAATATCGAGTAGATCCCTCGAGGAACAGTTTTTGAATCTTCTCTTACGGTATTTGCGCAACGAAAACGAACCTTCAGACCTTTTAATGCGACATAAAAGAACTTGCGGTGTTTTACTTTTGTGAAAGTAACATTCACTTTTAGAATTGGAAGTTACTTAACATATTATTGTTTCAATTATGTACCCAGAATTAAAATAAAAGTTTCAGTATACACGGTACAAATCAGGTAAGTACTTGATTTGTAAATTGGTTCGTCGCCACAAATTCATAGATCTAGTCTCAATAGTTGTAAATAGATTTCGACTAACAGTCTTGTCTTAAATCAATTAATAATAATAAATAGATATGCAAATTCTAATGTCATTTGTAACTAAAATCCATTCACTAGGGTGATTTATTACTTCTTCGTACTAATCTCAACTTTATAAATTGGTATCATTTACTGAGAGTTCCGTCTTCAAGCTTCGGTATTTACGCAACGGCCTTCTGTATTTTAAATTAATGCAATTGAGTCAAATTAATTACTCTTAAATTGTATTTACGATGTCTGAAACATTTTGGATTAACTTTGGTACGATACTAAATCAAAAGAGAAAACTATATCTGACAAAACCAGCAAATTGTGTTGCTTTTAAAGCATTAATATTTTCATGTGAGTACCGTTATCATTTTCATATTGTACAGCGCTGATATTATTCGGATGTGCTTTAGTTTAAAATTGTTATCATCCACCTGTTATTGTAAGTCACTTTTACAAAGTATTGTTGCAGTCATTGTAATCATTTACGCCCGGTTTCAATGACCTATCTATCCACGGTTTGCCCTACTGGAGATAGAAATATGACATTACTTCTATGGAACTTGTTAGATAGGTTAATGAAAACGGCCGTTAGTTGATGGGGCAGTGTATCAGTGAAATGAAACACATGTGAACATTACTTGACTTTAGACTGACAAACGGAGTGTAACACCGCTCAGAACATTGAAAAGCAAAATGTTGATCAAAACTACAATTACTATTATCGTTATGGGTTTGCTATTAAGCAGTGGACCTGCTTGTCACGTCACTAATTTGTCTAAAAGATATAGTCTAGTTTTTTCAAGTATTCAAGCTACACTGTAATACGTGCGACAATGGCGTATCCTAGAAAGCGGAAAGCACTTACTTGTCATATGAATGGGATAGGAAGCTATCGGACGTCTAGTCGACAGCACTGCAAACTCAGCCCCGGAATCAATCTCTAAGTATATTTTCGTAGAGGATGCTATAGTATGTCTAGACAATGAACGGATTGGATTGAAAATAGATCCATTGTTGAAACTTCTATGGTATTCGGATAATACTGGCCTGATCATTTTCAAAATGGTTGATTGAAATGTTAATAATAGCGTTCTTGCTTTATCAAAATGAGATGCATTAATAATAATTATTAATTATTTATCATTCCGGTGTGGCTCACAAAAAACAATAAAGTTTCATTTGGTCATTATTTTTTCTTATCTCTATCTTACCTGATGATATGTGATGATGAGCCAACTAACTTTTGATTTCTTGAAAATGTTTTCCTTTGCCAAAAGCTCATTGTCGCAAGCCAACGTCACTTCCATTGAGCTATCATCGCTTCAAATCCTATCCTATAGTTAAAGGGTAATTCTGCACTTGACATATCACGATATTAATAATTGCTACCAGTAAAAGGACATAAAATGATGAAGGCTTCATACAAACTTAATCAATCGAACAAGCATTAGTTGGTGCGCCGAGTCATGGTTTTTCCCTGAAGTGCGGTCATCGATCGCCACCCATCTTTTAGGGGAAGAGTAATAAACATCAAAGCAATGCTTGTTTGATTGAATAATAGAACAGGCGGACGGTAAGTAAAATACATACCCGCACGTGACCGTGAGTGCGGTTATTTACAGAGCAACCTTTTATTTTGAGTTTGATGGAAAAGAAAGACAATCTTGATATGTGAAAAATAAACATTGTTGTTTTTTGTTACCGTGTTTATAATATAAGTTATTCTGTTCCCACTGTTTCACAGAAATAGACTACAGTTTACTGTGGGAAAAGGTCGTTCAAACGATTTCCATGCCAAATTTTATCATGATCTGTTCAGCAGTAGGTATGAAAAGGTAACAACAGACAAACAGAGTAACTTTTGCATTTGTAATATTAGCACGAATGTGGAATTATTGTTGAGTTGAAAACATGCATTGAAATTACAAAAATTAAATCATTTCGTTGGAGATTCGTTTGGAAACTTTACTCAATCCCTTTCAAACGGTCGATACCGACTGTGTAACGAAGCGTAATGGTTCATTTTATTTGCATAAATTTGGTTGCCGCGATTTTATATCCGTATTTCAGATAGAAATTTCGAACATATTTCTTTCACCTGGATTGAAATAATATGACGTCTAAAAACTTTGTTCGATCCTCTCTCATTCACTCCTTGAATAAATTTTCTTTATTAATAAAGAAATATGTGATAGAAGAAATTGTTATCATCGCACACATAAAAAATTCACTCAGTGAGATAGGTTGGATGTTATTCTTGCTCGCGTTGTTGTCGTTTTACCGACGTTTATTTGTAAAATTTGAAAATAGTTTAAATGTGGACGAACTTTACCCGATAATTTATCCAGGAGTGGCGACCACTTTTGACCACATCATCACTTAACATCAGGTAATAACTAAAAAAACTTATAAGAAAAGGCGCTCAAACATGACTGATTATAATGAAATTCTATCCGATAACCATGGCAGGTGTAAAAACGAACCGAGCGAAGGGGCGATATTGTTATGAAAAAGATTAATGTTTGTCCATAACTTCGGAAAAATTAAATCGGTTTGACGTCAATCAAGATTTCAAGAACAAACATTTAATAACAACGAAACAAATCATTTTCTTAAAAATGCTTTCTTTTCACTAAACCCTTTTCATTTTAAAATTTGTGAGAAAACCACGTAGAGCTACGTTTTTAGGGAGAAAATAAGAACGACTCTACCATTTTTTAAACCTTTGAATTTCTAGCAATTTTCCTTTAGATATCTGTTCTTGAAAGCTATAATAACGAAATACCGAACGAATTCTATACCGTTGATATAAAAAAGAATGGTTACAGCGTTAAATGAATTTACAGAATATTGGCTGACAATTCGCTCGACTACACGAATTCCTCCCAACGACTATTGAATTTTCCAAACAAAAATCAATATTTGACGATGTTGCTGTACATTTTGTTAAAATAAAGTTACCAACACAGCGACAGAGTGGTTCATGCCGTTTTATTTCAAGGTGGGGTAACAAAAATTCAAAGCAAACAGTGGGTTCAGTAGTCGCGTTGAAGACAGTTATTCGTTGCAATGTGCGGAAACAACGTTTCCCGTACGACATGAACCGAATTGCACTCCCGCTTGTTTTCCCATTTTATTACTGTTCCTTTTCTCTTTAGCTTTGTTACACTTGGCTGTGTACAAAAGATTTGAATGTACCGCAAGGAAACAAATCACGACAACTTTATTTAATTCTAAAAAATCGTGAAATATATCAGTAAAGGTAAGTACTTTAGCTAAGTGTTCTTTTCTTGACCACAAATTATATGCGGCTCCTGATACAAAACTGTATGTCTTTTATTCGTTTTAAACAAATAGAAATTGTACGTTTATAGGTAGGTTCAATTGAATTTTTCCGTGACCGCTATCAGCACACCTTGAAAAACTAGGGTAATTGAAAGACCGCAATGAAATCCAGAATACTGGAAAGTTGAAGGTAGGTTTTTGCTTCTCTAGATTTTTATGCATATAACCGGTTTCAAGAAAAATATTATGTATATATTATCTTTGTGCTGAAGGTAGTGGAAAGTTCACAGAACCATTTCATTGACTTCTAAAAGAGTTAAGAAAAATAGGCCTACAAGACTTATACACGTTACGAAAACAGGTATAGTTCTTTTCATTTCTAACTCATTTCATCGTAACTTTAGAGTTACGTTATTTTCCAAACGAGCTCTCACACAATTATATTGACACTTAACTTTGGAGCTCATCCCAGTGTTTATTCTGGCTTTATTGTTTCTTGATCCGTGGAATATGGCGTCGGCAATGTATAATTAGAAGCTTGGTAAACATAACAAATACAGCTAAAGATAAAACTTCCTAGCCCGCAAATTTAAGACGGATGTAGAGCTTTGTTTATAAATTATGTTTAAAAGCCATTAATAAGCTAAAGGTTTAATACATTTTGTTTATTTTTTTATTTATTAGCTGTGCCCCGCAACTACACCTGCGGTTTTCTAATTACCCAGTTGAAACCTTGTTCCGGGATAAGAAAAAGCTTATGTATGTACAAATTCCTTTTATTACTGTAGTGTACTAGCAGATAGTGGTGCGGGCATTCGCTAGGTGACCACCGTCGAGGACGGACGTGCCACGCTACTGCGTGTACCTACACAACTACCGTATCATGATTCAAGTCTTTTATTTGAGCATTCTACAATTCCTAGGAAAAGATTATTATTCCCTATTTCACCAAGTTAAAATTGTCAATGATATAATTATGTCTGCTGACAATTCGACAGTTGTCAAGTTATTCATACCTTAATTTATGGACAATTGTGTTGTGAAACAATGTCGATTTTTCCATGTCGACATATTTGCAGATTTGTCGGTAATTATTATTGACATGAGATTAGAGCTGTGTCAGGCTTGCGTGACAATTGTAGTGTTTTCACTGCATATAGTCGACAACCACCCTCGTTTATTGAAAATAGTGTGTATAATCCTAATGTGTTTCACAAGTGTCTTGGTGAAATAGGGGCCAGGACTATGGCATTAATTATGCTCAAATATTTGTTGTGTTTAAATATTTTAACAACTCATTGCACGTTTATCAATCTTGATGAGTGTTTGGCAGTATCAGGCGAGTTGTATAAGCGGCGCAAATCGGGTAACATCAGATAAGCTCGTTCCGCGGCGCTAAGTGGAAAACTTGCAGTGTAATTAACAATTCAACAGACTTCAGGCGGGTACTAGCGAAACTACTTTACTTATAAATAACAAGAATCTTCCATTATTATAACTATTTTGTTGTCTCTATTTTAGTTTTGTCGCTTTCATCTTTATTTTGTTCTAATTATAGGTACCTACTTTCGTTTAGTGCTTAACTTTTCACGTCCAAAAATTGTCTTTTTTTGTTATTTTTTATGTGGTAGCGTTCGACCACAAGTCAGCTGAAGTTAACTGACGATATCCTACATCGAGTGTATAAAAATATAATAACTGCGCTCCACGATTACTCCCGCGATGTTCCCGTTTCCCACAACGAATCTTTTTCCGGGATATAAATTATCCTAGATAAGCTATCTTCATTCCAATTTCCACTCAATCCGATGAGTCGTTGTTATAATATTATCGTTGTAACACTTCTGATGCGAAACGGTTAAAAAGGTGGTAGTTAGCCAGGCGAGTACTAAAAAATACCCTACCACCAAGCTAGCAGCTGGCAAGGTTTCATCACGATGTTTTCCTTCACCGAAAGCTCAAACTCATTGTAGGATTCAAATCCACGTCCTACGGATCGCAAGTCAACGTCACTACCATTGAGCCATCATCGCCATAATACTCTCTCTCCCCTTAGCATGTTGATGACATATATCAGTCCACTGCTGGACATAGGCCTCTCCCAAGGTACGCCACTGAGCCCGGTCTTCGGCTCTTCTCATCCAACTACTGCCAGCCACTCGGCACAAATCGTCGCTCCACCTGGTCGCAGGACGTCCTACACTACGTTTGCCAATTCGTGGTCTCCACTCGTCGTCTCCCCTTAGTATGCATCCAAACATTCAGAAAAGCTTAGTAGTGCCTATCTTTACATTTCATATTTCAGTGTCTGCGTCTGGTGGAGCAAAGAGGACAATTTCACTACCCATTTGCACTTTGCTAAATGGTTATAGTTTTCATGAAGTGACGTTACGTTATGATGCTACGACTACGACACATCCTGTCCTACATTGCTAACTTTCTGAGCATTTGTTTGAGTGAAATGTTCATTGTGGCTCATTAGACCGATTGGCAAACGAGGATCATTCTTTGGGGTGATTGTAAGCAAGTAATGCCGTTAAACGAGTTCTCGTACTAATTAGATACATAATAATAATACTCGTTTTTGATGGTGTTCAATAAAGTATTTGATTAAAATCATGAGGTTTTATGTTCATTCGGAACATTGATGCAATAGGGCGTACGTTTCTTTGCTTGCATATTCCAGTAAGTTTGCTCTAATTTTTTTTTCATTCGCCGGTGTAATTAAAAGAGTTTTTAATCGCACTTATATTATAAATGGGAAAAAAAGTCTTAGTCTTCACACTGATTAGATAGCTTATATTACCTTCGATTATCACATTTGTGATATTTATTTCGAAAAAGGGGGCGGGTGAAACCGTGGGGCGCAGCTAGTTGTACCTCAACTGTCCGCATTCAAGTACCGAAAATGTTGTTGGAACAATATTTATTTTGGTTAAAAATGGCCATTCAGTGGGCGAAGTTCGTTATTCGAAATGTTTAGTGGTTGCTAATTAAACAAGTTTTCATCTCGGCGGCATGCCCCACGAACACTGCAGTGCACTACAGACTCAATGCGCTGTTGACGATGTCATAATATAAAAAATGTATTTATTTTTAAATCCACTGCCTTATTTTTTAGCGGGCTGGGCTTACATGACCACTTGTCTAGGTTATTGTAGTGGGACCGGCAGATTTCTGTAACCATTCTTCATAGTCAAAAGTGGCCTATACTTTCTAAATACTTTAAAGCATGATTAGTCCAACAAGCCGTCTTGAACATTAATTTCATTCAACGATAATACCAAGTGCAAACCCAATCACACCCGACCAACTCAAACAGTGAGCGGTGTCCTCGTAAACGAGTAATCGAGTGTTCAATTGAACAAGATCTCGATATCTCGATTATACAGATATTGGAATCAAATGCGGCTGCGAATTGAAAACGAATCTTGAACGTCTGCCCGTTCTTTCTCTCGTTTCAAGCTCAAAGGAGTCTGAGAACGTTAGGTATAGTATAGTGTTTTATAAATAGGTACTGACTTATGAAGGAGAATTAACTGTATTTCGTTTTAACCCGTGATGTACGCTTTACATGATTTATATGCTTAGACATAACTTATGTTGACTTTCAAACAGTTATGTATATTTCTAAACACAGTTGAAAAACTGAAACTTATAACCGCAGTTATTTGTCAACTTCGGGACCGTAGTTTTAAAAACGAAGCACGTGCTAAACTTTTGTAGAGCTATGCGGAATATAAAGCAAATATTGTGTTCAATTCAAAATCACATTAGTTCTTTTTTATTCTGGCCAAAGATTTCTTTGTTTTTATTTAGATAACTTAGGTATAACTTAACGATAACTTATTATATTTTCATTTAAAGAGTGAAACAAATATCAGGAGTCTTAAATAAAAACTTCCTAAGCAATACAATGAAGTGCTCGTTTCACAAAGAAAAATGTAAGTTAAGAGTAATTTATTACAGCCATTACAAAAGTTCCGATTCACAAGAAAACTATCAAAGTAGCCAGCGAATAGACAGTTTTATACTTTCCTTTGCTGGATGTGTTTACAGTGAAATCTGCAGACAATAGTTTCTTCAATACTCTTGTATCTAAAAGATTTAATGTTGTAGCTGTAATGGGTATATTTCTTAGTAGAGCTCGTTCGGGAAAAATTCTGCCAACATATCCATTTCTGCCGCTAAGTAAAATGTTTATAGGGTCAAATGCACAAAAGCCTATTTATCACTTACACCTCGAAGTAACGGACATAATAAAGTACTACCTACGTAGGGCACATTTTAGACTTAGTTCGATGTAAATGACCAGGCTATGTTTGATTTTAGGCGAAGGCTGCATCTGAATAGAATACAATATTTTCCTTATTTGTAACAGTAACACTTAAGTACCATATGGTAAAAATAAAATAAGAACATAAAGTTACTGGTATTACTGACATTCATAACAGTCTACCCTCGAGCTTACTAAACCCTAAGACGGAGGTTGAACGTTTGCAAGGCAAAATTGTGGGTAAGTGACTATTCTTACGTATGTCTTAAGTATAATATTATATTTCTTGCTTGTTCCATTTTCTCAAATTAACCCAAACCTTCAAATGGAACGTAATAATGCTACTAAGTGGCAGAAATAGAGGTACGAAATGCAGCTTAAGAAGCCCTACTTCTGTAACGAGAAGGAGTATAATACATACTAGGTAAAGTACCGCAGGTAAAGTATGCATGGCCTACAAATTGAATTCCAAAGCTCGGCTAGTTCGAATATCGACTGAAACTTGCCATAAATCTACTTCAGTTAAACAACAAAAGATAACGGAATCAAGTCTCAGTTGGCAAAATGATTTATTGTTTGTATTCACGGACCCGGGACCGTCAGTCTGCGCGATCACCTGGAAAGTACAGTTAACATTTTAAATGTTAATGTAATCACGGCGATCAACATCAGGTCTAAGCTGCGAGTCCTGGAGTTTAGGCGGAAACTTTAATAGTTCGGCCCTCATATAACATTAATCGCTCTAAGCTAGCTTAAATCGAGGTGGTTCGTTTGAATCCCCGAATAATGTGTTAATATGTAATGGACTGCTGGGATGCAAATAGTCATGTTTAAGTACATTACATAAAATGACGTTAGAAAATTAGTTAGCTATAAAATCCTACTAATATTATAAACGCGAAAGTTTGGGAGTATGTATGTTTGTTGCTCTTTCACGAAAAAACTACAAAACGAATTTGAGTGAAATTTGGAATGGAGATAGCTTATACTCTGGATTAACACATAGGCTACATTTTATCCCGGTAAAAGGTTCCTACGGGATAACGGGAAGACGCATGTGAAACCGCGGGGCGCAACTAGTAATATTATAATTTTGATTTAGTTCGGTGTAACATTTTCCCTTATCGCTGCAAAATATGGTAATAGGTACTGTACCACTTTTATTCGCTCGTAATGCGCGCTCCGAAATGAAAAAATTCACCGAAGAACCAAGGTCACCGACGTAGCTCTAAGAATTTGCAAGTTGAAGTGGCAATGGGCAGGTCACATCGTTCGAACAACCGATAAACGATGGGGAAGAAAGGTTCTGGAGTGGCGACCACGAACCGGAAGACGTTCTGTAGGTAGGCTCTCCACTAGGTGGACCGACGACATTGTAGAAGTCGCAGGGAGCCGATGGATGCAAATGGCTAATAGCCGTTCATGGTGGCGTTCAAGGGGGAGGCCTATGTTCAGCAGTGGACTTCTTCCGGCTGATGATGATGATGATGATGATGATGATGAATGCGCGCTCGCACTCGTAGCAGAGCTTGATCAACGTGCTCAGCAGTCACTACTTGGATAAGTGACCACTAGTGGTATTTACAACTGAACGCTTCCGTGCTTTTAGGGACACGTTAACCCGTTGATCCCAGTTCTTATCTTAGGATAGCAGTCGTTAGGCTATGTCAAAGGCCTTCGGGCGTTCTGAAAATTCCAACATCACTAAGGACGGCCACTATAGCTTATCAGCTACGTGGCACTCTGGACCCGCATGGTAGATTATGGCATATACTCTCTCTCTGAGAAAAAGCCTGTGACTCAGCTGTGGGGACATCATAGGCTGATGATGATGATGATTATCACATCACACTCCAACGTCTCCAACCCACTAAAGTCGAGGTTGGTTGTCTAAAAGCGGTTAGGAGCAATTCCAATATATTTTTCCAGCCATAAAATCCAAGATTAAGCAGCAGAACATATCCAATGCAATTGTTATCTTGACCATTATTCTATTGTTGATCCTAACAAATCTTGTTGGTTCGTACTACCATCAATTTATGTTCGTTGTGCAGTGAATATAGGTTACACCGGTGAGGGAGATACCGCTTCAATGTGGTAATAATTTTTTTAGTGTAGCTTTTAGCCGCACGGCCCTTATTCGCTATGACCATCAAAGCACGTAACACGGGCGCGTTATGTTATCTGCGTGGAATGACCGCTAAAGTCTGCAATGACGTCACACGTTATTGGCAAAAAATCTTGATGGTCATAGCGAATAAGGGACCTGAAAATGGCACCATGCTACGCTTGGTCTAAAGAGAGATAGATTCGTAATTTCAGGTTATTAGTTAGCCAGATGAGCACTATAAAATGCCCTAGGACCAACCTATGGAGCTACCACTCTACTTAATATACCTACGTCTCTCTAAATCTTTTAGCTATATTGTATTGCAGGGAAATAAATACTTATGTTTGTGCAACTGGACGTTGTAACTCCAAACGATAGTAAAAAAATGCATTTATCTGGGTCAACTTCTGACCCCCTGCTTTCTACCCTTGACGTTATATAGATAGTCTGTATTCTGACAACTGTAGCTGTTTTAAAACGACGATAAAGGTTAAAAAATATAACTACCAGTGCTAACAAGATACCTAAGAAGTTAATAATACTATTTCAGCTTAAATCTAATAAACACAGTCTTCTAACAGAAACGTTATGCAGTTTAAGAACCGGCTAACATCCTTTACGCATCATTTTAGCAAAGTTTTAAGCCGTTCTCTATTTCACATGGTAAAAGTTTTAGTATTTGAGCGAGTGTTAAATGAAACAGTTTTGGGCTAATATGGTAATATCCTGCTGGAAAACGAAGCTGGTATTGCATCCGTTCTATCAGAGTTAACGATTTTCGCATTTTCACTATTTGTTATCCAGTTTTACAGTTTTGAAATGTTATTTTTGTCGTTGGCTAACTTAACAGTTGCACTTGTTTATTGTCCTTTTATCACACAATAAAAACCATAGGTTTTCTTAACTCAAAAATTTGATAGATATCTAATATATCGGTTTTTATATTTCATGTACTTATTACATCATTGGTTTTAGAAAAAAAATGTATCCAGCATATTTTTTTTTATTAATATGGAAATTAGTTAAACCGCAGTGCATTGCACTCACGGAAACTATTAGAAACTTCCAAGAACAAGGTCTTGTGGTGCCTCAGCGACGGGAGGCGTGCCCGAGCCAGGAATTCCTACCAATAAACCATTACTAGCAGCACTATTTTCCACTTGGATATACATTACTGCTTCAGCAGTAAAAATATCTCTACATACACGAAATTATACAAGTAGAACAAGCAATGTACACATGAAAAGATTCGAATGGCGAAAGCAGAAAATAAACATAGGAAAATGTGGTGCAACCGTACATTTCAATCATGCATTCCTATGAAAAAACTAGAAAATTACCTATGCACAAAAACTGGTACATTTTTGTGTTAATCTAAATTGTTATACGGTAGTCTGAAAATGTTTTTCTTCGATGAATTCTTTTGATTCCTAAGTCTAATCTGATAGTCATCATGTTTAACATATTATACCCATCTGATGGTTATACGATACGGTAGAGATTGCTATTAGTGATAAAGCTGTAAATAGAATCATTTTAAGCTTTCATTGCATTTTGATTATACTTATTGTAGAAACAAGGTGCAATGAGTAAAGTACAATAAAAAGTTAGTCACTGCTAAATATAACTATCTTAATACAAATTTTACTATGCAAACCGTTACCATCATCACCAGCCTATTAGGTTACTACTGGGGCACAGGCCATCTCTCAGTGAGAGAGTATGGGCCATCACGCTGTCCCAGTGCGGGTTTGTAGATGTCACATGTCCTCGAATGAAATAGTACCTACGTGGCGTGTGTTAGCGTTAATTTAACTTAACCACCACTCAACAAGATTTGATTTGAATTGAGTGTTAAAATTAAAACATCGCCATAAACTAATAAACAAAGCAATCGTCCGTCAACAAGTAGAGCTGAATTTGCAGGCACATAGTGATGTTCATCAGAAATATGAGATATCGATACCTCTTATGCGTTTAAATCTATCATCGTCAGCCTGTGTAATACATCAATAAGTTACTAAAACTATATGCTACATAAAAAATAGAGAAAATTGCTGCAAATATTCTTGAAAACCTGATTATGATAACATAGTAGTACCTTCTTAAATTGATTTCTACAGGAATATTTAGAAATTTAGATTCTAGTAGAGACTAAATTGGTTCAAAGTACTATGAATAATCCCTACCAATACCTCCCAATAGAAACTGGTCCTAATGGTACTAATAGCAGTGAAATTGTCTGTTTGTTTATTTTCGTATATTTGTTGATCTGAATCAGTTGTAGGCCGATATGAACTAGTTTATTTATGAGTCATATTGAGTAAGAGTTACTTATCAGTAAATGAGATAACTTTATGATTTTCTTCTAGAAATGTCTTTAAAAAAAGTAAGTATTAGCTATTTTAATCGATAGTTTTGTTTTCAGTCGATAGTGCTAACAATTCGATAAATCGTTGCATCCCTACACAATAAACGTGAATTTAGAGAACACCATCAAAATGCAAAGGTCAATTAGTAAAGCCGTGAGATTGCTTTGATCTGAACAAAAGACCTTCCGGGCCGGTCGGCTTCTTTAATATTCTCTGGACGGCAAACAGATTATCCACTTTTGTTCGCCAGCTTTAGCATTCTTAATGAGACATTTCAACAGGAAATTTCCAATCTTCAATTTGAGCTTGTTATTTAAGAATTTAACTATTCTAAAACTTGTAAATGAATTTTGCATTTCATTTCGCATGCACATGTCATCATCATCATCATCAGCCGGAAGAAGTCCACTGCTGAACGAAGGCCTCTCTCCCTTTGAACGCCACCATGAACGGCTATTAGCTATATGCATCCATCAGCTCCCTGTGGTTCTGACAATGTCGTCAGTCCACCTAGTGGGGTTCATGGCCGCCACTCGAGAACCTGCATGCACATGTAAAGCGGATAAATAATCGAATATTATATAGATTGTGAAATAAAGTACCTTCATACTTCTGTAATGTATTCTCATCCCAAAATGTTTAAAACTTAAGCGGAATAAAATTAAACACTGCGCATTTTCTTCAACAGTAACATGTAAAGTGTTTATAGCTGACACTTTGCATCCACTCGCTGCTAGCCAACTGCTAACTGAGCTGACACGTCACATAGCTGTTAAATATAAGCATCGTGCTTCCATCCGTATTCTGTATGAAATTAGAATTTCGCTACGAATTTTGCAAGTTGGCACAGCGTGAAATTGTATCTGGCTTGCAGAGCTTCAAGCTGACGCAGAAATGCTTCCCTTGGACAGACGTCATAAAGTTCTGGATATTCTGTTAAAATATTTCTTGATTTCAATATTTAGTTAAAGCGGCAACTTTACCATATTTTATACGCTCGCGCGCGTCGGCATACAAACTTTTGTTTCAAAGTTTAAGTTCAATGTACTTGGTTAGATAGTGCTCGCTAACGAATGGAATTAAATTGAAATTGCACTATATTATGCTAACGAGACACTGAGTTAGATGATCCTAGAACTAATCCTGGTTAAACCTGGTCGGTATAAAATGTTTACACAATCTGTTTCAGTATACATTTATTTAATACAAAGCTAATGTTTTCCATTCCATTGGGACCTGTATCTATTTTTCAGGTTGTCTTAAATAACCAAAGCCTACTCAGCGTTAGGTATATATGAAAGTCATGAAAAGTTTCTTCACACACAAAATTCTTGATTTGGTATATAACTTGGGAAGGCAGAATACGTAGAGTAAACGTATTATATTCTATTATATCTAAACTGGACTGTTCTACTCGCAAGGGAATTTGCCTGCTTAATAAATTAAAAACAAAAAAACAAGTATATAAACTAAAACAAATTCTATTGGGAAACACTCAGTGAGTCAAAGTATTTAAGGCAACGTTTAACAATTCTACATAAAAAACTAAAAAAAACACTTTAAAAACGCACTCAAAAATATAAAATAATTAAATTGACTTGTATTAGTTACGATATAATGGTTAATTCAAAAAGTGTGGAGCGCTTTTTGGTTGTGTGTACTTTTATTTACCCAGTAAAAGAAGCGCTCCACACTTTTTGATTTCACGCTTTTGACGACGCGGTAGCCGAGTTGGTAGTATCCCTGCCTGCGAAGCTAGCGGTCCCGGGTTCGAATCCCGGTAAGGGCAAATATATGTGTGATGAGCACGAATATTTGTACCTGAGTCTTGGATATTTCTATCTATATAAGTATTTATTTCTCTATATAAGTATGTATATCGTTGTCTAGCGCCCATAATACAAGTTTCGAGCTTAATTTGGGGCTAGGTCAATTTGTGTGCAATTGTCCCTGATATTATTATATTATTATTATTATTATTATTAACCATTATATCGTAACTAATACAAGTCAATTTAATTATTTTATATTTTTGAGTGCGTTTTTAAAGTGTTTTTTTTAAAATCAAAAATCAAAATCAAAAAAAAGTAGCTAGTTTTAAGTTGACGTTTTAAAGTGATCACAATGTATCCTATTGAATAAACATATTTTTGATTTTGATTTTTGATTTTGCATCATCAGACCCTCGTCACCAAGTCCAATCTATTGTACTCATCAAGACGATTCATATGAACCCAAACACGAGGGGTTTACTAGTAGCCACTGCAGAGATCCCCTACCCACCTTCCGGATGCATCATCAGACCCTCGTCACCAAGTCCAATCTATTGTACTCATCAAGACGATTCATATGAGCCCAAACACGAGGGGTTTACTAGTAGCCAGCGCAGAGATGCCCTACCCACCTTCCGGCTGCATCATCAGATCAGGTCGATGATACCAAATTATTGCATTGTCACCGAGATCGCATACACATACAAAGTTTCAAGTCGATACGACAATCAGAAGTAGGTGAAAATTGACTTCTAAGATTTGATTACATTGTTAGTTAGTTAGTTAGTTAGTTAGTTACAAGTCAAGCTAATAAAAGTGTTTTAATAATTATCAAACCGACAAGGTGTGGTAGTGGCAACCGCTATTATTTTTATTTTATTATTTTTATGGCACACCAACATTTTTATGAATAGCTTCTAAGTTGTGATTTTCTTAAATAATAAAGTTCTGACATATATACCCTTAACAGGTGTTTACATCATTCACCATTAACATAGTATCAACTCTTCAACACCGCTCGGTGCAGTCTACCAATTATACCAAACCAGAGCGGTATATTCTGCAACCGCGACCGCACCCCAGTACCATGTTGGTTTTTCGGATTTAGTTATTTATCACTAACTACGAAGAGTTGACGTACCCTGTTAAAATTATCTGCAAGCTCAACAACGTCGCATTATGTGCTTTCATAATAAAATGCACCATAAGACGTTGAGCATCATCGTGCATAATAACAGTAACAGCTTAGCAATGCTTATCTGGAAAAGGATAAAAAAGAACAAACTCAAGCAGATGCCGGTTGGATGGGTAAATTTCGGTTTTGCAACAAAATTTAATACTTATTCTAAACACAAAAGTAACCCTCTCTATCCTTTTTTGTTCACAAATAAGCTGTTCAAAAAACAAATAGTTTGGAACTAGGGAATGAAAATACTATTCTATCCTACTAATATTATAAACCAAAAAGTTTGTGAGTATGGATAGATGGATGGATGGGTGTTTGTTACTCTTTCACGCAAATACTACTGAATAAAATTTGGAATGGAGATAGCTTATACCTTGGATTAACACAAACGCTACTTTTTATCCCGGAAAAAGGTTACTGCGGGATAACGGGAATACGCGGGTGAAATCGCATGGCTCAACTAGTCTGTCATATTTTTAGCAAATAAAGTTTCTATTCTATTCTAAAAAAGCACCATCTCCGATTTTTGAACAACCACGCGAGTCTCAAAGACTGTCAAATCATGATCAGCATCATACCCCAGCTCTCAGTAATGTTGAAAACTATGGTAGAGAACAATGTTCACAAGATTGATGATTGATATTCCCGGCTTTGCTCTAACAGCAAACGTTCCACTCGAGACCACCGCTGCGATCTACTTATACCTACGAGTATGTGTTCACGCTTAGCTCAATTAGTTGCAAACTGAACCACTTCAAAGCTTACGTTATATGCTGCACCATATCATAGATTGGATGCTAATAAAACTACTTAGCTTGAGCCAAAACTAGCTTTGCTAAAACTTAACAGCGTTTATTCATCAGTTCACTTTAACAGTGCGAAAGTAACTCTCTCTGTCCTTCTGTTTGTTTGTTACCTTTTCACGCCCAACCACTGAACAGACCTTGATTCAATTTGGTATAGCTATAGTTGAATAGTGGAGCAGGACATAGGATACTTTTTAACGCGATTAATTCTGATGCACGCGGGTAAAATCGCGGGAACAAATACCTAGTTCTTATACTGTTGCGCCGCCACTGCTCGCCTATTACAAAACTTTACAAAACGAATATTATAAATGCAAAAGTAAATCTGTCTGTCTGTCTGTCTGTCTCACTTTCACGCCTAATCTACTGAACCGATTTAAATGACGTTTGGTATGGAGATAGTTTGAGCCCTGAGGAAGGACATAGGATACTTTTTATCGCGATAAACTGTAGCCCACGCGGGTGAAACCGCGGGAAAAAGCAAGTTACGAAAAAAAACTGTACTTTTTTTGCAGCAGATATCGAAATCTACTCAAAAGCTAAAGAGTAAGATACAAAGTGATTTTGTAAGTGGAAACGAAATCTTTCCACGTTGTAATGTGAACATCGCGTGCTGGCGTGCGGTACAGAAAGGGGTAATGGAACTTAGACAATTTGCTGGATACCCACTAGTGTGTAAGTTTTTTCGATCTGCATGATGAGGTTTCTTTTTTGGTAATCTTGCCGTGTTAGGTAATGCGGTAACGTGACCTTTAGGGTTAGGGCGATGAACTTTTTTACCTTGAATCCACTGAATTTATACTGGAATATGTAATAACCTAGACTTTCAGCTGTGCACGGGTATAGCCAAAGATTTAGCCTCAAAGTTCCAGTTATCCCACGGAAAAAAATGTATTAACAGACTTTTTTTTTTTTTTTTTTTTTATGTTATACTAGAGATAGGGAGGAGCGGTTACAAAGTGCACACATATACTGTTTTTTTCTTTAAGAATGAGAATAGGATATGTTATCGCGCACGAGCCTTTTTGGGATAAAAAGTAGCCTACATGTTAATCCAGGATATTCCAAATTTCACTCAAATGTTGTAAGTGTTTCCCAAACGTTTAGCACTTTTAAGTGTTCAAAGTAACAATCATTCACACTTACAAGCTTTCGTATTTAGTGTGATAAACTGAGCGACCCGCTCCGGCTTCGCACGGGTGAAATGTAGATTTGTAGATAAATGTACTAACATGGGACTGTATTTTACAATGCTTTGAATTTTTCACCTTATCTGTACTATAATATGTATATGTTACACATACAAACCTTCCTCTTGACTCACTCTATCTATTGCTGAAAACTGTATTAAAATCCGTTGCGTAGTTTTAAAGATCTAAGGATACATAGGGACAGACAGCGGGAAGCGACTTTGTTTTATACTATGTAGTGATACCGTTTTCTACCTTTTAAAATATTTCATATCTCAAATAAGATATGTGATTCAACGCAGTGCACAGGTGCGAGTAGCAGAAGTCAGCCTACATTTGGCTCGGCTGACAAATCTGTGTCGTCGCGCTTTATTGCCCTGCTGTCGACCCTGTGAAATAAAGCACTGATACAAAAACGAGTACCGAAACTGAGTACGCAAACAAACTTTTGTAGATTCTTTTGTCTTAGATAAAATTGTCAAAGTGAAGGCGCCAAATAAATTATCTGCCGGGTGTTTCTTGCCTGTTCTTTTGCCGGCGTAAGGAGGTTGGAACAGGCGTAGCTAATTTTATGTTTAACGTTTGTGATCACAATGTATCCTATTGAAAAAAACAATTGACTTTTGACTTTTGAGATATTTAGCTAGGTTATTAAAATATCAATACATACATTACCATTGTATTAATAAATAATCCATACAAAAAAAATCTATATTATATATATATGAAAAACAATATTTGTAACATCTATCTCTTTTGTGAAAAGTGGCAGCCCTCCTGGTGACCCGTCATACAAGCAATGTTCCTACTGTCAGCACCAAGTCCTAGCCATATAAGGTACCTAATGCACGATAGAATTATTGTACCTATTACTTATTTTTAGATATATTTTCAATTAAAAATGAATATTCTTATTCCAATAAAGAAATGTACAAACTCAGACCTTATATTAAAAATAGTGTGAACCAACCTTTTCTCCGACGCCATTACGTTTCGCAAACATCGACGTATTTAACATATTCCGCAAACAAAGTACCTAGTCGGATTTAAAACAAACCAACAAGTTTTTTTCTCGTTTAAACAGGTAAATCACAGGGGACTGGTTAGAACACTAATTAACTAGAACGTCCCGTGGAGCCGCAGTTACAGATGGACAGACAAACCAATTAGACCGTGTAATTAGTCTTACCAGCCGATGTAGGCTGGGATGAGGAAAAACTAAATCCGGGAACACCATCATGTTTATTTGGAAACGATTTTTAGGATTCTGTACGACGAAGAAAAAATGGAATCCCTATAAGAATCGTGTAATTAGTCTTGTCTTTTAATCCGGGAACACTGGTATATTTATTAGGATTCCATACCGTACATACATCTGAATTGCACCATCAATATACTCGTACATGAAATATAAAATGGTACCAAGTGTCAAAATAAATATGTATCTAAGCTTACCAAAGATCAACACTTTAATACAATTATAATTGAATTTATTCTAAAAATTCGTATTAGGTAGAACTAAAATAAAACGAAACCTAAGTAGGTATAAAAAATTACACAGCTTTTTAATTGTTAAATCGTTTTAATTGGTATTTTCAAATGCACTTTGTAATGTTTTTATTAAGAAACAGTAAAGGGTAAATTGCAGATTATGAAAGTAGAAAGTAAATGTTTATATGTATTTTGTTTTTCAAATTCTTTGATTCTTTAAAATTTCCTGCATGCCTCATAAACCAATTTATGAGTAGCTTATTATCTGGTAGCTTTACATCTGGAAATTTAGTGAATCGCAGCAAAATCGCAGTCCTAACCTAAGTTAGGTTAGTGCCACTTGACTTTGCTAAGCTATTCAAAAGTAAACTAAATCAATCCAAAATTTTAAATTCCAAGAATATAAAATGTTCAGAATAGAATAGACTCACATATATCTTTATTAAATTAACTGAATACTAACATAAAATTATACCATTATTTGTCAGAGTATGCTCACAACCCACGTGTGAAAAATTTACATAAAATTACTTCCGTGTTATTAAGTTTCCCTTTTCTGATTTAAGCATAATTTTCCAACATATAAAGATAGTGCGAAAAACCCTGAAAATTGTTAGTTTCTTATTCAATTGCTATACCAAAACAATAACGAGACGTTGTTTAATTTCCTTACCAGTTTTCCTCATAAATCTGTAATACATAAATTAATTTGGAGTGTCATTTCTATAATGAGCGGCTGTATAAGCGCACCGAAGGATGTCCGCGAGTAGGGCCAACTAATTTGGACCGCGCTTTAAAACTGCAAATAATAAAAGTTAATGGGACCGCCTGTTCATGACTCCTGGCGGAGGCAAAGCTCATTTCCCTGGCCGACGTTTTTGCCATGTTAATTAGCATTTTGGCACTAAGGAGGAATCATTGGAACTAAGAAAGTGTTGCGGTTACGTGTGTGCTTTCAGAATGGTGGCGGGCGGTTGATTGGCAGCTTCCAGGTCACTGTAAAATAAATTAAATTATTTTTTTTCGAAAATGTGTGTTTTTGTAACTTAACAAAATATCGTGTTCATCAGTAGTGATGAAAGTATGTAGGTAGACGCATAAATCCCTTCTATATATGTACCAATTAATCTGTTTATTTAATAGCATGGTTATGTTGTTAATTATGTAAATGGGATGATCATGATGATATAGGATAGTACTAAGTTGCTGATCACGTTAAAACTTCACTTTTCTTAAACTTGAACACCAAACATTGCTAGCCTGGTAATAGTGTTGCACCCATTTATTTTGGAAAATTAGGAGTGATCAGCTACTTCTGTCGCTAACTGTACATGCGAACACTTTAAATCGTCAGACCTAAAACTAGATACGAACAAGTATAATTTTTAACAAAAAAATAACCGAACTTTCTTCTCCACGATTTCTCTGGTAGGTATACCATTATCAGATCCTGTTATCCTTTCCAACAAAAAAGAATCATCAAAATCTGTTCATAAATAAACGACGAAGTTATCCGCGAACAAAAAGCATATATACGGTCGTATTGAGAAACCTCCTCCTTTATTGAAGTCGGTTAAAAAAAGAAATACTGGCTTTTTCACATAAAATATGTAGACAATCCAAACTTTTGCTCTTTTTTTATTCCTAACTAAGATGAAGTAGCTATTACTCAATAACATTTCTGGTTAATTTTGTATTTATTTCACGTTGCTCTACACACACCTACCAGCTGTATGATCGATATCTTCCGAAGTGGCAGGGGCGTTAGTGCAAACACTATAATCGTAAATAACGTTTAATGTCCCACACAAAACGTTTAATTTCCGTTTTACAATGTCTATGAGTTCATGACACGTGTCAACCGACAATTTGATAATATTGATATTGATTTATAAACTGTTTTACATATCGACTGCAAGTTATGTGAACTTTAGGTACTTTAGACATGTTTGAATTTTGATTTCATTATCACTCGTCTCTTTCTGCTATCAGTATTATTTCCTGCTGAATACTGAGCATTTTAAACAAGTTTTTTTCTGAACATCAAATAGATCCGATTGAAGTGGAAAAAATCATCGGCTGAACATCGTCACCCTTCGAGTAGTTATGGTGGTTTCATTCTTTTTTTAAAGTTATTTGATTTTCACGATTAAATAATATAGTACATATCGTCACTTGTAGTTTAAATTTTAAAATTACGCTTAGCGATTTGCTCGTCATGATAAATATTTTTTTATGCAATCATCACATGGTTGCATAAAAATCATTTATATTTACATTATATACTATTCGCTTACATAGTGTGACTTTCTCAAGTGGTACGAAATGCGAATAATATTTTTGATAAATACGTTACATGAGCTTATTCCTTCCGTCTATTAACAAAAGTTTTATAGATAAAAGCAAGAATATAAGTCCTATCTTAAGCAAGAAAATAGGTTGGAGGAAAAGCTTTTTTAAAAGATAAGCGGGAATATAAGTTCTAAGTAAAAAAATAGCTGGGAGTGTGGGAGGAGAAAAGCTTTTATTAGATAAATTCAAGCCAAAATTGTTGTTGCAATATTAGTGTGGCCGCATCGAGTTTTTCGATCAGTTACTATAGGTTTGTTATGTTTAATTCATTATGAATTTAAAAAAAATAAGAATCTTAAAAAATAACGTACCTACACATTATTAAAAGTTTATTTTGTACAACTAACTAGACTAGCGTTTGATAACGAAGGTTCGTCAACACATCAAAGACAATCAAATCAAAGGCATTTATTGAAACAGTAACATAAATAAATAGTAATTATGAAACCTCTGGTTCCCGAACTAGTCGGAACTGGGAACTGTGTTTCAGGAACCATAATACGTCATGTATATAGGTACATACTTACAGTTATCAACTATTATTATTATTAGACAAGCATTTTTTTTTACATTGATCTGAGTATAGGGCTCATCAGTAGCATAGGTACACATTATTATTATAATGCATTCCTAAATCTAAACTAAACAATGGTATCATACTGTATTATAAAGCCCCAGTGTAAAAAGGCGTGCAATATCGCTGAACAATTGGTTCATCTTATACCGAAATTAACGAATTAACACAGCAATCGCCACGTAATTTAAAACTAATTGACAAAGGAAAATGCTGGCTCCAAATGCTTACATTCTGAGAAAATGGACTTTGTAAATATTCCTCAGAGAATGAAGTCACTCGGGCCGTTTAACTTTTGTATTCAATTAAATAGAAAGCTCTAAAAATAAATGCCACGGATAACGAAAATTGTATCAAATTCTTGTGATTTTGTACCTGGTTACTCTCAGGTGAGGTTTATTGGCAACTTAATTGGCCGTTAGGGAAAACAAAGGTGTGCCAAAATGGTATTCCATTTTTAGAAACAAATTATTTTGATACTAGCTACGGCTCGCGGTTTTTCCGTTATCCTGCAGAAACATATGCCGGATTAAAAAGTAACCTAGGTACGTGAAAATCCACGCTCAACTATCTCCTTATAAAACTTTCGCTCAAATCCGTTGAGCTATTTCAGCGTGGGAAAGAAACCAACATACAAACATTCTAATTTATAATGTTAGTGTAGTGTGCGTGTGGTGTGATGCAATTCTTTGAGTTGCATTTATTTATTTTGAGCGACATGAAAGAAGTTTTGGTACTCAATGTGCATTTTGTTTCGAGTCCATAGTCCATACACATAAGTAATTAGGAAGGTGACAATTTCAAACACATATTATTGGCTTACTGTTTGAGGATTCAATCTTTTGGTACCGATTACAAGAATTCCCGGGATGGGTAATTTATATTAGCCACAACTGACTATATAGGTATATAATGGACTGTCTACTTACGGAATAATTTAACAGTCCTGCGAGGTATTACTATCCCTCCAAGAGTTGTCTTATAGAAAGTGTTCTAGGCATGCTCCATGAAGATCTTACAATGAGCTTGAGCTTGGTGAAGGAAAACATCGTGATGAAACCATTGCTTGGTGGTAGGGTATTTTCTAATATTCACCTGACTAGCTACCACCAGAATCTGTCGCCAAACACCTATAAATGTTTCCGGGAGCCTGACTTAAGAGCCAGTTCCCAATCCAACTGTACTATGATACCACCTTCGACCACATCGTCACTTAATATCAGGTGACTCGTGGTCAAAGGCTAACCTGTAGTAGTAATCTATGCTGCCCGAACACCGGTCTAGTTTTTTGTCTTATATCGTGTGTAAGGCTACCGCCTTAATCGAATTTGTTCATGCTCTGTGGTGATGAGAATTTGTGGATGTAGCCAGTGACGTTGGCGGTTGACACTGACAGATGCTCATCGCCGACGGATGCTAGGCAGTTTGGATTCAAATTAAACTTGTCTTAAGAAGGGTAAAATAAGCAATACCGGAAAAAAAGGAATATACATACAGGAATATCATCGTGATCCTTGTTTATTTTCTGAGCTAGGGAAATGATCCTACACGTGTGTGCAAGCCATTGAACATTTCATTATAGGTAAGAATGTTTAAACTTCCATCGTTTTCAAGTATCGCACAGAATAGAAGCGACCGCGATCACCGCAAACGTTCCGACCGCGTTCCTACTACGAATCAAATCTTCACCTTCAAAGTTATAAACGTGAGTTAACGTGACTAGTTGACATATCTCACGTTAAGGGTTCTATATCATACTTTCTTGGTAGGTAGTAGGTACGAGAATATGAGGAAAGGAAACTCTACTGATAAAATAAAGATTCAGTGTCTGTTTGTATGTTGTTTTACAATAAGTTTGTTTTCAAAGAAAAGGACTTTCAATAATTTTACTAAAAATAATCTGTACAATAATTTCTGTTGTTTATAATATCTTATTTAGATCGCCTTCTGTCTTCTGTTTTTAATCATTGAAAATACAATCACACACAAATTGTAAGTAAAGGTTTTCGCATGCATTTGATTTTATTTATTTAGGTAGGTACATAATTAAGTATGTACATTGTACATACACACTGATCAACTTCGAATCGAAGTAAACAAAAAGTGTCTTATTTAATTAGCTAACAGCGGTGATGACAATACATATGTATTAAAAATAAACAATTTTATCCGTACCCTGCAGCGCTGATATAAAATATATCCAATTAGTTTACTCAACCAAAATTTAATACGCTCCAAGTAAAGTCGCAGCTTGATGTAGTATATGTATTTATTTACAGTCGACACTACGTCTCAGGTGCACCCTCGTATTAATATCGTACTCGAAATACAAATATCTCGCGCCCGGGGCCGGATTCAGAACTCGTTCGATTAAATAAACATGTATTATTGACAATCGAGTAAGTTGAGTCTTAGATATTTAATCGAGTAATTTTATTAATATTCTTTGTACGTTTTCGATTTTAAGTTTTCAAACGGTAAGGAGAAAATATCAAGCCAAGAGAGAATAGGTATTTGCTAGACAAGAGGCCCCTTAAAGATCTGATAGTTATAGAAAAAATCGAGTTCTTAGAAAAAACAACATGTGTCGTTACATGTTACTGTTTTTTGTTGTGCGTTTCTTTCTCTTATTATTGTGTCCAGTTTTCCCAAATAAAGTCTTTATCTCTCTCTCTGTATCTCTCGTTCGTCTCTAGTCGAATTACGGCCGGTTTCAACAACCGATCTATCCACGGTTTGACATAAATAAAATTTTAAATTTGACATTACGTCTATGGAGCTTATGTCAAATTTCCGTAGGAAAAACCGTAGATAGATTGATTAAACGTGACATTAGATAATAATCACACTAGGTAAGTGTGATTATTATCAATGACATAATTTATATATTTTTTTTATAAAAACAAATAAACCTAAACTAATAACTAAAATACATTATTAAAAGAAGTCCCTTTTGGCAAGGTACCGAAGATACTGGCAGCGTTCCCCCTTTGGATGGCTAGACTAATTCTTTGATAAGAATTATAATACACATAAGATTTTATATTTTTCATTGTCTTAGTACATTTGGGGCTAGGTCAATTTGTGTGCGATGGTCCCCGATATTTATTTATTTTATTTTCTGTGTTTTTGGTATGATGAATACACATTAAAATATATTATATACTGTTATAATTATATATTATTATTATCTAAAATAACGTCTAGTACGGCACAAGCTTGAATAACAAAGCAAGCATCATATTGCGATTCTGGTGAGTCTTCACGTGGAACAGATATAGATCTGTTACAAACGCGCTTAGAAGCAAACGCGCCACATCTTACATTTTGAGTTTACATTGTTATGATAAGCCTTTAGCTCGGTTTTGGATCTTGAAAGCTTGAAATTAACTGTAAATAGATTTACGTAAGCAAGGTAACTGTCTACAATCACACACACACACACACTAACACACTAATTCACGCTATCATACTCATACTATATTATCTAAGCAAGAGTTTGTGTTGTGAGTGATTGAATGTGGTATATATTCGAATACATTGAAAGCCTTAAGACAAAAGTCTTTCAGCAGTGTGTGTTGCCAGTGATGACTTATGGTACTGAGACGTGATCTTTGACTGTTGGCCTTTTGAATAAGCTCAGAGTCACACAACGAGCCATGAAGAGAGCCATGCTTGCTTGGAGTTTCTTTGCGTGATAAAATACGAAACCAAGACAGTCGCCGAAGAACCAAGGTAACCGACAAAGCTCTCAGAATTTGCAAGTTGAAGTGGCAATGGGCAGGCCACATCGCTCGACGCACCGATAACCGACGGGGAAGAAAGGTTCTCGAGTGGAGACCACGAACCGGAAGACGTTCTGTAGGTAGGCCCCCCTCACTAGGTGAACCGACGACATTGTAAGAGTCGCAGGGAGCCTATGGAGGCAAATGGCTAATAGCCGTTCATGGTGGCGTTCAAGGGGGGAGGCCTATGTTCAGCAGTGGACTTATTCCGGCTGATGATGATAGATTCAAAAGTTAATGCAAATGTCAAATACATTGATTCTAACATAAGATATGAGAACACAAAAAACTACATGGCGCTGAAAATTTTTGTATTAGAAAATGTAATAACATGCATAAAGAACAAATTTAATGGCACATCATCACTACGATTCATCAACTGCCACGACCAACACTCTGCCACTATCGATAAAAATACAAATTTTCTAATAACGCAAAGGCCAAGTCAAGTAAGATAATTCTACATGCTAATGTTCGAAGCATACATAAGAAATATTTACAAATTGAAAACTTAGCGAATGAACAAGACTGCGACGTGCTGTGCTTGACAGAGACATGGGGAAAAAACAACCAGATTCATGCGATGACCATTGAAAATTATACACTTGCAACCTGTTTTAATAGAGTATTTTTTGAACACGGTGGTACAGCGATATATGTAAAACACGGTTTAGAATATAAGGTTAGGCATGATTTAAACAAACTATCTTTTGAAACGAATTGTGAATTAGCGGCAATAGAATTAAAATCTTCAAAAACAGTTATCGTAGCACTATATCGACCTGATTATGATATGAGCCTATTTTTTGAGATATTAACTAAACTTTTAAATGTTATTTGCCGAGAGAATAAACAAGTTGTTATAGCAGGAGACTTAAATTTAAATGTTTTAAAAGTAGATAAAAACATAACAAAATTAGACAGAATACTTAAAAATTGTAATTGTAAATGGGTATTAAATGAACCCACTAGAACTGAAACCAATAAAAATAGCATAACTAGTTCAACTTGTATAGATAACTTTATTGTGAATTTTCAAGAGTATAAAGGTGCTGTGCTCGAACACAAACTTTCAGATCATAATGTAATTAAACTAGAACTATTTAACCAAAGTAAATCACCTACAAATACGACATATGTAGCTAGACAATTTTCTATTGGTAATCTGAACTACTTTAATTTCATGTTTAATAATAGCTATACTAAAATAAAATCTGAGATATTAATGGCTAGCAACGCAAACGCAAGAATGAATATATTACAAGATGCACTGAATTATTTTTATAACATTGCTTTCCCAAAACTCAAGAAACAAGTTAGAAATAAACAGAAAAACTGGACAACTTTAGGTATTGAAACAAGTAAAAACAATCTATGTAAATTAGAATTACTGCAAAAGCATTATCCCAACCAACAAACAAAATTAAAAATTAAAAGATATAGGAAACTATTGCAAAAAGCTATGGTAGCCGCAAAAAAATTACAATATAGTGCTAGGATAGCCAAATCAAAAAATAAAATTAAAGAATCTTGGAAAATTATTAATGAACAGGTAGGACAAAATAAGCGACATAATGCAAAATCAAATATAGAATTATTAAAAGACGAAACGGGAAATGATATAACAGATCCTGAAAGGATTGCAGGTATATTTAATGATTTTTTTCGGAACATTGCTCAAAAACTAACAGGTAATTTAAATATTCATGCAGGAAATTGTTTAAAATATTTAGATATGGTAAATAAGCCACTTACAACCATTACATTTTATCCATTGTGTATTATAGAGCTCAAAAAGATACTAACAAACATGAAACAAAAACCAACTTTAGATATCTACGACATGAGTACGAGGACGTTGCGAAATATTCTCATGAATGACGATAGTTTATTGAAATTAGTATTTATTGTTGTAAACTCCTGCTTAGCCGAAGGCATATTTCCCGATGTTCTTAAGCCGGGTAGGGTGATACCGCTTTTTAAAAAAGGGGATGTCACAGATGTTAGCAATTATAGGCCAGTTTGTATACTACCAACCTTATCAAAAATATTAGAAGCTGTTATTAAATCCCGAATCGTTGCATACTTCGAGGATAATAATTTATTTACAATAGCACAGTTTGGATTTAGAAGAGGTCGCTCGACCGAAATGGCAATAAGACAAGTAGTTTATTTCATCCTTGATTCCTTAGATATTTCAAATAAATGTGCTAGTGTCTTTTGTGACCTTTCTAAAGCTTTTGATTGTTTGCGTCACGACATATTAATAGTAAAATTGAAGTATTATGGATTTCAAGGGGTTGAACTTAGCATGATGAAAAGTTACTTATTTAACCGTTCTCAAATTGTCTCCATAAATGATCATACTTCTCAGGCGGGGAATGTGTCGATCGGGATACCGCAAGGGTCAATCCTGGGACCTGTATTGTTTTTAATATATATTAATGATCTTTGTAGAGAACTGCCAGCGGAGGCACAATTAAGTTTATTTGCTGATGATACGCATATTGGCTTGAGGGACAAAAATAAATCTAAATTAGATGACAAAATAAATAAAGTAATGAGTATGTTAAAGGAATGGTTCGATGCTAATGGTATAATTCTTAATTCTGATAAAAGCATCGTAATGCATTATCAATCGCGGCTCGGCATTTGTGGTAATTCGACCTCTCAAGAAAATATATTTCTAGGATACACAATAGACAACACAATTAGTCACAAAGCTCATATTGATAAAATTTGTAAGAAAATTGATAGCGGTAATTATGCTCTTTTTAAATTAAAACCATTACTGGATAAAAAATCGCTCATATCAGTATATTATGCGTACATACATTCAATTATAAGATATGCCATCACGATTTGGGGTAATGCTACAGAGGTTTTAAGGGTTCTAAAATGTCAAAAACGGTCAATAAGAACAATTAATGGGCTGAAAAAGCGTGACCCCGTGAGAAAGTACTTTAAGAAAGATAAAATTATGACAGTAGTTTCTCTTTACATATATACTAGCTTGTTAGAAGTTCACGAGGATAGGGAAATTCCGGAAAAGCAAGAGACAGTTTTACCGTACAATATGCGTAATAATGAAAAACGAACAATAAAAAATAATGAAAGTCGGGTTGTACCAAAAACCAGATTAGCTAAAGTCCAGAAACAAGGTCGTTATTTAAAAGTACTGTTGTATAATAAATTACCAAAAAGCTTAACCACCCTAAAATATAGTTTATTTAAACAAAAACTTAAACATTTTTTTGAAAACAATCCGTTCTACGCATTAAAAGAATATATGTCGGTGCAGCTTGTGGAATCTATGTTCTTAGGTCAAGTGCTACAAAATAACTATTAATCATTAAGCGACATCTTTGTACTTTTTTTTTTTTTTTTCTCTATTATAAAATTAGTAATTAAATCAAATTGTATCCTGACTTGCCTGTAAAATTTTTTTACTAAATGGCGAATAAATGATTTTATCTTTTATCTTTATCTTTATTTTTTCACGCTGAAACGCCTTAATTGGTTTCAGTGAAATTTTGAATGGATATGTAATAATTTATAAGCTACTTTTTATCACAGGAAATGGTTCCTGTAGGATAAACGGGAAAATTTGTTGTTGTTGTTGAATGTTTGTGTTGTGAGTGAGTGTGTTTGTTAATTCTTCGCGTTGAAACGGCTCAAAGCATACGAGTTAAATTTAGAATGCAAATAATACTTTACCCACTTTTTATTCTGGTACAATGTTCCTGCGGGATAACAGGAAAACTGTAGGTAAAGCCACAGGGCGCAGCCAACCGTACAATTTCAATTCTCTGAAATAAAGATTTATCTATGTATTATTTCTGTTTTTCGTACTTTTACTTATCCTTGTGGACTGTACTAATTCACTGCTTATAAAAAAAGGTCAGTACACTAGGTACTGAATATATGTACTTGGCGATGTTGAAGGTAAGCTCAATTTGTTAACTGAAGAACGTCTCATCACCGAGATGATGATATCACGCTTTGACAGTTGCTGACACATTTTTGACAACGCTTACGAAATACGCGAAATATCTATTTTGGGAAATCTAATGACTGCACGTACGCAGCCGCAAGAAAAAACTAGTTGTAAGTACTGATAAATAAAGGATGAACTAGATTCTTATACGAACATTTATTAATTATTTCCCGGATTAAGGGCTCGAATTTTACATTCCATATTGGATTCAAATTGGATCAAGTATTAACTTGACATATAAATAATCTCTTTGAGAACGCAATAAATTGCATTGTAAATTAAATGTAACCCTTCAGCCAATTTTATTTTTTAAGCCACGTCCATCGAATCCTACATTGTCAGTGGAGATAAATTTTTTGGGTATATTAATTTAATGCCGCAGCGATATGTTGTTAATAATTGACCACAGAGTATGACCACATGGTTTTGATTGTTACTTCAATATATAAATGAACATTATGGTTTTATCAGCAATTAATGAGTTTGACGGAAGTTTAATATGACAAATATTTAAAATTATTGAAATGAATGTCAATTGATTAATTTTTAGGACCTTGCTAAGGGGTTGAAAGCCTACTAAGGTTGGCTCTCAACTCTTTGAGGTCTCAGTTTAGCATCAATGTCACAGCCACTGTATTATTTTTAAATAACTACCCTAACTGCAAAAAAGTCGCACGACTTGAAAACCATTTTAATAGTAGCCAGAGCAGAGGTGGACCTTCTTGAAAACGCACAGGTTGCTTTATATCCATTAACATTAACTCTAAGTTAACCGCGTCTCATGTCCGCGTCCGAACGTCTAAAAAGATAAATGTAAGTGTTCTGTCAACTGCCACCGAGATTGATAGCCGAGATCTCGACGAAGACTTTCAGAGTGCCGCGGATTTCAACCCGCATCCAATTATTATGACAGAATGAGTTCTAGCAGCAAATTGAAGGAGTTACTTGAAGAAGAGGAGGCAGATTATTTAAGAGTACCTATATAGTCTGCACACAACGAGTACAAAAATAAATCTTCTATACAGTTTCAAACACACTATTACAACTACAGCAGCATCAGTTTGGTAGTAGAGTTTTCTAATGCTCGTCTGGCTAGCTACCCATACTCCAGTAAGAATCTGTCTCAAAGCATCGCTGTTTGTGTGTGTGTTCTGGCAGCTCCAATTGAGAGCATGTTCTGGCTCCAGGTGTGCCGTAACGTTACACTACCTTCGAGTTCATTGTCACTCAAATTCAGTTAACTTCTTGTCAAACGCTACCTTGTTAGATCTTAAAAACTCCGTGCTATGGTTATACTCGTATTGTTTATGGTACCCTTATCGACATGCCATGACATTAAAAATAATATGCATTACATAGTAGTTAATATTGTTGTATAAAATATAGGTAGGTATTGCAATAAGTGTCGTATTAAAATGAACAATATGAAATGTAAAGCTCTCAAATGGCATGGAATTTGGAGGTGTTTAATCTGTATGCGGTAGATGAGTGATGAGACACAATGTTGTACAGAACTTCATAAAGAAGACAAATGTGTTCAAATTTTTGGCATTACAGTGACCTATCCAAACGCTTATCGACAAATTCACATAAATCTTGTGAAAATATCACACATAATTCATAACTTTGTGCCTTAGAGCGACGAAAATAGTAAACTTCAAGGTTCTGCGATGACAAAAAAGTTTACGTTCCTGAATTTCGTGATATCATCTTAACTTTTTGCAGATTAGACAATATAACAAGGTATATTGTGCTTTATGAGTAATCCAAATGGGAAGATGAATTACCTTCTCTCAAGGCACAAAGACAGGCCAGTTACAAAAATGTTCGTACGAAGCAATTAATAAAAAAGTTAGGAGAACGTACCAAATGAAGTGTGACCGAGATATAGGAAACACATGAAACATGAGTGCTAGATGGACCGTTACAGGCAAGCCTATTTTCAAGAGTCATATTTTAGAATGACGCTCAAGTGTTGATTAATGCTTGAGTAGCGATTTAGTGACATACTAGCTGTTTCACCCGCGTGGGCTACAGCTTTTTGCATGCAAAGTCTCAGCCCGATCGGTTTAAAATTGACAAAGTTTCATACAAACTTTCATCCCCTATTTTATCCCCTTGGGTGTAGAATTAATCAAAATCCTTTCTTAGCGGATGCCTTCGTCATAACATCTACCTGCGTCCTACATGCCAAATTTCAGCCCGATCCTTCCAGTACCTACTGATCTTCGCTTGAGCGTCATTGTAAAATACCAACCAGCCTTAGCCTAATATTAGCAGTCCATGATAGATGAGCAAGTAACCCATCTTCTTTTTTTGGTTATACCTTTGTTTGTACCTTTTGTTACACCTCGCGTGTCCACAAAATGTAGCCAGCTATCTCTGTCGAGCATTCAAGCTTGCATATTTGGCGAGGTGAAGTTTTAATTTTGTTCCGCATTGTGCGAGTACCTGCTGTTGTTTGCCAGAGGTGAAAATTAGGTGTAACTTTCAGCAAAGTTTTATCTGTTAGAGTAATTAACATGTTTGCGTGGAGCTTGGCTTTTTTTCACGATGTGTCAGCAAAAAAGACACCTAGTCTGTGTTAGCTAACAAAATATGTTATAGTAATCAGAAGCGGACACAAAATTTCGTTTAGTGGGAGGCAAGTTTAGATAATTTTGTGTTTTTTTAACTATAGCGCTTTGTTCGGTCTAAGAATAATTATGATATCAGAACAGGTAGTAAAAAGTAACATATAAAGGTTAAATTACTAATACATATCTATTTTACTATTAGTTTATTAAAAACAAAATAATGCTAAATAAGTTATGATGACCTATACTGAACTTGCCATCGCTCAGAGCGGCGAAGGAAAGCATCGTGAGGAAACTGGGATGTCCAGGGACCACCAAATTCATAGGTAGGTATCGGATATTTTTAACAACCCCCACCGAGCAAGCATATATGGCCGAATGAATGTTACTGTTTTTTTGTGCGTTTTTTTCTCTTGTTATTGTGTACAGTTTTCCCAAATAAAGTGTCTCTCTCTTTATCTCTTTCTTCCTCTCCTGAGAGGTCAACAGTAACAGTCAACAGTGTAACATAATAGGCTGATTATGATGACGAAGGTCATGAATAGTCATGAAGCAAAATGAACTTTGCTAACGAAACAATCATACTCGTTTACTAATTTGCTTTTCTTACCAATGCTCAGCTTAGCAAAAAAATAATAATTGAAAAAACTATTTTAGAGTCTCGATTTATCATAATGATGTATTTATATATTTCACTTTTGGTCTAACGCTGCAAATGTCAGGTATAAAAATGAACCCTGGAAAAGGTAAAAATACATATAAATATTAAACAGGAAAACTCCCTAATCTGAAATGAGAGTTAGGTTACATAAATGACATTCGGATTGATTTTTCTGTCATAGAATAAAATAGTAACCTGAATATTATAAGAAGCCAAAACCGGCTGATGACAACTTGCTGTTTTATTCAGAACAAAGTTTTATCGTATGTTTAGTTTGGAACTTTTCGCCTGTTTCTCCCTAACACGTCAATTTTAGTTTATACGACCTCGGGCCGAACACGCCACCTCTTCGCGGAATAGTTGGATAAATAATGAGTTTCTTTACTGTATAGCTTTTCCATGTTTTATGTGGTTTTTTTTTCTACTGGCGTCATGTCAATTAAGAGCGCTAATGTTTTAGTTAAATCATAAGACATTTACAATGAACCTGGTGACCTTATATGTGACTTGTTAATTCTATGGCTGAAAGGACATAGCGTCAGCTAGCAAACAAAACCGCGCGTCAATATTTTGTGGTATTGACATTTTAATGCCATTAGATGCAGTTTTGACGTGCGCTTCTATAAACCTGTCAGTTCCAACCTTTTTGACTAAATAGAAGCCGTTAATTAAAAATTGTAACACACACAAGTCTATAATGTACATAAAAAACATAGGTACAAGTAAAACAGTTATATGTCTCCCCTGAAAAGTTGCAAAATTTGACTTGCGCGGTGTTGTTGGCTAGCCGACGATAGGCCATTCCATGCGTGCGACAGACATTATTTGGTACGTTCCCAGGCTGACACGAAATTATTTATTTAGTATTTATACATAATTAAATAAATACTGACTTTAGAAAACATTAAGCTAAGCTTTTATACACCTACTTAGTTTTTAAATATTGTTTGCGAATAGATACGAGAGCTCACCATATGCAAACAAATAAACAACTGGTTAAAAAAGTACTATATCACAAAAAGACCCTTCATAAAAACAACATACAAAGAAGACATAAAAACACACCAACATGTTTGTTTAAAAATAAAACGAGAGTTCACCTACGGACATCGAATCGTATAACAGAAATAAATACACAGGGGCAACATCGTTCACTTAAGCTCATTACTGCGTTGGCAACTTTGGACCCAGTGAGGTACTAGTGAAAACAATTGCCGAGCCATGGGAACCAACTTGTGGACTGGCAAAATAGTTCTGTGTAAATTGCTATACAGTTCGTAAAACATTCATTCCTAATTCGTATACGGTAATCAGGATGGAGACTCGCTAGTGAGTAACTCGCCTGTTAACAAGTAACAGATCATATGGATTTTGACAGAACTGAATGCTAATAAGCGTTAGTCTTTAAGCCGTTAAAGACTAACGCGTTTCAATAACCGATCTATCTACGGTGGAAATTTGACATAAGCTCCATAGAAGTAATGTCAAATTTATGTCAAACCGTGGATAGATTGTTTATTGAAACCAGCCGTAACTCACGACACCTAAACTACTGAACTGATTAAAATGAAATTTGGTACAGAGATAGTTTGAACCCTGGGGAAGGACATAGAATACTTTTTATCGCGATAAACTGTAGCCCACGTGGGTGAAACCGCGGGTAACGGCTAGTATAATTTATACAGAGTGTAACTAAAAGTATTTTCCTGTATCCTCTCACTACTCAGTTCAGCATATCTATATATAGCTTCAATTGAAATTATTCACCACTCCGACACATTTGGAGATGTAATAATTTATAGGTCAAAACGTGATCCAGTTGGGTTTCGCAGAACCATTATGGAGTAGGTTGATAACGCCCGAGGGTAGGTTTGCCTTAATTTTAGCCAGTTTCTGTGTTGATCGTTGATCAGATAACTTTCTAACCATCTGTACTATTAAATTGTTCGAGTGTAATTTCTGCGTACAAAGATTAATTTTAGGCGGGCTATATACGGACAGCCTGAAGCAGTCGACTGTCGACTGCTGTGACTGCATAGTGAACTACAGACTTCTACCGTACGTACGTACATACACGGCTCGTTCTAGCAGTTGCAGTAGTAAACTATGCAGTCGCAGCTTGAAGCAGTCGATCCTGACTGCTTCAGGCTGTCTGTGTATGGCCAGCCTTAGGTAGACATTATTACAAGATATAAAGATGCAAATTGTGGTTAATTACATATTATGTGTAATTGTTATCAAACAAATAATTATATAAATGATGAAGACTTGAAATGATGATGATAATACTGAGGAGGTGATAGAGGAAGTTGATGATATGATGGTGGATGAGGAGGAAAATAAATACTGCTCTCAAAAAAATGCATAATATTCATTCTTATACTACTTACAGGTTCGCGTTTGACCTCAAGTCACCTGATATGAAGTGACGATGTGTTAGAAGGTGGTGCCACTCTACACCTGCATAGATTTAAAATAAACGCTGTTTAGTTTGTTTGAGTTTGTAACCTTTAGAAGTAAAGCAAAAAGTGAATCAAAAAATTGTGGTGATAAAATTTAATAATTCAATTAAATAGCTTGTAGCTATATATAACAAATACGCTAAGTATGAATTAACATTTTATTTTATTATAAAGACCCAGGTATTACATTATACATTAATTACCTCCAACAAATATTCACTGAAGGGTAGCTTGTAATCCATCAAACATCGTCAAATACACATTACCGTTATTATTAAATTTAAAGTACGTATAAATTTTAATTATTTACGCGATCGTTTTCTTGTGTTCTCTGAAGATGTGAACCTAAAAAGCAATTTTGAACATTTACGAAAGTATTTTCTAAGCATATTCAACGTAATTTAATTGCGGAATGTTGTATCATTCACCGCAATTTTAATAAGAGGCGCCTATATAATATATTTTGGCGACAACATTGTTTACAGACAACTTCCGTAGTGTGGTTAGTGGTTCAGTAGATCGTTTCATAGTACGGTTAGCGGCTGGGGATGTGATTTCAGCTTCAAGATATTTTTTTATGCTTAGATAAAATAAGCCAATGATTCCAATTATATTCGTTTAATTTTAGACATTATGCTAACATGCTCATTGTAGTTCCTAACGACCGTTCCCAATAACCTATCTACACAGATAGCTCTTCCACTCGGCTGCAGTCCCAATCTCAGTAATAGACGTGAGGTGCAAGTCACATTTCGACCGGTAAAAAGGGAGCTGATAAATAAGGTAAAAACAATCATTGTTTATATATTATGAGGATCATCAAGTAAGAGAGTTTATAATTTGTGTTACTTAGACTTTTTGTTTACTTCTTACAAGGTATAGCGTTTGACCACAAGGTCCACAAGTCATGATGTTATGTGACGATAGCACCAATTGCGTATAGAATAAGTGCTTTAAAAGTATATATAAGTAGCCAAATTAGAGTACATGCTGTGGTAAACAAGATTGTTTTTTCATAAACACATTACGTGTTAAAAGAAGAAAATTATTATCATTTCTCCCATTTTCGTAAGGATGATAGATAAAAAGCGTTTTCCTGGTAAATGTGATGATCCTCGTTCCATTAGGCATCGGTTACGATACGATTCGTTCTTGGTCACGCGATGCCAGCATTATAACGGCGGATGTTTTCTAGTTTCGTTTTTTGTTATTTCGGTATGGGATAATTATGGTGTTTATCCCATTGTCTCATTAACGATCTATGGAATGTGGTTAAAATCACGATGCCTGTCAAAATATACTTCTTTCTTTTTGGCACTCAGTCGTATATTTATTTTAATGTTTTTCGAGATACAAACGCACCGCTTACACAAGAGTTCAAAAGATTAACGAAGTGTCTGTAGTGCAAAACACTAAATTTGACGATAAAAGCTACATTTGGTCAACATGTGGAGTGAGCCCCCACAAGTGTTTCCGCTGTGCTACAGATTGCAATCCTTCAAGATGGGTGTAAAAAGAGTTCTTAAAGGCAACGCATCGGCAACTCCCCTAGTGTTGCAGATGTCCATAGGCGACGGTGACCGCATTCCATCAGGCGGGCCATCAGCTTGTTTGCTAATCTATTACATAAAGAAAAGGTTAAAATATTAATAACGCCCATCATAGAATCACACACATCGAGTAGCTCTAACCCCTAACTAGGACTTTCTATATCTAGGGTATCAGAAACTACTCATCCACAAGACCCGGACATGGAAAAATACATGCGCTATGTAATATAGGTCACAGCCAAAAACTCCGTGATTTTTTTGAATAAATTATGATTGGTAAACTCTATAAAAAATCTGGATCGTTCCAAATGCATCTATTTATTGAAATTATATGTATTACGCAGAACAGAGACAAAGAGAATAGACCTCCAATCATCGTGATCAGATATCATCTAGGTATAGTTGTTAGAATAATCTCAAGGGTTAGCCTGAAATGAAAGCTACGTTCAGCAGTGCCGAGCTGTGGGAAAGTACCTAAGTATACTAATAATGACGAATACCTAAATACGATTTTACTGTCTGACAGTCATTTTTGTCTGAACGCCGAACAAGCGATATTCAATACTGTTTTGTCGGAAGCTAAGGCCCCATGTGGATAGCTCGTCAATGGACCACAATCACACAGCTTCACGCGAAGCGGTACTACCTGCAAAAGTTGTTGTTCTGACTGTCAAAAAATACCTATTCTCGTTGGGCATGTTGCATGAAGTACAGCAAATACAGTTTTTGAAATATTGAAATTTTCGCTGCACTTGATTGCTACTGTTTCATTGTATATAATTAATTATCTAACACCATAAAATGGATTCGACAAAAATTTCGCTGCTGTAAGTCGTAAAGTAATTTTTTATTTTATATATTGCTCGTGTGATGGTAAGCGTCACGCTTGTCTATTACAGTTTTTTTTTTATTACAGAATTTTGACCTGAGTATATACATCAGTTCGTAGTCCTGTTTTAAATCAAATAGAAGTCAAATTTATTTATGCCCTGTAATTTCACTGGAGGCCTTCAATGTGGAACACAGCAATGTTTATGAACCTACAGCTTGGCGTTTTAAAAACACATAACAGTCAGCATACTATCTGCATATCCGCATCAAGCCAGTAAAGTAAAAGCAAACTCAATCATAATTAAGTAACCCGTAAGTAAAGCAAAATCTTGCCTCTCGTAGGTATTCGCGGAGGCACCAAAAGGCGAAGAACTGTGCTCTCAGTTCCATATTATAGGCTTTTCTTTAATGAATATTCATTACCTACTTCATTTGCTTGAAGAAGCGTCATACATCACGCCGACAAATGCGAGCAAAAATATCCAAACTTCACTTAGCTATGCTAAACTGGAACGAATATGCATAAGTAATTGTTTCTGATGATATTATTTCGGAATTGTTGCTGTATCAGATAACGTTATTTCACAATCAATCACCTTGTTTATTAATAGAATCATTAACTTGATGGTTACTAAAGATGAGATCGAGATAGTGACGCGTAATACCTATCTAATTATTATTATGCGTCCTAACATACTTCGTTTTTTAAGAAATAAAAATCATAAGCATGAACTACTAATGTAAAAATTAATTACATTGATAGATTTTGCTAAACTTTCTTCTACACTGTGTATATTTGTTACTTCTTTACGCAGCAATGGACCCAAAGGATAGGAGTGAAATGTTGAAGAAAGATACTTTTTTATATGTAATTTTAACTTTTTTATATGTATTTTTTTATATTACGGAAAAAGTTTAGGTACCTGATGCGGAATAACGGCATGCAAATACGAAGTTACATAGGTACATACATACTTAGACGTCTGTGGTAAACGATTTTAACCCTGTTAGTAAGGTTTCAAGAACACTTTTGTTTTGGCTATACAGACCAATACGAGAACGGCAGGCTCCTCCACATTTAGCGCAGATGTGTTTTGCTTTATTTAGATTAGACTCGCTGACGTACCGTCTCGCTCTTTCTTCAGTAAGCCTGTAAAACTAGACTCTCTAATGAAGTTATAAAACAGAAAAATGGAGAACAAACAACAATAATTTAACTGCTATCTTCAACGGTCTTCTCAAATTATGAAATCATTGTTCAGCTACTATAATGAAGCAACAAAGAGTATCAGGTAAAAATTATGGTAAACAACGAAACATGAATATAGGGCAGGTAACACTGTAGGCACGAAAGCTCAGCCATTTCCAGCCGCGATCGAACGTTACGGCTCATTATAGGGCTTGTTACGTGGACCGCTTTATGCAACCCGAGCCATGGGATTGAAATAGGTATGTGGTCTAAAACGATGCGGTTAGAATTTGGTTTCCTTTAAGCATTAATAATAATTATTAAGAATAAGATCAGAGGTATCTATATTTCAATAAACATCTACAATTAGTTAATATTTGCTAGTTTACTTAGTTATTGCACGCTTACATATATTACAAAATATTATACATAAAAGTAATTGATAACGGTAAGGACTCACTGGAGCTTTTGAATATTCTGTCAATATAGTACAATTTATTTGTATAACCTGCTAGCTCATACATTTGATAATATGTAATGTGTCTAATATACATTTTGTACCGTAAATTAATTTGTATTACCAAATTTGTTTCAGGTAATATATGTTATAACGTAATAATTTTATTTATGTTAACAATAACTTACAAAACTTTTATATTGATCTATGTACGTTTTTGTCCACTTTCTAATTGAATCTCTTACCTCTCAAATACCCGGGCCATACTAAGGTCAACGTCAAGGGAAATGTCAATGCTTATCTTCGAGATAAATATTGCGTTAATTATTATTAACGCTATTATGTGAGTCTACTTGAACGGTCAACGTGAATGCACTTGAATTATCGGCTAATGTCAAACGCCAATGTGAATGCCGTTGTCCAATGTCGTGGCCACACTTATATCAAACGTCAATCATCGCGCTATTGGACGGCATTTCCCGTTAGTATGGCCCCAGCAAAACAAACATCCGTCAATGCAAAATCATGACATAGAATTGTAGACTCCCTATCTGTACATTATTCACCCAGACTGCTAGGCTAGCTCTTTCCCCCTCCTATGCCCGGATTTATAACTTCTGGTTTCGGACTTTTGGTAGGTAAGGCACATCGGGGACGTGAAAGGAATGTTCAGTCAAATCGGTAAGGTTCAGTTTTATATAGCGTTTTCTCTGTAGCCGTTGCACTTCAAATAAAATAGTCAGAGATATTACTTCTTCCTAGGAGTAAGCTTCATGGACCGACGTGCTGACTTTCTTTAATTTTAGTCATATTATATATATTTCCGCAAAAGTACAAAAGGACCATATTCGGATTCAAAATTTATTTATTTACTAGTTGCGCCCCGTGGTTTCGCCCGCATCTTCCCGTTATCCCGCAGGAACCTTTTTCCTGTATAAAAAGTACCATTTGTGTTAATCCAGGGTATACGCTATCTCCATTCTGAATTTCATCAAAATCGGTTTAGTACTTACAGTGATAGGTGGTAACAAACATTCACACACACACACACTCACAAACTTTCACATTTATAATATTAGTGGGATGTAATAGGATACATATTTAATAATGTGACATATTTTATTTGTTTTGGCAGTTTGGCACACCGACATGACATTCATGCGCACAAAATCAAAATAGGATTCAAAAAATTACTAAATTACAATTAATTACGTAGTATTTTTGTTATTGTGCATCAATTCACATCTATATAGGATACATATATATGATCACTTTAAAATTTCTAACATAAGACTAGCTACGCCTGTTCCAACTTCCTTACTCCAAAAGAACAAGGTAATTTTTTAGGCGCGATTATTACATTTACAATTTTATTCTTAGTTGGTAAAAAAATGTATAGAAAACAGATTTTTTTTTTCAGTACTTTTCTTTGTAGGATTATTTTATTATCAGAGTTCGTAACATGAAAGAAAACGTTGCATAAGTTCATTCAGGCAGCAAGTGTAGCTCGAAACGTTGACCCCCGATTTCTCGATAAGAGCCCAAAATACTTTGTCGACCAGCATTCCGATGAAATTGGGTCGTATAAATAAATAATTTTACGATGGTACCCCCACAACTAACACTTAATAGCCCAGCCTTAAAATTGTTAAGGACTCGAATGAAATCTGAAAAGAAATCTTTATGATGCTTAATTTCGAAGCGCACGCCAAATGAGCAATTGTTGTGTTAATTAAGGCTTAGCGAAGGTTTACTGAGCTTATCATTTACAAAGTAAATAGTAATGTGCGTACTGGCCGAATGGAACTTCAGAGCATGAAGTAGGTACTAGGTAGGTATATACTTACTTCCCACTGAGCTGTTATTTTTAATTTACAAGAAAAAATTAAGATTTAATTTGTGTGCCGTCAAATCCTTTGATGAATTTTATACACAAACTGCCTTCATTTAAAACTAACTCAAACCATCAAACCTATATATACCTACTACCAGCAAAATGGTATCTACTTACAGTCCTCAATCTCGATCAATCAATCAATTAATAAAAGTAGTAGGTACTTATCGGTGCCGACAATGATGTCATATTACAGTTTGGTTATCAAACCAACTTTTTGGCGAATCTTATTCATTTCAGAAAATTATTTATCGACACAAGCCAGACATAAACGATCCAACATTTTATATTATCTCAGCAAATTGTCCTATCATACACTTACATAGTTGGCTGTTCAACAGGCGTTCCCGAACTTTCCAACAAATGGCTTAACTTGTTACAAAGAGCTTTCCGACGCTACACTAAACATTTCTGATAGCAGAAATTTTAGAAAATGAAGCAATATGTATGAAATAAACGTCCACAATTTTAATACTGATTAACTCTTGCTTACTATCTATTAAACATACTGGAGGGATGTAAGAACAGAAAGTGGTAAACATACGAAAATAATTGCGGTATTAAGTTGTCTTATTTTTTAATCAATTTGATTCCTTCCTTCCTAGGGAGTTCTATCAGCAAACCTTATAAACCATATGTACCTTAGCGCTATCCTCAACTACATCATCAGCCAAATACCTAAAACCAGGCTAGACCGTGGTGAACGCTAATTTTTAAATAAATAAATGTTTAACAAGCTAATAATGCTAATAATGCTTTTGTTAAACATAAGAAAAAACATAAGATTGTTTTTACTTCTTGTTCTTACTGGGTAGCATTTGACAACAAATCACCTGATATCATGTGAACGCCGGGTCTGGTAATTGATTTGAGAAGTATTCGAAAGATTATTATGTATCAAACAGCGTCAAAGTAAGTACATTGAATCGCCTGGGACGCAAGTTACTAGAGCCTACATATACGCCGCCCTTCCTCTCTACCTCATTAGCTGGTCGCTCAGGAGCAACGAACATAGTTATAGCGATGATGACTCAGTGGTAGTGACGACGGCTTGCGATCCGTAGGACGTGGGTTCGAATCCTATAAAGAGCTGGAGCTTTCGGTGAAGGAAAACATCGTGATGAAACCATAGGTTGGTGGTAGGGCAGTTTCTAGTGCTCGCCTGCCTAGCTCCCACCATCAAGTTAAGAATCTGGCACCTATCGGTGTGTTTCGGCAGCCTCACTTAAGAGCCAGTTCCCAATCCAGGTGTAGCGTGGCGCCATCTTCGACCACATCGTCACTTAACATCTGCAAGTAGTTAAAAAAAAAGTTATGAGACTTACCAGTGTACTTACAGACAGTCTGCCACATACTCTATCTATGTCTAGTGCATCTATAACAACCCATATGGCGCAATGGGCGACAGCCGGCTGCGAAGCGTGAGGTTTTGATTCCTGCTACGGGACCCAATTAGTGCATTGGAAAATTTTTTGCAAATGCACAATTATTTGTTCCGTATCTGGGTGATGTAGATCTCCAATTCACGTAGTTTCTGTTACTGGGAACCTTGGTGAGGGGTCAGAGCTACGTATGTTTATGATTGTGTGATCGTTATCATTACATATCATTAAAATACTTTTTTATGTATTTATGTTCCTTTTATGCTACGCCTGCTCAAAACGATTCCCGTTATTGAAACAATTCCAACGGCAAAGATCTACAACAATCCAACTAGAAGGCTATACTTACTTCGTATTACAATAAAAGAAGGTGTGTTACCTTCCGTAGATACATAAGTATGTCTGCACATATTAAGATCGAATTTTCAAATAACGACGTAGTATTTTGCATAAATTTCTTTCTCTAAAAGTATCGGTGCATTCACATATTAGGGTCAAAACGTTGTTTGGGGCTTTTTTCAAGTCGTGCCCGGAGCGTCGTTTTTGGAACTATGCCATACGTAAACTTTTAGATTTGTTGGTTGAACATGGGAGATGTGACTGGGCGTCCTTGTTTTTGCAATAAAAAGTAACACTATGCGCATGAAACTTTTTTTACAAGGCAGTGTTTCCATTTTATTTATTCCTAGTAACTCTGTTCAGGTACTTCACCAGCGTATAACATTTTATAACGTCTAACTCATGCGCAATTTTGAGTTTCCAAATATCAATAGAATAGAGTTGGAAGGGTCACCGTATAAAATATTGAGTAAATATTTGACGGAGATCAAAGAATCAAGTGTTACGATCTGATATCGATGTTAATAAGTCAATAAAACGTCGCCGGACTGGAAGCAATCTCTTTTTACGAGTCCCCTGCCGATAACTGTTACAATTCAGGCTCTAAAAGTATCTATGGGTAATGCATTATAAGATGAAGACGGAGAAAAGAAACTGTTACTAGGTGCTTGTGGGTGTAATTTCACAAATAAGAAGCCGGAAAACGCTGAGGTTAGGATTTTAGTACGACACACTTATATTTTATTCGGATATCATCCTCCGTTTTGTTCATTAGGTTCATCAGACTTGATGACATTAGACGAGTAGACTGAGGCGTATATTTGGAGTAGACCCTAATTAATTATCACAGTTATTATTTCATAGATAACAAGAACGAAAAACTAAACGTACCTATTGTGCTCATGAATATTATTATACGAATAATGTGATAACATAATTATATAAGGGGCTAATTTTAATTCTAGGTATCTATTTAATTTACTGTGCTTAGAATTCTTATAATAATTACGATGGCAATAATCATGTCCATACAATCACAAACCTCTATCTGATCCCTAACTAGCATTCTGTATCTATTCCTGTATCTGGTCTGAGGTATCAGAAACGATATGGATCGGGCATCAACGGCACCCAGACACGGATCAAAATAGGTACTATTTATATTTCTATTATTTACAATTTTGTTTCAGATATTATAATAAATACTCTGTATAAATCGTCCCTACCTAATAAAAAACAAAAAAAAACTTTAAATACACTTATAAACAATACAAGAATTTAATCAAACAGCTACTACATATTTTTATTACTTGTGCTAACAAGAGAGAGTGCTAACTCTAAACTCGAAGTCTACGTAGGTGTATTATTATTTGCCTATACAGCAATTTGTATCTACGTGTAAGAGAAGTTCTTAATTAATACAGTACGCAAAGTATAAATAACGTAACCTACCTGAAAATTACCCTAAAACTTTTGCTATTTTAACCTTACGACATTACGTACTTCTTGAATTTTGATTTATTAACATTTAACAAGACAAAAGTTTCTCAGGGACAATAAACAGACGAACGAAACAACCGAGTTTAATAACAAAAGCTTCGGGGCGAAGTCGCTCCTCCAATTGACATTTCTTAACGTTTACCCTTTTCTTAAATTACTAGCATTTTCCGCGCGACTACGTACGTGTTCACAGGATCTGAAATATCAAACTACCACCAAACTATCGAACCCTAAAATCGGCATTAAAATCTTTTAGTTCGGAACTTATTTTTAGTTGGTGTATTTAACGAATGAAAATTTTAGCCTAATTAACTATTCTAAAAACTATTTCAAATGGAAAAAGATTCGTGTTCAGTGATTTTTATTGAGTAGTGTTGTTAGTAAGATACTTATAGAAATATAAATAGATGTTTGTTAATGATCAGGTAGAGTAGGTACTTATCCCTTACGAGTTTTATCAACTATATTCGCTGTAATCGATGTATTGTAAAATGTTCGTATGAAAGTTTCAGTTTTTGGTAGTTACCGCTGTGCTAGTTTTTCAAACAAATATTTTACGATACTTGATAGCGATTTCAGTAATACGTGTAGTATATGAAGAGGCTGTATAAGTGTCTCGTATACTTGTTTCTTTCGGTGATAAACATACTTCTTTACTTTTTGTAAGAATGTCGCTTAACGCTGAAGAATGAGTAGTGTATTAACAGCAGTTCTTGAAAGCGACTTCTGAGACATATTAGAATTAGCCTATTTATTATCTTCGACCACATCATCATTTATCATCATGTTTATAGAAACAGAAAAAAAATATTGCGTTCATAAACAAAAATCATTCTTGAGAAGCAGTTCCCAATGTAGCAGGTGTAGCGTGGCGCCACCTTCGACCACATCATCGCTCAACATCATGTGATTTGTGGTCAACCGCTACCCTGTAAGATGTAAAAAAAAAAACTTATATTATAAATGCAAAAGTTTGTTAGTGAGTATGTATGTTTGATATGTATTCCCGCTGAAACAGCATCAGAGTTAAGTTATTGTAACATTAGTACACTACACATAGTACATTAGTACACTACATTTAATTTCGAATAGTTTACGATAGCGGCAAAACCGCATGTGAAGCCATGGGGTGCAGCTAGTATAAAACCCTTCTTATTTTGAATGTTCTGTAAATAACAATCAAATTGGCATCAGAAACCGTAAGCCGCGTAAAGATAAACAGTCGGACACTGCTTACAAAATACCTATAGCGAAGTTTTTAGACCATTTAAAGCTTTTCTGTTTAACAATCGTTAAATAAACAAAGCGTGTGCTTATCCATTGTTACTGTATTTAAAGCAAATTGTTTTTATTTGACAAAGATGTCTGAAGTTTGCCTCTGAATCTCCATTTAACTTACTAAACTATACATAGGGACCTACTCAATGTTACCAAAACACAAAGTTATATTAGATCGTTATTATACCTACCGGGCGTATCACTGTATTCAAGAGAACCAAGAGTCAAAAAATTTATAAGTGAGCAAAACATTTTCACAACTTAATTCAAATTAGTTCTCAGATAACTGTTGACTTTTCTATTTTAGTACAGTTTTACAGCCGTTTCTAATAATAACAACGAGTGATTTGAAACAATGATGGGGTTCAATGGCAATGCTGCTATCGGAAACCATTGTGGAACTAATGAGACAGATGGTTCAAGATGAAGGGCCCGAATTGAAATCCTATAGCTTGTATATACTTTAGGTCACGCTTAACATCCTGACTAAACTATATAAAGGTGGTAGGCTGCTTTCTACTATTAATACTGTTCATCTAGCTAGTAAGATCTTTGTTGAATATCTGTAGATGTGTGATTTCACCTGATGATGAAATAGTACTAGTAAAAAAAATAACCAAAGAACCAGCATCATGCTGAGTTGGTGTTGGTTTGTTACAAGATCAGAAAATATATTTAAGTACCCATTTTTATTAGTTTTCTATTTATTTATGTATTTCTCTGATTGCGTAAGTCTATGTATTGTGTTTGCTACAAATAAAAATTTTGTAGTTATTAACGTCAGTTGATAAAAACAAAAGGTATCAGATATCTATGTTTTTTCCCTCCACAAGTCATCTGATGTTAAGTGACGATGTAGTCTAAGGTGCCATGCTTCACTTGGACTGGGAACTGGCTCTCAAGTGAGGCTGCCGGAACACACCGATAGGTACTCGGAGACAGATTCTTAGCAAGTGGTCCAGTTAATTTCATGGTGGATCCGATATCTAATTTCAAGTGGAAATGGAGTACTTCAAGGAATAGTACCCTCCAGAGCCATTATCACCCGAGACATTCAGTAACGGAGATGCATCGTCGGCCGTGCATCTCATATGTTAATATCGACAGCGCAGTTAAGCTCTGTAATTAATCGAAATGGGGATATAATTTGTCTTCGTCAAGGAGCAAATAGTTAATTTCCACACATTAGGCCCACAATAGCCGCCCGGCCTCATATTGATTACCCCCTATTGTTCGCTTTCGGCCTCCTTAAATGATACACTTAGCACGATTGACGCGACAAGCACCACCGTTTATGGATTAATGAGCTAATGATTGTCGTCGAGGGTTTTTGTACAGTAAATATAAATAACTTAGCCGATCGCACCGTGTCATTATGGTGCGATTAATGTAAACAAATTGTATTGTGTCGCTGATAGACCATTTTTATACCACAAATAGTATATTGTTAAGATTTTTACAAAGAAAAGTGTAAATATGACGTTGAGTGTTTTTAAAATGATCGTCATTTTTCATTGTCATTTAGATGGTTTACGTCACGCAGAATATATGAATATATTTTTATAACAATATATGTAGTTCTTATAGAATTTATATTTACTTCTTGAAACAGCTCTATCGTCCTTATCTTTTGGAAATATACCTCATTACTGTTTAATCTCATGTTTCATCTCATCATAAGCGTTTTTGACAATATGTTTGTGTAAAAAGTAAACACAAAACCGCAGTACTGTAACTCGTCATCACTGTAACTTGTAAATATATAGCTTCTCATACGCTGCACGGAAGCGCCACACACATTTTACAAAAAACACCCAAAAAGAATAAACCACGTGAGGAAACTGAAACGCGTAACTTTCAAACAATCGCCACGCTTAATGTAGCGGAAGATCATTAGCAGATCATTTAAAAAACGTGTAAACGGCGAAAAACTCATTTCCAAAGGTTAGATCGCATCGCGCGGGCGGCGGCGTCGCGGAAGAGCAGTCGTAGCGCCGCGTGCCGCGTGCCTCGCTCACATTCCCTACACTTTACATTTCAACGGATATAAAGCAGAGCAATTTACCTTTAATGATCGACCGTGTAGACCTTTTTTCCCCCAATATATTTCATGGTATCCCAAGTTTTTATGGGAAGCGAAATACAGGAGGGTTTAAACGGAGTTTTCATTGCCTTTTTACCTCATAATATTCATATAGCTCAGTCGAGCAATTCCAAGTTGATAATCCAGGGTTTGGCTTAATGTTGCCGATGTTATCCCTTGGAATTAACACACGTGCATGCCTTGTATTCGGTGTCCGCGGGTGCCGCACTCTCATTGTGTTCTTTTCACATCCACTCGGTATTTAATCTGGGTTGAGCAAACCAAAGCAGCCGTTGCGAATTAAAAATATAAACGGGACTGGGTAGCTATAGCCCGCAGCTATTTTGTTAGAAAATAGTCAGTTGATTGTAAAAGAGTTAATTTATAGAAAAAGCTAATAAAAACTAATTAGCTACGTCTTCAAATAAGAAAACTGTAACCCACAAATAGGTATAATAATAACACACGGCCTATATAAAAATCCGCTTAAAACTTATAGTACAATACGTTTCACGATTATGATTTAGTAAAAATAATACTGATAACATTTCGATAAATAAATTCACTTTTAATTTAATAATCATCATACTAATATTAAAAATGCGCAAGTTTGAGTGTGTGTGTGAATGTTTGTTACCACGTATCACCGTAACTACTAAACCGATTTTGATGAAATTTGGAATGGTGATAACTTATTACCCTTGTTTAACACATAGGTTAATCTATTTTTTCCGGAAAAAGGCTCTTGCGGGATAACAGGAAGAAGCGGGAGAAACCGCGGGGCGCGTTAGTAATATTGGTATAGCAAAAGCGAAACTACTAAAAGCTACGAGCGGAGTGCACATACAGGGTCAAAAAAGGACTGCGGTGGCACCTTATCAATGAGCGAGGCATTGAAGAAATTTATGAGTTGGTGTTTGAAATAAGTGGCGGCCGAGCGGCGTACTATGATATAAAATGTGTACGTGTAAATCTTGTATTTACATAACGTTTATGGACCAATTTTTTTTGTACAAGTTGAAAAAGGAAAAATGTGCTATAAAAAATACCCTATGTCCTTCCCTAGTACCCAAATTATCTCCATACCAAGTCAAATATAAATCTTTTCAGCGGTAAAGGTGTGAAAATACCTGACAGATAAAAAAACGTCACCAATCCGGTCTATGAACTTACTACCTGTACCTATACTGCCACTACAGTTACACTATTCTTGGCTAAACATAATAGTTTAGACACTTGTAATTATTTAATAGTATATCTAAAGCCACAGGCAAGCTTTGAACTTAGCTTAACTACTCACGTAACGTCGTTGAGTAGCAACAGCTATCCGGATTAAACTTGGATTTTAAGATTATTCCTAATCGTAAAGATACTTACGCAAGTTGGTAACATCGTTGATACACCACTTACCGATAGTTTCCTAATCCAAGTAGCATCGTTTCTTACGAACTGGTATCTCACGAAACGCTATCGACGGTGGAGCATCTCACTCTTTCTGCTTATTTATTTATAACACGGTTCACCCGCGTCTTCCCGTTATCCTGCAGGAACCTTTTTCCGGGATAAAAAATAGCCTATGTGTTAATCCAGGGTATAAGCTATCTCCATTCTAAATTTCATCAAAATCGTTTTAGTAGTTACGGTGATACGTATAGTAACAAACATTCACACACAAACTTTCGCATTTATACTCGTAATATTAGGTAGGACTAGCTACGCTCCGCGGTTACACACGGTTTTCTCGCTATCCCTCATTTTCAGTAACATACATACACACTCAGGGCCGGTTTTATAAACGTCCGTAATTTAAATGCCTAATTCCGGTAAGTTTGATCTTATTGCCAAATATTAGCACGGAAAAAAAACCGGCCCTTACTCACTCACAAACTTTCGCATTTATGATAATAGTGAGATATGATGTCTATGATAGTAGTGTGACTGGGAAAGAAAGCCAACAGCTATTATATAGGTCCCACAATAAGCAGCAACAATTATTACAGGTCGCCTCACGGATAACAATAGGATACATCTAATATATAAAATTCTCGTGTCACAGTTTTCGTTGCCATACTCCTCCGAAACGGCTTGATCGATTTTGATGAAATTTTGTGTGCATATCAGGAAGGTCTGATCAATTTTATTATTTTTTTATCGAGTTAAATGTAGTCCACGCGGGTGAAACCGCGGGGCGCAGCTAGTCTTCTAATATATAAAATTCTCGTGTCACAGTTTTCGTTGCCATACTCCTCCGAAACGGTTGGACCGATTTTGCTGAAATTTTTTGTGCTTATCCGGTATCTATGAGAATCGGCCAACATCTATTTTTCATCCCCCTAAATGTTAGGGGTAGTCCACCCCTAAATTATTTTTTTTATTTTTTAGACAAAATTTTTAATTTCTATTTTTTTATGATACAACATACAAAAATACATACAATCCTCAATTTTCACCCTTCTACGATCAACCCTTATTTTTTAATAGCCATTTATTATATGGCAAAACAACGTTTGCCGGGTCAGCTAGTAAGGTATAGAAATTGAACAACATAAGGTAATCCTACCTCATGGTAAATTTAGAATAAATAAAGTAGGTAGGTATTAATTAAACAAGAAAAACATGTTTTTGAAAATATGCGTCTATCTTGACTAAAGAGCTTACAGAATCTTCACTAAATTGTTAAGGCTTTATCGTAATATCTGGTTAGCTGTTGTCTACCAGCTTTGAATTTTCTTCTCAAGTCAATGTGGAGTATACTCGTAGAGTTCAATCTCATAACCCTTTGAGTAACATGCTCAACAGATATCTTACATTGCTATTTAATATTATACATACTGCGCATGCCGTTACAGCGCGATTTTCCTACTATGCCGAAATCTTATTCCGAGATAAAAAGTACCTTATGTGTTACTCCAAATTATAAGCTATCTCGATTCTAAATTACACTTAAATCTGTGGAGCCTTTTCAATTCGTGAAGAAGCAACAAACATATTATATTATTCGTTCACTCACTCACAGACTTAAGGATTTATAGTATTAGAGCGATTAGTGTAATAGCATAGCGTGTTTCCATATCTTAGATTAGAACCGGTGATTTCGAGAGACAACTCTGCATGAACTACGACTTTCTTTTATCAAAATAAAGGCTGAAAGGCAACTCATCTTCATACTTAAAGTCTGAGCGACATTCTTTGCAGGAATGTTTAACATAGCTTGCTTTTTGCAGCTTTTCATAAAATTTCTTGTTTCCGGCCATTCGTTTCCGGACTGATAGAGGTTTGATGAATATTTATTAATGGAAAAGACGCATTGTAAAACTGAAAGTTCTCGGTTAGGGCCGGTTCAAGCGTAAATACCTATTAATTTTAAATTACTACTCGTATCTCTACAATCAATTGCCTTTTTAGTGAGTGACAGCTGCAGGGACTTTATTATACGCTACTAGCGGGCCGCGTCTTCTTGTTATCCCGCAGGCACCTTTTTCCGGGATGAAAAGGAGTCTATGCCTATGTGTTAATCCGAGGTATAAGCTATCTCCATTCCAAATTTCATCAAAATCGGTTAAATAGTTACGATGATACACCTTGACAAACATTCACACACACAACAATATTTTTAATATTAGTAGGTACAATACTCTTTTCAAAAAGTTAAATTCTCTTAAGCAAATTCTTTTTTTTTTGTATTACGTTTTTTGTTCGATTTGGAACATTTTTATCTTACAATTAGATTATTATGGTTTGATTTCCTTGCCATAGCATAGCAATAACTAACAGCAAATTATTTTATTGGGCTAGCGAATGCAGCCATACCAAGTTCTGGGCAGTTTGCCACACGAACGCGAATTTTCTAACATTATTGTGGTGAATATCAACTTGTGGTCATAAATACGTGGAATAGGGTAGGTATGAACCTACATAAAGATTTTTTACTACTAAATGACAAAATGAGAGACTTGATCGCCTGATTAAGCGTCATGCTTGCACCTAGCATGAACAAAACTTTTTTTACGTTTTTGAATAGAGCCTCTCTAGTCTCTCTTGACACAAATCCTAAGAATGTTATCTCGAAGGCTTTGATTACAAGTAAATAATCAAAGCTCGAAGGAGAGAATGTACTCGTATGTACCTTGCGATGTGACAACTGAGTGTCATATTATAATTCATCATAATCAGCCCACTTCAGTCCACTGCTGGACATAGGCCTCTCCCAAAGCACGCCACTGAGCCCGATCTTCGGCTTCTCTCATCCAACTGCTGCCAGCCATTCTGCGTATGTCATCGCTCCACCTAGCCGGAGGGCGTCCTACACTACGTCTGCCGAGACGCGGTCTCCACTCGAGAACACGTCTTCCCCAACGGTTGTCGGTTCTTCGGCTAATATGTCCAGCCCATTGCCACTTCAGCTTGCTGATCCTATAGGCTATGTCGGTTACCTTGGTTCTCTGTCGGATCACTTCATTCCTGATACGATCCTTAAGAGAAACTCCAAGCATAGCCCTTTCCATAGCCCGCTGAGCGACTTTAAATTTGTGGACTAGACGTACCGTGAGTGTCCACGTCTCGGCTCCGTATGTCATGACAGGTAGGACGCACTGGTTGAAAACTTTCGTTTTCAGGCTTTGCGGTATAGGCGACGAAAAGACTCGACGAAGCTTCCCAAATGCTGCCCAGCCCAGCTGTATTCTCCTGTTGGCTTCTCTCTCAAAGTTGTTTTTCCCTAGTTGGAGCGTCTGCCCTAGGTACACATAGTGGCGAACAACTTCGAGAGCAGCCCCATCAACAGCAATCGGTTCCGGCATGACAAGGTCATTGAACATTACCTTGGTTTTGTCCAAGTTCATCCGGAGACCGATGCGTTGAGAAGAATCAGCTAGGCCATCCAGCATCTGTTGTAGGTCCTGCAGCGATTCAGCCAGGATGACGATGTCATCGGCAAATCGCAAATGTGAAATGTATTCGCCGTTGATGTTGATGCCACGTCCTTTCCAGTCCAGAGTCTTAAAAACATCCTCCAGTGCGTTGGAGAACAGTTTGGGGGAGATAACATCCCCCTGTCTCACACCTCGACGCAGGTGGATATTTTTAGTCTGCTGGTTCTGTACTTGGACGGTCATTGTTGCGGCGTCGTATAGACATTTCAACACTTGGATGTATCGCCAGTCGACTTGGCACCGCTGCAGGGACTCCAGAACAGACCAGACCATATTATAATTACATAATATGTAATCACAATATGATTGTTTTGAACAGAAAGTCATATTCAAATTAACATTAATTTTTGTTGAGGTGTGTGTATGTGTGTTAAGGATTTCCATATTTTTAATACGGAAATTAAAAACGAACCATTTTTCAAATACAAGTATGTTTTTAGGTTAGTCGTAAAATTCCCATTCATCATCATTATCATCAGCCTGTGACGTTCCCAGTGCCTAAATTCCCATTGAATATCTCCATTTATGTAGCACATTTTGCCCGATATGAACATTTACGTATACTGTGCTTGTATTAGAACAGTTCCCTGGAGTATTGTTCTACCTGCAGGTAATATCTCTTAAATATGAACTCCTACAATACGGTACCGGTCGTACCGGACCTCTGGGCATGTAATAATTACATGTCCAAATATAAATATATCTTCATTTTCGGTCTTGACAAACTTAATTAATTACAAGTAGTAAGTAAAACTTCGTATACATCGTCGTATTATAGGTACTATACAAGACCGGACTAATACTTGGCTTGATAGCAACGCTATATAAGTATCTACTTATATTCAGTAGATGTTACATGCAACAGTATAATGCTCAGCCGAAGCCTACTTTTCTTTTTTATTCAAGTTATTGTTTGTTTGTAGCGTTTGACTACAAGACTACAAGTCATCTCGGTGTTGTCGAAAGTGTTACTACGGTACATCGGAATTGGGATCTAAGTATTCTTATAGTTTAGATAACTATCTATTTTGCTCATTTAGGGCTCTAGGGTTCTAGAGGGTAAGTCAATCTCCGAACTCCAAACATAACTCTTTCAACGTTTGACACTACTAATAACAAAGAATTGTGGACGCTTTTTGTTCTAAATTCATAGCCTCATGGTGGGAACAACCTTTCACAACATACCAACCTCTTACAGGATGAAATAAAAACACAAAGTAGCTCCAATGTATTATTTATTTACTTACTCCACTTATGAAAATTATAAAAGCCAAAGAGGTAGTCCGCGTCACAAAAGAAAATTCATGCTTCATTATTTTTGAACATCATATTAAATTGACAAATTTTAGCGGTACCTGTTGTTACGTAAATTCTTTCAGAGGCGTTCTATTCCATTCTACCAACTATATAAACAATGCCTAATACAAATTACAAGAGTTGAATGTACAGTACATAATATTACAATTCGTGTGTTATTGAATTTCAGTGGTCTAAGTGGTCTATGATATATTTTTGTAAATTAGAATTAAGGAAAATAAAATTGAAAATAAGTTTTTTTTGTTTTTTTTTTAAAGCATGTTACTACAACTATAGTATTTTATTTATTAATATAAGTTATCTCTTCTTTAACAAGCCCGAATCTCTATTACTAACGATATTTTTACAATATGATTTATAATTATGTATGTACAAGCTTAAACTTCATGAAACTCAGTCTATATTTATTAATACTTGACGTATTTAATTATCTACCATAATGTATTTTATTATAAACATTTATATAATATCAGATCTACAAGATATGTTGCTTGATATTAGAATATAATTCAATGAGACTATTATAATTTACCTTATAAATTTTAATAATTACTCATATAGAGTACATAATTATATATCGTTTATTATTATTATAATAACAGTAGTAAAATAACATTTCATTTTATTACAATCCAAAAGACATGATATTGTTGTTATGATATTGATTTATTTATTCTATAATTAACTTACTCGTAAATCTCTTTAGTTTAACTTAGAAACTATTAGGAAGATATAAACTAATGTTTAGTTACTTTAATGTAACTTCGCTTATTAAAATTAAATGAAATCAAGACAATTAATTAATTTCTAAATCGAGTAGGTACATGAAACGTTTATACTCGTAAATATGTTGTTATGAATAAATAGTTGCATTTTACAATTATTTTACACTCGAATCGATTTTTGGTGGGTTTTGTCAATTTGTAGCCTAGTTATTGGGACCTTATGGTCTTGTACCTAATCATGTACAATTGTACACAAAGAAAAGATCATGACAAAAAAATGCGAATAAGAATAGATTTTAATAGATATAAAAGTTACACTTTTTCACAAACGTTTTTTTATTAAACAATTCAATTATCAAACGTGAAAAAATTACTGGACACTTATTGTTATTACCAATAACTTTTGACTAGAATAACCCAAGTTGTCACCAAAAAAGCTATGTTAAATTTCTTAGAAAAAAATCCGTAGATGTTACTACTTTGGAAAAAATCATCAAAGAGAGAAAACAACTGTAACAAAACTGATTGTTGGAGCTTGCCTTGTTGTAGTCTTGTAATCTGAAATCTGAAAGGTTTAATCAATTAGCCTGTGAAGAGGTAAACAACATTTTTATCAGAGAAACACTTTATGCTCTCTGTTAACATTTTAATTCATCTGCAAGTTGATGTTAAAATAATAGCTCAGTCATGCCAGCTAAAAACAAGTAGTATCCTGCAATGAGTTTTAGCTTTAGGTGAAGGAAAACATCGTGATGTAATCATATGCGTAGTGGTGGGGCATTTTCTAGTGCTGGTGTAATAAAAATCTGCCATCAAGGATTTATCGGTGTGGTCCAGCATAGCTTTGAGAGTCAGTTCTCAATCCAGGTGCAGCTTGGTCTTCGAACACATCGTCACTTAACATCAGATGAAATGTGGTCTAACGCTACCCATGATAGGGATTCAATTCATGAAAATATAAATTACGATCTTCCTAAATAAAAGAACAAAGTGAATATAAAAAGAGAAAGTAGGTACTCAAAACGAGTTTACCAATCAAACCTTTTATAAAAACGTAATGGAATTAAAACATGCTTATAACAAAAACAACGCAATACATCCTTTAACCTTTACATGTTTCGTTTCGGTTTGATAAAAAAAACGCTTTTATTTTTCGTAAATATTTTATTTCATTTATTAAGTAAGGATATTATTTTTATATGCTTTTCCGTAAAAATGATGCGGTGTTACTTTGAACAAGATAGAAGAACAACTTATTATCAACCCCCGATGAATACAGAGGGGCGTTAAATGGTATACGAGTAGTATTTCTGTCTGTGTGTGTATGTCTGAGTGTGTCTGTAGGTATGTGTAGCTCCCAAACGGATGAGCCGATTTTGAGTTAGTTTGTTTTATTTGAATGGTGACTTGATTGAGAGTATTTGTAGCTGTGAATTTCGAAGGTTCATTAAATTTTGATTCTTATTTCTTTTAGGCGGTCGGTGTAAGAGCGAAGGACAAAATAAAAACTATGGAAAACAGTAGACGATGGCAAAAGCTATGTACTCGTATATATTTTATATAGTTTTACTGTATTACATACTCAGAACAGAGAACAGAGACACAGAGTCTTAAAGAATACCAATGGTAATAACTATAAATGTATATATTACCCATGAATTCGCCATTCATTAAGGCCCGCCATACGCCGTTGACCTTGCTTGATCAGGTGAAAGCATCCCGCACCGATTTTATGAGAGACTGACGTGGCGATTTGCGAGTATGAAATACGTAAAAAATTCGCAAAAAAATAATTAAAGTAGTATCTTCAAAAAATGCCCCGAAAGTGTTTTGGGGATTATATTTTTTTATACGCTGATGGTATTAACAAATCTTTGTTGCATATATAGTTTAGGAGTAAAGTAGTATTAAACTTTTAGAAAATGGGGCACTTTGCACATTTTTTTTCAATATATAAATATATTTTTTGCATTTTTCGGCCTGAAGGTGTTCTGTTATATATCAAGTAGATTAACATATATTTTTATTAGATTTCTTTTAGACCAGAATTACACAGAGAGATAGTTTTAATTAACCCCGTTTTTCAGCTTAGTTTGGGAACCAGCGCCTTAACATTTGAAAGTTAATAAATAATATTTGTTAATAAACAACTTCTATTGGTCCTATAAAAGTTTAAACTACAAGGCTAGACCGAGTTATTAAAATTATGAGAAAGTTTGCTATCAAAGGTTACATACAAATCGGAAAGTTTTATATGTGGCGTATTACTGATTGAAATTAAATTTGATATTGAAACGGGCAGACCCTCCGTCAATCAACAGACACTTTTATTGATCAACTGCCATTTTAAATGGATCATATCAAGTTGTTAAGCATTCATCTTAAAAAAGTAGTTAAATTATGAAGGAAAGGTACTTTTCATTTTTGTATGTTTTTAATATTCGTTTATATGTTAGTGCCGTAGCCAAAATTAGTTAATTTATGTTCAAATGACAAAAAAAAAACAGAAAAAAAAACATTTCTGGAAAGTATATTCTGCTAAGCATGTTTGACTTGTCAAAAAAGTACACCTGGACGTTTGTTCAGCAAATATATATCAAGAGATGAAACGAGTAGATTACATTCACTTTAGGTATTTGTACAACACAAATGTCATAAAATAAAACAAACTCCAAAATATATACAGATCTCAAATAAAGCGTTGGCTGGCCAAATGTCACTTACCCTGTGTACCAAAGGGGGTACTTTCAGACGACTTCTCAGCCATGATGTTGAGCCTTTGAACCACTGAAAATAATTAAATTTAATGACGTAAATGCCTTAATAATTACAACATAAAGGGAATGTTAAATCTTACCATTTTTATTTTCCAGCGCCGGGAGTGGCATAGCTGCGAAATAAAACGTTTTATTGTGTTTAAAACTATTTGTCAGTCAAGTACGGTACTCAAGTCGACGCTTGTAACAATCTTTACGAAGTTGTACATTGAATTTTAGATAAAGAATTCTACAAGCCCTAGCTGCTCTGCCGTCTCGCGTAAAGCCGATTATACAGTTATTTATATCTAATAATAATGCTCTACTTTTTCACTCTACATAAGTAGAGTTGCCAAGTTTTGCGATAGACTACTTAATAGACAAGTAAAGTCAACTATGACTGTCATCATCATCATCAGCTTACATTACGAGAGCGAAAGGGAGAGAGACAGTATGGGCCATAATCTACCAATACGACTGTTTACAATCAAATGGCAATCATAACATAATAATATATCAACAAACAACCGTAGTATTTTTTACTAACTTTAGCACTGCAGTGGTCTAGCAGAATGGGGGATGTACAATATACACATGCATATATGTAATTCATTTATTTCAAATTGTTTAAATGTTAATAATTCTGTCAATATCATGACAAATGATTTATTACTTCAAACTAAAAATAATATACCATAACAAAGAAATAAAAACAAATAAACCTAAACTAATAACTAAAATACATTATTATTATTACATCATTATTATTACATTATATGTAATTATGTCAGACTCTCGACTTAGCGCCAGTTTTATCAACATCCGTAAGTTAAACTTCAGACGTTATTTCGGTAAACTTGAACTTTGAACAAATTTTCCGTACCAAAATTTGTCAATAAGATCAAACTTACCGAAATTTGGTATGACATTTAACTTATGGACGTTTATAAAACCGGCCCTTAGACTCGGACGGCTTGATTCCTAGCGAAGGAAACCAGCACGATGATAGTAAAAACAAGTGCTGCATCAAATAAAAAAAAAACTAGTGAACCTAGCAGACAAGTGAAGTAAGTCTATGAGTATATCTCCAAATTCGGTGACCAGAAATGTTCTGAGTTATAACCCTTAATAACCAGCGTTCTGGGGGAAGCTGATGTTTTATACGGCAATGAACAAGTCATAAACCCTTATTTTATTGCGAATGGGAACATACTCGTAATGTAACGTATGAAACGTGAGGTAGCTCGGCTTCCCTATGAAAGCCGGTTGGAGGTTTTTGGTAGTTTATCGCGAACAAATGAAACCTGATGGTGGTTGAATAACAAGGGATGCGGAATAGATCATATTTTAGCCATAAATAATTCCTCTCAGTAAATTATGACAGCTTATACTTCTGAAAGAAAAATAGAATCAAGTCATCTGTATATACAGGGTTAATTTAAACTAACTAGAAAGCTCAATCAGGCAGCTTCCTAACATCTTACATAACAACTTTTGTTTTTCAAGACTTTTTACAAAACATAATACTTGTACAATACCATTTTAAAGTTTTTTTATCATGTCATCAAAAACTGTTCTATTCTGCTGTCATATCATTAATTGCAACAAATAGGCAACAACGGGTGCAGGGACACAGGATGACTGAGGAACATATTCGTGTAAAAACCACCCCCACCCCGCCCGTACCCCCGCTTTTCTCTCAATGCAGCTGTTTGTTTACATAGTTAGATACTAATTACTATTGCAATCATGCGCGTACGGCGGGTCGGCGCGTAGAGTTATTAATATTTAGAGCTGCTAAATTAGCTTTTTTAAAATATATACATGAAACTATGAACTTGATAACTATCAAAAGTCGTAGAACAAAAATGTTAAGCATGACGTCTACATGCGAGAGGTTTCTGATTATTTAAAAATAACCTTTTTAATAAATTCCTTCACTCTCTTTCTCGTTGTCTCTCTGAGAGACGGCCGGAGTCCCAGCAGTGGGAACGTAAAAGGCTGATGATGATAATAATAAATTTAGATTTGGTGACGATCGAAGATACGCTACAGAACTATTCAGTGAAACACTGCACTTGTATCGCTAGTATGTATAGAAATATAAACTGTTATTTTTTTTCATTTTGTTAAATACAACCTATCAAAGAATAAGAATTAGAAAACATCACATTACTTACGATACAACTTTATAGTGCCCTCGGTATCTCCGAGGGAGTTTTTGGATACACATTTGTAGGTTCCGTAATCGGAACTAGTGACCCTTCTGACAGCAAGCCGGAGAACTGATCTATACGAGCCATCGATCTTCTGCGGCTCCAGACCACCCCCTGTATATGAAACGTATGTTATGTTATTCGAGTGCGTGTAACATGTATTTTATGTGTTTTATTTTTACACAACGATACTACTTGACGTTAGTTTGCTTATTCAACTGTAACGGAGTTAAACAGGATTATATGTGATTGTGTGTGTGTATTATGTTCTATTCCGATGCTCATTAACATATTTCTTTGTTTATTACACCACCGCCAAATAGCACCGTGGGAGATACCACCTGGCTTTATATTGCGTTTACATAAAATAATAAAATATTCGTAATTATTTTTCATATGTTATTTTTTACACATGATCACCTGATTACAGTTAAGTAACAATGTGTTTGAAGGTGGCGCCACGCTACACCTGGATTGGGAACTGGCTCTCAATTGAGGCTGCTGATAAGGCTTGGCGACAGATTCTTAACTTGAAGTTGGTAGCTAGCCAGGCGAGCACTATAGCGAAGCTATGGTTTAATCACGATGTTTTCCTTCACTGAAAACTCATGCCCATTGCAGGATTCAAACCAATGATCTACCACTCAGCCATCATCATTTTAAATACGAAATGCATTTTCATACTTATATTAATTACCGTCAAGCTGATAATTTTATGTAGGACAATTTTTCCCATTGCATGTCGTTTTTTGTAAAACAAGAATTAGCTACCGGTAGATTTATTAGAAAAAAAGAAAAAATGGTAAACATTTCAACGTGATCCGTGAAAAAAAATGCATGCTTTACTCTCAGACTTTAGACCAAAGCGGGGAAATGATGGTAAATTACGAAAGAAAAAACTTAGATTATGATGAAAACAAAAAGCTGACGAACACGACAACGGGTAACTATGCACAATTTTCCCGAGGCAATTACACGAAATGGCATCAAAAACGGGCGGTATAATTCTGTGAATTCCCCCAGGGTTGGTATCGATAAAAGGCCGATACTAGTCAGAAGTACTTTATTGGAATAATTGAAGACATTTCAAGTGAATTAGTTTCAATTCTAGGTATATTGTTTAACGAAACTTAACTGGTATCGTTAAAATAGATTTATTGATCAAACCATAGCTTTGTGGTATATAAAGCATTGTCTAGTACTTGCTTGCACCTTTCGGCGTATTCCAGCACTCATTCGAGGCTAGTCCAGGTGTAGCGTGACGCTACCTTCGGCCGCATCATCACATAACATCAAGTAACTTGTGAAATTCTTCCGATACGGAGCTGAGTCGTAACCAACACGATTAACAAACTTTCGCATGCTATATGACATCATGCTTTATTGTTTATACAGATATCTATCCATACCTATAAATAAAAGTGAATTGCCTCGTTTGTGAAAGAGCATCATTGAAAACGGCTTGACCGATTTGACTGAACTTCCTTGTTGTATTTGTAAAGTTGTTTTTTAGAAAAACCACTGGTTAGTTGGAAATTTCGGGGAAAACTGAAACAGAACTCAAGACCCCGTCTTGTATTTATTTGCCTAAAGCCGAAGCGAGTCACTAGTAAAATATAAAATAAAAATGAACTTTTCTCCACTAAGGCCTGTGGTTTGTATGCAACGCCAAAATTCTTTTAGTTTCAAGAAAAATAGTGAATCATAAATAGTGCAGTGCAAAAATCAACTGAACTGAAAAGTTATCAGAAAACCCTAGCCGCTAAACTTCAACCGAGGAACGCTTTAAGTATTTTCCAGTTGATCCATTATAACAGGGGACTTATTTATTTTTCAAAAGGTACACTACCTCCTCTAGACAATGGGCAAAGATAAACATCAGCACAATGGCTCTATCGGATCTCTAAACACTATATAATATATGTAAGTAGAGCCCCTATTGCGCTCGGGAACAAAGGACTCTACTGAGACATTGTACCTTAACAACTCTATTGCAGACGTTTTAAAAGGAATATATCTTAAGACGACTAATTAATTTTATTAATTATCTACAAGAAGTTTACGCTAAACTGTGGATTAAATTGCGACATTTTGACAGATAATAATTAATTATGGCATCAACTAGATGCTAATGGGTAATTTATGGGTTAATTATCTAGTAAGCTATAAAACCCCTTGAAATTTTTATGATAGCTCGGTTGTATGTACACTCAACAACAAAATTAAAAGAGTATCCTTAAAGGCATTGAGTTTGGTATATTTAGTTTCGGTTGTAGATGTTTTACCAGAAAGGACCTGACTTTGCTTCAATAAATGGGAGATGAATCTAATTCCAGAAACATAGTTCCCACTAGTTCGAGACTGAAGGCTTCATTATTACCAGGTTACAAGTTATTTGGGCAATAGATGCTTTGATTGATTGATTTGCTAGCCAGTACAGCTGATTTGTTATATATACTAGCTTTGTCTCGCTGTTTCATCTACGTGGAGATTCCCATAAAAACCGAGGAAAATCATCTGATATACATGATTATTTGTTGAAGCTATTCTTACCGACAGGTACAATCTCCCCACTCTCTCTGCTCCAATAGCTGACAGGCTTTGGATACGCTTCAGTCTCACACTCCAGCACCAAGTCCGACCCCAGTGCGGCGCCGACCAGCTGGTTTCTGATGACGATAACTGGGGGAACTGTTAAACAAATTTATAATTCATACAGTAGTGTGTTAGTGTGTACTGGCAGTCTCACTTGAGAGGCAGTTCCCAATCCAGATGTAGCGTAGTGCAACCTTCGACCACAACGTCACTCAACATCAGTACCCCTAGTACAGGTTTTGATAGTTTACAAAAACTATAAAAGTTTTCGTTTCAATCCATACATATTTTTTTCAGCGAATCTTACCGAGACTTGGAGGAACTGAAATCGTTAATATGGGTTATTTTAAATCGTTATAATCAATCATATTCCAACAATGTTATTGAGTTACTTTTTGAATTTAAGCAGATCGAGTTGCCACTTTGAGAAGTCGGCGGTGGTAAACGTCGACGTTTACGAAAACTTTTATCGTTTTCAAAACTTGTACTAGGGGTACAGATGACGTGTAAGAACCGTTTATAATTTATTTCTTATTCTTCTTACAGGGTGTGTTTGACCACAAGTCACTTGATGTCAAAAGAGCTGCCTCGCCTGTACTAGGAATTAGAAGTAATAATTTGAATAACATAACTACTTACATAACATTTCTGTGAAATAAAACGTTTGCCTAAGATCATTAAAACAAGTCTAAGCCAAAATAATAAGCTGGTTTACACAGCTCCGACACGCGCCGTAGCGGAGGATTATGGCCTACGATTTAAGTGGGTTGTACGCCAATTTTTTCTACTTATAAGGCGTTAGCGCTATAATTCGTACCATAGTACTACTACTGGATTTTCGTTCCAAAAACAGTATTTCGGTCAATATTTCGCCATCAGACCAAAAAGCTAAAATGAAACTGTAATAACCCGTAGCGAAACAAAATGTTGTCAAAGAAGCAACTTCTCACTACCGTGAAAATATCAACATAGTTACAATCTACGTACTTAACACACAGATATTCTATATTACATCGCCATCAGCCTTTTTCGTTCCCACTGGGACTCTGGCCTTCTCTCAAAGAGAGAGATTCTATTTTACGAGTGCTCACTACTTATATTTTTAATTGAGCTCTAATTTTAATTTGCTATATAATTATTTTACATACATAAATTCACACCACCGAACGAATTATATTTTAAAAACTTCTGCCACCAAATAGTAAGTGTTCTAATAAAACAATGAAACTTTTCCGTAGCAAGTACTTACATTGAACAGTAAGCATAATACGTTTGCTGACTGAAGGCGGCACTCCATTGGAAGCTATGCAGAGATAGGCGCCCGCATGCTGCCGGTTAACCGTGCTGATGTTCAACACGGGGCCTTCAAGCGATGTTGCTACAGAGATAATAATTAATTAGGCCATCGTGGAAATTTTACGTAAAAACATTTTGTGTATGGCTTTTTTATTAGAATCAAGCTTACTTTAATACCATTATCACTAACTACATACTAAATACACAAAATCAGGATTCAACATTACAGTAAGTTCATAAATCCTGCTCTAGATAGCTGAATGTCGTAATTTATGCTTTTTATATGCACAATAATGTAAATACAAATATTTATGGTAAGTTAAAAACCGTTAGTGTGAATCGAACTCGCTTGGAAACGGTTTAGTTTTGGTTGAGATCTTTCTGTTAACTATGATTTTCCACTAAACTCAGTAGTTTGTACACACCCCGTGCTCGATTTTGTATATATTCTTCAATATCTTTAAAGATATGAATTTGAAGATCATATTTGTATTGCTCATAACAAGCCCATTCGTTTGATAGGTCACGCGATGAACTTGCCATTTTTTTTCCCTTCTTAACCCTAAACTAACGATGAAAATAATCTGTGACAGACTGACAAACGCAAACATCAGAGTGATCCTACAATATAAAAGGTTCTTTTTTTTTATCGGATTTACTGGGCCCCAAAAACACGAAAACTCCTTACGTAAACTTATCTCAAAACTACCAAGCTTGTCAAAACGCCGATTGTATGTAGACAATGACTGTTAATTATTTCCACCTATTGTTAGTATGATATTCATACAAAACGACTCCTATTTATAGTAAGTACCTTGAATCGTATCAGCCACTGTAATGGGTTTCGATTGTTCCCTCCGCCACGTGATTTGTGGGTGAGGTGACCCGGTGGCTGCACAGGTTAGGCTCACCGAAGCTCCTTCTCTTACGGTCTGATCTGTGCTGGTACCTCGGTCCAGAATGTCAGGTGGCACTGCGGAATAAAATACGATCTTCAGGGTTAAAAGACATTTGGTGTTGATGGCGTTTAGAAATAAACAGCTGGACGGAAAATATTAACAATCAAGAAGTTTTGAACAAAGTGGAATAGAAAAGAACATTACGATCAACAGAAAGTACGAGAAGATAATAAATGCTTGGTCACTTGGTACGTCATGATGAATACCTACATGAAACCCATTTTAGAGACAAAAGTAGAACATAAGAATAGGAGAGGTAAACCGATAAGGATGTGAAGAAGTTAAAGAAAGGATTGACTTCCTGTTACCAAGAGATACCAAGAGATCAAAAAGATGGCCAAGAAACGCACAGGATGGAAAATGCTCCACCGAGAAGAGCTCTGCTCGTTGAAGAAGAAAGATAAAAAATGGTAAATTAAAATTGTCTTCTAGCAGTGTATTTATGAGAAATACTAGTTGCGCCCTGCGGTTTCACTCGCGTCTTCCCGTTATCTCGCAAGAACCTTTTTCCAGGAGCTATGTGTCATTCCAGGGTATAAGCTATCTCCGTTCCAAATTTCATCAAAATCGGTTCAGTAGTTACGGTGATACGTGGAAACAAACATTCACACACTCACACACACACACACTTTCGCATTTATAGGATAGGATACCTACATAGAATTTTAATAAATTTCTACATTGGTAATTTAGTTTTGTTAGCATTTTCTCTATTTATTTTTTATTTCTATAAGGACAATGACTACAATGACAATATCAATTTAGATTGACCGATGCATTGATTCCCTTTGCTAACTGATTCTGATTAAAGTGGTTACTCAAAGCGAACATATAAAAGTAGAAACGTATTAAAGGTAAACAACTGTGGAAATGTTTTCACTTGAAGAAACTAAATCAAATAGGCAATACACCGACCGCCACTGCTGTTCCATTGTAGCTTTAATTCTTTATGAAAGTGGAAAAATTGCTACTTTTCTCGTATCCTCTTTTTACTTTTATACTTATGGAAGACTTTTCTCTTATAAATATTATCTAGCAACTGGACGATGATAAGTTTAAGTTGGAGCCAATTGGTTTTTGATATAATTATTCATTTGTATTTATCATTAACGTACAAAGGGATACCTTTTGCTATAAATACTAATTTCTCGGAGAATTATATTGTGAAGTATGTTTATTTCTTACTACCACGCATCAAAGCCAACTCCTATACAAACTCTGTAACTTTCCAAATATTTGGGTGTCGGTTTTATCTATTTCTATGCAGGTATAAGTAGACATACTCACGTAAATTCACGTACAATGTAGAAAAGAAAACAAAACTTTCGTACACACTTAAACCACACTTTAACTTTGCCTTCAAACTTTCTTACAATATTTCCTCTTATGCTAGCGATCTGTAAGACTTTTCAATTGGTGTGTATTAAGTTTGCCAAATTTTAAACGTTTTCAGTGCAATATATACCTATTTAAAGAATTAAGCAAACCAGTCTCGTAGCACTCGCCGGAATTTCTGAACAAAACTATCAGTTGAAGGGCTGTGAAAGAAGGCCAGTATGCCCAAAACTGGGCCTGAGTTATTCTGGCACGTAAACTAGAGCCGTTATTTTAGAAGACACTTTTAGGCATAACTCAGACATTTTCGTCAGTCATTCAAAGATGACTAAAACATATAAAGCCGACGGGTTCTGTGAGAAAAAAAAAGGTAACTATGCCAGTTACTTCAAGTTCCATTATCACATGACACACACCAAAACGGCCCCAAAAGAAGACCAGCGCTGGTTATACGACCAACTCTGTGCGTGTTGGGGACCAATTCGTGGCTACTGGCAAACTGTCGGATATATTCATTTTTTCTTACATGCTTTGTTAAATTGTCTGTTGTAATTAATAAATCATTTCTATTTCTAGTTTAAGTTATTATTTGATGCAAAACGCGAGTGAGATATCAGTAGGCGTGGAAAACTTACCAACTACATCCAAGTACCCCAGCTGACTCTTCATAGGGTCTGTGTTGATCTGGCACATGTACCATCCTCTGTCCGTCTCACGGAGCTCTCTTATGTGCAGGAACCAAGTTCTGTGGTCGCTGTGGGTCACGCCAACCCTCCGACTTCTTGATATGACGTGCGTATGGATCGTCAGAATGGTCTGCGTGTCCACGCGCAGCCACGCAACCTGTGGAAATAAAAATATTAACGATAGAACGGCATGGTCGGTAATTTCGTAAACAAAAGCTTAATTGTGCTATTGCTCTGATAAGACTTGCTTATCTTTTTATGTTACTGATTTGATAACACCGACTAACTTTCTTTAAATTCCAGTTCATTAAGCAGCGTTGCATGTGTATGGTGTATTCCTAACGAGTATTTCGGGAATCCTGCCAGCTGGTAGCATTTAGTTAGGTTAATTTAGTTTGAAGTTAGTGCACGCTTTATCATTGTATTACACTGTTATTAAATTAATATTATCATTAATTTTGAATTTGACACTCTAAAAGCATTACATAATCCATGAGATCGCCCTCTATAGATGTTTTGGCAGACAAGACAAGAGCCTAACCTAAATTAATCCGACATTGACTTATGAATAACCCTGGAGCTATTCAGTGTATTCAAACTGAAGCCAATTAGGACTTAATAATTTACATTTTGCTGCCACTGAAGTAGGATTAAGCCAAGATTAGGCAATAGACAAAACTTGTAATTGGTAAAGCAGTTTTCTTTTACGCGTACTAGAGCCTAATTAAAATTGGAATACGCTAAGTTTACGTAGTAGCAATTTTGCTATATTAGGCAATGAATGACGGGATTATTCTATCAATAGATATGTACATATTAAGAACAGGTGCAATAGGCAGTCTAGCGGGGGAAGCTAAGAGTATATTGTATAGTAGAAGTCCTAGAAATCTAAGAATTAACGCGAACAATTATCCACATAAACGTACCAAACGAAAATGTTAATTAAACGAAAACTATCCTAACCAGCGATGGAACAACGAAGAAAATCATCAAAAATCTTCTACACATATTGCAAAAATTTTAATTTTAATTAATCTTTGGTATCAACACTCTCGATCAAGTCACCTTACAAACAAAAAAACTTAATTAAAATCGATTTAGATTAAGAAGCTACGATGCATATACCACACACAACACACATGAACTCACAACACTGTTTGCGTCGTCTAGGAGTAAATAAAAAATCCATGGCAACCATATGTTATATAAAGAAAACACACATTATGCAGCGGAACTTTAAAGGCTTTGACTATTTGTATGATCTTAAGCTTTATTCAATAGTGTTTGCTAGCAATGCGGAACGAACATTCAGTATGGAACCTTATTGACAGCGATGCAGTGATGCTGGGAATGCTTTGAAAGTTTCTAAAGCTTTAGTAAGATTGCGAGAGGGCTTGTACAACGAAATTATAACATACATGTTTACCCCGCTTTAAGTCTTTTTTTTATAATCTTGTTTTAACAGTTTACATTGCTGATATTGTTTTTTTTTTCTAGCTGAAATCAAGGTAATGCAACGCTACATAATTTCATATAAGCCAGTTTCTCTACCTTCGTCAAAAATTTAAAATGACGTCATCAGTCGTTGTCGTGAATCAGATTAATTTTAGGTCAGATGCTACACTCTAATACCTAATATTCATTTTTGGCCACAAATAAATTGGTGCCGAAGGTTAAATTATCCGCTAGAGGTTTTGTTTACTTACCAAATCATTGGCAAATAACAATACAGACATGGCTGGTCGAGCTGATTTTCTGCTTGATAGACGATAATTATGATGGAAGAATGAAAACGCTTTCATAAATAGTAAACTAATTATTTATGTCTAATTTATGTTCATTAGAATCATTACTAGGTATTTTGTGTGTTTTATGTATGTGGTAGATATTTATGTGTGTGATTTTCTTCTTTGTATACTACCATGTATATAGTTTTATACTATTTAGTCTTCTACTTTTGGGTTGTCTGAAAGGGATCGGTTTGAGCGATAATACCTCTATTTGTGACTACACTCTTGTTATAATTTATCTTTATCGTAAGAAAAAAGAATTAGTACTTATATATGTCTATCAATCTGTTATTTTGTGTCCATAACCAGCTTCTGAGTAATATTATACAAGCGAAGTTTATGAGTGAGTGAGTGAGTCTGTCTCTATGTTTGTTACTTCTTCAGGCTGGAAGGGCTCAACAAATTTAGGTTAAATCTAGAATGAATAACACATAGGTTACTTTTAATCCTGGAAAAATGTGGGAGAGCTGAAAAATCGAAGATGAACTACGGAGCGACACTAGTGTGGTAGGTATATAAAAATAATTCATATCGCTCTATAGTTTAAATGTTACTGCAAAGAAAGAAAAATATGAAGCTAAAGTGTTAACTACATGCAAACATTATGATAACTAGCTCTTGAAGTAAGTATTGTTAAAACACCGCACTGACCTTATAAGTGGAGAGGTTATGCACGGTGCACGCGAGTATTGCCTCGCGGCCGAGCGGGGTTGTCACGTTTGCTATCGGTGAACTGAAGCCGGGCTCATCTGAAACAAGACAAGATACAACATATTTAACGATAACAACACTATAAATAAAACGGTATTCGTAAGAGGAACGAAATGTTACTTTTTCCACCTTTTTTAATTTTAAAACACTTCTTTTTTTGCATTGGCGTCACACGATTAGTGTATTTGCCAGTGTCAAGTATTAAATATTTCAAATTCAGGGAGTATTGGTAATGATGATGATGATAAATTACTGTTATCTGGTACTTCTTTCAAATTATTAGGCATATAATTTGGCATGGGTAATAGTAATAAGAGACATAATTATTAATTAATATAACCTAGTATACAATAAGCTAGCAGGTGGGCAGGCCACATCGCTCGACGAACCGATAACCGATGGGGAAGAAAGGTTCTCGAGTAGCGACCACGAACCGGAAGACGTTCTGTAGGTAGGCCCCCCACTAGGTGGACCGACGACACTGTAAGAGTCGCAGGGAGCCGATGGATGCAAATGGCTAATAGACGTTCATGGTGGCGTTCAAGGGGGGAGGCCTATGTTCAGCAGTGGACTTCTTCCGGCTGATGATGATGATACAATAAGGTTACTTGACGTACGGAACTTTACGTCATAAACTACATTTAGAAGGCAAAAGCTTTCTATTGTCGCTCTGCGAAACTATAAAGACCTTATACAACATTAGATCAAACCTTGGCGTGAATGGTCTTGATAGTGATCGTTATGCACTAGAAATGACCTCAGTAAGTTTACGCTGATAAATGAGAATATAATATAATCTATAGAGAAGAGTGCACTGCAGTCACCCTCTTCAATAAAATTGCCCGTCGGCGTTGTTCGTAACTGGCGAGTCTTTGTGCAATTACCCTGATCCGTTGTACAACTATGTCTTCGCATAACTAGAACTGGGACGGTTTTTTGATCTGTAGATTAACGGCCGGATTCAATAACCGATCTATCCTCGGTTTGACATAAATTTGACATTACTTCTATGGAGCTTATGTCAAATTTCCATCTCCAGTAAATCGTGAATAGATCGGTTAGTGGAACCGTCTGATAGTTATTAATTTTTCGCATTTTTACCCTTTGGAGGTGAAAATAAAAAGATTTATCAAATTGTAAATATGGGATTTAAATTATAAATAAATAAGACATAATCCATATACCGTGACCACAACTGCTATCATAAATATTTTAAATAAAGTTATACTGAACAAATCGGTTGGCTAATCATTTTCTTCGTCAATTTTTATTTTTTCGTAGATGCGGCACTAAAACATTGCTTCACCAGCCTATTAGCTTTTGAACCACATGTGTTTACCCGGATAGGTATGAGAGTGCCTATTCAAACAAAGGGGAGATATGGAATAAAAGTATTCCATCTTTAGGGAAATTATCAAGTTTGTTATGGAAATATGGACAGGTTTTAATTAAGTTTTTCAAATTGAGGAGGAAATTTATTAAACAGTGAAGGATAAACTCTTCAAAAGAAAAAGAAATTATTAATGAAAATAAATTAAGCATTTTGAACTAATTAATGAAAAATAGAATCACACCAAAGAGTTTGAACCGTAAAAATACCGTAAAAATGTTATATACATAGACTACAAAGACCAACACAGACAACTTTGTATCCCAGAAAATTATTTTAAAAAAACGGGAAGATGCATGTCCTAGATTCATTTATTCATAGGAAATGCAATATTGCTAACAGCATACGCCAAAACACAATACGTCAAAAAAAATATAGATATAGATAGATATAGATTGGTTATATGAATAACACGAAAACGTTGAACCAACAAAAACTGATTTGAATTATTGATTATACACATAATGATCTGATGTTCTGTGATTATGTACTGTCAATCACGAATAAATAGTTTAGTTAATAAATGCTATTTTGCAACGCCAAAACTAGAAAAAGGCAAAACTCACGCATGTGAACCAAAACTATCCTGAAAATACATAGTATAGAATACGAAATAATAACGTTAAAGTATTATAATATCAAAACGGCTAATTAATATACTATTCAACCTACACTATTATTCAAATTATGTTTTTGTAACAAGTCCATGAACAATTCCTCTTTAAAAGTTAAAGCTAATAATGTTGAATATCGATGAAATTAAAGTTGAGTTTGTTAAAATAAAATCAACATGATTATGAATTGAGTTTACCATATCCTATCCCAACATTCTAATTTACGTTTTCTAGTTAGTTTGCTTGTTGGTAGGTTAAATTTTACATATTACTCTAGTTATCTATCACAGAGATTTATTCGCTGATTGATGTCTAGAATTAGATGTTTTATGATATTAATACTTAGGTATGTACTTATTAATGATATTAAATTATTGATTAGCTTTTAGTCTGGTACATACAGTTAAATCATAGTGAGGATCTAGAACACTATGACAGAAGAAATACATTGACATACAAATACCTATTTAGATGAGTACCTATTATGAAAATATTAATAATCTCAATTACACAATATAACCTTCTTTCTTATTTATTTAAAAATCGATATGTGTATGTTCCCCATGGGCTCCAAAATGGCGGGACCATCAATTTTGATAAAATTTTCAGACAATCTTCAGATTAGCTTAGAAGTTTGGTAGCGACCAGTTTTTTTATTTTATTTTGTTGGAAATTTTTCCATCTGGCTATAGATAATAATATAATTAGTGCTACCCGTGCAAAGCCGGCCCGGTTCACTAGTATTCAATAAAATGTCGAGGATAATATATATCTTCTATTTATATAAAATATATATAATTGAATTGACGTTTGTTAGTCTCACAAAATCCAAGAACGGCTGGACCGATTTGGCTGATTTTGGTTTCGAAATATTAGTAGAAATCCAAAGAAGGTTAAAAAGGTGAGAAACTATGAAGAAATTTTCTTCAGACAACTTTTATTGGCGATACGAAGTTCGCTGGGTCAGCTAATTGAGAATAGCTTTAGCAACTCTCTCAATAAGTTTTATTATAGAGTGAAATAAATTTTCAGTGAGCTTCCATACAAATTTATTTTTAGATAGTTCTTTAGTATCATTAGGTACAAGGCATTGTAAATAAGCCCACACATAATATATAGCATAGCATTAACAAATAGCATATAACATATAGAAGTTGCTCTTGGTAAAGCAATTGTATTAGGATACCTGGTATTCTTAAACCGTTGTGAATAGCTAAAGGTTTTCTTTAACAAATACAGTTCATTGCAAAAGTCAAAAGTCAATTATTTATAGGATAGATTGTGACCACTTTAAAACGTCAACTTAAAACTAGCTGTTCCAACCTTACACCGGCAAAAGAACAGGCAAGAAATGCCCGGCAAAAAAAAAATGCAGTGCAAATGCTTTTTGGGCGCGATCACACTAATTGCTTGAATTGGAGCAAGTTCACAACAATCCCAAGCTTTTTTCTCATCTAAATAGTCCGATATTTTATATGTACATAATATGTTCATAGGACAACATAGGTATATTATATAGGTTCCAAATGCTCCGATACTCAAATGTAAGTACCGTGGCAAGTAGTTCGAACTAACTAGTGAAAATTCGTTAACGTATTTGAATAACCACGGCGTGTCTTGCACGCATTACGCCCGGATAGGTATAGCTTATCATATGTAATTCGATAAGGTGCTTAACTTAAGAACGTTAGTGTGTGACTCCGAGCTGAGCGTTAATGCCAAAATACCCTTTAATATACCGTGTTTTTATTAAATTAGTTTCGTGGCACGCGACACACGAAACTAACCAAAATCAGGTCATATCTGACATTGTAGGTTTAAACAATATGATTTTAGGCAAGGTCTTCGGAATTTGGAGGTTTATTTGTAGGTTTTTCTATTAGTAAGCGGAAATACAATGGTCAGTCAAAGCTCAAATCAGTAAGTGGTCAGCATTTTGCAATCGTATTCCTGCCATGCCTTTTTTAGGGTTCCACCAAATAGTACTCGTATTATGATATAGATTCGTCATCTCCGTTCATATTGCCCTATACACACCCTTGCACTTTGTACTGTCTAAGACTATCATTATTAATGTTAGCATATTTATTTCTTTACTATTTACAGTGTAGCATTTGACCACTATGCGCACGAAGCTGTCGCCTGAAATGAGAACTGGCTACGGCTGAAATGGGAACCGACTACTCCTGAAATGGGAACTGGCTACACCTGAAATGGGAACTGGCTACGGGGCTGAAATGGGAACCGGCTACGCCTGAAATGAGAACTGACTACGCGCGAAATGAGAACTGGCCACGCTTGAACTGGAAACTGGCTCTCGAGTGAGTAAGAGAACTAAAACATTTCCTAATGATTTCTAGAAAAAAAATCCGTAAGTCATATAAATTTGGCACTTAAATGACTTTCCGTACAAGTTATAAAAGCAAACTTATGCTGTGGAGTATCGCAAAGTTGTATCGTGAACGTAACTATACTATAATATATAGATAGGTATAGCTTTTTAGTTATTATTTTGATATTAGAAAAAACATTCTATGTTATTATCACAAAAGTTTCATATCGGAGGAACTTTGATCATAAAAAATAGACGACCATCTGTACTACAAATAAAATATCATTTAAATATGAAGAAAATCTCTTTTTCGTTCAAACATATACTAAGCGGCTTGTGATTTGTGAAAGAAAAAGCTAACAGGCATTATATTGTAAAATAGTCACCCCTTTTTATGATGAACTCGTGTATCGTTTTTTGTACGTTGCCCATGACTTTTTTTCTAAGGTCAAAGGCAAACCTGAAGCGGAATATTGTTCGATTACATCCCTATTATCCCTACTAATATTATAAATGCGAAAGTAACTCTGTCTGACTGTCTGTCTCGCTTTCATGTCTAAACTACAGAACCGATTTAAATGAAATTTGGTACAGAGATGGTTTGAACCCTGGGGAAGAACATAGGATACTTTTTATCTCGAGAAACTGTAGCCTGTAACTGTTGCCTGTATGTAAAAAATACGATTAATTGTTTTAAAATGTCAAGTTGAAAACGATTGCTTTTTCGATACTCAAATCGCTATAACTCCATCGTTCTATAATTTTCTAAGCCATTTGCTATTACCGTCCCTACCTTGGCTAAAACTCACTGGGTATTCCACCACCCATACAAGTTCGCCGATCTATTTAATGTGTAATCGAACCGGGTTAATAGCCACTAAGCGATGAAACAGTTTGATTTACCGTTTCACACGAATAAATGACATTTGTTGTATGTTTCTTAGGGCATACATACACATTGACTAGAGACTGCTGTATTGATCACGTTATAATATCCTGTAAAAAAATCCAATAATGGATGTTGATATCACTGACTTATAAATATGGCTTCAATTATTTAAAAAGCAACGCATTTATCGTTGTTTAATTTGCTTAAAAACTTCTTTAGGTAAATGTAATTTTTAATGTTGAAATTTTATGCCGACTGCCTATAAATGGTGTTAGGTACCTACCTTACTTTATATAAAAGATGAAAACTTAACAAAAATATATTTTTGAGAGCTGGTAGAATTGACACTAAACTTTTTAATCTTTAAATGATACAAAGTTACATATTATTTTTATTTGCTAGTAGTTACCTACATGTCTATATTTCTCAACGTCGGGGCTGAAAATTAGAACATAAATATACCACAGCGTTTATATATTGGATATCACCTAACATTAATGCTATAGTTATTGTAATTGTATCAAAAGTTGTTTAATTTCTTTCACTGTTATTCAAATTTACACAAGAAAAAAGTCAGGTACGCCGCCAATACGCGCATGTATCAGTTACCTTAGCTCGCTTTCCATCATTATAGCTTTATGGCTGTTAAAACTAGGCTTGTTTGATACACTTCCGACGCTGTCACTGACAAATTACCGACGCGAGCCATGCCCCATTGTGCCCCACTAATTGAGTGCACGTCAAATTTGGCTGCGATAATCCGAACACGGGGAAAATGTTCCTTTAATAAATGTTTTCGAGAAACGTTACGAGTATCAATTTTCTCTTCCGGTGAATATAATTCATGTTAAATATTCCAAGGCGTATCAAATGTTTGTAATTTAACTGGGGCAGTTGAAACTTGGCGCTGCCATATTTGTTTGATGTTTCATCGATCCAGATAGAAATTATGAAGCCTATTGGACCCAAAGACACTACTGTAGAAAAGGGATGGGAGTAGAAAATGCACGAAAATCATGAAGTAAATTTCAATTTGACTATAAGTGAGTAGAGTTTTATAGCAATGATGGCTCAGTGGTAGTGACGTCGGGTTGCTATCCCTAGGACGTGGGTTCGAATCCTACAATGAGCTTGAGCTTTCAGTGAAGGAAAACATCGTGATGAAACCATAGCTTGATGGTAGGGTATTTTCTAGTACTCGCCTGGCTAGCTACCACCCTGTTGTTAAGAATCTGTCGCCAAGCACCTATCGGTGTGTGTTCGGCAGCCTCACTTGAGAGCCAGTTCCCAGTCCAGGTGTAGCGTGGCGCCATATTCGACCACATCGTCACTTAACATCAGGTGACTTGTGGTCAAACGCTACCCTGTAAAAATAAAAAATGAATAAAAAAAAGAGTGCATATTGTTATCATATTCTAACATATGTAAGTATGGTATAAGTAGTGTAGCACTACAATATTATGAGGATTTAAAATGCGTTTAGTCATTATCATCAGCGTATTACGTTCCCACAGCTAGGACACAAAAACAAAAGAAAAAAAAATTCAAAAAAAAAAAAAAAATTCGGACTTTCCTTCTGAGTTTTACCTTCCAAGACCGATTCCTTCCCTTTTTTACCTTAGATTTCCTTCTGATTAACAAATCCTTCCATTTTGACTCAGAAGGAAAACGGTATTTCGGAAGGTGTTTTTTCTCTGTGTAGAGAGAGAGTAAGGGCCACATTCCACCACGCGGGCCCAGTGCGGGTTGGCGGATAAGCTGGCCAGCCTTAGCTATGTCTAAGAGCGTCTTGTATTACAAATTTAATCAAGTTTAACTAAAAACAAAAATAAAATAAGACTGAGTTGACAGTTTTATTTCGGAAACTTTGTTATACTGCGAGAAAGGTTTACTTAAAAAAAATCATAGACAAACTTAACCAATACTAATTAATTTATCTCAACTAAACCCCAAACTTTGTACTACATCTATTTGTTGTCATTCAGAACTGATCTTAATATAAGCAACACAAATTTGCACTCTCAGATTGGAGGCGTTTCAGACGGCACGATACAGTTTGCCATTTACCCAAATTACCTAGTACGTGGATGGCTGTTGGTGACAAATATAGTTACAACCAGATTGGCTTGATGCATGAGGTTGACAACTAAGTCGGCTTCATTTGGAAAGCCCTTAACAGATTTAGCTCAATGTCAAGTTATTCTAAAAGCAAGCAACATCTACTAGGCGGCGTCGCTAACGAACTTAGCCATTTCTATGTGTGGAGCATCTCATCTAATTTGTATTAATCTCATGTATGAAACGTTTATAGACAGACCCATAAAATATTGATGAAAAGATTGTAAGGTATGGAAATATATCAGGTACTAGCTGTTCCCTGCGGTTTCACCCGCGTGGGCTACAGTTTATTACGATAAAAAGTATCCTATGTCCTTCTCAAGGGTTCAAACTATCTCCGTGCCAAATTTCACCTAAATCGGTTCAGTAGTTTAGTCGGGGAAGCGTAACAGACAGAAAGACAGAGTTACTTTTGGACTTATAATATTAAGTAGGGATAATTAGGTAAACAACGCACATGCGGCTAAGAAACAAAAACAGAGCGAGATTCCGTCGCCGATCCGCTAACAATCCACCACCGCACCGTCGCCGCTTCGTCGACGTTCCGAAGCCTTTATTTTGAATGGTTGGTGAGGGATACTCGTTCAGAAATAAATCACAACTTCAAAGGTTCACTCAGTACCTGATGGCGAAATGAAATTGTATTACTCGGAAATGGCGATTCTAGATAGATAAGGTAATAAGTATCATATTACACTACATTTTCAATATTGCCGTTTATGAAACGACATTGATATCTTCGTTAATTAAATTTCAGTTTTATGAGGCCAACTGTAAGTTGCAAAGAAATATTAATAGAAAACAAATTACGAGAATATATGAAAAACTATTGTTTTACGTAACTAAATGTTTATTGCACATTCTCCAACCGTGTGACAACTAACATGCATGACTTATGCACGCTAATTAAGCTGTAAATAGTGCGACTTTCGAACAAACTTTAGCTTTTAAGCACGCAGTAAACTACCTGCGAGGCAACCGTCATAATTTATAGTTTATATCCTTTATTGCTATATGGCTGTTGGGGAATCTTTGCTGCTTCACTTTTGTGCCTTATTTCCTAGACATAAAGACGTAATATACAAAGGAATCTCCATTTTGACTGTTGTTAATATTTTTCCTCACACCTACTCATATCATAAACATATGAACTTCCTGAAGGTAGAAGACGATTTCGGCAAGTAATTTTGAAAAGAACCTCATATAAAATTTATGGACATACAGAAACATTTTTAGCCGTGCATGGTTGGTTAGGCTACAGGTGAACTTATGAGATGAATGCTTTTTGACTAGGATGGCCAAATCAAAAACTCTTAAGATTTAGATTAATGGTCAAAGGAACCACAAGCCTGATTTTAAAGAGATTTAATTAGCAAAGATTAGATTTGTATTCAATTCATATCTTAACATTTGTATACAAAATACTAAGTATAATCTGTCTTACTCCATACGTTTACATTTATATTTATGTTTTCTGTACCGCCACCATATTATCTGTATATATCCAAAAGCATTACAAGGTGCATGGCTATGGCCTCCTATTAAATTAATTTTTGTGCACACATATGATTGATACCTTATATTTATAGTTACAGTTATTTGAAATTTAATACCTTAACTGGCCCGAAAATCAAACCAGTTGATGTTACAAAACAATTTGTACGTGTATTGAAACAAAATATTATTTATAATAAATTAATAAATATAGAATTAATCTTTGACCATATTGGTGTCGTGGCTACTTCAACCTCATTTCTTAACATTGAATTGTTATTATAAGAGCACTAAAAATGTATCCTGTGCATCTAAGAAAGTGTTTGTATATATTTATTACCTACTACTTCAACGTCAACATTATTAACATACACTTTCTGAGGTAACTACATTTAATTTCTAAAAAAAGAAACTTGTGTTATAAGGTACTTACGTGTGGTTGCATCTGTAGTATCTGCCAGTAACCAATCCAGCACTAACAATGCCAATAACAATTTCATACTTCTTATCATACTTTGTTGGCTTAAAACGTTCATTTTGTTATCATAATAAGTTAGCCCTCTTATTTAAAGAGTAAAATATCGTCCCGGGTTGGGCGCCAACTTTAATATTCAGCAATTTGTAGCTACAACTGATGTTACTATTTTATTTATTCCTAGAAATAACTGTCAATGTAAAAACAACATAATTTCTGAAACACAAAACTAATTTTGGCATACGAGACATAACTATTCCATAAAACACACGGTAAACTCTTTTGTAAATTGCATAAACCACACGCAAATAAGCTATTACAAGCGCTCTGCTTCAAAACTAATAACAAATACTTTGCCGAAATTCCGTGGAAAGTTTGATAGGAACAGTTTTCTCGAAGGCCCGCACGCGACCGTCCCTTCCAAAGGGTGGATGGCAACTGGCTGGCACGGTACTACTTGTGCAACACTAGTAACCGAAAGCGCCACCCCCTTTCTATATTCCCATCCCTTTCTTACGAGGGAAGCTCGCATACAATTCTCAAATCAGCCTTCACTTTAACTTTCTGATTCTGACATTTTACTTCGAAACTGGTTATAGTATGAGCAGATTGCCAATAAACGAGCTGTTCGAATTAATGAATCAATCATTAGTACTTAATAATTATGTAGTAATTACAACAATATTGAAAATCTACCGCATTATACGATGTTAATAAAAAACTATTTTATATAATAGGTAAGTATGTTTTTTGTGAATAAAAAATGCTGAGTTATAATTTTGTTCAAAATCATTTTAATGATTATTATGTCTAATAAATCATAAAGTGATGACAATTGTATTCAAGAACGAAAGAGGTAGGCACAGACATAGAAAAAAAGATAAAATATGGAAAATAAAAAACAGAGAGATAATACATATTAGATACAGAGATAATATTTATATTTTATATTTATATGTATATATTTTCTACATATTTTCTTCAAATCTTATACTGTACGTGTTATATATCTGTACTTGTTTTTCTCGAAAACAGCTCTAATAAAATCATAAATAAACCATTTAGGTGCATTACATCAAATCTACTCAACGTGAATTTTCACAAAACGTTTTTTCTTCATCAATTGTATTGTATCTAACAGTGTCTATTCATATTTCATAACAAGAAAATCGTACCAACAATAGTTATTCCTATAATGGTATCAAAATTAACGTTATTAGGGCTTCGTTCGGTTACACGGTCCTCGAAATCCGAGTAGATATTTCCTTACGTGTAAAACAATATTTCAATAGTTAGGTATACTAACCGCAATATGGGGAAACCTTACAACCACGGGTGAGCATTGATTTTTGTCATCTTTCATTACCTGCTACTTGTTGTGTGGTGTTATCGTTGATCGTCAACTTTTTTGTTGTAAGGTAAGATTTCAATTGTTGAATATCCTACACACTTAACAGTTATAGTCAAAAGGAACAAAAGGTAAATTAAATTCATGTAGGTACCTACATGGTTAAAAACACAAAAATAAAGCAACGTATTGTGCTTATTATTTTTAATTAATAAACATCTCCTATCATTCCTGTGACAGTGGTACTTCATGGTTAATAATTATGCGCTGTCAATTGGTTTGCGGTGCTTTACTGAAAACGATTAAAATGAAGCTATGGATTTGCGAGAACCCCATAATGATGTTCTTACGGTTAAAGCTAAACCGTTTCTACGGACACACGGCTAAATTCTAAAAAGGCAGGTATAATTTATTTTATTTCCTGGTAAATAATGTCCGGCCGGTCGGCGCCGTGGAATTGAGTTCCAAGAACGGCGGCGCGTTCTTGCGCCCCCTAGGCCTTAGAACCACCATTAATATGTATGCCGTGCATACGTCACTATCCCCATCCTATAAGCGTGATGCAATTACGACATTATTGATGTACAAGTTATTTTTCAAGAAAATGTATTATAGATTGAGAGCACAGAGTGGCCGATACAAGCCCTCGTTAGTAAATGGTTTGTAGGATTGTTGGTACGTTTATTGAGCTTTACTGCGTCCTATAGCGAATTGATACAGCTGGTAGGATTTCGCCTGCTTGTGGAGAAAATAGACCTTTGATTTTATGAGAAATAACATGAAATATTGAAGTAACTATTCCTGTATCATATATAATACGCGCACAGATAGCATTCGGGTAACAGTTGACGATAACCAAGTTCATAATTAAATATCAGTAATGTGGTGACAAACGTCAACTTCACTCGACGACACCTACTTTGAAGACTTTCAATAGTTATGCCTTCTGACATTTACATGGCTTCCTGCATATTTTTGCTTGAACATTGTAGTGGAATTCACATTTCCACTTGAGGTAAATAGCTGCATGTTCAAAACTTTGTACGCGCTTGTAAAGAATTGGGATTTTGTGGAAGAGTACAACTCTGATCTCTCTGAATCGGTGCCTTTAAATAGTGGATAATTTTGTTAAGAGAGTACATATAAATACTATAGTGCAAACCTACTCATGTCAGTAATGAATCTTGTATTACATTACATATATCACAAATGTCATAGTTTAATAACATTTGACAGACTTGAAAGCGCAGCAGTTTCCAGGAATATGTCACATGTTCGCATCGTGACGTCGCTCGACTTCATACACCATGCAATGGCGACCATATATTATTACATACATACATACTACTGTGCTATTATTATCTAGCTCTGAGGAGGTATTTTGTATTAGAATGTTTATTTTTCTTTGACAGATGTAGGTACGCATCCGTGTGTAAGTGTTTGCTTGTATTCTATAAAAAGACATTTTGCATCGCTGAGGTACCTTTTTGCTTAAAACGATCTTTTCAGACCTTTGTAATAATTTCCAATTACAACACATATTTGTCACAAAGTTTTATCAAAACTTCAAGAGAATCACACACTCAAGATTTTGATTCTTGCAAAAATGAGATCGAAAATCAAGATGTTTTACGAAAATCGAGGTTCTTGGTCTTTATTTCTGCAACTTTTATTCAACACAAAAAGTTCTATGCAGTACAGCTAAGAATGAATATAATGAATGAATAAGAATAGAAACAACATGGAAGTTCACGTGACGCGTGATTTAACACTGACATACAAATAAACATTTTACCTACTTAACGAAGTCACAAATCAACTCAGAACCGAGAATGGTATTACTATAGCAACGCACGAGTAATTTCCAAACAAGCCCCTCATTTTTGGGTAAATTGACAAACTTTTCTTACAACGCACAGGTATTTTGTATTTAGTTTATCCAAGTTTTTGTTATCTGCGCTACAAATCGGAGGGCAAGAGGGGAGGGCGTTATAAAACGTTTCGTATTTACGATACGTCTATTTTGGCTTTATTGCCGCTTATGTGCTGCCACTAATTTACCCCACCTTTATATATCACGCGATCTACTATATAAATGACCTCTAGACCTCATACAATAAGCAAAATGCTCATTTATGTTTTAATTGCAGCCAGGCTAGAATTAGGTATATAATACTACACTTGAACTAGTTGTAATGAAGGTAGAGTTCAAGGCTCATCAACATTTCAAAGAATAATAGGTGCCGGTAACGTCATACATACAAGTCATTTGCTAATAAACCCAAACTTCTCCGCATCTTTGCGTATAACGGGCACCTACGAGTTTATGTATTCATTCGTAAACGTTAACTTTGGATCGACAAATTAAGTTAAGAGCCTCTAGCCCTAAAACTCTGGTAAAGGTAAAGCCGGCCCCCAATTGAAATAGCATCTACAAACCGAGTATTTTTTCATAAATGGCGAAGCAATTTGCAGTTTATTTGGCATTTAAGCAAATTTAGAGGATCCCTTCTCTACTGGCATTTTGTTTTATGTGTCTGCTCGTTACCGGCGGCGGCCGCGCGTGAAGTTACGGCCGCGCTGGGCCACTTGCCCCTGCCACGCACTGGGTTCAACAACGCGGCGGGAAATCTGCTATTTCAATCTTCTATGCAGGGTTTAGTGTGCTTCTTCAGCGACCATAAGATAGTCTAACGCAAAGTATACATACTAACAAATTTAAAAAAAAAATGAATTTAACTCTACATGTAGGTACCCCAATCCGTAATTTCACCCATGCCCTATAATAGCGAGTCGAAATAAACGATTGCATAAAAACTTATTCTTTGAAATTATATTTATAACAAAGAAATCGTTGAAATTTAAGGTTACATTTTCACATTTTTATTTATATAGATTGTTTCAAAATGCCAAATGGTAATCTACCTTTAAACAGCATAGTGCATCCGGTTAGAAAGGCAAGACTTTGTAGTTAGTGAAATTACTGAGTTAAAGAGTAATTCGATGGTCTGGCTGGTTTGCATGTGCAACATAAAAGTTGTTAAAATTGTGGTGATAAAAAAAAACAAATCAAATAAATTGAAACATAAATAAAAAAAAATTGCTATCGGCCGGGACAGTTGATCTATCTATTCATAGTACATTATAATGTATGTATATATTCAGCCGCCGTAATTCAATCACCGAGTGCGTAATGCATCCAAATCGCACCCTCAGGGACCCGATGCAGTTCGCATCACATTTCCCTACCAACGATATTTTTATATTTCCTTTGCATTTTTGGACAATCACGCAAAAGGCCACCGCCGACAACGCGAAACAAAATTCTTCTACCGTTAAACACCGTTTTTGTTTTCTCGAGTTAGCGTCACAGCTCTATTTTAAAACACGAGTCTCATGCGGTTTACGTCCTGCACAATAAGTACCTACACATATTATACCAACGTAAAAGCTTTACGTAAAAAGAATATTGGAAAGGAATTAATGATATTCCACGTACGGTTCCACGCTTGGGATACGGGAAACTGTCTATTTTATAAAAATAAAGATTGAGTAAATCATTTTCCCTTTTCAATTCCCCAGGACTCCATGTTACTCATAGAACCTAGTCCCTTGTCAAATAAAAACTTTTTTCATGTCTTATCGAATCAATTACTTTAATGGCCATGAAGCTTTTGTGTGGACTTTAGTGTTATTCTCTTTACGTTTTAATATATTGGGAATTCAATGCTTAGTTATGAAATGTGTACAAAGGATCCAGTCCCTTTGTAGTTTAGGACCTCAATTAAAAATGACAACTTCTTTATGTAACCACTTCTATGAATCACCACTAATTCTTCTATTTAATGCAATAATAAAACATAAACACTATAAAGAAAAAGCGGAATTATTAAAAAAAGGCTTTTTAGCTAATCTTTGAATTTCAGACAGATTTTTTTTCAGAGATATGATAAATAAATACTAGTCATACATACAGAAGTATACAATATATAATTTATATATTGTTTTAAGAGAATCACACACATCTTATAAAATTTTTCAAATTAAATACCATTACCATTAATACCAAAAATGATGATGCTTATTCATGTATGTATGAACAATTTTGTAATGCTTTACTCGTACATCTAGGGGTGAACACGTAATATGTTATGGCAAAGCATCTATATCCCAAACTATATGGCTGTTTGTTCATATATTCCAGCTAAGGGGGTGCAATATTTATGCGCCCAGGGGTAAAATAATTCGGTCAAAATTGACTCAGCAAATTGGTTTTCCCCACCTAAGTAGCGAATGTCAGATGGCTGCTCGATACTAGCATTTCAATTTGGAATATATAATATTTGGAACATGTTGGGAACTCCCTTCATTGGTAGATAAAATATGTAGCATGTAGCAGTAAAAGTAGTAGAAAAGAAAAAATATTATGTGAAATTAGTAATATCCAAATCAGTCCATACAAAAGGCAAATGCCTATTATATAAAAATGGTTCTAAATAACATATGCACCAATAACAAATACCAACAACAAACAAACAACATATGTATATACCAATAACATAGGTATATCTAGAAAACTAAGGTACCCAACTAATCCAATTAGAACATAGATCATTCGCTATTTCAATTAATTAAATAGTAATATGTGTATATTATTCTATATTATTTTTTATTCAACAAATGCTCTGATTGATTGATTAAATTATTGCACTAACTTCTAAGCTAAATCATCAGAAATCGACTTTGGCATATTAATATATAAACGGACCATCCAAACTTAGTAAATCCCAGTAGTCCGAGGCTGTAAACATCTGTAACACAATCCTATAGATGGAGAGCAAATGAAACGCTTCTCGGCCTTAAGGAAACTACCGATACAGACTGCATAAAGTGAGCTAAATCACAAAGGGATTAATTGGGTTGATTCAACGGCCAGCAAACTTGATTGAACATGGAAACTACGTGCGGAATGGAATGCACATTTCAGTGACCTAATAGATAGTCCAAACGTAAATTCTATTCATCCCGTATGTAATTTCCAAATCAGTTATTGTTGCAAATTGCACTGACATTTCCCGATCTATGAAATAGTCCTACGTTGCCACATTGTCAATGCAGTAGTGCACAATATTCCAACACTGAGTAAGTCGATCATTTATTTACCTTTGGCCATTATAAGCACTTGCTTGGAATAAAAACTCAGTCACATTATAAATAGGAAATGGAAAAATGATCACGTTTGAAACATGAAATTCAAGAACAAGATTAGTTTGTTGAATGTACATAAAAGAGATAGGTACTTTATGTAACAGTTATGGCCAAAGGGTAGCAGTAACGTGTAAAATATGTGCCAAAAATATCTATACATCAGAGTAGCGACACTACATCTTTACAAATTGCCAAATAGGGACGAGTACGAAGGTTCAACCCTACCTACGGCTTATGTCTCAGGAATCGTAAAATATTTCGCACCAACCATAACCAGTTTCTAGGAATCAAGCGGTTTCTAGAAGCGACAGTTGCTTTGTGTTATTCTAGTAAATAATTCCGTTTAGTTAAAGTTTATATTACTTTGAAAATGCACAGTGGGTTATAAACACTGCTCGAAGCGTTTGTGGAGTAGCCACTAAGCGAAACAATATTTTTAGTAATAAATTTGCTTACTTTTGGATCAAAAACTATCTCGTCTGAATAAGTTGGCCAAAATAAGGCCAAACTAATGACTATAACTATACCTAATTGGTATAAATATCTACGAGTAAACGTATAATTGACTTCCTAACACAAATGGTACGAGTCTACGATGTAAGACAAACTATTTTGTTGTGTTTATCATCAAACTACTTACTTCGTAGAACATCAGACCCAACAAGTAATACTTATTTAGTAAAAGACAAAAACCACCTAATTAAAACAGTTTCAAGACCGACATAAAAAGTAAAATAAAACCCTGGACACAAACATAAATCCGTAAAGCCCTCGCAATTAGCGTCATAGCGCAAAAAATTAAGAAAACAGACTCCGCTAGTTTGTAAACTTGCTAAGCTTGAGCCAATTTAGCTAACGTTTCCAGCTTGATTATATTTCTCGGGCGGGAGCGCCTCGAGAGCGGTGGAAGCGCCCAATTTACTCGGTAACTGCATCTGAATGTTACCATATTCGAGGAACAAGTGAAGATTGAGCTCTCAATGGTTTTCTTGCCGTAAACTGCGTGCCTTGTTACTAGGAACACGAGGAACGCCAAAATTTATGGAAGCATTCTAGTTTTTACGCGGGTTTGCGAGCAGATAAAACTTTCTGTTATATAGTAAAAAGACCTTTATTCTTTTTTGCTTAGTTTTTTGGACGGTAAATAATTCTGTTGTTTTAGAAAAACATAATGGCATTGTCTGTCGTATGTGATTTGCAGACTAGTTCATTATCAAGGAATATGTCGGTTCTAAAATTTTTACTGATGTAAAAAATGCGTAGAAAATTAAAAAATATGTGTCTGTGATCACTCTACTCATTGATCAATCGATAGATTTTTCTTAGGACAACAATAACGAATTTGCAGTTGAAACTGATGCCCGTACTGTATTTTTCTAAAACAAAATCCCAGTATAAGTACCAGATTCCCACTCGCATATTCGAGATTAAAAATGACGTGATATGGCGCGGTCAAAGCGCCGTAACTCAAATAAGAGGCCGGTACATTTATCTCAAAGTCCCCGGGCGAAGTAAGATCGCAGTTCATTTTGTTCCATCCCAAGGCATCCTGTATAAAATGCAGCCACCGTCTCCGCGTGTAATATTGTAAAGTACACTTTACCTGTAAAAGCACATACGCCACCGACCGACCGCCACCGACCAACCGGGATACTTTTTATTGGCATTTAAGTTTCCTTCTCATGAAAATCCGTTTCGCTCGTTCAACTACATTTTGCTAGCGGACTTACTTTTCCGCATTCGACTGATAGTCGCTTTTTCCAATATGTTTGTTTTCCTTATTACATAAACCGTATCGTTTCATGTGGTGCAAATAATAACATTAAGTCTACACAAGGAACAGTAGGTATAAATTGGTGGTGATGCTGAAAATATAATATCACTAATAATATTATTATGTAAACAACTACCAGAGTAGTTTTTCTGCACTGTAAACTCCCGTCACGTAACCGTAAAAAATGCCTTAAAAGTATATTATTCTCATTTATTATCTAACGGTCAAATCGATCTCTGTGTTGTTTACGTGTCGACCTTTGCAATCACGGTGACACAGAAGCCATGCTAGTTTTACATTTCCAGTAACAACCAGTGTAAACGAATAAATAAATGTTATCCCTGCATACACACACTCGTAAGATAGAGCTAGTTGTTTGCTAGTTGGTTGAGAGTTGTTCGCACCGTATTAATTATTATTTTCTAAACACTGACATTTCAAGAATGACAGTAAAGAGAAACAATAAAGCGAAATTAGACAGACAGCTATCTCAACTGTACAACATCCAGAAAAGCAAACAATATAAATCTCCTTCAAATGTTGGCGAGACGGACGCTCTTCAGATTGGACGGTTTCACCGAAACACGTCACCAATTGAGAAAATACATTTGACTCTTTGGAGTTAATTGCTGTTGTGGAATAACAAGAAATTAAACAATATTGAATGACCTAATGATGCCAAGAAACCCTTCAAGATTGTTTTTAGCGATGTTTGGATTGGTATTAGGAGAAAAAATCTTTCTGATGAAATACTTTTTGCAAGAAGTTCATGTAATGAGTATCCTATTTTATGAGTATTTGTTCCCGAGTCTTGGATATTTCTATCCATATATAAGTATTTCTTTCTCTATATAAGTATGTATATCGTTGTCTAGTACCCATAACACAAGTTTCGAGCTTAATTTGGGGCTAGGTCGATTTTTGTGCAATAGTTTTCCGATATTTAATATTATTATTTATTCTTCCCGTTCAAAGAAACGAAGGAGTAGAAAAAAATATGCAAAATAACATATGTATATATTATGTTCTTAGTGGTTGAGATTTCGAATCGTGAATATGTTTTCAGATAGTTTATTAAAACTATTTCTGTAATAGAGAGAGAGAGAGAGAGAGAAAGACTTTATTTGGCAAAACTGCACACAATAACAAAAGAAAGAAGCACACACAAAAAAACAGTAAAATGATACATAAACCAAAATAGATACATAATTAGCGCTCGCATTTCACCGGACAAACCTTATTTTATTAAATTAGAATTATAATATTCGTAGGCACAAATAATAAAAAATAATAGCCACAAATTTGCGACCGCTATTAAGAACTTTGAATATAATTTCGATCTTATGAAATACCAAAGATGAAGGTTGGGCAAAGCCAAAACCATATCAGCGCGATGATGAATTAAGTTATTCAATAAAGTATACCTAAATTATATTTCAGAAATCATGTAACTGAAATCAACTGACCGTTTGGCTATATATAAGCCCTTGATTTGTATCAAGAGGCTAAATGCCCCGTTGACATGAACCCTAATCCAATTTTCGTAGCTCAACAGTCTTTGGCATAACAATAGGTGGGTATAAATCATTTTCATAGTATAATTACGTAATAGGTAGTACCTAATCTGTGGTACAATAAACGAACCCCATGCACTGCTGGCTCGCGAGTTGCGGCTGCTGCTGGGGCTACAGCTGCGAACAATCGTGCTATGTTATCGATCACATCCTCACTTTTCACTGGATGAAATCGAAGTCAAACCACACAGCTACACAGCTATTCGTGTAGTAAAATGATTTAGTCAATGTTACTCTCCGACCCGTAAACAATCTCACAATCTCTATGCAAAAAATCACGTCGACCTGTTGCTACGTTGCTGCATGAAGAAGGGAACCAACAAACACACTTTTGCAATTATAATAGTAGCAATAGTAGGGATGCTTCGTATACAAGACATATTACTATATATTATGATATTACTATTTTGTTTTGTATTGTGTTTCAATGTAAGAGCATAGTGGTGCACAGTGTAGCATTAATGAAAATGACATATTTACTAAGTTAATAATTATATAATCAGACATAAACGCAGGTGTAGCCTCAGCATAACAAATGTCGATGGCGACGGTTCCACCGCTGAAAAACAATAAGAAACAGAAAAACCTCATTAGTCACGCGAACTAACTCAATACGGCACTTGCGTCGTGGACTTTGGATATGTTTTTTTTATTTAATAAGTACTGGTTTAGAAAATGGATTTTGAGAATGTTCGTTGAAAACTTATAAGTAATGTGACATTTTCTACAGCTACTGTACGATAAATTGGTATCCAATCTTTCTTTTTTTTTCTTCTTATATATATAAATCAATTGCTGTTCGTTAGTCTCGCTAAAACTCGAGAATGGCTGGACCGATTTGGATAATTTTGATCTTGAAATAAATGTGGAAGTTCAGGGAAGGTTTAAAAGGTGACTTTTATTGGCGATACGAAGTTTGCTGGGTCAGCTACTCATTTATACTATTATTGCCTTTTGACTTTACCATTAGGTAAGTAACAAAGTCAAAGTCTTGTTACGACGATACTGCTCAAAAATGTATTTCTCATCTTATCTTCTTTATTAAGATATTCATATGTACCAATACTGAAAGCAAATAAATCATTTTATTTCATTTCTAATATTATAAAGAAGAAAAGTGTGTTGTAAGTAATAGTATTACAATTAGAACACAATGTTTAGATTATGTGTTTTAAAAAAATAGAGATGAATTTTCGCGCTATCACTGTCACGCGTCGTATAGATGACGCGTGGAAAAAAAGAGATGTTGCGGGGTGAATAAGCGAAAGGGACGCGAGAGGTTGATCTGTGACCTATGCAACTTTCTTGGTTGAGCTTTAATTAAGATAAGAGCAGTTTAAATGGGTGTTATCTAGACCTTGTAAATATATAAGAGAATAAATGTTATACACCTTTCGTGATTAAAGATTCTTACTAGTTATCGTCAAGCTTTCGTTCATTTATGGGTAGGTACCTAAATAAATAAAAAATAACAGTCACTTAACAAAATCAAATACAACCTCGTGTGATTATGAATTCTACTGTGACAGTTTAAAGTTTATAGTCCAATGCTTTGAGATAACTATGACAATAGTATTCTGGTTACACACATCTATTCACAGCCCATATCAAACGGCCAGTCAAAGCTGCTCAGCGATGAAAGCTCCTACTAAGGCTAACGAGGTTTTAATGTGAAGAAGAGCACCAAATCCGACGCTTATCATTATCTCCCGGAAAATAATTCATATGTATGATACCGGCCTGGTCTCTGCAAACGCACTCAAAAAATTTCTTCATGCTGAAATTGATAGATAAACCTCGTAAATTCTGGATGAAATTAAAATTTTATGTACCGACCTATTTTACTTATACTATGCATTGTTTTCGATATCTATATTTACAAGTTAGACTTTCAGATCTACGAAGTAGGTGTATTCTAGGTAGGAATACCTATTTTATCTCAGCTTTCCGGAGCATTTGACCAAATAAGCTAGTTTTGAAATGTTCTTCGCTCTGATTCAGTACCTACCTAAAGCACCTTTATTTGAAAAACTAACCGAACCTATAATTTTACTATTTGACTAGCTGTTGCTTGCGTTTTCACCCGCGTGGAGCACCCTTTATTGCGGTAAGAAGTCCAGTGTGTTCTTTCCCAAGGTCCAAACTATCTCTATACTAAATTTCATAAAAATCGGTCTATCCGTTTCGGAGGATAAGAATTACCAAATATATATATGAATACACCCAAATATATATCTTTTATTTTTGCTATGCACTTTGACAGCTAATGTTTGTATTTGTAGGTACTATGTATTTGTCCTTGCACAACCTGATCGGAGTATTCAGATCTTCTCAAGGATTATAATCGATAACACGTATGCAAATTCCCGCGAGATATGCTGGTATTGTAATATTTGTTTCCTAAATAATTCTATAAATAGAGCGTAAATTCAGAAACGATATTACTCGCGCGTCTAATAAAATAAATATCACGCAAAATTTGAACCAAAAGTCGTGTAGGTATAGCTATCTAAACGCAATACCGAATATTGATCATTTTACTGCATATAAATAAAGCGAAAGTGAGGTTTTATAGGGCAATACGAAATTGTTAGAGCAATAACTTAGCGTTCTCAATCTCTCTGATATTGAAGTGGATGAGTTACTTAGAAAACATTTTTTAAATCTGATTCACCGTTTGCTGTTACGCGACATTTATAAATACGGTAACATTAGATATTTCATGAAACGAACGACTTTTTTTATTATTGCATTAACGAAAAACAATCATGTTTTACTTTGGTGTCGAATATTCACTGACAATAAAACAGTATCTATGAGTTAGTATGAAGCTCAGCGAGCTCTAGAAAGGGCTATACTTGGACTTTTTCTGAACAATCGAATCAGAAATGAGGTTATCCGATGGAGAACTAAAGTCACCGACATAGTCCACAGAATTAGCAAGCTCATGTGGTAGTGGGCTGGTCGTACCGACAACCGTTGGGGTAGACGTGTTCTTGAAAAGAGACTGCGACTACGAAAACATAGTGTAGGACGCCCTCCGTCTAGGGAGTGACGACTGGTCGGCAGTAGTTGTATAAGAAGAGCCGAAGACCGGGCTCAGTGGCGTACGTTATTGGGAGAGACCCATGTCTAGCAGTCGACCGATACAGGGCTGATGATGATGTTACAAGGCAGTTACAAGGCTAGTATATTAATATATATAAGTCCGATAGTCTTTATTTATGAAGCGATGGAAGCAACACTTATCGTCTTACTTTAGGCGTGAACGCTACTACGCGGCATCTGTGAATAAAACCGTACGTTACGTGCGGTACGTTTTATGATGAACAATGTCATATTTTAGCATAAACACTACTCGTATTCGTGAAAAATTGTAACGTTCGGAAATTATTTAGTTGCGTTAAACACTTCCGCTTTCTCGTTGTTATGATACTTAAGTTAGTATTAGGTATTAGAGTGTGAGGCCTTGCTTAATAATTTGTATATTAAAACTTTTTTATTTATGTAATTAATTGCGCTCCGCGGTTTCCCCGCGTCTTACCATGATTTTTTTTTCGGATAAAAAGTAGCCCATGTGTTAAACCATAAGCTATCTTCATTCCAAATTTCATCAAAATCTGTGTAGTAGTTACGGTGATACGTGGTAACAAACACTTACACACACACACAAACTTTCGCATTTATAATATTAGTCTGATTCATGTATCATTTTAATAAGATATATGTGAGTGAATGAGGATAGGGGGGTGGGTATGTTTGTTACTTCTTAAATTTGGATTAAAAATATAAACGTTGTTATGTCACCGTTATTAGACGATTAACTTTACTAAAAACAACATACTTACACAGACAAATCAATGTATCTCCTTAACATCACATCATAACAATAACTTTCCTCAATCTCTTATATTACGTTTCATATAGTTCATATACCAGAATTTAAAGCAACCTTCTACCAAAGGCAATTCGAATAAAAATAAAATATATATAAATACCAGCTTACATAAAAATAAACGGTAAAACAAAAACCTCGTAGATCTGCCAAATCCTCTAGGTGAGTCTCAAAAAGTCTGTTAGGGAAAATTTGTTTAACTTGCCATGAAAAGGGGCAGATGCCTTCGAAACAAAGTAAAAGATTTGAGGGACAGCTTTGAAGGAAAACAACGTGGAAAATCTTATTTGGAAGCACTTACCTTCCAATTAGCATTTGACATGAGTTTTCTTGTGTTACCCGGCCTCTTTATTTAAATGTCACGATTTCATGCCGAATTAATTTGACAATTTAAAAACGTTTCTTTCTGCTTGATAGACTTTTGCCATTAAATAATTGAGAAGTTTGTGACTTTCATTGAGTGTTTTTTGTTATTATAGGTACCTATACAGGTTGACTGTAGGTTTTATTTCATTTTCCTCAAGTCAAGAGATAACTTTGCACGTCATGAGTATTAAATGTGTGTTGTGAGTTTATATCTGTTATATTATGATGTTTCCATCAAAATCCACAGCTTTTCTTAATGCAGTGACCGGATTCGCCCCAGTAAGGTAAGTTGTATTACCAAAATAAACACATTCGTGGCATGAAAGATGTACTATTAATATCTCTTTTAGATAACTAGTTAAATCTATTGTCGGCTCTCGATGTCCCGAACTAAACTCTTATCCAATAACTCATCTAATGCAAAAGCGTCCATTGAAACCCATCGACAAGTTGTCGCGGAGTGTGAACAAGTCCCCCAAACTATTGCGAGCAGTAATCAATTCACAAGTTTTGACTCCAAACTTTTCAATGCTCTGATTCGAGGTTACCAACTACGTTTTACACGACTATTAAAACTTTATTTCGGTAGAAGCTATTCGATGAATTTATAAATAAGTCGGTTCTAGAATTTCTGGTGAATTGAGCCTTTAATATTGTAACTTAACGTAGGCACTTAACTGATTAAATCAATTACTTTGGAGTGAGGTTGTCACATAGTGTAATTTGGTGTATATATACCTAGGTACAAAACAACATTGCCTAAATATCCTAGTAACATTCTCGCGGCGACCTCGCATACCTAAGTGCAAACTAATTTATCTAATGTAAGGTATTGTAGGTATAATATAGGCTACTCATTGCGAATACGGGCGGCAGCACAAATATATTCTAGGCTGAATTATAGCTCTGATTACATAATACACTGTCAGAATTGAGGAAACTGCAACCTTGATATGGCCCGGACAATGTCTCGCGCTACATTCTTTTACACAGGACGGTAAAAGTCGACTTTATTTCTTTCAGCACGCAATGGAACTCTAGAAAAATAAACCCTACAACTTTTCTTATTTTAAAGAATCAGACTAAAGAGACCTTAAAACCTGTCCAGTAACATATTCTACGAAAACAATACATTCCACATTCGCATAGATATTTTACGTAAGTACAACGTAGCACGTGCAGCCAACGGGCACGTCGAATTTGGATTTTTATTTGTATCTCGGTGGTTAGACCTCGTTCAGGCAAAATTAAGATGCGCGTTAAGCTGAAGTGGATGAAACAACTCTAGGAAGCAGCTTTAAGTTAAGTACACATAAAATGGGTTAGCGGAAGACGCTCGAGAAACCAACGGCACACAGTAGAACAAGCACTAACGTCCACGGGTAATACAAGATCGTGTTCTTTTTAACGAGTCTCCCGTCGCCCATAATTCATGGCGGAGAAATAAAAAGTGAACCTGCGAATGTACGAGGTCGAGGACGATACAAAATATTTATCTTATCACGAGTGGTTTACCTTTTACATTTTAAACACAGACTAGAACTAATTAACGATCAGTGTTTTGTTTCATCGTCTTTTTTATTTCAACACTAGTAGATATTGTTACATGAACTCTATTTGAAGCGTGCAATTTTAACCAATTCTAGTTTTTATGGACCAATCTAAGGCTTCTCATGAATCCTTTACCCTATCACGTTGCAAAATTTACTATTCCCGACGTGATTTCACGGCCTATTGGCTACTTTACGGACATGTTTTCTGGCGGTGCGCGCAGAAGGGACGTAAGCTTATAATCTTCGTTGGACTCACTAAATGGAGTCGGTTTGGCTCGAGCCCAGGCCAAGCTAAAAGGTGAACAGCATTATGCAAATCACCATACTCTTTGTTCTGTTCCGTAATTTTATTTACATTTTATTTATTAGAACCGATATAATGGTCGGCTGTTTCATAGGGTTGGATGTTTTTGTTTACGCGACATTAAATGGATTTTGGTTTAACGATTATACTGGGATGTGAGTAGTGTAGGTTTAAATAAACGTATCTCTTTATGTACAATAATCATATTATTATGTACCTAATAGAATCAAGTCAGTTAGCTTTTTACAGGATGTATACTTATCCTCACCGAAAGAATCGACCGCCACCGCGCTGAATCAAAGAATTTTAACACTAACTACTGACCACGCCGCGCCAAATTACTACAACTTGATATGTGCGTGCGTTGCATTTACCCAAAATAGAGACTAAAATTCTGAAGGCATAAAACGGAAACGTATACAGGAGAATACATGTAGGTATATCGTTTTTCCGAAAAACTATTTAGTACTTATAACAGGACTTTATTATATCTTATTTTCCTTTACTGTTTACCTTTTATCTCTCATGATCCAGCGACCCTAGATGTGTCTTGGCTTCCGAAATAAGAGAGCGCCCACTCGTCTATCCCGAGTGATTCCAGTCCAGTTCAAAGTCAGGGAGTTCGCGTAACCTCCAACTCAAACTAAAAACAATGTGGTTTTTTTTTTCTCAACAATATTGTAACGTGTATTTCTTTCATACAAGTATATTCCCATCCCGTGTTTATGAGCCATGCAAGGCATAACAACAAGGAACCACAAGACTAGAGAGCAAGTATGGCAGAGAAGCGGCAAGTATCGCACGTGTCTTGAGGCTGTAAATTCACGTGAAGATTTACGAGCGTGCACAGTAGTTACTGCTCGTGGCAGCTGGTCACCCTTGCATCAAAATGTAAGCAACCGTAGTGGTTGTATCCAGGTCTACTAGTTACCTACTATTTCCTTATATATTCTGTTCCACGTCGCTTTATACAATGAAGACACTATTTTCATAAAATGTCGACAGCGCAAGCAAACAAAAGAGCACAGCAAGCTTTTCCAACACCTACACAAAGAGCATTTTCCGTTGTTATTTATCAAAATGAAAGCTAAGTTTTTTAACTTGCATCTTGAATATTATCTATAGTGTCTTGAATCTATACTTATGGGAATGAAGTGCAATATTATTATTATCATCTTTGTATGTGAAGATGTTTAACCAATAAAAAAATATTGTTTTTCTGACAGGTTCTTTTGGTGACAAGTCACTTCATGCTGAGTGGCGATATGGTCAAAGGTGGCGCCTTACTCCTGGATTAGTTTACTGGTTCTCTTGTGATCCTGCCGTAACACACCGTTAGGTGCTTGGCCCATACTAAGCCATCACCGCTGTTTGTATTAACAGTAAAAGATCTTATTCATCTAAAATATCGTAGGTACACAGGGAGCGAGATTGTTTTAGATTTAACGTCCGATCCTTCATTATCCATCATTAGTGTAAACAAGTTAGTTAACACTATCCCTGTAGGGGAGGGCTCCTGACTTTGGTCCCATGGGATAGAGTTCCTGCGCTCAATCTTATTGGACGATCAATTCATTTCAGACCGCTTTCCGACACGTGACTTAACACCATGAATTTGTCACGTTTAAGAGACAGTATTAGTTTATTTCGTTCAATAATAATTACTTAGCTTATAGATAAATAAAGCCTAAAGAAATATTAGCATACCTAAGACTCTTGAAAATCTGTTGGCTAAAAAAATACTTAAATCATAAAATTCAAATAACTCCAATTTCTGTCTCGTTCAGTGTCGTATGTTGTTTTTTTTTACATCCTAAAGGGTAGCTTTTGACCATCAGTCAGATGTTATGTGACAAAGTGATCGAAGGTGGTGCTACACGCTACGCCGTTTGTCAGAACACACCCAAAGGTGGTTGGCACCAGGTTTTTAACTTTGTAGCTAGGCGAGCATTAGATTATGCCCTAACACCACATTATGGTTTCATCACAATGTTTTTTTTTTCACCAAAAGCTCAAGCTCAGGATTCAAAATTACCACCTACGGGTCGCTATAGTCGATGTCATTGTAGAATGAAGAATTTAGTCTATACAAATATACACCTTATCTTTCTAACTTTACTAGTTCAGGGATACATTTCAACGTTAATATCGTTAAGTTTGTTTACGCGGGTACCTAATGCTGATAAACAATTTCAAAACGAAGGTCAGTCAAATTCAACAAAACAAAATGTATTAGTTATTTTTAGAGAGAATAGGTGATAGTAATAAACTTCGTTGTGTATGGAAGCCTTACTCAAAACTTTTTGTACAGCTTAAAATTCGCTGTATTCTTTAGCGGCCTTTGTTCGTCCAGCGATGAAACATAAAATGTAAATTGCACTCCGGTACGCCACTGCAGTTATGTGGTAACTCGCAATGCAATCATTTTTATATTCGGAAATTATGGACCACCGGCCTTAGCCTAAGTCATACAGCTCATAATAGGAAATGAAAATAAAATTATAAAATCACAACACAAACATTGGAAATTCACCCTTAAGCTACGCACTAATAATTATAACTTTATTAGTGCTGTAAACTACATTTATTAAAGTACTTTTCACTTGGGTGTAAAGCAACACACTATTATGAAAACTGATTTTATTTTAAAATAAATATTGACATGAAAGTAGATTTTACACCGCACGGTAACAGCGCCGAAGCATATCTACGTTTGATAATGGCATACAAACGCGAGCTTGGGCACCTCTCGTACACTTCAGTTCACAAACGAGCGAGATCCTCACGTGGCGTGCTAGAAAACCTGGCAATTGCATAACAAAAACAAACACGAGTGCTGAAACGAGCGTCGCCTTTGTGTGGGATCCGTCTTGAAAGGTGAAGGAAGCTAAACAATGGTCTGTAGACTCTAACACTGTGGCCGATGTAGAATCAGTATTACGTTCAAAGGGTTGCATTTGTTTTGTTCACACTAATGCGCGTTAACATGGTATTTGGGTGGGTTAGGTGTGCACTCAGCACTTGCACCTTTTTCAATACGATTAAAATGAGTTGTGGTGCACCAGAGTTATCAGCAGTAGTTGTGTTGTGAAGTATAATTTTGTTGGATATGACGTTTACGTTCAGCGACGACATATTGGCAAGCTGAGGTGCTGCCTATGCTACTATTCCATGCTCTACCGCTGCGAGCTCAAGCCCCTAAAGTCTACTGAGCTAGACAATAGCACCTCGAATATGGGCTCAGGAGAAACGTTCTTGTCTTATACAACCACAACACGCGAACAATATTGTTAGTTTTATGAAGTAACCTGAAAGAACCCTTTGTGGGAGTTTTGTAGCCGCGTACTTTAAAATGCTCGGTACCTATTTTATTAAAGAAAGTAACGATTAGTTTATACTTAAAAACATTAAACTCAACAAGTGCTAGCAAAAAAGGAAAATGAATGCGTTCGTTACATTCAGCATAATAATGCTGGTATTGTATGCTTGCGCTTTCATTTTGTCACTGTTGTTCTGAGTTATATTTTTTAACAATGGTAATATAATTATGTTAATGAAACATCTACAACATCTAGCACCAACTTCTTCGTAAGTAATTATAATAGTAACGTCTATTGGTAGAGATATAGATAGATCCAGTTGTAATTACACTATCCAAACAAGACAGTGATGGCTCAATCGGCAGTTCACCAGGTATATGGATTGGCCATGATTGAAAGGACGCACTGTTCAGTCGGCAAACAAAGTTGTGGACAATGGGCCTAAGCGGTTGTTTGATGTGCATGAGCACACTTTTGCAATTAGCTTTACAATCGACTGCTAACAAATGACAAACTAACAACACACTTTTTCTAACAACATTTCAATGAAAATCCATAAAGGATAGGTAGGTATTTATAAGTGAATACTGATGGTGTTGATTTTTCAACATTAACAACATGCAACTGAATTAGGAACTTGTAGTTAGACTTTATAGGTTAAGTTTACTTCGTAAAAGTATAATCAGGAGCTTGTAAACCTACTTAACCGTTTGCACAACTAGGTGCTAAAACAGGCTACTTAACGAGTAGCGTTAAAGTTTACAAACCCTGCGAGTTAATAGATTTTTAAAAGATTTACGTGCAGATAAACCTCAAACCTTTAAAGCGGTTGATTGTTTAAATCCCACAAAAGCCGCGTTGCATTGTTTTTATTCGCGGGAATGTTTGGTTGATTCCCTCGATAGTGAACTAAATTTCGAGCTGAGCATAAAGTTGAGTTGTTACACGGCTGTTAAAACTTTAGCGCGGAGTCCGGTGCGGCTGAGCACGCAAACTAACTAGACTTGATCGACACGCTTCACTTGCACATACGCCATCATCTGTGTACAAAAATAAACATACTCTACAGATACTTTCTTCAAACGAAAGACAGTAAGTAAAAAAAATATGTACATACTTTGACTCATAGAGAACTACTGCCGCGGCCAACAAAGGACTCAGGTATATTTACACATTCTTGCCTCAATGTCTACTTTGGTGGCCGCTGCAGTAATGTACTATATTTCCAAGCATGTTTGAGAAAAAGTAGTTGTCAGGTATATTATTATAAAAGTTCAGTGTTTAATAAAAACAGCATTACAACCCTTTTACGTGCGAATTGGAATTTATAATAATTATTCCGCATCACAAATTAAATTTGATAATTGACAATCAGATGAGTAATCACTGACACCTTAATTTATTTAATTAAAAATGTATAACCACAAATATATTTTAGTTCATTACATGCCTCCGCCCAAACGCTGATACTCATTATTTACGTGACCATGCGTCCCGCTTTGAGTGGGACAGTCCCGCTTTGAAGCTGTTTCCCGCTATCCCTAAAATCCTCAATAATGTCCCGCTTTGACAATCGTATAATAGAGAATACATTTTATGTCCGCTGGGTAATAACGCTCCAGTCGAATATGTGTTTTCGGATATGAATAAAATATGGACTAGCGAAAAGAATTAGGATTGCCAGTATTGAAAGCGGTTTTGAAAACTAACCTAGGTTAACAGTAAAGTATGGCAACAGTTCCATTCATATACTCGTACAAAAACCAGGCCTGATTTCTTAAAGCAAATTAGCTCATCCGAAAGATACATACAGAAAACCAGCCTAAAGGACTACATAAGATAAAAGCTGTAGGTAATTACCTATTTTAATCTATACTAATATATATAACTTTTTGAATCATTCAATTCGGACATTTCATTCGAAAGATATCACGAGTTTAAAAATGTAAGTAGTAGTAGAAAAATAAAACCGCCGCACCGCAGCGCAGCGGGAAACGCGGTGAGGTGAGGGGGGGCACCGGGAGAATCTATGAAATAGGTAAAGTGCGGTCGCGGACCAGGAAGACCTCTAGCTGCGCAATCAATTCAAACGTGCGGTCCAAGAAAAATTAACTTAGAATTAAAATATGATAATGGGTACCTACAGCAGGTAACGCGGTGAGGGGGCACCGAAGTGCGGGAATAATTTTGGAGTATACGGAATATATACGCTTTCGCGCCTAAACTACTGAACCGATTTATATGAAATTTGGTTTATAGATAATTTGAGCCCCGGGGAAGGGACATAAGATACCTTTTATCGCGATAAACTGTAGCCCACGCGGGTGAAACCGCATGGAACAGCTAGTATATAATATGTTCATTCAGTATACATTTTCTGGATCATATAGGAAAGTTAAAATCTTCTGGGATACTTCATGTTTAATTTTAGGGTTTGTGATTAGATCCTTCTTTACGAGTATGTTGTGTCTTACCTAATGCTTTTTTGTTTTAAATAAATAAATTATCTTAGAGTGTTAATGAAATGTTGTGCTTATTGTTTACACATTCAGAACGTTCAATATTGGCAATAACCTATTGAAAATATGTTATATTCGAAGATGAAGGACGCATGCCTTCTAAACGTAGGTACAGTCAACGACAAAAGTCGCATAACAATAAATACATTTTCATTTCATTTCATAACATTTATTGTGAACCTTTGACGCGCTGTTGCCGGTTGACGTTTTATTCTTAGCAAGTCGGCATAATACACCTTTATTGTTTCAAATTACTGTACATAGAATTTACATTCTCTCCCACTCGGCGCTAACAATACAAGATTGACGTTTCGTGTCACGTCATGTTACCCGCCACGACACCGCTTCTGTACGTTCACCACCACCATATCAACATTTATGTTGCATCTACCCACCTCTGTACACAAAGAACAATGGCCAAAACGGACCCGAAGTCGTATGAAAACGATTTATATACGATAAAATTTTTAATATTTTGCCTATGAAGATTATACAAACGATATTTTAAAGAAAGTATAGAAAAAAAGATATTGATTATATAACTTCGGAGTTTCTTAGGACATTTTTTAACTTACACGATGCTTGGATGTTTTGAACGCACTCCGCATTTTCTTTTTCATTCCGTTTCACGCTTTGGAAGTCGGCCCTACTTAAATTAAGTCATTAAAATCAACATCATTTCCCAAATATGAACAAAAACAAAAAAAATAAAAAAATAAAATGGCAGTTAACTATGGCAGACTACGGCTGCCATTTTACACTCAATAGATGATAGCCATCGGCACTTTTCGCTCTCATTAAGAGCGCTACGCGATCCACTATTACTTTTAAAAGGCGCTTTCTGTACAATCTGCAAGGACTGGTTATTTATTTTCTGTTTACAAACGTTGTCGCCGTTTAAAAGTGTTTCGCTCCAGTGGCATCCCTGCATGTTCTTATGGGAAAAACTTCCGCGAGGTAGCACAAACTTAACAAGGGCAGACTTTATAACAGCATTCAACGATCCTCAACTTAGAAAATGAATGAATAGGCTCGCACTAAAACATTACTTGACATTTTAATTCAAGTCATATACACAGTTTACATTTTTTTAATCTGTGTATTTTGAGTAATTGAAAGAAGGTAGGAAGGAAATAAATAAATAACACCTGCGTAATCACATACATAGCTCTGACTCCTAACTAGGATTCCCTATATCTAGGGTATCAGATACTACGTGGATCGGGGGGATCCAAAACACCCAGACACAGAACTGTACTCAGTACACAGTAGTACAATGTACTGTAGTGGGAATCGTTCCCGAACCTCGCGCTTCGCAGTCGGCTATTTACCTATTGCGCGTCTATTGCGTATATTTATATTGTGACCACCTACGCCCGTTATAAGCCTTCATAATTTTCTTATTATCTTAGCTGCCGTCTCAATAATCCTCAGCAAGAGAGATCGTGCTATAAATACGCGGAATCATAATATAATCTTATCTGATTTTATACTCTACTACCTACTCTTCTCAATGTACCATGACGCCCACAATTCGCAGTAGATCATCAAGAGCCTCACGCTTTTTCCTCAACATCTACCCTATATTTAGCATTGTATTGCCGTTAACTCTCATTAAAGTTATATAATCGTCCCTAAGCAGCAATTTTACTCCGACTTGGTACATAATTTATTTCGTCCATTTCAATAACAAGGAATTAATTCGAGTCGTTATTGCTGTTAAAACAAACTCGCACGGAAAACCATGTTATTACAGCGATTTTTCTTAATTATTTCGAAACATAAATCTGTAGATATTTGTTTATTATGCCTGAATAATGCTAGGTTGACTGTGCACTGTGGTCACGCAGGGGAAAGCAAGAGTGTACATGTTATTTTCAAATTATACAGTAAGTGGTAATAAAAGAGTTCTAATAATGAAAACCCAGCTTTATTTTGAGTAGCTTATAGTTACAGTCACTGAATACCTTGAGTACAAAAATTAAAGACCCAAACCCACCCCACCCTATACCCTATACGTACTTACTATAACCTATACTTACTATAACATTCATTCATTCATATAATAGTAATGCGATGATTCAAAAATACATACAGTGCTAAAATACATACAAATACATACATAATAAAATTAAATATCTGCTTTAAAACACTCGTAGAAACCCAGTGACGCAAGCTCCAGGGGTACCTACCACTAAGCAAAAGTATGAATAATTTTGAATTCGTAGCCGTAAATCCAGATTTTCAAAATTATTTTATTAATAATTTAACAGAGTTATAGCACTGTTTTATTTTAGAAATATGCCATCCATTCTAGGAAAGCCATCAAGGTTAATAATTTATTAAACGAAGAGGTAAGTTCCTGTCTACGTACTGAAGCAGTTTCAAAAGCAAAAAGCCGAAAGTAACGTTTAGGAAATTCTTCCATTATTAGTCTTTGATTAATTTCATTATATATATAATCAAAAGGAAATCTGCATCAGTTATGACCACTTTTAGTAGCCAGCAGTCAAACGTTTTCATCAAAACTAAAAAAATGTTGTTTGATATAATATTATACAATAAGCGCAGAAAACTTCATGTGCTAAATATGTTAGTGAAATAGGTGTAACAAAGAAGACATTTTACCATTTGGGTATACTCTAGACTAGATTAGACACACATGCACATAGCAAAAAAATGATAGTATACCTTTAAATTCACAATGATTTATTTGGGCTGCTAGGTTAAAAAACAAACAAGTTGAAATTCTGATCAAAAATTAAAAAAAAAACGAATCATTAGCACACACACAGAGTTTTATTACACTTGGTTCCAATTATATATTTTTAGTAGAACAACAGTGTTTGACAACCCTACGGTAACATCGGTAACAGATTGTTGTAACAGCAACGAGCGTACGCGTAAGCGCAACACAAGTAGATACATTCATTATGCACGCCACGTTATAAAACACATTTTTATTTATTTTCAGACTAGTTGAGTATCGTAAAACTGTATCGGGTAGCGATTTTGTTGTTGGAAATAGAGCAGTGCAGTTTTATAGCGATGATGGCTCAGTGGTAGTGACAGTGGAAAACATCGTGATGAAACCATAGCTTGGTGGTAGGGTATTTTCTAGTACTCGCCTGGCTAGCTACCACCCTCTTGTTAAGAATCTGTCGCCAAGCACCTATTGGTGTGTTCCGGCAGCCTCACTTAAGAGCCAGTTCCCAGTCCAGGTGTAGCGTGGTGCCATCTTCGACCACATCGTCACTTAACATCAGGTGACTTGTGGCGCCACGCTACACCTGGATTGAGAACTGGCTCTCAAGTACGGCTGCCGGAATACAACGATAGGTGCTTGGCGGCAGATAATATGCATAGGGCAGATATAGGGTAGGTACTTTATTCGCAGTCAGGTTTAATGTTCCTTTTGTAAAGTATAATCTTGTTCTACTCATATTATCATGTATGTAGATAGCTGGTAAGTATTAAGTGAGATAGATATTTCTGATTGTAAAATCTAACATCTGATAGTTTGATTACGAGAAATCATAGGTTCCACGTAATACGCTTCCTCGTATGATTTATATTAGCTATGTAGAAACTACCCCGAACCAGTGAACCCAATCTATTTTCTGACATGTCATGCTATCTACATAAACCACTTTTAAATCACTCGTAGACTTCGTCATTATTAGTTTACTGAAAGTTGAAAAACATCATACAAATTTCACTGTAAAGTAAAATATGGCGCAGGTTTAATAAAATTAATGTTGTTTTCAAATAGTAATATGTTGAAATTTATGTAAGATAAGATGAGTAAGTAAGTACCTATAATAATTGATGTAAAAGATAGTAATATTATTTTAACATGTTCACCCACCGACATCGAATAAACCAAGCCAGCCATGTTCAAATATGTACAAACAGGTTTGGTACACACATCTGAAGCTACTATTTGAACTAAGTAGCCATGTAAGAACCTCTGGGACTACCTTTCCCAGACGAATGTGTGGAATAAGTTCCCGCAGTTCTTTGAAATAATATCTGTGGAAGCAATAAACCAGTAAGTTGGAACATGCTCTTGAGAAATAGCGAACTTTCCAGTGTGTCGTAACTTGCGAATACTTAGCGCAGGTAATAATTCGCGACTTAGTTTTTAGCATAATTTGTTTCTGGCTATACGTTTATTGGCAAGTAACGTAAAGTTTGGTTATGTTACATATCTGTTTTATCTTCTTCTTCCAAGTTCCTTATCATGCATTTATTGAGCATCGGTTTTTGAAAAGGAATATACTGAAAGGCAGCTGGTATCGATGGTAAGAGGTTCGGTGATCCAAATTTATGATGCACTAGCTGTTCCCCGCGATTTCACCGGCGTGGGCTACGGTTTCCGATTTTTACCCCCTAAGGGGTTGAATTTCAAAAAATCCTTTTTTTAGTACATCCTATGCATCAAGACAAACATACCCTCCAAATTTCAAGTTTCTACAACCCGCGATTTAGGCTGTGCGTTGATATCAGTCAGTCAGGACTTTGATTCTTTTATACCATATAGATCTACAAATATTTACATAAATGAGATACCGTGCTACGTTTTCAATCACATCGTCACTGTTCACCAGGCAGCGTGATGAAAGTCAGGTGAAAAAAACAAAAGTCTTACGAGAAATATAATATAATTAAGGATATTGCAGTGGCTATGCCAGAAGCGTAGCGCGAAGTACTTACAGCATAATATAGAGTGTTAAAGCACCACATTTCAATAACGTTAATATTACAACACTGACAGAAGCGGCCGACGTTCAGCAATTTGTAAACTAGCGAACGACCAACAGCGCTCTGTTGACAAATTGCAACCGGCCCAACTGATATTCTACTCTACACCGTAGATTGGTGATAAGCGACCAATTTGAGGAGGCGCCACGACTGGGTACGGAAGTCGTTATTACAGTAGGCGGCGAGACCTAGCAAATTGCTCGCGAACACGCCATTCGAACGTGACAGCGCTGTCGAACACATACCTTACCTATTTGAAACGTCTCAGCTTGACGTTCTGACTGTATGGATATTACAAATATTGAAATCTTTATTAAAGGAGAGTCTCGCGTGCGACTGTACTAAGTTTAGATCACAGGCTTACGTTCCTTCATTTCTTCGACGCCTATATCAAATAACGGTGCCGTTTCTTTGTGATCAAATAATAAAAATAATACAAGTGTTTTGTTTAGACGTGGTGATAAATAAACGCTGTAGTGGACCTGCTCCAATTCAATCAGTTAGTTATAAGAAAAAAGTTGTCTATGTGATCGCGTTCATAAAATGAATTTCTGGGCTTTTCTTGCCTGTCTTTTTGCAGGTGTTAGGAAGTTGAAACAGGCGCAGTTAGTTTTAAGTTTGACGTTTACTTACTTTACTTTACTTTTTACAGGGTTACGTTTGAACACAAACATTTGATACTAATGACGATGTAATTGAAGGTGACGTTACGGTACACCTGGATTGGAAACTGGTGCTCCAATGGGGCTGTGAGAACACACCGATAGGTGCTTAGCGATGGCTAAAAAATACCCTAAAACCAAGCAAAAATAATATCATCAAATTGATCACTTGTTAATGAACATAAATATTGAGCATGGCTTTGTTCGTTACATATAAAATACAGAAGGCAATATTAACAATCTAGCATAGCAACACATAATCATCGTAGCATAAAATACTACCATAGTTGTATAGTTCACGTAGCCCCGCTACGTTGCTACGCAAATAAAGCTACAAGTTACGTAGCAACGCAGATTTAAGCTCTCTGAGAAGCACTTCGTTTTTTGCACAGATAAATAAGTATTTTCTCTTACTTTACGCAACAGATTTTAATAATATCCAATGAATAATGATCACTCGTGCTATGGATGGTCCGGTCGGTCGTAACACATCAAACTCAGCACGGCCTTCACTTGGATGGGTGACCGTTTTGTGGCATTTTCAACTGAGCGCTACCATGCTTCGGAGGGCACGTTAAGAGGACGCCGTGATAAACAATAAATCTTAAATCTTAATCAGCCATACAAAAACGCTAGCGAGCTGACTAATGCCGTAAGGTCGTATGCGTCAAAAAAGCGTTTTTTTCGTTTAAAATTAAAACTATCGTTAATTTTATAGAACTAAACCTGTAGTTCTTTGAAGAATGTGTATATACCATACAAAAAAAATTCAACTCTTAAATCGGTTTTGTATGCCTGTAAAATGAGAATCTTTTTTTTCGAGGGCAGTTTTAGATCATTGTTTCTCTGCTATGAAAGTTAACCAATCGTGTTATCCTTCCGACAATTTGGTGTCAAAAACATGATCTTTAATGTACATAAATATTAGCTCTGTGTGTATTGTAATTGCTGAGAAAAAAGGAGATCCCTGCAGCCAATATTGCTAATTCCTCGTCTTACTCTGTCGGTCCCGGTTTGGGCAGCCTAACAACTCCGACAATAGAGTTGGCCACTAGCTCATAGAAAAGAAGACGAAGAATAATGATCGTTAAATATATGTTGTTACTAATTCACTCTGTTTACGTCAGATAAACAATTGAATACAATAATTTGGTAATTGTCTAAGCAGCTCTAGCTGAATGTCGATAATTGAGCCGTGTGTAATATCAATCAAGTCGTTTAAATAGTCAACACGGGTTGCTATATATATGTACATAGGTTATAGGCATATATATACGTAGATAGGTAAATTGACAAAATAATAGCTGTATTGAAATATAAGCAACATATTCAATACCCAAGAGTGTATCAATACCTAATATACAATAGAAGACTCCTGCCATTAGTAATTCTTTCAAATTTAACCCACATTAATATTTTGGAAACGATTGGAAAATAAAAATGAAATGATGCTGGTAAGTGCATAACTTGAGAACTGATAATTATAACACATTTGGTTAAAAAAAACGTATTTGTCCAAATAAGGGAGGAAAAGAAATTGGAAATTTGGAAAATTCAGCACCACATCTTTCATTTATTTATGTTTGCCTACCGGACGAAGCCGGGGCAGGACGCTAGTATCTCATAAGAAGTAAAAATGTTAAATCAATATTCGATAAACCCATCTAAATGTTACTAACACTGCTCGGTAATGAGTCTCAAAAGGGGTTATAAATTTGTAACTAATAACTGTAAATAAATTTTCATTTAGCACGAAAGAATCGACTCTGTTAGAAAGAATTCTCAAGTAGCGGCCATATATTTTAATTAAGAGCGAGCGCATGCAGACGTCGATAAGTTAGGTCGAATCGCAGGTCGCAAGTCGTAGGCTAAGGTGACATTCCAAACAGTACGACCTACGAAGTAAAACTGCGACGTGTCGTAGTTGCCCGCGACACCGTTGCGTTGCAGTGAAACAATGAAGGTAACCTTGTTACAAGTAGCATAATTATTTTTAGCAAGATTTCTTTTTTTTACGATACTTTATTTTAGAGCCAGTTTTTCGTCCAGGAGTAGCGTGGCACGATCTTCGACCACATCGTCGCTAATATCACATAACTTGCTGTTACAGAAAACAACACAAAAAAACAGAAGCAAAATATTAATAGAAAATAGATAACTGTTCAAACTCTTCATAAAAAAAAGATACAAAGAAATTAAATGTCATGATTAAAACCAACAAGATCGTTATCTATTAAAAAATCAATATTCAGCTTGTAAAATATCGTTTGATCATAAAAGAAATCTCTCAAACATATTGCTTACGATGTCGCTAAATCACTCACATCAAATTCTAGTTATTAAAACGCGTGCAGTATCACCAGTCCGGTAAACAGAATGTTAACGTTATCTGTGGTCGATGATTACGCGTTGTGGGTTGCGTACCTTAAGCGGGTAGTACGATCCTGGCGCGGCGGGTCGGTCTCGTTGTGGCGCGTTTTATTTCACATAATAACATATTAGGCGAGGCCCGCAGCACGCTCGTGCACCCCTCGCGTATTTTCGTAGCTCGTGTAAATAAAACTCACCTAACGACTGCACGAAATGCCGACGACCGCGCCGCAGTCGCCGCCGGCACACACAACTTTCCATTTTACACGAATAAAATGTGATTCCATGTAATATTTTTAGTATCAACCGACAAGGGAACTCATTTTGAAACACTGCAAACAAAAAGTGTAAACGTGAAATGGGACACAATGTTGTATTTGTTTTGTAATAAATCCGGCACAATGAAAGGGTTTAATTTTTATATTTGCTTTTACGTTATTTCACCTCGCAGCGTTTTTTCTGTGGTGACTCTACCTTACCGTCTTTAGTAACGTGTAATAAATTCGTTACTATTGAAGCTGACTATTACAAAGTTTCCCTGAAGAAATTATTACTTGACCGATGAAACTTCCGCTGAAAGAAGAAAAGCAAAAAGCAATTAACTTTGAAATGGGGTGAAATTAATTGAAAGATGTTTTTCACCTTTTCAATAGGTAGACTTGAAAACCGGAATTCGAATTTGCTTCCTTGATAAAAATCTACTTTTGGCCCTTTATTCCGGTTAAAATGATATTAATTAGAGAGATATGAAAATGCGTTGTCACTATACATAATACAGAATGAAACGAGTATAAATAAGACGTAAATCTTTGTTATCGATAAGCTCACATTACGGCTTCATTGCAATGTATGCTACATGATCTGTATTATTTCAGGAAGATATATGTAACGACAGTTACTTGGTAGCGCTATATTTACTGCCTCAAACGAGCGATCTTCAGAAAACCAGATTACTGTGCTGTACCGCATGACTATACAGGGAAGGCGTGCGGCGACGTATGTCCTACTAATATCATAAACGTGAAACTTTGTGAGTATGGATGTACGGTGTACGGATGTGTCTTACTCTTTCACGCAAAAACTACTCAACGGATCTGTATGAAATTTGGCATGGAGATAGCTTACACCCTGGATTAACACAAAGACTACTTTTTACACCAGATATCGGGAAGACGCGGGTGGAATCGAGGGGCGCAGCTAGTGCTACATATTGTTAAGCAAGCACTGAGCCACATCATATCCGTATGTTAGACAACTAACAGTTCCTAGCTAGGGTGTGCTTATAGACCCAGGGCCTTCACCCTCGTAGCATCCACGGATGGGCGGCCGCGGTAATGAGGGCGAGTTGCGTAATTTCCGAGGGAGGTTATGAACTTGCTGTGCAACTGTTTGAAGTTTTTACGCGTGTTTGTTCTGCATACGTGGTAGTTGGTACGCAAAGCCGCTGTTTACCTTCGAAACATGTGAGCTGAATAGAATTGGGTTGGCTTTCTTTTTTGGTTTTCAGTTTGCTTTGACCGTATCATCTGGAGTCAGAATCTGAGTCTAAATCGATCGTTAATTGTGTAATCAATTACCTTGTGTCAAAATAATGGTTTTTTTTTAAACATGCAGACGACCTGCCTTATGGTAGCCTATAGACATTTGCAACACTAGGGGCGTTGTCGATAAGAACTCTTTTCACACTCATCTTTGAAGGACTGCAATCTGAAGCAATGCGGAAAGAGTGGTGGAGGGAGCTCGTGCCACATTTTGCAAGTATGCAGGAGAAAGGAGCGCATAAATCGAGTGATGTGGAATGGGCTCGATTTTGTAACTAAGTAAGTAAGTAAGTAAAAGTTTGGAACAAACAGGTTTCGATTACATGACTACAAGTATTAGGGAACTCAATGACGCCCATGGCAATTCGCATCATGTGAATATTGATGTGAATAGACTGACGGCTGACTTCTGATAATATTATGGTGTCGTATTTCCGCTGCAATATTGAACACGGACAATGCTGCGAGTATCTGTTACATTTATGTCGAAATATAATAGTAAATTGTTTGTTATGATGATCATGCTTTGATAAAAAAAAGACGCAACTAAATACTGTAACCTGCCATTTACATCAAGTCATAGAATAATTGGTCTTTGGAAATGCAATATAGTGCTTGGTGGTAGAGGATGTTTAAATATGTTTTTACTATCTATTCTTTTCTGCCTAGAAATAGCAATTTGATTTTGTAAAAATTTAACGTAAAAATCAATATTTTATGGGTATACAGTATACACGTTACTCAACTAATATATCTAACGTCAGCCTTGCAGCAGGAGAAAATTTTGATGCCGCCGTTGATCTAGAAAATACATATTCATTAGTAGGTACGACAAATTAATTAGTAGAGATGTTCGTGAGCTGATGCGCTCGTAGCTTGAGTATGCGTTTATACGTATAACAAACAATATGACGACTAGGCAACGTGATAAATATTCATTTATTCACTGTTATTTTATTACAGTATGAAATATTTTATACGGGTAGGCAATTAAAATTCAGAGCGCATCATGTATCATGTACAAGCAATAATATAAGCATGTAATTATAAAGGCTGGCAAGGCTTACATCCAGCATTACGATGAAAAATGCTGTGAATGATGATGATGATAGGATAATAATTTCTCAATCGCTATAATAATTTCTGCATTGCTACATCCTCGGATACATCACCGCTACGGCAATTTTCGCAAAAAAATAATCAATATAAAGTGTTTTAATTTTTCTAGTCATCATCATCATCATCACCTGAAAGAAATCCACTGCTGAACATAGGCCTCCCCTTTCGAACGCCACCATGAACGACTATTGGCCCTTTGCATCTATCGGCTCCCTGCGACTCATACAATGTCGTTGGTCCACCTAGTGGGGGGCCCTACAGAAAGTCTTCCGGTTCGTGGTTGTGTACCTACCCCACCTTCCAGCATACAAAAATATATATATTTAATTCGGGAATGTATGATTGTTTTGTCATAGAAAATAAGTAAATTAGACTCTAGTATTGTACAAGTGTTTTAGCTTAGGAATGTGTAAGATAAATAGAACTGAAGCTTGCGCAGGATTGCGACTGCAAATGTGTCGGCGTAAGCGTTTTTTTTGGGTGGCGATGTGACTTGAAGCTTTTACAGGAACGTTTAAGTGGGGAGTGAGTTTTTGACGGTCGAAGGGTTCGGACTCTTCCGGGTTACGGTTAAGAGTCCTCGAGCGTATTCGAATTAACTAATTAATTTAAATAATTATTAGCTTGTTCTAATTATGGAGTAAAATATTGCTTCTAGTAAATAACCAGTGATCTTTTAAAATACACCTAGAGTGTGATAATCAAATAGAGCTTTGTGGTTAAAGTTGATTTTGTAATTAAATATAAATTTTACGAAATAGTAAATTTCCTAGGTTTTATAAAATAATCGCGAAGCGGGCATTAAATCTATTAATTACGTCGCGAAATATAGTGTACTTCGGCAGAGGTCGTGAGTTATTAGAATAATATATTAATTTATCTATCTATTTATTAGATTCAGCTTTTTTAAATTGATTGTTATAATGTTCATTAAAACGTTGTTGTACTTTTATTACTTTAAAGTTATTCTTTTAATGAACGTTTTATCAATAAGCTTTATTATTTTACTTTATGTGTTTTCTTGCATTTTGATTGTTTACTTTTATGTGAGTTATTTTTCTCTCTTTTGAGTTACATCACTAGTAAAAATAAAACACAATACAGACTGGTGATGGATATTTAGATTTGTGTAAAGACTGGGGAGAACCTAGAGAACTCTTTCATTTAACAAGTAATGTTTTATTATTCGAAAGGAAATTCGCGGAAAGCTTGATATTAAAAATCAATAAGACCTGTCTAATAATCTAGATCCTAAAGACTCATCGTAGATATCATGACTGTAGGAATTGTATTTCAGTTAGAGTTAAGTATTTGTTCCTGGATCAGCGTGTTGCAGAATCTGGGATCGTTATGCTCTCCAAACTATTAGATCTTATTTTCAGCAACCCAAAACCTAAGTTATCTATACCCCAAGTTAAGAGATGAGACCTTCGATTGGTTTCAGATATTTGTAAGATGTTTTGGACAGCTTCTAAGCTACTGAACTTAGTAAGGAAGAGAGATAATTATCTACTTAATGTGGTTTCGACACCTCTTAAATTATCGCAAGACATTAGGAATTTATATACCTACATAATATACAGATTATCCTGCGAATTAAAGGAATGAAACCTTCGATTGGTTTCAGGTATTTATTTACCGAATTTATTAAAGGAAGTGGAATAATACTTATCTACCTATCCAATGTGGTTTCGATACCGCTAAAGTTATTACAGAATGGTTGGAATTAACATGATTACTTCTTATATAAAATCACAGATAAAACTACTGAACTAAATATAGTCAGGTTGATAACTACATTACAGTTTCCGTAGATTCGATGCTACGTAAAGGAATACAAGAGTTTTGGAAATTTGTATTTCCTTTCTTTTTATTATATTTCAGCTGTTAAAGCATAACGATCCTAGGTACAAAGAAGCCATCGAGGTTTGTGGAAGTTCTTATTACTTACCCATTTTGGTTCCTAATATTTTAGAGTTAGACTTTTAATGTTCCAATATTATTTTGTTATCTCAATTGATTAAAGTAAAGTGATTCAACTCTTATTATAGTTTATTAGATTCCTTTACTATCTACAGAAATGGTTAAAGAACCAAAATGGAAATACCACTGTTATAATGAGTGATTTATTGGTACAGTTTTGATTTTAAATAACATAATCACTTCTTGTACAGTTGGCTTAAGATTAATTAGAGTAAGTTTACTTTTACGGCTTATATTTGGTATTTTCCAAATATCCTTATAATAATACTTTTAATATTACTTATTTCGTTAGATTTGCGATTACGGTTTATGCTTGGTATTTTCCACGGCATTATTACGGAAACATTTTATTAATACTTGTAATACATAATTCTTATTGCGTTAAATTTACGATTACGGTTTATGCTTGGTATTTTCCAAAGCATATTTTAGAAATAAGTTCATGGTACTCTTGCGTTCGTTTAATTATACGGCAATACCTAGTTATTAATAGGTACTTTTGATATTACGTGATACCGGTAGAATTTGAAGTCGTACCTTGTTTATACTACAGGGGTCAGGTACGCTAATGTAGGTAGATGCTATAAGAGCACAATAGTTCGTCGTTCAAGGAGATTTATATTACACTTAATTCATCTCCTGCGCAATTCTTAGATATAGATCATTATTTACTTTATTGATGGTTCATACCATAGGGATGAGGTGGGAACGCTAGTACCTACTATATGCACACAAAGGCTCGTTATTCGAGGTGTGCTGTTTATAACATAAAGTACCCTAGTGCGCAACTCTTAGATGTAGGTTGTTATTCTCACTAGAGTCTGTTTATATTTTGGGAATCAGTTACACCTTATGAAAGAATGTACTCATTGCTAACAATGGTTCTTTGATAGCGGCAATTCATATTAGATTTAAGTACTCGTGTCGCATAACGTTAAAATGTATACATCCGCAATTCCGTTCCCACAGCGATTTTTTATATTTTGGGATTTGGGTCCACTTTAGTGGAAGGTACTTAATGTTGACGAGGGCTCTTGATAGCGACGAGGTATATATGACCCAGGTACTTAAGATAAAGCATACAAACTCTTTAACTAGGACTGTGTATCGGATTTGCCTGCGGTATAAGGTAAACCCAATATAGAGTCAATAACGATGCATCGTTATAGGTAGGGTATATCTTAATTTGTTAGATTACTTTTATATGGAAATGATTTGATTAAAGAATGACTTGTTGATTTATTTCTAATCCCGGTAATCCTGGTTTTGAAAGGTAAAGGTAACGGTGGTTTTCTGGTAAGTTATGAGTAAGCAAGGTACATTTACAGAAGCACAACCCTGAGTACTTTTACATATAGATATGGGAGCTGATGTAGACTACTCGTGCTTATTTATGACATTCGTCTGTGTTTTACTTTAGTTTAAGGTTTTGTTTGATCGATGAAGTTTTATTGATTTATTACTAGTCCGACTGTATTGACACACTATTGAATTTCTGTGGGTTTTCATGGGTGTCAGGAATATTTGTGATTGGAAAAACTCACAACTTTTTCAATGAAGCAAGGTCCTGGCTTTAGACCTGTGAATTCTCCACTGCAAGCATATTTACTATACACGCAGCTGATATCTTTACGCACACTCTACATAGAGTTATAAAGGCGTGTTTCACTAGGCCGGTGACTCATTACTTTATTAACTCAACCTACGACACTAAATATTCATTATGGTTAGACTAGTATCGCGAGTAACGTAGACTCACTTAGGGAAATTCCTTATTCCGTCATTCTCCTACCCAACTCTCATCCTTTCCTTTTAGATAAGTTTATATCGGGAAACTGGTTCAGTCTTAGCATAATTGGTTAACAGTGTGGTTTTGCACCCACTTAATAATTAGTAATATTAATGATTGTTGAATAGTAATTTTTAGTTCATCTATTTCGAGCTTTCTGGTTTCTAAAGGTGAACATATGGGAGGACCTGACCTCTCCTGTGTTTGGTAACCAGCGCTGGTGGAATATCATGTATGGATAGGCATAAAAATGTCGTTCATGCATTGGGACCCCTCCGCGTACCTTCTGGCTCTGCCGGCACTTGAGACTGATCAGGATCCTAACCTAACATCGCTATACGAGATCATAAAGTCAGAAATGTCTTTAACATTATATACTGGTAGCAACCAGTTAGAGCAAAGCTCTAATCTTTAGTAAAAAGGACAATGTTCCAAATATGATGTACTGGCATTCTCCAGCTATCACCATACACTGACACATGTCAGAAATATGTGCAACAATATATGTACTGGTAGCAACCAGATAGAGCAAAGCTCTAATCCTTATCAAAAGAGACATCGTTCCAAATATAATGAACTGGCATTCTCCAGATTAAAACTATGTACTGGCATACTCCAGCTTATACTATGTACTGGCATACTCCAGAATACATAATGTACTGGCATACTCCAGATTATTACGGCAAAGACCGATATTATCAATTGAAATATTTTAACTTCATTTTATAAGTTAACCACTTTATGTGAGATTGAATGGTCGTCTGATAACATTTATTGTTATATATAACCTAGACACCATTCCCATCCTACCCCCTCCGGTGTCGCGAGTGCGACTTGCGAGGCATGGGGTGGCTTTAGGGGAGGTTGGAGGCCATCGGGGGTTTCCCCCATTTTATCCTTTCCTTCCTTCCTAAATATAATTCTAATGTATTTGTGTATGAGATTCTCCAAACACTGCAATTTGAACATAATTTTCATTTACTATTTCTCTTTCAGCTTTCTTACACATGAACCAAGTTCTCCATTTTATTGCGTAGCAATCGATTTTATAAACTCACATGAACGAAGAAGAAACAAAGCAATTACGTTGAAATCTGCGATAAACTTATAATGCGTCTTCTCTTGTTAAAAGTTGATTATTGTTTGAAATATTTAAGTTTTCTTGTAATTAAAATTTCCATTAAATAGTTTCCAACTCTAAAAGAATTTGGGTTACTTATTTACACAACGAAGGGTTCCGACGATCATCTGGCCAAGTTAGTTTTAAGTTTCGATTAAACGGTATCTTTGGGTTAGGTCTTATCTTTTTGTTTGGGTCAAGTCTTGGGGGGGGGTTAGTTACAATTTGGTGCCGTGACCAGGATGTCGTTTAATCATTTAGTTTTAAGAAAGTAGGCTTTATAGCCTACAATTTGGTGTTCGTGAAATGGAAAGAGTTGAAATGGAAACTGTTTTTGGGAGTTTATTTTAAATAATTTTTTTAGACCGTAGCAAAAAGGTGGATTGTGATTAGCACAATACACAAATAGGAATTTTTGTGACGATAAAATAAATGACATTATGTAATTAATTAAATAATTGTAAGCATGCGAGGGTATTTTAGTGAGTGAGTGAGTAAGTGGGCGTGTGTGTTCGTAAATGGTTCACTGGATTTGAGTGAAGTTCGGGATGGAGATGACTTATGCCCTGGAATGGACTGGCTGCTTTTTGTTTCAGAATAGGCTCTTGTAGTTTTACAATGGGAAAGCTGCGAGTGAGGCCGCGGATACAGTTATTAATAACAATGTGTAGTTAGATGAATATTTTGTGTTGAATCGACTTTTAGAAAATAAGGATATTTTTAGATTGAGGTTGTCAGAGTTTAACACAGAGAGAGAGAGAGAGAGAGAGAGTTACGCTTTGAAAGAGAGTTGAGTTTACATTTTGAAAGTTGTAAGAGATAAGGCTTTGGGGGTGTTAGAATTCAAGACTTGAATGGTGTGTTAGAGTTCGAGATTTTGGAAGGTGTGAGAGCCCAAGATTTTGTCTTAATAGTAGGTCATATAGTTTGACAATTAGATAGGTGTGAAAGTTTTAAAAGGTTTGGGGGGTGGTAGAGCTTTAGACTTGGGGGGGTGCAAGAGTTTTATAATCAGGGGGGTGCATAAATTATACATGAGGTAATTGATGTCAATGAAAAAATAGATAGATCTACTAAAATATATATATTTTTCCACCTTCTTTTAGTTTTGAAAATTTTATTCGGTTAGACCTCTTAAAATTTTGGGGGGTGAATGTACCTACCCCACCTTCCAGCATACAAAAATATATATATTTAATTCGGGAATGTATGATTGTTTTGTCATAGAAAATAAGTAAATTAGACTCTAGTATTGTACAAGTGTTTTAGCTTAGGAATGTGTAAGATAAATAGAACTGAAGCTTGCGCAGGATTGCGACTGCAAATGTGTCGGCGTAAGCGTTTTTTTTGGGTGGCGATGTGACTTGAAGCTTTTACAGGAACGTTTAAGTGGGGAGTGAGTTTTTGACGGTCGAAGGGTTCGGACTCTTCCGGGTTACGGTTAAGAGTCCTCGAGCGTATTCGAATTAACTAATTAATTTAAATAATTATTAGCTTGTTCTAATTATGGAGTAAAATATTGCTTCTAGTAAATAACCAGTGATCTTTTAAAATACACCTAGAGTGTGATAATCAAATAGAGCTTTGTGGTTAAAGTTGATTTTGTAATTAAATATAAATTTTACGAAATAGTAAATTTCCTAGGTTTTATAAAATAATCGCGAAGCGGGCATTAAATCTATTAATTACGTCGCGAAATATAGTGTACTTCGGCAGAGGTCGTGAGTTATTAGAATAATATATTAATTTATCTATCTATTTATTAGATTCAGCTTTTTTAAATTGATTGTTATAATGTTCATTAAAACGTTGTTGTACTTTTATTACTTTAAAGTTATTCTTTTAATGAACGTTTTATCAATAAGCTTTATTATTTTACTTTATGTGTTTTCTTGCATTTTGATTGTTTACTTTTATGTGAGTTATTTTTCTCTCTTTTGAGTTACATCACTAGTAAAAATAAAACACAATACAGACTGGTGATGGATATTTAGATTTGTGTAAAGACTGGGGAGAACCTAGAGAACTCTTTCATTTAACAAGTAATGTTTTATTATTCGAAAGGAAATTCGCGGAAAGCTTGATATTAAAAATCAATAAGACCTGTCTAATAATCTAGATCCTAAAGACTCATCGTAGATATCATGACTGTAGGAATTGTATTTCAGTTAGAGTTAAGTATTTGTTCCTGGATCAGCGTGTTGCAGAATCTGGGATCGTTATGCTCTCCAAACTATTAGATCTTATTTTCAGCAACCCAAAACCTAAGTTATCTATACCCCAAGTTAAGAGATGAGACCTTCGATTGGTTTCAGATATTTGTAAGATGTTTTGGACAGCTTCTAAGCTACTGAACTTAGTAAGGAAGAGAGATAATTATCTACTTAATGTGGTTTCGACACCTCTTAAATTATCGCAAGACATTAGGAATTTATATACCTACATAATATACAGATTATCCTGCGAATTAAAGGAATGAAACCTTCGATTGGTTTCAGGTATTTATTTACCGAATTTATTAAAGGAAGTGGAATAATACTTATCTACCTATCCAATGTGGTTTCGATACCGCTAAAGTTATTACAGAATGGTTGGAATTAACATGATTACTTCTTATATAAAATCACAGATAAAACTACTGAACTAAATATAGTCAGGTTGATAACTACATTACAGTTTCCGTAGATTCGATGCTACGTAAAGGAATACAAGAGTTTTGGAAATTTGTATTTCCTTTCTTTTTATTATATTTCAGCTGTTAAAGCATAACGATCCTAGGTACAAAGAAGCCATCGAGGTTTGTGGAAGTTCTTATTACTTACCCATTTTGGTTCCTAATATTTTAGAGTTAGACTTTTAATGTTCCAATATTATTTTGTTATCTCAATTGATTAAAGTAAAGTGATTCAACTCTTATTATAGTTTATTAGATTCCTTTACTATCTACAGAAATGGTTAAAGAACCAAAATGGAAATACCACTGTTATAATGAGTGATTTATTGGTACAGTTTTGATTTTAAATAACATAATCACTTCTTGTACAGTTGGCTTAAGATTAATTAGAGTAAGTTTACTTTTACGGCTTATATTTGGTATTTTCCAAATATCCTTATAATAATACTTTTAATATTACTTATTTCGTTAGATTTGCGATTACGGTTTATGCTTGGTATTTTCCACGGCATTATTACGGAAACATTTTATTAATACTTGTAATACATAATTCTTATTGCGTTAAATTTACGATTACGGTTTATGCTTGGTATTTTCCAAAGCATATTTTAGAAATAAGTTCATGGTACTCTTGCGTTCGTTTAATTATACGGCAATACCTAGTTATTAATAGGTACTTTTGATATTACGTGATACCGGTAGAATTTGAAGTCGTACCTTGTTTATACTACAGGGGTCAGGTACGCTAATGTAGGTAGATGCTATAAGAGCACAATAGTTCGTCGTTCAAGGAGATTTATATTACACTTAATTCATCTCCTGCGCAATTCTTAGATATAGATCATTATTTACTTTATTGATGGTTCATACCATAGGGATGAGGTGGGAACGCTAGTACCTACTATATGCACACAAAGGCTCGTTATTCGAGGTGTGCTGTTTATAACATAAAGTACCCTAGTGCGCAACTCTTAGATGTAGGTTGTTATTCTCACTAGAGTCTGTTTATATTTTGGGAATCAGTTACACCTTATGAAAGAATGTACTCATTGCTAACAATGGTTCTTTGATAGCGGCAATTCATATTAGATTTAAGTACTCGTGTCGCATAACGTTAAAATGTATACATCCGCAATTCCGTTCCCACAGCGATTTTTTATATTTTGGGATTTGGGTCCACTTTAGTGGAAGGTACTTAATGTTGACGAGGGCTCTTGATAGCGACGAGGTATATATGACCCAGGTACTTAAGATAAAGCATACAAACTCTTTAACTAGGACTGTGTATCGGATTTGCCTGCGGTATAAGGTAAACCCAATATAGAGTCAATAACGATGCATCGTTATAGGTAGGGTATATCTTAATTTGTTAGATTACTTTTATATGGAAATGATTTGATTAAAGAATGACTTGTTGATTTATTTCTAATCCCGGTAATCCTGGTTTTGAAAGGTAAAGGTAACGGTGGTTTTCTGGTAAGTTATGAGTAAGCAAGGTACATTTACAGAAGCACAACCCTGAGTACTTTTACATATAGATATGGGAGCTGATGTAGACTACTCGTGCTTATTTATGACATTCGTCTGTGTTTTACTTTAGTTTAAGGTTTTGTTTGATCGATGAAGTTTTATTGATTTATTACTAGTCCGACTGTATTGACACACTATTGAATTTCTGTGGGTTTTCATGGGTGTCAGGAATATTTGTGATTGGAAAAACTCACAACTTTTTCAATGAAGCAAGGTCCTGGCTTTAGACCTGTGAATTCTCCACTGCAAGCATATTTACTATACACGCAGCTGATATCTTTACGCACACTCTACATAGAGTTATAAAGGCGTGTTTCACTAGGCCGGTGACTCATTACTTTATTAACTCAACCTACGACACTAAATATTCATTATGGTTAGACTAGTATCGCGAGTAACGTAGACTCACTTAGGGAAATTCCTTATTCCGTCATTCTCCTACCCAACTCTCATCCTTTCCTTTTAGATAAGTTTATATCGGGAAACTGGTTCAGTCTTAGCATAATTGGTTAACAGTGTGGTTTTGCACCCACTTAATAATTAGTAATATTAATGATTGTTGAATAGTAATTTTTAGTTCATCTATTTCGAGCTTTCTGGTTTCTAAAGGTGAACATATGGGAGGACCTGACCTCTCCTGTGTTTGGTAACCAGCGCTGGTGGAATATCATGTATGGATAGGCATAAAAATGTCGTTCATGCATTGGGACCCCTCCGCGTACCTTCTGGCTCTGCCGGCACTTGAGACTGATCAGGATCCTAACCTAACATCGCTATACGAGATCATAAAGTCAGAAATGTCTTTAACATTATATACTGGTAGCAACCAGTTAGAGCAAAGCTCTAATCTTTAGTAAAAAGGACAATGTTCCAAATATGATGTACTGGCATTCTCCAGCTATCACCATACACTGACACATGTCAGAAATATGTGCAACAATATATGTACTGGTAGCAACCAGATAGAGCAAAGCTCTAATCCTTATCAAAAGAGACATCGTTCCAAATATAATGAACTGGCATTCTCCAGATTAAAACTATGTACTGGCATACTCCAGCTTATACTATGTACTGGCATACTCCAGAATACATAATGTACTGGCATACTCCAGATTATTACGGCAAAGACCGATATTATCAATTGAAATATTTTAACTTCATTTTATAAGTTAACCACTTTATGTGAGATTGAATGGTCGTCTGATAACATTTATTGTTATATATAACCTAGACACCATTCCCATCCTACCCCCTCCGGTGTCGCGAGTGCGACTTGCGAGGCATGGGGTGGCTTTAGGGGAGGTTGGAGGCCATCGGGGGTTTCCCCCATTTTATCCTTTCCTTCCTTCCTAAATATAATTCTAATGTATTTGTGTATGAGATTCTCCAAACACTGCAATTTGAACATAATTTTCATTTACTATTTCTCTTTCAGCTTTCTTACACATGAACCAAGTTCTCCATTTTATTGCGTAGCAATCGATTTTATAAACTCACATGAACGAAGAAGAAACAAAGCAATTACGTTGAAATCTGCGATAAACTTATAATGCGTCTTCTCTTGTTAAAAGTTGATTATTGTTTGAAATATTTAAGTTTTCTTGTAATTAAAATTTCCATTAAATAGTTTCCAACTCTAAAAGAATTTGGGTTACTTATTTACACAACGAAGGGTTCCGACGATCATCTGGCCAAGTTAGTTTTAAGTTTCGATTAAACGGTATCTTTGGGTTAGGTCTTATCTTTTTGTTTGGGTCAAGTCTTGGGGGGGGGTTAGTTACAGTTGCCACTCGAGAACCTTTCTTCCCCATCAGTTATTTTTTCCAGGAGTGCACTGCAAAGCTTTTAATGAAATAAAACTGATTGCACCGATATCGATAGTGCAAATGAATTATTTACAGGCAGAAAATGTTTACAATATTATCTTTCCAGACTTAACTTCTTTATTTTTACCAATAAGTGATCTATTTTATGATACTGAACAACAGAATAGATTTATTATGAACAGCATTGTGTTGTGGTAAAGGCTAAGTTAGGCTAGAGGAGCTGTTCCTAAAATTTGATGGGGCTCAGACAAATGCGTAGAGGGCCGCATGATTAACACGTCTGCTCTACCAGGTAATACTATACAGATTTGGAGGCAATTGCGGATTTGAATATGGTGTTGAATAAGGAAAGACGAAGACAAGAATCTTTTTTATTCGTAAAATACTACAGAGACCGCGACTTATAAACTGATGGTTATATTTTATCGGATGGTTTCCTATCTCATCGCCACCCTTCTCATTTGTCAAATCAACAGAAATATATGCGTGAGAACTCGCAGATTGATGGGATGGCCTAGATTGAATTACATCCCGGTAAAACCTGACGAGGGTCTAACGCTCCATGCGGGTATTACGAGAACAAGAATAACATAAGAATGAGCTCGGTATCTGATGGTAGCTTGAGATGCTGGTTCGATTTTGGCATTGACTATCAATCATTGCAGTTCTTCTTTATATCCTTTAATTGAGTTTCGGGGCTGCTTGGGTGAGTAAATAAGTAATCCTACTAATATTATAAACGTGAAAGTTTGTGAGTATGGATGGATCGATGGATGGATATTTAATACTCATTCACGAAAAAACTACTGAACGGATCTGAATGAAATTTGGAATGGAGGTAGCGTATACCCTGGATTAATACATAGGCTTTTTATCCCGGAAAAGGTTCCTGCGGGACAAAGGGAAGACGCGGGTGGCACCGCGGGGCGCAACTAGTACATGTATAAAATGGCAAAAATTTTAAGGTAGTCAATTGATGATATAAAATGTTAAGGTAAATTAGTCGATCATAACAGCCACCTCTTAGGTCTGTTTTGCGTCGGTTCTTGTTATGATCATGATCAATAAATCATTTTTTTATGGAGTGTATCCACAATGGTTATACCTACAATGGTAAGATCATAAAATAAATCTTGAAAAGGTGTTAAATAAAAGTGTTAATGAACTTTAAGAAACCCGGAGCCTTATATACTCGCATACTATCACTTTTTTATCAGGGTAAAGTTTGACCACAAGCCACCTGATGTTAAATGACGATGTGGACGAAAGTGGTGCTACCCTAAACCTGAAACTCTCAAGTGAAGCTGCCGGAACCAACAACAGGTGCTTGGTGACAGATTTGAGTACCTACTATAGAAAATGCCCTGCCATAAGCAATATTTAAACTAAAACATAATATATTATATCACTGCTATATGTTCAATAGATAAATATAGAGCTTATCACAAGTGTCTAGTGTAATCGGATGTTTATCCAACTAATTGGATTTTCCGTAGACCTCCCTCCAGCCGCCCGAGCTTTCCGCCCAAGAAACCTTTGGATCTTATACGAAACTACACTTGCACTGTACAGCTCATGCCGACGTACTCAGAGTGGAAGTTCCTACCATATTAATGTGGTTTTCATATAGAAACCGTTTGAAGCCTTCATCATCAATTGTTTGTTGAGAGCGTGGCCTACTTGGAACTACTGTATATGATGATATACTTTTCTTGGTTAGGACATACATAAGCGGACTACGATTGTGGGGTTTGAGAAGAATTATAAGTAAAAGACTAACGATGATGTATTGAAAAAATAGTCCAAAATAGAAGAAAGAAAATGATAGGCCTTGTTGTTATGACAAAAAAATATGACAAATTGACTAAAAATATAGCAAATTATAACGGAGCTTACAATGCAACTGCGACGATGAGATCCCGACATATAAATAGAACTTAATGTACCTAGTTAAATATAACAAACTTGTGGTAATTTATTTTCCATTGAGCATATTTTATAGAATTCTAAAATAGAATGATAAAATTAATGTATTGAGCAACAACCAAAGGACTATTTCCAGAAGTTCAGACAGATATTTTCAGCCCATAAATACTAAAATATGTAAAGACTTAACCAAGCTTCAATTGAAAAGGTATTCTAAAATTTTTATCACAGATTGACTAAGTACTTATAAACTGGAAGTGTCCTATATAAAATAATATATTTGTTAGTTCATTGAATTATCTATTACAGCGATCAAGTAAATAGAGAACCTAAACAAGAAAAATTTCAAAACATACGAGAACGTTTTCTAAAGTAATTGTTCGGAGAAATTATAAAAGTAGGGCACGCTATATTTACTAACAATAACAAATGTATTATTTATTAAAAGTATAGAATATAGATTGTAAGCAATGTTAGTCAAGCCACTGTAGTTATCCAGTTGTTGACGTGCCTAAGGGAGCAAAATTGAATGAGATTTACCGCATCTAATAGTCTAAGCATGTGCTTACTGAGCTCCTAAACTAGGTGTTGCATATTCAACGAGTGATTTGCGTAAGTAAGCAATCGTTTATGTATGTATGTACATAACTGGGTGTGAGACTGTGAGACTCCCGGCTTCGATATCACAGTTTGTTTAAAGTAACTAAATTGCTTTTCTAACATCCCTCCCACACACCAAATATTATGATGAATCATACTTACTGAATAATCAAACTTTAATAAAGTCTTGTAGCTAAAGATACCTAGCATTTCTATAGTTTTGCTGTTTTAATCTACTCTAGCTGTTCGTCTTGGCTTCATTTATTGTTACTACACTATAGTTTATCGCGATTAAAAAGAAAAACTTTTTAAATATCATTTGTACCCTGAAAGTTACCCTTCAAGTGTCGACGACTTAATTATACGATAGTCCCAAAACGGACCGTTACGGAAAATGATTAATTTCCCTTTAATTACTTTTCCGGCTACATTGTTCATTATGAAGCTCAATTGATTGAGTTTCAAAAATTCCGATAAAAGAATTGTCGGACTCTCCGCTGACGTCTATAGGTTTGTCAAGCATTTCAATTAATTTTTCTCACTTGATCGATTGGATCGCGAGAGAACAAAGCAATTACGACCCTGGGACGTAACCGATAGCAATTAATTTGTTTTCACATCGCCGAGCATTGCCCGGACGTGCCTTTTATAGGCGTCAATTCAACCCCTTTTATATTAAACTAGCTGCGCCCCGCGGTTACACCCGTGCTCTTCCCATTATCCCACAAGAACCTTTTTCCGGATAAAAAGTAGCTTATATGTGATAATCCAGAGTGTAAGCTCAAGTAAGCCGCAAGTGTATCTCCATTCTAAATTTCACTCTAATTGTTTCAGCGTGATATAAACACAAACATTTACATTTATAATGTTAGTAGGACTAGCTTATTTGCCCGCGACTTCGCTCTCGTGAGCAGTTTGCTTCTCAAGTTCCGCTGCATTGTTCCAATATCTCCGAAATTGATCAAATATTTCTAAGCACCCCTAGTGGAAACCACATCAAACTTTTCCCAGCCGTTTTTAAATTCGAGATAATGTCTTCACTGCACTTAATGCATATAATTTATGTAGAACTAGTTGCACCCCGCGGTTTCACCCGCTTCTTCCCGTTATCCCGCAATAACCTTTTTCCAGTATAAATGCGTCATAAAAAGCCTATGTATTAATCCATGGTGTAAGCTATCCCCATTCCAAATTTCATCAAAATCTGTTCAATAGTTACGGTGATACTTGGTAAAAATTCACACACACACACACAAGCTTTCGCATTTACAATATTAGTAGGAAGGATAACAGTCTTCCAGAGACCTTTTTCAATCTAACCAAAATATGTAAAATAAATAATGTGGCTGTTTCCACATTGTTACTTACAAAAAAAAAACATTTAGCACAACTTATACCTCACGGAAATCAACTACCATACGCTTTTTTCCGACAGAACTTATGGATGAAAGGAAATTACTTCGTAATTCTGCCTCACATACCTTGCGTAGGTGGTTACGACTTGTGTTTGTTCACAAATTGTATTACATACCTCCACTGTGATCAAAAGGTCGTTCGTGTATCAGCTTCAAATTCACGAGTAAGCAATGAATATGGACTTATACTGTACGAAACTACATCACATTTCTCACGCAAACACATTTATATATACGCGAAACTTAGATTTCATTTTACTTTCATTGTTTATTAAACTACAGAACGTAAATGTGAATAAACTCGATGACTATGCAACCTCGTATATATATTCCGATAGAGAAAATATAATTTCCCTAAAGTAATTCGCATTTTAGGTAATGTATGTGTAAGCGGGCTTTAGTGGGGTAAATCGGGACGCAATATTTAAAACAGCTTTCATGCCCGAGGTACGGCGGGCTTTCACAACACCCAAGTAAATAAAAAGCTCTAGGTTTACTTTTCAACTTACGTATGCGGTCTTTTATAAAGAAACTTCTATAGGTTTTCTGAGATTTTTTAACAATGAATATTTTCTTTCGCAAAAGAATTGTATAAAAGTGTCTATGTATAAATGTGTCTAAAGTATCGTTCTCATAATTATATTATAGCTGCGCCCGCAGTTACCCCCGGTGCGGTTTTTTCATTGTCTCATTGGAATCTTTTCTGTATTAATTTAGGTTTTAATCTATCTCATTAGTTAAAACTGTTGAGTCGTTTCAGCGTGAAGAAGAAGCAAAAATATACAGACTTACAAACTTTTGCATTTATAAGAAAAGCATGATTCATCTCGTTAACCTTCGGCGCATTATCAGATTGTGCAATCTTAATTTTGAGTCACTGTTTGAAGTTTACATTGTAGAGTTTACAATCGTGTGACGATCTGCCTCAGAGGCCGGTGGTGGCTGGACCGGCGCGTCTAGTTGATCGGACACGTATATCGGAACACGGGGTCACGGAAAGCAACGTAACGGACGTGCAATAAACCTAAGACGTGATATCTACCTTTTTTCGGCCGACATCTGGTAAAATGTCTCGCCTGATGGCCAATCCATTTACAAAGAAAAGACTTTTCAAAAAGAAAAATACGACGCTACAGATTTCGTGACTTCAATCACCTTACAAAGTAATGCAATAACAATGATCGTGTTCGATAAAATGAGGGAAAGTAAGTGAAAATTGATAACACTAGGGCATTAAACAAAGGATAAAACGTCAATAGTAGAGCGCATCATTTATAAAATGAACACGAATGGTACCATAAAATGGAATCATGAAAGTTTATGCCCTGTTTTAGTTAAGGGCGGACCATTCAATCGTGACGTAAAAAATTTACGATCACACGTCGAGAGAAACACCAATGAGGCAGTAAACAGTCCCCTTCCAATACTTAAGTATCTACTTGTAAAAGTTCATTAGCAATTAACGTTTACCTATTTTGCTTTGTCGGGTGTTGTTACTTCTTTTGTTTTATTACCCTGCTTTTTGTCTCGCAACGTAAATTTTTAGATTAGGCTTTACATATAACTGCGGGTTTATTTATCGTAGGTTCTCGAGGTCTTACGTTTTGAATAAATTTTCTCCATGGCCAGGTTCTGTTTGTTAAAACGTGAATACCATTTTTTCCGCAGATTTAACAATGCTTTGTGACATATTTTCGGATCAAAACATATATATATGACACAGGGTACGCTTTCATTAGAATACAAAAACAATTCCGTGTCCAACATTTAGGAAGATCACATTGAAAATCCTACTAATATTATAAACGTGAAAGTTTGTGAGTATGGGTGGATGGATGGATGGATGTTTGTTACTCTTTCACGCAAAAACTACAGAACGGATCTAAATGAAATTTGGAATTGGGATAGCTTATATCCTGGATTAACATATAGGCTACTTTTCATCCCGTAAAAAGGTTCCTGCGGGAAGACGCGGGTGAAACCGCGGGGCGCAACTAGTTCTTATATATTTTATTAGGATATATTCAATTATTCATCCCGCAGACAAAGTTGTTAAGGAGAAATAGATGTCGGTAAAATATCAAATTCAAATATTGAATCACTGACAAATATCGCTAACATTTAATATTATTACCCTGCGGTACAAACTTCTACAATGTAAGTAGGTATATTATGTAGGTATCCATCTAATAAGCTTGATGAGTTTTAATTGTCTTCAAACTCCTAACTGGTGACAACTGTCAATAATACAACTAACAGATCTATGAGTTTGTGAATAGGTAATAAATATATGTATTAATAGGAGGCATATGTGCTCAAAAGGTTCGTGTCCGATTAGGTTGGGATAGCGTTTAATTATTCAATAGAAATGAGATCGGCGCCTGTTATAACGTCGGCTTGAAATGTGGAAAAGTCGTTCACATTGTCAACTGTTTTTTTCAGTAAGATATTAGCGGAAATCTAAATCTTATCTAATTTTTGGGTGGGGCACATATTGTTGATAACTTAAAAAGCTCATAATATCTCTCCAAATATTCATCACGAAGACATGACTCATATAATACTCAGGTTTTTATAGAGAGCTCTAAAACTATTTATTTCAGTGAAACAAGTAAAAATATATAACAAATATGTCACCCACTTACGTGTTGGTCAAGGTAAGATACCTTGTCACAGCAAAGTTTATTCAGAAATTGGCGCTATAAGAATTGGTATAAGCCTTTTGGATGTGACAAAAATGTTTGCCATATTTGTAACGAAACGCTAAAAAAATTAAAGTCCAATGGAATTAGAGCAATTTTATAGAATAGAGCAGCGAAGCTATCGTGTCGTATTTCGTCTGATGCTTTTACCTGAACTAGACCGAATAGTTTTTTTGAACCAAAACTCGTTTAAAAGCGGATATTGCATTCGAAAGCGTTCCAGTTAGATCGATACTATGTAAACTATTCTTTTGCGTATTATTTTGTACGGTTATGCATTTTTGCAGTATCCTTATTGAATTCTGACAGAGCATAGAGTAATATGGACGAAACTTCATTTGTATTGTAATGATTTGACACAGCGTATAAAATAATTAAATAATAACAACAAAGTTTTAAAAGATTTTATAATAATACGAGTATGTTTACAAAATTGGTAGTGTCTTTGTTTATGTCTCACACATACAAGGTGAAGCTTGCTGAACCTACTCTCACCCTCTTGTATAGGTAGAATAGCACTTTAACATCGTGTATTCAGTTTCAATGTTGAGACGCAATTTGGTATTCAAATATGTAGCATATTATTGTCTTCCTTGTATTGTAAATTGTGCATTTGAAATTTGATCAATTGGCAGCAACTATACCTACAACGTATAGAACGCTGTACTTCTTGTATTAATAAGTACTTACTTACCTTTTGATTCACGATTCGCCTAACTTTGTTACTAATCGTAAGAAAGCTTCAAGTAGGTATTTTTGTTATAAAACGTTGACCTTTCGTAAACCAACTTAAAACCAACTAGTTCTCGGTACTCTGCAAAGTGAAGACCTAGGCACGAATATAATCGCATTTAAATCAAAAACTGTGTATCCGTTACGGATAAACGTTGAAAACGACGAAATATGGAGAATTAAGTGGAGGATTAAGGCTTAGAGAGGCAGAGGGCGATCCTGCACTCAGGTGAAATATTAAACGTTTGGGCTGATGGTAATTAATAATGCGCCGCTACTGGCCACCGGCCGACGTTCACCGGATATAACGAAAAATTGCCGGATCAAGCAAGAGTTCGCTTAAAATTCTCTTCTCGAAGCAATATCGAGCGCACGTTAAAAAGTTATCGTGCTTTTAGGACTAACCGATCCGATACGGTACGAGCGGACACACGAAACCACTTTTTCATTATTAATACATCGCATTTCGCATAGCTGTGTTTTTTAACCCTTTATTGGTTGGGAATTTTTCATCGTAGAGAGCAAGAAGGATTCTTTTAAAAATTACAATGTCCACGAACGTGTAGGGTCAATTTCTACATTTGAAAAATATTTACAAAATGCGTTTTATAAGTAGGGTTGTAAGTGTAACGGAATTTATATTCCGCAAATGCGGAACTTTCGTTAGCAATAATATTTGGCTCCGCAAGTTTTTAACGTAACTAGTAGGTACCTACTTGTGGTTGAAGTCTGTTAACGTTTTGTCACTGTGTCTAAAATAATAAACTGACAGCCTAGCGATTTCGCGGACAGTTTAATTTTATTTATGAATCACTAAGGAAGGAATTGCCTAGACCCAAGGCGATAAAGAAGAAGATCGGGCTCAGGGGCGTGCTTTGGGAGAGGCCTATATCCAGCAGTGGACTGAAGTGGGCTGATTATGATGATGATGATAATGAAGGCGATAAACCCAATAAGCTGTTGTTCATCAAAAGTATTTACCACTTCTATATTTCGATAAGATCTTACTATAGGTAACTAACTGTTCCCCGCGGTTTCACCCGCGTGGGCTACAGCTTTATGCATGCAAAGTCTCCGCCTTTGAGTTATATATATTTAGAAGATTAATTCTTTTGAAATGATTGGTCTTCATAATAATCTATTTCAATTTGTTTATTGTTTCTCTCCGCCTCCGCCTCCGTTAAACCTCTGCTTCAGCTTACTTGCATATTTTAGTGTTTTTTCGTATTTAAATATTCAGATAAAACAGACCCGTCCCTACAATAAATAAAAACTATATTACACAACTTAATATTTTCGATAATTAGATTTTCTCAAGTAAATATTAGCCTATAAAGTTCACTATCAAATCAAATTACCAAGAAATGAAGCGAAGCATTGCTGTAGCGAATAACAAACAAATTAATGGGCCAAGAATCAAGACAAACAAACTTTTAATTAAAGTATGCTGCATCGAACTTGGATTTGAACTGAATTGAAACAATAGGTAGATATACTTTTAAACTATTGTGTAGCATACACTTTAGCACTAAAATTTGATTCAAAACGGGATGTTTATCATGTATTAATTATTGCAATTTGCGATAGTAGGTACGGAAATAATTAGAACAAAAACAAATATGTACATGGTAACTCATTTCACAACCAAATTGTAACTGTCAAAAACACACATCAAATTAAAAAAAAAACACGGGCTATTTTTACTTTATCCGAAATTAATTATAGAGGTGAACAAATAAACATATGAACACACTGATAAACATACACATAAAATTCAACTTACCAGAGGTCGTTGACCTAATGTCATAAAGGCAAATCAGAAAATGTTTGCTGTAGATACCTTACCTATATGTTTATCCACGTATTCGTTTGAATCAATCAAGATATATCTCTAGACATGCAATAACAATTATTTGACAGGTATATCTAGTTTTTACTATATAGTACCTATAGACATTTGGGAATTAAATTATAAATACGGCAGTGGCTGAAGCTGGTTCAACTACGAGTAGCTCCCACGGGATGTATGAAACTTTAACTTATGAAATGTATGCTAGACAAACAGATTTATGCGAACGCTAGCTGTGGCCCGTGGCTCCACCTATATGATATAATTAGTACCTACTATAAGTTTTTCTCTGCATACAATCTCAGCTATTGTATTAAAATGCACAGGTTTATGGCCAAGTTATATAAGCAGCAACAAGTAATAGTATAATTTAAAGATAGAGAAATAAAAACAAATCCTACTATAAATGTGAAATTTTGTGTGTGTGTGAATGTTTGTTGTTCAACGTAACTACTAAACCAGTCTTGATGAAATTTGGAATGGAGATAGCTTATAACCTGGATTATCACATAAGATTACTTTTTATCCCAGAAATAGTTTCCTGCGAGATAACGGCAAGACGCATGTGAAGCCGCAGGACGCAACTAGTACAACAAACAAAGTCTTAATGCACTTACTGCATGTACTTATGCTAAGTATATATTAGTGCGCCAAAGGAGCAAAGTCACATGCTCGGGTCAAAGCAAAAGTTAGAGTCAAAGATCGATTTAATAAGTCAATAAACCGTTGGCGATTGAGCCAATCTCATTTTACGAGTCCCTGGAAAGCAAAATCAGACACCCTATAAGAAAAGTTGCGAACGACCAGCCGAAGAACGGGCTGTCTGCGGCCCTTATTCCGGTTTACAAAACATTCAATCTTTTTAGGGAAGATTTTATGACTGTAACAAACAAGTGGGTTCAAAAGGTTGTTTTACTCGTAATTCACTGGACAGTCGTCACTAGTGAAATACGAGCAAGTAATGACATCACTAGTATCGACATCGACATTGATGCTTGAAGAGTAAAAAACGTAATATAAATGCAAGGCTTTTGATGAAAGATGACACTGCTCAGATAACATAGCAAAATTGGTAGGTACGGCTACAGTTGTTCATTTTGAAACGTTTTGGGTTAATTCAAATTTCTCCCTTACTTTTATAGGGAAAAATGAGTTCAAACACCTCCTATTTGGCTATTTAATCATCGCCCCTGCCGGGTAACCCTCCCGAACGTCACGCACACCGGTCTTATTTTAACGTCCATAAGAAGATTTTAACCAAATTGACTGGGGACACTTTTTCCAAATTAAATTTTCTTATCTCTATCACAGGCTACAGTTTGCGCGGACTGTTATGTCTAATTGCTTTGGCGTGTGCTAATAAAAATAATTTATCCGACTTATTTATTATCTACTATTATCTATAAGGTCTGTCAAAGCTCCTAAGTATTTTAGTAAAGACCTAATTGATACTTACATCATGCTAATGCTAGATTAAACCGTGAGAATATATGCCCCAATGAATGACTGCAAAATAAATGAAGCTCCTAATTTATTCATGAACTGGCATTATCACTTCTGCCAAGTTCATTATCGCAATAGATTTACTTGACAATTTGTATTGCGAAGCCCGTTTGAAATCCACATTTTTCAACGAAGCTACATAGTATTTGTGAAGCAAAACCGAATAGTTTGATTCTTTCAACTAATTTGGCAATTTGCAGTGAAATGCATTTGGCGTTACCGTGCCCTTTTTTCTAAAAACCACTTCCATCTATAGATAAATAAATAAAAAAATAAAATAAAAAAAATAAAAAATCAATTTATTGCCACTACACAGAGACTTATCCTAGGTTCCAGTTATACTTCTCTAATTAATTGTAGGGCAATAGGGCTGTTTCAGCATGTGCTGCATTCCCATAACGATTATTATGTGAGCGCAGCGCTGTTTTTCAAACAACCCTATGCTCGGACAGATTTTCGCCGATTAAATTAGTTACAAAAAAAAAAGCGGTATATTTCCGGGGTTTCTTATATAATAGCATTACCTATTGTAAATACTAAAACTAATACGGGTACGTTTACATGATTAACATCGAAAAAGGGTGCAGATGTATGTGTGTGTTTGTGTGTCTGTGTGTGTTTGTGTGTCTGTGTGTGTGTGTGTGTGTGTACGTGTGCGTGTGTGTGAGTTTGTGTGAGTGTGTATGTTTGCATGTTGTGTTAGTGTATAATTAAAAAGGAATATCGCTTGTCAGCTCTAACAATGTGTTTTGAAGGTTGCTTCGAAATTGTGCTTTTGTCGAACAAGTAAATTAATTTTTAGTCTTATTTTATAATTACTAGCACTCATTTTTTTCCTTCCACTCAGGCGCTGCCGTCGCACGCCTTACCGTCTCTAAAGCGCTGCGCGGTCGAACATATTCACCAACCGCAAAATACCGCGTCATTGTTTTTTGATATTGTCGTTTTTACTTAATTTCTAGCAAACTTATTTAATTTCTGAAACTAGTTTCAGAAAGTAGACAGATTGGGCATTACACTAGTATGATTTGTATAATGAATATGATATTTTTAAATACACATTACCACGTTAACTTTGTCGTCATGAAATTATTACGTTCATCTGTTGTAAAATGTTTATAAATTTCCGAATAGCAAAGTAAATAACAATTCTATCAAAATAAGAATTAGATAGGTTACACGTTGCTAAAAATAAATGTCAATAACTAGTTATACTGTAAAACACTTCACAATTCTAAATATGAAATTCTCCACAAGTTTGTAAAGTTGTACCTAAAAAAGCAAATTGAAGCCAGTGTCTATTTTTTTTCTACATCCATAGATGTTTTTCTTTTATCCGATAGTGCTGTTCAACTAGTAATGATTTTAGTTGATTATAATCGTGTGTCACGGACAATAGTCGATTATAGAGGCTTATTTACAACACTTGTCGTTGAATCAGCTGTGGGCTTCGATCGTTACCCGCAGCGCTTTAGCGCGCGACGCGCGGGCAACCATCGAAGCCCGCATCGCCTGAGTGGTTAGAGGTGGTGGTAAGTTGTTCCAAATCTTTGACGTTCTGTATTTGAAGCAACCTTGAAAACCTGCAGTACTATGCTTTGGAATGGCTAGGATGTTTTGCATTTTTGATCGGGTGTTAATCCGATGTGCATCTCTAATGAAGTTAAATTTTTCAAATAGGTATTCTGGCCGCTTAGTCCAAATTACCTTTTGAGTGACGCAAGCCAAGTGCAGTTCTCTACGAGATTTCATGTTCAATATACCTTTGCTGACGAGATAAGGAGTGACGTGCTCTCTCCTAGGTATGCTAAAACAGAACCGAGCGCAAGCGTTTTGCACTCGCTGGATGGCGTTTTCTGATCCAGCGTATAACCTAGGCCCGTACACCGCGCTGCAATAATTAAATGGGGAAAGCACTAAGAGGTCACAGAGCAACACTCTTATCTCTTCCGATATGTATTTCCTTATTGCGTATAAGGTTTTAAGTTTGAAGAAAGCATTTTTAATTTTTTCATTTATGTGTTTGTTAAATCTCATTTCGCTATCCATAATTAAGCCCAAATTTCTTGCATCAGAATCTATCGGTATATCTATCCCATTGATAGTTAGCTTTGGGTTTTGGCATAAAACCTTATTAACCTGCGTTTTGGTACCTAGTATCATCATTTTGGATTTAGTCGGATTAAGAACCAGAGAATTACGCGTAGCCCATTTGTAGATCTCGTCTAGATCTTTATTGATTAGAGATATGGCATGCGCTGTGTCCTCTGCTTTAAAACTGTGGTATATCTGCGTATCGTCCGCATACAAGTGATAATTGCACACTTTGATGTGATTAGGCATATCTGCCGTAAAAATAGAAAAAAGAATCGGACTTAATATAGATCCTTGCGGCGTCCCTCTAGGAACACTTTGTACACTAGAGATGTTTTTACTTCCGTTCGGATTTTCAGTCTCAACATACTGTTCTCGGCCAGTTAGATAAGTTTTAAACCACTTGCACGTGTCCCTGGAAAAACCATAATATTTAAGCTTAGCTATGAGTAATTCCGGGTTTAAGCAATCAAATGCACGTGAAAAATCTAATAACACGAGCACACTACTAAGCCCCGAGTCCGATGCGGTCAATAGATCGTCAGTTACCTGCAAAAGAGCTGTTTCTGTGCCATGATTTTTCCGGAAACCAGACTGATATTTGGGTATTATATTTTCTTGGTATATATATTTTTCCATCTGTTCATAAATCACCCTCTCTAATACTTTAGATAACACTGGAAGAATACTTATTGGGCGAAGGTCCTTAAGTTCTTCAACCGAGCTGCATTTAGGAATAGGCTTGACTAAGGCACGCTTCCAAGCTTTTGGAAAACAACTAGTTAAAATTGAAGTGTTAATGATATCACATATTACATTAAGGGTATCTGGTAGTGTGAGTCTTATCATCTCCGCGTTTAATCCGTCATATCCAGCTGCATTAGTTCGTATATTTAGAATAACCCTACTTATAGTTTCCTCTGAAACAACGTCCAATGCAAATATACTACTGGTTTTTCTGTTTGAACTAAAATAATTTAAAACTTCAACATCAACCAACCCATTACCTGGGATGTTTAGAAAATGACCATTTATTAAATTGGAATCCAATAAGTTATCTGGAATAGTCACACAGTCATTTTTATTATTAACGTTCTTAACTCTTTTTAAATAATTCCACATCCTTTTCGGTTGATTCAAGTTTCTATTAATATATTGAGCAAAAAAAGCAGTTTTCTCTCTTTCTATGGCTCCTGTGACCAGATTCTTCAGACTTTTATAATAATTTTTAGACGAATCAGTTTTTTTCGCATGAGATCTAACTAAAGCCTTATCCCTAAGAGACATCATAAACGTAACTACACTCGTAATCCATGGCTTCGGAGACTCCCTAATCCTCTTTTGTTTTCGAGGTGCATGTTTATCAAAAAGGTCTACAACTGTTTCACGGAATCTCTCTATCTTGTACTCAATATCTGGCGTACTCATAGCATCTTGCCAGTTTATGGACTTAAGGTCTTCATCGAAAGATTCGCGATTTATTTCATTAATAGAACGAGACTCCATAAAACGTGGGCATGACTTATGTTTTTTAATATTAAATTCACATAAAATCATGGCATGGTCGCTCAGACACGTATTATGTAATACCGCAATTTTTTTACATTTCTCCGGTATATTTGTAATTACGAGATCTATCAGACTTTCGGACTCGTCAGTCACCCTTGTAGGCTCTTTTACAAGCTGAAAAAGATTCTGCTGCAAGCAGAACGTTGACAGCTCTCGAGCTCTTGGGGATTCATGTTTCATGTAAGATGTAGTTGACTGCGCAAAATCAAAACTTGTGCAGTCAAATGTGCTGTAAGTGTCTATTATACTCACTAGCTCTCATTTGAATACCAATTTCGCGAATGAATTGGATATATTATCTCAAAAAGGCACCCGTTTCAAGTCGAAGATTTTGCAAAGGAGAGTGAAAGCGCTCGGGTGGGTGACGGCCACTCGACGAGGAGAGGCGACTTCTCGTGAGCATCCCTTTGATCCGAGGCTCACACGCCGCCCGCCCTCCTGCCCTGCCGCCTAATGAGATTGGAGCCGTTTTCAGAAAAAAATAGTAGGAAATTATGGCGTAATAAATAATGTTAATTCCAACGGCAAACAGGTGGCGGTTTCCATTTTTACCAGAGACTGTATCTTGGTATCGATCAAGCTCAGTGTTGAGTAGGCTTGGTTTGTATCGGTGACATCGGATGGCATGATAGTAGATTCCGGGCTTCTTAGTAAAGAGTTCTCATACTCCTTAGGGCGTACCCTAGATAGGCAAATGATAATGGATTGGGGATGGCATTATATCACATATAGCCAGAACTGCCAACACAGCACGCGTTCGCTGACTGCGTAGGTAGGTTTATAGCCGATGTTGGTTGAATGGTCAATCACCTAGTGTTTCCTAGAAACAATATCATTATACCCATTTGATGCGCTATGTGCAATCAGCATAAAGTTAGTTCACTACGCTTAAATAATTGTTATGTGTAAATCGATTGAGCCAATCGATTCAAGTTAAGTGATGGAACTTTCTGCTAGAATTATGACTATTGCATTTGAGAAAAATTTCGAACTCGTATCCTGGTCATACCACCCCGACACTAGCCTCTCAACTGTGATGCGTGAGGTCGCAGGTTCAATTCCCGCTAACCCGCTAAGGAATTGTGCATTGAAAAAAGCGCTAGTGTTTGTATCGTGTCTGGATATTATTGATTCGATCCGCTTAGTTACTGATACCCTAGTTAGGGGAGCCTTGTCAACACTTACCATCAGATGAGACTAGAGTCATGTGCTTGCTTATCTCTCATAAAAAAGTTTCTGGCTGACCGAAGTCCGTAGCACCAATCTTTCCGATTCTTTCTTTTCATCATTCGATTTCTCCGATACTGGACTAGCACATGTTCCCTATACGTTTGTATGAGGCGAAGGCAACTAGCTCATGATGATGATATGGCAACCAGAAATGCTGAGGTCGTAATAAACTGCCGTCGCAAGTTCCCGAGATTATCTATAGCTAACGGCAAGCTAACAGGCTGGTCGTCGCCAGATGGTGTTACACAAGACTGCAACGAAACTGTGTATAAAATACGCGAACATAATTCATTTGAAATACCAAGTTTCTTGACTAGATATTTAATAGGGTACGAGGGAAATAGTTAAAGCATGGAAGCGGGGAATAAGATGCTTGTGTTAATTATGTTATATTCTTTTACAAGAATAAAATAGTGACTGCATGAGTCATCCCTGTGCAGTGCTGGTATTTTAGAAAATTTGTCACCAAACTCACACCATTTTCTTTTTTCATGATCTGTCTTTGTCTGTTACTTATAAAATACTGAATGGGCTTTGGTCCAGTTTCTGTCATGCAACCAACCCGCACTGGGCCAGCGTAGTAGATCAGGCCAGAGTCCCAGCAGCGGAACGTAATATGAAGGAGAAGAGAGATATGAAGATATTCAGAGGAGTATACGTATAGTAAATTACTTTAAACAGTAAATAAGGTATTTTACAACAGGGATTCTAGGTATTGTATGAATGCAGATCCTCTTGAACTGCTCGAGAAAAGTTCAGATAAAGACAATAGCGCTCGTCTAAGAAGTTTTACCGCAGAAACCATTTTATTCGCGGCCACACGTCTGACCGAGATTAAACCAGCGAAAATACAAATAAAAAGTTTTTAAACACAGTTATGAAACTCTGATTTGGATGCATGGCACGGAGCCGTTGTCTGTGTACTGTTGCCTATTTATTTATTTGTGAAACTGGAGGTTCCTATGTGAAATGTGCAGTTATTCTCCACAGAGTTAGTACGTTTTCCTTTTTACTACTATCCATTTAGATCAAAATTACAATGCAAACCTTTTTAGAGATTAAACATCTAATACCTCAGGGTGATGAGCGCAGGATTTTGAACCGTTGTAGTCAATATTCTGGATGGCACTGAACTGTACGAACAGTTACATCAAAAAATTTAAAGAGAAACAGTTTTGGTATATATTGTGATCAAGCTCTTTCATAATGGAATGGAAATAACAACCATATTAGGCCATTCCAAAAAATTTGCGCATTGGTTGTTTAAAAAAAACGCCAGTACCTTCTTTCATCTTTGGCCTTATAATTAAACCTCATCAACGTGAAAATATTAATAAGGAGATTTACCTGAAAATATAATTTGACATGACTTTAAATTGACTAATCGATTTCGAAGAACCTATAACTTTTTTTTCCAGACAGGCGTTTGACTACACGTTTGTGGCGCAATGCTACACCGAGATTGGGAACTGGCTTTCTGGCTTTTTTGCCGCAATATACCGATTGATGACAGATTTTTGAGTGTGTTAGCTAGCCAGACGAGCGCGAGAAAATGCCCTTACATCACTTCAAGCTCTCTGTAGGGTTTGAACCCAGACTTACGGGTTACAGGCCGATGATATTACCACTGAACTATCATCGCTTTCCGCATTTGAATCATCTGAAAACATTAATCGAAAGTTTCAAACCCTTTTGTGACAGTCCCATCGAACTGCTGATAAGTTTTAACTGGACATCGTCCTAGTTTACGTTCATGAAACCATTTATATTGTAGCAATGTGTGTGTGTGTGCGTGCGTGTGTGTCTGTGTGACAAGCTGCTAATGCCTGAAAATCAGGGCGCCTAAGTGTTGTAGTGGATTTGAAGGCAGATTTTATTACTAGCGCCAGTTAATTATCTCGTCGGCACGCTTCTCAGACACCCCCCCCCCCCCCCCCACCGCCGTCTGCAAGGATCATCCTGTGTAACGAAACATAGTATGGTACCTACTCTGGAAATACAAAACAAACAATGTTAAAATTTAAACTTCATTATTTTGAACTACTTCAAGAGCTTAGCGAACTGAGTATTTTATACAGATGTTGGACTGAGAAATAGAGATGGGTTGGTATGCAAATTTGTAATACCGAAACTACTTCTATCTAGAGATATTGGTTTGGATACTGATAATGAGTTTTGAAATTATTTATTTTAATAACAACGTATTTGTGAAAAATGATATATAAAATTAGAGAATCGTATTTAGGAACTTTTGTCACTGACCGTAATCAAGCACAATGTTACGTTTCACACCCTTTTTACTCGACCAACCATCCTCCATACTACAAACAATCTTCCACTACATTAACAACCGTTCACCTAAACTCACAAGCCTAAACTATGCTTAAACATTAAAAGGAGCGAAGCGTCATTACCTGAACGAAGTGAAGAAACGACCTCGGTCGTTTCTCAGGGTAGCCGTGAAAACGAAACGCATGGCGGGCGGTGTAGCCACGCGCTTGGTTCTCAAGGCAACCGTAGAAATTAGAGATGTACCGAGTATGAAATATTCGGCAATCATCCGGCCATTTTACTAATTAGTGAGATAGAAGTCGATATTCGAAAGCGATAATACCCCAGTGGTAGTGACAATGAGCTTGAGCCTTTGATGAATGAAAACATCGTAATGAAACCTTAGCTTAGTGGTAGGGCATTTTCTAATGCTCGCCTGACTTTTAAGCAAACCCTACCACCTACTAGATGTAAAAAAATATATTTTGAACTATTCTACTAAGTACTTCGCTGGCTCGGCCACGTTGAAAGAATGGGGGAGGATCGTGCGGTCAAACGAGCATACAGTGGACGGCCGAGTGGCCGTCGCCCTGTCGGCCGTCCCAGATATCGCTGGAAAGACGAAGTCACGAAGGATTTGCGCGAGCTCCAGGTGGAGGACTGGCAGGAGGTGGCGCAGGACAGACCGAAGTGGCGTCTTTTGTTATCGGAGGCCAAGACTCACTTTGGGTCGTTGCGCCATCTCAGTTAGTTAGTTAGTTATTCTACTAAGTGAAGTATTTTTATTGGGTACAAGACGCAGAAAATGCTCGTTATAATAGTTGTTATATTTCTAGTTTAAGCTATTCAAATCTATACTACCTCAATTTTAGACATTCTCAACCTTCTAGACATGCGTAGGTACTACATCTTCGCTTACCATCAAGTAATATAAGTGCTCAAATGCAGGTATATATTTGCAATTAATTATGAATTAGTTAATTATTTAACGTATGATAACAATAGTTTACGCAGTTACTTACATACGAGTAGCTAGATTTTTTTATCTGTACTTTTTTTGTTTCGGTTTTGAGTAGGTACAGTAATCAAATGGAATAAACTTGTTTAAAATTTATTCGCAATTTAAATTGTTTCTATTTGACGTTTAATTAATGTTTTTTGTTATTTTTTTTCTTTCCGCTAACTGAATTTAGTGAAACAAGCCGCGACATCTCTACTAGAAACAAAACGCATAACCAGTCCGACTAGTTTAACGTGTGGGACATAGTTAATGAGCCGGTGAAATGTTACCCTCGTAATGGCTGCCCAGCGCCGCCCCAACTGTGGGTGTAAATTACCGCCATAATTGGGCAAACCACTGTTTTTAGTGACATTTAAAACAATTCCAAGTAATTTCCTTATCTGCGGTCGATTTCAATGGAAAGAAGTTTTTGTTAGCTTCGGATGCTAAGTGATATAATGATATAGGGACATATATTTCTTAGTGATACTTTCTTGACACGGTGTTTTTGTATGAAATGAATTGGTGAAATGTACCTAATTGTTAGATTTATATTCTCTTAAAAACATGAACCAAAAATTTAGTTGTATTCACGTAAGCATTTCAATAATATCAATATTAGTAAAAACATTCAAACACGAAATTTGTTTTTCGTCCACAGGAAATAATTCTCCGCCGCGCCGCACTGACTAAATTAAATTATATTTGTTTTCTTTTCTACTTACTTAATATATAATAAATTTAAAGAAACCTCCATTACAAGTTAAAAATGTAACGTTGACCACTTGTGTTAAGAAGTGTGAGAAACTATTTGACTTTATTAACTTTCTAAGTTCCAATATTTAGTCGTCAAATATAAAAAAACAAACCCTCATTGAGACAAAAATCACTTATACTCAGAACAAGAATAAAATTGTAAATGTTTAATATTAATCGCTGCTTGCCCTTTATTTATTTCCCAAGTTACACCTTGTTGACTTTGTAAAAGGTCGCTGGGGAAATATACTATCTCGTTCTGAATTCTTACTTGACCGACCACGCTACAGTAATTTCTATATTTCATAGAGACACTTTGGATTCATATCAGCTTGATATTAATGTAGATGGAAAAGATAAAAGAAGTTTTTAATTTACAAATCTGCATCAATCTGCATTTTTGTCAGACAACCTTCGTGGTATTCTTGGAGGTTTATCTTGAACCCGTTCTGGGTGCTATGTTCAAATAGTCGGAGGTATTGAGAGCCACCAAGATATTTAGAGCCACAAACTTTCGCTTCATTCAAGTGAATGAAGCGAAAGTTTGTGACTATGTATGTTTGTTGCTCTTTCACGCAACAACTACTGAACGGATTTGAGTAAAAATTGGAATGAAGATAGTTTGTATCTTTGACTATCATAGGCTACTTTTTATCCCGGAAAAGGTTCTTGCGGGATAACGGGCAGACGCGGGTGCAACCGCGGGGCATAGCTAGTCGCATATAATTATGACATAAACTTTGAGATCTTTGATTAGTTGTGTGTGAGTAGATTACCTCAAATCGAGTTCAAAGATAAATATTTACTTACTACCTATATAATATATAAAAGTTTTCACTTACAGTTCGTAGATTCGTAGCAGCACTACGCGAGTTCTACGAACCTCTATACTGAGCGACTCGACACAACACGTTCGAATTGGTGTACAATCTTTTCGTTCAATTTTTATATCCCTACAATAAAGTACATTTAACAATGGCTCCGTTTGCCAAAAGCCTATACAAGTATAGAGTAGAGAGGTAGAGAGAGGGAAATGGGATGCAAGCGCTCCGCGCAACACTGCAAATACGTAAAAAGTTCCTGCCAAACTTCCACTGTACTTGTTTATGAATACGGCCTCTGCCTGGGGACCAACCATACGAATAAATGATAACCTATGTTATTTTTTCACGGATTGTAGCAAATTTAGTATTGAAAATCGATACATTTTTAAAGTTTATTGTTATTGGCGTCGCCATAACTGCGCGGACTCGCATTTCGTTGGTAAATTCTGTATTTATAAGCAGTTTATATAAATTTACCATGACGTGTTAATTTTTATGTGGGTTTGTGAGGTGCTCGTTAACTTGATGCAAGCCCTGACTAGTAACTTTGAAACTATGTCTAAGGGCTTCGAACTTAGAAGATCCATTAAAGTCTTATCTTTTATTTCAAACAACAAACACAAGTCGTAACCGAAATAAAGCATCAGCTAAAAGTATCCACTAATCCATAGAATAAAGAAGGCGAGCCTCATAGAGCTAATCGTGAATCAGGCAAAGTCGCCAGATAAATTATTCAAAGAGCGGATTAATGGCGGTTTCCACTGGCATTGACACTTTCCTGCCCGCTGGAATGGCTTCGAGAACATTTTCGTATTCAACTACCCGCACTGTGGGGTGTTAGGATGATTAGAGAGATATATTACAACAAACATTACTGGGGTCCCAGTAAGTGTAGTCAGTTAAATTACTGGACATATTACACTTAAAACTGATGTCATAGGATGAATCGCTGGTTTACAGCTGAATTTAATACTGGGTAGATTGAACTTCACAAGCGGATGAGGTAAATAAATTACACAAGTGCAAGAATTTGAGGTTTCATGGAAACTTGGAATTCTATAGTTGTATTTTCAAATTAATTTATACCTAAAATAAAAATCATTACAAAAATTTACTAATATAAAGCTAAACCTGAGATATTATAAGATCTATATTAGTGTGTGAATAACATTTTTTTGAGATAACAGGATTTTAACAGTTATAGTAGATAATATAACAGATACCCGATGGATCCCCGATCCACTTAGATTTGGATGTCGTAGATGCAGGGAATCCTAGTTAGGTGTCTATATATTACGTACATACACATACATACATAGACACACACACACATAGATGTAGATTTACATACATAGGTACCTAATCGAACTTCATTTCATTCTCTTAGTCATAATCCTAGGTCGTACCAAATATTTCTTTAATTCACAACTTAACGTAACATACTCGTATAAAATAAATATAAGATAGATGCGTGGGTAATTTGACTATCCGTTTATACTGTTTGTCGATAATCGACAGGTTCCTGCCTAATTTATACATGACAATGTGAGCCATCAGAAACGGTTCAGGACTTTTATAAATCTGTTTATAATGTCTAATGACCGTTCAAACGCTGTTCAAACACAGTAATTTTTATTTCGTATCATGTTATCATGAAAACATGCCAGTTTTGTACATGAATAATAAATTAACGATATGAGCATTGTTTTTTGAATATGCTTTATGCTTTTATGTTTGATTTCAATGGACTTATTTTGTTCCTAATAATAATTCATCAATACGAATATTTTTTTAGATTTTACTCCACTGAATGACGACACGAGCACACTGCTAGCTTGATGGTAAGCGTCACATTTTGTACCAAATATTACTGTTGTGCTATTGTATTAGAAAATACTTGAGTATCAATTGTATCTATATGTTATAAGTCTTGATTCTTCAGCCTAAAACCATTTTATAAACAGATTATTTTACAGTCACTGTAATCTGCCTGTGGAACTCTATGTAAGTACTGCTAGAAATCCAACACTGCACATTTTACACGTAAGTAGTTCACATAGAATAAAATACAGTATTTACTTACATTCAGATTGTAGGTAGATAGTCTTTTAAAACCCCCCTCTACCTTTCTCGACGTTCCAAAACATCTTATTCTATTTCACGTATTCTCGATATAAAAGTCGCTAAATTCATATTATTTGCTTCTATTATATACTTATAGCTAGACTGTATACGAAATGTAGGTAGGAACAAGCCCGGTGGTGGTATAATCAACTGCTAGTGGCGGACATAAAAACTTTAAATAAACTTTTTAGTGCTGCGCATAAGCACATAAAAAAGTTTGGTTGATTCGCTCAGCAGGAAGCAGGCAGGTAAAGTATCTAGTTAATGTTGCAGTGTAAACAACCACAACATCGAACAACGTTGATGAAATACTATTTGCTAGATAAATTCAAGCTTTAAATGGTTTGCATCAAACAGTAACTCATCAACTTATACGTTCTCAATGGTGGAACACAGGATTGATCTCGGAGATAGAGTAAGTATGGTCTATAATCTAATACGTTGGCCTAGTGTGGGTTGGTAGCAGTGGTCTCGAACCTACCGATTTTTAGGTATTTCTACCGATATGAGCTCTGTTCTACCGAAATACCGAAATGCAACGATTTTTCCACGATTTCCGAGAATACATTGATATTCTCCCGATTTTTCTACCGATTTTGGCGATTTAACATTTATACTACTACTTACATTTTTAAACTCGTAATATCTTTCGAATGGAATGTCCGAATTGAATGATTCAAAGTTATATAAAGGCATTGAAGCAGTTTTGAATAAGAAGTCATTTATTTTGATAAGGATTAATACCAAGATACAAATAAAGAGCCTTTTCTAGCAGTGGCATTAAACATTAAAATTTTAAAACAAAAGATCACTTATTGTGGCATAACTATAATAGTTAGACATATGCTCTCGCGGACTTTTTTGTAGATCTTAATGGGATCTACAAACCCGTAATACATTGTTTTGGTCTAGAATCAATAGTTTTTGCAGCGCACGCAAAAATAGATTTTCGATTCCACACCTTGGGTTGCAAAATAGCAATTTTCTTACGGATCCCTAATTTTTTTGGAAATAAAATATAGCCTATATAGCCTTCCTCGATAAATGGGCTATCCAACACTGAAAGATTTTTTCAAATCGGACAAGTAGTTCCTGAGATTAGCGCGTTCAAACAAACAAACAAACTCTGCAGCTTTATAATATTAGTATAGATATAAATTACATTAAAAAAAATTACTTCAAAATAAGTAAAAATATTAAGCTTGTAAGTTTATACTAAATAAATAAAATAGTTTGTAATATGTATGTAATGTAGGTAATGTAGAAATAAATAAACGAAATTGATACTATATTGTTTTTTTATATACTACCGATTTTTGGTACAAATATACCGATTTTGGAGGGCAACTCTACCGATTTCGCACTTTGACGTTCGAGACCACTGGTTGGTAGAAGTTTCATTATCGTCATTAGCCTACTACATTATTTTCACTGCTGAGAGGGAGAGAAAATGGGCCGGGCGGGCGGTCTGCTTTTTTGCCATGCAGTCTGTTACAAAAAAAGAAAGATGTAAAAACTGAATCAAATCTAACACAATCTCTACTCTCTATATCTGACATGTACAATATGTACATAGTTCTTTTTCCGAGAACCTATGTATAAAATAATATCATATTTTGTTTGTCACGCCTTTGAACTTTGTCCTAGCTGAGACGTAGCATATGGTCCCAATCCTACATGTTAAAGAGAACTACCGAGAAGCCTACCTTTGAATAATAATAATAAAATTGGTTTTTAAGTAAGCCGAGCGTGAAATATGACGTGACTTACAATAAATAAATATTTAGAGGTTTCACCGTCGAGGTGAAAATAGCAAAACTGCTGTCAGTAAGTTGTAATTAGAAATTTATTTTTGCGTGGAAAAGGCGGAACAGGGACATGATTTTCTAGATTTATTGGTTTATACTTCTATACAAATTGATTACGAGTATTATTTTCCATGGTTTGCGCAATAGAAACGCAATCAGACATGCTAAAACACGACAGATGTTCACAATGATAAATTAGTTCTCTTTGGAACAAAACACCGTGTCGTCAGCAGATACGCATAAACTGTAATACCTACTTACTCTACACTATATATTATAACTATTACCACTATAGAGATATAGCAGGTATAGGTAGACTTAAATTACCACAGGTAATGCCGGCGTAAATAGGTAGGTATGTACCTGTACCTTGATATATGCTTGTTATATATGTATATCTAAACTCGGAATAAAACTACATACATAGGTACTGGATGGATTTTCAGGGTTTCATTTTAGATGCCAACTTAGTGACCGAGATATACGTACCATGTCTCATCGTGCCTAGATATCGGAATGATGACGCAGACGTATCTACATTGATAAAGCGTAGACACGAAATCCCACAGATTATGCTAGAATTTTCATAAGGTTTTTAGAGAGAAAATACATGAAGCATTATACCTACTTACCCGCGAACCCAGATTCAGAAACCTCCCAAACACGTCCATATCCCCGTAATTTTTATACGCAATGTCAACATGCCAAACATTTCCCTAAAAAGAAAATCCTGCAACATATTTCTGACAGTAATCTTTACTCTGGAATTTTCCAAACTAAGTGGGAGTAGCTTTGTAGTTATAGTCGCTGCAAAGCTTCAAGAAAATCTCTCTGAAGCGGAAGCACTTCTTTCCTCGAGAGTACAATGGAGGTACGAGGTACCTTCTAAACGTTACGATTCCGCGCCAGCTAAACCTTACGTGCGGGAACTGGTGGAAGAAATCGTTCAAAATAACCTTTGTGTTCTTTAAATACACGTTTACAAGCGAGCAGAGTCACTCGGTGAGGTTTGATTTTGGAGAATATTTTCCTGTTTACTTGTTAGCAATACAGATCGTTCAGCTACTTCTCGGTAGATAGGTACCAGCAATTTACTCGTTGACTACGTGCTACGAGATGCATACTAAGTAATTTGAGCGTATGGTATGCTCGCGAAGTCAACTCTACTTTCAGTACCATTAATTAGGTAGTTAGTAGTTACCATATACAGTCACTGCCGTTTGTACTGTGGATAAATTGCGTTTTGTGGATCATGAACAAACACGATTCCTAGCGATATCCATCTTCATCGTCAGTTTATTATGTTGCGGCCGGTTTCCTCACTACGTTTTCCTTCACCGTTATGGTCGATGGCAAATCCGCATATAAGTTCTCGTAACAAGACTAAATCATTGGTAACTGACGTGGCACAACGGGCGAATAGCGAACTGCGAAACGTCACCTCTCGGGTTCGATTCCCGCTACAGTACAAGTATAGCGCAAGTAGGTACCTATTCATTCTGTGTCTATGTGAATCTCCGATCCGCTTTTTTTTTATATGGTAGCGTTTTACCACAAGTCACCTGATGTTATGTGGTCGAAGGTGGCGTAGTATCTGATAGGTTGTGTGATTGTGATTGTATGGACGTTATAGTTAGGTATAGATAAATAATAATTCAATTGTTTTATTCAATAGGACACATTGTGATCACTTTAAAACGTCAAACTTAAAACTCCTTACGCCGGCAAAAGAACAGGCAAGAAACGCCAGGCAGGTAATTTTTTTGGCGCGATCACATTGACAATTTTATTCTTATTACAATTTGTTTGAATTGGAGCAAGTTCACTAAAATTCCAAGATTTCATCTAAATAGTTCGATTTTTTATAATAAGCTTTCAGCTAATAAGTTTTCTCTTGGTTGGTTGTGCACGTTGGGATATGGAAACACGAGTTAACGGATCACACTTAGCGCCGGTTTTTTAAACGTCTGTAAGTTAAACGTCATACCAAATTTCGGTAAGTTTGATCTTATTGCCAAATTTTAGTACGGAAAATTTGCGAACGTTTATAAAACCGGCCCTTAATTGTAATTTGACGTAGGTACTCTTTTGCAGATTAAATGAATAGCTAGCTCATAATGTCAATATGAGATACGAACTCAGTATTACTACTGTAATAGGGAGCGAAAGGCGTTACCGATCGCCACTCTAAATTTCCATCGCAAGAAGGGTATATCAACGGATGACGGGACAGTTTTCGCCTCGATGTTTAAATCAGTCCAGTGGTCCGTATCATTACTAGTTTCTACAAAGTGTCGATCCCGGATCAAACAACTATCAATCTTCACATTCTTGGGATATTTTTCTAGAGCCTTCGCTCTTTATATAAAGTGTTAGGTGTATATTTATATGCATGCGGAAATTTTGGTATAGGTACGTATTATTACAATAGTTACTTGTGTAGAAGATAGATGAAAATAAGGTACTGTACCCGTACCTAAATACAATGAATTTACTAGGTAAATACATTTAGTATTTTTCTCGCCCTCGAACCTACAACAGTGAAAAAAATCGTGAGGAACAAGAACTAAAATTTCTAAAGGCATTTTCATCGACCAACCTACACTAGGTGGTACACATGGTAACTTGTGGTCCATATTCTCACTCTAAGAGAAGACCAACGCCGTCGTAGCAGTAACAACGTAATAGACTGTAGTACCTACCGACCGATTGTATGACGTTGTAAAGTGATTATGTACATGTACTAAATAAATATTTTTGTTTTTTATTTGCTGATAATTAAGTACTTACCTAATTAATACAAAACTAGAGACCAACTGATCGTTTTCTCAACGGTCTCTACGAAGAGTAGCTTTTGTTTTGTACATAGGTAGGTAGGTAGGTACAGTTCATGAGTGGATAGTCATAAGTTAGGTACCTACATAGGTCGGTACTATGTACTACATGTTGTTTTAATATATGACTTGTCTTATAATCGTAAACGTAAACTTTATTTCGGGTAGAAACACGTAGATTAGACAGGAATTAATTCAACTATGTTAGTCCTTATTTTCATCTACTTATTTTTTTTCTATTGTACCTACCTTTTCATTTTAGTACAGTGAATTCGATTGTAACGACATCTATCCACACCAGACCAAACTAGAAGCGAAAATAAAACATGTCTCGTTGCATTAGTATGTTGTAGCAGAGTACATAGACTAAACACGAACTGTTGAAAGTTATATCGCGCAAACCTGATACACACATAAAAAAAAACTGGCTTGCTTTCTATCAGAGAGAGAGAGAGAGACAAACAGAGAAACACGCGCACGCCGCACGGCTTACAATACAACTATAACAAAAAGTGTCGTTACAACTTTTGGTCTTAATTTTTTCCGTCTAGCCCCCTTTCGTAACGCGCGTTAGGTAACTTCGTTCCAATAGACTGGCAATAATGAATAGACGTTCTTAGGTATCTCTTTTCCCGTTGTCTACATTTTACTTTACTGGATAGCGTTTGACCACAAGTCACCTGATGTTAAGCGACGTGGACGAAGGTGGCGCTACGTTACTGGACAGGGAATGGGCTCTTAAGTGAGGCTACCGGAACACACCGATAAAATCTTAACTTGAAGGTGGCCAGGCGAGCACTAGAAAATAATATCTACTCGGTACCGAGGCACCTGGTAGATACACGCGAGCGCGGCGAGCGCCTCTTCTCGCACACCTCTTCCAATACGAATACAAAAACTGTGGTAACAGCAACAGGCCTGATTTCATACAAGTCATAAAAAAAAAAAAAAAAAAAAATTCAATAATGTTTATTCAATAGGATACATTGTGATCACTTTAAAACGTCAACTTAAAACTAGCTACGCCTGTTCCAACCTCCTTACGCCGGCAAAAGAACAGGCAAGAAACGCCCGGCAGGTAATTTTTTTGGCGCGATCACATTGACAATTTTATTCTTATTACTAATTGATTGAATTGGAGCAAGTTCACTAAAATCCCAAGTTTTTTTTTTTGTCATCTAATAGTCCGATATTTTTTATTTAGCTGTACTAATAAGAAGATTTCTCTTGTTTGGTTGTACACATTGGGATATGGGAACATGAATATTAACGAGTTGCGGGATCACAACCAAAGCAGACCAGACCCCACAAGCAGCACCCGTTCACGAGTTGACGCATGTGCCAGCCATCGCTCTCCTCGACCATACAACTGAACACTCTGGTGTCACAGCTTCAAGAAATGGGAGGTTCTCTGTTTAAGTTTAAACCTAAGCAATCGAAACCCCAGAAACATGAACAGTACCTACTACTACTATACTTTTAAAACCCAAAAGAAACAAACAAGCATAAAATAGTTCTAAACAATTATTATCTTAAATATTATAATTAAGTTTAATGACCCCTAAACAGATGAATAATATTACTTCTAGCTACAGAAATGAATCAGGTACAGTTTTACAATAGTAGGCAAGTTTTTCTGGGGTAAAATGTAATCATAAAACTTCTAATCAGATAGATGATAAAAGTTATAATAAAATGTGAAGTCCCAATTAAATTATAGTAATATTACACTAGAGAACTTTTATTTGTTAAATTAACAGAGGTAAAGAATCTCCTTCAAGAGTTGCGTTTCCAACAGTTCAGATCAATTAAACGCTGTCACTCTCGGTGTACTAAAACGTAGATGGCCAGACACGCTAACACAGCAAACTGAAACGAAAACAAATAACAATTACGATTATGACAGTAGGGAAACTTGGGCTGGTCTTTATGTTTATTGTTCCACTATCAGTAAATTTTATTGTTAGTGTCACCTATATAGTTCACCCACATGGACTACAGTTCATAGGGATAAAAAGTATCCGATGACGTTCCCCATGGTTCAAACTATCTCCATTCCCAGTTTTATTGTTTTTTTAGCTGTTTAGGCATGAAAAGGTAACCAACAGACAGAGGGACAGAGAGATACTTTTGCATTTATAATATTAGTTTGGATATTAAACATCTTCTATATATATATAAGAATCAAAGTACTGACTGACTGATATCAACGCACAGCCTAAACCGCGGGTTGTAGAAACTTGAAATTGGGAGGGTATGTTTGTCTTGATGCATAGGGGTGTACTAAGAAAAGATTTTTTTTTAATTCAACTCGTAAGGGGGTAAAAATGGGAAACTGTAGCCCACGCGGGTGAATTGGCAGGGAACAGCTAGTAGTAAATAAAGGTCATCTACACAATTTATTACGTTCACAGAAAAGGTATTTAAATTTTAAATTATTCTTAATCCATGCAGTTGTACCCGCTTGGAAATTCCCAAAAGGTAAACATAACCTATGACACTCAAGGATAGCGTTCTAACAGTGAAAGCATTTTCAAAAACGGTTCAGTAGTTCTGGAGATTAGCTAATAATATGTAACATGATTACTACAAACTTTACCTCTTTCATAATAATTAGAGTACAGACTGTTAGAAAAGTGATAATAAATTTTGAAGTAACTTATTATCTACTTATTAGTTTAAAATGTTGATCTTTTTCCAAAATATCATTTATATGAGAAAAAGACTTCTCTTTTTCAAAGAGAAGATAGAGAGAAAAAAAATGAAGAAGTGGAGAGGATTTTTTGAAGGGATTTTACTCTCAGATGCTGTTTCTTACATAATAAAAAAGTACAATATTCTAATCACCCAGAAATTACCTTAAACTTAGGATATTCATTCATATAAATTGTGACCATGCCCACGTAGGGCAAAAATCCTCTTGCACGTCCAACCACATCCTTCTTAGTGAGCCATAACTGTCCCTGAGCATACAGTCCTCTGTCATCTACACTATTGTTGTCTCCTTTTGTCAAGAACTTCACTGTGCCATTATTCCTGGAACGATTAAAATAAAAAAATCAAATATCATATCATTTCTGGGCATTCAAACTTAACAAGATGACATGTAAATCTTTTAGAATAAGGAAAATAGAAGTTGAGTAATATATAATGAGCTTTTGATATTGTGAGTTCACTTCAAAAACATGTAGGTATAGCTCAATTTTTTCCATTGTTTCATTCTTACGTACGTAAATGTCGACTTACTTTTCATGAAGCTTCAGAACTCTGTGGACGATAGGAATGTCCCGTCCCTCGACTTTGAATACGACGATCTCACCAACACGCACGGGCTCCTCTGGATAGTTCGTTAAAAACAACAAGTCTCCTCTATGGAACGCTGGCTCCATACTACCAGATAAAACCACAACAATCGGACTTTCACTGCCAGTAACAACCATAAGTCCTTTCCATATCATCAGAGCCGATGATACTATCATCCCAAAGCTTAGAACTTGGTAGATAAACTAAAAAAAAGCAGATAATCATCAAACATCACTCAACCGGTACTCGAAGTGGTTGTTAACTCAAAAATGTTATAATAAACTGTACCTGCCGCTTGTTCATGCGCTTCACATCGTCAAATACAGAATTCCACATATTTGTTTCTGTGTTTATTAACTTAATTGGGAAGATAATTTAAAGTTTTTGGTTATCCTTTCCCTTGGTGTCGTTGCACCACGTCAGAGCAGAGAGAGAGAGAGATCATGTCAATAGTAATGTCACCCACTAATTGTCAATTGTCATGGTGATGGATGTCTGTCCTACGTGTCTGTCACTCATGTTTTTTTCGTATTGGCGTCACACGATTAGTATATTTGCCAGTGTCAAGTATTAAATATTTCAAACTCAGAGTATATGGAATCAAGTATTGATGATGATGATGATTTTGATGATAAGATGATGGGATGAGGAAAAGTTTCAGTAGTCCCTTCAGATTATCATCTTAGTAGATGGGAGAATACGTGCATTGGTTGCATCAGACTTATAGTAACGACGACTTTGTACGGTCTTCAACTCTTCAATAACATCTTCAGCTAAAAAGAGTGAAGTATTCTTCACTCTTCCCATCTATGATATCTCTTATATGGATGGTCTATCGACCGGGAGATCGGGATTTTAAACAGCGGTCAAATTCAAATCATAGAGGAAAGTACCTAGTACTACCTAGTACATACATACATACATACATACTGCTATTTGATAAAATTTATATTGCAAATTTTTATGACATAGTGATCAGTGATGAATGTTGCCTATATCTTCACAGGTTTTGTGCAATATTTTACTTCGCCTGTTTCACAGTTTTTTAATAAATACATTTATCAAAAAAATCTAAACGACAAATTGTTATGCACTTTATATTTTAACTACTAAACCAATTTTGATGAAATTTGGAATGGAGATAGCTTATACCCTGGATTAACACATAAGCTTTTTATCCCGGACAAAGGTTCCTACGGCATAACGGGAAGACGCGGGGCACAACTAGTTAATCATAAAATTCTAAACGACAAATTGTTATGATAAGCACTTTATTATTATATTTTTAATTACTAATGATAAAATCACTGAATAAATAATAATATTAAACAACACTATGTGTATCGCCACATATCAACATCTTGAAGTTTCTCACAGAATTTCAACTTGATAGTGATGGTATTGGGCGTAGTCACATCAGCCACTAAAATATCGGCTCCGTTGAAAAGGCCGAGCTCAGTGATTTTCTTCTTCAGATTGTCTCGTGTTCTCTCTTCAATGCTTTTAATTGAAGACATGTAGAGAGTCTTGTTGCGGCCATTGATTACAGTTGTTATACCTGTAGTACAAAAAAAACTGGAATGTCAAGGCAAGATACCCTATATTATTATATCACAGGCAAGAAAAACAATGAAGAAGTATTCAGTATATTACACACTAAAAGTAGAACAGATCTAGTTAAGCGCAGCACAAGTAGAAAATCGAGAGAAATCTGGGGAAGGTTATTCTCTTACAGGCACAGACTAATTTTGTGTAGTATGTAGTAGCATCACCTATAATGGATAACTTTATAAAGGGTATTAGCCAAATTCTTCATACTCACCAGGGCTTTTCATCAAATAACCCTGATCCTCGCACAGCTTGTCATATATTGCCTGCAGAGTAGCATCCGGTTCAACCTCCATAGACCTCGTGGTATTGCTGCAAGCCACACAGTCTGGCTGTTTCTCAGCACTAAACGTGTATGTGTAGACACCTTCAGTCATATTTACCACCATGTAGTTATTCATGTTCACGCAGCAGGAGGAAGCTAGTTTGAATACCTGCAAAGTTTAATAGTAACTTCATATGACTTTTATAATATGACTAGCTGTTCCCCGCGGTTTCACCCGCGTACAGCTTTATGCATGCAAAGTCTCAGCCCGATCGGTTTAAAATTGACAAAGTTTCATACAAACTTTCATCCCCTATTTTATCCCCTTGGGGGTAGAATTCCTTACTTAGCAGATGCTTACGTCATAACATCTACCTGCATGCCAAATTTCACCCCGATCCGTCCAGTGGTTTGGGCTGTGCCTTGATAGATCACTATGTCAGCCAGTCAGTCACCTTTGAGTTATATATATAAATTTAGCTTTTTTTTACCAATAAATTGATTATTTCTGATTATTATTTAGGTGTGGTAGGATTGCCTAATGCGTAGTATCTTACGGGTTACCCCATTTTACAAGCTATTAAAGGACCTCAACTTTAAAAAAAAATTTAACAATGTTAGCTCAAAGGCAGTGACGTCACCTTGCGACCTGTAGGTTGTGGGTTCAAATCCTACAATGAGCTTGGTGAAGGGAATCATTGTAATGAAACCATAGCTTGGTGGTATAAGGCATTTTCTCGTGCTCATCTACTACCCTCAAGTTAAGAATCTGTTGCTAAGTACTTATTGATGTGTTCCGGCAGCCCCAATTTAGAGTTAGTTCGCAAACCAGGTGTAGCGTGGCGTCACCATAGACGACATTGTCACTTAACATCGGATGACTTGTGATCAAACACTATCCTGTCGGTAGTAATAAAAAGTTAGTAACCTCAGTAGCGCAAGCAGCAGCGATCGCAGCATTAGTACTAGCAACAGCTGGAATTATGTTCTTCAACACGCCCTGAGTCAGTCTGTATGTCACATTGGCGATTCCGTACTTGATGGCTCTTTCTTGTGCTTTCTCATACACCCATGCAACGTGTTGCGGATCATCACCATCTAACACAGTTGTGTTACCCCAAGGATTTTCTTTAGACCACTGGATAACTTTGACATACTCTATGCAATGTTCTGGTAATCTGAAAGAAGCAATTTAATATGTCTACGACTTATTATGTGCTAGTAATATATCTACACTGTATACAATCTAAAAGGATGATGGATAATAATCAGTTATTTATATTTTACCTTGGAGTGTTAGCAATAGTGCAAAGAGGGAAGGTCTTTTGTGGAGGATAGAGATCAAGTGTACATTCAATGCACGCACTCATGCCGGGCAAGATGACTCTTGCATTCCCTTTAAAGCCTTCTGTACCGCCATCTACTATCGGAATAACACTGCTTTGATCCAGACTACCTGTAAATATTTACCACAATAGATTTTTCACAGAAGAGGGAAATTCATAATATTTAAGTTAATTTAAACTGTATGTTTACCATTACGTAAACAACAGCTCATCTTGTTGCTCAGTTACATAAAAATGAATTCAAATTTTTACCAAAGGTTTTTGGACATTACTGTAAAACTTTGCAATTTAAAAAGATATGTCAAAATATTTTAAAAGAAACTTTGTCACTGCAACAAATCAGATAATTTTTTTATATTATTAACTTTACGTTAATAATCAAAATTTAACATTCATGAGATAAATTTTCATGATTGTTGAGTATGCATCATTTACACATTACAACAAATCAACGTTATAGCTTGTAGCACTCACGGTCATCGTTATACTGCAGCAGGGACATGAGCATGCCATTCAACCAGCGTCGAGCAATGATTGAATCCAGGCCGCACACAACTATGTGGAATTGGCGGTAGAAGCAGTCATCTAAGTCCTGGATGGGACAGTGATGAGCCACTGCTTCGCAGCCTGGCACTCTGGGAAATTGAAAACAAGATTTATGAATAAATGATTTTACATCAAGAAAGAAAACAATACTAGGCAAACAAGTTGAGTATGTAATAAGACTAATAAGCATATTTACCAAATTCTTTAAGACAAATTTATATGTAATTGAATTGTTCATTTACCTTTTATTAACAAATTCAACAGCACATTTTGCTTTTGACAGACCAATATCATTCCTCCGAAATAGAAACTGCCTGTTCAAATTCGACAGTTCTATTGTATCCATGTCCACAACATGAAGCTTCTTGAACCCCATCAGAGCCAAGTCCTTCAGTAATTCGCAGCCCAAGCCTCCTGCCCCAACTATGAGCACTTTACAGCATTCCATGATGAAGTCTAATATTTCAGCGGATGGCTCGAAATCAGGGTGACAGAATGGGCCAGATCTTCCCAGCAGTTTTCTCAAGTTCAGCCATCTTCTGTGCTGATAGTCAGGGGTTAGGGTTTCACCAGCCATTGGTAACTAAAAAAGGTTTTATTTAAATGTATGATTATGTAACGTGGGAAGAAAATCTTCAATTTTCTTTCATTATTCAATAACGAAATTTACTACGTAAACTAGTAAAGGAAAATAATATCCGTATTATTTACCGGTAAAAATTTTTGTTTATCTTTTATCTATGAAAAATCATAATACTCGCCAAGAATCACTTACAAATTTACAATAGGTAGTAGTTTAACACAAATTCTAAGTATTTTACACGAATTATATTAGAATTACGAAAACAAAACAAAAACTATTTGATTTTGATCATAGATTAAGTAGACTATATCATAGATTAAGTAGACTATTTTGATTTGATTGTGATGAATGATGATTGAACCATAGATTAAGTAGACTATTGAACTGATTGATTTTGATTTGATGCAAATTCGATGACAGACAGTGATTGTAGGACAGAAGTTATAACTACAGATAAATAAATAAATAAATATCGGGGACAATTGCACACAAATTGACAGATCTACAGAAATAATAATTATTAATTTAGATAAATTCAGATTACACTTGAATACAGTTAGAAGCAGAGTTAGAGAGAGATAATTTATTCAACTCATCGAATAGAAGAGAGGATCAACTTAACTTTTTTTATGTAGAATCTGTGGAAGATTATACTACCGGATACCGGAACCGGAAAGAAACATAAAATGTTGACTGTTGACCGAGACCTGCAAAAACATTGATTTTATAGTTATTATGTTTATGTATGTTATTAATTCATAGTAATTAATAAAGTATGTATAATCTTACTAATATTAACGTGAAAGTTTTTGAGTATGGATGGATGTTTGTTAATCTTTCACGCAAAAACTACTGAACGGATCTGAATGAAATTTGGAATGGAGATAACCTGCTTATACCCTGGATTAACACATAGGCTACTTTTTATCCCGATAAAAGATTACTGCGGGATAACGGGAAGACGCGGGTGAAACCGCGGGGCGCAACTAGTATAACATAAGGTTTTATTGAATTTTCTCAGTACGTGGTGCGTGCGCGTTACATTACAATAAAGCACAGTAGGTACTATGATTATAGTGTTGCTCACATAAAGAAAAAAAATATCAACCAACGTGTCTACCGTTCCCTTTCTACGGAGTTAATACGAAACAAAAGCTGGCTGGATCAGAAATGATGGATTTTTCTTCTTGTTGTAATAGACATGGCTGTAGGCAAAGACTTCACAAAGTACTAATATTTATACCTAAACATAAGTGTTTGGGGCTAAGTAGGACTATGTTTAACTGCTTGAACGTACTTGGAACATTGTAAAAGGATATTCTGTCTTTTCTTTGCACTAGGCCCGTCTTGACATTAAATTATCTCTATGGCCATTTGGCCAATGGATATTCACGCATTCAATCTTATTACATATTTTAGGAGTAACCGGAACTCACACGAAAATAGGCTGAAATAAGTAACCACAGATTTATTTATTATAAAAGAACATAGAAAACGTTAATTTGTATATTATATATCCAGTATTTTTTTTTGTTTGCGTTATCTCAGAAATCATAATATAGGACGTTACCTACTACAGTTGCTTAGAAATGCGCATGTTTGAGCGCAGTTACGTACTACGGATGATATTCATTTGTTGAAAATGGAGGCGTGATGGGTGCATTTGTCGGAAAACCGAAATTTTCAAGTTAGCGGTTGTGAAGATTTCCATGTAAGTTGATGTCAATAATTGTTGCTATCGTTATCTACCGTATTCGAAATATGTAATACACACATTTATGTGTTATTTTAACTTATGCTATTGAGTTTATTTAAGGGAGAGACTCCAGGTTCTTGGGTAGTTATTGATGGTGGTTTTACCATGCTTGCCGCTAGATGCGATTGATTTAATGTTATGTATTGACTATCTTCTACGTAAACACCTATGTAAAACTCAAAGCTTTCCTTCTAAACTATAACAATTACACTTAATAACCGAGTTTTAGCCAGCTTGTGAACTTATTGTCATCTAGTTGGTCAGCAACATACAGGCGTGTGCCAACATACTACAGCCGCATGTTATGTCACTCATTATCTGCGTATTTGAGTTCGATATGTTTTGATATGTATTCTCACATGTTACCTGTTTTACATTTCTAGTCACTATGGCTGGTAACAAAGTAAATGCCAAGGCCAAAGGGAAGGATGATAGAGGTAAAGGGAGCAATAAGTCAATTGTTCCAAACAATGATGAAACTGAAGATACTGACTTTTCTTTGCTTAGAAAGCCAATACAAACCAGTATTACTGGCTTTGCCCAGGCAAGGAAGATATTTGATATGGCTACTGAAGAAGTGAGTTAGGCCTACATCAAAATATATTAATATTGATTGTGTACTACAAAACAAATACTAACTAGTGATACCTTTTTTTTAGCTGAAGGGTTTGCTATCAAATGAGTGTGATTTACTATATGAATGCAAAGTTTGCCGTAACCTGTTTAGAAGTTTAGTAAATTTCATATCCCACAAAAGGGTTTACTGTCAAAGTAAATTTAACTCCACAGTCCATGGTCATTTTATCAAATCTTCATCTACTGTAAGTATGCCACCCTGTTTTACTATTTATATACTATGTACATATCCAAATATAATCTATTTTTCTACCTTATTAATAACTAATGTCACTCTATACACTTTTTAGAAACTTATATGACTTTATTTTTAGTTAGAGGAGTTAACAAAAATCAAGCATATAGAAGAAGGTTACCAAGAATCATTAAAAGAGGCCAATGAATCAGAATCCATGGACACAGATGAAGTTGATGAACGGATACCTATGACTAAAGACTTAACGATGATAATTGAAAAGATTGCAAAGAACAAAAGCAACGGTGAATATAATAATGAAGAACCTAATGTCACATTGCAGAAAATACCAAACACTGCCTTTGCAGTCTTTCAAAATGTTGATTTAGGAGAAGAGAAAGAGTGTGAAAGTATGAAGGCTCAAGTATGTTTATACTTCAGTATTATATAAGACTAGATAATGATTTAACTTTGTATTTATTATATATAATAACAGCTGTGCCGTTTTCTTCCCATTTGTCTTAATTTGTAAACCTGCAATAAGTAGATATATTTGATTGTAACTAGTTTTGAATTCAAGGTCAGAGGTTTTGAATTAATCCAATGAATACCAGATATGGTCCAATGCAACTGTTTTCAATCTCACTCATTCTTTTGATGTACCTACACTACATTAATAAATGATAAAATATAACTACTTTATTAAAGGTCCTACGGATTAAATTCAATACCTAAGATGACTAATTTGAGATGTAATGTTGTATATTCTCTGGGTTATATGTTAACAATTTGATATTTTGACGACAATTAAAACTTATCTTGGGAGAAGGAAAATGCCCTGGCGAAAAGAACTAATTAATGTTTATTATTGTTAAATATGATAGAAATTTGCTCGCATATGTTATGTACATTGTAGTATTTGCAGTAAACATTGTGCTAAGGTAACATCTGTTCTATACATTTCAGGTGAATGAACTTGACGATATTCTATCACGTAATGTAGCTGTGCTACAAAGTGATGGCAATTTCAAGATAGAAAGCTCGCCCCCCAGTGAGACTTCTGAAACTCATGCAGACGGTGTCATACACATCAGTGATGATGAGGAGGGTGGGAACACTGATGACCTTAAGTGCAAGAAATGTAAGTATTATTTATTATAATTAAGTATGTATGGTACCATGTATATAGTAAAAACGACAATATTAACCTTGGACGCTTGAAATATGATTTTGGATCAGGAATGGGAGTATATTTATCAACAAGCACCCTGCTTGCTACATACCATAGTGTAACTATGTCCTATAATAAATTAAACAGATGTTTATCAATTTAATTATTATTTACATGCATATCTGTTATGTAACTTTCTACACATGACTTCCTACACGTTATCAAGTTTATCTCAGCATACCGATGTCACAGCGCGATGACACATACACCACCAGCTTTGAACTTATAAACCGATACCAAACCCCGAAAACCACATGAAAATCCGTTCAGAATTATAAAAAAATTGTGGCTTTGATGTTTGCACTACGCGTTTGCTACCAGCTTGTGGGAAGAGTGGAAGGTGGCTGCGGTAAACATACACTAATATTAATTTAAAAGTTTATAGGGACGGGTGGATATTTGTTACTTTATAACGCCCAAACGGCTGAACGGATTAGGATGAAATTTGGAGTATAGATAGATTAGATGGTATAAACCGCGGAGTCTTCTATAAAAGTAAAAATGTAAGTGTTGGTTTGTTGAAAAACTCGGAATTTTCTCACCGATTTAAAAGTTGGTACCATGTTGTATAGAGATTAGAGACGTTTTTTATTTTATGCTATTTGCTATTGTAATTCACCACTAGAGAGGCCACAAACCACATTGCAACTGGTTTTATTTTTCTTTCAGGCGACATGCAATTCTCAACCCTGAAGACGTTGAAGTTCCATATGAAATATAAACATGTCGACACGCGCGTGGTGTATCCTTGCCCAGACTGTTTGGAGATATTTTCAACGTCATGGAGCGTCTACAGACACCTCTTCAAAGTGCATCGGTAGATACATATATACATGGGAGTAGCTAAAGAAGCTAAGGGATTTAACATCTAATATCTCAAGGTGCAGAGCGCAATGCATTGTCGCGCAGGATTTTAAACTGTTGACGTTCTGGGTGGCACTGAACTGTATTAGGCAAGAAGCGCTTACCATCAGGAGAGCGGCTTGCTCGATGTGTGTCAATGATGAAAGTGCTTTCGGATTATTTTTCTCTAGTAAAGATGGAGAAATAAATGATGTAACGTGAAGAAAAATATAGCAGTACATTCGTTGTTCTGATTTTCAAAGGAAAAACCTTGTATTATCTAGACTCTAGACTCTCTAGACTCTAGACTCTCTAGACTCTAGACTCTAGAGCTGTGCAAGATAGCTAAGCGGTGAAGATAAATCAACCAATAAGATTACTGCATTTTCCTAGACTCGCTCTTCTCCTCGCGACCTATTGCTTGATACCGCTTAGCTACTTTGCACGCATAGCTCCAATCGCCTTATGAGAGAGAGTCGATTTTTTCAAGCACCGTGTACCTTTTCAGTCTGTGACCACGCCACGGAAACTTCAAAAAGTAAAACTCAATTATTTTTCTAGTAAAACTGCTGCACAAATTCGAAGACTTAGAGAGTCCATTCAAGCGAAAGCTTTCAAGATGAACAATCCACCGGCGTTCTACGAGAGGCGAAAGAACAATATGAAAACTACTGCGGCTCCGAAGATATCAGAGGAGGAGCGACTGGATCAAGAAAATCAAGTAAGTTTCTTTAATGTAGACTAGCTGGTGTATGGTAGTGACTTCGGTTTGCGATCCGTAGGTCATGGGTTCGAATCCTACAATGAGTTTGAGCTTTCGGTGAAGGAAAACATCGTGATGAAACCATAGCTATTGTGGTCATATTGTAGTGTTCGCCAAGCACCTATCGGTGTGTTCCGGCAGCCTCACTTGAGAACCAGTTTCCAATCCAGGTGTAGCGTGGCGTCATCTACGGCCACATCGTCACTTAACATCAGGTACTTGTGGTCAAAAGCTACCCTGAAAGTAGTAAAAAAAAAGATAAGTTATTGAAACTGGCCGTAAATAAGCTTGTTTTGATACGATTGCATTGTTCAAGGCGTGGATGGACAACATGGAGAGCGAGGGGTCGGCGCCGCGGTGCGGAGGGTGCGGGCGCACCTTCGAGCGGCGCGCCGCGCTCGCAGCACACACCCACACGTGTCCGCCGCGCGAGCGGGCGCTGCGCCGCCCCGAGACCAAGCGCATCGAGATACAGATCCGCAAGGACTACAACAAGGGGCCCGCGCACCCGCTGCTGCCTGCCAAGCCGGAGCTCAGCGGTCAGCATACACTTGTACTTACTTCTTTGCTTGGTTACAGTAAAAGGAATAGTACCTCAGTAGGTACACGTTTTGATAGTTTACGAAAATTGGGTCATCTTTAGCAAAGTTAATACTACATTTCAAAGTCACTATCGGTCGTCATCGGTTTCAACATCGATATGAGTATTTTAATGTTATTTATTTTATTTTTTTAAACCAGCCTAGTGCGCTTTGTCGCTCCGAGGGTTCCGTACGAACTTGTTTTATAGGGTTCCGTACCTTAAAAAAGCTTTGTTGTCTGTCTGTCTATCAAGACCCTTTTTTTCAATAACGCGTTAAGGTATGTAATTTATAAGGACATATTTATAATGCCTTTTATCACGATAAACAGTAGTCCACGCGGGTGAAACTGTGGGGCGCAGCTTGCCTTATTTTAAGTATCTACTTGTTAGAATTTTTCGGTTGCACATTGTTAAAACCGAACCCTCTGCTCTTCACAGAAAACAAGAAGACTAAGGAAATCAAGGAGCCGAAAGAGAACAAAGAAGAGGAGAAGTCTAAAGGCAAATTGAAAAAAGAAGCCGAAACCGAAGAGATCCCCGAGCAGCCGAGCAATGTTGTCGATGAACCCACCACCCTTTCCGTTTTGCGGAAAAGCGTAGACGAGCAACCTCCTAAACCTTCGGAATCACCGAAGACAACCGACGACGCTAGATCCTCGCCAAAACTGCAGGCGCAAGCCGTCAAACCGAATCGTCTTCCTTTCGCGCAACACTCGGAAAAGAGCAATCTCATGGCCCTTCGTCAGCGAGTCATTCCTGATATTGAATTGGAAACTTTGCGATGCAAGAAGTGCGACACGCGGTGTAGTCACATACAAAATCTGTACGACCACGTCGCCAAACATTATAACTGGATGCGTTACGCTTGTAAACTATGCAACTTCAAGCATTATAATTTTGATAAGCTGCCGGAGCACGTCAAAGTTGTGCATAAGTTGAAAGGGGATAAAGACTTTTATTTTAGCACTGTTAAGGCTATCGACGGCGTGGAGGCTTCAGAGTTGGCGACGCCGGCAGAAGAACCTATGGAAGTTGAGGAAACGAGTCCCAACTCAAGGAGGCCAAGCAGATGTTCCAGTGATTCCAGTAGACTGTCTGATGATAGCTCTTCAAGTAGCATGCGGGTTGAAGGATCGAAAAAGAGGAAAATGCTTCACAAAGCACAGAGTAAAGGACTAGGTAAAAGGAGAAAATCTGTAATAAAAGGTGAAATATATCTCTTATTTCTGCAATTACTTAGTCTGTTATATACATTTATGACCACGTGTTTGGCAAACGCGTATCTATACCATGTATCTGGTTCCAACCCTTTGTATTGTTTCGATTCATTAGGTTCTTAACTAATTATTTAAATCATTAATTACAGGAATCAAAGGACAATATGATGACTGGTCAGACAAAGATGGTTCACCATCGAATGTCAGAACGTTTGAAGAAAATTCATCGGATATGGACGATTCTTGTGAAAAAGTTAGGAAAAAACTAACTGAACAAAAACCAATGGCAGCTTCACGCAGGCCAGTTCGAAGAAAGACTAAGTTGAAAAACGAGGACTTTGAGTATGATTTATCAAATTTACTAAAAATGGAAGCACAGGGTTATCGCGACTCCCAAACCGTAACTACCACAACTAAATCTATTCAAACTAAGAAAAAGCCCCAACATGATATTTTCAGTAATTATGAAATGTTGAACAAAGAATGTTGTGGAGCATTAGTTTCATTATCTCGGAAAGCTGTTGAAGACGCCAAAGCGCATATGAAAACCGCTGCCACTCTCTATATTAAGAAAGGAAAAATCCCTTCTGTTTTTGTCAGGCCGATGCTGCCTAAAGTAGTAGCTCGAAGTGATAAAGTGTCTCCAAAGAAAGATATCATTGAAGAAAGGGACAACAGTATCAGTCCCAACCACGAAACACCTAAAGAAGACATCTCAATAGATTTAGAAAAGGATACCACTGAAATAATTACGAGCCATACCAATAATGATCCTACCACAAGTAAAATAGAAAATGATGCAGGTGTTACAACTTCTGAAAATAATACAGAACAAATCGATGCAACTAATAATAGTGTTACTAATGCTGAAAAGAATAAAGATCATAAAGTATCGAACATAAAAAATGAAATGATTAAGGCTAAGAGTATAAATATTCCATCAATTGTACCAATAAAATTTCGACGACAGAGTTTAGATGTTATGAAAAACCCAATAATAAATAAGAATATTAAAGAATTTACTAAAGCTGGAATGAAAACAAAAATACTTGTTATTAAACCTATGAATAGAAATAAAGAAAGAGGATTACAAACGGTAAATACTCCATTGAAATTTCAAACTATTAAACTTAAAGAAACAAATAAAAGCTCATCAAGTGAAGATAAACCTTCAGATCAAGTTGTAGTAGTCAAAGTTCCAAAAGTTGACTGTATTTCTCGAACAGTTCCCGAGTCTAATAAGACAGATGTGTCATGTGAGAAAGTGTCAGTAATTAAAAAGGCTGAGGGTTCTATGTCTGACTCTGATAAACCTCCACCCAACAATAATGGATCTCAATCCAATGTAAACTCACAAAAAAGTATTCAAATACCAAATCCAGACAGAAATGGTAATGCTGACATTGAACAATCTGAGCTAATGGAGATTGAACCCTCAAAATCATTTGATAAAAAAATGTCTGAATCAAATGAAATTGATTCAGATTCTTTATTCGATTGTGATAAAAATAAAACAAAGATGGAAGTTGATGCTGTAAATGATATCGTTGCCATTACCTCTGATAAAACTGCATGTATGAATGTATGTAAAAATAAAACTGAAACTTTACAGGACGATGATTCGTCAGAAATTACGTGCGAGTCCGAAGCTGTTCTTTAACTTTGTGATCGTGAGAGAAACTAAAGTGCAGCTAGGAACATAGCACTAGTAGCTAGCCACATTATTATGGTATTAAGTTTTGCAAAACATGTATTTGTTACATTGTGTTTTATTTTCGCCAAGAATGTGTTTAGTTGTTGAACTTTAATGCCTACATACATAATCATTATGTATGTAGGTAGGTGATAACAAACTAGGGCTCACCATTAGAATATATATTGTATAAAAACGCAAGACTTTTCATTTTCCTTTCATAATTTTACATGTAGGTTTGTAGGAGGTACTTACTTTATTGATATTGGACTTCTGTTTACCATTCTTTTTCTGCAGGCTTGATACGAGAAAGGAATTGCATAGGTCAAGCTGTTGGAACACGGCCATCAGCTTATGAAGCTCTTGCGTTTCTCAAGGATAACCATAACCCCTCTTTATAACTCAAACATAACTTTAGTATCTCCACTATCCACTTGCAATAAGCGGGCTACGGAAAGAAGAGTTTATTTTGTTTCTAGTTTCAATAGCTGTTAGGTAAAAAATTTTTTTTTTCCGTAGTTACTAGTTGCGCCCCGCGGTTTCACCCGTGTCTTCCGGTTATCCCGCAGGAACCTTTTTTCGGGATAAAAAGTAGCCTATGTGTTAATCCTGAGTAAGAGCTATCTCCATTCCATTTCATCAAAATCGGTTTTGTAGTTACGGTGATACGTGGTAACAAACACACAAACTTTCGCATTTATAATATTAGTAGGATGTATGTACTAAGTATAGCGAAGTAGTAGTAAGTTATGAGCAGATTCTGCAGCAAGAAATTGAATTGAGAACCAGAATTCTTCATTCCTATAATTATGATAGGGTAGGGGTGGGATTCCCATGCGGTAGTTTTAAAAACAGCGCTGCGCTCACATTATTGATAGGGGAATGCAGCACATGCTGAAGCTGCCCTATATAATTAAATTAGATAAGTAACTAGAACATAATAAATGATAATTGTGTTTTAGTGGAACAAAAATGTTTTTTTATTCGAATTTATTTTATTGATTTATGAAGATCAGCGGCAGGGAGGAGTCCTCCCTGCTAATAAAAGTGGGTAAACGAAAAATTACAAAATGTCTCTCGACCTATTTATTTTGTTGCAATCTATCCGTGCCAAACGTCTTGACGAGTCTTTAGTTACTTACATCACTACTTATTATAAAACAAAGTCCTCCGCGCCGCGTCTGTCTGTCTGTCTGTCTGTTCGCGATAAACTCAAAAACTACTGCACCGATTTTCATGCTGTTTTCACCAATAGAGTGGTTCTCGAGGAAGGTTTTAGTGTATAATTTGTCAAGATTTGTATACATTGACTAAAATATAATGATATTTGTTAGAGGTCGGAAAAAAATAAGCCGTCTGGGAGCATTCAACGAAAACCCTGCCTAAACCCTTTAAGATATAACAAAATGATGGATGGTGGCATTGTGCATCTTATACAGGTCTACAAAAAAGTCCGCGATGGCATATGTCTATCTCATAACATACTAAGTATAACAACTTTTTTACATTTTAAAAGTTGATAAAAATACCGACTAAAATCAGATCGTGTTATCCATAGGTACTTTAATATTAATCCTTATCCAAATAAATCATTTCGTATTCAAAATTGTTCCAATACCTGTAGATTACTTTTTGAGTTGTTGAAGTCAGACATTCCATTCAAAAGATATTACGAAATTAAAATGTCAATCTAATGTAGAATCACCACCGCGCCGCCCGCCGCCATGCAGTGGCCGCAGCGCAGCGGGTAACGCGGCGGGCACCGAAGTGCGGGAATAATTTTGGAGTATAGAGAATATTTATACGCTTTCACGCCTAAACTACTGAACTGATTGAAATGAAATTTGATACATAGATAGTTTGAACCCTGGGGAAGGACATAGGATACTTTTTATCGCGATAAACTGTAGCCCACGCGGGTGAAACCGCGGGGAAAAGCTAGTGTATTTATAAATATTGCTACTAAGCAATTGATAAAACACATTGTGCCGATTAGTAGGTAAGCGACTATCGATGATATTTCTTTAACCCAGAATGTGGGTTGTAAATTGATGCATCATCTGGATTGTGAACTGAGGGATCGAATTTATCCTCGAGTCAAGAGATGATGAAGATACTTTCTACAGATATTGTCGTGTAGGGATGAGAATAGAGCGGTTTTAAGCACTTATTGGTGTGCAGTGTGTTCCATCAATCCCACTTGAATCCCGTTGCTCCCAACCCTGATAGAGCGTGGCGCCACCTTTGACCACATCGTCACTTGACATCTCTTGAAACTGCTTGGTATTTACAATCGCACCAAGAATCATCACGATCAAGCAACTCAACGAGTGGATGTATTGATAAACTAATGATATTTAGACGCATATTCTTCCTTGCAACCTACATCTAATAAATGTAGGCCAAATGGATGCAAAGAACATCTCAATTTATTTATATAACTTTTCAGTTGCATAACCTTTACGTAACTCTGCTGTCCTATAATATATTTCAATATCTTTGTAATCAAAAAACGATGTTTGTTGTTGTAATGTTATCAGTTTGTTTATGCAAAAAAATGTAAAATTAAAAATAATGCCGTCCTTTTCTAACCACTTTAGACCTGTCAAATTTAAATGCACATTTACCACAAGTACCATTTTAATTTCTTACATCAATGCATACAGTAGAACTAGAACAGTTTATTACCAATAAGTAGTAGTAAGTAGTAGTATTTAATTTATTGTACATGTTATTCTACACAACAGAACTAACTAACCATAATAATAATAATGTTAATAACACGATAACTATCTTCTAGGACTAGAATAATGAAACGAGACTGTTCATAGTTACTAAGTTTAATTATAAATAGAGTTACTTTCTCATCCATTCATATCAACACTATTGATTTATACATTTTTCGCAAGTGTATCGGCTTTCGCAATAACTTCTTCGATTGGTCCAACCATGTAGAAGGCAATCTCTGGCAGGTGGTCATACTCGCCCTGCAGGATCTTGGAGAATCCCTTGATGGTCTCCTCCAGTGGCACCAGTTTGCCGGCGTGTCCAGTGAACACTTCAGCCACCTGGAAGGGCTGAGACAAGAATCTCTGGGTCTTGCGCGCGCGGGCCACGGTCAGCTTGTCTTCCTCAGACAACTCATCCATACCCAGGATAGCGATGATGTCCTGGAGAGACTTGTAGTCCTGCAGGATCTTCTGTACGCCACGAGCGACGTTGTAGTGCTCTGCACCAATGACGTTGGGGTCCATGATACGTGAGGTGGAGTCGAGGGGGTCTACAGCGGGGTAAATACCCAGCTCAGCAATGGCACGGGACAACACTGTGGTGGCATCCAAGTGAGCGAAAGTCGTGGCCGGGGCAGGGTCAGTCAAGTCATCAGCGGGCACGTAGATAGCCTGCACAGAGGTGATGGAACCCTTCTTTGTGGTGGTGATGCGCTCCTGCATGGTACCCATGTCAGTGGCCAAGGTAGGTTGGTAACCTACAGCAGAGGGGATACGTCCCAGCAGAGCAGACACCTCAGAACCAGCCTGGGTGAAGCGGAAAATGTTGTCAATGAAGAGCAGCACATCCTGACCCTCCTGGTCACGGAAATATTCGGCAACAGTGAGGCCGGTGAGGGCAACACGAGCGCGTGCGCCAGGGGGCTCGTTCATCTGGCCATACACGAGCGCCACCTTGGAGGTCTTATCCTTGAGCGAGATTACTCCAGACTCAATCATTTCATGGTACAGATCGTTACCTTCACGCGTGCGCTCGCCCACGCCCGCAAACACAGAGTAGCCACCGTGCGCCTTAGCGACGTTGTTAATCAGCTCCATGATAAGTACCGTCTTTCCGACGCCAGCGCCGCCGAAGAGGCCAATTTTGCCTCCCTTGACGTAAGGCGCGAGCAGATCCACGACCTTGATACCGGTGACGAGAATTTCCTGGTCAACAGACATCTCTACGAACTCAGGCGCCTCGGCGTGGATGGCAGCCCTCTTGTCGGTGGGGATGGGGCCACGCTCATCAATGGGCTCACCAATCACGTTTATGATGCGGCCAAGGGTCTCAGCGCCGACGGGGATGCGGATGGGAGAGCCCGAGTCAAGCACCTGCTGTCCACGCACCAGACCTTCGGTACCATCCATGGCGATGGTGCGCACGGTGTTCTCACCCAAGTGCTGCGCCACCTCCAGCACCAGCCTTGGCGTGCGGTTCTGCACCTCCAGCGCGTTGAGGATGGACGGCAGCTCATCCTCGAACTGCACGTCCACGACGGCACCGATGACGGCGACCACCTTACCTTGTCCTTTGCCTGCTTTGGCTGCATAATCCCTTTTACTGAAGGACACAGCTGCGATTTTGCTACATTCAGTTACGGTTTTTTCACCCAAAGACTTAACGGCCAGCAAGCCGCTACCAATCTTGCTTACAGCACCCAACATTTTTGTTAAACTGGTTCTCTTGGGTGGAAAAATCTCAGGTGGCCGGCCGCCCAGAATTATGTAATAACCTTAAAATGAACCTATCTTTAGCTATCCTCGTCATAGATTAAGTAGACTATAGCAAAGAGCAAGACTCGTAGCTAGAGGTGGGCGTTTAAACGAAAAGCGGTTTAAAAACGCCGCTTTTAAAAATAAGCACATAAGCGGGCTTATTAAAATAAGCAGGCTCCGTTTAAACGTTGACGGTTTTTTTTTCCAAAGTCCAAACAAATGCAAACCTTATTCCAATACGGATACCACTGAAAATCGTCACTCTTCAAAATAAGCGCATAAGCGGGGCGCGGGCTGATGAAAATAAGCCGACTCCGTTTAAACGTTGACGACTTTTTTCCAAAGTCCAAACAAATGCAAACCTTATTCCGATAGATATACATTTCAAAATAAAATCTGATTGTTATAAGCGTAAGACTCAAAGATTTATAATTGGTTTGGATTCACATTATTTCAACCTTATTTCTATGCACTGAAGGCGCAATATTAATTGAATTAGATGTCATATTACGCGGCTAAATTACGTTCTGCTTATTTACGTAATATTTGTGGGGGACTGGCAACGCCTTGTGTTTGGTTGGTTAGTGTTTTACAACCAAACCGATTCCATTTAATTCCTCCGTCTTCCATTTAATTTTCTAGTTCGCTTTTTGTTGTTGACAAATTAGCGAGGGCTTATTTTGTTTATTTACACTACGCGCGCGAATGGGCTTCGAGACTTATGTGTTATGTAACAAAAAAACAACAAAAAAGGCATTATTCATGTAAATATAAAACAAGAATGTAAATATACCGTAGTGAAAACAAGTGTAAATATACATGATGTAAATAAAATCAATGAACTTCTAAGTACGCCTGAAATGAAACCCAGTGATTAATGGATTGATAATTCATTTCAGACAACCGCCTGATAAGTACGAAGGGAAGTTCATTAATTCATAAATATTGTTACTTTGTAGTCTAAAGTATTTATTTAGTAAGATAGAAGATAAAAAATATTAAAAAAAAAATATAAAAAACTATTCCAAATTGCAACATAATAATAACAAATTTCTTTAAGCTAGTAACAACACTAGCAAAGCCACAAATCATTAAACGCTTTTGTTAACTCTCGGCGTTTGTCACTAGTCGCTAGTCGCTATTAAACATGTCTCCATTGTTTCCGTTTAAATACAACAAAAAGCAAATAAGCATTCTACGACTTTTTTAAGCAGCTTAATAATATAAGCGGAACGCTTTAAGCATATTGTCAATTTTAAGCAGTTCGTCACATCTTTACTCGTAGCAAAGCAGTCAAATCAAACACTCACTCACGTTACTAGTTCACCACTGCAAAGTACTCTGTGGAGCTAGGAATTTGCTGTGGAGTTCGTACAGACAGTGACCATGTCACTGTCAAATTTTTGTTAAAAACCGTAGATGCGCATAGAAGTAAATCTATGGGGATGGCGATGGGAGAGCCAGATGCACGTGACAGTGACAACAGTTTAATACTGACATGACATTGACAGTCATTAAACAAGGAGATTTATGCAATCAATCCGTCCTCCACTCCATAGAATCAATCAAAATTAAATTATCAAAGCATGAAAGGATGTTCAATATTATTTACAAAAATTAATACCTAAGGTTTAAATTAAAAGTTGTAGGAGCCAACTATGTTTCGAAGTCGAGTGATATCGCGGGTATGTACAATTCAAAAGTTTTAATGTCAACTTTATTGTAAAAAAGTTCATTAGGTTCTTGGTTATGTGGTATTATTGAGTATTACTAATACCGTTTTATTGGAGTTGCTAATTTATCATTCAAATTACAAAAGTACATAACAATATCCAGGTCTTTCTCCTCCCGATACCTATTTGTATTTCTTGTTTCAGATGCTACGGCAACAGCACTTGCAATTGAGGAGTGGTAACTGTTTGAGACCATGTATCAATGTTTTGGCTAACAAGTATGTTACCAGAGAGCAAGGCACATTGGCTGTTGAAAATGGATATATCAAGAAATTTATGAAGGCAGTTGGATGGATGGATCAATCCAGAACAGTAAGCAACTTTTTTTTTGAATGGCATGTGTACTACATTCATGTCATTTATATAAGGCTAGCTGTTCCCCGCGGTTTCACCCGCGTGGGCTACAGTTTATCGCGATAAAAAGTATCATATGTCCTTCCTCAGGGTTCAAACTATATCCGTACCAAATTTCACTTAAATCGGTTCAGTAGTATAGGCATGAAAGCGAGACAAACAGAGTTACATTTGCATTTATAATATGAGTAAGGATTTTTGTAACCTATGTACTGTATATTCTTATTTTTGCGCACAGTCAAGTTAATAATATGGTCAACATATGCCCCAACACCACACAAGAGAATTATATTAAATGCACAACATACCTATTTCAATTATAAAAAAATTTCTTTGCAGCGTTTAAAACTGACAGGCTATTTTCTATACGAGAGTATGACTACAAAAGTGAACTACACAGAATGGTTTGAAGAGCTCGAGCTTCCCGATACCTTTGCATCATGGTTCAATATAACAGAACTGCACGTCTGGATGTTAATGGTTAGGTACATGGCAGAAGATGTCACTATAACTGGTACCGAGAAAAGTAAATATGTAAATGGCGATGGACACTTTGTAAGAAATTGTATTATTGAAGCTATGTGGGCAGATGTCGCGAATAAAATTAAGCTTTTAGAGGTAAGTAAACTTTAAGCTACATAAATATCCTGCCTAATAATATTATAAATGTGAAAGTTTGTGAGTAGAGATGTAAGGATGGATGGATGTTTGTTACTCTTTGACGCAAAAACTACTGAATGGATCTGAATAAAATTTAGAATGGAGATAGCTTATATTCTGGATTAACACATAGGCTACTTTTTATCCCAGAAAAAGGTTCCTGCGGGATAACAGGAAGATGCGGGTGAAACCTCGGGGCGCAACTAGTGTATTATATATGTATTAGAACAAGAAAAATATACAGTAAGTTAATAAAGCTGTTGTTATGTGTTTCAGGGGGCAAATCCATTAATAGCACGTAAGCAAGTCTCTGAGCTGTCAGAACAGTTCCAAGCTGCTCTAGTAGCATATGATGAAGGATTAAGTGATGACAAAACATTAGCTGCCGCTATTTGGAGAAGGTTCTACATGTTATCAGAAGATACTAAAGCTGAGCATGTGGAGAGGATAGTCAAATTCATAAGGCATCAGGTGTGAATCAAGAGAAATAAAAATGTGTTTAAACTCATTCAATTTAGGAGATGTTGATCTTTCTGATGCTCTGGCTTTTTTAAAACACTTATTAGCTTGACTTGTAACTAACTAATTATACTTGTAACATGATTAGGATCAAAAAATATTTCCTTTCGCAAAACTGACCATCAGGCCAGCAACTTGCTTGTCTCGCCAATTAGTTGAATTAAAAAACCTAATGTAAAAGAGCGGAAAACCAGCAGACCTGCCCGCCTGAAGATTTGCCATATTTAATTTATTATATTATTATTAATACCACAGCAGAATTCGATCACTGGCCATAAAATAACAAGAGATCTTGGGTTTTCTTAGTCCAGAAATCATGAAACATATTGTTATTTAAATATAATGTCAGTATACCATTTTGGGTTCGCTGCGTCAATGAATGTCACAAAGAAGAAGTTGTTTTTTTTGTTTGTTTCTAATCTAAGCCTTTTTTCTACATTTTCAGATATCACTCCTAGACAAAATCCCAAGCGAAGGTCTGAAATGGAACCCTGAGATAGTCTGGATAAGTATATTAGAAAAATAAATCATGTTCTTGTTAAAACTTTTACTAGATGTATGACGGGTGGCCGGGCCCAGTGCTGTTTTAGCAAGACTGACGTCCGCAATGATGACGTCACCATCATCGTCATCATCAGGTCGGTGCATGATAGGTGGTTACAGAAAAACGAAGTAGATAGTTTTCGAACTATTTATTCAGCAATAAGTAGTCTAGGTACTTGGCACAGCAGAGTTCGGGAGGTCCGATCGCTACGACGGCTCAAGCCAGACTGACTAGAGCTCTGCCGAGCGGTCGTATTTATACCATAACTGGCCTCGCACAAGCAATGTTTACAAACTTCCTAAAAATTGCCTGTGATCGTTCCAGCTGAGGTTTTAACCTCTAACAATCATTCTAAAATTAGTTAACTCATTGACAATCGGTTATTATTATTATTATTAAAATCACAATAACGGCTTTGCGCCGATACGGCCATTCTGACAGGCGGTGCGCGCTCTGCACCAGCCTGGTAGTGTTCTCGTGGATACCTCGTGGAAAACCTCGTGGATACTGAAACAACGAAATATGGTTCTTCTGAGTTTGGTATCTGTAAGCAACCGGTGTTGCTTTTAGGTAAGGTCAGAAGCATAACGCATTGCATGTTAATGCACGCATAGTGCGCTTTGAATGGAAATATGGGAACACGTGGATACCTCGTGGAAACCTCGTGGATACCTCGTGGAAACCTCGTGGATACCTCGTGGAAACCTCGTGGATACCTCGTGGAAACCTCGTGGAATGTTAGTTTTAGCATAGTGCGTTAGGATAGGAATGTTAAATCGTAGGTTCTCGTGGATTCTCGTGGATTCTCGTGGATTCTCGTAGATTCTCGTGGATTCTCGTGGGTTATCGTAGATTCTCGTAGATAAGTGTTATTATAGGAAACGGGATAACTTAATGGGGTTTTAAGGTAATGAAAGGATCTCACCCGTTTTGGTTACACAAGTTGGACTGCTCGTGGTGTAAAAAGCACGAGTTTGACTGGTGTAGCAGCGGGGTATTTGGGAGCCGGTGTAGATAAGTCACATTCTGCCGATACGGTCCCATGGTCACCTGGGTGAGCGGCACGAGGAAGCTGAACGCCGAACTCTCTTAACAAGATACCTTCATCCGGATATCAAAGTCATCGAGCTTCCATGTTTCAATGGCCTCACGAACACCAACATTGGTATTCGGATCACATGATGGCAGGTAAACATCCTTGATTACACTCGCGACTCTTTGGGTTGAGCACACAAGCGTTCTGACATCTTCTGCATCATTTCCATCAGGAATTGTGGTGGTACCCCTGCCGTAGATGGGCTGGGCATGTATTCACAGCATATGCTGCTGTTCTGGAACGTTGGCTTGTCGTGGTACAGTATCCAACGAAGGGTCCGGCACAGCCAGTGACGTTTTTGGCTGGGAGCATACAGCACTGGTTTGTTCCAGTAGATCATGTGATGAACGAGCTGATGAGGAGGTTTCCTGGATTGGATTCCGTTCCAATCCCACTTCTGATGACGGGTGGCCGGGCCCAGTGCTGTTTTAGCAAGACTGACGTCCGCAATGATGACGTCACCATCATCGTCATCATCAGGTCGGTGCATGATAGGTGGTTACAGAAAAACGAAGTAGATAGTTTTCGAACTATTTATTCAGCAATAAGTAGTCTAGGTACTTGGCACAGCAGAGTTCGGGAGGTCCGATCGCTACGACGGCTCAAGCCAGACTGACTAGAGCTCTGCCGAGCGGTCGTATTTATACCATAACTGGCCTCGCACAAGCAATGTTTACAAACTTCCTAAAAATTGCCTGTGATCGTTCCAGCTGAGGTTTTAACCTCTAACAATCATTCTAAAATTAGTTAACTCATTGACAATCGGTTATTATTATTATTATTAAAATCACAATAACGGCTTTGCGCCGATATGTACTATATTAAACTAAATAATGATTTTTTTTTAATTAACCAGAACTGAAATACTTTAGTGTTGAGTTGAAATAAAATAACATTGTTGATTTATGTAACAGTTTTATTTTTGCTTAAAATTGATTTGTTAGAAGTTATTTTGATGAATTGAGAACACAGTTGCTTTGCACAAAGGTAGTAGGTAAATTAAAATAAGTAATCTTTCATTTATCTACACTTAATTGCAGCGCACTTGATGGTTTGAGTATACCGTGGAAACTAGAGTTGGGCATCATTCTTGATCACAGTTTATTTTGAAACGCTTAGGGCCGGTTTTATAAACGCCTGTACGTTAAATGTCACGGTAAATTTGATTTTCCGTGCTAAAATTTGACAATAAGATCAAATTTACCGAAGGTATGACATTTAAATTATGGACGTTTATAAAACCGGCCCTTATACAATCATTTTCTTCTTCTATGATGATGACAAATGGTATTTGTACTTGTTCTTGACAGGTTTATAGAACTGCTACAAAGTTATGATTGATCTTGGTAACAAAACCTAGCCATTGTTAGAACTCATATATTTTTGACCATTAGAAATATTTAACACTTAGATTTAGGTAAATCCTAAAACGAAAAATTAGACAGTAATTACCTTTTGCCATAAAACTAAGGCACTACTTCGCTGGCTTGGCCACCTCAAAGGAATGGGAGAGGATCGTGAGGTCAAACGAGCGTACATGGGAAGGCCGAGTGGCCGTTGCTCCGTCGGCCGTTCCAGGTATCGCTGGAAAGACAAAGTCACGAAAGACTTGCGAGAACTCTAGGTGGAGGACTAGCAGGAGGTGGCGCAGGACAGACCGAAGTGGTGCCTTTTATTTTATCGGAGGCCTAGACTCACTTTGGGTCGTTTCGCCATCTCAGTAAGTTAGTTTATAAATCTAAGGAGCGTCAGACCTAGAGAAGAACATGTTTCTCAGTTCATTGCATTTTTCTCTCTCCCACAGCACAGAAACAACAGTTTTGCATACATTATCGAGTTTACATTCGTCGTGGCACCACGACATTCTCGATTCGCTGAGCTTGGTAAAGAATGCTGAGTATATGTCAAGCAAGTCCCTGTCTGTAGTGACCATTCTGCGAACTAGGTTGTCTAAAGACACCGCAGATAGGTCAGTCAGTCGGAATGTATTCTTCATGTCGTAAAGTTGGAACCAGTGAGGTCTTCGGTTGGGTGTGAGGTTAGCTTCTGTTAGATTGTACACGTAGTTTGTGAGGCTTTGTGGCTCCTGTAAAGTAAATAAAACATGACTTTTATATAGACTAGAAATTATCGTCCGGTAAGTTTTTGCACAAATATTTTAACAGCCTGAACCCCTTTTTTTGTAAAAGTAGTCTGTGTTGTCCTGTGGTCTACATTATTTATTTATATGTAGAGTTGTTATTCGTTTTACTAGAAGGGTGCACTAGATTAATTTATCCTAGTTTGGTGGGCGGGCGGGGTTTTACATACAGTCCAGATTTAAAAATACCCGCGCTATCTACCCTCAATTATAAAAAACCACAACGTTTCGAGCCATAGTTGGTTTTAAAGATGGTAATTTATTTATATACAAAATTCGACAAAACCGCAATATGCCTTTTTAACTTCTTACAGGGTAGCGTTTGACCACAAGTCACTTAATATCGCAAGTGGCGTCAGTACGCTACTTTGGTATAAGTTTGTACTCACATAATTAGCGCCATCGAAAGTAACAATCTTGTAATTAAGATTGTAAAAAGTATAACTGGTGACACTGCCGGCACCCCACGCTACGTTGGTAGGCCTGCCGTCTGTAAGGCTGTAGAATAGCTTGAACTCATCTGAGTGCGTGTGCCCGTTAAACTCCGCCTTAATAATAGATGAGAATCTGTAAGACAAATCAAGGTTTTTAGGACTAGGACTATTGCTATGGTTAAAATCGCAACTTGTTTCGGTGATTCCTATACATACATTTAACAAATACACTGTGACATGAATGGGTGTTGGGAACCCAACCTTTTAAGATCATTGTTAAATTAAAGCGTGAGCTGCTCTAGAAGAGCTGTTTGCTTAAGTGATTTTCTGTATCTGTTACTAGTAATTACTTTTTGTGAATAAATTTATCTTATCTTATCTAGCTTTTATTGCTTCCAGTTGAGAGACATCACAGAATAGATAAAATCAACCCTTACGTACGGGTTTCGTACCTTTTTATTCCACTTGAGCTGCTGTACCTTTATCACTAGTTTCATCAACTGTTGCCTAGTTTGAGTTTTACTACACTTTAACGGTTTTTTTTTATTAGCGTATGAAGAGAAAAATTTATTCATAGATTCGCTGCTAGTAGCAAAACTCACGTAGGTACTCCTCCATATAGGCTCGTAAAAATTTTATATGAATGTTTTACGATACTGGATAGCAAGTCTAGTTGATGAAACTCCTGAAGAGGCATTGTACTTTAGCTTCATTGTCACTAGGAATAGATCCGCCCAGTGGCCTTTTGCATCACAAAGTCACAAGCCTAGTTCCCTTTTGTCTCAGATTCATAACACAATATTACAAATAAAATTTCCCTCATTTTACCTGTCAACAATCCGGTTGTATTCTCTAGTCCAAGTGTATATCAAATCGTGTACGCCTGGCGGTATGTGAGCCAAAATGTGGACACTTTCTCCCGCCAATTCAGCTTTCCTTAATTCTTCTACTAACCAGTCTAAATGCCTTTTGGAGTCTTGAGGGTCATAGACTAGCCACCTGGAATTTAAACGATTAATTGTAAGAAAGGTTGTCTGGTCATTGACAGAACATTTACTAATCTCCATCTATCATTTAGGTACGTAGATATCTTATCAGGGTAGACAGAGATACTTACCAGTTATACCTATAGGCGACGTTATTGTTAAGCACGATAACTCTTAATCCAGGGCGGACCAGTATAGAGAATTCGCCGCGCTCTTTGAACGAACCGAGTGCTTCTGCAGGCAAGCAGTCGCTCCATTTATTAGCAAGGGCTTCGTATAACCAAGTTGTATTAATTTTGGGCCCAGTTACGGAGATCGGTGCGAATCTGTGGAGGCAATATGCGGAATAAGTATATCACCTTTGATTTTGGATCAAGGTAGATAGGTACTTCAGTTCATTCGTGATATGTTTGAGCTTTTTTTGTGTGATAACTTATCTTTTAGAAAAAATGTTCTAAAATAATTATATCTATGTTGCTGTCGAAACTTACAGTTAAATTAGAAAAAACAAGTGCTTCGGCTTCGGTGCTTCGATACAAATAGTCTCAAATTTTTTAAAAGTTATTTGTATCGGTTGTGAATTAATAAAACAACATCAAGGTCTGAGTCATCTAAGAAACATCACTCAGGGACGCTTTAAAAGTGCAATCATGTGTATTTGCAATTATTTCGAACATACAAATAACAATACGTTACTGAAAACCTAGGAAGGAAGTGTCATACCTAGGAAGCTGAAAGACTGAAAGGTATGTAGGTACTGAAGTAGATATAAAATTAGGCTTACTGATTCGTAGGTTGAGATTCATGGTTTCCAATTACAGGAATGATCAGAACATTTTCGCCGAAGCTCTTTCTCAATTTTTGGATGGCGTATCGGTTCACGTCGTTGATTAATTCATAAGTTGTTTCCCAGACGAAATGGTCGATCGTGTCTCCAATATAGTATACTGCGTCGACATCCTACAATCAGACAAGCTTTTTGAAGAGCTGATCAAAGAATCGCTTATCTTGGCTGGGTTGCAACACCCACAGTTAACTATCGTTATATCTCCAGCTAAGCACACGTAACAAACGTCAACACCAATCAACTATGGTTTAGAAGACGTCGTAATTTAACGTTAACCCTAACTGCCCAAATAAAGCTCCAGTCAGTCAAAAAGTTGTTAAATATCTATTCGTAGTGCAACACGTTTTAGTTATGTTATTTTATTATTTTTCGGAAAACTTACAGCTAGGAACTTAATTAACAAAGCTAAAATAATTGCTGAAGGCTAATTACAAGTTTCCACAACTAGTTATAATGTACCTACCTAAACTATCTATAATACTAAGAATATAAAGAAAAGGAAAGAAAAAAAGAGGAGCACTTTATACCGTTAACGAAAAGTAAAAGCTAAAGTTAATTTTAACAATAACTTTGACGATGGTTATAGTGTAACCCAGCCTAATAATCCCTAATATTATAAATGCGAAAGTAACGTCTGTCTGTATCACTTTCACGCCTAAACTACTGAACCGATTTTAATGAAATTTGGTACGGATACAGTTTGAACCCCGAGGAATGACATATGATCCTTTTTATCGCGATAAACTGTCACCCACGCGGGTGAAACCGCGGGGAACAGCTACTAAATATCATAATCCATTACCAATCTGGGTCTAAACTACCAGTGTTTTAAAAGAAAATAAGGGTACCTTATGCGTCTCCACAATCCTATCAATAGCATCGTCGAAAGCCCATTGCGGCGTATCGCAGTTCCTAAAATCGCCCCAGTAGCCCGCCGGCGGCGAATTTCTCGGGCTCGCATATCTCGTACGCGTCGCACTCTTTGCTTGTCTTATCCTACGAGCCTGCTCCAAGTCCAAGCCTATAGTTCCACTGTCATTGACAATGCTTCGAGCTAACATCGGTTCTTCTAAATCGAATTTGTAGTGGTACGATGTGGCTGGGCGCTGTCCCTTTCTGCAGCAGGTTGGTTCGTCGCAATCCGCGTGTCCGTATGCTTCGTAAAGTGGGTCGATGTGGAAGTCAGTCATGACAGCTACTTTAAGGGGTTTGTCGTCAACAATTGGGACCTAGAAAATAATTTGACATACCTACAGATCTGAACTATTGTACGTTTAGCACGCAATGCATGCAATGACACGCATCGGATTTATTCAAACCACGGAACTTGGAGAAAGTTTACTATTACTTTCCAAGAGAGATTGATCAGTTCGTCCCACTAATAAAATGACAGCCAATCAGTTTAATGAACTGATGCCTTCCCATTGTAAGATTCTGGTGACATAGGTAGTTTTGAGACTAAGTTTTTGGAGTGAAATGTATTCACCGGTAGGTGCTTGGTAAAAGATTGATAACTTGAGAATGGTTAGATAGTCAGGCGAGTACTAGCAAATACGCCCTATCACCAAGCTTTGGTTTCATCAACATGATTGTTCTTCATGGAAAGCTAAAGCTCATTGTAGGATACAAACCTTCAACATACTGGTCGTAACCCGACATCACTAGATACCTGCCACTGAGCTATCATCGCTACGAAGTAGTACGAAGCCAAGTTGTTTGCCAAGTTCATTCGCCTGAGTACTATATCTATTCTGTACCTGATGGCAAGTGCCACACAGCATTGGAGTATAAACACTTTTCGTATTTACTGACCAGGATGTAATGGATGATTTAATTAGAAAAACAATGATGGTTCTTGGACTTACCGGTGGTACTTCAAGAGGTGCTGGCAGGTCTACTGTCCATTCGAATCGGTCGTCGGTGAAAGGACAGACGTTTTGGTTATGTGCGTTCTGCAGTAGAAGACCGCATATCGCACCAGGTGTCGCTTCGGGAGTAGTGTCGACGATGTAGTGGATAATGGGCTGGAAAATAGTTTTTAAAAGAATTGCGTAAGTATAAACCCAGAGACCAGGAAGCGGAGTGGATGTGGTTAAGTTACCTCTTTGACAATTTTTTTAATAAACTGCACGACACTTCTTTTTTGTTTACCTGATGGAAGCACCATGCTTGCCCATTACAGGCCAGTACCACTCAGAATAATTGTGAATTTCACATTTCAACATCCTGTTGTTTGTATTGGGTACCAAGAATCTGAATAATCTATCGCCATGCACCAATGAGTGTTTCGGCAACCTCAATTGAGAACTAGTTCCCAGTTCAGGCGTAGTGTGGCGCCACCTTAGACCACATCAGGTAACTGGTCAAACGCTACTGTGTCTCTAAAAGAAAATGCTCTCATATCTATGGCCTCTTACCAAGTTAAGTCCAACAGCACCCTTGCAGACGGCGTAGCTCTCGATCCCAAGCACGGTGCACAGCGTGGTTATAACTTGGGTGAGCTGTTCGTCAGTTTCGCCATCTTTCACAGACTCGATCGCAGCGGCAAATGCACTTCGGCATATTATACAGTCGATGGTCTGGAAATATTATGATCTAACAATGAATATTCTAACTAGCGGTTTTTTGCGCTATCCCGAAGGAACTTGTTTCCGGGATAAAAAGTAGCCTATTTTTACATTTTGATATAAAAAGGGAAGACAATATCGAAACTCACCATTCTGCTTTCGCTATAAAATTCAATTTCCCTAGAGGCACGTTCAGGTCTATGGAGAATTTCCAAAAGATCTTGAAACATCACTTCCTCGGCTTCGTTTAACTCGTTCTTCACATATTTTTTGAACAGTTTTTCAATTTCATCTAAAGTTGGTTAAAAAGCAAGTATTCAATTAATAATCACTTCTATCTAAGAGCTAAACAAGTATTTTACAAAATACAATAAAGTTACAGTTACAAAGCGCAACTTTTACCTGTGACCTCAAGAAATCAGAGTTCTCAGGGAACAATTATAGGTCCGGTTCTTAATTTAATTATTTGGGTAAAACAAAATGTAATATTTAATTCATAATATTAAACATGTTTTAATTTATTCCACAAATAAAGTTGCTTTTAAGAGATTCATTGAGTGCAATAAGAAAAAAGTACATGACCTACCTGAAGAAATAAGTTGGGTAGCAAAGCTCAAGCCTAACATCAGCAATAGCACAAACAACTTCATCTTTGCACCGAGTTCGCGTACCAATGACCGATAAAACACGTTTCACTTATATATAGCGGAATCTACGCTGATCACTCGCAGGCAATCATACAAATGGTTCAAATGTTTGAACATACGATATCAGTCGATGTTGTAACTAATACGATGCGGGCTGAGTGGATGCTCAGATAATTCAGTGCAAGTTTTATCACTATCGCTCAAGGTACACTATCTTTTCACGGGACACGAAAATATGGAAAAATGCAGGTAAAGGCACTCCAGCTGTCCATTTGAGCGGGTCACGCCTTCTCCACTGTTTCGCACTTCTGCATCACACTGGTGCCATGCTTGGTTATCTGATTTTCTATCCATCTTAATCCATAATAATCACTCACCGTTAATCTATTTTTTTTACTTTTTAATCCATTTAGCTTTGGTATTATATATTTTATCTGTTATTTAGCTAATTAATTAATAGCAAGATCTGTCCTAATCATAGTGTTATTTACCTATTATGTTATTCGCTAATCTTTATACCTACAAAGACGCCTGAGAAGAGATCCATACGAGATCGTATGGAAAGTGGACGTAATAGGAAGGTGACTTTATGAGAGTACCTAGTCATTGTAAGAGTTGGGCATTATGTGAATGGCCATTATGGAAATTGGACTTTTTGGGACGAAACGGATTCCTACTAGAAGTTCCTGAGATACCTTCCTTACCATGCTATCAGTTTTTACACTCTTTATCCTTTTTAATGGCTCAAACCATGGTGATGAGGTACAAAATAGTTACAATATTAAAATGTAAATAATTTATAAATATCATATACCTACCTACGTTAGAGTTTCTATGTAGCTTTCTTTAGGTAAGGACCAAATTCGTTATAAATTTATTAAAATCAGATATGCAACAAAGGCAGCTGGCTCTCTAGACTTTACGTCACCAATGTCTGATAAAAAAGTACTTAGCAAGGTATTTAATATTATTTCATTTGTAAAGGTTGCGAAATAAATTTACATGTGGTTCTCCTCTACCTTGCACCCAAAAGGCTAGCTTTAGGGAATACGTAGCAATGATTGTTACTCCAAAGACTCTAAAGAGAAAAACTTTGTTTAAATGACAAGTTTATAGTAACGTTTAGTAATGATTGTTTAATACCCGTAACACAAGTTTAGAGCTTAATTTGGGGCTAGGTCAATTTGCGTGCAATGGTCCCCCGATATTTATTATTTATTTATTTATTCTTTATGGCAATACCCAGGGTCAAAACACAGCCAGTCTTTATGGCAATACCCAGGGTCAATACACAGCAAGGGCGTTGCATAGCAAGGCCAAGGGTAGTAATAGCTGTCTTCATCATTTTCTTTATTATACCTACTTAGATAAAAAATACTGTTTATCTTTTCATTTCTCAATCACGATTATAACATGTATGGGGCAGGGCTTATCTATAGATACACCTGCTTCGCGAATAAAGAGATGAAGATTTACTAAAACATAATAGAAAATCTACCTATAGGTACTTATCTTATCATTCATCGAGGATTAAAGGGGTAAACCCACTTACTCGAAGTTATCATTTCAGAGCATCTGCACGTAATGACGCGTCATTGTTACTGAATTCCGAATAAAAAATCCACCAATCGCAACAAAGCGATTGCAACATTTTCTAGTAGGATTTGAAATACTTATCTAGCTAAAAAGGTTTTATCACAATATAATATAATAAATGCGAAAGTTTGTTTTTTACTCATCCGGATTGAATAGTAAAATTTTTCAGTGAAATTACAGCGCATAAAGTGATTTACCATTTAATATCTCAGGATAACGAGCGCAGTGTATTTGCCGCATATGATTTTGAACTGTTGAAGTTCAAAATTCTGGACGGGCTTAAATCGTAATGGGCAAGCGTGACGATTACATCAGGCGAATAAACTGCAGGTCTCGTCACTCAGTTACAGTAAAAAAATCACGCCCAAATCCACACTACCCGGCAAGGCGCATAGGAGCTATGACCATAATTTACATTTATCTGTGAAATAGATAACATAGGAATTCTGCGTGCAGTACAAATAACACGCCTACAACTCCGCACATGCGTGGCTATGACCGCTCTACGTGTACGCGGCATGAAAAAGAAATCGGTAATTAGATTGACTATGCATGCTGCTGACTGGTTTATATATACATACATACTTAGCGACTACGAACTTGAATAAAGTCTGTATCGGGTCGTCCTCTTCCCTCTAATATGGTTGAGGAGAGCGATGGCTGGCACATGTGTTAACTCGTGAATGGGTGCTGCTTGTGGGGTCTGGTTTGCTTTGGTTGTAATCCCGTAACTCGTTAATGTTCATTGTTCCATATCCCAATGTGCCAACCAATAGAAATCTTATCTTATAATAAGCTTTTCATTATAAAATATCGAACTTATTTGGATGACAAAAAGCTTGGGATTGTAGTGAACTTGCTCTAATTCAATCAATTAGTAATAAGAATAAAATTGACAATGTGATCGCGCCGAAAATATTGCACGCCGGGCGTTTCTTGCCTGTTCTTTTGCCGGCGCAAGGAGGTTGGAACAGGCGTAGCTAGTTTTAAGTTTGACGTTTTAAAGTGATCACAATGTATCCTAATAAATTGAATTGACTTTTAGTCCTTACTAAGAAATAACGCAAATTCGATGCAACAATAGATATATTTATAACCTGACTTAAATAAAGAAATACATACATTGCAAATTAATGTATCAAACATCGCTCATCTCAACATCTTCAATGTTCAAGTCGTCTAACATCTCGGCGAGTGTGATGGTGGGAAGCGACGGATCTATTTCGTCGGTGGTGACAGGGATCTTCCGAGAATCTTTGAATATGTTGATGTTCTGTCTGAACGCAGGATCCTCTTCTAGGTCGTCTAAGAATTCATTGTAGTCTCTGAAAGAGATAGTTTGATGTTAGAAGTTGTCTATTTTGATTAGTTTATGGAATAAATCATGAACCGCGCTGCGACATATCGTAAAGAAAGGAAGTAACAAGTAGTAACAAATGGTACTCGCTAAAACTCCTTACAGATAGCAGAGACGTGTTAACTACTGTATAAATAATTACTTATCTAATATTATAAATGCGAACGTAACTCTGTTTGATTGTTTGGTACCTTTTCATGACTAAACCACTGAACCGATCTTGATGAAATTTGGTATAAAGATAGTTCTAAACCTAGAGAGAAGGACCTAAGACACTTTTTGTCGCGCTAAAGTAGTAAGAAGTAGTTGTAGTTCATGCGGAGGCGGAGTTTCAGAGCTTGAACTCCGTGTAAACGATAACAAAACACACAAAAGTTATGTTGAATTCTTTGAATTTCAATGAAACCGCGGTCAGGGTCAGTCCGCGCCCGTACTGCCTTCTTTGTGACGTGTTCTGTATAGGCGAAGGTACGATTTTTGCGGAAGCGGTGGTGAGATTCCCTAGTGAAATAAGCCTGTGTTTTCGTACAGTGCGAATTTTAGTGAATGCTAGGGGCTAACCGCGTAGCCTATATAAAAACGCTTTGTAACGGGTATGAAAGAGATACATATAGTTCTATATAGTTCTATACTGTCATAATCGATTAGTAGTAACTAGTAACCCTCACCTCCAATTTTCGGGAAAGGTTTGAGGTATTTGTCCTGGAATAATTCTTCCCAAATACAAGCATAATTTAATTATTAAGTAAACTTACTCGTTGGCAGAGCTGCGTCCGTCATGCAGTTCCTCTGCCATATGCTTGAGTTTCCAGGCCCGGGCTCGCCTCCTCACCGACTTTTCTCCGTAGAACTTCTTGACGAGATAAACATCGGGAATAACGTTGCGGTCCAACTTGTCGAGATTGTCGTCGTTTGCGTTAGACTCGCTCAGGTTGTATCTGATGAATTAATTTACGAGAATTAGCACATTGGTAATTCAGGTTTGCTGATTCAATGTGGCCGGAGCACCAGAAATCAACTGTTATTGACGCTAATTGTTCATTATAATTATGCTTGTCACCTACCCTAAAACTGTGTCTCCTGGCTTCAAGATGTGTCCGAGATGAGTTTTAGTGTGTATAGGGTTGACATCCATGCCAAGTTCGCTTGCTTTCACCACCCACACATCAGCGAGAATGTGTTTATTGGATACCATTCCTTGACCAGGAAATGACCTTTTTTCCTGCACAAACAAATTTTACTCAATTATTTCAACACATTTATACAAATGTAACCGAAACACCCCTAGGCAGTAAGACTGTGATAGGCCAATCCCAAAAATCTTTGTTTATCTGTTGTTTTGTTTCTTATAGATGTGGAACTCTAGTTTCCAATAGAATTTGATAACTAGGTCTCACTTAAACTGAACCTTTGTCTCATTGCACCTGTGATATCTTTGATAAAGTGTATTGAACTCAAGAGTGAATAAGTATCTTCTAGGCAAGCATGCTTCATCATCAACCTCCTTATTGCTTACCATCAAGTGAGACGGGTTAAAATGATTACCTATTAATAATATTGAAAAAGTCGCACTGGTAATGCTAGGACTATGATATTCTAGTCTACAATAGTCTTGGAATACAAAGTTTGTTGGCTACATTTGCAGCTCAATCATCAGACCATGTTTGGACTTAACTTACATGTTCCTTCAGAATATCAATGTCCATCACAATGTATTCTACAAGCTGCTTTGGGTTGCATATCGGTGTGAATGGGTGTCTCCAATACACAGTAGATGATAGATCACACACTGCAAAACAAAATATAATTAATTAGAACTTGGTATGTGAACCAGACTCTAGACTCTGACCTGAAATCACTCCAAATAGAGAAGAGTCACTCTCTTCTCTCGTTTCGGAGGCCAAGACACACTTTGGGTCGCTGAGCCATCGGACAGGTATGTAATAATACTGTGGGGATATTTAGATCTTTAAAAGGAGTAGCTATAATTGAAAAACAAGCATTGTTGTTACACATCGTTCTACAATATGTTTTGATGAAAGTTATGGTATAATTAAAATTTATGGAAGAGTCCACAGAAAAAAAATATTTTTATAAGAAAGAGCTTGTTATCTATCAACCCTGACGATGAACCGATTTTGTTTGATAGGCGACTTGATTTAGTATTCTTGTTCTCGATGGTTCTGGAGCCTTTTTAGAAATTTTTTTATACAGAGATATCTCGGACCAGTCCTCCAAGAGAGAGGCGTATGACCAGCAATGGGATAGAGCAGTAATAGGTTGATAAATACAATGAAAAAGTAGGTGCTAGTAATTGACGTACCTTGGCCAGTGCTAGCATCAATGAGATGAATGGTGCTAGTCACTCGGTTAACCAAACAAATAGGCGAAATACCACCCAGTTGGTTGCTCAACCTCTTAGGCAGGCACACAAGACTATCCTTTGACAATGGCACTATTTCAATGCTGAATGTAAACTTGTAGTTGTAGACATTGCTGTGTATATCGTGAGATATAAGTTTCTTGGAATGTGAGCACTTTATGGGCAGCACTGATTGAATGAAGTCAACCATTTTACGAGCGTTGTTCTCTGTTGCATAGAAGAAGTCTAAACCATCTGCAATTGAAAAAATATTAAGTATGTATAGAACCAAGATCAGATCAAATGGTTTTGAGATAACTGCTTAAAATGAAAGCTAAAAAGATGCATGCAGTAGTCTGTATAGTTTCAGATTTCTTAACTTGTAAGCATTGGCTCTGAAATTCAATAAATCATATTATTGCAATTTCAATTTCAATCATTTATTGCATTCTTATGAGATCTTAGAGGCTAAGGTTAGCGAACATATGGACCCGAATAGGGTATAGCAATGTAGGAGCGGACCGATCCATTCTAGTCAATTTGAGAAGTCGTCATATAGGAATTCATTTATGCTGTAGTAGCATTTGTCGATTAAAAACGTTTTCAAGTGATTTATAAATAAATTATCTTTTTCTTCAGCTTTCAATTTGTCGGGTAGTTTATTGTATATTTTTATTGACATTATGTTTGGTCCCGAACTGTGTATTTTTAATTTTGATGGTGGTATCTCTAATTATTAATGGAGACCTAATAATGTGTATTTTTAAACAAAATAAATGGCTCTGATGTAACTTAGTAATGTTTTTTTTTAATCCTCCTTGCTTACGGCTGGTTTTAATAACCTATCTATCCACGATTTGCCTTACTAGAGATAGAAAGGCAAACCGTGGATAGCTAGTTTATTGAAACCGACTGTTAGACTATTAGACTCTTAAATTACATAGTTCACTCATTTTATTTATAGTATTTTGTCTACCACAGGTACAAGTAAATTTTCATACATTTGTTCATCTAGTGAGAATGACTTCTTACCATGGTTAGGTTTGATACCCAGTGTATTCTCATGAGCCTTATGCTTCAAAATCAGTTGCTCCAAATAATAGAATGTCTTCCTGTTATTGGCTTTTTGCCTGACTTGTACAAGTGAGCGCCAGTAATCTTGAGCCTCAGAGCGATGGCAAGCATCACACATCTGATGCTGGATGTTGAATTCTACAATAAAGGTCTGCTGAAGAACTGTTCCTCCCATTACTTCTCCTTGGACTGTCAGTTTCACCTGAAAAATATAAGACAAATTAGCTGATTTGAATAAACTGTTCCTAATATAGAAACTTGTAGGTACATAAGTGATGATAAAAAATTTGTATCTAGTAAATAAAAATAGACTACTAGAATACCTAGTATAATATCTAGTAATTTAGCTGTATCATCCTACTAATATTAAAAACATGAAAGTTTGTGAGTATGGGTGGATGGATGTTTTGTTTTGTTGTTACTCTTTCACGCAAAAATTACTGAACGGATTTGAATGAAATTTGGAATGGAGATAGCTTATACCCTGGATTAACACATAAGCTACTTTTCATTCTGGAAAGAGGTTCCTGCAGGATAATGGGAAGGCACAGGTGAAATCGCGGGGCGCAACTTGTTATTTTTATAAATGATTGAGTTGTTTATAGATGTAATGAAGAGTAATAACTAAGAACAAGACTACATACCTTTATCCTTTTCGAATGTGGCTCAGTCCAGGCAAAGCCGGCATCAATCAGTTTGGTTCTGTTCAATCCTTTCAATCTTTTCAAGCAGAGAGCCAAGAGCTCTCGTGACTCTAAAGCACAGACCAACCATTCTGCTGGCGGTTGAAGATATCTAATACAAAGATATATATAAAATGGGTTTAGTTTTTCAGAGAAATTTAGATTGAATGTCATTTTTATTCATTTTTTCTGTAATAATTGACCAAAGAAGAAGAAACTTAATTTTATATTGACTACAACATCATTTCAATCTGCATTTCCGCTCAAAGCATTCCTACTATTTTAATTGGTCCAGATCTAAGATAAAATATAAAAATCAAACACAATTTACCTTTCACATCCTCTGCAAAAGAACAGTGTTGCTTGCTTCGGGACACCTTCAGTGATGTCCACGTGAGCTCGTAAGCAAGCAACGCACATATTTGATGGATTCGCCTCGATAGGCACTGCACATTGGCAGCATAATCTAAAGATATGAACATTGGTGAGTCAAGTTTAAAATTCAGTATTAGTAATATGAAGTTAATAACGATCTTCTAGTTTATATTTATGAGTTTAACATGCATGATGATATGATAACCTAAAATATTATGTTACTTACACTCGAGTACTGTTTGGTGATAAAACATCGTCGGGCGAAATATATTCCATGGTAAGAATTGATACACAAATATATTATTTCACTGGCTAAGGCTCAACTCCTAGGTTTCCCAAATTTATAGTTTTGTATACAACGACATGCACAGCTCACCAGCTCGAGCTCACATTCTCTTCACCATAGATTATAGATTAAGTAGACTATATACTCACTGTCAAAAAAAATAATCTTTTGATTTCATTGAACTTTGAAGTTTGAAGGCCAATCTTGAATCTGTGGTTAAGGTTATGTCAACTTATGTCAGTCAGTATGACCTAACAAGTAAAGCACCACTACTTTACTTAAATACTATCCTCATCCCATCATCTCATCATCATCATCACCATCATCATTTAAACTTGATTCAACTCTCTGAGTTTGAAATCTTTTATACTTGACACTGGCAAATACACTAATCGTGTGACGCCATAACAAAACAAAAAAAAAAAAAAAAAAAAAAAGTTTTGACAATCAGCTGCTTTCAAAGTTTTTTTTTTATTATGGCGTCACACGATTAGTTTATTTGCCAGTGTCAAGTATAAAATATTTCAATCTCAGAGAGTTGAATCAAGTTTAAATGATAATGATGATGACGATGATGGGATTAGGATAGTGTTTAAGTTAAGTTTAAGTAAAGCGCCACCACTTTGGTGGTGCTTTACTTAAACTTTACATGGACTTTTTTGGAGCAACTAGAAAAGTCACTTTCACAACTTTATTTCAATTTCCCACACTCGCACATATTAACGAACACATAATGGTTAATAATCCACCAATATTACACATTATCACTCAAAGAAACAAAAGTTTTGGAAATATAAACAAAATTTTCACGTTGACAATTCGATTGCCGCCAAAAAAGTCTTTTTTTTTTATACTTACATCACGTCACGTGCGACGCCAGAAACCTCCACAAACCACAACGGGGAAAATATAAGAATACGTCATCAGTGTGACCATTGGTAGCAGAATTTTGCCATTTTGGCAATTTCAAAATTTCGTAGCCAATATCGAATGCTAAGTACGTGCAAGCAATGCAGTACATACAAAACTGGTAGGATTTGGAAGAGAACCCTACGTATTATAATTTCTAGAAAACAAATATTTTATTTATTTACTGTAATCCTAACGCGTTCCAAATATATAATAAACATACATTTGCTATACAATAAGGAGAAAATAGGATTCCAAAAATTACATTTTAATATTTATAGTCTAAAATAAGGATAAGTAATAAAAAAACTATTATTACAATCAAAGAAAATAAAAGAATGCGTGTCTTTTGTACCTTACTTAACTACTTTTTCAGAACATTATTAAAATATGAGATCAATGATGAGATCACATGACTTATATATTTTATTACATACTAGTTGCACCCCGCGGACGTGTCTTCCCGTTATCCCGTAGGAACCTATTTCGGGATAAAAATTATCCTATGTCTCTCTTGGTTCTAACCTACATCCCCACCAATTTTCAGCCAAATCGGTTAAGTTGTTCTTGAGTTAAATAGTGTAACTAACATGACTTTCTTTTAGAATAATATAGATTATGATGAAAAAATGAAACATCACATCAAGGGCGGATCCAGGGCTGAGACTAGGTTGACTAGCATTGCTGCCAAGTGCAAATCAGCAGGGAATTCCCCGCATAGCAGGTAATAGAAGCAGGTAAAAAAATTGATAAAAGCAGGTTAATGCCAGTAATGGGAAATTCAATACATAAAACATATCGCTTCGCGCAAATCCTTCGCGCAAATCCTTTGCGCAAATCCTTCGCGCAAATCCTTTGCGCAAATCCTTCGCGCAAATCCTTTGCGCAAATCCTTCGCGCAAATCCTTCACGCCTATTCCTCTCCTTCGCGAAAATCCTTCGCGCAAATCCTTCGCGCATATCCTTCGCGCAAATCCTTCGCGCAAATCCTTCGCGCAAATCCTTCGTGCAAATACTTCGCGCAAATCCTTCGCGCAAATCCTTCGCGCAAATCCCTCCTGCAAATCCCTCGCGCAAATCCTTCGCACAAATCCTTCGCGCAAATCCCTCGCGCAAATCCCTCGCGCAAATCCTTCGCACAAATCCTTCACGCTAATCCTTCGCGCAAATCATTCGCGCATATCTTTCGCACAAATCCTTCGCGCAAATCCTTCGCCTAAATTCTTCGTGCAAATACTTCGCGCAAATCCATCCTGCAAATCCCTCGCGCAAATCCTTCGCACAAATCCTACGCGCAAATCCTTCGCGCAAATCCCTCGCGCAAATCCTTCGCGCAAATCCTTCGCGCAAATCCCTCGCGCAAATCCTTCGCGCAAATCCTTCGCGAAAATCCTTCGCGCAAATCCTTTGCGCAAATCCTTTGCGCAAATCCTTCGCGCAAATCCTTCACGCAAATCCCTATCCTTCGCAAAAATCCTTCGCGCAAATCCTTCGCGCATATCCTTCGCGCAAATCCTTCACGCTAATCCTTCGCGCAAATCATTCGCGCATATCTTTCGCACAAATCCTTCGCGCAAATCCTTCGCCTAAATTCTTTGTGCAAATACTTCGCGCAAATCCTTTCTTTTAGAATAATATAGATTATGATGAAAAAATGAAACATCACATCAAGGGCGGATCCAGGGCTGAGACTAGGTTGACTAGCATTGCTGCCAAGTGCAAATCAGCAGGGAATTCCCCGCATAGCAGGTAATAGAAGCAGGTAAAAAAATTGATAAAAGCAGGTTAATGCCAGTAATGGGAAATTCAATACATAAAACATATCGCTTCGCGCAAATCCTTCGCGCAAATCCTTTGCGCAAATCCTTCGCGCAAATCCTTCGCGCAAATCCTTCACGCCAATTCCTCTCCTTCGCGAAAATCCTTCGCGCAAATCCTTCGCGCATATCCTTCGCGCAAATCCTTCGCGCAAATCCTTCGCGCAAATCCTTCGTGCAAATACTTCGCGCAAATCCTTCGCGCAAATCCCTCCTGCAAATCCCTCGCGCAAATCCTTCGCACAAATCCTACGCGCAAATCCTTCGCGCAAATCCCTCGCGCAAATCCTTCGCGCAAATCCTTCGCGAAATCCCTCGCGCAAATCCTTCGCGCAAATCCTTTGCGAAAATCCTTCGCGCAAATCCTTTGCGCAAATCTTTTGCGCAAATCCTTCGCGCAAATTCTTCACGCAAATCCCTATCCTTCGCAAAAATCCTTCGCGCAAATCCTTCGCGCAAATCCTTTTATCAATTTTTTTACCTGCTTCTATTACCTGCTATGCGGGGAATTCCCCGCTGATTTGCACTTAGCAGCAATGCTAGTCAACCTAGTCTCAGCCCAGGGGGGGGGGGGGTCATGACCCCCGTGACCCCCCCTGGATCCGCCCTTGTATATGACCCCCCCCCCCTGTCTTGAAAGCTGGATCCGCCCTTGCATCACATAATGAATGTATTACATTTTTTTTCTATGTAAGTAGGTGGTATCCTTGATAAAAGCATTTTTTTCATTAAATTATGTTCTGTTAGCTGTAGGATATTTACAGCATTTTTCCATTGAGCGTTTGTCAGAATTTCAGCATGTGTTCCGGCAGGTTCTTTAGTTTGTCTATTTGAATTTTTTTAGTGATCCCACTACAAACTTTACGTTATAGTCCTGCATGAATATTTCACGCACCTTTATAACCTCTAATCAATATAATATTACAAAATCACAATATTCTATCGCAAGTATATTATTATTAAATATAAAGTCCACGATGCCTTTCGACTTAATTATATTCTCTAAATAAATGAACTAAAACATAGGCAATATGCAATAGCAACACTCATAATAACCGGAAACAGCGCAGCCAACTTACCAGTTCCAGCACCAGATCTAATATGTTTTTGCTTTTTTCTGTGTATTCCGCGCTTTAGCGCTAGATCTAGGGCTTTTTTAAATACCTATAAAACATAATGGCTACTTTATACATGTTTGCCTGCTTTTTCTCCCTGTGTTCATTTACTCTTTTATGTGCTTTATTTGCATTTTAGTCATAATAGTGGCAAAAAGCGATGACTGCGCAACTCAAGTACAGTCATGATAAATCAGGAATGTGATATATACAACGTGAAACATAATGTCCTTAAAGAGCCGAACTGAGGGTATTCCACACATCAAGGCGAACAAAATGAAATTTCCAAAAAAAACATTTATAACATATTATTTTCAAACATGAAATGTTCTGCAAAGTTTCTTCCAGAAATGTACCTGACACAGCCCTAAATAGCCCATTTTGTTATATGTATTTATTTCGTACATTTGTTTTCTGTTTTATCTTCAATTATATGCACTTCGCTTTTTTGCACGCTGCAATTGAGCGCTGTTTTGAAAGTCTGGCTGGCAGGGCGTTTTCGCTAAACAGAGTTGGCAGCACTGACCGGATGTTCCCGATTATGATTTGCCGGATTGTTACGTAAATACTTCGTGATTTTTCGTAACCCCTTGAGAACGTCTACCCTGCACCACTTCGATCGATTTTCAAAAAACGAAACATGTTCTCTACCGTCTGCAGAGCTGGCCGTTTGGCCGCAAGGGCGGTAGTAAACAACACCGAAAAATCACCCGCAGTAACAGGGGCCATTGTGAACAAACGTGATTATGCAGCCAAGACTCCAGGCAAGGGACAAGGTAGGGTGGTAGCCGTCATCGGTGCCGTCGTGGATGTGCAGTTCGACGATGAATTGCCGTCCATCCTCAACGCGCTGGAGGTGCAGAATCGCCAGCCGCGGCTGGTGTTGGAGGTGGCGCAGCATTTGGGTGAGAACACCGTGCGCACCATCGCCATGGATGGTACCGAAGGTCTTGTGCGCGGCCAGCAGGTGCTTGACTCTGGATCTCCCATCCGCATCCCCGTCGGCGCTGAGACCCTTGGCCGCATCATGAACGTGATTGGTGAGCCCATCGATGAGCGCGGTCCCATCCCCAGCGACAAGACGGCTGCTATCCACGCCGAGGCGCCTGAGTTCGTTGAGATGTCTGTGGAGCAGGAAATTCTCGTCACCGGCATCAAGGTCGTGGATCTGCTCGCGCCCTACGTCAAGGGAGGCAAAATTGGCCTCTTCGGCGGCGCCGGCGTCGGAAAGACTGTACTTATCATGGAGCTGATTAACAACGTCGCTAAGGCGCACGGTGGCTACTCTGTGTTTGCGGGCGTAGGCGAGCGCACGCGTGAGGGTAACGATCTGTACCATGAAATGATTGAGTCCGGAGTAATCTCGCTCAAGGATAAGACCTCCAAGGTAGCGCTCGTGTATGGCCAGATGAACGAGCCCCCTGGCGCGCGCGCTCGCGTCGCCCTCACCGGCCTCACTGTTGCCGAATATTTCCGTGACCAGGAGGGTCAGGATGTGCTGCTCTTCATTGACAACATTTTCCGCTTCACCCAGGCTGGTTCTGAGGTGTCTGCTCTGCTGGGACGTATCCCCTCTGCTGTAGGTTACCAACCTACCTTGGCCACTGACATGGGTACGATGCAGGAGCGCATCACCACCACAAAGAAGGGTTCCATCACCTCTGTGCAGGCTATCTACGTGCCCGCTGATGACTTGACTGACCCTGCCCCGGCCACGACTTTCGCTCACTTGGATGCCACCACAGTGTTGTCCCGTGCCATTGCTGAGCTGGGTATTTACCCCGCTGTAGACCCCCTCGACTCCACCTCACGTATCATGGACCCCAACGTCATTGGCGCAGAGCACTACAACGTCGCTCGTGGCGTGCAGAAGATCCTGCAGGACTACAAGTCTCTCCAGGACATCATCGCTATCCTGGGTATGGATGAGTTGTCTGAGGAGGACAAGCTGACTGTAGCACGGGCGCGCAAGACCCAGAGATTCTTGTCTCAGCCCTTCCAGGTGGCTGAGGTGTTCACCGGACACGCCGGCAAGTTAGTGCCACTTGAAGAGACCATCAAGGGATTCTCCAAGATCCTGCAGGGCGAGTATGACCACCTGCCAGAGATTGCCTTCTACATGGTTGGACCGATCGAAGAAGTTATTGCAAAGGCAGACACATTGGCTAAGAATACGTAAATGGAGCCATAAAACCGTATTTATATGTATTTATAAGTAGGTGATCAAAAATTGTGTAATAATTGTGTTGTTGGTACATTGTCCTCTGTGGATGTAAATAGGTAGATTCATTAGTACAGGTAATATTTCACTTAATTTGTGCACTATAGACCTGTCTTACCTACTTTAATAAATCTGTGAGGATGGTGATTTTGTTTTTCTATGTCTACTTTATTACACAGAGACATTCCTTTTCTCACCACCAGTGCAGTGGGAAGAAAAGAAAAATTACAGGTCAAATGAGAGTCGAACTCGCGTGGTGAGGATTCCGTACCATTCCATTTTCCACAAGTACTTTATGACTTAAAAAGCTTTTCGTGTAGGTTTTCCTGCAAACTATGAAGCCCTCCGTATGTACCCTCATTTTTTATCTAACTTGAGGCTTAGTAGTGAAAATGAAGATAATGCTCGATTTTCGTATATTGTTTTTATTGTCTTTAAATATACATTTATAGAGAAAAATGTATTTGTATTTTCTTTATCTCACAACCAACCCTTTTATATCATGCTTCACATGACGAGAAAAAGACACAAAAAATAATTGGTTAATTCGCCCCCCGAAAAATTCGAAATTCTTTTATTTACGCTAATAAGTCGTGACCTCTATAATAATTATGTTAGTTGTCGTTTGCAGATGCGGAGAAAATTAGCTATGATTGACTGACAGACAGACATGATTCGGATTCCGTTTTATCATCGGATGTACGGAACCCTAAAAACCCAAAATTTAATGCCATTTCTCCTCTCACAATCGAATAAGTTGGGACAACAAAAGAGAATAGTCAAAAAAACACTACGTAACGAGCGCTGAAGCAGCTACTCTTGGCAATGTTAAGTCCTACGATTAAAAGATTAAGGTCAGCACACCACACAGATCGGTACGGTACAAATAATGTAGCCCCCAGGTCTAGCTGTGAGTCGCATGCTCCATCATCAAAACAGCGTCAGCACGTCGAAATACCTATACATTCGCCTTACCTAAATTGTCTTAGATTCCAATAAAAAGTTTTATCGGGGTATCAGCCTAGTGACTAACAACCTATATAATCCTCCGGGATATACAACAACCATCCGCGTTCAAGTGCATACAATAGGTACCCGATATTACAAATCAAAATCACCTATCCTCTTCCCTTGTGAGATTCACTTGAATTTCGGCACCTAAATTAGGAAAATCAGGTCATAATGTACATATGACAACTTTCAGTGTCGATTTGACTGCCTCACTGTTTCAACTCCTGACATACACACCACCTGATATGTGGCGCAATGGGCGAATAGCCGACTGCAAAGCGTGTGGTTGCGGGTTCGATTTCCGCTACAGTACAAATATTTGTGCTTAAAAAAATCGCATGTATTAGTTCTGTCTGGGTGTTGTAGATCCCCGATCCGCGTAGTATCTGATAGCCTAGATACAGGGAATCCTAGTTAGGGGGTGATTGTATGTCTGTTATCAAATCAAGTTAGAGTTGGTCCTGCAATCGTAATGATTAGCTAGCAATGAGATAACGCTCGTAACCTATTCTAAATTTAGGGATGTGGAATAAAATATGTTTATGGCTAAAAATCAGTATTTATTACAAAAGTCCTTATCGCTTTCCACCAACACGAGGAGCTGACTTTTGACTGACTTTAGCAGCCTTTGTTTTAGGTTGAGTCTTAGCCTTAGGTGCAGGTGCAGAGGCCTTCTTTGCCGCCTTAGTTGACTTCTTCTGTTCCTTGGCAGCTCTGAAAATCAACAAAGTAAACATTTAAGTTTTTCTGTCCAAAAAACATCCTAAATATTAACCCAACTGCCCTATAGTTTGGATATACCTGTCTGTTTTGGTATTTGTGGAATATAAAGGCAAATCTATTAAGATGTAATGAGAAGTCAGAGGTTCCCAAAGGGGTGGTATCAGTTTGTGGCGCTCTTAGTATTAATGTTTTTGCACAGCACCGTCACAGGCAATTTATTTAAAAAGCAAGAAAGGAAATGACAATTGATGCTTTCTACTTATTTCGTATTATAGAAATAACATTGTACAAAAAATATATAACACTAGCTGTTCCCTGCGGTTTCACCCGCGTGGGCTACAGTTTATCGCGATAAAAAGTATCCTATGTCCCTTCCCCGGGGCTCAAATTATCTCTAAACCAAATTTCATTCAAATCGGCTCAGTAGTTTAGGCGCGAAAGCGTATAATTATATTCCGTATACTCCAAAATTATTCCCGCACTTCGGTGCCCCCTCACCGCGTTACCTGCTGTAGGTACCCATTATCCTATTTTAATTATAAGTTAATTTTTCTTGGACCGCACGTTTGAACCGCGCAGTTAAAGGTCTTCCTGATCCGCGACCGCACTTTACCTATTTCATAGATTCTCCCGGTGCCCCCCTCACCTCACCGCGTTTCCCGCTGCGCTGCGGTGCGGCGGGTTTATTTTTCTACTACTACTACTAACATTTTTAAACTCGTGATATCTTTCGAATGGAATGTCCGAATTGAATGATTCAAAAATTTATTTAGAGGTATTGAAGCAGATTTGAATAAGAAGTGATTTATTTTGATAAGGATTAATACCAAGGTACAAATAAAGAGCCTTTTCTAGAGGCAGCATTAAAAATTAAATTATTAAAATAAATTATCACTTATTGTGGCATAACTATAATAGTTAGACATATGCTCTTGCGGACTTTTTTGTAGATCTTAATAAGACCTACAAACCCGTAATACATTGTTTTGTTCTAGTGTCAATAGTTTTTGCAGCGCACGCAAAAATAGATTTTCGATTTCACACCTTGGGTTGCAAAATAGCAATTTTCTTACGGATCCCTAATTTTTTTGGAAATAAAATATAGCCTATAGCCTTCCTCAATAAATGGGCTATCCAACACTGAAAGAATTTTTCAAATCAGACCAGTAGTTCCTGAGATTAGCGCGTTCAAACAAACAAACTCTGCAGCTTTATAATATTATAGTATAGATAAGAGCACACACGAACACACTTTGGAAACACTTAATATAAGTGATCTTGATCTAAAGCAGAAAGTTGTCTTCTCCATCTTTTTCATCATCATCAGCCTTTAACGTTCCCACTGCTGGGACTCTGGCCTTTTCTCAGAGAGAATGATCACGAAAAATTCTATAAACTTATAAAACAAACCTCTTTTTTTTTACTTCTTACAGGGTGGTGTGGTTGAAGGTTCTATACCTGGATTGGGAACTCAAGTGGGCTGCCTCAACACACTGAACTTACTTGATAGCCTGCTCTCTCTGGGCTTTGCGTACTTCAGGCTTCATGTTCCTTTTAGCCATGATATCGCTGAGGGATGCACCAACAATAGCACGCTGGTACTTTTGTGTCCTCCTTGTGCGTTTCTTGGCCTGTTCTTCTTCTTGGCCCTTTTTGAACTTGCGCCTATAAAAATATGCAGAAAACATTTATAATTGATTCAGTTAGTAATTATATTTAATAGAGAAATAAAAAAAGAAAAAGAGTATATTACTTTTAGTTGTTTTCAGAGGGGAAGAAATGCCTGAATATGCAAATTGGTATGCACCAAGAGACTACAATGTGTTCTATGGCAGAGATATCAAAATGTGTTTTCTCTCTAGCGAGTGAAAAATTCTGTCTGCTTAGACAATTAGGAGAGATATTACAATAGATGTCTTCACCACAATGCAACCTAGAAAAAAATTTAGATAAAAGTAACCAATACAAAGACTGACAGTACTTCATTAGGCCTATATGCCTATTGTTAGTTACTCAAAATGGTAATTGAATTCTGATATTCAGATATCTGTTCAAAATTTGACACTTGGATTCCACCTGATCGCTAAGTTAGGTTAGCAAATCAACAATAACAATCTAAAATGACATAATTTCCTACCTGTAGAGCACAGTCCATGTCACTTTTCGAGGGTTCCTCCTCATGAGGTGAGCGGCTTCACATTTTGAGTTCAGGAATGTGAAAGTCTGTAAAGAGAATTAGGTCTTAGTTCCCGCTACTGAAGCATATAGCTCACAACTGAAGGACGAACAGGTTAACGTAGCACACATGCATGTTATGATTTCTAACATATTCTATTCACAACAAGCAATTCAGTATCGGTAAAAGAGACCGGAAAATCAACAACTAACTCGCTACTCACTCAACTAGAATTAAAACATGCGACATGCAATCATGTAAACACTTCGCAAAGAATCAAAACGGGTCCCGGGATGACACCAACATTTATAATGAATGTTTGTAACGATTGTAGGCTCTGAAGCCGTATCATTTTTAGAACATAGAACAAAGACTAGCGCTCATGCAATCCAGATATAGTAAATACAAGTTATTTTACCTTGCCGTCCACCTTAACCATGGTTTTGCCATGGCCAGGGTAGATCTTGTATCCACTGTAGGCGCAGAGACCGATCCTGAAAATTATCAACGCATGATGAGAAACCAACACTACACTATGTAACCGATTCACAATTCTCTTGAAATATCACAAGATTATCTTGATGAATAAAAATGAATTTTTGAAATCAGTAAAAACGTACTTCATTTTGACGTCTGGAAAAGAAAGAGGAACCCAATCATAGACTTTTAGTTTATAGATCACAGATAAACATAAAGTAAACCCTTACAACTAAACCATAGATGAATGTGGTACGACCACAGATGAAACTATACGACTGCTGTCGGAAAATGATGAAAGAAACAAACAGACTGACGATTCTTTTTCTTGTAAATACATACATAATAAGTAATTTAAATATAATTAATTTATCCTATCTTCTACCTTCTAGCAATACTATGCATTTGGTCCGATTCAATAAATCGAAGATCGATTCTGAACGGGCATCCCTATATCATAGCGTATCGTATCAGGATTCAAGAGTATATTAGGTTTAGGAAAGATAAATCTATATTCTATACCTAATCTATTACCTACCCCTTCTCTAGTCCTGCCTTCTATTTTAATTTTACATAACCTCAAAATCGCAACACAAAAGTTAAAACTAATGTTTGTAGAGAATAACATTTGTGAATATTTTAAGGAAAACGATACTTTTAATTACTATCAATGTTTTGCCCTGACTACTCAGAGTTTCAGGTACCTACTTAACTGGAAGTTATATCCAAGATCGTTGTTGATGATAAATATTATCTCTGTTGATTGCAGACTTCTAGAAATATTTTTAAATTACAGGACATTTTAAAAAAGATGCGGATTTTAGACGATAAAATAGTGTACGCACTAAACACATCATTACCCACAGAGTCATTCAAAGCCAAAGTGGATGCAAAATCTGCATGTCAAGATTTATTCTCCCAGATTCAGAAAGGAAACTCTGACAGAGAAAATGTTATCAAAAACTGCATTGTAGCTACCGCTGAATCAGTAAAAGAATTAAAAGTAGCTAAGTCAGAACGACCCGATGATTTTGATGTTTTGAAAAATCTTAAAGCAGAACAAAGAAAGGTACAGTACAATAAAAACTTCTACTTTTAACATTCAAAACACTCGTACAATCGTTGGTACAAAAACATCAAACCATATTGGCGGGTAAAGCTCTTCTTTTTATCCTACTCTCAGGTGAGTAGGAGCAGAAGGCTAACCAGTAAGGTGCACAACTTCAAAGTATTTCTAATGCAACATAATGATGCAGTAGGCATCACTGTTATTGAGTCACTTGCTACTATCATTTAGCATGATAACTAGTTCAAAAAAGGAACTGTTTTTATGTTAACAAAAAACCTACCAATGTCCTATTACTACTAACCACCAGAAATTGTAGGCCAATAATTTAGAGGTAAAAAAAAAAAAATTCAGCTTGTGAGCTATACTTGTTAAGCAAACCAGGATCTTGTTATTTTAATGTAACAACTACTCAGCATTCCATGTTTATGTACGCCTCAGTCATAAATCTATTAAATTATGGAGTGCACATTTGCAGAGTAACCTCAAATATGCCAGAGATTTTTTAAATTAGCATCATTAAGCTGTGCAATTGTTTTGTCTTAAGATTTAACTTAACATTTTTATATTTTGTAGTTACGTCTTTTGCAAACGGAGCTGAGTGTGGAGGAAGTTATTAAGGAAAAGACTATAAAACTATTCACAGAAAAATGTAGGACTTATTATAAGCCAGAGACATTATAAAGACTGAAAATGCATTTGTCGTCATCGAATTTACAGTGTACATAGCTATAAATAAAATATAGTGGTTTAGACAACTGACATGTTTTTTTTTGCTGCTGTACCACCTGCAGAGGCAAAAATCTTGACTTATCATTATCAACCTTAATCCTACTTGTGTATTTGAGATCATGTAGTTTGTATGTTACAAGGGGTAATCCCTAGAAATGCCAATCCGTGTTGGATCTGGGATGGGTTGCTAGTAATAAAGTAAAAGAAAAGGACACATTGTGTCAAGTTTATTAACAATAATTGTATGCAGAAAACTACAAAATATGGCTATATTATGATAAAAGCCTAATACAAGCAATACAAATCTAAAATAACAAGGATAAACAACTTCTCTTAAAGGAAGGTATGTCAATGCAGGTAATAATTTTATCGTTTCACTTAGCGGGTGCTGTTTCCTTAGCCTTTTGTTCATCTTGGTATTGTTTGTGCCAATCCAAGTTCATTTGGTGAACTGATTCTCCTCTCTTTGCTGCAGCTTTCCCTGCGAGGATTGCACCAAAACTGGCCAAAGCAGTAAGTAACATGAGAACATTTGAGATCTTAATTCTTGCTTCACTTCGAGCACGTTCAATCACCTCAGCCCTGAAAGGACACAAATTTAATTGTGAATACCAAGATCATAGTTAGTGTACTAAACAGAGCACTGAAGGAAAAATTCAACTGAAATTTTGATCTTAGCACTTGCAAGGTCACAACCGATGAGTTCGAGGTCAAGTCAATGATATCAAGGTCAAGGACCTCTGAGGCTCAGTGTAGGCGATTCTTACATAAACTATTTTTGTACTTGTTTTTGTTAAGTACCATTTCATACATTCTCTGACCCCTATCAAGTTGTTCACAACACAATCAGTGCCCGACACCGAAGTTGAGCGCTGACCTTGGATGCGCGGAAAGACGTACGGTATATTTTCTAAACAATCGACTTCAGAGTATCCAAGGTCAGCGCACAATTTTTGTGCCGGGCCCTACACTGGACTACGGCACTGCACACTTACGAAACAAAATTCGGGACTTCGGCTTTGCTTTTGTATTTCTTCGTCCATACTAAAATAAGTTTTTGGAAATCAGAAGGCCTGAATCTAGCAGACATAGATTTCCCGTGCTCAGCTTCATGAGAGAGAGATTCTTTCGGAGTTCCCGTGCTCGCATTCCGTTTCAAAGTATTTACACAACATCTTTTAAATACAAGTAATCTATTCATTTTGTTTGGGTTAGAGTTAACGTTTACGCAGAAACAACTGTCACAGTCTGCTTGGCTCTTGGCTGCTTGTTCTCGTTATCTGGTATTATGCATAATAGTATTATGCATACGGTTCTGTTTTTTTTTTCTGTTTCACGCGAGCCTAAATTCCCAATTACAATCCAAGGTGGGTGACGGGCTGACGGCAAAGGTGACGGTGATGTGATGTCACGTCAAGTCAAGAGTCAAGGGTAGCGCGAATCGCGCGTCAGATGTTGACGTTTAAAAATCGATTTTGACATTGTTAAACGTTACACCACTAGTTTCTTGTGATATCGTCGATATAAAATTGTGTGCAATAGATTTCTCATAGAAATTAAATAACTTGCTCAGCAGCACAGAATAGATATAGGTGGTATTAGTACTTTAGAACTACATAGGTCATCATACTCAAATATTAATTAAAAAACTCTCACAACTTAACAAGTGTGTCTAGCGCCAAGAAGTATATATATTAGGATACAGGAAATAGCGCAGTGTAAGGAAATAGGAAACAACTGACAACACAATCTCAGCTATATTATAGTATTTATAGTATAGCCATAGAAGTATTAACTCTATGATTATATTGATTATAGCACGGTAGTAGGTTTTCTGACAGAATATATTTTACAAAAGAAATTGTAGAAATTTTCCCAAATAATGCGAGACCATAATCCATGTCCATGATATATAATTGGATTCGATTCTTACTGTTTTATTCTCATTTCTCTTTGAATTTATATTGTAGTGTGTGTCGGACTGTCGGTTGGTTACTTCAATATTGTTTTAATTTATCGTTCGTCTAGAATCGTGCGTGATTGATTTGCTTTAATTTTTGAACTCGATGGTTGGTTGAGTTGGTTCGTGTTCGTTTACGATTGAAAAAATTGATTATTTTTACGCCATTACTTCAAATCGTAAGTTTTCAGAACTATTCTCCCTACATTAGGAATCATATGCTTAAATTGTCGTAGGCTTATTGCATACATTGTCATTACTTAATTGTGCATTATTCACGTTCACTTATTTTTGCGGCAAAGATTTACTAAAACGCTTTTCTGTCCGTGTTTCGGAGTTTTCGGACTAAATGCATAGTGTAAGTCACAGTCTGCCGTTTCGAGTATGGTGTTAGCTCTTTTGTCCGTGTACACAGTGATGTACAAGCATTAGTTTTTCAGTTTGAAGGGCAATGTAGCCGAGTTGAGTGCAGTTCAGTGGTGTGTTGCGCAGGGCTTTGCAATGCAAAGGTCTGGATTCTGCAATTTTATTGTAATAGCCAAGCGTGGCGGTCACTACCAAGCGAACGATCTGCTCGTGTTGGTGCGCGCGCAGCTGTAAAATGTAATATGTGTAGTGTACCAAATGATCTTGCGTTTTAGATGTCTGGGGGTCACAAACATCGTTACAAGAATGCGGGCCTTAGTGCCGATGAGCTCCGCCGCCGCCGAGAGGAGGAGGGCGTCCAACTTAGGAAACAAAAGAGGGAACAACAACTATTCAAAAGACGGAATGTCTATCTTCCTGGACCCAATGCACCTGAAAATGCTTTACAGGTAAAGGTACCTGTGCATGTCAATACCTAATCTGCTATTCGGGTAGGAGACAAATCATAAAAAATATTCTACCCATTCTTGAGTGGTGTAACTAGCATGATTTTGTTTAATTATCCTACTAATATTATAAACATGAGTTTGTATTTAGATATAATTATATGCATAATATGCTATCTTAACAATATTTGGTTTGTTTTTATGGTCATCAATATTAAACTTTGTAAGCAGATAGGTATTTTTGCCTGTAACAAAGTAATTTGAGAACAAACATTCGCAATTTCAGGAAGATATAAATATTTCTCCGTCAGATGACATCAACCAAGCGATGGTTGCAGCCCTCTACGGGGACAATCCACAGGAGCAAATCATGGCTACACAAAAATTTAGGAAGTTACTTAGTCAAGAGCCCAATCCACCAATCGATGAAGTCATACGGACGGGGATAGTTCCTAAATTTGTAGAATTTTTGACAAACAGTTTGAATCCTACATTACAGGTAAAGACAATAGAAAATCTGCTAATAAATAAGTGTAGTTAAGTTGTTATAATATTTTTCAGTTACAAGGCTGCAATATATTCAGTGCTACAAGAAGAGCAGTCCCCAAGATTTAGTTATTAAATAAGGACTTTTTACAAAATACTTTTCTCATATAATTTAGAGCTGGTTTTTCATCGAAATATGTGATGCAATTCCCTCTTATCTATTTGCTTCTATACAAAGTGGCACACTACATGTCAGCAAATAAGCTGATGATGATGAAGATGATTGATCATCCACACCACTGTTACAGTTCGAAGCTGCATGGGCCCTAACAAACATAGCAAGTGGTTCATCAGAACAAACCCAAGTGGTGGTAGACAGTGGTGCGGTACAAGTGCTAGTGAAGTTAGTGGCGGGCGGCGGCAGTGACGATGTGAGCGAGCAGGCCGTTTGGGCGCTCGGCAACGTCGCTGGAGACTCGCCGCGCTGCCGCGACGCTGTCATCGCAGCCGGGATCCTTCCACCACTGCTAGAGTGCGTATAAAATAATTCTATCATAAAGTTATACAGACGCACACACACACGCACGCACACACGCACGCACACACGCACGCACACACGCACGCGCACACACGCACGCACACACACACATACACACAAAACAAAAACACAAAAAATAAGTTATACATTATACTTTTAAATTGCTTGTGATTTGTGCGATTCTTTGTGTCGCTGTGTTTGTGTTGTAGCTGTGTGCTATTTAGACATTTAATAGCTGTTCCCCGCGGTTTCACCTGCGTGGACTACAGTTTATGGAATAAAAAGCATCCTGTATCCTTCACAAGGGTTCAAACTACATATATCCGCACCAAATTTCATCAAGATTAGTTCAATAGTCTTTAAGGTTATCCAGTACAAACAAACAATCAAATCTTTTCTGTTTATGCACATAAGTATAGACTAGACACCTAGATTTCTTTTATACATGGCCTCAACTTTAATCAAACTGTTTAGCCAGCATAAGGTGATGAAGCAGCTACTTGTGTCATTCATCTGCCTTTTGTTTTACAAATATTGTGGAAAACTCTTTTTCAACAGAATGAAACATAGCCTACACTCAGGGATAATGGAGCTTCCTACTAGTGAAAGACTTAGGAATTGGTTCAGTACCTTAGGACACTACATCCAAACAAGGACATTTTTTTTTTTACTTCTTTATAATTATTAGCTTAGCTTGCCATGACTGCTAGTGACATCAGTGAAGAGCCTGAACCGCTGGTCCTAGAAACTGATGTGATGTGAAGAGTAACATTCTTGTAACATACAAACGTCAAGTGTACTTAGAAAGGATTATTGGAAATTAGTTGCGCCCCGCGGTTTCACCCGCGTCTTCCCGTTATCCCGCAGGAACCTTTTCCCGGGATAAAAAGTAGCCTATGTGTCAATCCAGGGTATAATCTCCATTCCAAATTTCATTCAGATCCGTTCAGTAGTTTTTACGTGAAAGAGGAACAAAGATCCATCCATCCATACTCACAAACTTTCACGTTTATAATATTAGTAGAAATCTACACTTGAAGGTCAAAAAAATGCTCACATCTTTGTATAACGTTAGCAGCATGCTTACAATGAGGCAGATATTTTTCTTATACATTTTTTTTTTTATATCATTGAATATTTGTTTTTATTCCAGGATACTAAACAAATACACTAGACTGTCTATGACGAAGAATGCCGTGTGGACATTGTCGAATCTCTGTAGAGGTAAAAATCCGCCAACAAACTTCGACATGGTTGCACCAGGCAAGTTTTGATTTATTTTATTGAATTTCCTGTTAGTTTTCCTGTTAGTCCTTATTTAGATAGTTCACCATTATATTTTGGAACTCAACTGTTTTTAACTAACTTCCAAATGGTGTTCAAGTTGAATGTAGGTACATATATTATCATTATCATCTTTTATGTATGTTTGCATGTCATGAAATATTATATGGATGTGGTGCATTGGGCTATCTCCATTCGAATATCACTCAAATCCGTGTGAAGAAGTAACAAACACGCGCACACTCTTACGCATTAACAAACCGCATACTAGCTGCTCCCCGCGGTTTCACCCGCGTCTTACCATTATCCCGCAGGTATATATGTTTATTTCATCCAAATCCGTTCTGTAGTTTGTGCGTGAAAGAGTTTCAAACATCTATCCTCACAAACTTTCACATTTATAGTATTAAGTGTGAATTATTATATTTCTGTGATTTTTCTCTATCCACATCACAAGATACAGTAGAACTCCAATTATCCGAACTCCGACTATCCGAATCGCCGATTATCCGAATCAAAAAAAATTGACCAAAAAAAGTCTAAGTGCGCTATTATTCTTCCCCCCGCGAAGCCAGTGTTTGCGCGTCAAGTCTTGACTTGCCGTTGTGCCTACACTGACTTCCCCCCGCGTGTGTAGGCCTCGAGACTGCTTTGAAGTGGATGGAGCGTCAGCCCGAGTGTGACCACTTGCAACTGCTCACCGTCAAGCGAATGCGTGACCTGGCTGCCCGAAAACGGTTGAAGACCGCAAAACAGCTTACATTGACGGAGATGTTTAAAAAACAATGATTTTTATTTCTAAACTTGTACATAAGTACATTTTATTTATATTTGAAACATGTGAAAATTTCATGTTTCTTTCATTTAATTCAATTAAAAAATAGTGCAATATCAAAACGTAGCTTTTATTCTCTCCAGTGGCAATTTTTTTATCCGAATGGGTCCCGGTCCCCATTAATTCGGATAATTGGAGTTCTACTGTAGTATGAAATAGTATAACCAAACTAGAAATAATGTGATTGAATGTTGTCAATAGGCATCCCCGTACTGGCTCGGTTGCTGCATCACACGGACTCCGAAGTGCTGAGCGACGCGTGCTGGGCGCTGTCCTACTTGTCGGACGGGCCCAATGAGAAGATACAAGCCGTCATTGATGCTGGGGTGTGCAGGCGACTTGTGGAGCTGCTCATGTTAGTATTAAGCGCCGCAGATCCAATACTGTCACAGGCAAAGTATCCTACAAAAAGTCAATAGAAAAAAGCACTTGCAGTTTTAACCAAATTTAGTTCTTTTTTTATTGCAGCTTTTTCTATTTATCTCATCATTAACACTTTCCTCGGAATTTAACAAACACAACAAAAAAGAATTAAGTATTATACAACTAGCTGTTCGCCGCGGTTTCACCCGCGTGGTTTACAGTAGCGCGATAAAAAGTAGCCTATGTCCTTTCTTAGGCTTTAGACATTTTAATCATTTAAATCGTTTCAGTAGTTTAGGCATGAAAACCAGAGTTACTTTTGCATTTATAATATTAAGTAGGGATTTGGTGCAGTCGTTCTCAAGTTATAGCGTGATCAAGAGAAATAGGCAGCCTCACTGGAGAGCCAGTTCCCAGTCCAGGTGTAGCGTGGCGCCATCTTCGACCACATCGTCACTTAACATCAGGTGACTTGTAGTCAAACGCTACCCTGTAAATAGTAAAAAAAAAAATAGGGATTCATTTTGATACACAAATAATCATATAGATTCATGTCCTTTATACAGCTATGCCTCTATATCCTTTATGAAAATCAAGGAGTGATATTGGAAATTTTTGTTAGGTGACTCGCATTCCAGTCTACTAGTCTCTTGAAGCAGTAATCTAATGTTCACTTCGTGGTCTGTCCGACAGGCACAATAAATCGACAGTGGTGTCTGCGGCGCTGCGAGCGGTGGGCAACATAGTGACGGGCAACGACGCCCAGACGCAGGCGGTGCTCAACTGCAACCCGCTGCCCAATCTACTGGCGCTACTGCGCTGCAGCACCGAGTCGCTGCGCAAGGAGGCCTGCTGGACGCTGTCGAACATCACGGCCGGCAACGCGCAGCAAATACAGGTCACTTGTGTAACAACATCTTTCCTCTTTCGAACTCTATTGTTGTCAATTCTATCCTATCCTACTTTTTCTAAATATGTATATATAACTCAAAGGTGACTGACTGACTGACATAGTGATCTATCAACGCACAGCCCAAAACACTGGACGGATCGGGCTGAAATTTGGCATGCAGGTAGATTTTATGACGTAGGAGGATTTTGATAAGAAAGGATTTTGATTAATTCCATCCCCAAGGGGATAAAATAGGGGATGAAAGTTCCATACAAACTTTGTCAGTTTTAAACCGATCGGGGAACAGCTAGTAATATTATGAATGCGAAAGTTCGTGTGCGTGTGAATGTTTCATACACGTAACTTCTTAACCGATTTTGATGAAATTTGGAATGGAGATAGCTTATACCCTGGATTAACAACACATAGGCTTTTTATCCCGGAAAAAGGTTCCTGCGGGATAACGGGAAGAAACCGTGAAACCGCGGGGCGCAACTAGTATTCTAATAAATAATTGACTAGACGAATATTTATAACTAGCTGTTCCCCGCGGTTTCATCCGCGTGAGCTACAGTTTATCGCGATAAAAAGTATCAAGGTTCAAACTATATTCGTACCAAATTTCGTTTAAATTCGGTTCTGTCGTTTAGGCGTGAAAACGAGACAGGCAGAGTTACTTTCGCATTTATAATAGCGACCTGGGGCCCAAGTCTGCTAGTCAATATGAATCTATGCTCGGCCCGTAAAAGCCGATTTTGACACTTATTTACAATACCAGGTTAAGTATTACATATGTTGATTAATAAATAATTTAATAATGTAATATTCATCCTTGTTAACAGGCCGTCATAGACGCGAACATTTTCCCGACCCTTATTGAAATATTAAGACAAGCTGAATTCAAAACTAGGAAAGAAGCAGCGTGGGCGATAACGAATGCAACCACTGGAGGCAAACATCGTCAATTGAAGTAAGTCTTTTGCTTGTAAGGTTTTCTGAAATAGAGCAGCGTTCATGGCCACTTGTGATAGAAACTCAACAATAATAGCGTTAAAATATGTTGGTTATCAGTAATTTCGAAAGTTCATTGTATTATCATATAAAAGAGGCTTATGTTAATCTGCAATAGTCTAAATAACTTTCTTAATGTCGCCAAGCACCTATCGGTGTGTTCCGGCCGCCCCAATTGAGAGTGACTTTTGGTCAAACGCTACGCTGTAAGAAGTTAAAAAGTGGTTTAAAAAAACAATATTATGAGTGTAAATGGAAGAGCTTCTGTGTTTTTAAAACACTTTTATTAGCTTGACTTGTAACTAACTAACTAACTAACAATGTAATCAAATCTTAGAAGTCAATTTTCACTCACTTCTAATTGTCGTATCGACTTGAAACTTTGTATGTGTATGTAATCTCGGTGACAATGCAATGATTTGGTATCATCGACCTGATCTGATGATGCAGCCGGAAGGTGGGTAGGGTATCTCTGCAGTGGCTACTAGTAAACCCCTCGTGTTTGGGCTCATATGATTCGTCTTGATGAGTCTAATAGATTGAACTTGGTGACGAGGGTCTGATGATGCAGCGAGAAGGTGGGTAGGGTATCTCTGCAGTGGCTACTAGTAAACCCCTCGAGTTTGGGCTCATATGATTCGTCTTGATAAGTCAAATAGTTTGGACTTGGTGACGAGGGTCTGATGATGCAGCCAGAAGGTGGGACCAGAAGGTGGTATCTCTGCAGTCATTGATAGTAAATCCCTCGAGTTTGGGCTCATATGATTCCTTTTGATGAGTTTGATAGATTGGACTTGGTAACAAAAGACTATATATTTTAAAAAAACTAAATAAAACACTTATAAAAGGCACTGAAAAATATAAAATAATTAAATTGACTTGTATTAGTTACGATATAATGGTTAATTCAAGAAGTGTTTTATTTAGTTTTTTTAAACTATATTTTTTTATTTAATATATTGTTTTATTTTAGATATCTTGTTGGCGAAGGCTGCATACCGCCTCTGTGTGATCTATTAACACTGACGGACTCAAAGACGGTCCAAGTAGCCCTGAACGGCTTAGAAAATATATTAAAAGCCGGCCGAGTCTCTAGCGATCATAGAGACAACCAATATGCGGTACTCGTCGAAGAATGCTTCGGTAAGTGTGATTCATATATTCATCTAGACACGCGGCAGCGTGTCAAGCCAAGTTCAAGCAAAGGAACTGGCTAGCCAGCGCCAAGTGTCAAAACCTCCTTAACGTAAACACATAAAACTACGTGTGTTTAATTATATCCATAAGGACACCTAGAAGCCCAAATTTCATGAAGCTAGCTCAAACGGTTATAAAGATATGAATGTCAAAAAGTCGTAAATTTTAGCATTGACTGACTGACATATAGTATCTAAATTTAACCTACTGCTAGATAACCTAGAAGGGTGAAATTTGGAATCCAGCTCGGTAATTGTGTTTAAGCATAGGAAAAAATCTAAAAATAAAAAAAATTAAAAATTGGGGAGGGGGGGGGGGGGGGGGGTCAAGTCAAATCTTACCTACTTTAAGATCTCACATTTTTTTAAATAACAACAATTGTTATAGGTATCCAATAAAGCAAATAAATAGAGTTTGATACTTGTTAATAATGTTATTTTGTTCCTATAAATAAATATTTGGATTTTGTTTAGTACTTGGCACTCATTTAGATCTCCTATCTTTTTGCGGCGAAGCCCACAGCCAAGCATAACTTTTGTATCAAAATTGGCTCTCCTTTTATACATTTATGTTTTTGGTGGGATTGTTTATACAAAAATTGAACTATAATCATTATATAGCATTTTATGTATCAGTTGTAAATTGTGAATCATTTCTATAATAACAACAAGCTGTGTTACAACGTCCTTCATAAAACTTGCAATGTCATTGTTGTTGTTGTATACTAAAATTGCGATTACTCACTTTAGGGTGCGCAGTGCCTCAACGTATTACTACATCTCTTTCAAACACTAAATAAACAACAGAGATGCTAGATGTTTTGCAGTGCGGCCCTCCCGCAGTGTGCGCTAGGGCCTAGCGGCTAGGCAATATTTTATTTTTTTCAGGGTTAGACAAGATAGAATTTCTTCAGTCGCACGAGAATCTGGACATCTATCAGAAATCGTTCGAGATCATAGAGAATTACTTCGGGTCCGAGGAAGAGGATGGTCGCCTGGCGCCGCAGGTGTCTTCCACGACGGACTCATATCAGTTCAGTACCGACCAGTCTGTACCTATGGGGGGCTTCCAATTCTAAACTAGACCTCGTATGACGCCTGTGAGTACTTTTATACATAAATCGATTATGTTATTCGAAATGACATTGTATATAGAGCCCAGCACGAATTTAGAATTAAAATGTATAGCAAGACAACGCGTATGTGATGCAAAAAACATATTAAATTATGCTAAATACGTATATACAGAAATATAGGGACAAGTTTGTATCTAATTTTTATCTTTTTATGAGAGATTAGTAAAATCAACGGCTCATACCAAAATGTATCTATGTTATTATATTTTGCACTGATTGTTGTGTATTCTTGCTAAGGTGTTTTATATGTCCTTAACGAAAAAAAAAGCTTTTTTATTTATTTATATATATTTATATATTGTAGATAACGGCGTATCTAGTTCATTTGTTTTGTAGAAATGATTATATTTTTTTTTGGCAATCGTGCCGATCTCTGTTAATATAACATACTTTCAGGTATATTGTTACGTAACATACTTTAATTTCGTAATATATTGCAGATTGGTACCGAATTATATTGCAGTTTGATTTACAAATCACACATGTGTATGTAGATCATCGAAATATAGTAAGTAGATGTTTGATAGTATATAAACGATATATATGTATCGCATTTCCGCTTGATAGTTACAGCCGTTCGCTTCATTAGCTATAAGTCTGTGCTGCGGTATGCAGGGACTAATAATAAAAATATTCGCTTTCACAATTATTTTGAGTTTTTTTGGTTTCTAATCGTGAACCAACTTGAAAGCCCAAGTCCATTACCTTTAGCAATCCGGTCCCAATAGTCAAAGTCGAAGTTTACTAACTTATGGGACAAATATGTTTATCAATGTCAATTAAAAATATAGATACATATATTTAGTTGCATACAATGTGATCATGATCACTTGTAAAACGACTTTAGTAAAGCTTATTAGAAAATATCTGACAAAAGCTTGGGATTGTAGTGAATTTGCTTCATTTCAATCAGTTAGTAATAAGAGTAAAATTGCCTGCTGGGCGTTTCTTGCCTGTTCTTTTGCCGGCTTAAGTAGGTTGGAACAGGCGTATCTAGCTGTAAGTTTGACGTTATTTTGAAAATGTTTTGGTTTAGTGACAATTATTACCATTGGTAATGAATACAGGCATCATTATGCTACTTTTGAAGTAAGTACTCCTTTATTATTTATTTTATTAATATAATTGATGTAAAACGCTGCAGTTAAAAAAAAATGATATCAGCCTACTTTTAAAATTGCTAAGTATCAGTTTCAATAATTTCTACTCGGTTAAAGTAGGGTGTGAATAATAAAAACCAAAGGAGTAAAAATCATGTCGTATTTTTAATCATACTGTTTTCACCACTTAACCAAGTACCATTCGTCTTATTCGATTTTCATACAGTAAATAAATTAAAATATCGTTATTTAGTTCACCTGTATCGCGTTTTCACCAAGAAACGCCTAGATCAGTAAAATAAACTAGCGCCCTAAGGAATGTATGTTCCTTATGAAGGTCGTCCCAAAACGACATTCTCTCTTGGTATGGATTTGTACCTTTTGTCAGTTCTGCGCCAATGCTGAGGTAGTTCAGTTTATTTTGAGTTTCAACTGGATCCCACTTGATTTGCAATAGCGGATCGTTCTCATCTGGAGTAGGGTTCCTGAAAAGACAGGTTTACTTACATATTAAAGAAATTATTTTTATCTTCATCATCACATCAGCCCATTACGTTTATATTGCTGGAACACTGGCCTTCTCTCAGGCTGAGAGAAGGTATGGATTGTAATCTACCACGCTGGTCCAGTGCGGGTTGGACCAGCGTGGTAGATTACAATATTATATCGCATGCCCTTGAATGTTGTGGTTCTTGGACATGCCGGTTTCCTCACGATGTTTCCCTTCACCGTTTTGAGCGATGGCAATTCCACACATACCTACCTAACTCATTAAATCATAGGAAGTTATTTTTAAAACACTTTTATTAGCTTGACTTGTAACTAACTAACTAATTATACCTTTTGAAAAAAAGGAACATTACCAACCCAAGTTTAGCAAAATTGGTCCACATCTTTACGATTCTAGCTCTTGTAGTTACTGAATCTCTGCTTCCTTTGCATACTGGTAATTCTGGTAATTTGAGCCGAAATAAAAACGGCACTTCTGCACTGTGCCCCATTGAGTTGAACAACTTTAGTTCACTAGGTACAGACCATTCTCCCGCGTAATTTATTATATAGTAATAGACAGGGCATTCTGGCGCATACTGCCTGTGTAACCTCAGAGTTTTGTTCACATAATATAAGAAATAATAGTCTGTAATCAACTGTAGATATTGTGCTTTAGTGTCTTCTCTAAGTTGCTCTTCACCACCCAAGTAAAATTTTAGAAGTTGATGTCCTATAATTTTAGTTAATTTAGGTTCACCGGCTAAGCACCTTGGGACGAGAAGATCCGTGTTCTTATTGTATTTCTCAAAGCTGTCATAAAAGTCTCTTCTTATGAAATCCAAAATGGCTCCTTCAATATTGTTGCTGCCAATGATTAAAGGAACATTGTTAATATTTCCCGATTTCAGAAGCGACGGTGGGCTCCTGGTTAGAAATGTCGTCTGACCTTCGAATTCGACTTCAATACAAGGCTTGAAAATGGCATCGATCACGTCCTTTGAATCTTCAATTTCAGCCCGTAATATCATTTGTTTGAAAGCTTCCATTATATCTGCAGCTGGTATGGATCTCAATTCATCGACAATCTCTGTTTTATAAGATTTAGTTACACCCAAGGCTTTTCCTAATTCAATTACAGGCTGCGTGGGATTCTTGGCTAATGACCAGTTATTTAAAGCACTCGCGCTTTGAATGATGGCTTTATGGAACAGTCCAGTTGCCATCGGCGATAACATCATCAAGTGCACAATCGCTCCCCCCGCGCTGCTGCCGAATATAGTGACATTGGTCGGGTCGCCTCCAAAACAACTTATGTTTCTTTGCACCCACTTCAGTGCCATAACTATGTCTTTCAATCCGCAATTCCCAGGAGCCGTAAAGTCGTTAACAGAGAGAAATCCAAATGGACCTAAGCGAAAACTGCATCTAACGAAGACAACGTCTTGGGCGTTAAGTAATGTTGGATCGAAGATATGGTCTATACTAAATGCAAACCCATAACATCCTATCCAAAACATGACTGGAAAAAGTTTCTCTGGTTTTATACCAGGTGTAGAAATTTCGATATAAAGACAGTCTTCGGAGCCTTCTATTAAGTTTATGCTCTTATGATAAGAAAGTGGCATGGGTGTATCTTTTGTACAATCTTTAACTTCAGTCCATGCTTTAATGGGTGTTGGTGGCTGAAACAAAGCAATTCGTATTTATATATAACGGATAAAATAAATAACAGGAAATAAAGTAGTTAAGTAGCTAACGTAGTTTGGCATAGGCAAAGCTTTCCGCCAGTTCCTATAGTTACCAAGAATCTCAAACTTCCTAGTGGAGGATTAGCGTACGGAATGCTCTTGAACTTGAAGTATGTTCCTTCGTTAGTTTCCTCAATGTATCCACTGACCGGGCCGTCTTTTGTTTTTACGACACTCTTTGACTCCTCGGGAACCGCTGCCATTTTTGAAGCTGCTGCACAATACATATCTTAAAATATATTTGTGTATATTTAGTAAGGTGAAAATAGAATTAATCTTTTGTTGTTGTAATAACAGTTGTGATAACAGGTAAGTACACATTTCATAATTATGGAGAGATAACTAAGTATCTAGATATATTGAAAACTATTAGACGGAATAATGACGGATTGTTGAAATTGTTTTGACCACTAACCACCTAACGGGGTAGATGATACGTTTTTCGTGGAAATTAATTCAATTCTCAAACTCAAGGAAATAAAATCGTGCGAGTTAGTATCTAGACATAACAAGGAAGCATTTTAAGTGTAAGGTAAACAGGTAAGTTGCTAATGAATTATGACACGTAATGTTATTAACCACTAGTTTCTTTTGTTGTATTTACCTAGTAAGACTTCATAGAAGATGGAGACACCAAATCATTATAACACTGCATTATAGGTAATAATTTCAGTGATATTTATAACTTGATATTTTATACAATCTCCCATTGTTGACGTATGCATAGGAGATTAAAAATGAATCATTAGTTTTGTTACGTCGTCGTACACACTGTTCGCGATACAGCTGAAAACTGCACCTAACGTGAATTTATCTACCTTAGATTATTTATTATCTACATCGAATATAACTAGCATAAAATTGTGAAGCAGATTATAAAGGCGCCACATTTATCACGTCACGTTAGAAACGACGCGAGTTCGTTCGGTCGGGCAGCCTATTTCAACTGCTTGTCGGACTACAACTATTCAGTCAGATTCCTACATACAGCGCGCTGCCCGCCGACGACCTTGCATCTCATATATTTATTTATTCAACCGAGGCCATATCAGGCCTACCGGATCTACTGTGATCGATTGATTTAATTCATATACTGACATAATATGTGAGGAAAATTTAAAGAGCATAATAAAACAAAAAGTGTCGTCGACCATATCACCAGGATGCCATCAGGATAGATAGCGGTGACACCAAATGCAAGCCTATTCACATGAAATTAAGACAAATTCATTGTATTATTGTTAGCAGGTCTTATATTCCGTCGCTTTTACAACGATATAGGTATATATATGTTTTAAATCTATAAAAGTTTTATTAAAAGGGCGTGAAAGGGAAACAAACACAAAAACTTTTCATTTATAATACTATACTAGTTATTAATAAATAATTAATAATATAGTCTCTACATATTATTCTAACCATGTGGCAGGGCTCGTTCGGGAAAGTAGTTCTCAATCCAGGAGTAGCGTGTAATTTTTATTTATGTATTAGACTTGATAATAAATATTACAGTCTAGTCTGGTCGACTTCTCTGTCGTAAAAATCTTTAAGGAGCTCTTGATTCATGACTACATTATCACAGTATTTCATTTTCTTGATGAGGGCCTGCTTTATTTGTTCAATGTCACTATCTATCAGTTCCTTAAATGCGTTGGTAGAGACAAGGTTTGCGAAAAACTTCCTGTTGCTTGTTAATTTTGGGCCGACACCCACTGTAGTTCTTGAAGGGTAGTTAATGAAACTTTTTAAGTTGTCAATTTGATATCTAGAAAAAAAGATTTCGATGTTAGTTATTCCCACAACCTGTACAATGCTTACTACAGCAGTTCTTAAAAAGAAATGCACACGGTATAAAACGAGAACCCCTCAAGTGGAAGACTTGAGGAAGTATAGATGATCAAGAACTGGTGCAAGGAATGTGACATGCATGTCCGACGGAAAGATGGAGTGATCGATGATTTTGCTAAGTGATGGGAAAGTATATATAAGGTTGGCACAGTTAAGTAAAGCAGTAGCAGTTAAGTATCTATGAAGTAAATAAAAAAATTATGTCCTTATTTCCGTGGTCAGTTTATAGCGATGATGGCTCAGTGGTAGTGACGTCGGCTTGCGATCCGTAGGACGTGGGTTCGAATGAGCTTGAGCATTCGGTGAAGGAAAACACACAAACTTTCGCATTTATAATATTAGTATATAGGATTAAATGTACCTAATACAATTGGTAGGTACCTATAATACTTACTGTTGATTTGGCATGTTTGAATGAACGCACATCGTAAACATTGTGATAAATGCATTAAGAACTTCTGTGCCGGTTTCGGCACCTTGTTCAACTCTGGAAAAGTGTTACCATACACTGAGAAAAAAATCTGAGTTTCCTTCTGAGTCTTTAACTTCTAAGACCGTTTCCTTCCTTATTTTGTATTAGTTTTCCTTCTGAATCACAATTCAGACTCAGAAGGAAAACGGTATTTCGGAAGGTCTTTTTTCTCCGTGTATAATTAATTATATAAGGATTTCAATGTCTTGTTGAAAATGAAAATATATATATACATATAAATATAATTATATATATACTCGTACTTGTGATGTCGAACGCGCCACTTAACCCGGTGGGAGTGTGGCGGGGTGTAGCATACCCCACCAATTCTTTTTACTGGCATACATTTTTATTATTGAAAGTTATGTGTTAGCGGCTTCGTGTAGCTGGAGCTAAGGTAGTGCTGGGGGGCACAGTGGCGTGATCGCAATGTAGCTTCAGCCGGCGTTCGAAATACACACGTGTATACATACGTGGGGTATGTGACACCCCGCCAAATAGTTTACGTGTGCATTTTATCATAACATTATGTACATATAATTTTATTAGAAAATGACATATTAATAAATCTTTTTTTTTCAAGATATTTTGTTCCTTATGTTTTTAGATTTTTTATTTTGTTTAATTTAGAAATATTAGTTTAGTTAAAAAGGATTAACGCCTCTTATGGCAGACCGTTATGATTTATCACCAAAAATTAGTGCCTTGACTTTGGTAATAAAAACTATTGATTTATTAAATTATATATTCATATGACTTAAGATTTTTTAGATATAAGTATAGGGATTGTGTTTCAATAAATAAAATTTAAATTTAAATTAATTTCTGTTATTTTAATAATATACAGGCAGTTTAGTTTACGGGCATGTCATACCCCGCCACATGGTCTGGTCTGCTTTGGTTGTAATCCCGTAACTCGTTAATATTCATGTTTTCTATCCCAATGTGCACAACCAACCAAGAGAAATTCTAGAACTATAGCTTATTATAAAATATCGGGCTATTTATATTATGACAAAGAAGCTTGGGATTGTGGTGAAATTGCTCCAACTCAATCAATTAGTAATAAGAATAAAATAGTCAAAGTGATCGCGCCAAAAAAGTTACCTGCCGGGCGTTTCTTGCCTGTTCTTTTGCTGGCGTAAGGAGGTTGGAACAGGCGTAGCTAGTTTTAACTTTGATGTTTTAAAGTGATCACAATGTATCCTATTGAACTGAATTGAATTGAATGCTCGATTAAATATTTTGTCACAACACTCCAGCTGCCGGGTTAATTAGTTCCTAAGGTGTTTCATTCCAACCATTCATTCAATTGGTTCACGAACACTCATAGACTCTCGACCCGGCCTACGTGGACGTATAAATCTCGATTTTCTAAGTAATCCCGGTAGAGGATTCGCCGCTATCTTGTTTAAAACTTCAATTTTTTTCTCAAATAACTCGTTACTTTTTAACTACTCCACGATCAATATTTTCGGATTTATACCTACTCAAATTGGAGGTGAAGTTGTTTTTATTTTTCATACATTTGAGATTGAGAGAATGTAGAAGGGAATTTTGTGTCTTTTACATCTGGTTATGTATTTTTGTATTTTTCGTATGTATATAAATTGAAACGTATATTGGAAAACCCCTAAACTGAGTATACATCCAAAAAAAAAACAAAAAAAAAGTAAAAAAAGTGCAAGAACCAAAGTTGTAGAAAATAAAATTCCACCTATTACGATTTTTTTGATTAACTTGATAGTATAACTCTGCAAATATTGATCCTAGCGTAAAAATGATAATGACCAAACTCGTGAGAAATTGAATTTCCAACAACTATGGATACTGCCGATTTTGCTCTAAAGTTGAAAATTAACGAGTTATTTCAGCGAAAAAATTGAACTTTAAAACAAGATGGCGGTGAATCTTTTACCGAGATTAGTTAGATAATCGAGTTTTATACTTCCAACCACCCCTCACCCTGTTTAAAAAAAATCGCTCCCCGGATTTTTTTCTATTTAAATGTCTGCCCCGACTGGACTAACGGTAAACCGGGTGCTGTTATCATTAGATAAACAAATATTGTATAAATATATGGTCTATTAAATCTTACGTTATACATTTTTGAAATATGTGTAATTGTATATAATATATTAATTACCTTAATGTAAATATAAAAGTATGTGTGTATGGTATATTGATTTATGATGAAATATGATAAATTTTATATTGCAAATAATTAAATGTATGCTTAAAATAAAAAGATATAAATATAGATGTATATTATGTGAGTAATGTAAGTTGTCCACAAAAGAAGTGCGGGCCATGCAGCTGTCATCACCTCTACGGGCAAAGAGCCACGGCGGGCGGTCGCCGGCGCGACGCCTCTTCCCGCCGTGGCTCCTCGCTCGCCGTGGTTCCTCGTCCGCGGACTTCTCGACGCGCGGCATGCAGCACTCCTCGTGGTTGGAGGCGCGCGGAACAAGCGGGTGCGTGCGCGATATCTCCATCGGCGGGAACGTCGGCAGCCGCGACATTTTGCAGCGGCGAACGTGGAACAGGCTGCTAATCTTCTGCGCTTGCTGCACTGTGGTTATGGAAGCGATCGATGGTTCGGGCAGCAGCCGGTCGGGTGAGCACTCGTCCGTGAATGGCTGCTGCCCGAACCAGCAATCGCTTCCATAACCACACTGCAGCAAGCACTGAGGAACAGCAGCCTGTTCCACGATCGCCGCTGCAAGATGTCGCGGCTGCCGAAGTTCCCGAATATCATCTCCATCCGCACACCGCTGAACGAAGACCTGCAGTGCTCCTCCGCAGAACTACTGTACGGCGAACCTCTGCGGTTACCCGGAGAACGTCGTACAGGCTACAGACACTCGCGACACCGACACAGATGACTTCGTAGTTATATTATTATTATTTTTCTGTATTTCTCCGGTCGTATTTTTCTCCGTAGGGTGATGTGGCGTCGAACGCGCCACTTAATTAGTTCTGGTGTTTCATTCCATCCATTCATTTAATTGGTTCACGAACACTCATAGACTCTCGCCCCGGCCTTCGACGATGTAACACGCGCTTATTCTCCCTCTCATCCACTTGTGATTATTAATTCATAAAACATATTGTTAATAAATAGTCTTAGCATACGAAGTTGTGAGACAATAAATAAGACGGACACATCCGGACATCTAGACCACTGAAGTCGTCTTATTTCCACACCCACGCTCCACGTTCTATATACTTATACCTATTTATCAAAAAATAGTACTAAGTTTAACAAGTTTTCAAGAAGATTTAATCATTTTTTTATTACTAAATAGCCTCCTTCCAATAAAAAAGTGAAATATTGTTATTATATAGGTACTAGTTGCGCCCCGCGGTTTCACCCGCGCGTTACCTACCTACGTTTATTCAACAAATTTAATTAATTAATAATTGTTAGTCTGAAAGAATACGAGTCCCTGTTAATATTATTAGTGTTATTTTCATTGTATTTTTCGTGGTTTACCTCTCTCCGAAATCCAGAGCGCGTAATTTTGGTACCAATATGAAAAATACCGAAATAACAAAAACCAATGTTTGCTGTATAAACATTGTTACAATAGTTCAGATCAGGCATTTATATCGAATACTTTCGTAACTTTTTTATTGTATGATAAGAAACACATCAACAGACTTGGAACTTATATCGTAGGTACTTTAAAAGCCAATAAATTGAATTAACATGTAGGTAGGTAGGTATACGCGGTATACGGTCTAAGGCCAGCATTTAAGCATCGTGGCTTCATCATTATTATCAGCCGGAAAAAGTTATTGCTGAACATAGGAACCCTTTGAAAGCCACCATGAACAGCAATTAGCCATTTGCATCCATCGTCACCTAACATTAGGTAACTTGCGATAATTGAGGGAAGAAGGTGAAAATGTGGCCGAGGCGAAGCCGAGGCACACATACCTGAGTCCATCAATGCCTAGTTGTTGCCAAGGTTTGTATAGTACTTTTCTCAAATAATTCGCGGAAATTAAAACTTTAAGTAGTACCTGGGCAGACTTTTTTCTTTCGACTATGGCAGTTACAAGTTTTCTATTACGGCTCTTGCCGCCTCTTGAATTTGAGGTGGCGTTAAACTAACTTCATCACACTTCACTCATTGTCTTCACTTGAACTCATTTTGTCAAATATAATTACTGTTTAAAACCAATGACGAACAACAAAAAAAATTCCCGCGTTAAAGTGATCATTTTTTTTATTCAACGAACAGGTTTCTATGTGCTAGCCGGTTCAGAATTTAAATAAAATCTTTGATAAGGTACCGCCTTGGTTGCCATGTTCGGAGTAAAAATCGTTCCATTATTAAGTTACACGACAGATATGAGTTTACTATGTAATTTGTTTGGCCGCTGAACAAGACAGATATGAGTTTTCTATGTAATTCAATTGGCCGCTAAACACGACAGATATGGATATTCATTTATTTTTTCTTTTGCCGGCTGCTGCTTGCATATATTTGGGCAGTGCAGCAAGTTCGATTTATCTCGAAGAAGGTTGTCAAAATAATGCTCTTATTTCCAAGCATGTTTGAGAAAAATATATTTCATACCTAACCTCAGCGAATAATTTTTCAAGTGACTTTCAATTTGCATCCCCTCGCGTCTCCGAGCGGCATTGTGAAATCGAACGCTTACCTACTGCTCCCCTCGTCGACAACTCCTCACTATTCGAAACTCCAAAAACAGAATGCTGATTTAATTTTCCTTGGATGCCTGGCACGCAAAACTATTTAATATTTCCCCTTCTTTCGTTAGAGCAAGGTTAAAGTTTCCTAGCAATACCTTTATAGAGACCCTCGTTTCTAAAAAAAAGTCACTTAAGTCGAAAAATTTAGTAAATATTTACATGTATTATGTATTATGTGTTTTGCATTGCATATATTTTTTTTAATATATATACTCTTTTTGTATATTGACCTATAATTGTAAAAATTATGAATAAAATGTCTATCTGTCTATCTGTGATTGAAAATACAATTTGTTTTGTTACAGTGTGAATATAGGTACCTACATACGTCACCTCTATGTTGTTTTTTCGCGTTCTATCGCTGGCGTTGGTGAAGGTGAGAAGTCGAGGCGAAGCGAAGGGGTGGTTGAGGAAATTATATTATTTTTCTCGGCGCTCGGGCGCTTTTCAAGTGGTTTGCATTTTGAAATGACGTTTGAAATAAATTTCCGCCGTGTACGGTGCGCCGTCGCCGCAGCCCCGCAGGCGTTCGATTGGAACATTGGCCCGATAATAATTAATTCCTTCAAACCGCATCCGGTTTTCCGCTTCTCACCCCACGTACGTAGGTAGGTACAAAACACCACACCACCGCGTTTGTTTATTTCCGATCTAGTTACATTTAGTAAATAGGCTTGATCGGTTGCTTTGTGCGCAAGATAAATAAGAAAAGAGAAAAGGTGAAAGCATACGTTTAGCATAGTTTGATGTTTTCTTACTTGATATCATAATATCATGTCTGCAACGGATAAATCATTTTTTTTTATTTCATAAAGGAAGGATCCTTAATTAATTTAATTTTGCAACTGAGTGACAAGTTTAGCAAGTCGCTCGTGTGATGGTAAGCGTCACACGTGCCCATTAGAATTTTGAACTTCAACAGTTCAAAGTTCGCTGCACGGCAATGCACTGCGCTCGTCACCCAAATCATATTCTGGCATTTTATTATGCTATCTTTTGGAAAATATGTGTATTGTTTAGTATCAAAATACAAAATCACTGAACTAATTTTAATGCGGTTTTCGGGGGCAATTTTGTAGTTTTCTTCCTTTGGCATCAACTAAATTAGCTTTATCTCCTAAGGGATTTGTAGGTAGGTACACCTTATATATCGCGACTTGAAGTAGGTAGACTTTTTCAAGCTACGCCTTACGAGGGGACAGTGATAGGCGATATTAATTAGTGACGCTCTGGTCCGTCAGGCAGGCGTGCCTCAAGCTGCCAATCGCACTCGGGTTGTCCATGCGGCAATTAGTCGCCTCGCAACGTGTCGGACGGTCCAAGCATTCACTATATGTAACTATCGCTATGAATTGGCATTAGGTATTATCCACTGCCTTGATGTAATCAAGTAAATCGTTTACCAGGTCGTCTTTGTTTCTGCTTACTCTTGCTTAACTAAAGGAATACAAAAGCTTTCCCCGCTCTCCATTTTCAATTTCATTGATGATTATAACAGTGAAATAATTTATGTGTATTTATTTATTTTTGTGTTTAACACAGCAATTATTTTCAATATACCGATTGTTTTTTTTAATGCTTTTCTTATTTTGGTGCTCCGCGCCCATGCGTTCACACCCTGACTATACGTAGGGTTGAAACGTTCACCCCTCAATTGGAATATTAGCTATCCGATAACAAATTCGTCAGGCGGAGTCTCGATAATGTATATTTCGTCCTACTTCCGACTCTCTTATTGAATTTTAACATCGAAATTGGAGTACATAATTAAATAAAGGACGAATATAGGCACGTTTATTGGTTCTGCTTTCGTATTTCAGCATGGTCTAGACAGAATTTCGTGGAGTAGGTATTGTACCTACTTGTGCTTTATTAATTACCGCATTCGATGTTTTTACATTTCATATTGATAGTAACCATTCCTGAAATTTACACCAACATTTCATGAAATCTTTAATATTCTATAGTATATTTCTTTCATAATTAAACGGTCGGCTATATTTGGAATATGATTGGCATTTGAGACATTACGGGAAGGTCCCGGAATTTACGAGGGTCAACCGTGCCTCTATATTGAATTCTTCACTTACGAGACAACAATAGGCACCCGATAATAATTATATACTTACGCCACGGAGCTATCTCATTTAAAACTTTTCGATTCTCAATTTTATTTTATAGTTAGGTACAAGGTTTTAGGACATAGATTCCTATGGTTTTGAGTCCTCTTCAAAAGTCATATGCAATTTCTTGATTTTTGTTGTTTTATATATGTAAATCTACTTAAATAATAAATATATACTAGCGACTCGCCCCGGCTTCGCAGGGGTAGCACTAATTTAATCTATAGCTGATTTCTCGTGAACGGCAAAATTGCCAATTAACCAAAAAAAAATTGTTGATTCGATCGCTATCTAACTTCACCCGCTAATATGAAAATTTAATTGAATTTACAGATAAATTAAATTAACTCATCAGATTAGCATTTCAAATGTTAGCATAATATTTTTTATTCAGAAAACCCCTTTTAAATGTTTTCCCGTCTGAGTTTTGTCGGACAATTTGTTCTTGTTCGTCGCCCTTCACAATTAAAATTTTAAGTGAATCGCTGGAGACGCCGCCGCCACGTTGTTTTGATTTAAGAGAGTTAATTAATGTAGATAATATCCAAGTATGCGCTCTGAATGCTAATTTTAATATATCCATATTTTAAGAAATAACAATAGCCGCTGCTCGCATTTGCTTTTTGGTAATCGTCAGTTGCACCCTGCGTTTTCCCATTTTTCCGGATAGTACCTCCCTGTGTTATAGGAACTTGGAAACATTTTGCCGTTTCAGCGCGATTGAGAAAGAAACAAGCATTTACAATAAATGGATTTATTGAGTACCTAGATACCTACTTTATTTTTTGGTAGGTACATACTTAATTTAAGATAGTTATGAACCGTAGGTTGCAGGCGGACAGCGAGTTACTGTTGCTTAGAGCTGCAAGAGTGAGACAATTCCTGACAATACCCTCTTTATTCTGTGACAATACGTGCTGTATACAGTAAATTACAGTATACGAGGACCGCTAGTTCTTCAAAAGTTATGCATTATATTAACGACGGTAAGGCACGGAGACGTATTTGGTGGGTGGAGAGAAAAGTATGTGACTTGGAGCTAAAAAAATATCAGCCACAAAACAAAAGACAACAGAATCTAGGTAGAATGTTTAATCTATGCCATTTTTAAGCATAGACTGATTTGTAGTTTTGTGACTATATAATTATTAATGTTATCATGATAGACGCAGTGAATACAAATGTTTTTGAAACTTAAGTAAATTTTAAAAAGAAAAGAAGTAAATTGTAAAATGATATTGTATAGTTTCCTTAGAAAAACAATTTTAAACTACGGGTTTACAGATCAGTACGAAAAAAATCGCAAAGCAGATATCTGCTGTTGCTGCTAATATTCACAGCATCGTGATTTTACTTTGAGACTTTGATGTTAATGTTGCATTACTCAAAAATATTTATCGGGTTTCCCAATTACAAATCCGACCGACAGCTGCGCTCGGATAAAGTGTTTTGTAGTCGCTCTTGCTTCAAATGAACAGCGACGTTACAGATGTGCCGCCGACGACATCTTGCAAGAACGGCTGGAGGGTGTCGTGGAGAAACCAGACGCTCAGAATAGCATAATGTATATTACTCAAATGATGGATCTCTTCGTGCTCGTGCGTGTTGATATTCAACGTCAAACGTCTATGTTTTTGGGAGAGCCACATCATAAAATTAGGAAAGAATAAATCTATGAGCCACATATAAAGTTGTTTGTAGATGGTGCTCCGAGCGACCGTACCTACCTTGTTTATGACGTTGTTTTAAGTTGTAGCTGTGGTTATCAATGTCAAAGAGTGGTTGTAGCTTGTAGCATTATGTATCTTGTAATCGACAGATGTTATGTCAAATCAAGGTGCAGACATAAACTAGGTACCTACAGTCGATCGTGCGACACCTAGCATGATCAAATAAGTTAGATTTCTTCCCCATTTCTATAATAATTCTTATGTTACGTCCTATGAAACATTTACCAAGAAATCCCTAAATCATTAAAATATATTAAAGTTCTTAAAAATATATGCTCTTTATGAAGATCATCCCAAAACGCCATCCTCTCTCGGAATGGATTTCTACCCTTGGTCAGTTCTGCTCCGATGCTGAGGTAGTTTAACTTGTTCGTATTTTCAACCGGATCCCATTTGATTTGCAATAGCTGGTCGTTGTCTTCAGGCGTAGGGTCCCTGAAATATAATAAAAACTCCAATAATTATTAGGTATTTGCACGATGTCATGAGCATTTATAGCGCAACCAATCATCATAATCAAAGCTCATTGAAGCTCAAAGCTTCAGAGAGAATCTATGTATAACAAATACAACCCGTGACTTGGTATAAACTATTTTTTAAAACCCTTCGTCATTATCATCATCAGCCTATTATTTTCCTACTGCTGAGACTAGCCTTCTCTCAGAGAGAGAGAGAGAGGGTAAAAACCCTTAGAACTTAACATTGACATTGTCCTCACTGTGCACTGTGCTATCATCGTATACAACTCTGTGGAGTATTTTTTACGAAAACAAATAACGCTCACCCATATTTGGCAAAATTAGTCCACATTTTTACAACTCTGTCCCGTGTAGTCAGCGAATCACGACTCCCGGTGCATACTGGCAAATTAGGAAGCTTGAGACGGAATATAAATGGTATTTCAGCACTGTGGCCCATAGAGTTGAACCATTTGTAACTAACTGGCACCACCCATTCCCCGGCAAAGTTGACTATATAGTAAAAAATAGGACATTCTGGTGCAAACTGATTATGTAGCCTTACGGTTTTGTTTACGTAATATAGAAAATGGTAGTCTGTAACCAATTGTAAATACTGTGATTCAGTATCTTCTCTGAGATGATCTTCCCCGCCAAGATAAAATTTTAATAGTTGTTGTCCAATAATTTTGGATTGATTGGCTTCACCAGACAAAACTCTTGGTACAAGAAGATCTAGATTCTTGTTGTATTTATCAAAATCTTTATAAAAATCTTCATTAAGGAATTGAAGTAACGCTGCTTCGATGTTGTTACTTCCAATTATCAAAGGAACTTTATTAAAATTTCCAGATTTTAATATTTTAAGTGGCCATCTGGTTAAAAAGGCTGGCTGGCCTTCAAATTCTTCTTCAATGCTGGGCTTGAAAATTGTTTCAAAAATGTTTTCATCCTGTTCACCGTGCATATCTTCAATCATCTTTACAAACGCGTTCATAATATTTATTACGGGTATACGTCGCAATTCTTCAACTATTTCTACTTTACAAATTTTCTCTATGCCTAATATTTTAGCTAGTTCTAATACGGGCTGTGAAGGATTCTTGGCTAATGACCAGTTATTTAGAGCACTCGCGCTCTGAATGATGGCTTTATGGAACAGTCCAGTTGCCATCGGCGATAGCATCATCAAGTGCACAATCGCTCCCCCCGCGCTGCTGCCAAATATAGTGACATTGGTCGGGTCGCCTCCAAAAGCACCAATATTCCTTTGCACCCACATCAAGGCCATCACTATATCTTTTAACCCGCAATTACCTGGAGCTGCGAAGTCATTGATAGAAAGAAATCCAAAGGGACCTAAACGAAAACCACAACGAACGAAAACAATGTCTTGGGTGTTCAGTATGTTTGGATCACAGACTTGGTCCATTGTAAATGCAAAGCTGTAACAACCAATCCAGAACATGACGGGTAACGCCTTGCCAGGCTGGAGACTGGGGGTAGACACTTCTACGTATAGAGAATCTTCTGATCCAGTAATTTCGTTTTGTAAATAAAACTGTATAGGTACCGGTGCATCTTGCGTACAATCTTTAACTTCAGTCCATGATGCGATAGGTGATGGTGGCTGAAATAATAACGATTAATGTGTATTTTAAGTAGGTACAGATGATATCTATAAATAATATAATGTTCATGAAAACAGGTATGCTCTAATGTTCCATTTCTAATTAAAACATCTGCAAGCGAAATGTAAATCACGAAATATTGTATTAAGTAATTGGAAACAGTAAAATTAAAATAAAAGTACTAGTGACTACAAAAATAAGTCTAGTAAAAGATTTACGAAACTAAATAGTTTTTGAGACAAAGCTTTTAATGTTAAATTTTCGTCAATATACCCATACATAACACTTTGCCAATTGATAGGTTGCTTTATTAAAATATTGATCTGTTTACGGTAAGATGACACACACTCACACTTTACCTACTAGTTCATATAAGTTGCCAAAACAATTTCTTAACGGTGTTTTATATGTAGAAGGTATAATAAAATTTAGTAAAATTTGCATAAAAACGAAAAGAAAAATACGAGCAATATAACCACCTAACAACAGCATTAAAGAATTTAACTATTACATTTTCTGTAACACGAGATAAATGAATATTATTATTATGACGAGGCGGTGTTAGTAAGTAAGGTCAATATTAACTTACTAAGAATCTGAGATGTCCAAGCGGAGGCCTGGCGTAGGGTATACTTTTGAATTTGTAAAATGTTTCTTCAGCAGTATTGTCTATGTATCCACAAATTGGACCATCTTTCGTTGTTATTACACACTTAGATGTTTCGGATATTGTTTCCATATTTTTTCAACTAGATTATTTACAAAAAATAATTTCTTCTCTATTTTTCCGTGAATAAAAATAGCAGATAATAAAAAAATATTAACATAAATCACATATTTCAAATTTCATACAAAACGCGGAAGATAAATAACCAGTGTTTTGATCACTAGAAAGTACGATTGAATGGTGTAGATTAATTAGCTACGTTTCAAGTGTCAGAGGTACTTGTGGAATGAATTGTGTCATTCTTTAAAGATAACAGAGTCGACTAGATAACAGAGCACCTTGACATTTTATAGAGGCAAGTGTTGTCACACAAAAAAAAAACAACTGCACAGTATACGGTCGGTAACAGTAACAGACTGTGCTGAGATGCTAGTCGGAAAATATTTTTCGTACGTTCGTACGTCAACGAGCGTTGGATGGCTACTGACGTGTGTATATAAGCGGAAAGATAAAAACTAACTCTTATCATGTTCACTGAAGTTGAACGGTATGTCGGTTGTCGGTTGTCGGTATCATGCAACATCTCAGGAACATAGATGATCTAACAAACTTACCTTAGTAATAAACCTTCTGTTACTTCTTTCAATTACAATGTAGTATGATTAATAATAATACTTACATAAACATGTAACCACACTAGTATATGGTATAAGTATGGTATACAATAAAGAATATATTCCATTGCATGTTATATGCTCCGAAAATAAAGTCTTACTATGGTAGAATCTGGCGCCAAGCACTTATCGGTGTGTTCCGGCAGCCTCACTTGAGAGTTCCTAATCTAGGTGTAGCGTGACGCCACCTTTGACCTCATCGTCACTTAATATCAGGTGGCTTGTGGTCTGTGAAAAGTAAAATTAAAATTAGAAATCTCACACACGCACTTAGACAATTATTGGTAATACCTAGATCTACTTACGACATTTTGTATAAACCTGTCCATTAAAGCTGGTAATGAGCACTCATAGTCCTATCAGATATGATTTGACAGTTATTTCCGCAGAGTTAAAGCCACCACGAGCGAAAATCTTGTACCTCGGAAATTTACATTGCGTCGCAGACCGCCCCAATGCGTGCCAGATCCAAAACACTTTCCTCTGCTGTAGCAGCAGTAGGTACCTACTTATTATCTAATATGATTATGAGTCTGAGACAGTCTGGAGTAAAAAACACTCCGGTAGGTTGTGATTTATCAAGGATGGGCAAGGGAGTAACATAAGACAGAGCCGCTATCATAGAAGAGATAAATTAATGATCATAGGTTATGCAGTAAGTAATATCTATTCCGCGTACTTTGGCCCTGAAACATGCGCAATAGTAGTGAATCGAGAACCTAGTTGGTAAATAATTATATCGAGAATGAAGCACTGATGTATAATTCATGTCCCACAACTTCAGCCTCGAAAATTCCATGTTTATTTTATCCTGGTAAAAGAAAGTTAGTAAATGTGTATTACTAAGATAAGTCAGAATCAAAGTGCCTACCTAGTTAGACATAATATTTATTAGCAAAAGTTGCCGACGACTCCATGTCGCCAGTGGTATGGGTATGAATTTGGGTTTGTTTGTTCTACTAAGAGGTCCGGGACCGAGATATTATGGCTAATGCCACGTCTTCAGCCATATTATTTTACATAATACTAACGTTTCGGAAAAAAGGTCTGGTGGTTTTACTGAACTGCAAGTTATTTGAAAAATCCGTATGTTCTAGTCTAGTTTTATCCCCAAATCATAGTATTTCTGACTTCGTATTTCGTATATTTCGATGTTACAGCGCGATGATGCATACCTCAGTTTTTTATATGTGTCTGACCCCTAATTTTCCTGTATCTAGAGTATCAAAAATTACGTGGAATGGGATCCACAACATCCAGATATAGAAAAATAAATATGATAATACTTTCGCTCTAAAAACCATTATTTAGGTTAAGTGACCTCTACCAACAATATTCCTAGATACTTACATATCTACGATCGATTGTAGATAGAGAACTAGGTATAATGAAGGTATGATCATTTATATCAATACCAACTGGAAAAAATAGTTTTAAACTTTGCAGATTATTGTGGATAAGCATGACTCTTCACTTTCCATTAGGCGAGATTAGTTGCTGTGAATAATTAAACGAAGTCGATAATAATTGTCAACCGACGAACAAAAGAAGGTTCTCCAGTCGACATGTAGATAATTAAACATTTATTTTATGTTTGACCACACATGTTTCCGTAAAGTGGTCCGATTTTGATGATTTTTTTACTATTTATAGGTTATCTTGAATCTTAAACTTGACTCTATGTAGATTTGAAAAGCAGAATTTTCTACCCGTGAGGGTGGAAAGAGGGGGATGATTGGTTGTTCACATGTATTGCAATTCTGTTGAAACATAGCACACATATTTATGTGGTTTTGATGACACTACAATCTCATTCTAATCCATCCCTTATTTCTTTGTAGAATATCCTCAAAAATAAATAAAAACTTAAAATAATTTATTAACCGACGAAAAATGAAACTGAGAAGCGAAAAATAAGCGTGTAAACAAATGTAAAGGTAAATAATTTACCTTTACAATTGGGAATGGGATGTATGGGAAAATTAAAAACATGCATTTCCACGCGGGCAAAGACGCAGGGTAAGTCGCTAGTACCTACTAGATACGTTACGAAGGCATATTATCATGGTGACCTTGTAATTGTACCGCGGTAAAGTCATAGTGACGAGCTATAATAATCTAACAGAATACCTACCTCTAATTTTTATTTATTTGGTTATTCATTTACTACATAAATGTTATGAAACTATTTTTCTGATTGATGTTTTAATTTTTATCCTATGCCCAAAATTATTGCCTTGTTACCGTGAATTTTTTTTAAGACTAGCGATCGCGTCGGCACTAAGGCCTACATTAGATCCACTCTAATCAAACCGTTTATCCGTGTTATAAAGCAGTTGTCTTACAGGCAACTCTAATAGCATAAAACACAGGCTATGACACCATTAGTACCTACTTACTTCGTATTAGTGAAATAATTTTCGAATTCGGATCACTCTTACATCCAAAACAACAAACAAATTTTACCTCTTTTTTAAAATGAGTACAGATAAAGTCATCTTTACTTCTCCAGTTTTTTTGCTTAGTGGTAGGGAATTTTTTAGTACTCGCCAGGCTAGCTACCACCCTCTTGTTAAGAATCTGTTGCCAAGCACCTATCGGTGTGTTCCGGCAGCCTCACTTGAGAGCCAGTTCCCAGTCCAGGTGTAGCGTGGCGCCATCTTCGACCACATCGTCACTTAACATCAGGTGACTTATGGTCAAACGCTACCCTGTAAATAGTAAAAAAAAAAAAAATTTTAGATAAAGCTGAGCACACTATGTGTTGAAGTACGTATGTACCTAAGTGCGATTTAATTTACGTGAGTGACATTGTTAAGAACGATTAAACTCTTTTATTTATAAATTAATTAACATTCAATAAAAGGGATAAAGTAGGTTTTTCAAAATATCGTTTTGTATTTCTATATACGCTTCAAGCAGTATAGGTACCTATGATAGAACCTGAAAATGACATTACTTTAGTCCCCTTTTATGCAAAGTCAGGCAATGATTCCAAAGGGTAAGAAGCTACGGACAAAGCTATCAGCTCTCGCGCCATTGGTTTTTTACCTTCGACCTTATCATAATTCGTAAAATATGTCTTTTTTATATCTTCAACGCCATTCTATTTTGCTCGTACTTAGAAGTATTTTTTCCGTGTTCTCTTATAAAGTTGTTAAAGTGAAATAAAATAAGCCTGTCAATGTGATGTGGGTGGGTAACTGGGTAGACTGGGTACCCAGAAATATGATGCAGAGTCGTTTCAGGGTTCGGTACTTACAGTGTGCCAACGAGAGTTTTACGATTTCTTTCTGTCTGCGAACTTGTGGCCTGCACAAATGTTTATCTAATTAAAATGGCAAAAACATACTTATCCTTTCTGGGAAGTTCGTTCAATTCCTTATACCACATGTAATGATATTCATGGTATTTTATTAATGATTACAAATGGTAGAAATAATAATGTTAGGCAAATTGCCGCCCTTATAGCATAGTAGCTTTTCTTGTGTAGAGTAAAAGTTGAAATTTCTATGTCACAAATCGTTATTTATAATGTTAAATCTTATGAAGGAAGCTGGAAAATCAAATTCAGTTTATTTCTCTTTTTATAAGACACTAAAATTTCAATAGCGTATCCGCATCTCTATCAGTTTTCGGTTCGATCTCGTAAAAGGCAAAAGTATCCGTTCTGAGAAAAAAATATTTCATTTTTTATGGTGTAGGTGGCACCCAAAGCGCTATAAAAATATAAAAGAAAAATTGTGGCGGCGGTTTTACGACCTTCAATAGTGTCACTGCGATAGTTAGTTGGCCTTCCTTAATAACGAAGCGAAGATGAGCAGAATACGATGGGAGAGAGCGTACTATCAACATTGAAATGAGGACAGCTGTTGTACCTACACTACCTACCATCTTGTAGTCTTAGTGGTGTAGGTAGTCTACGCATAGGCTATTAACAGCTCTACGGTAGAGCTGTACCGTACCGTATGTAGCAAACTAACTCGGTTTTTAGTCTGACTTGTGTTGTCTCTTTTGCTTTAGATAAAAATGTTATGTACTGGTGTGAATAACTCTGGTCGATTCTCCATTTGAAACACCGACCATATTCTTAGTCCACTTCCATACACACTATCTCTAAAGGTTTATGAAACTACCATGAAACGGACGCTGGCAGAATAGTGACAATAAGTAACAGAAGCCATAAATCAAGAAGTCAGTTCAACTTTACCGTATTAAAAAGAAATCTGATATTTTGCCGTAGTTATTTAGAAGGTGTTACACAATTAAAGAAATTTGAAAGAAAAGTACATTAGTAGGGCCGTTCCAGTAGAGGAAAATAATGGGCGATTTCGTAAATTTGCCACGTAAGATCGTAGCGTCCCTTAAAAATATTCTCCTCGTCGGAATCGGAAGAGAACCGGTCACCGGACACAAGGCCTTCGTTAAAAAGGGTAGCTCTTAAAATCAATGTACAACAGGCTTAACAAAGAATCTGACAGATCACCAAGGAAGTAGCCCGAGCATCATTAACGGTCGTTTCGTTATTTACCAAATTTGAATTTTCGGAAAGGAAAAAAATACTACCGTTGGAATACCGTTATTTACAACTTCATCGTTTTATAGCGGTTAGGATCTATTGAGGGCATGCTAATTGTTTTTTCTCATACACTTCAAAGAACACGAGCCTGACTAAACAAAATAAAAACAATACTTCTGTTTTAACGGTTCTCATTAGATAGTACGTGCGTATTTACGTAAGAAGGTATAGTTTGAGGAAACAGAATCTAGCTCAGTATATAACGCGTAGGAAGCGCAATCTGTCGAGCAATAAGTCACTCCTGTCAATATAGCGACAGAATATAAAACATTAGTTCTCGAGGGCGGACTAGCACTCATATTTCAGGGGCGTGTGTGTGCATTTCGAAGGCAGAAGAGGCGAATGTGATTGATTAAATCTTTGACCCAACAGAAATTGACCGTGGGATAACTCACAACAAGCAGTGACTCTATACTGTAGTACCTACACATTTTAGACTCAAGAGAGTCGTGATTATAATATCTCTGAAGCTTCTTTTTAATTTCCCTAATAATAGAAACTCTTAAGAATTTCTAAAGTTGAAGCACGAAATAGCTAAGTAATAACTTCAGGGGAAGGGTGACATTTATTATTTTAATGCATTTTTTTGTAAATTGGTCTAAAAAATAAAATGATAGTACAATAATACTTCATGAAGGTAACTGGATTGAAGGGCAATGTTTTCAGTGAAACGACAGGGCGCAAAGAGATAAGGTGACGAACACAGTGCATTGCCGTGCTGGATTTTGAACTTCAAAATTTTGGGAGGCACAACAAGCGTGACGTTTACCATCAGACGAGAAACTTGCTCGTCAGTTACATTAAAAAAAACTATTTTGCAAGGACTGGTGCCTGCATTAGTAGTTGTGCTTTATATAAGTTGTTCATGGCTAATTGGCTACTAACACATCTGAATTTTGATATTAAGACTTTTTATTTTTTTACATCTTACAGGGTTGATAGGTTTTGACCACAAGTCCCATGATAAGTGACGATGTGGTCGAAGTTGGTACCACACTACGTCTGTATTGGGAAAACGCTTTCAAGTGGGGCTGCCGCAACGAATCTAATGTCCATAGAAGCATAAAATAAGCAGAAAGTGTGTAGTTAGAGGTTCCACAAAGAGACAGATTACGTCATGCTATTACGATATAATGCAAGTTAATAAAAGCTGATGGCTCTTCTATCATAATGGCACGCGTAAAGAGCTCGTAGTGTTGAAAGTATAATGCATCATGTTATGTGTGGATAGACGGGAATACGCTTGTAGATTAATAAACGAGTCATTATGGCTTTGATGTATGTGAGTTTACTTGGTCTAATAAACAGTACCTACATCCTTAAAAACAATACTGTACAGAGCATAATATTATTTTTATGTTGTGTTTGACAGAAAAATGTTTTATTTGGGACCACTTGAATTTCTATTTCCAAAACTTGTGTTTCCGTACCATTATGTGTTCGTTAACGTGTATAAGTGTGGAAAAAAGTTTTAAAATTGACTCGTTTAAGTACCACTACTTAAAAACATAGGGTAGGTATATGGGATTATCGCGATAGCATCTGATCACACTATTCACCGTGATGCGTTCTAAGGTGGCGCCACACTACGCCTGGACTGGGAGAGAACTGGTTCTCAAGTGAGGATACCGGAACACCGTTATGTGCTTGGCGACAGACAATAATTAACTGACGGTCGTCATTCAACAATTTTGTTGATAAAGTTCGATTTGGCTAAATGTGTCAATCAGGATTAACGTTACAGTTTTGGCTTCGTTCAGTGATTATTCTCATTGTACGCTCTTGACTCTTCCCAAACAAAAAATAAACTAGACCTAAAGAGTGCCTACTTACCTAGGTATAAGAAGGCTTTATAGTTAAATTCTTCTTATTACATAAAAGGGCACCTATTCCAGTTGAAATATCGGCCATATTTGCCGTTATGCTATTAGGTCTTAAGAGCTTGAGGCGTAAAATAAAGACAACGATACATAGACTTATAAGGGTACTAAATAGGTATGTGTTGTAAATTTGCAATATCAGCGTGCCCTAAATTACTTCTATAAATCTACGGTTAATCGCAAAACCAATTTTAACCAGAAATAACTTAAAGTATGTCACTGTAATTACATACAACATATAATAAATATAAATAACAGATACAAAAAGATAAAGAAAGATAGATGCGATGCGGGTTCTCGAAATACAAACGATATCAAATATATAAACGATAACAATCTTGGCATCGTTTTCAGACACATTCATGTAAATGTTACTGAAACAGAAGCGGATAGTAAAAACCAACCAAGTTCGAGTCGGGCTTTGCGAATTCACAGTCCAAAGGCAACTAAGTCTTACTACAAAAGCCGGAAGGTTCATTTTATAAAACCCGTAGTTAAAATGTTTAATAATTACTGTGTTCCGGATTGAAGGGCTATGTTTCCAGCGAAATTACTGGGCATATAGAGATTCATCATCTGATATCTCGGTGACGAGCGCAGGGCATTGCTGCACAGGATTTTTAACTATTGAATTTCTAGATGGCACTGAACTGTAATGGGGTACGATTACCATCAGACGAGCGAGATGCTCGTCTCGTCACTACAGTTAGGTACATAAATAAAAAGGGAAACCATTCAAGTAATATAATATTTTAACAATTTTCGTGAAATAGCATGTCTAGTTTTGAAATATGGTTGAGCAAAGGCAACATTAACGCTCACTGACATTTAATGAAAAATATATTATCCTACAAGTATATTTATAAGAAAAGACAAATATATTGCGACTTGGCAGACGTAGTGTAGGACGCCCTGCGACAAGGTGGAGCGACGACTTGCGCCGAGTGGCTGGCAGTAATTGGATGAGAAGAGCCGAAGACCGGGCTCAGTGGCGTACCTTGGGAGAGGCTTTCTAGTACTGGTCTTCCACTCTCAAGTTAACAATCTATTGCCAAGCATCTATCCGTGTGTTCCGACAGACTCACATGAGAACCAGTTCCTAATCTAGGCGTTGCATGACGCCTCTTTCGACCACATAGCCACAGGTACTGTAGTCAAACATCCCTGCAGTAAAAAGAGTTAAAATAAACTACAAATGTGTGAAAGATAAATGATGCAGACAGTCAATTGTGCCGCAGCAATTGAGTTCCGTTTGGACCCTTTGAGCACGGAATCCTAAAAAGCAAACCCGTAACCTTTTCCTCTTGATGAAGCATTTGGTGAAATGTGAACAAATGGCGAAGTATATCTGTGTGTATCCAGCATTGATATAAAGTAAGGCGGCCGCGGCGAGGTTAATGAGAATGAGAGCCATTTCGCATCCCGCCTCACGGCCCGACGCCGGGCGAGTAATAAAGTTTTACGCCACGACCCTTATTACGCTCCACGCTATTCACCCTTCTGCTGGACACGCCGATTAACAATGCGTAAACTGATTTACTTCTACAGATTTTAATATCACAAAAGATTTTACGCAAATGAGCTAACTATAAAAGTTTGCGTCGAGTTGAAGCAACAAATAATTAGCTTTTATACCTTAAGGAACGGAAAGTCGGCTTACAGCAATCAGCGCTAGTCGAGGCCAGGCCGGCTGCCAAGGGGATGCCGGTTCATTAGGTCTGCAATCTAAAGAGTTAGGTCGGACACTCCCGCTGCGTCAGCGACCAGCCCTCGTTAACCTAATGACAGCGATTTTGTTCTACGGAAGGCGCACTTTTAGTTCCCCGGTACCGTTTACTATTACCCGTCGCTAATGGCCCAATGCTTCGGCTTGTTCCACATTTATTTTGTTACTTAATCACTTCTATCTAACGTCAGTAAACGCTGTTTAGTCCGCCTGAAGCGTTAAGCTGAAAACTTTATAGTTTTTGCTCTCTCGGACATTTTGCTGTGAGTTTATATCTGCAGCACATTATTTGCTTGAAAGCTAAGTAAGGTTTTTAATAGTTAACGACTTTATAAATGAGATCCTCTTTTAGTTGGAGAATTTTTTATTTTTTACAGTGAACGGTAGGAAACAAAAATTCAGCTTTAGCTGCCATTGTAATCATATTCCGATGTGGGCATGTGGGGCGTCAACTAAACCAGTTCGTGAAAAAGTTTCTCACGTAGCTATTCTTCAAAGGACTGCGTCGCAGGTGGCTATATCCACTCGCGCGTATGTACGTGTACATATATGATTAGATAGGTACTTCTGTGAAGGCTTTTCCTTTTTATTCGGTTTACTGCGAATACCCGCCATTTCCTGACTATGATTTATCTTGCGGTCTCTAAGCTGAGGGTCACTTTAATAAATGTATTCGGGAAAGGTGCTCGCAGAAATGGGGAATGTTCTGGATGCAATAACCTAATATACAGAAGATATATGTCTTACGCTCCGTTATGGAAATATATTATGTATGAACGCACTTGACTTCCGGGATAAAGACGTCCTTAATAAATTTAGGAGAAAAAATATCACAAGATTTGTCAAGGAAAAATCAGAATTTTAAGCGAAGAATGGAAAAAAATGGGGAATGGTGCACATGATTTTTTATAAAAATACTCTTCGAACCGGGGTTTAATCAGAAATTCCTTGAATCTGAATGTTCACAAAAAAGTCATAAATTTGGGATTAGGACGAAAAGCCCACACGCTAAGGTGGCACACGGTATACGGTATGTTCAGAAACGACAAAGGCTAAGTTCGAATAACCCAAATTAAAGACGGTAATGAAAATGTACCTTTTTGAAAACCTTGCTGAAGCGATTCATATATAAATGTTAGTCGGAGGCAAAGGTTCCGCAAAGATTCTCCACAACGTATAAGGTATATATAGTTTCAGTAAAAGGAACTGGCGAGACTTACTATTTCTTCATACCACAGAGCAAAACATAAAAGCGCGCACACCCGCTCCCGTTTTCCTGAAAAATAATTAATAAATCTCTTTTTATTCCTGCTGTTTGAAATAAAATTGAAATTGTCGATAATGTTTATTACTACGAGTGTATCATTTCATTATATTACTTGACAGATGTTTTTTCTAGCGAAGTATTGATACTCGTTCTATAAAGGCGCATAGTGGCTTGGCTGAATTTATATTATGTAGTAGGTACTTAATAGCACTTGAAAACATATCTACATCTGAGTGCAGAAAGGTGCACGTGGCCTATCCACACCATCTCATTATAAGCTTTAGGTACATAAAAAGTTTTTGTTTTAGGTACCGGCTCAAATTTATCCCAGTTGATTGTACTAGACACTTAATTTATCTATAAATGGTTTTTTTTTCATAAATTGTTTAGATTCTTAAAATCCATATTAATAAATATATCAAAACTAGCTGACCCGGCAGATTTCGTACTGCCTCAATCGAAAAATCAAAAAAAAAACAATCAAGTTTATTGATTAGCAACAAAGTTCAAATTGATTCTACATTTTATTTAGAAAACGTTTATATGGGAAAAAGGAAAGCGCTGTTTTTAGAGTTTTCCCGGCAATTATTCTCATTTTTCTAGGTCTCGCTCGCGAGACTAACAAATAACAATTGATGAACATAAATTCTGTTAAGAATACATAACACATTTTTAGCCATTTAGCCTCTTCGCATAAAGTATGTAAGCTGTTCCGTAGTAATAATTTATCGTTTATATCATGCTCTATCACCAAAAAGGCCCACAGGGGAGCAATCTCTGCCGTAGGAGAGCCACGAACCAAAATATAACGCACACTTACAAATACTCGCGTCCTCAAAATAACGTATTAGGGAGCGCCGAGTATGACATAAATAGTGGCGGTATGGAAGTCAGTTGACTATATAAAAATGAGGCTGTCAGGGATGTAACGGCGGCGCGCGGGCGGCAGAGCGCCGGCGCCGCGGCTCGCGCCCTCGGCTCGCACGCTCCGCGGCAGACCCGCTGGCGCCCGCCGAGCCGCCGGCCGACCGCGCTGCACCCTGCTCCACGCACCGCCGGTACTCGCGCCACGAGTCACGTGCCGAGTGCAACTTGTACCCGCTGTTGTGATCGACTTCATCCACTTAGTCGAGCTCTAATCGAGCATGAGTGACACTAATCCGTCTCCGACCGCAGCGACTTAAGTGCCCGTGCGAGTGCTAATTACAACATGATTCATTCACGTGGAATACACAGATACTTCAGTGACGTTGTGAACTGGAACACTATGTATTTATTAATCCGACTGCAGTATCATCTTGTGTTTAACCCGGCTTAAAGAACAGAACGAACTGAGTTACTGTTGCAGAAATGGCTTTTCTGTTTCACGAGTGCATAGTTGTTATGATTGTGTTAGCTTGTCAAGTAACACATTTAGCCTCGACGTGTCCAGGAGAGTGTGCAACTAGTAACGATATAGTGGTGTATAAGAAATGTTCATACAACATCACCTTCAGAGAAGCCACGAACGTTTATCACCATTACTCCGTATGCTGTGACGAGGATGTGTCGTCGGATTGGTCACAGAAGTATGTAAATAAAACTTTTGCTGAAGTGATAGCTCAGTACAACACGGCTTGCAATACGAGCATTATCGAATTTCACATGCCTTTGCTAGACACTTTTTCGATTTATATTAGAAATAATAATATCCAGCAGATAAAGATCAATGTCAAGAGCCAGCACCTGCGGGAAATTGATTTATCTTCAAACAAATTGCAATATGTAACGAATGGACTTTTCAATAACTTTATAAACCTACGGAAACTAATTTTAAGCAAAAACGAAATCGTTAAAGTATTCGAGGAAAGTTTTGATGGATTAACAAAATTAGAAACTTTAGACCTATCGGAAAATAACTTAGCGATATTGGCGAATGTTTTTACACCGCTGAAAAATCTACAACATTTGAATTTAAGCAGAAATAAGATAGAATTCATTCACGAGAACTATTTCAACAATTGGTTGTTGCAACATTTAGATGTGTCACATAACAATTTAAGGAAACTGGCTCCAGGCGCTTTGCAACTATTGCCGAATTTGGCGCGATTGCTGCTGACCGATAACCCACACTTAGGGATCACTCAACTGGACAAGCAACTCCTGGTGGGTACGGGACGAAGACTGCAGCAAATAGACGCGTCAAGAACTGGCCTCTATCAAGTCCCCGAAGCATTCACACATTCCGTTCGCTTTCTCTCTTTAGTTGGCAATAGAATATCGGCGGTCAGATGTGGAGACCTCGACAGCTACCCTTTATTACAATCTCTTGACTTTTCCGATAATAAAGTTGTTAGTGTCGAGGACGACTCCTTGGGAAGATTGGAAATGTTACTATTTCTGAATTTGAATAAGAATTTTCTGACAGCTGCACCAAAATCATTACCAGATGAGTTGAAGTATTTGTCGATCAATTATAACCTGATTAAAAATCTATCTATGCCAGATTTCAAAGGTTTGCCTAATTTGCGTATATTAATGCTGAAGAATAATAACATAATGTACATTCAAGACCACGTTTTTGACGATTTACTATCACTGGAAATGCTTGATTTGTCCAACAACCCCATACAAATGCTATCTTCGAGCACTTTCGACGGACCTTTGTCACTGCAAGATTTGAGATTGTGTTATATAAACCTATCCGTGCCCGAACAAGACGGTTCGTTTCCGATGTCGTCGCCAGAAAGCGTTCAGATGCTTCACCTCCAGTCGAGCCCGGGATTAGCGCGACAACTTTTGGCAGACTCTGCAGCTTTGGCCGCTTTCTCGCACTTGCAGTATTTAGACTTGAGGATGAACAACTTAACCGAAATCAGAAATGATCTCTTATTTTATTTGGGTCAACTGAAGACGTTGCGATTGCACGGAAATAAAATAAATTGCAGTGCTGAGTTATGGTTAAAAGATTGGATGAATTTTAATAATAGTTTGTCGAGCGGTGAGACTTGTTATTACTCTACATCGGAGGCAAAGGCAGAAATAACCAAGTATAACTGCACGTTCCCGGAAACTTTTACTATTAGCGATAGTCTTCCCCCGGTCAACTTATATAGCACAGAAATGATAAACAAATTACTAAGGTATTATGGATACCTCAACAACAAAACAGAAAAAAGTTATAAGCGCTATAACAAAATTAAATATGACTATAAAAACATTGACGAAGAAAACAAAATAAACATGGTTAATATAGATAAAACCGCAAGGAATTTATCCAAGACAACAAAGGAGCAAAAGACGTTCGTCTCAAGAAATGTAAATAAAATTTCCATAAATGATTACTTTAACGAAACGCTAATATCAAAAGTAAGGGATTCTGCTAGAATTTTAGACCAAAACAAATTACAGAACGATCAATTTAGTATCGATCATAAGTTTTTGGACGTAGAGTCTTCTCAGTCTCGCGACTCAAAGAAAGATTTCATCGAAAGCGTCACTGAAGCTAGTAAAAATAAGTCCGGAAAGCGTCTGAATACGCCTGTAAATATAACGAACAAAGTGAATTCTAGCAAAGTTATGAATGAGAGAGAGAAGAAGGAAAAAGTTTTGACGACTACAACGCTTAGTGAAGTAGGCAACGTGACTGGCTCGCACGCTATCACTACGAGTGTGAATGATAAAACTGAGTTTTCTCCGTACCAGTCTGCCGACACAAGCTATGCTCAGTATGTGGGTATAGTTGCTGTGTCGGCTCTGATAGTGATGTCCTTAATGCTTTGGGCCAGTTTCCGGCTGAGGTACCGCAGGCGAGCGCCGGTGGCAGCGGCGCCCGCGGAGGACCAGATAGAGGTGTCCAATATATCCGGCGGGGTCCTGTGGTGACATCTGCGGGCAGCCGACCCGACGCCCTTCGAATACGACTCTCTCCTGACGTAGCACTTATGTAAGTACCTCGACCGTTATTATTCTCAGTTGGGGAAAACTAAATTTAAGCAGGTCTAATTTATGATGTGAACCATTATTTCAAAAATTTCACGATTGTATGTTGTATGTGAAAAAGAGGAGAGCGAGTAGGTTTAATCTTCGTAATAATGAACTATTTTTATATTCTCATAGATTATTCTTAGATAAACAAAATCATTTTCGGACAATACAAAAACTTCGGACTTAGACACACAATGGACATGTATGACATCAAATCGGGCGTGCGGGCGGGCATAGTGATGTGTCGTGTGACAGTAGTTCATATAAATTGCTCATTGTTTCAGTTCGAAGCGGTCGGCTGCGCGCGGTTCCTGACGGTGTTTTTGTGATATAATTGGACGTACATATTTTTTTAAGAAATAAGTACAAATAGAGTGGCCAACCGGGCAGCGAGGCATAGCGTTGTTCGAACTGTAAATACGTAATATAAATTAACTGTTCCGTTGAAGTTGTCAAAGCCAATAGATTTATAGATATTTTTGTGTAAAAAAAGTTGTAAGTAGCATTGTGATTTCATAACATAAAGATTTTATTATACGATATCTGTAATTTCGTACTAAGTATTAGTTGCGGTGGAGTTCAACTAGGTAGGAACGGCATGTTTGCTGGCTTTATGTGGTTAGGTTATGAACTCCGAATTGTCGAATAATTTTCGATCGAAATTCGATTTGGCACAAATTTAATGTTAGAGGTTTGAATGATGAATGAATGAGCGGTCAGTGGTAAAGCGTGTTTGTGAGCAAGTAGTCAATAAATGTTTTGCGCCAAATAACTGCAAAAACAGATCATGTCTTCCCTGTTAACATTCTATTGTAACATTAAAATAGGCATAAATCATTTCATAAAGTGCCAAATTTCTACCGTTTTATTTAGCGGTTTTTAACGTAAACTTGTAAACATACCTCATGCATTGCATTGTTAATATAATTATGTTGTATTTCAATGTATTATTTATGCTAAAATACCAACAAGGATCTCTCTTATATTTTTTTTCTGTAATAAATTTTAAGTATTCATATAATTATATTCTTCGTTCAAAGGGGGAGGCCTATGTTCAGCAGTGGACTTCTTCCGGCTGGTGATGATGATGATATATATTCTTTATGCATTGGAATGTTTGATTCAAACTGTTTTGTAATTCCGACAAAACAAAATTGTTGTTATCTACTTAATTTTTATTTTATTTGTCTATTTGTGTTTTGTACCGTATGTAAATGTTTTTACTTCACCATCACCAAAAATATTAAGAGTACGATACACTCATTTTAGTTAAAATATGTTTTGTTACCTTCTTTACAAGTTTTAACTAAAATTGGTTAGATAAAAGTTTTAATTGGTTTTGATAAGGGCCTATGTTTGTCATGATATGTTGTGTCCTTTTTATATCGACTAAAAATGTAGTAGAGTACCTAATTACCGATGCTATGCTTTGTAACTGTTTCAAATTTTTCATAGATTTTAGTGTCAGTATTTTATAACACAATTTAACATTTCACTCATTCTAAAACCTATGGTTGTAACTATGATATATAAAATTTTGAAGACAATGATTAAGCATATATGTTTTTACGTGAATTGTAGTTTATGGTGTACAAACAGATATTAGCCAAAGATTTAATAAATAATAGAATGAATCCATGTTTTTAATTTTATACCTTTAGAAACGATAACATCTAATTATTAATTGTAAAGAAAAAGTGCGTTATCTTTTGTGATTATTATTTAAATAAGTATATTTTATAATGAAGCTTCAAGGCTGGAAAGAAAGAAAATATATTCGAAGCGTCAGAGGTTCGTCCGTATGTTCCAAGCGAGAATAAAAATGTACCGACTGAAGCAAAAATAATTTTCTTTACGACTTTTCGGAACAAAAATTGTGTTCACTTGAAAAGAAAAGAAGTGAACGTAGGTAATGATTTTTCAATATTTGTATTGACAGGGAAAATAAGGGGCCGCCTCCGCTCGCCTCGCCTACAGGGTGTTTGAATTGGTTTTATTCCGAATAATATTAATAATAATACGTTGTTCGAACCTGCTTCTTTATTCATTCCTTGAAAATAATAAAGAGAACGCTACGCGAGGTCGAAGGGCTTAATGTATGCTTCAAGCTAAAGATACTTTTATCGTCTCTCCGCTTTGGTACGTAATACTTTCGGAAATCTTATTATCCTTGAAAGTCTGAAGTGCTGATTTATAATGTCGAGAAGGTCGATTCAAGGCAATCTTTTTAAGCGATTCATTCTTTGATCCCAATGAGATTGCATTTTCCGCACCAGATCAATAGTTCGCCCACATTGTACTACTACTTGTGCTTGTCTTACCCACGTCCATTGTGTGTGGGTGCCTGTGGGCCTAACTTTGTGTAGGTGTCGATTCAGTTATTTATACTAAACCGAGTTAGTTTCTGGAAACATACAAACGGTGAAAATAAATGGAAACTGTGTTTCATTATTCAACTATTCTAAACATAATATTGAATAAGTAACAGTATACAGGCGTCTAAGTATATTGGTAAAAGTATATTGGTTGGACTACCTTGAACTATTAAATTATATTGCGAAACCTATTAATAGGCTAGGACTAATTAAACTTGTAACACTTGTAGGTTTTGGTTTTCAGTTTTCAATTACTGTACATGTCTAGTTTTTGTTTGTTAACTCAGATAAGTATTTCTGCCTTAAATTACTCTAACGAGGATCCAATGGAGCAGGAAAACGTGACGTGTTTGTCGAATGATTCTGAAACTAAGGGAAGAGAAGGTGAAGGTAGGCGAGGGGCGGTCATGAAACTGTTAACAAGGTTATACCAGATTGTATAGTGAAATGTAAACAGCCCTTCAGCTATTTTAAGTCATGGTGCGCAAGACAAACAGTCTTGGAGCGGCGTCTGTGTCGCTTATATATTGATATTGGGGTTCTCCCCTACAGTTTTTCCACTTGTTCAGCCCAGTTAATTAGGCCCTTAGTTTGTTTTCAAAATTGTTCTCGTGTTAAATAGTTACATCGAGTAGGTGTCGTTTTCAATACAGCAATAAATAAATTATCCGGTTATTTAATAGACATTCAGTTATCCTACTAATCCTACTAATATTATAAATGCGAAAGTTTATATGTGTGTGAGAATGTTTGTTACCACGTATCACCGTAACTACTAAACCGATTTTGATGAAATTTTGAATGGAGGTAGCTGTTACCCTGGATTAACACATATACTACTTTTTTTTCCGGAAAAACGTTCCTGCGGGATTACGGGAAGATGCGGGTGAAACCACGGGGCGCAACTAGTATAGAATATAATTTCAATTTATGGGCGTGTTGTTACAACCATATTCAAAGTTTACAGTAAAACCCAAAAATGAATGATTAATGCGTTTTTTCATAACTTTAGCTGACAGATGAAATAACACGCATTTTGCAACTTATCATTATCAGCCTTTCACGTTCCCACTGCTGGGACTCTGGCCTTCTTTCAGAGAGAGAGAGTATGGGCTGTAATTTACCACGCTGGCCCAGTCCCAGAGCGGGTTGGTAGATGTCGCATGCCCTTGAATGTTGTGCAGTTCTTGGGCATGCCGGTTTCCTCACGATGTTTTCCTTCACCGTTTTGAGCGATGGCAAATCCGCGCATAACTTATTAAGTGATAGGTGCGGGGCCGAGAGGATTCGAACTCGGTGTCGGCGTCTTGTAAGTCGCACGCCTAACCGTTCCGCCACCATCGTTCATTTTGCAACTACTACCTACCTATTTCCGTTAATACTTGCCTAAATTTATTCTGTGCTAGTCTACTTTCGCAGTGTGACTTAATAAATCATAATCGTAGTAGACAAAGGTTGTTAATCCTGGCGGGCTTTAATTACGAACTCCTTTAATCCCGAGTTCCGATAAAAGCATTTAATTAAAATGGTAACAGTTAAATACATTGTGGCTATTGGGACCCGAGGACCCAACATGAAGCCTTATGAGGTGAAATTTAATATACAAATCTAACACCTAAATGATGTTTTGTATAAGATATTTGGTTTAGGGAACAAATTAAATAATATAAAATCCTGTTTTTAACAAGAGAGTAAGTACAATGCTTATGCTATATATGTATATATGATTTTGTAAAATAATCTTGTCAGATAAGTAAAAGTAAACTTAGGTACTTACTATAAGGTAGGTAAATCGTGGCTTTTTAAAATATTTTTGTCTATTTGTTTGATACAAGACTAAGAAACTAATGGATGGATTCAGTGCTGAGATGCCCTTTTCGTGAAACGCGTGGGAAATGGTTCATTCGAAGATTCAGTGGTTGGAGCCGCGGGCGAAGGCAGTATTATTTTTGTAATACCTAAATATATATAACTCAAAGGTGACTGACTGACATAGTGATCTATCAACGCACAGCCCAAACCACTGGACGGATCGGGCTGAAATTTGGCATGCAGGTAGATGTTATGACGTAGGTATCCGCTAAGAAAGGATTTTGATTAATTCTACTGCCAAGGGGATAACATAGGGGATGAAAGATTGTATGAAACTGTGTCAATGTGTCAATATGATGTGAAAGGTGAAACCGCGGGGAACAGCTAGTTAAGCTATAAAGTAGGTACATTGTAATATTGTGTTCATCAACCGAAACAGACAATGTATACGCATAGGTAGGTGTAGGTATGCATACATACGTATATGAAAAAAAACTTGGAATGCAGATAGCTTATACCTACCCTAGGCAACTTTTATCCCGAAAAAAGGTGGCTGCAAGATAGAGAGAAACTCACGGGCACTGCTAGTAGATTTATACATTGGATAACCACATAGACTACTTTTTATCCCGGAAATCCAAGCAGGCGAAGCGACTATACGGCTCTAGTAATGTCGCCATGCTTAGCCAGGCTTTACGTTATTACTATAGTGGAGTTTCAAGTTTGAGTTCCGATGGTTATACCGGCTTCCTTAATACGACGCGACGTCGACGTAACTACTTTCATGCGAAGTTGAATAGATCATGCGTGAAATGGAGTAAGTTCTAGCACTTAAAGTTAGAGCAGATCAGTTTTTATCGTTGATCTGACGGCATAACTGCGAGCGGTCATCGATGAATTATTCATTCACTTCGAAACTGTGCAACTTATTCTTTTGTTTTCTTTAGCTTATTCCACCCTACTGGTGATTGTTATAGGTCCCATTATTTGACCATTGATTTTATTATATCCAAATAACTGCGCCCCGTGGTTACATCCGTGGTTTTTCCGCTATCCCGCAGATTACATTTACCGGGAAAAAAATAATAGCCTATATGTGTTAATCCGCTAATCTTCATTCCAAACGTATCTAAAATCTGTTTCAGCGAGAAGTAACAAGTGAAGAACTTTTTTATGGACCTTTTTAAGATACCTATACAATTCCGTAATACATTATTTTGATTTATTTTGTAAGGTGTAGCTAACATTAGCAGTGTAAGTGATGTGTTTCACGACTTGATTACAATAAAAAAAAATACCCTCTACTATAATATGCATGTATTATACATATAAATCTTTCGGAAAAAATTCTAAATAATTGTAAAAACCGTATCAAAAACCGTGGCGTAGAAGCAGACAAACGAAAAAGTGACTCCTTCATACTATTTAGAGAAGATAAGTGTGATTAACCAATGTAAAATGGAATAATCATGATAAATTTACAAGGTGTTTATTGTGGTTTATTTGCTAAGCTCGAGCAATCTGAGGGCACAAGAGTGAAAGCGATAAACCGCGATTTCTACAATAAAGGCAAGTTAGCACCACATAAAATTAAAGATGAGCGTTGCGAGCCCGAAGAAAGAAACCACTACGCAAACAGAGCTAGTGAAATACTTGCCTACTGAGCGCGGCGGAACCCCTTTATTCCGCGTAATTGCTGGTTCCACTGAATTGCTCTTTGAGATATTTCATTTGATAAAGATTTTGATATTCCGTGAAACGGAAAAAGCTATTTAATAACGTCTTTGTTAAATTATTGTTTGTTGATGTTTAAAGTACCATTATGGTTGATTGTTTACCACTTACACACAATAAATAATAATAAATACATCAATTTCTTAATAGATAATATGAATCAAATTGAGATATAAGACCAGGATCTTTTTATATGTTACTAGCTGCGCCCCGCGGTTTCATCTGCGTCTTCCCGTTATCCCGTAGGAACCTTTTCCGGGATAAAAAGTATCCTATGCCTGTCTCCTGATTCTAAGCTACCTCACCACCAATTCTCAGGCAAATCGGTTCAGCCGTTCTTGAGTTATACAAAGTGTAACTAACACGACTTTCTGTACTATAGATTTATAAAAAAACACCTAGGCACGGAATAAATAGCTTGAGCTTTATTTTTCAATGCACAAATATTCCGCCCGTTGCAGGAATTGAACCAACGGCTAAACGCATTGCAGCTAACTGTTTACCCATTGCGCCACACCTGTCGTAGACTCTATGAGATACAATAATACTCCTTCGCGAATTATTCTTACTTTATGTTCGTAAACTATTCTCGTGAATATAGATGAGCAATTCCAACAAGACAAAGACATAGAAGTTTAATCTCTGACAGTGACAATGAAAGAAGAATTAATGTGTAATTAAACATCAGTTCATTGTAAGGAGGGTGTGGTCAGCCACGTCCGTGCCCGGCTGTGTCTGCATTCAACAACCCTGAATAATTCATACGGGCTGGAGCTGTCACGACCTTACTTTACTTCGAATAACACCTAGTTTCTCTTCTCCACTACGTATTACCTATACAACTACTAAACTTTACCCTCGGTGATATTTCCTAGTTGGAAATATTAAGAGATACATTTTTAAGCTGAAAAGTGGAAGGTGTTACTTTGTGCTTAATGGACTCAAGTGCACTTGTGTCTACTTTGCTCGACGTTCTTGAAATATTTTGAGTCATAAATTGTATTAAGAGTGTTAACGTTTCTGCATGAAATAATTAATATTCACGTTCAAGGAAAGTGGAATGAGTTTATGCCAATGTTTGGTATTATAATGTTTTAAACTGGCTCGTTGTTTTATCTTACCTGCCTTTTTCTTTTAGAATAATAATTTATGAAAGAGATAGGTATAAGATACATATAGTTCACTCGTACTCATGGCAAGTAGGTCAGTTTTTAAATTACATCAAAAAGGAGAAAAATAATTGGAACTGAAGGAAGAAGAACACACATGGAAACAATCAGACGCACTTGGCACAAGTTTTGAGATTGGCGTTTTGCAATGTTTATGTCCCAGTGCACTTTTCTTCAGCACTGTACTTTGTATGATTTCTCGATACTTCAGCACTGTTAGAAGCGCCACGATGACAAATAGGTACTAGACTAGAATAAGAATAACTATCCCGTTTCTAAACTAAATTCGAACCTTGAATTGTTCATCCTTTTTGTCACGTTCGTTCGTTTAGCGCAAAACGAAAATGCGAGTCTTTAAAAAAAAAGTTAATACCAAATTTTCACTCTAATAGTGCTTGTGAATTCAAATTTTCATAAGAACGTAGTTCGCGTAGAGCGGTGCGGCGATTTTTTATTTATTCGCCTGGTGGCCGGCATGTTGCAAGGATGTTTCAAGTGGGCCTCTGGATGCCGACTGCTCGTTCCGTGTTCTAGAGAAGCTAAATTATTCATTAGTCGGCAGCGCTTTCATCCCGCTTCCGTTACTATGATACTGTAAAAATCACAGCCATTTTAAGCATATTTTGTTGCCTAGTTTCCCCGAATGACACAAAACTCTGTAAATAACTGCAGAATGCGATGTGTCCATTTTTATCCTTTTATATAGCCTTCACGCTGAAAAGTTTCGTGCAACTGACGTTAACGCAATTATAAGCAGTTCGTTTAGTTTTAATACAATTTAATTATGCATATATAAATATGTTTGTATGTGTATTGCATTTTTATATTATTTGTGTATATACACTATTATTATGTCTTATTTTGTGTGAGTAGGTATATGTCTCTATACATTTTAGACATCATCATCATGTCACACACATCACATCACATCTTGTGGGTTGTCTGGGAGTCAGTTTAATTAAATTATTTAATTTAATATTTAGTTATTATTATATTTATTATTTAGTTTAATTAGGGACTTCTTTTAATAATGTATTTTAGTTATTAGTTTAGGTTTATTTGTTTTTTATTTCTTTGTTATGATATAATTATTTTTAGTTTGAAGCAATAAATATGTAATTATTATTAAAAAAAAAATTAAATTATTATTTTCTTTGTAGGTATTGTTTTCATATCATTATGATGTAAGAGTTACCTACAATCTACATATCTAATTATTTTTATGTAGAAAAAAACCTGCACATAAAATACTCAGTCATGAATTCTAGGGTGAACTTGTGGTAGAGATTAGGTACGCAGTACTGTAACGACGGCTAACAGTTCCTGTATAATATTTCCGATAAGAACGTGAATATTATCAGCTTATGCCAACCAAGTAGAATCTCATATCCTCACCCAAAAAGCTTATTTATTTTCGTAGCCAATTTCCACGCCATAGCTATCTAATTTTATTGACTATTGTTCCCGTTATTTACGATTCGGTGAATTGTGTTTTGATCAGACAATAGCCATAGCGGGCCCTATCTTCCGTAATTGGGTTAATAAATCACACAGCTTTCTTTTGTTACTCAAGTCGTCATTTTTAGGATACCCACCGAATTGTTAAATGATTAGAAATTGTTACAAAAGTAAATTATTAGGTATTACTGATATTCAACAAAGCAGTAACTTTTTGTCCGTGTCCAAGTTGTATTGGAACTGTTTAAATTCTGCTGCACGAAATACCATTCGGTTTGAGTTACTTTTCAATCTTTCTGAATTGTGATCTCATGTTAGAAATAGTACTATTTCAACGTCTTGCCATGCAGTTTACGAGTATTATACGGCAACGGGTTTGATACGAAGTGCTACGAGATTCCTATAGATTGCTACGAGTATATTAAATTCACACGATATATTTTCCATGCGCTAGTAACAAAACAAACTTAGGTATAACTAATTAGTTAGTTTACACTATTTTGTGAATAACCATACATATTTTTTTTAAAACGAAGCTTTTAAGCTATAGGTGAACGCTTCAGAGGATTAATCCTCGTCTACACAAAATGGCACAAAAAAAGAGAGGGAAATCTCTACGCCAACGTTTTTAGGATGCTGTTGTGACTTGCCCGCACCCTTCTCATCACGCAACTTGAATGTATACTGACATAAAATATATCGAAAGTATAAAAACATTTAAACATTCATTTTAAACTAGATTCCTATTACCTACTAATATTGTATTAAGGCATGTATTTATTATGAAATAAAATATAAAATAATTTAAAATATAATATATGGGCAAATATAATTGATGAGCACGAATGTTTGAACCTGAGTCTTGGATATTTCTATCTACATAAGTATTTATTTCTCTATATAAGTATGTATATCGTTTTCTAGTACCCATAACACAAGTTTCGAGCTTAATTTGGGGCTAGGTCAATTTGTGTGCAATTGTCCCCGATATTTATTTGTTATTAAATTTTCATGTGCAATTAGTGCGTTGGTGAGAGGTATCAGCTCACTATCTATTTGAATATAATTATCAATGTAATTATATTTGCCTACATAAATGTAACGCAATAGAAACCCCCTTGTCTATATATCTCGTTAGCTCAAGTTTATAGTAGACCAAGTTGGTTTACTACCGACATTACTGTCCTCGTAATTTTACATCCCTTTATCTCAATTGACAGAACTTGGTGATGTCTTTGTCCAAATTCCCTAACTTTGACTAGATAACGCCCTGAATACATTTTGCAAGATTTGTGGGTAGATTTTTGCATACGAAAATGTTTTGATATGAAAATATTCGAAGGTCCAATGAATACGAACGCTTACGGGATGTAAGCGGCTCCCTTATTGTTTTGGGGAAAGTAGCAGGTACGGTCTACCTTTAGTTTTATGTAGGTAGGTACACATCTGTTGGGCTCGTTAAATGTGTTGTGCGAATAATTTTATTGTCTGTTTTTGTCTCTAAATGCCTGTTTGAGTAACATTTAAAGGCTTATTTAAGCTTTTGTTTTCAATACGTAAACGTTCAGTGGCTTCGTTAGTGGTTGTGAAGATAAAAAGCAGTTTATTCATAACAACAGTTATTTTTAGGGTTCCTTACCTCAATAGGAAAAACGGAACCATTATTGGATCATTTTGTTGTCCGTCTGTCTGTCTGTCAAAACCCTTTTTCTCAAGAAGGCGTTGAGGTATCAAGTTTAATTCTATATCAAATACTCGGCTCTACGGCGGCCCTTTTTAGTTATGAATAAATGAAACTTGTAAGTCAACGCGATCAAAAGATATGTTGTTGTTGATGTTATAACGTTTATGTCGCATATTATCGCATATTTTGCGATTTCACAGGGATACTATAGGATACTAAAATTTGGCATGAAGCAAGGTCTTACAGAATCTACATATAAAAGAAAAAGTCTGAAAACCGTAAATATGTAAATAGATTAAGAAACAAAAATAAATTTGTACGGAATCCTGGGTACGCGAGTCCAACTCGTACTTAATCGATTTTTTAAAATTTGTTTTACACGTTGTCCAACCCTAAACAATTTATTTTAGACATGGAAGAATAAGTTTCCAGAACTAATCCAATCAGAAGGCCAGTGAGGGGTGCTGGTGGACAACTATCCCCTGTCCTATGGGACCGCGCCAAACTGGTGCCTTTGTACTTGATAATGGTGTTTTATTCGAGTATAAAGAAAATACATAAGTGAGCTGGGTCACAATAATGAAATAGAAATGATGTCCGATACATTTGTTGACATAATTTATCTTTTAGTTATAAATAACATTTCCGCTACTTATAGTACAGTCAACGACAAAAGTCGCTGAACAATCGCACTTTTTTCTATTATCCTCATCATCTTAGACACCAATTTTTGACCTCATCATCACCTTAAATCAGGTGTGTTATGTTGCGGTCAAAATGATGTCATGTAAAATGTGAAAAAAACAATAATAACTACTGATTTGAAACACATTTGGAAAATCGAGAATGATCAGCTACTTTTGTCACTGACTGTACCTAATTGCGTACCTATGCAAATTATAGAGCATTCCGAGTATTAGGCAAAGATCGGACTGTAATTGGCGTAATACAATATAATTACAAAGGGTGAGGCACTGGAGCTTTGTAAATTAGCTGAAGATGTAGCAATAGCAATAAACCCTGGCAGTGAATGTCTTTACAAAGTTGACCAAGACAGTCGGGAACAAACTAAACTCCCTATGGATTATATCTGCAATATTGTTGCTTAACAAGTTTGGAACTTAACTTTGGAAAAGGCATTTTGTTTGTTGTTCGAAACGTACGTATTAACATATATTTTGTAGAATTTTTGTCTGCGTCTTATTGCTTATAGACTCTGTATCTATACCGGACGGATTTTAATGCGATTTAATAGCTTAAGGTTTCTATTTACTTGTAAACTGATCTTTTTTAATTGTGCTGAGACAATGGAGTGCTGAAATACACTCTGATAACGTATAAAAAAACGCACGGGAAATTTAACTTTCTTAGAATTTTAATCTGGTACTGCCTGAATGGGAGAAACGGGCTAAAGTTTTTTTGCAACTACGGATATTAGGGCAAAACTGCTATGAAAAACATCATTACAGCAAAAAAGGAACAACTTGGATAGTAGCGTTTGACCACTAATCACATGATGTTTAGTACCGATGTGGTCGCAGGTGGCATCATGCCATACGCTTAGACTTGCAATCAAGTTCACTAAGAAGAAATATTTCTTTCAGAATAATAAAACATTTATGGCCTTGTTAAATGCTGTACTTACATAATTAGTTCAAAGTACCAAACTGATTTCCCATTCATCAAATATAATATGTTTAGGTGTAGAAATAAAAGGTCTAGAAGTTTTGAAAACGGAAGTTTTTATTCTATTTTCTAATCTAGATGGGCCGGTAATCTGAAGCCGCATTGACTGGTACTAAGTATGTGGCAGTCGTTATTCCAAACAAGCGCCAGTGAAAGTGTTGGAAAAGTTCGCCAGGTGATTGTTGTCTGCTCCAAAGTAAAGGTGTCAAACGTCGAGCCGATGTTCCCAGGACGCCGGCAACTTGGCTAAGTTTGCTTTGTCTGCCCCACGACACCTCAGAATTTTAAGCAGACGCCAGGTGAATGAGTTTATACGAAAATACTTAAATATTTAACGAATAACTCGCAGATTTCTTGTGAAAAGTTTCTTTCGAAGCATTAAGTATAAATTAGAACGTGTTGAAATATTCTTGAAAAGCTGCGTAATATTTCTTCGCGGGTTAATAAGTTCTGAAAACACGATCCGAGATAGTATGCAACAACTTGAAGGAAATATTTGTTAAAGTTTAATGCTTGCCGAAAGAAATTGTTTATTTATTAAGTTAGAAAAAAATATTTGAACATCAAAGAAAAGTCGAGTCTGAGTCTAAATAAGTAGCTTTCAGAAACTTATTTATAATTTAACACTAAAACCACGGACTGAAACAAAGGTACAAGGAGGACTTGATGTTAGGTATATATATGTTGCGACCGCTTGCAGTTTAAGGATTATTACAACTGTTTGCAATAATTAACGTTAACAGCTCAATTAACGCTGAAGCAAAAAATGCGATAGCAATTGTTCCGTTGTCGCAAGAGTCGAGCCAAAAAGCGGTATTAAACAAGAGTCTGTAGGGAAATGGTAGCGATAACATCGCCACGCGCTGCCAAATTACACCCTTGTTGCGTTCTACCATATCTACAATATCAGCATGTGCCGCCCTATGTGCTTAGGTGCGCAGAACACAATCGTCGTTAGAAATAACGTATCTTGCGTTTTTATCTGTTTTCAACGGCTTTTGTTATTGTACACGCTAACAATACGACGTTATAATAAAGCGGACTGCGTGGCAATACCATCATTTTACCGATAATAAAACGATCAAGTGAAATATATTGTCGCAAATGGACAAAGTGAGGGCGACATTAATGAACTCATTTGACTCCATTGCATTGTGGTACATACCGATATAATTATTGTGTATAACTTCATTGTGAAACTGTGCTGAACTGGCTGCATATGCGCGCGGAGTATTAAAACGTTCCGAGGGAACAATTTACTCATAAAGATAGCGTAGTCACTCCGTACCCATATTTTCAAACCGGACGGTTTTAGTGTTCTAAAAGCTTGCGGTAAGCGAATGCAACAAATTTTCCGTGGGAAGAAAAAATATACGAAGCAAAGAGGGTAACGTCAGGGAAGAAAAATGAGTTAAGTAATAATTATATATGGCGCAGTAAAACACCTCTAACGGTGCCAGAGTATGTGACTTTTAATTTATGAATTGTCCTTCTTAACTACTGCACTAAAGGCTGAATTAAAGTCTATGTATTTTTAATAAATAAGAGTAAGATTTATCTAATAGACGCATGGTAAAATCATAATGAATACATTTAGGAAAAACTACTTTACATTTTAAAATATCACATTTTAATTATATTTTTTAACGATAGGTAACAAAAAATAGTATCAAATATTTTAATAAGCTTTTGCACTCGAATTCAATCGCGTGGAAAGGGATTGAGCGGTTAGAGATCGCGTGGAAAGGAAATTCAAGCAAACTGCATCAGGAAACTAAATATTTGTGATGAAACCCGAAGTATCTTGCATGGTGCTTGAGATCTAAGTATTACTGGCCTGACGATGTGGTCGATAGTGGTGTCACGCTACATCTGGATTGGGAACTGGTTCTCAAGTGGAGCTGCCGAAATACACCAATAGGCGACAGATTATAGCATGAGCTAGGTAGGTGAGTTCTTGAAAATACCCTATCATCAAGCTATGGTTTCATCACGATGTTTTCTTTCACCGAAAACGCTCAATGTAGGACCCACGACCTACGAATCGCAAACCGACGTAGCCATCGTAGCTTCAAATTTTAAATGTTATTTTGAAGAAAACACAGTATATAAGACATTTTTACTAGTAACACTATCTTGTTACGATCTGTAATGGAGATCCTTACCTCCTACGGTTCAAAGTAGTCAGAAGCACAAAGCCTTTAGTTATCCAGTCGGAAGTCACAAAGGTAGGAATTTCATGCAAGACGAATGTCGAATGGCGTCGTATCTGGTATACCAAAACTTGAGAATAAACACCGCGTACAAACGTGTGTGACAATGCAATATAAATAAATGAAATAGTATTAGCAAAAATAAATAAAACATCTGCATGACTTTGTCTTGTACGAGAAAGCAAGGTTGACACATTAAAGTTTGCATGAAAAATATCAACTTCCACGCGGGAAAACTCGCGGGCAGTTTGCTAGTATTATATAACATGCGATATTACAAAGATGAGGTAGACGGTAGAAACAAAATGCAGGGGCGAATCGAGTGGTTTTTCGCGCGAACGGCGCTGAAGAGCTCTCTGTGCAAGGCGCACTGCCACTTTTGGCGTTAAATGTAGTCGCATTATTGAGCTACAAAGTGCTCCTACATAGGTACATCACGCTTAAAAGGCTCGTCAAGCTAAGGCTGAAATAGGGATAAAAAATGCTCAATATTTTGAGTGAAATTACAGGATTTATGGAGGTTCATCATCTTACGAGTATAATAAATTAGGTTGACGAGCGCAGTGCATTGCAGCACAGGATTTTGAAGTGTTGAAGTGCAAAAAACTACGTGTGTGATGATTATTATAAGGTCAGTGACTCGTCACAGTCTCGTCACAGAATTACATAAAAAAGGCATCGAAGGTTTGTAAACCTTGGTGTACTAGTTATAATTCTATCTACCGCATATACGATTTTTGTCAACTTTTTAGCTATTTATAATCTATTTAATTTGGTAACATAGTTAATAATGTAATGAAATATAATGACCGTGGTGCCTCCCACAAGTACCTACCTACCTGCACAGTTATCCATCATTATTTACCGGACAGCCTATATATACATATGTAGCAAACTCATGAGTACACATTACGTTTGTGCGACTTTATTTCACTAGTTTCAACAAAAGCAACATGTAGCAAAGGGCCAGTTCCGCCCTTGAACTAAATAGTATTTCTTTAGAGCTTTTATTCATTGTAGCATGTCAAAGGCAGCGAGCGAGCCGGGCGGCCACTCTGCTTTATTGTGCTGGTCGGCACAGTATCGGCGCATCATTGTGTTTGGAAGGTTTGTACTTACTCTTAAAGTCGATGTATTAAGGTCTAAAATTAGATGATTTCTTGTAAGAGGGGACAATGGACAAGGGACATGTCACGTTTCAAGCGTGCCCTGACAACCGTCTGATTAGGATCTGTAGCTGCTCTAACACACGTGTGCACTGATTGCCTTGTACTTGAATCTTCGTATTTATGGAGTGCCAAATTTTGTTACATCGTGAATGTTTTTTTTATTACTTACAGGGTAGCGTTTGACCACAAGTCACCTGATGTTAAGTGACGATGTGGTCGAAGGTGGCGTCACGCTACACCTGGATTGGGAACTGGCTCTCAAGATAATGATGATGTGATCAACTAGATTCCGATTTTTAAAGCTGGGTTTTATCTTATTTTATTACTCTCATCATCATCATCAATATCAGCCTTTCATGTTCCCACTGCTGGGACTCCGGCCTTCTCTCAGAGAGAGAGTATGGGCTGTAATCTACTACGCTGGCCCAGTGCGGGTTCGTAGATGTCGCATGCCCTTGAATGTTTCAGTTCTTGGGCATGCCGGTTACCTCACGATGTTTTCCTTCACCGTTTTGAGCGATGGCAAATTCAATCATTAGATTTAGGTAAGTATTGTAAAGAGAATCAATCGGATGCGTGTTTTAGTGTGTGTGTGCGTGAGCGCATACCCGCGTGCGTGGGTAGATAGCTACCTATACCTACCTGTACCTATATATACTACCCTACCACAAATAGTAAGTATAAATTCACTGACCTATGAACGTAAATACGCAACATTAGCATTGACCGAGCCGGTTTATGCTATCGGCTCAGGATCGTATTGGATTTGTATGGGCAATGAGCATCAATTTGTATAGAGTCGGCCGCCGAATAGCACTGCAATGTCAAAAGCTATTAATATTGCAACGCGCCAATGAATATTTGAACTCTGCACTACAGCGGGACAGTTTTTAAATGGCTCTCTCGTTTACGTATGTATCAAATGAATGGTGTAAAAGTGAATTACTTTTGTAATGTTGTAGCTTCTAATGATTGCTATTTGCATAAACGGTAGCTTGATGCTATCACTTTTGCTATTACCAAAAAAACTAACAGATCAGTTGTTAGCGTGACTGAACGAAGCGAGAGAGACTACCATGCACAAGATAAAGCTCCATAGGATACAGAAGGAAAGAAAAAGTCTAAACACTCGATAAATGCATCCGTTACTCTTTTTAGCACATTAGGTATAGGTATCTACTATTAACATTACTTTTTCATCAAAAACCAATTCAGTAAATTTTGATACATTTCGTGCTACCATAATGAAAACAAAAGAGCGTATGTTCTAAAATGTTTTGGAATCAGGCATTTTCTAAATACCAGTTATGCTTCATCTGCAGTTACAATAATTTTACTAGAACTGTGTGACTTTTAAATTGAGTCTTTCCCGCTCGGCAATAAATGTAAATCACGTCATTGGAAAGTATATTGGACAGTGCAGTGCGACCATTGAATGCAGTCGGTGCATGGTAAGCACAATGCTTCCCTCTGAATTCATTCTGCATTGAATCAGTATTCGATTGTACCCAAACATGGGCTTTAACGGGCATTTTAACATAAATTTTCACGAATTTAACTTCCGTTCGCGAACGTGATTTTATTAGGTACGCTTTCTGTATGAATTTAATTTCCCCGTGAAATCAATTGTCAACATAATCGAATATCTACATCATTATTCCGGTCTTTGTCTCTCATACCCTATTATATTTTATAAGGGATAAAAATAATTCAATAATCCCTCACCAGCCTGGTTCCTTAAAAATCGCCTGAGCTGGGAAAAAGCAATGAAATGAGAGTGATCTTATTTGAATTGATACGGGAGGTAACAAAGAAAATTACCATCAACGTGGATATACATTTTAGCGGAGAAGGCCGTCTTCTCTTTGAAAACAAAGAGGGGAAAACTTGTAGGTCTATATAAAAGTCAAATACCACTCCGTCTTTCAGCAGTCATTGTGAAACTTCTGTAAGTAGTTAACTTTGTTTTTGCATGTACGCTTCCCATATTTCCATAGCTTCTAGGTGCAAGACAAGAAATGAGTTTTCCAAATGGAAACCTTCAAAACATAAATATTGTATGAAAATATAGAACCATTCAAATAGAAGCTCGAGCGTCGCCGCGGGGCGTATATAGCTACTTTTATAAAGTTAGTGTCTAATCAATATAATTTGAAACTTTACTGAGACTGAAATTTACCTATTAATTAAAGTTCAGAAACTGTTGAGATGAGTTTATGAAATATTCTATACCTATATAAATATTATTCTCTATATTATGATTAGTCAACAGATCGCACGTTGGTAGGTACCTACCACTACAAGAAGAAAATGAATCTACGACGATTGCCAATTAAAGCAAAGTTATAGCAGGTACCTACTATGTATATCTATTCTATGGTTATGGCTTTATTTACAAGGTCTCAGCAAATAAAAACGCATCGCATGGCGGACAAACCCAATTTTTTTTCACATGGCTCGTTGGTAGCGCGTGTCCGTTACACGGTCTCCCAGCGGACTTCCACGGAATATTAACTCAGAATGGGATAAAAATGGCGTTGCCAGCCGTCCCCGACTCAGGTGACGCAGGAATTTGACGTCGGTAATTTGACGCCTTTATCCGGGTCAGTTTCCAACAAATGCCTCGTAGTCGCTAAATAGGCAACTGATGACATGTTTTGCATAATACTTTATGCTTTAGGCACGTCTGTTTCTGCAAACTTGTTTATTTAAGGTCAATGTACTCCTGCCCTTTGTTTGGAGCAGAACAATCTATCGTGTATCTAAAATTATGAGTGATTGACGGATTGAACTGAGTTATTAATTAGTTTCTACATCAATTATTTTATTTACTAAGAATTTCGTTTTAAACCATTTGCATTTAGGTGCCCATCTCAATCAGAAAATTAATGGAAAGAAAAAAAATTACTACGCTAATATAAAATTTAAATGAAAGGACAAATCTTATGAATGGAAGGAAGAAAGAAAGCTATAAAAGTAATTAGAGAGGAACGAGTGAAACTTGGTCTTGGTCTCGCATTGAGCAGACTTATGTCTGCTATATAGAAAATTTACGTGTACTAATTGTAGGGGAAGGTAACGGGGTAAAACTTAAAAATTATTTTTATAAACCGGCTTAGTGCGAGTTGTACTCGTGCACCGAGAGTTCCGTACAAATTTGTTTTTTGTTGTTGTTATTAAACTAAGTATATATTTACGGTTTCCTTTACATTTGCAGTAAGAACTTGTTTCATGCCAAGTTTCATGATTCTAGGTCAACGGGAAGTAGGTAACCTATAGGTCTTGATTCCCTTGTGAAATCGCAAAATATGTGAAAATATACTACATAAACGCTCATATCTTTTGATCGCGTTGACTTACTAGTTTGATTTTTTCACAGCCGAAAGAAACCGTAGAGCCGATTGTTTGATTCAACTTGATACCTCAACGCATTCTTGAGAAAAAGGGTTTTGACAGACAGACAGACATACGGACAACAAAGTGATCCTATAAGGGTTCCGTTTTTCCTATTGACGTACGGAAGCCTAACAAAAGGTATTACTATGGTAATACACCTTCACCACATCCATATTTGGTAAACTAGTATTCTCCTCTAAAAATTCAGCTAGCTTTCCGTCAGCTGACGGATGAAAATGGATGAAAATAAACAACTAGGTTTTGTCATTCGTTCGGACTTCGGATGTAAAACTACGAAAGGCAGTAGACGGTTTGACGCTGCAATTTGGTGAAATATAGCTTGACACTATTAATATAATGACGAGGTAAGGTTTGCGATTTTGTTTGTTATGGTTATTATTGAAACCACTGAACTATTTTAACAAATAGTCCTTATTATATGGGACTGAAAAAAAGAGAGACGGAAGTCAATATATGGCCAAGTGAAACGCTGCGGTTACAGTAAGAGTTGATTGATTTTACAAAATAATGTATTTAAAGATATGCTTGCCTTGCTACTATTTGAGAACAAGAAGAGAGATCTTCAAAGAATTCTGCAATGACTCAAAAAATAAAGTTAATATTTTTCTGTATAAAGCCGATTGAGATATACATATATTTCTACGAATTCTATTCTATCATTCAGTTGGTTTTACTTGTTTTCTGCATACAAGAGCGTTAAACACTTTTTTAAAACACTTTTATTAGGTTTACTTGTAACTAACTAACTAACAATTTCATCAAATCTTAGAAGTCAATTTTAACCTACTTCTAATTGTCGTATCGACTTGAAACTTTGTATATTTACCTTATTTCCTACAGCTGTTTTGTGCTACACTAACAATGTTACCTCTTAAAAAAGTCAATCTTCGATTAATGTAGATCATATTTGCTTTTTACCCTAGGTATTTCACTACCAAATTAACTTGCAGGTTTCATGCAGACATGCATCGACCGGAGCGTGTGCGAGCTGTCAAAATATTTGCCTACCCGCGCGAACAAAGCGTGTAAAGTCAGAGAGGGTCGCTAGCACTTCTGTGAGTATATATAGAGTTGTGACCTCACTGTGAACAAGTCCTTGTTTAAAAGTCAGGCCATATTTCGCTTTTATTGTAATGATTTATGGATTGTTCTGCGAAACAATAACGGAGCCAAAATAATAAATTTTTCTTTACTCTTATTTAGATCCCCTTGACCTTTTCCCTCCGGATCGATAGAGCTTCGTAACCGAACATTAAAAGTCACAAAAGACACTGATATCTCTAATGCGGAGAAGTTATCCAACTATACAATTTACTGTCTCTAACTGAACAACTTTTATTAAACCTACGAGTACGCTGAGAATTCTCAGCGGTTTGGAAGTAGAAAATATAGGCAATTGGCTAGGAAAGTTTCTTCATTCTATTCTCTTGGTCTAGGTAGGCTGGAATGTAGGAACCCAGCTCTAAGGACCAAATTGCATTTATTGCATCACTTTTGTATAGTTCAACAAATTGTTTACGAAATTGAGTTGTAAATTAAAATGGAACGTGGAAATTATATATTAATGTTTTATAACCAGATAAAATGAGATGAAAGGCAGTATAACTCACTAGCTAATTAAAATCAATAAATTAAAGCCGACAAATGGTTGATTTTTGTTCGAATAACTGGTTGATTTTCGTGTAAAAGAGAAAACTGTTCACATGTAGCGTACGTGTTTTCATTCTATGGACACAATGTATAAGAAGTACCTATTTGTTTATTTTTACATTGTATTTGTTAGCTATCACTAGTGTAGTAGTAAAAACAGTCAGCTAGCTATACCTACGTATGTAGTTTTATTCTTCCTCTTACGACTCAAAGCAATTACTGTTCTGAGACGTGGCATCTCATACAATGTTTAGCAGAGGAACAGTATTCATTGTAAGTTTGACAAAACAATTTATGTATTTATAACATATCTGAATTAAAGATGCGCAACTGCGGATGATCCGGTCATTTGGATAATCTGCTACTACTTACTAATTTTTGTTTGAATATTAGTTACCACTAATGTTCAGAGTCGAATAATGACTATTAATTTTAGTAATTATTAATCAGTCACCGCGACAACGAATACGGGCAGCTGACGACAGACAGTCGAGTTAGCCATTAGTAACTAATTTAGGTTAGTCATTCGAATTAGTCGAATGATTTATGAAGTCAAATAATTCGAATGGAATCATTCATAGTCGTGTACCGCAATATCGGAAAACTATAAAAAAAAAAATTTTCGTAATCCTTATACCTGGTTCGCAGAATGTAAACAAAGTGTACGTTGATTGTTGTTGTCGTACTAAAAAGTAATACAAGGTATAGATAGAAATGCTCTTTTTGAGGTGGTTTTCCTTACCAAACTTTGAACTTCCCTGTAAATTCTGTCAGTTCAATAAAATTCGATAATATTATTCAAAAAAAGACGTCAAGCCGTATACATTTCAGAAATGTATACGGCGGATGGGTAGGTTTGGTAAAAAGTGTCCAAAATAAAAGGCGAAGAAATTCAAATATTATGCCATCGCGTCGCCAGAGTTAGGAAGTTTTCTCAGGAGCATTTCGTAAATTTTATTACGTACCTACCTACTACACGAGAGGCCTTCATCGCTTCGGATCAACGATAATCACATTACATTTCCAGTTTTGGCAATTTCAGTGTCGGCTTTATGCCAGTAAAAAGTTGGGTGACTCTGGCGCTATGGACATCTATATCCTTCGTCGATAAATGAGGGAAGCCAAATTTTAGTATAGTTTTGATTTAAACAACTGAAAGGTCACTGAATTAGCAGCAATTTTACCATCAATATATTTTTAAATGGTTGGTAATTTTCTATGAAGACTTATTTGAAATACATTAATCGCTTCCATTTGTTTAATATAATACCAAAGTTTCATCAACATAGATTTATAAAAAAACTGCATTCCAAACTCAAAAACCAAGCTACACCCCCTTTATGGGTCGATTTCCAAAAAACTGTGATAGGTACATGTGTTTCTTTATTTCATTTGCTTGATACTGACAAACATTCAAGAACATTCATTAAAAAAAAACAAATTATACAAACTTTGACACCCTGTTTGATTTGTAAAAACTCCGTTCTTACTGTTCGCTTAGACCATTTGAGGAATGTTGGTTCCAAATTTGAAGTTTCTACGTTCAGTGGTCAGTGGTTTCGGCTATATCGTGATTGTGTAAAACGCTATGTTCTTTTACTAATATAGATAGATAAAGTTGTGGCTAGATATTGGTCTCTCGACAGTTTTTACATGCTAAGCATGATATGCATGCTGCAGTTTCTCACACTAAGAGCACTAATTATTATCTATAGCCAAGTGACTTCTGGAACATAAAAAAATTTCCAAAAAAACTGTTGATCTGTTCGCTACGCTACCCAACTTAACAGGATCAATCTGATGATTTATTGGAAATTTCATCAAAATTCTCCAGCCGTTTTGGAATCCATAGGAATATACTGTAACGTTCCAGACTTCAGTGATCTGGACCGTCACGTTCACAAATATATGTGGATCATTTTATCATAATGTTTTGTACATATTTTCAGTATCGTCTCCGCGATGTAGGAAAATGCATGCGCGACACCAACGCCACCTAGTAAGAAACGGTCAAACTAACTAAGTTGGTACTAGATAGTTCATACGATAATAAACATAGATGGCAATAATCTCAATAGAAGGCTGGCTTTAATAATGTAAAATGCAATTTTACGTGCTAAAGTATAAATAAAGAAATAAATAAAAATACAAAAAGTAATTATTATTAGTGGTTGTAAAGAAGCTAATTTTATAAAAGGGGCGAGCGCGCTGGATTCGAGGCATTCCAACAGCAGTCTTCGGTGAGTGAACACGTTCAGGCAGTATTTATTGTGGGTCTATCCTCATCTATCCTCAGTAGTATTTGTTGCGGTTTTTCTACTATATTTAGTGTTCTTTTGGGGTGTGAATTAACATTGTGATTACAACGTAGGCTTTAAGAATAGTTCAATGCGCGTGCTGAACTGTGGTAACAATGTAGTTTTGTGGGCCTATGATAGAGTCAACGCGGCTTTGTAAATAATTAGATTCGTGCGTATGGTAGATTAATGGTAAAGACGTAATCTCATGGGAAGCTTCGTGGATCGTTTTATTATTTTACAATCATACTAGTTTTCGTGGATAATGAGGGTCAGTGAGGAATATGCCCGTCTGCTTGAACGGATTCATTAAACGCAAACATGGTTTTGTGGGTAAAGGCTGTCTACCTTGCGGTGTTAACAGAGCTTTTACTGATAGGGACTCATTGTTAGAGCCGACAACTTTTGGGACGAGCCGGCAGTCGTTTATGCCTTCAACGAAGGAACGACTAATTGTTCCCCTATTCGGTCAGATTCTGTTTATCTGCGACGGAGATTAGTCGAAGAGAATCATGCCACTGTGCATCCGTTTAGCTATATTCAGAGTTGATTGGATCGGTCTATACACTTATATATTTATATATTCCCATACATAGTCCCTGGTCCGTCTCTCTTCTGCATCCCTATTCGACTGCGGTCGGCGGAGGAGAGATAGTAGGGTGGCGTAGGAATAGGTCTAATCGGGGTGCCTCCCCAATCCCGTAGAGATTAGTCAGGTAGATTGTTCAAACATCATGAGCAATTGACTTTGTAAGGCGGTTGTTTTACAGGGAACAACCGACTTGCCGCATTTAAATGTAAATATGAGGTTAAGCCTCTAGCTTTGATGAAACACACACCAATTCGAATAGGAGTAGTGAGTTAGGGTAGGGAACATAGATTGAATAGTAGGTTTAGAATGGGAAGTATTAGGAATACAAAAATAGGGCCAATATCTTAAATAAATATTCATCAACGATTTTGAAGGTAGTTGTACATCACGAAATTAAATGAATTTCAAGGCGAAATAATGCAACCGTTTGCTAGTAACTACTTATTGCTATTAATATATTAACTACGTATACTATTTATTGCTATCAAACTCTAAACTATAATAATACCAACGAGTACTCTAGGATTTGAACCTAAAGGAAATACTAATAAAGAAATAATTCATAAATACTTTGATGAGAAAAGGTTACCTAGGAATAATACCATTGCATAAAGAAATGTAAAGACAAATTAGTTTCTCTGTGGAAATTATCACACTCTTTGAATCTATATCGAGTATTCTAGGATATGAATCTGAAAGGAAAGTCTAACAATGACATAGTTCATAAATCTTTTGATGAGAAAGTTCATCGTTGGTAAATTTGGTTACACTTGGCAACTTGCGATGCAGTGCCTGTAGTCACTCTCTATTGCTACAAAAGGTTAGAGATACTACGCCGTAGTCACTGACTGATTTTATCAATCATTGGAATAATAAGTACTACTATAAATGGCTTGATATTCAGAGAAGTTCCGAGAGTCTCGATAGTGAGAGTAATTGACTAAACAAAAATCTAAACTAAAATGCAAAGGCGATTATTCAATAATTGAGTTAATATAGGATCGTACATATATACTAGGTTTCCAACGGTTTGGAATGTTAGGTACATTTACGTTTTAGGTAGGAGGACGCCTGTGGGCCAAAGGGGCCTTTCTGTACTTACAAGCTAGGTATGGAAAAGCTCCGCAATATAACTAGATATGATGGAAGTAAGAGTTGCATTGTTGAATAACACTTAAATGTAATCCTTGTACGAAAGTGAAGTATGAAGTCAGACAAATAGTTTGACCTTGCTAAAAGATTATGCCCTCTTGACTCTTTAGCATAAAGACAAATAAAACAGACTAAAACTTTACCAAAGTACTTACTAACTTAAATTACATATCCCAGAATGTACGAAATAAAAGGTACAGAGTTAAGTGAAGGAGGGTTGACCAGTGAGGAAGTCGAGACTCACTGATTGGAGCGGGGTGGTGCTCTTATCTTTATCACAATAACTCTGATTGCGGTTATAACAATTAAAGCCAAATAAATAACCAGCAATTTCTTAGAAAACACTCAGTTCTGACATATCTTCTTATTAAATATTTACCAATAAAACTTAAGCGTCTGCATACATACTCTCCAGGTTGAATTACTTATTATTGTTTCATTGTTATATACTCGTAAATAGGATAGGCAATTATCATTCTTATACTTACAAACAAACTCATAAGAGGCGATGGGGAACCGTAGGCATACTCCAATGTACATCACGTGACTAAACATTCTTAAGGCTAGGGCGGTTTTCATATAACTATAAGACGGAACATAATTATATTTATCAGGAACAGTAAAATAGGCAATAAATCAAACTCAGGTAGTACTTAGGCATAATTAGTTTAATTAACTAGGGAATTAGGGCTATCTCAGGTACCTTAAAAGAGTCAGGGTTGCGACGGATACAACGTAGGGAGACGATCACGTGGCCATAGTTAAGTTTTAATAATTATTTCTGCAAGAGCAAGGGCGGGGCGGTAAGAGAGAAAGGGGGGTTGGAAGCACATTTAAGGGGGGACGTTACAATTAGTGTGCCGTAGACCAGGATTACAGGTGCTTTTGTGGGTCCAATTGCAAGTTTAGGGTATTAGGTAGTCTTAATATAGTGTTGCGGTTCGTCCGCACAATTGTTGCCGTGAAAGAGGAGAGGTACTGAGATAGCGTTTTCACTAAAAAAAAAATTAGTTAGTTGGTTATAGGCAATTAGGTCAATTTATACACAAGAATATAATTCAATTTAAATCTTTACGAGTTTAAAAAAAAAAAAAAAAAAAAAATTAAAAAAAAAAATAATTAAAAATAATAACGTCGTATCGCGTAAAGGTGAGGATAGGCTGCTTCTATTCTGAAATGCACGTGAGTCGTGAGCCATTCTAAACTATGTACATTCACAGCTATGATTATAGTTAATCTTGCTCGTTTTACAAGTTCAAGGGTCTGAAAAAGAAAAGGAAGTATTTAGTAAAAACAACATAAAACTTTTAGGGGTATTTACAGTTTTAAATAAATAAATAAATAAATAAAATAAATAGATGAATAGAGTTGCTGGAGCACGTTGGCGGGTGTTGGGCGACGTAGGAATCGAAAGCGTAGGGATGGAAACAAAAATGTGTATATTATATAGGGTTTAGACTAAAAAAATAAATAAAATGAACAAAAATAACATACGACCACAGGAAAAAGTTAAGAGAGTGGTCCGGATCAGCAGGGAAGGGCGGTGGACTCTCAGCTAGGCGGGCTTCAGGTAGGATGGGAAGAGATGGTGTGGGTGCTGTAGTAGTAGGTGTAACAGTAGGAATAATGGAGGAAGAATAGAATAGTGAAATGTAGGGAGTGAGTGAATTGTTTACGGCTAGCTGTACAATAATTTCAAATAAGTTAGAGGCGAGGGAGTACTGTAATGGTGTCATGGGTGGAAGTGGGTAGTAGTGTGGAGTGGTGTTTGTGAATGGAAATGTAGGGCGTTGTAGTAAAATTAGTTCTGGGTGAGTGTCGGTTGTGAGTGGTAGTGTAGGGTTTTGTGGTAAAATCTGTTCAGAGTGAGTGTCGGTAGTGAGTGATAGTGTAGGGTTTTGAGTGTCATTAAGTTCCAGAAGAGTGTTCGTCAAAATTGGTTGAGGTTGCCCTTGGTGGATAGTGCTGGTAGAAAAAAAAAAAGAAAAAAAAAAAAAAAAAATTATAGGGAAAACAGTTTCATCAAAACAAAAAGAAAAACACAACTTTAAACAAAGTAGGTCGACCACGCGAAGCGGAGGAAAACGATTTAACCTTATTTATATTTTGACACAATAAATTAAATAAATAAATTTAAATGTCGGGGACAGTTGCACGCAAGTTGACATGGCCCCAAGTTGCGCTCGAAACTTGTGTTATGGGTTACTGGACAACGATATACATACATACATAGAGAAATAAATACTTATATAGATGGGGGTATCCGGGACTCAGGTACAGGTATTCGTGCTCATCACACATATGTTTGCCCTTGCCGGGATTCGAACCCGGGACCGCTAGCTTCGCAGGCAGGGTCACTACCAACTCGGCTACCGCGTCGTCGACAATAGGTATATATTGTGTCCATCTCCAGGTTTGGATCGTCTTTGCGTCGGGTGTCGCTTAGATCGGATCGACTAGTGGTTTCGGGCGTTAGGCGTGAAGGAGTAGCGGACAAACAGACAGACGGGGTTGCGTTCGCTTATAGGATATTAATAGAGATTAGGTTATAAGAAAAAAAAAAAAACTAAAGAGCTTTTCAGGATGGATGATAACACTGAAAGTGATAGCTAATTAAAATTTACAAATAATATAAATTTTATAGTAAAATTTATGGTAGTAAGGATTATGAATGTATTTACCGCTATTGAGGCTTGTAAATGCGAATGTTGACGTAGATAAGATTTTATTTTTCGTTTGATGTCTGCTTCGGTGAGTGGAATGTGAACCATCGTGTTGCACTCTGACAAGAGGATGGAGCGGCATCTTGATTTATATTTGTAGTCTCTGAAATTAAGGTCTTGACGGTCCCATAGGCAGGGAAATTGTTTGATCAAGGTATGGAATGAATGATTTCCTTGAGCCATTGCAGATAAATAGATAAGTTGTCGGGTTGCAAACACGTTCAAAATGATTATTACTCGTGTTAAGAATCAAAACAAACTGAACCGAGCCAGAACTGAGCGATTTGTTAGTTACAGGTTGACGGCAATATTAGTAACAGTAGATTCCTGCCAAATTTTAATGAACTGAATTATAGTGAAGTTTTTTTTTGTGTGTCATAATTTAATAGGATTCGCACGGATTAAACATTCAGTCGGAATAGAGTGGAGCGATTTGGTAGAAAGAGAACAGTCAGTTTTAATAGGCTAAAAATGATATTTAAATAGATTGCGTATAAATAACAGAAGGTTATAGGTTAGTCTAAGGAAAGTATTAATAGTGTCATAAAGTTTAACAATAGGAAGGTTGAATTGAAAAAAAAATTTAAACATAAATAGGCGCGTAAACTCTAGAAAAAAAAAAAAAATAATGTTCCAATTATTATCCTAGGAAAATAAAAAAAAAAAAAAACAACGAAAAAAAAATGGGTATTGGACTTCTCAAGGTTTGTTAAACAAGTGGCAACACCATTCAAACTGAGTGGATTGACATGGGGAATACGGGGATACCAGGGTAGTGGAAACTCAGCGAATTTAGCGGAGTTTGATGGTTGATAGAAATTTTGTCACGGCTTACTTTGTCATTTCCTTACTTTAGAAAAAATATTATTAGCTAATGAATAGTCAAATAGCTGTATTGTTACAATAGTAATAATACTATAAACGCGTTCTAGTTATCAGATTATAGGGGGAAGTACACGGTTTAATAAAAAAATCTAATATATTGCCAACATAAATTCTTGTAAATAACAAATCCTAAAAATAAACAAGTAGAGAAAATGAAAAAAAAAAAAAAAAAAAAAACGGTAAGCGGTATGCCATAGGACAAAAGATTGATTGCAGCACCAATTGGCCATTACTTAGATTTTGTTACAGGCAACACTTGTAGGACTTGCGCGGGAGTTATTTAAGTTGACAGGAGATGAAAGGTTGTGGTAAAAAAAAAAAAAAAAAAAAAAAAAAACAGTAATAAACAACTTCGTTTTGTATGGTTAATGATGGCTAAAGGGTGAAAACAATGGGGGTTGTTTACTATTCCATTTTAGGATGTGCAAGTAGGGAAAGGTTATATGTGTTAGTGCAAGAGATTAGGAATTTGTTGAAAAAAATATAATCTTCCAGTAACAAAGTGATCGAATACTACACTTCAGTAAACTTCAGTTAAAAACAAGACATGACAGTGATAAAAGTAGGTAACTTAAAACAAACGCAATCAAAGCATAAGAGTACAAAATATGTAAGTATAGGTGGAAACATGAAGGAATTGGCATTAATTTGCAATCAGGTAAACTTAGGTTGATAAACGGTTTATTCGTAAATAGACTGCGATTATTATTGTCCTTTTCGGGACAGATCTCTTGTATTGTTCGACAAACGACCATAAGGTATAAAGATATTTGGTCCATGGATAGTTGCTTTAATTCATTTTTCATGCTGTGCGAGGTAACACTAAGGTTTAAGATGGTATAGTGAAATTATGGTAAGTTATGAGCATAGTAAAGTTAATCCTAAAAAGCACAATTCAATTATCGTTACATGAAAGTTAGATTTTCACGCAAATTAGCTTAGCTAATAGAACTCGTGTTTGCTTATATTGTGAAGGCATGCGATGCATTTAGTTGTTTCGGTTGACGGGATTGTTCTATTAATTTTAGTCACTTTTATATCTATTCTTTACATAAAACCTGAGCTGAGGTGGAGTAACTCGTACTTGCTTATGACAAAAATCTGTGTTTTATTCTGTAGATTAAGATTGCGAATTGCTTATAATATTGTTAATTTATGGTAAATTTAGGAATTGGTAGAGGGATGTGTTACCTGGCGCCGGTGATTCATTACTTTATCAATTCAAACAAAAAAAAAAAGGAGTAAATTATTTGACTGAATATTCCTGATTAAATTTATGAGGTAAATATTTGAGGTACAGAAGGAAAAAGGATTGAGATTATTTATCTTTCTTTCCCCTTCTACGGTAATATGGAGGTACAGAAGGAAAATGGAAGAGTATTACATTATACTTCTTTACTATAACAACACTGACTTATTGATAGGGATCTACGTACATTCTTACTTGCTTTGTTTAAATTAAAAATTTATTAAGTGCATAACAAAATTGGTCGCTTCAAACTAAAAGGGATGTTGGATTATTTAGGTCTAGGGCAATGGAGTGTGCAAGTTGTAGCTAGGAGTTATGTAAGAAGATTGAAAATGAGATACTATTATATATGTATTTTATTGGTATATTATGTGTATTTTATATTTGGGAATGAACGTTATAAGCGATTGAATTGTAGAATAGGGACCAAAAATAATTCAACATTACCCTAAGTTGAAAGCTATTTGTCGTTGCTTGAGGTCAGATAGACACTACACTTTACAAGGGCCTTGGTTATGGTGGAGTTTGGTGCTAGGATAGGTCAGATGACACTTCATCAGTAATAACTGATTCCATAAAGAGGTCCTACTCTACAATGAGGAAGGACTAAAGTATCCTGCTCACACTCCACACTCTCCGAATCATTGATGATCTGCCATTATGAAATTTCGGCCAGGGTGGGATGTTGCGATCATGAATCGTTATTGCCCAATACCTATTAAAGAAATTTTGGTTTGGATAGGATGGTGTAGGTTAGTTCTCCGCAAACTCTTAAAAAAGTGGGTCTGAAGGGGATAACAATTAATACACTGTATCATTAGGATTGATCTGCCTCACAACCAGGTTTCTTTACAGAGCCAAGATTGTCCTTGTGAGGGTGATTTCTTTTTGTCTTCAATACATTAAAAGCTTTGGACGGGTTCATATGGTGGAGTCATCCATGCTTCGGTTTAAATATACTCTCCTAGTACAACAAGTACACATTGTCTGAAGTCAAGCATTGACAAGTTAAATTATGCACACATTAGAACTTGCGAAAGACTTATGATTATTGAGTTTATCGTAAACAGACAAACGGACGGACGTGGAGCGGGATTTGTTTATAAAATATATTGATAATATTTCTTTTATTTAGTCTTATATTTGTGAATACATTTTGAGGTTGAAAAATTTTCTCCGGGTTAATATTTAACTACCTGTGTAAATTTTGGGGGTTGGCTGTAACGTTCCAGACTTCAGTGATCTGGACCGTCACGTTCACAAATATATGTGGATCATTTTATCATAATGTTTTGTACATATTTTCAGTATCGTCTCCGCGATGTAGGAAAATGCATGCGCGACACCAACGCCACCTAGTAAGAAACGGTCAAACTAACTAAGTTGGTACTAGATAGTTCATACGATAATAAACATAGATGGCAATAATCTCAATAGAAGGCTGGCTTTAATAATGTAAAATGCAATTTTACGTGCTAAAGTATAAATAAAGAAATAAATAAAAATACAAAAAGTAATTATTATTAGTGGTTGTAAAGAAGCTAATTTTATAAAAGGGGCGAGCGCGCTGGATTCGAGGCATTCCAACAGCAGTCTTCGGTGAGTGAACACGTTCAGGCAGTATTTATTGTGGGTCTATCCTCATCTATCCTCAGTAGTATTTGTTGCGGTTTTTCTACTATATTTAGTGTTCTTTTGGGGTGTGAATTAACATTGTGATTACAACGTAGGCTTTAAGAATAGTTCAATGCGCGTGCTGAACTGTGGTAACAATGTAGTTTTGTGGGCCTATGATAGAGTCAACGCGGCTTTGTAAATAATTAGATTCGTGCGTATGGTAGATTAATGGTAAAGACGTAATCTCATGGGAAGCTTCGTGGATCGTTTTATTATTTTACAATCATACTAGTTTTCGTGGATAATGAGGGTCAGTGAGGAATATGCCCGTCTGCTTGAACGGATTCATTAAACGCAAACATGGTTTTGTGGGTAAAGGCTGTCTACCTTGCGGTGTTAACAGAGCTTTTACTGATAGGGACTCATTGTTAGAGCCGACAACTTTTGGGACGAGCCGGCAGTCGTTTATGCCTTCAACGAAGGAACGACTAATTGTTCCCCTATTCGGTCAGATTCTGTTTATCTGCGACGGAGATTAGTCGAAGAGAATCATGCCACTGTGCATCCGTTTAGCTATATTCAGAGTTGATTGGATCGGTCTATACACTTATATATTTATATATTCCCATACATAGTCCCTGGTCCGTCTCTCTTCTGCATCCCTATTCGACTGCGGTCGGCGGAGGAGAGATAGTAGGGTGGCGTAGGAATAGGTCTAATCGGGGTGCCTCCCCAATCCCGTAGAGATTAGTCAGGTAGATTGTTCAAACATCATGAGCAATTGACTTTGTAAGGCGGTTGTTTTACAGGGAACAACCGACTTGCCGCATTTAAATGTAAATATGAGGTTAAGCCTCTAGCTTTGATGAAACACACACCAATTCGAATAGGAGTAGTGAGTTAGGGTAGGGAACATAGATTGAATAGTAGGTTTAGAATGGGAAGTATTAGGAATACAAAAATAGGGCCAATATCTTAAATAAATATTCATCAACGATTTTGAAGGTAGTTGTACATCACGAAATTAAATGAATTTCAAGGCGAAATAATGCAACCGTTTGCTAGTAACTACTTATTGCTATTAATATATTAACTACGTATACTATTTATTGCTATCAAACTCTAAACTATAATAATACCAACGAGTACTCTAGGATTTGAACCTAAAGGAAATACTAATAAAGAAATAATTCATAAATACTTTGATGAGAAAAGGTTACCTAGGAATAATACCATTGCATAAAGAAATGTAAAGACAAATTAGTTTCTCTGTGGAAATTATCACACTCTTTGAATCTATATCGAGTATTCTAGGATATGAATCTGAAAGGAAAGTCTAACAATGACATAGTTCATAAATCTTTTGATGAGAAAGTTCATCGTTGGTAAATTTGGTTACACTTGGCAACTTGCGATGCAGTGCCTGTAGTCACTCTCTATTGCTACAAAAGGTTAGAGATACTACGCCGTAGTCACTGACTGATTTTATCAATCATTGGAATAATAAGTACTACTATAAATGGCTTGATATTCAGAGAAGTTCCGAGAGTCTCGATAGTGAGAGTAATTGACTAAACAAAAATCTAAACTAAAATGCAAAGGCGATTATTCAATAATTGAGTTAATATAGGATCGTACATATATACTAGGTTTCCAACGGTTTGGAATGTTAGGTACATTTACGTTTTAGGTAGGAGGACGCCTGTGGGCCAAAGGGGCCTTTCTGTACTTACAAGCTAGGTATGGAAAAGCTCCGCAATATAACTAGATATGATGGAAGTAAGAGTTGCATTGTTGAATAACACTTAAATGTAATCCTTGTACGAAAGTGAAGTATGAAGTCAGACAAATAGTTTGACCTTGCTAAAAGATTATGCCCTCTTGACTCTTTAGCATAAAGACAAATAAAACAGACTAAAACTTTACCAAAGTACTTACTAACTTAAATTACATATCCCAGAATGTACGAAATAAAAGGTACAGAGTTAAGTGAAGGAGGGTTGACCAGTGAGGAAGTCGAGACTCACTGATTGGAGCGGGGTGGTGCTCTTATCTTTATCACAATAACTCTGATTGCGGTTATAACAATTAAAGCCAAATAAATAACCAGCAATTTCTTAGAAAACACTCAGTTCTGACATATCTTCTTATTAAATATTTACCAATAAAACTTAAGCGTCTGCATACATACTCTCCAGGTTGAATTACTTATTATTGTTTCATTGTTATATACTCGTAAATAGGATAGGCAATTATCATTCTTATACTTACAAACAAACTCATAAGAGGCGATGGGGAACCGTAGGCATACTCCAATGTACATCACGTGACTAAACATTCTTAAGGCTAGGGCGGTTTTCATATAACTATAAGACGGAACATAATTATATTTATCAGGAACAGTAAAATAGGCAATAAATCAAACTCAGGTAGTACTTAGGCATAATTAGTTTAATTAACTAGGGAATTAGGGCTATCTCAGGTACCTTAAAAGAGTCAGGGTTGCGACGGATACAACGTAGGGAGACGATCACGTGGCCATGGTTTAGTTTAATTAATATTTCTGCAGAAGTAGAGGGCGGAGCAGTTAAAAGGAACGGGGGGCTAGAGAGTATTGAGGGGGGACGTTACAATACGACACATTGATTTGTTATACCTACATGTTGATTTTTATAAAGACGTTACCTTTTATGGGCGTGCAACATGGCGTGCACGATGCTATTGCAAACTGGCCGAAATATCAGATAAGTACGGGCCGCTGTCCACCCACCGGCTGATTTATAGAGTTTACTAACGGATCTTACTCCAGCTAGAACTTTTCCAATTTTAAAATGCTCTCATATATATTAACTACCTATTGGTCAGTTAAAAGATAGTTATAGCATCGGTTTTATTGAGACGGTTTGCTTTATAACTGGAAATAGAACGCTAGATCTGTCATTCAATTTTTCAAGACTGTTACGAGTAAAATTTTCACCTAATAAATAAGAATATATTAGTACTTACTACTACTCACGCTATAGGTAGTATGTACTAATCCACAAGAAGTTTTACATTTCCGAAGTCTCTTTATTACCTACTAGAAGGTCCCATAAAAAGTTTTGGCATCGTTAACTCGTGTATACGAGTATAATTTGGTAAAGAGCTCACGAGATAAGATAATTGACTGTAAATAAAGAGTAAATTCATTATGATAGCCACGGGTAAAATAAACCAGCGGAATCCGAGCCGAGTCTCACGATGTTTTCATAAGGAAAATATCCTCGACTACGAAAAACTTCATCTTCAACTTTGTTCTTTTTCCCCTTATTAGCTTTCCGCTGTTAACTAAGATTCTTCTGCTTTTTCTCAAATTTAATTTCGCATTTGTTCCTAGACTCAGCGCTTCTCTTCGTTAAAATGTCCACCACTTATACAGCTTTGTTCCATGATATTAGCACTGTTTCATAAGTTGGGAAGTTTACTTTTTAACAAAGCGTGTAAGCATTTCTTGAATGTCTGAATACTATTGTACCTATTTTTTGTTTGCAAACTCGTCATTGTTTTCTAAGTTTGATGTTAGAAACATTATATTCCTAAACATCGAATGCCTCATTGCAATAAAATAAGCTAAGGGAGAATATGTAAATAAGGGTAGGTTCTATCTAGGGTATTTAGATGAACTAGAAGGGTATGTTAATGTAGAAAGATATGTTAACATAGAGTTCAACATCGGGTGACTACGGCTTAATAGAATATTAATCATATCCAAAGCACTTGGAAATAAGATAAATATAACGCGTTCCTCCTCCGACAGAGAAAGTTACGCAATAACCAACGCAGCTCCAAAAGAGGCTCAAAGCGTATAGCAAATGTTGATTGTAACTTCGTACTCGACATAGAAGTAATTAAATGTGAATTGAAAACAAGTCAGTGTGGTGCTCGACGAGTTTGAGGGGAATGGTAACTTTGATAACATTGTAACTTCGCCGCGGGAAGAATAAAGGCGTAACGGCGCGGTGGCTCATATTACCAACTTTGTTGGCTCGGCTTGTGATTGTTGCAGAGGATTGGGAAATTATGTAAATGTTCACGCATTTTCTCTAACTTTCAGATTTTGATTGGTTATTGTATCACTGAGCCAGAGCACTGCTTTGAATTCGTAAAAAATAAAGGTGTACCTACTAATTTTTAAACTATTTACTATAGTATTACCACCGGTAGGGCTTTCTGGCTAACCATAACTAGGAGACGCCACTGTGAACCATGGAATATTTTCTATGGTTAAATACACCCTTCTCCTCCCGGCTTACTTAACTGGTCGTTCGGGGGTGGAGACGAAGGTACTAGATTATTAGGCTTAAAGAGTGGAAGTGAACTTATCTTCCATTTTTTTCTCTGTAAGCGTCTATTAAGTAGGCTTGAAGCCGGGAGTGAAATTAAGTGAAACTGCAATATCTATCGACACTCTATAGGCATCCTCACTAACGTTAAACTTCACCTCGCCAATACTGCCAATGTCTGTGAGGGTCCGTTTAGTGAGTGCTGAGTCATCAAGTGCAGTCTCAATAGTCAACAGACCGGCCTTCAGCCATCAAGAGTGCAGAATATTTATTTTCGGCAATTTATAACCAACCTTTTTTGTTTGTACTTCAAAGCTTTAGTTTTAATTTAAAAAGATCCTCTTTGTGAGTAGATTTCTATAGTTATTTGTTCATTCTTAATGTAATCTAAACCTGTACCTACATAGCAAACATCCGTCTGTATATACCCAAAAATAAATATGGGAGAATCAGTTTGAAAACCATAACTATTTGCATTTAATAATAACAATAAAGCTTTTCGTTCCAACAATTCTATTTCGTTGGCATCGTACAAATTAATCGAATAAATTGCCACTTTTGTTGATAGAATGTTCGCAAACAGTTCGATGAATTGTTTACCGACCAAAAAAAAATCTACATGACGTATCTACTAATATACTGTTTGCTGCTATGTGGCTGTAGTATCCATGTAATATGCAAATATGGTTGTGTACCTTTGAATATTTGATTTCTGTCAATTTTCTGATATATATTCCGTTCGAAGCTTCTTGTGGAATAGCAAAGATGTATTCAGTCTATAAGTAAGGTTTAATTTAATTGAAATCTTTAGTAAAAAAAAACATGTTCTGTAACATACGTGTGTTTTTCTACTGCCTCGAATGCATCCAGGCACCGTCCAGTTTTCTAATCTGGTCTGGAATAAGGCATGCTTTTATTTTTAGTTTTGCTAGTTTCCGTGGCCAGTAATGAACCCCGCATAGTCTGTGTATTTACGTTTGAACAGTAAACGCTGCCGTAATGCAGGCGAGTTTCTCAGGTAGGTACCTATTTCTGAAATAAACCGTGGGTGACTCTGAAATACTTTATACGAAATGTGGAGATAACGAGCTCGGCATATCGTATCGTTATTTTTATGACTCTTGTTAGGTCGACACTTCGTTTGGTTTGTACGTTATGACCACGAAAGGTTATGATGAATGGCTGTATAAATACGAGTATGTACCTACTTATATGTGTATTCTATACACAGTATTTACTTAAGACTTTCGATTGTTTCTAGGCTTAGTTGTTGTTACGAGTCCTTGCGAAATTGCATTAAAGATTTGGACTATTTATTTACTTTGACACTCAAATTTTCAAAGCAGTATCGTGCTGTCTGTTTTAATTTTACAGTGACTGAGCATGAAAGTTCAATGCTTGCGTCGATCGCATAACCATGGATAGCGTTTCGTTGGATGTTGGGATATTTCTAGAAAACTCTATCGTGGCTTATATTTATATATCGAAAAGAAAATGGAAAACATTAAAAGGACAAGAGAATTTCCTAATTTGATGAACGTAATTGAATTAATTTGGTCAGAGATTACTGTAAAATTTCTGAGTCTGGAGCTAGTTGCACCGAGTGGGAGTGTGGGCTAATTAATGGATCTTGGAAATGGGGAAAAAGAAAGCCAGAAAAAGTGCGAGTTTAAGAATTAAGTGAAGGCAAAAACTGTTAATTACAGTAGTGCAATATTAGTGCTACGTGTAATGTGACGTCACCACACTGCGTCTTATATTATAACACACTGCGTGTCCTTTAGCAAATAAACCGTCAATCTCGTTGAAAAAGTAGTTTCCTCCTTACTTTCCTACCTGCTTCTGTAACGATAAGTAAACAGCGGTGAAGCAAACAGTGAAATAATTTAGATCTAAAGCCCAGAAACTTGTTACACCACATTGCGTGCGAGCTCTTACGACGTAAACAGCATCATTTCGCGGCACAATCACCATTAGTGTCGCTTTTATTGTGACAACTTAAATCACCTGCTCTCGTCGCCTAATTTCCTTTTAAACTGTGAATATTTTTGTTAATGATAATTTGAAAATGCACGAGGCAGGTCGCAAAACGCTCCGTTACAGTCTACTGACTCTCATATCGGCCAGCAGTACAAATAAAACGAAATGAAATAGCATACGATGCCGCTGCGCCGCCCGCCGCCGCCTAGCGTACCTATAGTCAAACGGTGCAGCCGTATTCTCTATTGCTACTATTACGAGGCTTCGAAGGCAATACATGTCGGCCCCTACTTTATTATAAGCTATATGCGATAACTGGCGGGACGTCCTCGCCGCTCGGCGCAAGAGAAAATTATTTATCTATAACTTACAGTTACATTGTTTGTTTTCTTTAGCAGCATGTGCCATGATATTAAATTCATATATAACCTTTTTGCTTTTATCGGGTTTCTTTTTAGATTTTAGTACCTAGATTATGGATTTTATGACGCTTAGGGCATTGGCAGATTTCAGTGAACAAATCCAAAAACAGCAATTAAAATGTGACGATGAGGTGGAGAATGGTAAACACATTAAATCTAGAGTAAGTAGATTAAGGGGTTTACGTTATTCAACAGTTCGAAATTTCAACAGTATCTTCAGTTTGAGTCCAGCTTAGTATGTATTAGTGAGCTCTTGAAGGCACGTATCTTATTGCCATCCGATAAAAAACTATAAAGTACTTTTTTCAAGCGACATAAGAAGCGCTCCTTTCGCAGTAGTCTGCTTTGTGTCCCTTACCACGACACCCAATATACTTACCAAGTCAATTGCAGGTCTTGTTTGTAGAGAGATCTGTCAAACATTGTCTCAGAAAGTTTTCAATTTGGAAAATGTATGCACATGGTTAACCGCACACTTATCTACATCAAATTTTATTTCATCTTGACGCCGCTGCTGAAAAGCTTAGTGATTTTCAACAACTCTATCAAGTCTAGGTATTTCGGTGCCATTTTTAAAAGGCAAAGTACCTATATATTGCTTTTTATTTCAAGCCTACTTGAGTGGTTACTCAAGCGAGACCCGTTTGATCTGATAAACTCAATAGTTTAATATAAATTGAAATGAAGAAGTAAATATAAATCGGGGCAACAAAAGATACGCTGTAGTTGAATTTTATGAACGAAATTCTTCGACCTTCGACCGACCGCCACTGTTTAGATCTGAAACGGTACAGTTAAATCGGTTTAACTTGAGCCGTTTGAATGCTAAACTCGTTTCGAGTTGGATGTTGTTCAACATTAAAGCCTCTGTATGTGTTTAGACTGAAAGATCGCCGGCGAGAGCGACGTATGTTCGTAATTAAACGCTGTACTATTCAATTAGAAAGGGGCCATTAGGGCTGCCTGGTTTACTCTACCAATATCGGTTGTTATTTCGTTTGTTACGTCGGATTCCGCTTCACTGTTGCAGCGAACTTCATCACTAATGTGTTTATGGTATGGCAATATATGATGGTGATTAATAGAAGCGTACCGACCCAAAATTTCGATACAAGTGGCATTAAACAGTAGCAATAAAACACAGTTAGTTGCAAAGTTCCTAAGGCTGACCTAAGACCCCATGCTGTGAAATTACATAACAGTAAAATAGCAGGTAGGTTGTAACAAGTCTTTATTATAATTTTATCGTCACTTTGAATCTCCAACGGTGCGGATAATGAAGTTTAGAAACTTGAAATTAGTTGGGGTCATAATCTCACGCGTATATGGGAGGATCGTAGGCCACTCGGCTTTTCGATACATCGCTATTAACAACTAATTGAATGAGTCTGTACTTAGTAAAGTAATCGAAACTATAGATTGTGTTTTGAAAATTGTTAGTGGAATCAGATTAATGATGGGAACCTCGAATAGGTACGAATTTAATCGTTAATTAACAGAACTGTTCCGAACCCTTTTTAATAAACCAACTTATCAATTTTATACTTGTTTTTGAACATACTTGTAGATACACCAGGTGACAACATCAGGTGACTTGTGGTCAAACGCTACCCTGTAAAAAGTAAAAAAAAAAAAGAAAAAAAAGATAGTAGTATATTCTCTCTATTCATAAAACTTTTACTTTATACTCTAAATATATTATGTAAAACAGAAAAAGGTGTCTCGAAAAGGCAAGGCAGTTAAGAATTCAAGCTTGGACTTTGAAAAATTCAAGATGAATGTTACCGGACCGTGCGCCCGATGTCTCCGCGGCTTGAATAACAAAACACCCGAACTGATACAAACAAGACAAACAGACGCCATCGAAACTTTCCCAAATAAATCCTCGTATCGCAGATGAGGCGCACCAATCCTTTTTGACAATTGAGTTTCTGCGCCCCAAAAACTAATTTACCTTCTATTGTTCCTCCATATATAAGGAGTTACTACATTACATTTGCCTTGTACAGATATTAAATTGCCTCCTCAAGAGGAAAGGCCCTTCTTTATAAGATTTACCATCACATGTTCCCTCATTGAAAGGGAATACGGTTATCTATAAACAATTTCGGTTAACAATGAAATTACTTCTGCCCCAATTCAGAATCATTAGAGCAGCGCTTCTGACGACCTGTATGTTAAAGTACGCTTACAATGCGTAAGAAGCCAGTATATAGGGTGTGTAGGTATCAGTTTCTGCGATACCAGAATATTTGTAAGTTAGTTTATAGATTCTCTAATCAACGAGATTAAAACGTGTAGGTATATACATATTTAGAATAATACTGTTGTCTGTTGCAGGTACTTGGCGACATATTTTAGTGAGTCTTCATTCACTGGTCGCCATGTAAAACCTTTAAGAAAAGAAGGTGATAGAGTAAATGACGACATACATAGCGCTTCGGCTCGTATAATGCGATGGTCACCCTTCAAAAACAAACGCATACGAAAATGTGATCAATTACAATGGTTAAATTGGTCATTAATTACTTTACTTTGTCTGACTGTGTAAAAGCCTCATTACAATTTATAAATGTGAACGATGTTTGATTACCGAACATTGTGTCAAGTATGTACCTACTTAAATGTGCGTAGCGAGGATTTGATATTGGAGATAGTCCACGTATTATTTACAAGTTGGTTTTGTTTTCAGAGGAGGATAAAGAAGTTTAGCTGAGAAAACAAATATGCTAAATGTTTCACTTAGGTACTCCTAGCTTTAAGGTAATACGTGTGGATGTCAAAATATTGCATGCATTGTCGGTACAATAGAGGAGAAGTGATTTAAAATCGTCTTTCACAAGCTTATGGAATTGTAAGAATACCTAGGTAATATGACGCTGAGTTATGTGTTTTGTTTGTGTCGAGGGGAATGAAAAATCTATACACCCGGCCATCCCTGGCTGCGTCCATTATATTATGTTGCAATTAATTACTGCAATCGCCAATAACAGCCGAAACATGAGCACTCCAACAAAATGGCGGATCAGCTTGGGCAGGTGCACACAGGCTTTCGTTCACAGGATACAAAGTGTATTGTACAATGAAACACACAAAATTTTATACGAGAAGTATCCAAAGGTTGCTTGGGTGAATCACTTTAAAGTAAGCCCGCCCATTGTGTATTCAGTTGTTTAATTATAAATCTATCATATTTTATTGCATTAAGTTGGAATGTTATAGGTAGGTACCTAATTATAAGAAAGGTTGTGTGGTGGATACGAGCTGTGCCAAGTCATTCTATACTGAAATCACGTCGATCCGTAGCTCCGTTGCAGCGTGAAAGACAAACAACAAACACACTTGCTCTATGTAAGTGTGAAGATTACAGTTATCACCTATTTTGCAAGGTGACGGACCCAATAAAGTACGTAGGGCCTGCGAAGTAGTACATAGTTTTATACAATGATGGCGCACAGCCTCTTACTTGTTTCTTCATCTTATATATAAAAATCAATTGCTGTTCGTTAGTCTCGCTAAAACTCGAGGATGGCTGGACCGATTTGGATAATTTTGTTTTTGAAATATTTGTGGAAATTCAGGGAAGGTTTAAAAGGTGACTTTTATTGGCGATACGAAGTTCGCCGGGTCAGCTAGTCGCTTATAAAAAAAAACGACTAATTGTCTTGCTTCGCAATGAAGATGGCTATGTATAATTGTATGTGTATTTGAGAATTATCCGCCGCCGTGATCCGGGGGCGACCGGCGAACTCGTGCCGATAATCCGTCAGGTCCTAGATGTTGACATTATCTGTGTTCCAAATAGGTATTATGGAGAAAGTCTATTGGAATTACCGAATATTTTATAACTCGCGAAGGTTCAAATTTATTTTACGATAATAATTTCGGTATGCGACCTTTTTGCACTTGTTTACGATAAAGACCACCCATTGTAACACTAGCTCTAAGATCTCTATTTTCTGTTGTTGTGGTGAAAAAATAAAGCATTATCTATTTATCTAATAACTATTCCCCGTGGTTTTACCCGCGTGGGCTACTGTTTCCCTTTTAGGGGTTTAATTTCAAAAAATCGTTTCTTAGTACGCCCCTACGCATCAAGACAAACATACCCTCCAAGTTTCAAGATTCTACGACCAGCGGTTTGGGCTGTACGTTGATATCAGTCAGTCAGGACTTTGATTCTTAAATATATAGATAGATTATACAAGTTATACAAGGAAAATCGATTATATAAAAGGCGATGATGGTTAGCTAAAAGATGTTGACAAATATGCAATGCACCCTACGCACAGGTAAACCTATTAGAGTAGGTATTATTTAACATATATATATATATATATATAGCCTAATATAATAAACAACTTCACAAAACAAATAACGAATCATTACCCCAGCTTTCATCTACAGTAAATCATGTGATAAAACACACAATGCTCATAGTCGGAATGATCGCATACTCGTGACTGATTTCATAATTACATTGATTCGAAGTAGAGCATCGAACTTTTTCACAATTAACGAGCGACAGTGATGTATTTTGTATTGTAGCTGGTACTTTAGGTACATTCCACTAACGATCATAATTATTATGAAGCGTTCGCTTCCAGTACACACTCGCTCGCGCCAGCGTCACATCGCTCGCTACGTCTAGTCAAAGACGAAACTTTACTAATTAGCAAATAAAGCAAATTGAAGTCGCGTCTCTGTTAAACGCGAGAGTTCACGTCCTGGTGAAATGTCCCTTGTGTCGTTTTATTGAAACTAGGGCGTTTTTGTGTCGCTCCATTGCAGTAGGTATTAGTTCTTTTTCAGAGCCGACAGTGGGCCTTTTAAGTTTTACCAGATTTTACTGTGACGTAATTAGTCTGTAATGAACCAAATATCTGCCGAACGATATCCCTACTCCCTACTTAATATTATAAATGCAAAAGTAACTAACTCTGTCTGTTTGTCTTTCTATGTCTGTCTGTCTGTCTCGCTTTTACGCCTAAACTACTGAACCGATTTAAACGAAATATGGTACGGAGATAGTTTGAATCCTGAGGAAGGAAATATAATACTTTTTATTGCGATACGTGAGAGAAACCGCGGGGAACAGCAAGTTTTTTAAATTTTAGTAATTTTTTTTTGTTTCGTATACGAGTATATTTAAATAAGTTTCATGTCGCAGAAAATATTGATGTACTTATGCTTAAAAAGTTGAAATCACATGTGATGTGATGTTGTATCACTAATATTATAAATGCGAAAGTTTGTGAGTGTGTATGTTTGTTACTTCATCACGCTGAAACGGCTCAACGGATTCGAGTGATATTGGGAATAGAGATAGCTTATACGCCAGATTAACACAGAATATTTTTATCGCAAAAAAGGTTCCTATTTGGTAAAGGAAAAAATGCAGGCACATTTATTGACGTAGGTATAAAATGTAAATAAAATCTTAAATGTCAAAATATTTTACCATAACTATATTCATATTCATATTCATTTATTGCATAAAACTTCATTTACAAGTCAAATAAAAAATTAAAATAGTAAAATAATCGTAAAAATAAACAATAATAATAATATATTATTCTAATTCACTCAAGGGAAATGTAATTATTATTTCAATTTCATAAATTCATTAAAATTATAGAATGAATGCTCAATAAGCCAGCGTTGGAGGCGAAATTTAAAGCCTTTCAAGCTAGACGCTGCGACTATGTGTTCTGGCAGTTTGTTATACACTGCAGGGCCCATGATGTGAGTGAGCTTGGATGACCTCGCCAGTTTGTGGCCGATTCCGACCAGCCTGCCTGCATTACGCGTGTTGTAATCGTGCATATCCGAGTTGACTTTAAAAGAGCCCAGGTGGATTCTCACGTACGTCGCGACCTGCAGTATGACTACAGATGGCAACGTGAGAATGCCTAGACTCTTGAAAAACGGCCTTACGGAGACATCCCATGGCACTCGTACTATCGCTCTGATGGCGCGCTTCTGAAGGCGAAAGACCCGCTCCCATTCGGCACACCTGCCCCAGAGTTCGGCGCCGTACTGTATCAGGGAGTGTACAGTGGCGAAGTAACAAGACCGGGCAACTTCCGCAGACACCACACGCGCAACCCTACTTAAGGCAAAGCATGCACTACCGATTTTGCCACATAACTTATTGACATGGTTATGCCATTTCAAGCCGGTATCGATTTCGAAGCCTAAGAACGTGGTGACTTTAGTCTGGTCTATCATGATCCCATGTACCATTACAGTTAATGGTCTGACATCACGACCTGAGAGGCTAAAGTGCAAGTAGTGGGTTTTTCTAAGATTCAATGCCAACCCATTTGCATCGAACCAACACGCGAGTTGTGATGCTGTCTCGTTCAGCTTAGCTTCAACACAATCCACCGATGACGCGGTGACGATCGCGGCCACGTCATCTGCATACATGAGGATTTCCGCTGTCGTCACCGCATCTGGTAGATCGTTCAAGAGCAGAGAGAACAGCAGGTTTGACACTGAAGATCCCTGGGCCACGCCCATCGTGGATTCCAGCGGGTCCGACCTCACCCTGCCTCCATCTCCAACTACTATCTGGGTTCTATTCTCGAGTAAACTTTTAAATAAAGCATATGATACTCCCTCGATACCGTAGTGCCGTAGCTACACTTGTGTTTTACGATAGCTGATAAAATAAGTTTACCTACATTAAAAAATAACTACTTACATCAAACATACAAAAGTACTCAAAACTTTTTGAATATTAATTATATTCGTCGGCGATAAATCTACTAGTTCATACTTAGTAAATAATGATACCTTATAATCACACTACATTAGCAATTATGACGTAACTTAGTCTGAGATATTGTTAGATATTAATAATATTCCACCGCTATTTACTTTGGAATAACGTTAACGTCTATGTGCGTTAGATATGTGTAAATACATAGTTTGATTTAGTGGTTTGGTGGCTTCTTATCAAAGCAAATTGTGGCATATATTCATAGCATAATGCGGTAAAAATTATAACTAGACATCAAATTACATAAATATTTCAAGACTTGGTATATTACGTTCGTGATCGTGATAGATCAGTAAATGTTGTCTATTACGAATAGCGTCTATTACGTTTAACCACACTCTCGCCTGATGTTAATCACGGATGCAATGATGCGGTCGACAATGTAGCACGCATGCCTACAAGGTGCCTGTTCAGTCTACTCTTGATGGTTCCCAAATTATAGAGATCGGGATATACAGACTGCGGCAGGGAGTTCCACTCCTTAGCGGTACGTATGATGAATGCAAAACACTTCGTGCATACAGGTGGGATATTGACTGATATATTATTATACACGATATGTATACAAATTATAGCACGATCATGATATTCGTGTATGTTCTTTCGTAGCATCGTCGTAGAATATCAAAACCGAAGCACCACACTACGCAGTCTTATAAAGTATTATTGCTAAACTCAAGTGGCTATAAAATTGAACACATCCTGATTTCCTAAACATACAAAACAGCTTAGGAGTGTACGGACGTGTTGAGATAATGGACTCGCATCGCATAATGTGGGTCGAGTTTGACGAGCGGTCGGGACATTACGATCGCGGGTAAGCTTACAAGAGCCCCTGTTAATTGAACCGAAATGCACGAAGAAGTTTGTTGGAGCGTTTAAGATCGGTAACAGAGTTGTGTCCCGCCGTCCCGTCTGGGTCGGGGCCAGACCGCTCATAATCCGTCTTAATGCCGACGCAGACGTGGCTACTTTGAAAATTCGATCGATTTGGTATCACGGCAAATGGTTCGTGTGTTCAGGTAGATAAATCACTGGATCTTTTAATGTACTACTTGCATTCTTTTAACGCCTTAACTTCAAAACGATAGATGATTACATATTTTTTATGATCCTATACCATTCCCACTGCTGAGACACAGGCCATCTCTCAGAGAGAGTACGGATCATAAATTAAATAAGCTGACCGAGTGCGGGTTTGTACATGTCGCATACCCTTGAATGTCGTGGTTCTTGGAAATGCCATTTTCCTCACGACGTTCTGGGCAATAAAAATCTTTTAATAATCACAGTAAAAAGCACTATGACATACGCAACAAACAGCAAGTTATTAAATGTGTGTTATTACAATTTTAGTTATAAACACAATTTTAGTTTTGTTTTTAATTGTTCGCTAAATTATTAATTTTTATTCAAGTGTGCTTTTTACACTTTTCTTATCATCTAAAAAAAAACTGTCTTCAAACAATAAAAAAACTAACATAATGTTAATCTTTTATTGGCCTTAAGTTAAAGTTATTAAGGACTTATTATTTGTAAATAAGGGCTGTAGAAAAAGTAAAATATATATAAAAAAATCTATTTACAGGGTAGCGTTAAAAGAATAAAAAATATAATAAAATAAAGTCATTTTTGGTATTTGTTTGCTTACCTGCAAATTTAAAATCTCTTGAAATTTCAATTACACATTAAAAACTATTTAAATGTTAATAAACATGAACACGTTGGATATACGCGAAAATGTCTGCAATAATCGTTTTTATTTTAATGAGTACACAACACAGCAATTTGCATGGGAGATTGAAAGCCATTTCAAGCCACTTTGGTTTGCTGTTGGGGCCTATTAACAATCCAGCTCACATGTTTTATTCCGTTTTAAAATCCAATTCTTATTGTTATGTGATTTTCTCTGCATTTGATGAATGCCTTGTAGGCAATTGTGCTGAAATAGAGAAAAAAATAGAGAGTTCATAGAGAAAATACATAAATCCATTTTGGTATAATAATGTAAGGTATAAACATATTGAAATTTCTTTCATGAATACTTTTGTATCTTTTTAAATAAATTTTAAATTACAACAAATACTACTTATTGCAACTACCTATATATAGTAGGTTTAAAGTTGTTATACCTACTTATTGAGTGTTAACGAATATTATTGTTAAAATAAACAAGTTTAACAAGTTTAGCTCAAACTTGAAAATCTTGTCTAAGCGATGCTAAATAAATAAACATCTTATGACAATAATTTTATTTTTGAACACCAGTTTTATTAAAATGACTTGAAATAGTAAGCTAAGAAATTGAAAAGACTGTGAACACAGATTAAAGGTACGTGACGGAGTTGAGACGAATATTATTAAATTTGATCAAACCGACTTCATAAAAAGGCGTGAACTTGAACAGTTCATTGGCAGTCACGTAGAATGATTACACTGATTCACGTTTGCTACATTTCAAAATGAAAGTGATTTACATAAAATAAGTATACATTTGTACATTTCTTATCCAGTCGTGGCAGGGAGCGGGTGCATTTGACATGCGATTTATGATTTTAATAAAACTCCAACAGGCGAGGAGGCGTTCACCAGCATTATATCATAATACCTTCTTCAATTTATTGTACAATGTCTCTTAAAATCATTAAGGAGTTAAAACTAGGGTTGTTACTGACTGCTGCAATATTTAGTCACATATTCGGATGATAATATTGTCTTTTTGTGATTGAAATCAGCTTATGCTACGCTTTTGTAGAAATATGTGTAGGTTTTCTACCTCGATCCTTGCGGTCTGTCATGTCCGTAAGAGCTTTGGGCCATGTTGCGATGTGAAAATCAGCAACAATCAATGCGGAATTTGCGGATGCTGATGCTCATGTTGAAAATAATGCTGATGTTCCCAAATTCCTAACGCTGATGCTGCAATATTAACAATAACGCTGGTTAAAACACAACGTTATAATTAAAGCCGTTGCTTACTTAACATACATACAAATTAATTGATTACTTATTCGAGACCTACGTATCGTGTAACAATGTTAAAAAAGAAACGTTAACGATATTTAGCTTCTTTTGCCGTTTCTCCGTTTAATTCTTAAGTGCAGCTTGTATTCAGCTTTTACTTAAGTCTGTTGTCCCTGGGGGCTTTAAAGTGAAATATTATGTTAAAAGCGTTTTAAACTGAAAAATATATGATAGCTAAGAGAAAAACATTGATCCAAACGGTACGATGACAATGAAATATTAGAATTTACCGAGTGTCGTATGTTTTCATGGTGGTGAGTTAATGTTCTAGAAAGCATAATGTGCGTTATCCTTTTAATCCTCTTTGATAATTAACATGGAAGCAAGGCGACGTGATATATAAGGATTAGCGACTTAGAAAGTTTAAGAAAAACAACTAGGTGTGGTTTGGAGTGGGTTTACGGGGGTCGACGTAATTGCTTGTAGGATTTGTTATTATCGTCTGGGGTATGTGAATAATTTTATTTAGGTGTTAAGTTATATGTGAGACACATACCACGTTTCGTTCGTTATCTTTGCACATGATACTTAAAGATTCTATGTGACAGACAAATTATTTCATATCACTTTACTTTTGAAAGTCTTCGAACTGCGAAAGACGTCACGCTACTTACGATATTAGGTAATATCATAAACAAGTAAAGTTTCTTTCATTTTTTTAACATTATAAATTCGATTTGGAAAATCATTTCAATACACTATCCTCAAGTGTCAAAAGTTATGTTTTATTTTGACAAAATATAGTTTTTGGTACTAAATCATCGTAATTGTAAATCAAAAAGAAAAAAGAAATGCTGAGTAAATGTTTTATTGGCGTGCACTGACCAAACATGTTGATTGATATAAAAAATCACAATGTTTTACAAAAACATTGGCTTTCAGTAGCTCTACAAAAAATCGTCTATATTTGTAGCTCTTAAATTAATTAACAGGTTTACAATGGTTTTGTGAAAGGCTAGGCTATCAGAATCATTGCTTACTAGAAGTTGGAGCGAGTCGTTAGTACAAAATAAATGTAGGGATTATGATGATTGATCTTTGTTTTATTTTCTCAGATACAATGCGAGACGTGGCTTGTCATACCAAATCTTATAACTAAGTACTATTTCTTATTACAACGTCTGTATTTTGAATACTGAAACAGTTTTATATACGAAACTCATTGTGATTTCAGTAGCTTTACTGCTAATTAAAAAACCTTATAGCATGTAGTGAGTCTGTTGATATTTCATTATGCAAACATTATTCGTGCTCGGGTGCGAATATTTGCGAGGCGTTATAAAAAGCGACGAGGTTGAAATTAGACCCTCTTAGACTCGACCTAATTTAATGTAATCAAATTTTCTACCCGCCATTTATAACGCGGTAAGGTATTAGGCGTAAGAAAAAATTGAGTCGCCTAATAGAAAATAGAGGTGTTGACAGAATGTGCATCCTTAAGGCATGCAAAGTAAATATTATTGTACAATGAGTACAAGTTTTTTTTTTCAAATATAATTTGCTTTAAATCAGATTATTTTTTGTAGCAATATCGTTATTCACTTTACCATCGTCATTATCATCAGCCTATTAAAATAAATACAATAAAATATCAAAAACTAAAATTAAATATTTCAATTATTATTTTGAAAGTCTCAGAAAGGTCTCAGATATATCTCAGAGATAGTATGGGTCATAAACTACCTTGGTGGCCCAGCGCATTTAGATGGATGTCGCATACCCTTGTGGTTCTTGGATTATGCCAGTTTCCTCACGATGTTTTTCTTCATAGTTTTGAGCGATGAAAAGTCATTGCAATATTCGTTTATTTATTGACTACTATTCCATTTATCGTCCTAAATTATTACCGACCGAAATGTGACAGTTCTACTCCAGATATCTAGTTTCCTAAGCTCCATGTTTGTGTCTAAAAGAACAAACTTTTGCTGTCTACCGAAATGCTTCTGCGTACAAACCACACTTGCTCATACAATATATGCTAATATTTCTATGAATAAAGACTGTTGTAGAAGTTTTAAGCTATATTTGCATCAAGTAGTTTGTGCCGGCTAGTTCGGGGCAGAGTGTGTACTTAAAGCGATTAAGAACAGAGTTTGGTTTCTGTGCGCATGCTTTAGGAGGTATAATAAATTCTGGGATGTAGTATAAATTTAATAATTGGGTTACTAGCATAATAAATTAGGGTACTAGCTGTTTCCTGTTACTTCGCTGCAATAAAAATAAGCTCATGTTGTTTTCTATGGAGTATGAACGCATTATATGTTGTGCCAAAATCTGTTATATGTAAAACTCCGTATAACTATTTAACAAGTAGGTCTCGGTGCCTTACCTACTATTTATATGATGGCTCAAATTTTCTATTTACAATATAATAAATGTAATATGCATAGCTGCGCCCCGTAGTTACACCCGTGGTTTATCCGTTATTCAGTAGGTAACTGATTCCGAGATATGAAGAAGTAGCCTATATATTATGTATTAATGCAGGGTATACGTTACCAGCATTCCAATTCTTCCAATTCCCCCAAAATTTTAGCGTGAAGAAGAAACAAACATACACAGTTACTCACAAACTTTTTACATGTGATTAAAGCAGATATTTGCAATAAAACAATTTTCATGTTCTTTGTCATTAATTTTAAGAGACTTTTTGTCATGTCTCGTCAAAACAAAAGGTTTATATAAACTATAGGTACTTATGCAATGATTTAGCTTCCTAATTTTCATTTCAAGTTTAAATCCCTATTTAACTAGAGTTGTTACGAAATGCTTATCAGGGAGTCAAAAAAGAGACAAGGGACATGTGTACTGTGTACAGCATACAATGAAGTGTTCCACAAATGTTTATCGTCTCTGTGGGTTTAGCAAGCCACATGTGCTGTAAAACAACGATTCGTGGCTGATCGTAATTACTGATTTAAGTAAATATTTTCGACATAGCCAAATGACATTCAGAAATGGTGTACCTTTCTAACAGTAAGAATATTTAATATCAAATCTAGTTTCATATTACTATTACACTGCTGGACATAGGCCTCTCCCAAGGTACGCCACTGACGCCGGTCTTCGGTTCTTCTCATCCAAACACTGCAAGCCACTCGGCGCTGCAGCTAGTCACTGGGCGTCCTACTCTACGTTAGCAAAATCGCGGTCTCTACTCAATAACACGTCTGGCCCGACGGTTATGGGTTATCGGTTATCTTTATAATATTAATTTACCTCAGAGCTCGATAAATATTCAATTGCGGATGGTATAATAGACGTAGCTGTGCTTTAACATTATAAATGCGAAAGTTTGTGTTTTTGTATCCTCTTCACACCTGCCGCAACGACTGAACGGATTTGAATGATATGTTATGATATGTTATACGCTAGATTAATACACAGGATATACACTTTTAATCCTGAAAGGTTTCTGTGAGATGATGGGAGCCTATTAGTAAATAAAGAAGTTTTCCAACTTGTACATAAATTGCACTTAGCAGGTGTTTGTTTAGGCCTGATGGTACGAGTACACGTGTGTTTGTGCTCAGGATTGCGGCGAACTTGAAATGCAGGTGTGTTTGCTTGTTCGTGTAAATAGTAAATGTTATGTGACTCCTATTTTCCATACGATAAGCTTTCGTAAGTAAACTATTTATGCAGCTGCTCGCAAGAACAGAATGTTCAAAATTTTACTTACATAATATATAAGTTTATCAATTTCAAGATAGGCACGTCCAATCTGACATTCCGATCCGGACCATAAACCCCAATTCGAAGACTAAACTTATTCTCAAACAATTAATACAATTTTCTTATTAAAAATTTATTACCATTCTCCCGCCAGTTACTGTTCAAAGGCATGAGTTTTAATTTTTCACATTGAGGTAAACCTCGGTCCGAATTCTCCCCTTGCAAACAATAAAGCCCGTGGACGCTGCAAGCGACCAACAATGCGCAGCGGTCGGCACACAAAGCCCCGCCAAGATAATGGATATTGCTTTTCTTGCGAGTTTCAAAGCAGCCTACTTCGGAACCTCTCATAATCCGCTTACGGTTCCTCGCAAGTACGTTATTGTTCTTTAGTGGAAACATTTCCCGGGTGTGCGCAGGGTTCACACTACGCGTGTGTAGGCAGCTGCTCACCTCCCGTAATTATTAAATACTTTGATCATTCAACTTAATTCATTTCTATGTATTCAAATACATAAAATGATGTCGTAAATGTACGGGGGAAGTTTGTCATTTACGAAAATAGCTCAAAGTAAATACACAGTGGGCGTGACGACCACTTTTGCTAACGCGATATCTCAGTTGAGTGCACCACACACTCCCATTTAATTAACATCATTATATGGATGGACGGTCGCCTTCCTGGACATTTGGACTTTGATACCATACATATGCAGCCGTGTGCGTATCTCAAGCTGAATGATTTATTTAAAGCTTACGTTCTATCTTACCTTACGCCTTCGTGCTTCCACTTACTTACGTGAGACGTGATACGGCTTTGCCAATTGAGAGGTAAACGCCGCTTTATCGTGCGCAGGCTTATGCGGATCACAATTATAATTGACAGAATTGAGCGTCTCACTCGAGATGCATACGAAATACCTAATCTGTTGGAGGTACTTAACATACATGTGGGTGTATCGGCAAACGTTGCTACGAAACAAAAACAATATTTTTATGTAATATATATAACGGAAATTTTAATGTAATCTAAGACTTTGCCTGTTTTGAATTATTCTATACCAAGTTACTGTTGGCAGCACTTTACCAGAAAGATATCTTGTAAGGACATATTTAAGCTCATAAGTAAGACATCAGTCTGGCTGACGAACTAATTTAACTGTTTTTTTTTTCTTTTTTCTTTACACTGGTATTGTGTGACATAAAGTTTCGCTCCCTCTACTACATTTTGAGTAATCATGGGCAATTTGACGCTAATTTTCTCTTCGTGTGTTTATTTGACAGGTGTCCGAGATGGAGTAACCAGTGACTCGACTCAATTACCCGGGTGGCCATAAATTCGTTGTCCGCACGCCGACACGGCAATTACTGCCCGCACTCATCCGCAAAACAATGTTAATAGTCCTTTGATTCCTACATTTATCTCGGTAACAAACACTGTGTATTTTATTATTATTATGGTTTACGTCCATGCTACGTCAGGCTCAAATCTTAGAGATAGAAACAGTTAGAGAGCCAGTTCCTAATCCAGGCGTAGCGTGGCGCTACCTCCTATCATCACTTACCATAAGGTGGCATGTGGTTAAAATGTTACCCTGGGTAAGTTGTAAAAAGGCATAATCAAAAAATTACGGGTAAATTCAAAGCGTGAAAATATCCTGAGATTTCTAGTATTTCTGCCGAGATAACAATTCCCTGTAACATTACGGTGGTGCTCTCGCCAACGTTTCGGCTAAACATAATGACATCAGAATGTTTCAGGCAAGTGGGAATGAGGATTAACGTAACCGCTTGCTTAGTGGGTGTTCTTACGCTAATTTACGGCCTATTCGAGTTGATTACGTTCAATTTCATTTTAAATTGTAAAATTAAAGTAACACTTTGAATAAGTAACTTAATTTCTATACCTTTCTCAGCGTATTTCTAAAATGTTTATCAAAAACATTAAATTATTGTTCAGCAAGCAAACCAGACTAGAAAACCCTATTTTTACATAATTTAATATTGAACTGGCTGCGCCCCGCGATTGCACCCGCATTTTCAAGTTACCATGCGGTAACTTTTTTAAGGCCAAAAAATAGCCTATATCCTGTACAGGCTTTATCTTCATCCAAAATTTCACTTAAATCCGTTGAACCGTTTGTGAGGAAGTAACAAAGTTAAATGTCATACCAAATTTCGGTAAGTTTGACATTATTGTCGAATTTTCCATACTAAAATTTGACAATAAGATCAAATTTACCGAAATTTGATATGATGTTTATAAAATAGGGCGTTACTCACAAACTTTTGTATTTTTAATATTGTAGTGTGATCATCTCGTAGTTATTCTCAAAGGGAACTAGAGCGCACGACCCAACGTGCAATGTCCTCCTGCTACAATTGCCTGCATATGTCTATATTCACCCAATATTGTTAAGACATTCCCGATTCAATGCTCCGATAACTTTCGATACACCATTCAGCCGACTGTTCCACGCGCAACTGATGGCCGTAGTTACGTCGGTCGACCATTTCATATATAAGAACGTGTAACGGAAATAAAAGCCCAGTTCTATTAGTAAGCCGAGTAGTTCTGATATAGCTTTTGGTTAAGCAATTTCCTCTTATTAGCCGTGGCAAGAAAGTTTAGGTTTGAGTACTTATTTTATTTATGTAACGAATATACAAAACTGATGTTGTTTTTGATCATCACATCATTGCTGACGCATGTATTGCATACTGTTTTTACTTTACTTATGAATCGTGTGAATAACAAATAAAAACTTGCTATAAAACTTCAGTCCATTTTGTATAAATTATATCAATAATTACATCCCCCTATTAGCCTTATCTAACAACTATTTTACAACCGGAAAATTTTCTAACAAACGAGCGAAGTCGGAAAACGCTGAGATAAGTCGTAGGCAAAGTTGGAAGCCGGCAGCTGGACTATCTCCCATCTTATCGAACTCGCTTCCTGACCTCTCCGAGACATGTTGCTAACAGACTCAGCTAAGAACGATTTTCTCTAAGAAAATCTCTTTTGTTAAACGTATTTCATTGTAAAAGAATACGTATTTTGCTTAGAATACGACTACGCCAAAATTTTACGTTACTCCCCTACGGTGTTTCTGCAGAATTCAGCAAATTGGGTGACCGGAAGCCCAAGGCAAGCCAATATGTGAAAGGATTTTTAAGTTAGCCTTTGGTTTAGATTACGTCCTTTATTTTTATTCTTGTCTTAGTAGAAAACTTTATTATTATATTGAGTTCTAAAAGCATGAGAACAGTAGTTGTAAAGATAAGATCATCGTATGAGGGTGGCAGTTTGTTAAAATCCTTACCTTACATTCTTTTAATAAAACGAGAAAGCCATACAGCACCTACCTATTTAATCTTAAATACCATATTATTGGATAAAGTACACAAAAACCTTTCTTGAATTAAGGTAACTACCGACGACTGTGGCGTCTTCTGTTAGATATAGCGTATTAATTAATGATACTATTTACGAACTACATAAATAAATAATTTAAGATCTAACACATTCAAAACTTACACATGAAATACTTAACCCCTTTCTGTGGTCGGAAGATAAAACAACTCGTAAAATCTTTAATGCACTGCATCTCCAGTTATTTAGATAAGCACCGACTATGAAATCTCGAAACTTTTGTGTAACTTGTACAAAATCTAGCAAGTTTTTGCATCTGATGCATTATGGGAACATGGCTCCGAGGGAACCTTTTAAAAGGAGACTCGTTGAAATGTTTCGAGCGATTGGCGTTCAACGATGAGTTACACAACTTATAAGTTGAGTTTTAGAAGTTGTACCGTATCTGCTAAAAGGATGAAAGGAATAGCAGATAAGACGTACGTCAGGCAAGAATGTCTAAACGAGCGCGTTGAGTAATGGCATACGGCTCCAACCATTCGCAGTTGATTAAGCGGCCCTTTGAAGTTATACGGGTGACACGATGATTAATAACTGTTTATGACAACCATCTGAAACGTAGGCTTTGAGACGATACAAATACAAAACATCATTTCGTAACAAGGAAGTTTCCCTTACATTTTTTTCCTTTTTTGGTCGACGTAATCCCTACAATCCGGTTGGTGACAGTAAATAAATATTTTTCACTTTGTGATATGATTTGGTAAATTTTTATCTTCACTTATTGTTTTGGACTTTTTTGCGAATAAATTGCGAAGTACGAATAGAAATACGTTTTTTGAGCATTTTGTTCAAAAAACGTGGTTCTACGAAAGCTACGAACTCCGTAGCATTCGTAGAACTGCTACAGCCGTGGATTTTTGTGCGTTTTAATCTATTGCAAAATCTAATGATATGTTAGTAAGAGATTTGTGTTACCTAGTTTTTAGTATTTTAAAGAATACGATAAGTTTTCATACTATCATATTAAATTTACTATCCTTGTTTGTGACTTGCATAGCTTGCTAATTGCTAGCTGGGTAACGTAAGCGCTTGTTACAATGCATTACCATTACCACTCACAAGTCACAAGTCCAACAATTTATGTATGAGTACATTCATTTGGAATAAGCAGATATGTGGCTACTGCAATCATACAGTGGCAACTGGCAATTTACAATTAAAACATTTTAGGATAATACTCCAGTTTTTGTCACGACTAAACTGTTTTCTATTCTTGATTATTGTGTATGAAATATTGAAGAGTAACAATTCGTCGATGTTGCGGAAAGAATACAAGGTAATTTGGTCGCGCGTGACGAGATGGCGGTCGTATGTGGACGTTGGACGTATTCTTCAATAAGGCCCTGTGAGAGTTTCGCAACGGGCGAGACGCTATTGGGATGCGGGTCACGTACGTATTATTGGCAGCCGGAATCAGAGGCTGGCATCAACGCGGCTTGCTACTCCTAGCCAACCTAGAGCTCTACTGATAGTATCGTGCTAAAAGACTTCTGTCAGATCTTTATCATTAGAACTGTAAATTTCTACTCCGGCTGCCCTGACAACTGTCCCTCACAACCAGCATTAAAAAATGTTTAGTGACGCAACCAGTGCCAAAGATTTTTGTGTATGTAGTAGTGGGATGACTTGAAGACACGAAGAAGCAATTCGCCTGATGGTAAACATTACGTTGGCCTTTTACAGCCCAGAATCTAAATATATATAACTCAAAGGTGACTGACTGACTGACATAGTGATCTATCAACGCACAGCCCAAACCACTGGACGGATCGGGCTAAAATTTGGCATGCAGGTAGATGTTGTGATGTAGGCATCCGCTAAGAAAGGTTTTTGATTAATTCTACCCCCAAGAGGATAAAATAGGGGATGAAACTTTGTCTATTTTAAACCGATCGGGCTTAGACTTTGCATGCATAAAGCTGTAGCCCACGCGGGTGAAACCGCGAGGAACAGCTAGTCACACACAATTTTAAATCCAACTGTTCAAAATCCTGCACGGCAATGCATTACGCTCGTCGCTCGGAGGTATACCTAAATTGATAAATTTCTTTAGCCCCTGTAATTTCACTGGAAACACTGCCTTTCAATCCGAAATATATACATCGATACCTATGTCTATTAGAGCTGTAAATATGTAGAGATTTTTAAAAACGTGTTCATTACAAGTAGGCTGCCAAACTACAAGGGAGTTTCTGTAGATAGCCAATGGTGTTGCAGTTGCAAGTTATAATTAAGCCCGCCGAATAATTATATGAAAATAGCAATAGTCCAACAAATTACTCAAGTAGAGTGTACCACACTCTAGAAGATCCGTAACAAATTTCATTTAATTAGAGAAGTAAGAAAGCTTCTATCTCTAATCTTTAAGTGGAGTGCGTATATCTACAGGCTGTTCACAAAGACGCACGCACGTCGGAGGAGACGTCATTATCGGCTTTCCGATTGGGATTATTGCGCACTAGTGTATTTAGAGGTTTCAAAAACGTACGCGCTGTATATTATGAACAGATGGAGCTAGTGTGTTGAGATTTTGATACATTTTTGTTGGTATTCGGGGATATTTTGTAAGTGCTTTGAGATGGTTACATTAAACTTTTAATACATGTAATTATTCACATAATTATGTTAGTTTAGCAACATAAAAATGTGATTAATTTTGCCGCTCTCCTAACTCAGAGTTTGGAGTACGTAAACGGTATTCGGGTTTTGATTTACCGGAATTGTATAAAGTTGTGGTATTAAGGGAGCCACATAGTTTTAATGAACAAATTCAAAACATTGCTCATGCTGATCCAATATAATCTCCTTCACTATCCATCCTTGTGAACCTCCATATATTTAATTAGCTCCAATATACTGACACGAAGTTATTAAATAACTTCATGTTCTACATCAAGTTTGTTATAACAAGGAGCGGGTTTCTGTCTAGTGGAAACCTCACGAGTTTGGACGGAAAATTAGTGAGATCTCATTTGGTGGAATCAGTACGGCAAAGTCCGTCCATCACTGTAATGTTCTGCGCAGTGGAGGCAGGAGTAAATTGCAAATGAACTCGCAAATACCCGCAGTAACTAACAACACCCACCTACGTATAGGGAAAAGTTTCGGTGGAGTAATAGAATGAAACCATTATTTTGCTGTCCCAGTGAAATATTTCGAAATGTATCTGCATCTTATTCTTGAAATAATGTGGTTAATTAGTCAGAAAATATGGTAACAATTGTGCTTAAATTGTCATAATGAAGACATTTACTAATTACTAATAATGATAATCGATTATGTAGTTACAAAACTTACTAGCTTACATAATCGAATAAAGTTACTAATTTGCCTTAGTTATTCATCGAGGGGGAAGAGAAAGGGGGAGAGGAGAGGTAAACGAGAATGTGCGCTGCACCATACACCACCTGGCGCGTCACGAAACTTCTAAATTATGTTACTATGTCTTACTCTGTGACGAAAAACAAAGCGATCATGCAATTAGTAATTGCTAAAAGCTATAATCGAGATATCTCGAGACATCTTCGTAATCGAATGATTCCATTAGTATATCTAATATTCTCCCACCGCAAACTACAGACAAGATGTTTGCTGAGTTATTTGCCAGAGGCTATATTTAAATACAGCGTTCTCATTAGGTCAAAACTCAAAACCTATTCACTTCACAGGAGCGGGCTTGTTGATTTTTCGACGCACATCCCTAGCTTGGTAAAACTAAAACTGAGTAGGTATGTACCAAAACTAAAATACATATAATTTAAATTCAGAGATAATTTGGCAAAGCATATATGTGATCAAATAAATATGATATTTGCCTTGATTGTAGATGACAGCACATCATGATCAAAGGCTATAACGCACCCCTGTTACATTATAAACGTCATGCAAACGCGCGTTAAATCCACATAAATGTAATAGGAGAAGCATACTCCATCAGCGGTAATGCTATGCTTATCATTATCCATCGTAAGATATTAGTTAAGCTGGTTATGTGTGGGTTAATAGTACTTAGATGATTATAGCGGTGAACAAGTAAACGGGCGCCGGCCGGGTTGCGGATAACTCAGCCTTTGTGATAAGGAACTTGTCGAGAGCCGCATCCGTTCTTGTTCTTAGAACAATACTAAAGATCGTTATCTAACGAATACGCTTTGTTGCTTTAATTAACTTCACAAATTGTTGTTCCTCCGCCGATAATATCGCGAGACGAGACTTTAAAATCTCCAAAAGCAATCTACGTCGAACTGAAACCTACTGGGAACTTTTACAAAAGCAACGAGGGGAATGATTGAACATTGGATGTAATCAAAGGGATATGATAATCCTCGGCAACAAGAGGTGTAGGTAAAATTTAATGTAAGTATGAATAATTGAAAACAGAGCTAAAAGGTACAAGTGGGGTCGTTATCGTTGTCCCTTCGGGAAATGATGTTGCGGCGGATTTTGTTTGACCGGAAAAATGTTTCCTGTTCACTTGGCAACTCTGCTAATAAATTTCTGTACATATACCCATGTGCTACTATATTAAACTAGTTCATTACTTGAATTTGAATTAGAGAAACAAGGCCCTTAGGTACATAATAAACATAGCTCTAGATTTTGTACTCAACTGTAAATGACTATAAAGGCGGACTTTATCTAGATAAGGAATGCTTACAGTTAGCGTAATCTTCGAAACAAAAGCGACAATTGCTTCCACTACAACTGCAACACAAAACGAACCCGCTCTAACAAATAGAGCTCTGATTGTAGCAAAACGTTGCGCTTTCTCTGCGACATGCACCTTTCTCAGTTCAATCAATGCAGTATGTACAATATACCTAGTCGAGGTAAACACAGAGCCATTATTATGTTAAAAGATTAGTCGTCGAGTGCTGACGCAGCGAACATCGCGCCCCACCGAGCTCTACAAACGTTTGCTCTCATACTACCTATTAGCCGCAACTGTTCGCTCATTTGCATTTCGCAGTCTGTTACGTCAGCCCCGCCACTGAATTTACTTACGTCGGTATCGGAAGATACTGGAGCTTTTACTATCCTTCAAGTTTATTGAGCTTTTAGTTCCCTCCGTGTTTATATGATGTTTTGCTCCGATATTCTTCTTATACTAGCTACCTGCCCTATGGCTTCACCCGTGTAGAAGTTGATATTACACAATATTTAGCACCTCTAAAGGGTGCTAAATTCTATCTATACCCATATAAAAATATCTAAATACAAGTATAGATATTTCAAGTTTCATGTTCCTAAAACATACCGTTTAGGCTATGCGTTGTCTGTTAGTTAATGTTAGAATTTTATTAAGTAGATGGTTATGTCAGATTGTACACTCGTGATTCTGTGTATCAGATAAAGTGAATACCTATGTGCGGGCTGTAAATGCGCACAGATTTACCCACAGCAAAAAGTGTAATAGGTGTCCACACGAAACGTTGAAAATCCACAGCCGCACCCAGCTTCTATTGTTTCGGCACAGACAGATGAAATTAAGGCAGCACGTTTTATATTTTCGTTTTTAATCCACGCTGTTGAATGCGAAGCTAAAACCAGAACCTTTACGCAGAATCCAACGACACAACAGCGCCGGCGGCAGCGCGGCTAAATGCCGTAAAACGCGATCTTTTATTGCTACTTTAATTACATTCTTCGCGCTTGAACCGTTCCTTTATTTTGTCCATTTTTGTTTAATAATTATTTCATATTCATAAAACAATAATTAAAGTAGCCGTTCAACGTGGAATTGTCGCCAGCTTTTCGGCAGAGGGAGATACAAACGAGGTTTTTGTTTCGGTATCTCTATGTTATTTCAGGACTTGTTTTTATTTTAATGTACTTATATTTGTATTTAGTTATGATAGTAATATATATCAAAATAGATTTACACTTCTACTTTGGTTACTACTAATGCCATCTAGTGAGAAAACTTGTAACTAACCCAAGAATGTATGACCGTCGTTCTTTCGAATAAAGTAGTCTGTTGCGAACAACCAACGAGTTTTAATAGGTTATGGGCTACTCTCGCATTTATCAGTTATTTTACGTGCTAAAATAGATAAAGTGTGCTTGTTGATTCGCGGAAACATGAACTCGAACTATATCGCTAGTGTGCCGAAGTTAAAGGGCAGGGAGAATTACGATGAGTGGTGTTTTGCGGCTGAAAACTTACTGGTCCTGGATGGCATGGACAATTACATCAAAGTAAAACCACCAGCCGGTTTCGAAGTCAAGCCAGTGGAAGATGCAAAAACGAAGGCAAAGCTAATATTGACAATTGATCCTAGTTTGTATGTGCATATCAAAAATACGGAAAGTTCAGCGGCATTATGGACTAAATTGAAGACCATGTTTGACGACTCCGGTTTCTCGAGGAAGATAACCTTGCTTCGACTTTTGATTTCAACAAGATTGGATAATTGTGACTCGATGGCTACCTATATCACACAAATTGTCGAAACAGCTCAAAGGTTAAATGGCACAGGATTTACAATAACCGATGAGTGGGTGGGATCATTATTGTTAGCAGGTTTGTCTGATCATTATTCTCCGATGATTATGGCCATAGAACATTCGGGTATTTCGATAACTGCTGACGTCATTAAGTCAAAATTGCTTGACATGGAAGTGATCAACGGTGGAGCTAGTGGCGCTGCATTCGTAGCGAAGAATAAATATTATTCTAGCAATGGCAACACTAAGCCCAAGAAAAATGGCGGTACAACTACGTCAAACGCGTCAAACAAGAAGACAGAGACAGAAACAATGACAAAAGAAATTGTTTGTTACAAATGTAAAAGCAGTGGACATTATCGAAACCAGTGCCCGTTATTGAAGAAAACCCCTAATAAATGTGTTTTCAACGTTGTTTTTATAAACGGAAAGTTTAATAAGACTGAATGGTACGTCGACAGTGGTGCGAGTGCGCATATGACCGTAAACAAAGAGTGGTTGAAAAACATGAACGTATCGATGAGTTTACCAGAAATCATCGTTGCTAACGAATCAAAACTGTCAGTTGATTGTTCCGGAGATGTGGAAATCGTTTCGGATTTGGAATGTCACATAACTGTTAAAAATGTGCTATGCGTGCATACTTTGACAACAAATTTATTATCAGTTAGCGAGCTTATCAGGAATGGCAACCAAGTCGTATTTGAAGAAAAGCATTGTTATATTTATGACAGAAATGATGCTTTAGTTGCGATAGCTGATTTAACTGATGGTGTTTATAAATTGAGGTTGCAGTCGCCAAGTTACGTATTGGCAGCTCCTGCAGTAACCGGAAAATTATGGCACAGGAGGCTGGCTCATATCAACAGTCAAGATATGAACAAAATGAAAAATGGCATGGTAGATGGCCTGTCTTATGATGGTTTGTTTGACATAACAAAAGCAGAATGTACCACTTGTTGTGAGGGAAAGCAAATGAGGTTGCCATTCTCTCATGTTGGTGAACGAAGTACGAAATCATGTCATCGGATACACAGTGATTTGTGTGGACCAATGGAAGTGAATTCTTTAAATGGGAGCAGATATTTCATGCTATTTGTGGATGATTATAGTAGAATGACTTTCATCTATTTTCTCAAACAGAAAAGTGAAGCTTTATCTAGATTTAAAGAATTTAAATCAATGGTAGAAAACCAGCAAGGAGAGAAAATTAAGATTTTTCACACAGATAATGGTCTTGAATACTGCAGTAAAGAATTCGAAAATTATTTGAAACAATATGGTATTATTCACCAGAAAACGAATAGTTATACACCCGAACAAAATGGTGTCTGCGAAAGAGCTAATCGCACTGTGGTTGAAAAGGGCAAATGTCTATTATATGATGCAAAGTTGGACAAGAGATTTTGGGCGGAAGCGGCCAGTACTGCTGTTTACCTTAAAAACAGGTCCATTGTGTCAGGAGTACCGAAGACCCCTTATGAACTGTGGCATGGGTCAAAACCCAACCTCAGTCACATCAGATTGTTCGGAAGTAAGGTGATGGTACATGTCCCAAAGGAGAAACGACTCAAATGGGATAAAAAAGCCACACAGCATATCCTAGTCGGATATGGAGAGGATGTAAAAGGATATAGGTTGTACAATCCAACCAAGAACACTATCATCACCAGCAGGGATGTCATTGTATCAGAAGGTGAGTCGGGTGATATAGCAACCAGCGAAAGCGCTATATGGATACCAGATGATGAGACAGCACAGCATAGTGTGGGAACACCAGAGATCAGTGCGGAGAAGGAGAGCAGCGATTCAGTGGGGGCATCAAATGTTCCAGAAGCACAGGATCAAAGTAACAGCTTTTCAGATTCTTCAGTATACACTGATGGTGAAGAAACATTTTATGCATGTCCACCAAGTGAAGTGCAGGAGGTCCAGACAACATTGGTTCCAGATTCGGAGACTTGTGAGAATACAAAGCGGCTAAGGAAAAAGCCAGAGCGGTATGGCTTTAGCAACATGTGCGTATCCAATACTGTTCCAGCATCGGAGGAGATCTCAATCTCAGAGGCTCTGGAAGGGCCTGAGAAGGAGCAGTGGAGGCGTGCCGTGGCTGATGAGTTGCAGTCATTTGAGGACAATGATGCATGGGAGCTCGTCAAAAACCCTGGTGATGTATCTATAGTGAAGTGTCGATGGGTGTTAGTAAAAAAGTTTGATGTGGACAATAATGTGCGATACCGGGCTAGGCTTGTAGCTAAAGGCTTTACGCAGAAGCCAGGTGTAGATTATACTCAAACTTTTGCACCTGTAATTCGTCATTCCAGTCTTAGACTATTGTTTGCTCTTAGTGTAAAAATGGCAATGAGCATTACACATTTAGATGTTACCACTGCTTTTCTAAATGGTGTTCTAAAAGAAAACATTTACATGTCTATACCTGATGGGTTTGCAAACAAAAGTGGGGGAAATGTGTTAAGATTAAATCGAGCGATTTACGGCTTAAAGCAGTCATCTCTAGCATGGTATGAGAAAGTAAAAGATTGTCTTTGTAAATTAGGTTTTAATAACAGTCAATATGAACCGTGTTTGTTTGCAAAAACTAAGGGTGATGTAAAAATAATCATTGGGCTGTATGTCGATGATTTCTTGATATTTTCAAACAATGACACAGAAACTGAAAAATTAAAGAAATCATTAGCTTCAGAGTTCAAGTTAAAGGATTTGGGTCATGTGCGACAGTATCTAGGAATGAGAATAAATGTAAACAAAGATAAAAATGTTATAACTATTGATCAAACTCAGTACATTGAACAATTAGTTGAAAGATTCCAGATGTCTGATTGTAAACCACAAAGTACTCCTATTGAGCCGAAATTGAATGTAGAAAAATCAACAGAATGTTTACCTAATGTTCCGTATCAAAAACTCATTGGCAGTTTAATGTATTTGGCAGTATTAACTAGGCCAGACATTGCCTATGCTGTAAGCTATCTCAGCCAATTTAACACTTGTTATAGCGTAAGTTGTTATAATTATGCAAAAAGAGTATTAAGATACTTACAATGTACCAAAAATTATTGTTTAAAGTATACCAGTAATGATATGGATTTGCAAGGTTTTGTAGACAGTGATTGGGCATCTGATGCCGTAGATAGGAAATCCTATTCAGGATTCTGTTTTATGATGTCAGGGTCAGCAGTTTCCTGGCAAAGCCGTAAACAGAAATCAGTTAGTCTGTCTAGTACTGAATCTGAGTATGCAGCTATGTCTGAAGCTTCCAGAGAAGCTGTTTATCTAAGGAATTTAATTCATGAGATTACTGGGAATTCATATGTAATTGATTTACATTGTGATAATCAAAGTGCCATGAAATTGGCCACTAGTCAACAGTGTCATAACAGGTCGAAACACATAGATGTGCGTTATCATTATATTAGAAATGTCATCAATGATAACATAATTAAAATCAAATATGTTCCTACTGCAGAAATGCCTGCCGACATTATGACTAAAGGTTTGTGTCATGTAAAGCATTATAAGTTCATGCACATGTTGGGTATTGTAAGTGAATAATCTTTTGGCTTATTTTGATAAGTGGGGGTGATAGTAATATATATCAAAATAGATTTACACTTCTACTTTGGTTACTACTAATGCCATCTAGTGAGAAAACTTGTAACTAACCCAAGAATGTATGACCGTCGTTCTTTCGAATAAAGTAGTCTGTTGCGAACAACCAACGAGTTTTAATAAGTTATCTATATTTTGTTTCTAATATTTAATATAAATACCATATTTTTTCAAATAAGATATAAAATTATGTAAAAGTGAAAATTGTTTAACAAAGAATGTTCGATGTCAAACTTGCGACGATTGAAAAATCATTAAGAATGTATGAATGTATTTGGGGGCATGAAAAGTCAAACTTCTTTATTCTTTATTATTTATCATGCGAAAAATGTCGTCCATTTCGGGGTAAGCATTCCTCCAAGAAATAAACTCGCTTACAAAGCGCATGAGTGATTACATCAGTTTCATGGTGAATATTTTGTTTTTGGCCGGCTACAGTAGACCCGAGTCATGAGAAAACACTATACGAGTATATTGTTGTGCCCGATTTTAATAACTTGCACCCACGACCAGATTTCTTGAGTGGGTGTTAAGGTGAGTACAAAGTATCTGACTTGCAAAAACTCACGAGATTTATTACTAAATATTTGAAAATGCCTCAACCGAAAAACGGTGTCCATTGGCTTTAAAAACCTGTCATACGTATGCGTCATACGGTTCCTTTCCTGTAAAAATATTGCGTTGATAAACGACTTCAAAGTTGAAAATCTGCCAGCGGACATCCTGTATATTCGATATCAGGGGTTTGTCACAAACATTCCGAAACGAACCCAATTGCGACCTATGGCTTCGTATTAAACATCTTTGATTCCGACGGATTACTCTGCCTCTTTATTTTGTTATTTCAGTGAAAGATACAAAACAAATCCAAGCAAAAGTTACTTTCCAAGCGTTAGTGAATAGGGCTCATGCTCTTTAATCTTGGAATTCAGTTTGTAGAGTCAAGCGACGTTTAATAGGGTTAGTACCTAGTTACCTGCTATTGAATATCGTAGTAATTAACCCTACGCGTTTAAATTAATTTGCCACAACTAAATAACTATCATACGGATAATTATCATGATCAGGAGTCTCGCATACGTCAGTTTCAAGTTCTTTGCTTATTTTTACAAAGCATACTTTAATATATAGCTAACTACTTTGACAGCTCTTAGGACTGTTTGATTACCAGCCTAAATAAAGAAAATGAAAATGGAATAGGTACTTTGTTCATAATTCTAACACGTATAATCAGTTTAGCAATTAGTTAATAAGTAGTTTTTATTAGCTGCAGTAACATAATATAACAAAGTTTTTCGTACTTATCCCGTCTTCAGCTCACAAATATTGACATAATTAATAACAACGGAGCACGTTCGCTCACTACTTGTCTTGAATTATAACTAAGGAAATATTTCGGTGCTTTCTCATGTTTCCCTCGTATCCTGTGTAGTTAATCGTAACTTGAGGTTAGTAAGTACGTAATTCAATTTCGTGGTTGTTCGCAAGGTAAATAATTAGCGTTTGCTTCCCAATAAGGTATTCGTAACAGTTATATAAAAAGGCTGTATACATTCAGCTTCTAGTAAATACTTAGCTATCGAAATAATAGGTATTTACTTGAAACAGATTTTTTCGAAATAAAATGATCTCAAATACATTTCATTTTAGGTCTCACAAAAAGTCGCTCACAAAAGACGCCGAATTACGAGAACTAAACCGCAGCGTAAAAAGGCGAAAAATCATCAAAGCATGTTACTAAAAGGGGGAGACGCCGCCTATAAGCGATGGGAAAAATGTATCTCGGTTTTGTGTAACGACTTTCGATTTACTGTGTACGAGTGCTCTCGCGAAGGGTTGCAGAGAGGGTGGTATCACTCCACATCGAGTCAAGTACATTCGTCTGCCAAATAAGGCGTAACTTACTCGCGCCGCAAATTCACGGCGTAGAGAATAGTATAAATATCCCGGCGCTTCATATCTCAAAAATTTCAATTTCACACTGCCATGCTCTTTTGTCTCGAATATGGAAAATCGTAAAATGAACTGTTAGATTTGTTTCAATATTTTGTACCAGCTCATTGAAAATCAATGGCTTCCGATCTGATAGCATTGCTTCCAGCGCGGATAGCAAATACACAAGGAATTCACTGAATGCAAATAAATGATAGATAGACTACCAATTCGATGAAAAAGGGTGGAATTTATGTGCTGTTAATAAAGTAGGGCATTGTTATAATCCGTTTAACATTTCGTGCCGTTTAACAACTTTAAAAATGGCTGTTTGTTATATTTTGAACTATGTACATTTTTATATAGGTATTATTATTGTTGCCCGTGGCTTCGCCCGCGTGGACAACATGTTGTAACAAATTATTAGTGATTTGGTGTACACCAGTATCTACACTTGAATTTTTAGGATACTATTTGTTATGTAACAGTCTTCGGTTGGAATTATTCTAGCATTTTGCAATGCGACTTTGAGAAGTTTAAGTATTCGAATACTTCAGTATAATACAAATATGTTAACTTTTACTTTAAATTATCATGCTTACCAAAGTGTTTTTGTTTATCTTTGGACTTCTTTCGTGTTTTTCAATAACACTTAATCAAAAATTTGATGTGTAGGCATGGCCTAGTTATAGTTTTATTATAATATGACTGTATGGGCGATATAAGATTATACAATTCACTACCAGAGAGGAAGTTATACCCTCAAAATTGTTGTTAATAACCGCTAAATATTTATTTTTTATAATCTCACTTAATCCGGAACCGCCCTTACCCATTTTACGCCCCCTCCTCAGACAAAAAAGTTACTTTCATCAATATTGAAATGCAATGAACAGAGAAGTGATAAATTTGCATATTTTATCTGAAATATCTCAAAGTTCTCTTTAATGTCAATTTAATATATTCAAGTTCTGTGACGAATAGAAAAAGCGATAACGAGACACCGTCGCCTCTTCCCGTGATCACCGCCGCGAATTATGTGCTCCGAGCCCTGAATATTAAACGAAGGCGGCAAAAAGTAGCGGCACTGTGAACATGGCCAGAATTACGGTTATTGAGGCAATCGGTTCTCTGACGGGGACGCTAACCTCCAGCCTCGCGGGCGACGAATTTTATTAAAGATATCTAAAAAGTCATCCACTTTTTCAATAAGGCCAGAGGATTTATAAATTGATGGCTTATAGAGCGCTCTTGTGGATCTCGAAGCTAATGAATCTCGTGTTGGGTTGGAAAAATTGGGTGGAAAAATTGACAATCATATTTGCGTCGTCCCGAAAACCTGTAGGTATACTCGTGTGTCACCGATCGATATCGATATAGGACTATCTAGGAGGCACGTGAGTCCATTAGTCTGTTCTTTAATATTCCATTATTCGTAATGATAATAGTTACAAAATACATAACTACATACTTACTGCCTTTAACTTGTATACATCGCACTTTATGTAAAATATACGGCAGTAGAGGTACCAATTTTCAGAAAGCCCTTTCAGCTTCTTATCGACCCCGAGAGAATATTGTTGAAAATCAGTTTTGGGACATACCTACTATATAAAAATCTCATTTGAATTTCATCGCCTATTGAAGGATTTGAATAAGCTTCTTTGGTAAATTCAATACATCCGTAGTGACTAAAAATATCTTATTCTTCTGAGTAACTGTTTTAAAAATATTTTTGATTACTAGAATATTTAGATAAATAGAATAATTTAGAATGTTATGTTATGTGCTTGTCATGAGTAAATTAATTTAAGTATCCTTCAAACATCTATCAGGTGACTTTAGCATCTACATCGCCTAGGACGCAGTAAATAGACGTATGTTTGCCTAGCTAAACCCTATGCCGCCCTCTCGACCTCATTGGCTGATCCCACAGGACCGACAAGGTGATACATATATTATGTTGCCAAACTGGTTTGGTTTCAGAAATCTTACCACATATTTCAATGGTCTTCATCAGCGCTGAAGAACAACCAACTCATTTACAAAAATAAAATCTTCATCCAAAAATCCAAAACTATCTAATTGTCCACATGCTAATAATAATAATAAATCCAGGTAAAGAGGTTTAAAGAAGTTTTTTTTTCTCTAATCTGAGAAATAAAACCACCACGAACCAAAATGTACACTTTCATTTCTTTGTTTGTTTAAAACAAATGAGCTCTAGCATGTTCATTTACACTTTGTACCAACTTATAGCCCTAATAAATCGATGCCTCTCCATCCGCAACGTAGGTAAATCACCGAACCGGTTTAATTAAAAGACCTTCCACAGGTATACAAACACTTCGTAATGTGATCTTATTTACTCGTTACATTCCACTACACAAAATTTCTTCTTCAGTCTCGTCCTTATACTTAAACGCTTGAATTAAATGTTATCATTGAATGGTTCTGTGTATTTTATCCAACACTTAGTACATTATTATTAATTAGTTGCGCCCCGTGGTTTCACCCGCGTCTTCTTATTATCTCTCAGGAACTTTTTTCCGGGATAAAAAGTAGCCTATGTGTTAATCCAGGGTATAAGCTATCTCCATTCTAAATTTCATTCAGACCCGTTCAGTAGTTTTTGCGTGAAAGAGTAACAAACATCCATTCATACTCACAAACTTTCACGTTTATAATATTAGTAGGATTGGTGAAAGCTACGAATGACCGAGTCAAACTATTCATATATCATCATTAGGCCGCTCGCTGCTGGAACCCTGGTCTTCTCTCCGAGTGTCATGCAGAACAAAAGTATGGGCCGTAATTTACCACGCACGGTTGTGCGCGAGTTTGTAGGTTTACATACGTTTCAAACCCGTATTGTTTTCCTCCCCATGTTTTCCTTAAATTTTTATATATAAATACTCCTACTAAATAATCCAAGTTGAGCATCGCTTGTATTATCAAAACAGACTACAAAATGTAATCCATAACACCAGAGCCCGGAGATGTTATTTAAGTAACACCAAATACATTTGCTCCATCCATCTCTTGGGCGGAAGTGATAATGTGACAGGAAATAGCAGCCAGATGTCTACTCACTGTAATGTCAACGTAGAGGGAATGGAATTTAGGACTAGACATACGTCTCAGAGTGGGCTTGCTTTGTTACTGGGTATTTGATGTCTTTATGACGAGGCTCATGATGTGGAAGCAAAAGGGATAGATTCAAGAACTATAGCTAGCTAGGAGTAGGTTCAGTCTCCTAAGCAAGGACTACACGGCCGGACAAAATCAGTGAGTTTCGTTTGAGATTCTGGCCTAGTTATCTTACTCCGATTCAAATGAACCACCCGTTAAGTTCGTATGGATGGAGCCGGGCCAAGAACCGTTCGTTTCGATCGGCCGTGTAGTCCCAGGATTACTACAGCGCTTCAAGCGGATGTGAATCTCAGTTCTTTAGGGGTTCAGTGCCAGTCGTAAGTTCATTTATATCTGCAGATTAGACGTGAGAGACGTTCGCACTCGTTTATTACATTTTGTAAATCGCTTGTAAGCTGCCGACAGTTATGAATTGTAGGGCCTCGGGGAGATCTGCGGCTGTGTAAAAAGGTTCGTTGTGGTTTAAATTGAGTCTCTTCTATGTCGATCATGCTGGGGAGATTACTAATTGTTGATGTTTTTGTAAAGTTGTACACTCTTGTTTCAAGACAGGTGTAACGTGCTAACACATTAATCACATTTATTAATTACTTGTCCCGTAGATCCCTTGGGTAGGTAAACCGGTAAACATAAATCCTGGGTAAATTTAAAAACGTAGAGTAACAAATGCATGTGCTGTAAACCATTTAAGAATATCACATTAATATCTCTGCAAAAAATGTCTTACTAAAATTATACTTGACCTTAAAACATCAGAGCAAAAACAATCTGAACAGAACAGAGTGAAAATACGTATTATATCCTGTAAATGTGTAAGGTGGACGTCGCAGCGACAAGTAATCCCTAGTAGCGGGATTGTGTCCGGGATCCCGGGATTAGGAGGTGGGCGGCCAGCGCACGGGTCAGCCCGTCAGATAACTCACGCGGGCATTAATGTGATATTAGCGGGCTAACTCACACAGGCCATCGTTTGAGCTAGCCCGCGATACGTAGCAACTTTTTGTGTGGTTTTAAAGTCACAATCGCGTAACTATGTAATTGTTACTACGATTCTTTATCTGGGCCCTTAGCGAGCGATATGACCATCAAGATTCCTTGCCAGTAACATGTGACATCATTACGTGCTTCAGCGGTCATACCACGCTGATAACGTAACGCACCCGCGTTACGAGCCCTAATTAATAATTTTTATATGCGGAATCATATAGGTCAAACAAATTAGCCAACTCATAGCATAGCAGGCTGATCGTAATGACAGCTCAATATATACCAATATAATATGTTATTGTAATAGCTAAATTAGCTCCCTACAAGTTAAGTAAGCACATGAAGTTTATATTTTCATGTTTTTTTCTTTACACATTTTCAATATTTTAGAATAAGTTTAACTGTTATTACGTCCATGTAAATGCGTTAGGCTAACTTCACCGAGACACAATTAATCCCCGGTAGCGGGATTTTGCCCAGATCCCTGGATTAGGCGGCTGGAAGACCATTACGTCAGATAACTCACACCGGCATTAATGCAATATGGACTAAATCGCACGCATCGTCATCCCTAACGAAATATAGAGATAGAATTCAGAATCTTAATGATTGTGAATCGATCTTTGGTAATTATCATCTAGCTACATTACAGCCTAAATTAAATAGCTGATAATCTAAGGTACAACTTCGCTGCCAGTCTAATTGACACCTTACCACCAACATACGAATGCTAAATGACCCGAATAGGCACATAATTCCGTTATTATCACATTATCACATCGGCTATTGTGGTTCTCGGTGTCATATCATGATCATGATTAATATAAATTACAACGCTTGTGCAATACCTACATCTGCACCTATTTAATTCGAATCCGTATTATAATGGATTATATATGATTTAAATTCGAAGAAGTGCACAAGCACTCGTACAGATCTGATATTATATGAACAGAATGTAGGATGACCGATGGAATTTACGGATACATATAAAAGTGCGAATATGGATTGGATTTGGGGCTAGTGCGCAAGCGCTCATACATTTGCTAACGCACGAAATTAGTCGATCCTGATCTGTTATCTGCGGTTTTGGATCGATATGTCATAATATATCATTTTAGTAGTAATCTGTCAAGCCCTAGTGTGTTTGATTTATTTTTAATTTCATTTTAAATAATTTTTATCTTGTATCTTCCTAAAACAGATATTTCGGGCGTTAGAAAGCTACTTCGGAATTTACAGACTAGATTTGAATTTTTTAAGCATTTAAAAATTTAATTTAATTTTATACGGAACAATATAATTAATGTATTAATAAAACTAAAAATAATTATACCAAAACAGTAAAATCAAGATTTGAATTGGATTTGGATTCGGACAAAACGCAATAAAACATTCAAAAACGACATTCAAGTACGAAACATACACTAGGTACTAAAATAAGTGTCGGGATTATAGAATGTTATTCTGCCATGTGAGTTGTCCTTAAAATAACAAGACGGTTTCCCATTTCCTCTCTCCGCCTAACACGTAAAGAATGTCTATCGAAACAAAAATGAATAAATTCAACCAAAATATATTGCTAGTCCTCGCAGAATAGAATCTAGAGAGCTATAGCTTAAACAGCTCTCTGGGTCAATCCTAACGGGCCAGTGCACGATTGAAATAAATCTGCCTGAACTTAAATAATACCTGACAGCCAGCGATCTCCTTCGATTTATTGTGGGAATTAAATTCAGAGAATATATTCCTAGTATGTTTATAGGGAAAAGCGAAAGTTTCAAATAACCTTGGGCATACGGAATACCCAAATATCAATACTGTTAGTGTAATGAATACGCTAAGTACTGACACGTATTAATTATAACCTTAGCAAATTATAATACTTTGAAGATAATTACTTTAGTTTAAAAGAAATAAAAGTCATAGGACACGTAAATTGCTGCATAAATTAAATTATGTATTTCATTTTTATTAAGTTTTACTTTAGCTGCCATCGTGTTGCGTACATAATCATATCTTATAATGAAAGTAAATATTTAAAAAAAAACTTCAGAACATTAGACCCGACTTGACCGTGATAGGTCAGAACATCCTTGAGAGGTTACAATCTAAGTTTTTCTTTTTGATGGCTCCAATAGCTCTTATCACAGATTAAATTTACCAATTTTATTTATAGCTAGCTGCGCTTCGTGATTTTTCTTTTATTCCACAGGAATCTTTTTCTGAGATAAAAACTAGTGACTTGTGGTCAAACGCAACCCTGTACCTAACAAATATAAATTTAATGGAAAGTAATATAAATGTCTACATTGTTTCAAATGATTTCAACGAAAAAATATTTTAGTGTAGAGAGAGTGTTGATCCAATTTTTCAGGGATGTGAAAATATGTTTTTTTAATACAATATTCAAGCACCAAGTTCTATTCTTTAGGGAGTAAGAGTGTTGCCGAAGAAACGTAATTATTCGACTTGAAGGCCTTTAGGGCTGAGAGAATATCCCCATGATATCGACGGAGGCAAACGTTGTCCAATTTCAAGTTTTTAACTAAGCTCTCGAGTATCAAGGGTAGATTGAAGAGGAATATTCAATTTAGTTTTTGCAAGAGGGTGCAGGCGCGGCGGGATATCTGCCTCTACCATCGGCATAGATAGATTGGAGGGAACCTTTTACCGTTGACTTTATCAATCAGTTGTAACGACGGCCTGGATTAAACTTCGAAAGAAATTAATTAATTAAAATGTCAGTCAGAGGAAATAAAGTAAGTCCGATTTTTCTTCAATCAATGCATGAAGTCTTCGAACATTTCCTTCATTGTTAGAAAAATGTTACGATACATTTGAAAATTCGAATGTTTCTTTAGGTAAGTAAATATAGCGAATAAACATTTCCATTGTTTGTATTTTAAGCCAGTCTCTAATTCCGGAAACGCGGTGTTTTTTCGCGCATTTATTTCACTTTACTGATTCCACACTTCACAGCCAGGGGAAAACATGTCACTTCGATCTGACAGTGAAAAACAACCCTGATGTCATTTGTCAACGTCAGCCTCTCAACGCAGGGGCAGAACATAATTTCATAAAGACATCCTGGTTCTCGTTACGGCGATGATCCGATGGAGTAGCTGACTGTCATCATCGTGAGCTATTTATAAAATATTAATAACGCAGAGGCGGCATTATGGAAACCCTTTGGTGAGTGGCAACACCTTGTACAGTCAGCGATAAAAGTAGCTGGTCTTATTCGATTTTCCAAATGTGTTTTAAGCTGGTATTCTATTCAATCTAAGAAATAAAGAAAAATTACACCAGCCAAAGACAAGACTAGCCAAAGTACAGAAACAAGGTACTTATAATAAAATTGTAATGTACAATAAACTGCCTATTAGCCTAACAAAACTACATTTGCTCCAGTTTAGACGAAAATTAAAAGACTTTTTTGAAATTAACCCATTTTACTCGCTTAATGAGTTTATGTCTATGCGTCTGACAGAATTCTCGTTTAGTTAGTTCTAAGGAGGATTGATATTTTTTTTATTTTTTTATTTTAATGTTACTATTATTTTTATATCCTGTCCTGAACGTGATCCTTAATTTAAATCAATGCTGTTAACTTTAATTTAATATGTACCATTTTGACCTGCCTTGTGTAACAGCCAAAGTTATATGGCCAATAAATATTTCTATTTCTATTCTAGAATGATGCTCAAGCGATAATCAGTACAGTCAACGACAAAAGTCGCTGAACAATCACACTTTTTTCTATTATCCTCATCATCTAAATCACCAATTTTTGACCTCATCATCATCTAAAATCAGGTGTGTTATGTTGTGGTCAAAATGATACCATGTAAAATGTAACAAAAACAATAACAACAAAAACAGTAACATAATTACTGATTTGAAAAACATTTGGAAAATCGAGAATGATCAGCTACTTTTGTCGCTGACTGTACCTACTTGAGCACAGATTTGACGCTGTCAGTTCATACAAATATGTCACTCAATCGCTACTCAAGCATTGACCAACATTTGCGTCATTCTAGAATACCTACCAGCCTTAGATCAATAATGTTAGGGTTTGTTTTACAACTTACACGGTAGCGTTTGACCACAACACAACACACCTTATGTTAAGTGATGATGCGGTCAAAGGTTGGTGTTTAAGATGATGAAGGTAATCGGAAAAGTTGTTTTTGTTCTGCGACTTTTGTCGTTGACCGTACCTCCAAACACCCTCTGAGGCTAAACCCCTGACCCTTAGCGCAGATCTGTCTTAACTGGCCGCCTGGGGACAACAAGAACTAAGATCCTAAGCTCTAAGGAAGGTTCTCTTCACAAGGTAGCTTTTGACCACAAGTCACCTGATGCTAAATGATAATATACTTATTCAATGACTAGTTGCGCCGCGGTGTGACCCGCGTCTTCCCATAATCCCGCAGGAAGCCTATGTGTTAATCCAGGGTATAAGCTTTCTCCATTTCAATTTTTATCAAAATCGGTAACAAACATTAACACACACAAACACAAACTTTCGCATTTATAATATTAGTAGGATTTATCACCCGACTGCGAAAGAAGGAGGGAGTATGTTTTTTGAGTGTAGGTACCTACCTATGTATGTATGTAGGTATCTATATTTCTTTGGCACGGCCTGTAGCCTAAAGGGCTTGACGAATTTTAACATATGAGGTGTCACGAGAGTCGTCTTTATTGTGGGAGTGACATAGAGTACTTTATTTTGGCGCAGTCGGGTTTTTTGTTCCTTTTGTAATGTATAATCTTGTTAAATGTACCTAACCCTTTGAACCCATACATTAAAAAAAATGTTCGTTGACTTCCGTCGTTTCCAAAGCTAATTAGCTTATATTGTTTAATTTTCATTGTCTTCTAGGTATCAATTTGAAAGTGATATAAATAGAAACGTATCGCTTATTAGACTTAAAATAAAAATACCTCAGGTATAGGTCTGCAGAAGTATAGAGATACTAATTAAGTTTATAATTACAAGGTTGTTGTACCTCTGAAGCTGGTTCTAATTAGTTAAGTGTTTTAAAATACCAACTAAACAGTATTTTTCGTTGAGAGTTTTTAATTAATTACCACGTAGAGGTCGACGGCCATAATAACACAGAATTACCTACTTGTTTAATTATTACTCTTGGAGCATATCGCGATGAGTTTTATCATACTTTTTATTTTGAATAGCTCATTTGAAAGCTGTTTTGCTGTTGCGCAGTCAACATTTAGAACATACAAGTAGGTCGAAGTAATCAGTGTCCTAAATCTTATATAAGTACGCATTCAAAAAGTATTTCAATAAGGAAGAGACCTTTTTCGATTCGAAGATAGTAACAAAAACAAATTTGCAATTGTATAGAAACAGATAGCCGCTCAGTGGAGTTCCCAATAACATTTCCACAATAGTAAGGTGGGGCGTGTACCGTACAGCACTGCGATATACGTTCATTTGAAAACATTCCGCTTTTCTGTTATTTGTGTTCCATTTTGCTGCGAAGTTGGAAAAATATTTAATACAAGACCGATCATACGAGTTCGATATTATGGCAAGTACACGCTGCTCCATACTTGCGGCATATATAGTTGCAAATGATAAATCGTGCGACGGGAATGTGTGAACAGGAGCTGTGGTTGATTTTGTCACAATACGTGATTAAATTATGTCAATCTCAGACACCCTCGTTGAATTGTTTAGTGAGACAATAAAACAGACGGCAGTCACTCGGGTATTGCGTCCAAAATAGTGGAATTTGGAAGTACACAAAGGATGCTAATAAATAATTCAAGCGCTGCAATGCGGAGCTCAAGAGATCGGTAAGGAATGAAGTGACATGAGCAAGCCGCTTTGAGACACTTAACCTGATATTAAGTTTCGTGTCTAGACTTCGTTAATCTTTCGCTAAAACTTAGGATATATCATAGCGAAACGCTCTATGTTTTTTGTCATCTATATTTATAAAAGAAAGTCGTGTTAGTTACACTACTTATAACTCAAGAATGGCTGAAGTGATTTGGCTGAAAATTGGTGGGGAGGTAGCTTAGGAACAGGAAACGGACATAGGATACTTTTTATCCCGGAAAAGGTTCCAACTGGATAACGGGAAGACGCGGGGGAAACCGCGGGGCGCAGCTAGTTTATGATCTTTTACAATAGGCTTACCTATTATTGGGGTCGTTATTTCTCGACGTAGTATGACATTTTAGTATGCAATAAATTTCGTAAAAGTAATTCTTTACGTTAATATAAGACGTAATACGTATATTATTATGAAACATGAAATCTCTTTGTCTTAAGTATATATAATGCCTCGTTAATTTTATATTAAGGTTAACATTTACTTACATAAGTAAAGCTATTGTTTAACGCGTCACATTACGGCAAGAAGTTGAGGGAATGTCGGCGGATGTGGCAAACAAAAAGTTAGGTAATTAGCGCTCCTGTGGCCTGAAGTTTCAGCAAATCATGCGTGCGCTGAATGGAGCGTGGATAAAATTCTTTTTTGGGGTTCCGTACCTCAAAAAGAAATACGGAACCCTTATAGGATCACTTTGCTGTCCGTTGGCGTGTCTGTCTGTCAAGACCCTCTTTCTCGCATATTCGCATATTTTCGCATATTTTTTGATTTCACAACGGAATCAAAACTAATAGAGTAGGTACTTACCTACTTCCTGTTGACCTAGAATCATGAAATTTGGCATAAAGTAAGGTCTTACGGCAAAAGTCTGAAAACCGTGAAAATGTAGTTAAATAACAAGAAAAAGCGAGTTTATGCGGAACTCTCGGTGCGCGTGTTCAACTCGCACTTGGCCAGTTTTTTATAATGTAACGGGCTTTGAACGCTGTTGGATATTTGAAAAATGTTCATAAAATCATAAAGTATGATAACATAGTTCTAGATATTTATGTTGTAAAATAGATTTTTGTGTCGTTCGCGAGAATAAAATAGATGGGTAAAATTTCGACACATGACGCAAGAACTTTGAAAAGAACACACATACAGAAAAACTAAACTGTTTTTAAAAGCTACATAATTGTAATTTTACATCTTTAAAAAACATTTGCTCTTTGTTAATATTAAGCATGTATTAGATAAAAAATAGTGGACTACGTTGGCACGAATGTATTGGAAAAAATAGGCAATGAAGATACATGTTCATTAAGTAAGCTGAACTATAACTTCAACAAATGAAAGCTCATGCTTTATTAGTTTCACTTGTAACCATAAGTAAAGACCAGTGTACAAAAACAAAAGAAAAAATACAAAAAAAAGTGAATAAAGTGTTAAGTTTTGCTCAAAACAGGTAATATTTACACAATAGTATGAACACTATCATGTCGAAACAGTAAAGTCTGAATCACATTAAATAAGAACATAAATCACTATATTCTACCTATCCAACAGGTAAGGTAGCAGATCTATTTATTCTTCAATACAATATTTGTAGAGCTTGCTATTTCTATACGGTTTATTAGATCTAGTAAGACCACGTAACCAAGAATAGAAATACTACATTTATACATATATATATTATATCTTCATCGAATATTTACTGCTGCGCAACTGATCAGTATTCTGTTCAGAGTCGGTTAGTTTGGTTAGCGAGCCCTCAAGAGTCTCAGGCGATTCCCTAAACAGGTTGCCTAACCGCATTTATATCGTTGGAACACAAATATTAGCATAATTAGCTCGTCTCTTCGTCTCCTACGCTTCTACAATACAATATAAACAAGCTGGTCTAATCAAACGTTTCAGTAATGTTATACTTCTACTTGAAATTTATACAAAAAACTTACAAACTTACAATTTTTTTACTGCTCTATCAAAATGAATTAATTCGTACTTATGTATTAGAAAAAAAAAAACAACGAATTCAAGTTTCAACCACTTTAATCTACGGTAATTGGCACTTAAATAACTTACCACATTCGTTACGAAATTGTTCAACATTGTTAGAATCAATTTAACTACAACATCGAATTCTAATATCAATTAGTGAAGATTTGTTTTCTAGCGTTTAATTAATTTGATTGAACAAAGAGATAATGCCTATAACAATTTGCGAATAATATTTAGGACCATTTATAAATTACTCTGTCAGCGCGATCGACGAACGCTTTTACTTTGTTACAAAGGTAAATAAAACCGTTGCTCTCAATATTCATAAATTTTAGAGTGAGACTTAACAAAATTTGGTAACAATTTTGTGGGTAAGCGCTTAAAAGTGAAATAAAATTCAAGCCACCGCAGGCAGCATGTGTTGAAAATGTTTTTAAACTGCATCAATTTTTAGCAGGCAGATGGTTGGATGTTTTATAAACTGTCCATTTTCATAGCATAATTCCAATGGAGGGTGCTGTGAACATGTTGTATGCAGTTACGTTGGATAGGTTGCGAGCGGTGGCCGGTGGCGTTGAATCGCGATAAGGATGCAACATGCCACGCTAATGAGTCGGCGCGGGCAGCTCAGATAAAACCTAATTTATAACCGCTCCCAGTGCGACGATGTTGCTATGACCGAATATAGGGGGTTATGGACAACAAATGTACGCTATGAAATGCTTCGATTGCAAACAAACTGAACGAGAGCGATAATCGAGAATGGACGTGATTTCGATATGCTTAGATACATTGAACATTCTATGTTTTGAAATTGTTGGTGATGTTATTACACGTTGTTTCTAAATTGAGTGCTTTTTCTCGGAAGCCAGCCAGCTGTTATTTTTGTAAAGGTGGTTCTGTATGTAAGAATCTGGTTCTCTTCTATTCTTTCGAAACCCGTTCTACGACTGTTAATTTTTTTCTTCTACATACAGTGTATTAGATACACCCACAAAATATAGAATTGGAACCGGGAAAGCTCACAGTCTCACGGTAAATGGACAAGGAAGGGTTTGGGATAAGTCGCTAAAGCAATTTTTTTTAGTCTTGGTAATAAAACATGCAACGAATTCATCAGAAATTGTATTGGAGGAGAGGTATACCAAAATGCCCATTATCCCTTCATTAAACTTTTGTAGGCACTAAAAGTGTAAAAAATTATAGACAGCCTACAAATATCTCTATTACTATAAAATACAAGTTATTTCTATAAGCCTTCCTTTTAAAAATTAAGTTACCATTATTTTAACAAAGAACTCTTAAAATTACAATCCTCCCTCTAGCTATGAAGACATTAATCAACTTCAAATTTCTGAGATAAAAGAAAGATTTACAAAAGGAAATGATTAAGAAGCAAGTGAGACCTACCTACAACTAGCAGAGTAAGAAGAACTAAGTTAATTCAATAAAGCTTTCTTTGAAATAAAAAAGGTTAAAGAAAAGTAAATTACCAAACAACTCTAGCTTGTAAGATCCTCTTTGCGATTTTAATGTAGGTACAAAGTATATGAGGCACTGATCGATGTAGTGACGAGCGAATAAGGGCACAGGACTGTGCGTCGATGATAAGTAGTGGTTTCTGTTAGTTATTGCTTATCCGTTCCTCTCACGCGGTGAAGTTATAAAGCTTAAAACCCAAGCGACTCGTTCATTGTTGAGAAATTTCGTGGTAAACGTACCATAAATTTTGCGCTCAAGGCAAAGTTAGTGAATAATTTTCCGTGTCTCTGTTTATTATAAGCCGGGAAAGTTGGCCGCGACTCGTCGCCGTAATGAACTTGCGAATGTGTGTGCCGGTTCACTGATTGTCACAATTCTCATGCAGCACACGACACCAGGCGTGTTTTGAAATATTAGTGCGGTTAATTGGCCGCGTGCGGAGACCAATCATTAATGTAAGGATATATATTATTGTTTGTGGTCTATCTGAATCTGGTCTTATGAAAAGTAGAGTCACTTTTTCTGTAGTTATTAACGTTATTATTACTCTTCTTGCAATTCATTCCCTTCTTATTCGTAGTCTTATTTAAGGCAATTGTTTTTGATAATAATTACAATTTTTAAAATTTTATTAAATGAGTCCAGAGTACATATCCATAATGTTAGGTAGAAGCATCGTATTACTTGTAGCAGAGCACCGTATAGCTAAGTGTCATAAAGGAAGTGTAATATAACTATACTCATAAAAGACGAAAGCTAAAGCGGGGAACTCCTCAGAAAGAATAAATAAGGTATACTTACATGCGATAAAGATAACTTCTTGGGCTGGGTAATTGAGACGGTTCTCAAATCCTTTGCCGACAGCTCTGCCCGAGTTTCAAACCAGCTGCCACAAGTTTTTATATTCTTTTTTTTTTACTTCAACGGAGAGGGAGTTATTACGATTTTTTATGAGATCTGTAATTTTGCGGTGACCAATCTACAAAAAACAAGCACAAGAAGAATACAATAAAAATAAAACAAGGTAAAAAGAACTCTGAACATATATATGTCAGCACACTGAATACTAGGACACTAAGAACAGAAGAGAGCCTAAAAGAACTAGAAATAGCCATATCTAACTTAAAATGGGACATAATGGGCATCAGCGAGATGAGAAGACCAGGAGAAGGGATAGCAGAGAAGAACGGATATATCATGTTTCATAAAGGTGAACACACCGGACAAAGAGGAGTGGGTTTCCTTATTAAATCTAAATGGAAGAAGAACATTACGGGATTTGAAGGAGTTTCTGACAGAATTGCGGTAGTACATTTAAAATTCCCGGGGTACAAGAAAAACTGGGCCATCTTTCAAATTTACGCCCCAACAGAACAAGCGGAGAGACCAGACATAGAATATTTCTATGAGAGTATCTCGGAAGCAATAAAACTGCATTACAGCAGCAACATAATAATCATGGGCGACTTCAACGCACAGGTTGGAGAAAGGCAAATAGGAGAAGAACCCACAATAGGGAAGTTCGGGCATGGAAAAAGAAGCCAAAATGGACAGAAACTAGTAGAATTCATGATGGAAAATAACCTTATTTTAATGAACTCCTGTTTTTACAAAAACCCTAAAAGCAAATGGACGTGGTCCTCCCCAGGTGCAAAATACAAAACTGAAATTGACTTTATTATAACCAACAAAGCAAGCGCGTTCACAGATACTAACATAGTTAAAAATCTCAACTTTAACACAGACCACCGCATGGTAAGAAGCTGCCTAAGCTTAAATCAAGCCAAAAGATCCAGGAAAAACCTAAACAATAAGAAGCTGCATCAAATATCAGAACACAATCATCCCACTGAACCCCGCAAAATAGAATCACTCACCGAAATTATTACCTCTGACGTAGAAATTGGGACTAAATACAGGAGACTACAAAACAAATTGAAAGAGATGCTAGTCAGCAAACCTAGAAGTAAAGAGAGCTATATAAGCAAAGAAACACTAGAACTACTAGAGGAAAGAAGAACACTAATATCAAATAAAGGGGACAAAGAAAGACGGCAAAAAATTACAAACCTTAGCAAGAAAATCAAAGAAAATATGAGGAAAGACCGTAAGGAGAAAAGAAATAGAGTTTTGGAAGAAAATATAACAAGAACAGGAGGAACAAAAAAGGCTATGAAACAACTAAGCGAACATGGCAAAGAATGGATACCGAAACTAAAGCAACGCGAATCTTACCTAACGAATCGTCTCTCAATACAAAAACTAGCTACGGACTATTACCGCTTACTGTACTCTGATAAATTCGACTCAGGGCTGGCCCCAATTCAGGAAGAAACCAAAGCAATAGACAACAAAGTAGATGAGGTGCCAGAAATCCTCGCCTCAGAGGTATTCAAGGCAATAAAATCTCAAAAACTTGAGAAGGCCCCAGGGCCGGACAAGATACCTAATGAAATGCTCAAGGGAACCATAGAGGAAATCAGCCCTGTGCTAGCAAAACTTTTCAACGAAATTTTACAAACAAGGCAAATTCCAGAAGAATGGACAGAGTGCCACATAATTCTACTGCACAAAAAAGGCCCTAGAGACGAGATTGGGAACTATAGGCCAATTTCTTTAATATCAAACATATACAAAGTATTCGCTAAAGTGATCCTGGAAAGAATATCACTAGTACTAAACGAAAACCAACCCATAGAACAGGCAGGATTCAGAAAAGGCTTCAGCACAATAGATCATATTCATACAATAAAACAGTTGTTGCAGAAATATAACGAATACAATAAACAAATCTACTTGGCGTTTATCGATTACTCAAAGGCATTCGACAGTCTCAGGCACCAACACATATGGTGGAGTCTTGAACGACAGGGGGTCCAGAGCAACTACATAGAAATACTTAAAAGTATATACAAGTCCAGCAAGGCCAGTATCAAAATTGAAACAACAGGAGAATCATTCCCAATCAAAAAGGGTGTACGCCAAGGCGATCCTCTCTCTCCTACGCTATTTAACACCGTACTCGAGCACATTTTTAGACAATTGAACTGGGACCACTTAGGTCTGAACATTAATGGAGCCCGCCTAAACCATTTAAGATTTGCCGATGATTTGGTGCTTCTTGAAGAGGACCCAGCAGCAATAGAACAAATGATGCAGAGCCTAGCAAGTAAAAGTAGAGAAGTTGGTCTGGAAATCAATGCCAGTAAAACAAAATTAATAACAAATTCAAGGGAAGCAGACATTATGGTAGATGGTAACAAGATCGAGTATGTCAAAGAATATATTTACTTAGGACAGATAATATCACCTTCAAATAAAATGACTCAGGAAATAAACAGGCGAATAGCCCAAGGTTGGAGAAAATACTGGTCACTGAAAGAAATTATGAAAAGTAAGGATTTAGGCAATCACATAAAAAAGAAAACATTTGAGACCTGCATTCTACCAGCTCTTACTTACGGCTGTGAAACTTGGTCGTTAACACTTCATCACAGGGAAAGGCTAGCAAAGTGTCAACGTGCCATGGAAAGAAGCATGCTAGGGTTAAAAATCAAAGACAGAGTCAGGAACATAGACATAAGAACAAGAACGAAACTCACAGATATCCTTACCCGGATAGATGTCCAAAAATGGAGATGGACTGGACACATGCTGCGCCACCCCATCGACAAATGGAGCAAACAAGTTACCCTCTGGCAACCAAGAGTTGGCAAAAGAAGTAGAGGTCGTCAAGTCAGGAGATGGGAAGATGGCTTGAAACAGACAGCGGGACCACTCTGGTTGAGAGTGGCAAGGGATAGGACCCATTGGAAGGAACTGGAGGAGGCCTATGCCAGAAGGCAAACCGAACTTAGGGACCTCTTGTAACCCTATGTTCAGGAATAAAAAGGCTATTATTATTATTATTATTATAATTTTGCGGTGAAGTGGGAATTGGGCGAAAGACGAAGGACGTCTGGCCTATTAACAATCTCGTTATCAGATTTTGGAGCAGAACTACGCACACTGTGTTATTTAGGGATATTTGAGGCGGAATGAAAATTAATAAAGTATTTACTGGATAAGTAATTTACAACGGTGTCACTGAAAAAGCCCATTAGCGGCTTTTGTCTTTCTATAGATGAATAGAATAAGTAAAATGAAAAAAAAAAACAAAAAAAAAATTGTTGCCAGATGTCAAACAAGTAAAATGTTAAAACAATTGCTGTTAAGCAACACTTTGTTTATAAATAAATTTAATAGAGGCAATCCAGCAGTATAGCAGTCGTCTCGCGCTGTTGAACAGAGCGCATTGATGCATGCCCTGACCCAGATGATACCACGATGTAAATTTTGTATTGTAGGTACTTTTTAACTATATATTTTATTAACTAGCGAACCACCACACGGCTACGCCCACGTAGAAGTTGATATTCTCCATGTAAAAATTAATATCACATTTGAATCTCTTAAGGGATGGTTTACATAAAATCTTTTCTTAGTGCACCTTTACATTATCAAAAGAAATCTGTCTTGAAAATTATATATCTCTAGGATCAGCTGTGCGATGAAATGAGTCTCGACACTTGGAATTTTAAACATATTTAGGTAGATACACGTAGATAAAATCTGATTGGACCGACGATGGTGGATTGCAGTATTTTGTTCCTTACCTGCAGCCATGCTCTAATAAATAATCCTATACTAATATTATAAACGTGATAGTTTGTGAGTATGGATGGATGGATGTTTGTTACTCTTTCACGCAAAAACTACTGAACGGATCTGAATGAAATTTGGAGATAACTTATACCCTGAATTAAAATTTAGGTTAGTTTTTATGCCGGACAAGGGTCCTGCGGGATAACGAGAAGGCCCGAGTGAAACCGCTATAGTTAACAATAAAATAAAGTAGGTACCACAGTATGAATTGCTTTGATTTTTTGATTGAACGAGCGAGCAACAGTCGCGTTGCGCGGTTGAGTGGCAGTACTGCAGTATACTGATGCATGCCAGGCACAGGTGCTACATGCCATGTCACAATTAAATTATAATATATATACGCACATTTTTTATATGTTCTGTTTGTTCCGTGTGAATTAATATTGTTACTCAAAATAAAAAATTCTTTATTTAATAGGATGCATAATATGATCACTTTAAAACGTCAAACTTAAGACTAGTCACGCCTGTTCCAACCTCCTTACACCGGCAAAGATCATGCAAGAAACGCGCGGCAGGTAATTTTTTGGGCGTTAATCGCGATTTACAATGTTATTCTTACTACTAATTGATTGAATTGAATACTCCCACTCAACGTAGAAATCAAGCCAAAACCTAATCGTCATGTAGTTTCTAGTGTCAACACTAGATACTTAGAGATTCGTTAATAATTGACGCACAGGATCTAAGCGTTTGTCCGTTGAGATTAGCAAGATTGATAGCAGGGTGAAGTGGCTAGCTAATTGAAATTAAACCCCTGAGTGACCGTTCACATTTTCAGTAAAACAGTAGACAAATCTGGAGGCAAACCGCCAACTTTCATTATTTCACTGTAATTTTAAAATTGTTAGACCATATTATAATTACTAAACTATTGTGTGCGCAAATCCATCGTGTGTTAAAGTTGACACTCAGGATTACTTTACACCAATATTTACTCCGAAAATTCCCTGTAGTAAATGCCAGACATATTCCGGGATCGCACGTGGGAGCATTCCAAATAGAGAGTTTAAATATCCGCCTAACACCTATTAGGTAGCGGGATATTTATTATTCACACGGCACACGTACTACGCTGTGCGTGTCAAACGGAAAAATCCAATTAACTTCATACGAAGAGTTCTATCCAACAAAACTTGACGCCCCTTCCACCCCACGAGCGCGTCGGGCTGCCATCGCCGTACCCACTCACACTAACGACTATTTTTCAATAACATTTATGGAATAACCTCTATCTCATTACATCTGCGCTTGTATTACCCGTCTGAATAAAGCTCCTTATCAAACCGCTGTTTTATAATTGAATATTTCATTCGCAAAAGGAAAAATGACTTAGAAATATTATGGCAGACCTCAGTAATTTATATTTACTTTGGTGTGTCTTATTTTGTTCTGTAATTATTTCAATGCTAGGTTTATGCTACGGACGTAGTACCATATCTATTCGGTGGCTACGGTTTAATTAGTGCAAAAAGTGAATACACACACACACACACACGTAACAATAATAAGTATTGTGTATGTGCATTGTCACCGCATCACGCTTGAGTGGATAGAACAATTTCATTCGTTGAAGCCTAGTCCAAGAAAGATTCATATGAAGAGAAAAATTGAAAAAGTTGCCGGGAAAGTATTAAAATTTGGATAAAACGGAAAGCGCTTTTTTCTTTTTGCAGGTAACGTTTAATTGTTATTATTTATATTACATATTGCACAACCACGGAAACTACAAATGTAGGTAGCATCTAGCTATCTACTTACTCCACATGGCGAGCGGGTATCACACGAGGCGCAGAGTCAGCAGCACACATGGATTTCTCGACACCACGGCAATTTGCAGGCTGCATTTGATTCACTTTTTGTTTACAGTTGTGCACTGACACTTAGCAAACAGTCAGTGTAATTTTTATTTTTTTATCTAAATAAATTAGTTGCACCAATTTTGTCTCTGATTTAACTTGCGCATTTATTAACGATCTCATTTGTTTTTAACCCCCGACACAAACAAAAGGGTGTTATAAGTTTGCCGTCGAAGTCTGTCTGTCTGTTCGTCTATCTCTCTGTGTATGTGTCTGTCTATGACATCGAAGCTCTCAAACGGATGGGCCGATTTCGATGCGGTTTTTTAATTTGAAAGCCAGTTTCCTTGCGGTGGTTCTTAGCTTTGTTTGGGCTCTTTTCCAAAATGATGTAAAGCATTTTTAGCTATGTTTGATGAAAATCAGTTCAAGATATCAGGGGTTTTTTAATTTTAAATTCATCGTTATATAAACTCCTTCTGTAAAGTTCATGAAAGCTTGCCTCGCAAATCAAATTTGAATTCGACATTGGTGCACACGTTACACTACATCTACATTTCATAAGTGTTCTATGCATGCCCACGTGACCTCACTTATGACGTCATAACACGCACATGGGCCTGAGTCAACGATTTCCTGAGTTCATACAATGTACCTAAACAAGATTTAAACCGATCATATGCAACCAATAGTAGAGGAAGTGCAACTTAATACGAGAGATTGAGCTTAATAGTAGAAAAGTTTTATAGTACACAAAGGAGGTTTTAGTATACAAATAAGGTGGGATTGTTATAAGAAAGAGTTCACATGGGAGTTCCAGAAGCTACGAGCATCTGAATGGAGAGTAAAACTACTTAAAATGTTTTCTAGTACGAAGTCAAGAGTTGAATATCTCGGGAAGCTCACGTTTTTATAAGCACTTTGCACGGAATTTACTGTTAAATAAAATTGTATAATAAAACTTTTGGATCACACTTTCAGTCGCTTTTGTATGCGATATTCCTATCTATTTTTAGTACAGATAAATTGTACATTTTTAAGTGAAACAATAGTGAGTACATATGTTTATAAGCAATAAAGAAATATTTGATTAAAATTATTTAATTATATATATGTATATGCGATATTCGTTTATTCATGTAAAATGTGAAAAAGTGTATCTTAGCAATCAAAAACCACATACTGATAATATTTATTAACTCACAAAAATAAGAGTTGATAAATATCAACAAAACATTTGAGAACCACACAAATTGCCATACCTTCGTGCATAGGCACAGTACATAGTACATATATATAGGGCATAGTGTACATATATACCTAGCTCGCGTAAAAGCTAGCTAGTTCAGTACTAGCTCAATCCGATCACGTATATCTCTAATTGAAAGAGCATGTTTGAGTTCGAGTACTCACCTGCAAATGAAATAAAAAGTGTTAGAGTGAAATGAGATAAATCCGTCGAAGTTTTGATTATAACTGTTTTGTTTGTAGTAGACGATGAACCTACCTGTCTACCAGCTTACAACTGAGTTATTTAAGTATAATATTAAAAGTTACATGAATCCTTAAATCTATATCAAATAATTTATTTGCTGTCTGACTGTAGGTAACTGACTGGGACATCAACGCAGGCAAAGCATAATGGTCCTAAAAATATTTGGAGGCCATAATTTATGATAGGTGATGTTTAATTTAACTTAAGCGCGTACTAGAAAAGAGTTTTGCTATATTCTACCTCCAAGGGGGTGAAATGGGGTGTCAAAGTTTGGAAAAAATGAACAGAAACATTACAATACCACGCGGGTGAGGCCGTAAGATGTATCGCTAGTATTCTTGTAGGTATAGGTTCTTGTACGACATGAAATCTCACAAAGCAAACTTAAAATAAGTCACTGATCCTTTTGCCATTTACATCTATTCACTATCAATATTTTTCTACACACAGTGACGCATCTAGCACGCACCTATCACCCGAGTTAGCTCGGCTAATGTAAATTGGTCCTTTGAAAGACCTCTGTAACGAAAGGTTACAAACAAAAATGTTAATATGTTACACAACAGTAATGTTCGTTGCCAATATTGAAATAGACGATTCAGATTTCTATTTACCCTCATCTAAATGTCTCGGCGTGAATATTTCGTATCAGCAGACAATCACCACCGTCCCAAGATATTTGCTTGTAATTTAGTTACAAATAGGCTTGGGCAAAAAAAACCGATACCTACATATTAAATATCTTTGACATTTTTACTCGTGACATATTGATGTTCCATGACTATTTCAGAGTATCAAAGTCGCATCAATTTTGATATATTTTTAACGTATCTCTGGTTTTATATGTAATACTAGTAGTGATGCAATGGAAGTGTCATACAGAAGCAGATGTCAAAATTATTATTTAGCGGAAGCGGAGGCAGAATTGGATGTCGAAACAAAGTGTAAATAGTACAAGAAAATTATCATTTTACTTGACAAGGATAATATCGATACAATAAATATCGATATGTTTTTTCACTATTCCACCTCTAGTTACGGATAGTTAAACTAGGCTCTATTAAGTCTACGATAGATACTATTTCATTTTATTAGACACGCACGATTGTCACCAAAGCATTCTTTAATTAATAACAATTAGGATTATTTGGGATATATCAAGGTAATTTGTTACTGCTAATTGAATTCCGAGTAGGCATTAAGTAGCGAGCAATTTCACCCTTATTCGATTGCATTATTGATTGGGTCAAAAGCTGTGAGATTCGTATTCAGCCCGCGATTGAGGTCACGCGACCTGTCATTTGCAAAGAGATTTGCACCCCTTTAGCGTTTCACCCGTCAAATTTATTGGGTTCGACGACCCTCGCGTCTCTCCGTTAACAAATTAAAGTTAGTTTTACTACCTCTGTCCAGTAACCTCTATACACACATGTCTAATAAGTCTTATCTATACTTACCTAGTCTAATATCTATAAAATCAGGCAGACAGAAAAGTAAAGAGATATATATAATAATCTCTAATATTTATTTCTCTATATAAGTATGTATGTATATCGTTGTCTAGTATCCATAACACAAATCTCGAACTTAATTTGGGGCTAGGTCAATTTGTGTGCAATGGTCCCCCGACTACATGCAGGGTAGCGTTTTGCTCTCAAGTAAGGCTGCTAAAAACCTAGGTGCTTAGCGACAGTTAATAATACTAGGGCATGTCCTACCAACAAGCTACGTATGGTTTTATCACGATTTTTCCTTTAAGAAAGTTCAAGCTCACTGCATTAATTCGGACCAATAAGCGCACGTCAACGTCAAATCACTAAGCCATCATCGATTTAAAAATCTGCAGTAAAAATACCGATATACACTGAGAAAAAAATTCTGACTTTCCTTCTGAGTCTTTCCCTTCCAAGACCGTTTCCTTCCTTATTTTGTATTAGTTTTCCTTCTGAATCACAATTCCTTCCCATTTGACTCAGAAGGAAAACGGTATTTCGGAAGGCTTTTTTTCTCCGTGTAGGAAAAAAGACTTATTATCCTCATTTTAGAGGAATAATTTACTAATTCGCAGTGAATCATTATTCTCTGGAAGATAAAATAGTGTGGTTTAATCGCGGGTGAATATTTGTGGAGGGGTTTGACCCTGGTTAACTTATCTGGATTTTCCGGTCATTTAAGCGGGGTCACCGCATAACCGAAATTTTTTTGTCATTACGTATTCTCACCCTAACCAACTACTACATTTTATCTTATTTGTTATTATTGTTAATGACATCCACAAAAAGCGTGCGAATGTTTTTAAAATCACACAAAGTCGCTCCTCTTTTTGTCTAGTTTCCTAAGTAAATATTACTCCAATAAGCATAATGTCAATACAATTATTATTGTGGACTAGCTACGCCCGCGTCTACCCGTTATCCTACAGGTTCATTTTCCGGGATAAAAAGTAGCCTCCAGGGTATAAGCTACCTTTATTACAAATTTCCCTCAAATCTGTTCTGTAGTTTTTGTGTGAAAGAGTAACAAACATCTATACATCCATATTAGTAGGATATTCATCTAAATCGATGTAGGTAGGTACAATAGCCGAAAATTCAAAATGGCAAATCCTGATTGGCCTCTAAATTTTAATTACGAGTGAGCTTGATCACGTCACGAGTCTGCGGCATTGTGACAAAATGGCTGCGATCATGAATTTATGGATGGCACAAAGGAGGTTTGTGCGTTTTAGGTGATTATAAGCTAGCGCGCGTGTGCTCGCGCGATGGCTCGCCTGAGCAAACCGAGAACTACGAGCCAGTTATCTCTCCCGCCCAGCGCCAGCCAGCGCAAATGTTATCGCTCTCCCAAATTAAATCAGAAATCGACGCCTTTTCAACGAACGATCATCCCATTACGGCGGCTCAGACGAGCGAGCGGCGCGAATCATTCCCTCTCTGTATTTCGACGGTGGATACTTAATACGTGTCTCTACGTCGGTTGGGGCTTGTTAGGTTCTGTACAAACACGATGAATAGGTGAACGCTATTGAATTTTGTCTATCCTAGTTTTTGCACACAAACTGAATAGCAAATATTTGCTTGAGAAACAAAGTTAGGAATATTTTGAAAATGTGATTAAATCACTTTTTCTTTTAAAGAAAACATTAAGCTCGTGTTTCAGGTTTAGGTACCTTTTTCATATTTTTTTAATACATTGTGCCCTGTGGTGGCCCCCCCTGGTTGTGATCGTCTATTAATGATAATTAGTGTATATCGAGTGAGTTTTAAACAGCTTCAGGAATTTTGTAGTAAAGAGCGGAGCATGAGTATTGTGCTTTGGCAAATTTAGCCTTATCGTTAATTAAGTTATGTCAATGCCTTATTCTGAATGACCAAGAGTAATCACCTTTCCATTCCACCCAAGCTTACTTTAGTTATGACAGTGCCTTAATTTACCATCTAGTGAGTTTAATAAATCATTGACCTTAGAATAAGACCATGTGATAATCATCGCTTTAATAAAACCAAGTGCGATGTATACTAATAATTTACAGGTTGCCATGGTAAGTGTTGAGCTGGCGTGGGTTAGTGAATTGCCTCTTGTGAGGACTATTTGGGCCCCCCACCGACGAATTCCTGACTCGGACCAATGCCAAGGGATCCCTACCGCGGGGCTCACCGCTCAGCGTAGCTGATTATAGGGGGTAAAGAACCATCCTTTATTTACCCTAACGCTGCGAAGCGTATGTAATGGTTTTTTTTATGACGCTTAAAGCGCCCTTCCCCATGTTCGGTACCATTTGTTGTATAAATTTCGAATGAGTTGTATATTAGCTTGGCCAAGCTATAAAGCAATGGATTGGTTCTGAGAGGACGTGTGTTATGACATTCAGAGTCACTGGAATTCCGACACAGATAGGCACTGACTTTGATGTATATAATATATGTATATATAACATATAGGAAACGAAATAATTCATTGTCCTATAGTTAACCTTATACTCAATTCAATATCAATGTACTCATCTCATCAGTCACAACAAATCCTGATAGTTGTTTCTATCTAACTCTACTTCCTAAAATCCTATATTCTTATTTCTCATACATAAAACAGTCATAACCTCTGACTTTACTCACTCTCGTAAATCCCATTGTTCAATCGTGATGGGAACTCCATCTGTTGGCATCTTGTTCCCTATCAAAGTTCAGGTAGCTACAAAGGTGTAGAAACTACTAATAATCTTTGCTCTCTCTCTCTCTTTCTCTCTTTATATAACCAAGATTCGATTCTATTATTCAATTGTTATTACTGGCTTGTTCCTTCCAAATCAAATGCTATAGCGTTATTAATTGTAATTATCAATTTAGAATATCTACCTACTAAGGATAGCAATTTATAGTTTTATCTATCATCAAGTATCGAGTGTATTATTTCAGACCAGTAGAGATTTGTCCTTCGGAATTTTATAATTAATTTAGTTAGTTGAAATCAATATAGGTTACTCTGGTAAAACCTTAAGCTTAGTTATCTCTGCTGTTCCTTTATCTAGTAAGGGACTTAAAATTAATGAAATGAAAATCGGCACATGGTAGATCATAATTATCGTATTTTATTTCTTTGATCCACATAATTTCAAAATTAAAATAATACGAAACTCTTTCATTATTTAGATCGATATCGTTATCTTTCGATATTCGACCAGCCATTCTGTTCCTGCGGCTTCAATTTATGAGGGAAAAACGAACGGCTAAATAAAAAACCTCATTCGCCGGCCTACTATGAAAATATGACCAGAAAATGGTTCAAATACATGTACATTATTATTAATCTAATAACATGCATAGTCTCGTGCGTTTATTTACAAATCCATATTTTACTCTCTAAGTTTATGCTATGATTACACAAATCACATCTTATTATGTACACTAGTAATAAAACCCGAACATCGTCGGTTCCTTATTTTATACACAAAATCAATCTCGTTCCTTGTCTGTCAATTTGGAATGGAATCGAACCTTCCTCATACAATCCCTCACTGAGGATCATTATGCACTGCAAGTACATAACATATAATATAACCCTTCAAATAATATGGTAGGACTCGAACCTCCTTTATATAATTCTCGCTAAACATCACAATCATAATGATTACATTAATTATGTGTACATATGCTGCTGGCTCTAGTCAAACGTAACATCGGTACATTTCCCATACACCTCCTTAACATCACGATTATAATGATTACATTCATTATATGTACATATGCTGCTGGCTCTAGTCAAACATAACATCAGCATCTTTACCAAACATAACATCAGTATCTTTCCCAACGTACACCTTCCTTAACATCACATTTTATAATGATTACATTCATTATATACAAGTATATATTTATGCAAATGTATACAAACATGGTACATTACCAAACCTCGATCTCTCGCCCTCACCGTAATCAGCATTCGGTGTCACTTAACTGATCTTACTTTACTTTATAATATATTCTAGATTCAACACGGACTTTAATTTAATTACATAATATATTACTTTCTCTATGAGAGCTAATTATAACTAGGCAACTCGTCGCTTCGAAGGCTCTTCGCTGAGTGTCCCTCACCCCGTCTCACCCCGTCCGATTTCGAAGAAAAGTCCCCTCGCCCCTCTCTCGTCATCTGAAACTTTTAAATGCGCGGGAGTATCTGATAGGTCAAAACTCTTTTGGTAGGGATAACTGCAGAAAAACAAAAGGATCTGCCCACAATTTCCAAGAACAAGCTAGGCTAATTCCCAAAGTTCTCTCCGAAACATAGTTCGACATGTGGCACCTATAAAATTAGTTTATGGGATATTTATCTTTTGTTTATATCGGAACTTTCTTAAGAGTTCGCTTTTTTGCGAGGTTCAAATGTAATCTGAAACGATTCATTCCAAATTTATGGCTTTACAGCACTTAAACAATACGTCTTAACCTTTTTGAATAGTGGCTCTTTTTTCTCATAGTTTTCTAACGTCTACCTATTTAACTAATAGAAACATTTTTTTTTGACGGTCCGATTTGACAAAAAAACAAGTCACATGTGCTTACCACCTCAGCCCGCCACCACCTATTTTGTAAAATAAATAAATAAATATCGGGGACATCTGCACACAAATAAGTAAGTTTTAATAAATCTTATTAAACTACTAACTTCGATAAATTCTGCGGGCAAATGCTTTTATCAACTTTATTGGTATTCAGAAGCTTGTTTCATTAAAACAAACTACCTATTTAGTTCCCAGTGGATAATGAAAATAAAATAGTCTCACGACGTCGTCGTGGGTATTTCTTAATACACTTGGCTGACAAAGAAAGAATCCCGTGAACCATTTCAAGCATTATTGCGTTTCCTTGCCCCTCCCACTTGCGGCTCACTGGCTCTTGTTATAACTAACACTTTTATACTGAACCTTTTTAACGTTTCTCAAAGAATTATAAAAGATGCTACGTTCTCACGGGACGCTTTTATTACTTAAGACTTAATTTTCCTAAGGCCTTAACAATAAAATAATACTTCAAGTCGCATTACTAAGCAAAAATGTGACAAAATATTCATAGAGGTTTGATAAGAAAAGGTGTTTCATTAACTTTACAGCCCGTTTGAGTAATAGGTACAATTTATAAAACTTTGTGGGAAATGATTTTATCGCAATAATTTCTAAGTTAAACATAATTTAGATGTACTAAGTTTAGGGATTAACTATTAGATATCTATAAAATAAAAGCAGACAGATAACGTCAACAGATATTTTGTAAGAAATGTCAAACATCAGCATTATTAGTATAGTATTTATTTAGAATGCTAGATTCTAAATAAATACTGTGAAAAACTTTTCTAGTGCATAGTGTTTAAATTATAAAATCATTTTCATAATGCGCCGCGTATTCGCACGGTCCCCTGTTTTATTGCCATCGCTACGTCATCGCTAATGTTGAAGTAGGCAGGATAGGGTACGATTCCGTAATAAAAACGAAATGAGAAAAAAAAGATTTTAAAACTCCTCATAAAGATATTATGAGATAAGAAAAGACTCTTCAATAAAACACGGGATATGGATCTAGCAGTCGTAAAAAGTCGCGCGTCAAACGACATTTATATATACCTTTTGACCCGCGCGTGTAGCAAAAACATTAAATAAACAAGTAAAAAGTTTTCTATTCCAAACTTAAATTAACAGTTTTTTTTTTGTTTGTTTATAGTACACTAGCTTCTGTCCAATCATACAGAAGATATTGTCGTTAGGTTGTGCGTAAGTTGTCAGTCAACGACATTTACATTTACAGTTTTATATATCTAGCTAAAACTGTAGCGAAACCCTAAACTTACAAATCGTTTATATTATTCTTAAACCTAGACTAGAAGATTCTGAAAGAGCTTCAAATTAAAATAAGTACCCTAATTAAAGCAAGTTCCTTTTGTAAAATTGTCCCTGCCTCAGAGAATGGCCACTAATAGGAATATTGTCCCCATGAACATCCAAGGAATGAGCGACTCCACCTCAGATTCCGGCGTTCGGTTTGCATGCAATTAAAACTTGCACAATTAAACACAGCGAAGAAGGAAAACACGAGAAAATTGAGATAAGATTAATTTTCTGACTAGTTTCCCCAAGAACTTTGCAAGCTAACTTCCAAAGATAGCCGAACCGAGGGTCTGTGTGTGCTAGGATATGATAACTTGCTTTAATTGAATAATAGAAAGTTCTGTGTATCCATTTTAATATTCTAATATACATTTTAATACACACAGGCAACATTTATAACGTGCGGTTACATTAAAGGAATTTAATTTGAAATTTGTATGTAATCTATAAAATAATAAACCGCATTATTGTTCACGTGACATCTCTCAAGAAGCTTTTGCGTCGCTTTCTGTCCGCACGGTAGATATGTCGTGGATAAATACTAAGTAATTAAGTATTAGAATCACGTTCGCGTCGTGTGTAATTACAGGCACAGGTCGCGAGCGAAATAATTAGAGCCACCATCGAATGCCTCGTTAGTCTTCTTAAGAATGAGGTCAAGGCGTGGTGTGCTCTATAATACAAGCGCACAGCGGAAACGATAAATTCTAGAGAAACTTCCAATTTGCTCCTACCTTAGGTGCCTTGTTTGGAGGACCTTGAATCTTGAACTGTGATAAATGAGGTAGATATCTTCAAGATAAATTAGTGCTTCAGGACAGTTATCAATTTGCAAATGAGTTTCTTAGATTAATTAACCATAGTCACTAAAAATTGACTTATGACTAATTTTAAGTGCCACTAATGGATAGTAAAGCAAATATGCAGTGGTTAATAAAGTGTGTGACAAAGGATTAGGGCGGCTCATCCCGCGGCCTGGAGGCACCCGGCGTCAACCTACTTGTTTATTTATTACTTTATTACCCCACTCAACGTGGAGTGGCGGGAAGAGCCACAATGCGACCTCGCACTGATTGAATATTAAACACCCTGCGCCCGCCATTAAAACTTGAATATTTTCTTTCTAAGTGAGATGCCTGTTCCGTTTTGCAGCTTTAAACACGACCCGTTGAAGAGCAAGCTTAACTTTATAGACAGTGTATTTCAAATAAAACTTCAACGTTCCAAAATGCGGAGAGTGAAACATAAAGAAAAAGTCAAAACTGATGCTGCTTGAAATTCAACTAGCGAGCGAGAATACCAAGAACTACACAAGAGTATATTTTTCTGTGCCCAAGAGGCTCAATATTGATTACATTCGTAACATTAAATTGTCTGTGTAATAAGTAGACGGGTTTTTACGACGCTGTAATATTTTGACGTGAATTCGATCAACGTTTAGTTAGTTCTAGGGTAATTTTAGAAAAATTACGACGCAAGTGACATGTACATACCTATACCTATACTTTTGAAACCTTTCGTAGTTAGTAGTAGAAATAGTTACATCATTGTAAAAAATTCTGACGTCTACACAAAAATATATACTTATTTGACCTTGTTACATTGCATACCTACCTCCCGTAAGCTCGATAGATTGTAACGAAATAATATTTTAGATGCTAGCTATTTATAGATTGAAACGCAACTAATTTACTAATTTATTTTTAAAAAAATGTAATTTCAGCTATTAAAACATCAAATTTACGAAAACTAGCGAGCGGTACCCACCCTGATTTTTTTTTAACGTAAACTTACTTATCTGTAAGCACTTTCATAACGAAGTCAAAAAAGACTTCATTTAAACGGGTAATACGAAGTCAACAAGCTTGGAAAAACTTTTTAGCTTCGGCGAGAGTGCTTCTTTGTAAGTTCTTGAAATGAAACATTAATTAGGTACCTTTTTATAACCGCACATAATTTAGAACGACTAGAATTTATTGCAGCTTAATGTCTTACCATAACCTGTAATATACCTTAGTTAGACGGCCTATTTCCATTTATGCCATAAATATAATGATAAAATGATAAAAAATATAATGATAATGTTTATCACATCATTATATTTATTAATTATTCTCGAAGCCAAGATCAAACCGAATTGTACTATTTCTTATACTGTGACCGTACATAAGCGTATACACAAAAACAGCAATATGTGTTTACAATACATATAAAATGTACCTAATAATTCAATAGTAATAGGTAAGCAAATTAGCCTAGTATCTGAAACTTCTGGACAGGACCCCACGGAGCACAAAAGCGCACTGTTAAAAATGCCACTTGAGGTTACTAATCAAAATGTGTTTACTAAGTACTTGTATCTATTATTACAATCGGTATTTATTTATGTATGATAATATTGGTAATATCGGTATTTCTTTATCTATGATATGTATGTTCCTAATATTATAAAACTACCATAAACTTGCATCACATTTCACACTTAATATTATATTACGCGCCTAATGTAGCAGACATTACCCCTGCATTAGGTTATATTTTTTTTACTATCGGTAGAGACTTTACTTTAATATACCACTCAGCAAACCAGCCAATCAAAACTTCATAGAAAATAAAGGAAAACAGAGTTGCCATTAAAGATTAGATAAGATTAAATGCTATACCTCTCTATTAATCCTGCAAACATCTTATTAAACTCGGCTTTATAGGTTGCGGAAAGATCAGGAAAATCTCTTTTAACGAGCAGAGAATATAAAGTGATGCTCAACGATGCTCGTCCTAATCACACGAATAACGAGTCTAACAACTAAAACAAAATTTTCCTAAACCATAATCTGGATTTATTTAGGATTATACGAGTCGGCGGTTTCCACGTCGAAGGTAGATATACTTTTGTGCTCAACGTGATTAATGAGATTGGAGTTAATGTACTATATGTGTGTGTTTAGTTAGAGCTCCGGTATTTGAACATGTATGATAAGTATGATTGCTTCTGTACTTAGTTCGAGGCGTTTCCTTTTCTTTGCTTTCCCTAAAGAGAACGAGAAGTGAGAATAATGATTAAAGTAGCAAGTATTATGGATAATTAATTACACAGGCGTTACTCTATGAATGCAAAAAATGCTCATATATAGTGAACATAATCTAAGATATTTAGGTTATAAAATAAAAGAGACCGTTAAATGCGTGTTGGATCACGCAAATTGAATCCGCACTGTCTTATTTACATTACAAAACAGACGCTTCCAGCAAGGAGTAGGTACAATGGAAAATACCAGCGAACAACGGCCGTTTGTTCGTGATTACTCGGCACTCCTACGAACACCGTTTGTGAAGAGCTGTGATGTAGCAATAATCATTTTTGTCATCCAGATTTATGATTGTACATAAGTACCAGCAGATCTTCTCGTAATCTTCAATCAATTGAAAGTTTCCAATACCTAACTCAAATGATTTCATTTTCATCTTTTTAGCCTTTATACCCCTGCAATACCTTATAGTTTTGAAACGATTTTTTAAAGTCACTTTCTTGAGTTTAATTCAGAACTTTTTCAAAAGGAAAAGTTAGCAAGTTACAAAGGCAGTGGGAATGGTTTTCGCGTCGGAGCGGATTAGAAAGGCTGGAGAGACGCCATGAAGGAATAATGGAAATGAAAGTTCTAACAGGCTCGGCTTACTTAGATTGTGTGGCTTCCAGGAATCTCGCCTTGGATTAAACCAGACACGTTCGAACCACAACATAAATTTCCTCTTAACACCCCATGTTCTATATGTGTTTGTACCGGAATGTTGCATACATAAAGTGCTCGTTAAATTATCGAGAATGGCCCTCTCGGGAGGCTATTTAGATCCGCTTCTTTTTAATCTGCATTCAAAAATGTTATCTTAAGCTCGCTATCCCTCTGCTGCTCGAGCGAAAAATTAAACAACGTAAAAAGCTGTGAGTCTTACTGAGAACTACTTTGATACTTTATGAAAACTAACGGAGGAAAAAGTTGAAGTGCATTAAGCAAGCCGTAACTATGTATGCTCAAGCCATAGCCACTCATTAACTTTAGCCACTCGCTTTTAAAAAGTACCAATTGGTGTCTGTTTCTGAACAAATTGTATATTCAGAGCTCCACTAATGAGATCGACCGAAAGGGAGGGATGACAAGACTACGGGGGTGAAACAGGATAGGGGGAAGGTGTCTCAGCGGACCATATTTTACGCTTAATTGACGCACAGCTGTCAGCTAATGAGTCCTGGATTTTTTAAATAACTCGAATTGATATAGAAAGTTAATGCGAGTGAAGCAGCTCTTATTGTCTAGTGACTGCAGTTTTAATATATATTTAGTGGTTGGTGGTCATAACTCGGAGTGTTCATTTCAACCTCATTTAATGTGAGCATTTACGGCTAAGACACACCGCACATTCATTTTTATGCGTTTAATTAACTTTACAATTCCCACGGTTGAAGTTTCTGAGATAGGTTCGGCGTGCACTAGGCAATATTGCACGAGCACTTACATTTATGTGACCACATTTTGGAATTTTCATCTCGGTTGATCGTCGACCAAAAGTAGATCGAAAGCTCCAAAAACCAATCACAGCTTTATTACTTTTTAAATATTAGATTACATTACTAGCTGCATGCCGTGGTGCCGCCGGAGATTTTTCTGAGATCTAGCCAGTTCATTTCAAATGCAAGTTGAAATTTAAAAATGAAGAAGGAATTTAGGCAAGTTTATGTATTATTTTTGGGGTAAAAATGTGAGATTTGTTCACAAATCCCCATTGACTTGTGCGCCAAAAAGAGAATACCTTTTTTTTTGCGTAGGCGGCATTTTTTTCAATATACAAACGATTTAAAAAATAAGGGGGGGATGGGGTTTATATTATAAAATGTAAAATGTATTTTCGATACCTACATGAAATATATTTGATACGCAGCCCGGAATAATTATATTGTCATATTAATTATATCATCTACTTATTACATTTTACCGACTTCGGTTACTCCTGAAGACGTGGTTTTATGATAAAAACAAGTAAAGCAACATACAACGGAACACTCCGGTTTTATCTCCAAATATAACTCTGTTCTTCCTTGAGAGCTTCCTTAAAATGTCGTGTGTGTACTTATATTTTAGTTTCATCCGAAAAGATGTCGTTAACATTTTCCAGGAAAATACATGATTTATGTTCATGTCACTTTTTGAAGTGTATTATATATTTTATCTTGTGTATCTATTTCTAATCTCCCCTTGGCATCTCGCTTGCTAATATTCGTAAAAGCGAATTTTCCACTCCTTTGGATTAATTTATATCTAAGGGGAAGTAATTTTATTTACTTTTTATGAGGCAAATTCATTTGAATTTTACTCTACATCTATAATCCACTGTAAACATGAATTCTAAAATAAGCGCATTTGCAAATTTAACTTGGCTGGTACATTTTTTATGGTCTCCATCGAGACGCACTGTTGTGTAAGTAAGCGTTCAAGTTGGAGGCGTAATAAGTTTTATTTTTGTTTGTTGTTCGTTATAATATTATTCAAAGAGGAAGTCTGAGGAGGTTGCCAAGCAATTTGGCAGGCGCGCGGCGGCGGCAGCGCTTCGTAGATAGGGCGTTATTTACAGCGACCATTCAGGCGGGGGCGAATCGTAACTTCTGCTTAAATACCTTGTTACAGCCACGCTGGCCCTATCCACACATTCCGTCTCCCCGCTGATACCCAGAAAAACCCGTAAACAATGCCTTTGCATATGAATTGGAGAGTACAGAGACGTGATTTCATGAAATTGGAACACGTTATGGGCACCTTCGCATTGCTGCTTTTTCCAATTTGTTAACATTGTCTATTGTCTGTTTTATAAGTAGGTGAAATGATTACTTAAGTGATTGCTAGTTAATGATAAGTGTTCACAGTCATGATTGTCAGCCGCGAAACTCGATCGGTGTCCGGCAGTACAGATGGCTATCTTCATGGAGTATGCGTGGTGACGAGTGCTCTGCGCTAAATGCGGATCGCGACCCGCATCGCCCGTTGTGAGGCGGTGGACGGGACGTATAAGTCACGACTTGCGCCCCGCTGTCGAATCGGCGCCGCAAACGCATATACATCAATGACACTGTCAACGTCACAAATATGAACCCAGCAAGTAGGGTTGTCACATACTACACCCCATCATACCGACAGTATCGAACTCGTCATCACAGGTCGAGGCAACATTAAGAACTGGCTTTCACGGAAGCGGTAAAACCCATTCACGGTGCTGGCTTTAATGCTTACTATTATGACTCCATTTAGTTTCTAATGTTTAAATTGCTTGTTGTTCTTTATAGCAATAAAATAACTGTTCATTACTGTTAAATTGTTAGTACTAATTGGACGAGTCTATACCATCTCCAACGTGACTTATGGCCTACTACGCTTATTTCAAAAGATTTGGTAGCGTCTAGTTAACTCGGAAACATCCAGACATAGCTATTATGAAGTCATAAAAGAAACATAAAAAAATAAGTTAGGACATAACATCATGCAAACGTTCTGATTTGTTTATTCTTAAACTTTTTGAGAACGTTGTGGAAATGTAGTAGGTAGGTATGATAAAACTTATAAACATCCACAGCACTTATACCTGCTAACTATTTCAGTGAATATTCTCTGAAACTGCAATTTTAGAACGCGGCTTTTAGATTCCGCCTAAAAGCTGTGTTCTAAAATTGCACACACTTGGAATCCAATACACCAATCCACATTCAAGGTAGATCCCAGAGCAAATCAGATAAAGGATGTTATTTATAAGATACGTTTTAGTAAATAGAAACCCGTATAATTTGTCGTCACAAAAGGCCCCCTCCGTACTTCGCGTACATATTTTATTCACTTTGACATTCAATTCTATTCGCCTATTGTTGTTTACCATTGTCTGTATTACTATTGACATAAATCTTGGAGTAGTTTGTGTTTGGGTTTTTTTCGGCAACGATGTTTTTGTAAGATTTGATGGGGTACGTATTCCATCTAAAACTGTGCCAGTATAAATATTATTCACTATAGTCTACAAATCACTGGTTCGATTGAGCTTACTATAATTTTTTAAGATCGCTCATATCTAAGTCGATACTACCTAACATCAAACGGCATTGCGTCGCATCCAGGCCCAGTCTGAGTCCGCCTTTATTTAACGTACTAGTTGTGCCCCGCGGTTTCACCTGCGTTTTCCGTTATCCCGCAGGAACTTTTTCCCGGGATAAAAAGTATCCTATGTGGTTAATCCAGAGTATAAGCTATCTCCATTCCATATTTCATTCAGATCCGTTCAGTAGTTTTTGCGTGAAAGAGTAACAAACATCCATCCATCCATACTCACAAACTTTCACGTTTATAATATTAGTAGGATTATTCACAATTGACCAAACACTTCGATGAAGTCTCCATGAAGTTGATTGACTACTGAAGACAATTTTTTATTCGAAAAGTAAACGGAGCCGCATAATCCAGCGAGACTGACACCCTTATTTTAAACATGAATAACTGGTGCATATGTTTTTGACCACAAGTCACCTGATGTTAAGTGACGATGTGGTCGAAGGTGGCGTCACGCTACACCTGGACTGTTTATTAATGTCATGGCAACAAAACTAATGAATAATAGAATTAATGGTTAATTTCTCAATTATCGGTATTACTTTATACCAAAACATAATAATAAAACAAAGTAAACCTTTAACATCACAAAGAGCTTAAGAGCCGCAGAGCACAATTAATTGGATTTGCGCGTGTTCAGGTTTTACAGGGCGATCACTTAAACAGCAGTTAAGTTCAGTAAGTTCGTAGAAGGGAAGGTATGAAAATGGCCTGTGATGGGACTACAGTGTAAGCAGTGAAATACCTTCATACTACTTATACAAGAAGGTTATTTATTCCTCTGCGATGGTGGTCCACAAATTCGACTTTTTCACTGGTAGTAAATTATTTCCTTACTAACTGCGACCCGCGGTTTCACCCGCGTCTTCCCGTTATCCCACAGGAACCTTTTTCCGGGATAAAAAGTAGCCTACGTGTTAATCTAGGGTATCAGCTATCTCCATTCCAAGTTTCACTTTAAAAAGTTTTGTAGTTTTTGCGTAAACGAGTAACAAATATCCATATATCCATACTCACAAACTTTCACGTTTATAATATTAGTAGGATAAAAATAGTATCTAATATACGAAAAAAATGGTAGTTGGTTAATTCCAAGTAAGGTGAGCATGAAAGATAACGACACAAATCCGCAAGGTGGAGATTGCTTAGTCAGCAGTATGTGCAAGGGCGCTATCGTTTAAAAACAGCGGTGAAATGCGGTCCTTATATTTTTACATTTAGCCTATGTGACGCCAGTGCAAAAAGCACTAACTGGCCGTTTTGTGTGTTTTCTTACCTTAAACTATGCTACGAATCCCATCGTATTTTGCGACGAGCTGGCTTCACAATATTTGCGCAACTTGTCATTATTAATTTTGATCTCTGGTCATCTGCAAAAGTAGGCTTTGACGTACACCACCGAGACAGGTGACCGCAACGTCTCCTGTCTCTTGTCATACACTGAGGTGCCTGCCTCCTATCTATGAGTCTCTCAAAGGACGCGCGTCCCATGAGAGATTTGGATTGCTAATACCATAGGAATTTGATAAGCTATACGTACTTATAGCTTCCAAAGCTCTACAGACGTGTTTCTGGAATGTGCATACAATTTCATACATATAGTAAAGTTATATTGCAATCAAATCAGAGACTGTCATCTATAATCACAAAGCCGGCTAAAATAAGCTCGTGAATTATTACAAGCACAACCGTTCCTTACTGCGTTATTGATGCACTGTGGTAGCCCTTTAGGGACAGTGTTACAGTTTATGTTTGAATTTACCAGCGGCGATATAATATTTGTGTAGCTAATAAACATTCCAGCATATGCGGGCTAATGTCTCGTTATGTATTCATAACACAGCCATTGTGTCAAGTAGCACACACAATGTTGATTCTATTAGGTTACGGAACTTGTGGAAACGAAAGCTTGTCTGACAAGCGGTGTTGTTTTATGCCGCCGCCTGCGCTGTGGGACGAACCTCGAATATATTATTGTCTAATACGGTTGTTTATATTTCAGGAATGTAGTTAATGTTTTGTAGACATTGTCAGTGGTGGCGATGGCGATTCATACAAATCCCAGTTAACTCCTGCAGTAGAGTTAACTCCGTTATTATATTCCCATTGCTAGTAATAATTCCTTCTGTCATGTCATATAGAGAGAAGAAGGTCGCTATCTATCATGCAGGCCCAGTGCGGGTTGGCAGATCTCGCTTGCTTGCGGTTCTTTGACATTTCAGTTTTCCTTGTTTTAATCGAAAATCCGCACATGTAATGTAAGTATTGTGGAGGGTATGTAGTCAAAACATATAAACGTATATAGCCGTAGCTGAAAATACGGGAATAACACAAGTAAATTTAATTTTACAATGTTCAAAAAGCGAAGCTCTCAAGAAACGTAGGTAAGTACATCCGTGTCCGACGGATTTGAGCGGCAAAACGTATACGCATGTCTGGAAAATCTCATTACATTTGGAGGCTAAAGAAAATTCAATATCCATCGTTCTTTGTCTGTCTATACCCTTGCAAATTTTATTTGGACCCCGTTTAAATTTTGTATCGAAAGCTGCTTACGTTTTCTGCACGTGATGGATATAAAATAGACTTATTTAAGAGCTAGTTTAAATAAACACCATTTTTTTATTTCAAAAACCTCTCATTCTCAGGTCAAAGCTTATAAATATTTCAAATATTAATAATAAATAAATAATATAAATATTATTAATATTCATAGAGGGGAGTGTGATGTAGGTACTTAGTATTATTCTTTGTACCTTAACCTAAACTTCTTAACTACTTTGATGATCCTACTTTGACCCAGGTACGAGATTGTAGATTAGGCGTTTCGCTGAGTGCTTAGTGCACACGAATCAAACTAGATATAATAAAACTTATTTACAAATTTTCCCCATCCCTTACTACTCATAGGTATATAAAAGTGAAAAGTGGCCAGTTTATTGGTTTGGTTGCCCTTTTTTCACGCCTAAATATCTACACCACAGGTGCAAAAACCCCGGAATTACTAAAACGATTTAAAAAATACTTTCAAGGACAGAAAGCTATTCTATCACTAAGTGTCATCTACCAGTGCAAAGCCTAAAAAACGAAAAAGTAATTGAACTTTACGAACTTAACTTTTATCCTGCAGGTAGGTTTTAAGGCTTTTAAATTTCAATCTTTAAAATTGCTTTGAAAAGTAATCAATTGCCTGAAGAATTGTTTTAAATCAATTCCCTCCGAAGCCTTAGCAAGATCGGCAAGTCATTTTCGCCCATTTTCTGTTATTAAGCATGTCTTCATTCCCTGTTATTGTTTAGGGCCCGATGTAAATTAGTGGGCGGGCTTGCTTGCTAAATGCTATCTCACTAATTATTCCATAATAGACAGTTTTAGTATTGGGTATTTTAGTTTAAACAAAATGATAAAACACTATAAAACTATGATATGGATTATTTAAAGTGGGTATGTGTCAGAAAAAGTCAACTTTTCATCTTTTATTCATTAGGTGAAGCTAAATATGCCTAAGTACCTACCTTTATATTAAATAGCTTCTTGACTTTTACTCTCGTAGGTCAAGAAATTGCTGGTTGGCGTAATATCCAAAATTTAAGGTATATATTTTTAAACCTATACCAAACCTGCCAACCATTGTTAAGAGTTTAGCCGACTGATTTTATACTGTACTTGCTTTAATATTCTCCCCATATTCTCTCAATTGAATAGAGCATTTATAATTTACGCTGGTAAAAAATATAACCTACGTTTAATTAGAGGGTGCAAGTTGCTCCCTAAAATCCGTCTGTATGTGTGTTCTCAGCTCAGTAGCCTCCAGCAATGCGTGCATTAATTAGACCTATTATATCCCGCTCAGCGCTTATGGCGGCTATGCTTTGTACTAAATTAGTTAGCTTTATAATTATTAGCACATAATATACACGCCACATAATAATCACCTTCACTGCTACGCAACGAGAATAGTTAAAGTTATTTAATCAAAATAGTGTCCATACAATGAATTTGTACGGTCCTAAAAATGACTTTGAAAAATTCTTAACTTAGAATTCCACCGTTATAACAAGAACCGTAATACTTCTTATGATTATGTCTATATTTAGGTAAGTATATTTAGTTTCAATGACCTGCTTTGCTACTGAGCTTTATGTTTAGTATTAGAATTTAATTTAGAAACGGGATGTTTACCATGTATTTGTTTTTGTGTGAATTCTTGGTACTTATTTCGATACTGGTTCGGATGTCGGTGTCCACGCGATCGTTTTATGTTACCACTCATTTTCTTTGCACTCGATTGCATATTTTTTTTGTACTTTTTCTTTCTTAAACACACTGTATTCAATAGGCAAAGTCTCAACGAGTGCTATTGAAGAAAAACTCAGTGCTGAGTGAATTCTCGCGTGAATCAGTAACCCGAGTATCCATCAAAAGAAAGTTCGGTATGACCAATTTATTTTGCCGCTTTCTTTGAAGACTTTTGTAAAGAGTTGTGCTCTGTTACAAGTAGATAAGAGTCAAATTCCTATTGGTGAGATATTCATCGTTGTTAATGTCGGACGTGTTTAATACATGATCTTAGTCGAAAGTTTTATTTCAAATATCGTGTTGAAGGCTGTTGCCTCTGTCTGAAATCAGGTGGCTATCAAATGCCATTCCCGTTTGTGAAGTGTCTATATTACTGTCTTTATAAACAAAATTATAAAAGTGGAAATGGATTATATTATACGAGTATTCAATTTGCTTTAAAGAAGTAGGTTAGCTATATCTAGGTTTTTACATATACACTACGATCAACTAAGAAATTCACAGTCGAAGTTTATTGAAAACTATTTTCTTGGGTTAACATAGTTCCCTCATAAAAGAAACAAGTATCTACTAAAATAGGGATTGGAGACATAGCACTACTAACGGTAATTGCTTTGAGGAAATGGAGTTAGGCCTGCCATATAGGCAGAATGCATCGAAATGGTTACACAAGATGGGACCAGAGCGTGTCTAAGGTCATGAGATTGGCCAGTGAAACGATGGGTCGGCGATATCTAAGGGAATAAATGAATACCCAAGAAACACGTAAAAATCTGTCAAGTGCGAGGTGAACCTCGTGCCTTCATAATTTCGTAGGTAGGTATGTTTTATTTATGAAATGTATGTTGACATTTTGAAATAGAATATTGTAAAATGTTAAATTATAAATGATTTCACATTTGAAGCCATGAAAATACTTAATGTTATTTCAATGTTCTATAATATTTAATTTCATAACTGAAGTTTTGTAACAGACAGATATCGGTGTCACAGCTAGAAGGTTTCGTTAAGACCAAAATGTATCTTCAAAATGAGTTCGTTGTAAACTGAAAGCATTCTCTATGGAATAGACAGACAGAATAGATAAAAAAAGTCCTATTTTGTTTGGATAATATTTTGAAATCGGCTTCTTTCTAAGATAGAAAAGAGATACCTACTAACTATTCATCAACCTTTTTTGCGGTAGATATAAAATAGTCCTAGTCCAGGTGTAGCGTGTTACCATCTTCGACCATATCGTCACTTAACATCAGGTGATATGTTGTCAAACGCTGCCCGGTAAGTAAAAAAAAACAAGTAAGTAGGTAACGAAAAAAGCACACAGTTATCAAATCATACGTAGGCTAATACTATTTATCTGAAAACGGTATCACGAATCGTCAAGGCGCACATTAATTTAATTAGCGATACAATAATCGAGTTCGTGTTTCGCTATCCCCCGGGACGGCACGCGTGGGCACGTCGGAGACGCAATCCAGTTATCTTCGGTGATTGTGCACAACGCCGCGCGATGCGATTAGGCAGGATCAATAGCAGCACTAGTGCGGGTGTAAGTCAAGTGTGCACGCTCCGTGTAATTGTTATGAAATACTGTTGCGAACTGATAACCGATAGGGACCGTTCTCGAGTGGCGACCACGAACCGGAAGGCGTTCTGTAGGTAGGCTCCCATTAGGAGTCATGGCTAATAAGCCGTTTATGGCGAGTAGATTTGTTCCGGCTGATGATGACTATCGTTAGCTATCTTTTTATACCCTATTTATGGCATCACATGTGTTATCTAGTCAATTACGTATGTAGAATCTTAGTCTACTCTTCTATAGAACAACTTCCATATCACACAATCTTTCTGTTCTTACTCTGGTACTAATACACCACTTGTTGTGTCCGGAACACTACAATATTCTCGTTATGACACCGACGTGTACTACATGTGAAACAGTTCTTAATTTTCTCCCCACAATTATTGTTAATAACAACGCCACCAGACTAGCACGACTAATTTTATTAAGGACAGTGGCTTTGCAATGCTATAACAACGAAAATCCACCACGTTAGTGGTTGCTATGCAGCGAGACGGTGCAGTAGGGCGGTGCACGAATATGCATGATTCCATTCGATTACATAAATCATTAGACTCAAGCGAATGACTAAGCTAAAGTAACTAATGGCACCAACTCGACTGCCTACCGTCAATCGGTCGAGGCGCTGATTTGGCTAGACGCGAATCTATTCATTGCGCCGCGGTGCGAGCGACGACCGGTCAAGTAAATTGATTAGTAATTACTAATATTAGATCCCTGTTTCGAGCAGCAGCATCCAAAGTAAAGTTTACCGTGATGATAGATGGCACGACATCATTAGACTCTAAATAATAGTGGTGTGGGTAGTAATTATTATATTCCATTCGATCATAAAAATTAGGAATCGAATGACGGAATCATTCGCAGTCGCGCATCTTTACAGTAGAATGTGTTATGGACGACACGTTCACATTGTTGCGGTCTGCAGCCCATATTAGGTTTTCAGTTCAGGAACATAGATTTTTAGAATACAGAAAAGAAGGTTATAAAGAAGAATAAAAAGTTTTTTTTTCCAGCCTAATATACCTACATCATTGAATGGAACACACTTCATCCCTAGATTAGATTCTTGAACGTCACCCTTGTTATAATAATTTACCTACCTATTTATGCAAATATGATTATCCTAGGATCATTGACAATGGCATATAATTAATAAAGATTTCCATAATAGTAGTATTATGTAGCTGGATAAAGGATTAGTGTACAGTTTCGTACAAATTCAAAGGGGCTGTCATTGATCATTATTATCCCGTAGGAACCTTTTCCGGGTAAAAAGTATCCTATGTCCGTTTCCTGGTCCTAAGCTACCTCCCCGCCGATTTTCAGCCAAATCGGTTCAGCCGTTCTTGAGTTATAAATAGTGTAACTACGTGTTAGTTACACTATTTATAACTTTCTTTTGTATATATAAATCGATTAGAATTTGTAAAGTAAGGCATAAATGATGGTGCAGTTTAATAACATACATAAGTGAGCTAGTAGTTTTCATTTGTTACATCAGAATGAACAGAAAATTTGTTATTTCAGTGTTTGCTACTAGCCTCCGGCGCTTCGACAGTTGCACTCGTATTGTTTAACGTCAAGCTCAGTTTACAATTCGTTTTCAATAGTACGTACGTCAGTATAAATTTAATGTTGCAAGAAAATTTGTGTTGTGTCTGGAAATATTGTAAAACGTGTCTCTACAAGGCTGTTATGTTGTACTTGCGAGACAACTTTGAAAATAGTTTATCAAAATATACACCTTTATAACTACAACAATGAACTCTAACTGGGAAACTTACTAAGTAACATGTGACCAGAATGCTGGCCTAATTTTGGATAAAGGATAAGCCTCGCTATTCAGCCAGGCAATGCTGCCAGCATTTTGGGCACGTTGCCGGACATCGAGAATCGTTTGAACTATATTTAGACAGTCTTTAGTTAGTTCAACCGATCTGGTGAAGGTGCTTATATATATGAACGTATATTATTATTTAAAAAATAAGTGAAGACTATTAGTATGTTTATATATATTATTATTATTTTATTTGACCTTAGTATTCATTTTGTTATAAGTATGTTATGATTAGTGTAAATGGTATATCCGTTCTAATAAATAAATAAATAAATTATGTATAAACTTAAATTGTTTTGTTTGATAGTTAGGTATATAAATATTGGTGTTGGTTTTACTTCCGTGATTAAACAAGGACAATAATACTTTTAGACCTGTCATACTTAGTTTAGTTTTTGAAAATGCACAACAGAATCGACACCATTATGTTTTATTACTACAATTTATTACAGTTAATTTAATTAACACAAAATGTTATGTAACACTTTTGTATCGAATAGTATCTGGCACGACGGCCGCGTCTACGGCAATTAGGCGGGCGTGTGCGTGAAGCGGCGACGCGCCCTCACACGCGTGGTTACACTCTACTGCCAATTTGTGCCGCATTGTTGCCGTAAATGTGCTATATCTATACCGTACATAGCACATTGACGGATTGATCTGTATAATGTACTATAATGTCCTTTGTGGACTGAAGTGGGCTGATTATGATGATGATGGTGATGCATGTTCTTTTGCCGGCGTATGGTGGTTGGAACAGGCGTAGCTAGTCTTAAGTTTGACGTTTTAAAGTGATCATGATAAGTATCCTATTAAATAAAGAAATTTGAACTTTGTATACTTACTACGAAGATAGAAAAACGAATACACAAATATAAATTCACTTTGAATAGGACCTGTCAATTCAATTCAATTCAAATGTTTTTTATTTAATGTGATCACTTTAAAACGTCAAACTTAAAACTAGCTACGCCTGTTACAACCTCCTGTCACGCTAGTCTCATCGTATCGTCTGACTAATATAATAAAAAAAACCGTTGAACCGTACGGAGCTGAGTGGTAATAAATAAACGTACATACACTCACGCTCACACACAAACTTTCATATCAATATATATCCATATCAATACTATTGGTGCGCATAAATCTAACCTATACAAATACATACTAAAATTATAAATGCGAAAGTAACTCTTTTTGTATGTTTGTAACCTTTTCCGGCATAAACCGATGGACTGATCGTGATGAAATTTAGTACAGAGATAGTGTGAACAGGAGGAAAGGACCTAGGGCACTTTTTATCACGATAAACTGTAGTTCACGAAGGAAAACCACGTGGAATAGCTTGTTTATAATGTGGTCGGTCCTATGGCGTTAAAACAAAGCTACGTTTCAAACGCTACGAAAGCCGTAGGTCGTAACTGCGTAGCACACTCCTACGCCTCTACGAACGGCCGTAGAACGTAAATATCCACAATAGTAATTGATGGATTACTAAACTTATTGAATCGTGTGATGGTGCTTTATCACGTTAAGCCGACATAAAAAAAATAATGATCTTACTCCGAATAGAATACAGTAAAATGTAAAGTATGATTGATAGCGCAGCAGTAAAGATGATTGAGTATTGAATAACGCGGTTCACTTCTGGGATCAGAATATTTCTGTCGAAATACATTTTACTAGACACGAAGGTATTGTATTTCGTAAGTCACATTGTACGTTGTAACAATAAATCGTTATCCTTCTATGTATATTTTTATTTCAAGTATAGTCTGTAAAAGTTATACCTACGCTTTCAGGGCTATTTAAAAACTTTTTCATTCACATTACAACTGAAGGTAAAGCTTTTATGTAGTACTCATTGCGCGCCGCGGTTTCACTCGCGCCTTCCCTTTGTCCCGCAGGAACCTTTTTCTGGGATAAAAAAGTACCTATGTGTTGATCCAGAGTATAAGCTATCTCCGTTCCAAATTTCATCAAAATCGATTTAGTGGTTACGTTGATCTGTGGTAACAAACATTCACACACACACACAGAAACTTTCGCATTTATAATATTATAGTAGAACACACGTTTATTAAATTTCAATACATGATACACGTTTATTAAATCTCAACGTCTGGAGAGATAATCTAGATTATAGAGTGAATAATTGTCATTGTTAAAGTCGCTCTAGCAAAGCGTCCGTCGGTCGCTTCTAATCTTCCATACATATTAAGTATCGATAGAAACCAGCTGCCAGTAGCTTCCTTCGTTCTTTGTTGCGAGCTTAGCGCTTGGGACAAATTCGCCCTGTCTATATTTATCTGTAATAAAGTATGGAAGTATGAAAGGGGAGTATTCATTTTGAGATCTACACTTTTGGACGAAAAAGTTTTTGGTGAATCGTGATACCACATTGATACATTATCCCATGCAGCGTGATTCCCCTAGGAAAGAATCGGTCGTGGACTCAAAGCTTGTACTTTCGGTGAAAACAAACATCGGAATCATAACTTGGTGAAAGGGCATTTTATGGAGCTTCCCTGGCTAGCTACTAATCCCAAGTTAAAAATCAATCGCCAAGCACATATCGGTGTGTTACGGCAGCCTCACTTGGGGGCCAGTTTCCAGTCCAGGTAGCGTGGCTTAGAATTATTTCATTCGTGTCTGACTATAATTAACTCGGACTACAGAATATATACCTAAGTTATTTAAGTAGAGTTGCAATTATTGGAAGAGTAAAATTATAGTTAACGTAGGAGGATAGTGTAATGTCTAGCTTTCTTGCCTACATACTCACGCATCCGTAACGAGTCTGATAAAAGCCTTCCTACGCCTTTATATATTAAATCAGTAACATAAACAATGAACAAAACAATTCTTGTAAATATATACCAACTTTGATCTACAGTAACGTTCAAATTAATGTTCGCAATACCCTCGTAGGCGTTAGGCGTCTGTATAAATAAAAATAAATGCCGCATTTTAATTCCTCTGCACTCAAATAACTGAAACTTCCCCTCGTCGGAAACTTTGCGTTCCGATTTCTTTGTTATTTTTAATATCGACTTTTTTGCGCTCGTGCGGCGGTTGCTAATGGATTTTCAATATTTGTGTTGACAGACAAACAAGGGTGAATGGAGTGAGTTCTAGTATTCCGTCTGGGACTCTACTGTCGAACTTGTCGAATGAACTTCGCGACGAAACTGAAGTGATTGTGGACGTTATTTTATTTTGCCACACATACACTAAAAGATTATTATTCATTGACCATTTAATAACATGTCCCGTAAATATATGGCTAATGCAGGCCATATATCATAGCCATTCAGAAAAAATCTATATCATGAATTTTTTGGCATTTATGATGTTTTTAATCTTCTGTAGAGCATTTATTATGCACAAGCATTTAAATTTTCTAGTTTATTTAAATACTGCAAGAAAAGTGGTAAACACTTAGGAGACTTTAGAGTTCCTTATAACATCACTACGCTTACAATAAGTAATGCATCGTGAAATAGTAGAGTTAAAGTAGGTATTGTACCTACTCGTTAATATTTTACTTCGTGAAAGTAATTGATAGTAGGCTCCCTAGTCCGCCTGACTCTGTATCAGTATGGACCCGATTGGAGACGTTTATTCCACAGGCTTATACCGATGTTTATTTATGTAAGCTCAAAGTTTACATTTGCGATTAGCGGTTAATATATCGCAGTAGGTTACAACAACTTTGTTGAGTATCACTGTTAGAGTGTTAGATGTGTAGAGCCTCACTCTCAGTTATAAATCATAAATTATTGTTTGAACTTCTGTTTATATCTATTCTTACCCCACCATGTATAATTCTCCCATCCAACATCCCCAAACATAATGACGCAGCATGCCGTAAAGTAGAAACGAAATCCTGACCAAGACGAGACCGTTATTACACATTTAGTAAATCAAATGTCAGAGGGGAATCACTGCAGATAGTAAATTCCGATTGCTATGAAATATTTATGCGGCGGCACCTACATTACGTTATGTCCGAAGACGGCAACTAGCCACTTCCATCAGCGGCACACCCGCAACTCACGGCTGTCAAACTCGATTACCATAAATAGGTACAGATTCCGGCCACTCTGACCCTACCCATTATCTTATATTGGTGCGAGGAGATGAATTCGCAACATTTTTATAGACCCCGAAAATACGTCGTATTATATTTATCAGTTTCGCGTCTATTTATACGAAAATATTGCTATAAAAAGGTAAATTAAGACGCGCGCAAGGAATATTTAGGAGGACGGCGAATAAATAATGAAATACTTTTGAATCAATTTGCTGTGACGCCTTACCATCAAATAAAGCCTATACAAATGGGCTCCACTGTAGCCGTTTATTAAGTCGCCTCATTCATTTCTTCTGGAATGTAAATAGTAAAATTAGCTTTTGTAATGAAACCGATAAAATCAAATAAATTTCGCTTCATGTGATGAGCTATGTATAAAATTAATAACATTAATGTGTTCTTGTTGAAACTAATCGTACAGTTAAGTTAAACGTTTCTAAACTAACCAGATTATATACGTGAGTGACGCGTCGCGGTTGCGGCGGGAGCAGTGCAGAGCCATGTGACGGGTTTATGCAGCCATGATCACTGAGGGTGGGGCTGGCTTAACATGTCCGTTGAACTAAAACTACTAGGCATTATTAAAGCCCTAACAATGCTGCAACATCAAAATTTGTGTTGGCCTCTAACCTGTCGTATGCAAATTCATAAATGCAAATTAACGAGAGATGGTTATGGTTAAAGTTTAAAACTTTTAATCTTCATCTGCATATTTATGTTCAGTAGATTTTTTAATAGTTTCATCGTCATTTTCAGCCTTTAAGGCATTATATTATCTACCACGCTAGTTGATGTTCCATACCGTTGAATATGCTGGTTTCAACACGATGTTTTTTATTGGATGAAACTCGTGAGAAATCCTTATTGGTGTATGACATATGCTATGATATTCTGTGCTACAGTGTTCTGTAGGCTTACGGGAACCTGATTACTGTATTTCTGTATCAGCTGTGGAATAAAGCTAGTCAGGAATATAACTAGACTGCCCTCGGCAACTGCCATATGAATCGTAATGCCGCGTGTGACACCGCGCGTCGCAGTTGCGGTAGGGCGGCAGACGGCGCGGCGCGGCGGCACGACACGGCTTGTAACCTTCTGATTGCCAGTTGGGTGCACGAACTTAATATCACGACTACCGTTTTAAAACACTTAAGTGCTTTTCCTGAATTTTAAATGTAACAAAATCCTATAATAAGCAAAACGACCTTTGCGACCGTTCAGAAATTAAATGTGAAAACTCTACGACATAAGCTTTACCTATAACTTTTGTTTGTTTGAGGATTGTAAATACCAGTTATGTTATTTTTTACGCTTAGTTAGGCTCATGTTTTTCGATTCTTTTTGGGTTAATATGGAGAAATAAACATATAGTTTTTGTTAAAGAGAAGTACAAACGTTTTTGTTTAGTTTTTCTATTATGTAGCATTTCTCTGGCAGCTGCCTTATAACATTTGTAATACATAGACACTCCTCACCACATGTTGCTTAGTAAGTGAATAATAACAAATGGCAACTGGAAGCCGCTTTATTCTACGGAAGCGATAAAATTTACATTTCGGTTTGCGCGACCGAAGGTTTTCTTCGACCAATTTCTCTAGAGAAAGAGAAATTCGATAGGAATATTTTCTTGCATTATACTTAAAGAAATATGGTCCACTTCAGAGAACAATCTTGACTTACAACACACACACACTCACACTTACCTAGACTTTTTCTATTTATTTGGTTAGAATTTAACTACTGGCTCAAATAAGCTCCGCCTAAAATTTCTTTCTTGGATTTCTATAAGTAAAAAAATTAACAGAATTGGATCAGTAATTCCCAAGCCTTAACATATATTATGAACTTTTACACTTACAAACGGCTTTTTATCTTTTTACGATATTTTTGTACATAATTGAAACTTAAATTATTTCGAAGCATTGTGCACTGTAGTACATCATCACAACGAGTTGCCGTGATTAGACTTCCGTCATTTCTTCAATAAATAAACGTTTTTTGTAAATTCGAGCATATGTATTTATTTGCATTATTTTGTAAGCACTTTTTTATACAAGTATCATCCAAGCAAGCATGCTTCATCATCGACCTCGTCATCACTTACTATCAGGTGAGACCCTTGAGACTGCGATCAAAGTGTTTTACCTTTGCTAATAGAAAAGCAACTTTATATGAATCTTAAGACCAGTGTGCTAACATTAGAACTGAGAAATATGCCTACTAATACTATAGATCCCGCAGTAGAAGGTTACTGACCTGAAACATGGTTTTCCCATTAGCCACACAGACGAACGGTGAATAATTAACTGCTGGATTTAGACTGCACTCAATTACATTTTTAATAGGGCTTTGATTGTCACGTGCCTGCCATTTTTGAAATAGATTAAACTTTATAATGATATTTCGCTGAGAAATTTTTGTTCTCACTATATAATTATGTCTTGAAATATCTGAATTAAAAAAGCTAATCATTTCGTGACAATTTGTTAAGGTGAAGCATGTAAACTTATTACTTTTCTCAAGAGTACAAAGTAAATTGAAGGAAACTAGTTTAGGCGGGGCGAGGGAAAGAAAAAAGCTGCAACGGGTCCTGGGAGAGTAATTTTTCAAACTACGTTGGTTTGTTGGTTTACTTCTTACGTCTGTGATTTACCTACACAACAAACGGGGCTTTGCAACATAGGTACCTACAACACAAGATACGTTTGGAGGAACTTTAACGAAGTTGTTTTTTCTCGAAAGGGTTGCTTGGAAACGAGGGTTCTTTAACTAGACGTAAGTTATTTGGCTTCAGTACCTACAAAAGTTGAGAAGATTTACTAGCACTGCTGAAGAACTGATGTAAAGCCGTAAAGCACCTCTTGGCAGTTTGGCCAATAGTCTAAAAGTCTAAATGGATACTATGACCCAATTACTTAAAACTTTCTACTTCAATGTACCTAATAAAAAATAATAATGAAAATAAAAAAATAAAAAATAAAAAATAATAATGTAATGTATGTATGTGTGTGTGTATGTATGTGTGTGTTCTATGTGTTGAGTGTAATATAAATGTAATATGGCTTGACAGTTTTATTAAACTTCTTACGACATATTCTTATTACATTTACATCTACCCCTAATTTCTAAATTACAAATACATATATTTTTAAGTATTGAAATATTTTACTATAATACTTATCTGGAAGGAAATGGGGAAGACCTTTGCCCAGCAGTGGGACAGTATAGGATAAAAAAAAACTTACATAAGTTACAAAACTAATAACTTGTACCGCATGTTTCAAGAAGGGTTTGCAGATGAAATCCGCTTGAATGTAGGTATAGTATTGAAAAGCAATCAATATTACCTATCCCGGATAAGGAATCAAGGCGCGGATTCGATGATTAGTTCCCGGTTCCTAGCAAGCAACCTGATCCGCACAGGGGATCATCTCTGGCTATAAAAGTAAATTGAATTGTTCTCCGGGCTGCTGTTCCATGCTGGGCCAATGGCCGTTCCTTGCTGTGTACGTTTTTAACTTTATGACCTCGTAGGAAACTTGCTCGCTATTACATCCAAGAAAATTAATCAACAACGTGAAACATGGCGGTACATTTTTATGTGTAGGGGAATTTGAAATAGCAGCTTTACGGTAGCTCCGGATGGATTACAAAATCCGTGTAATAGAGATTTATGTACGCAAGTAGTAACGTTTTTAACCAGCATTAAATTTGCGATGATTTATTTGATGGAGATATATTAAGAAACTTTAATACTTAAGTAAGCAGTATCGAGCGCCTATAACAATATAACCTTGTAAGTAGGACGTAGCTACTACTTTTCCAATTCCATATAAATTCATTGTTTTCATAGACTTGCATATGTGGAGCAAGATATTTGGCACGTTTTCTTATCGGGCGATAACTGCAGAGAGCGTATCAGGCCTCGCTCGTGTAAGCAGAATACTCGCTTATCTCTATTCTCATCTGTTCATGGAGCTCGTAGAGTCAGTATCTGTAATGTTATTCAAAGCTCTCTGGTATCAGTTCTTTGCCTCCAATATTGCTATTAGGGTGGCTACAATAAAACTTGGACAATTAAATGTAAGTCAACGTCGTCGGAAGCGCCGAGATAAGACCTAGCGGCGCCCCTTAGCGAAGTACTTTCGCTATTAACAGGGTGGCCGCGCACCCCTAGTTTTGGGAACTGTCTCTTCAATGGGATTAGAAAAGCCTATTAAATTCTAACGTTGGTTTCTCTCCGCTTGACGTATTTATTGCAGAATTTTCTCCGGCTTTTGACAACTTTACGGATTATAATGTACCTAATTTATTCTTCAAATACAGTACTGAACGTATTGATTTTTTGCAAGTTAAAAGAAGAGTCAAATTTATCTCACGTTTTGATTTTTTTATGTACTATATTTAATAAATTAAACCGTTTAAAAAAAATATTAATTTACTTGATCACTTTGGTCACCACATCACGGCCACTCGTGTTTGAAAAATGGCTGGTTGGATTACATTAGGACAAGTGGCAGCTAATTAAGAATAAGTAGCAGCCAGTTTATATAATGAAAAAAATTCTTTCAACTATGTTTCCAATTTTTAATTCGGGCTATTTCAGACAATAATGAAACATGAAAAACGAAGTATTTACGATATTTATGATCGTCATCGACAGCCTATTACGTTCCCACTCCTGGGACACTGGCCTTGTCTCAGAGAAAGAGTTTATAAACAACTCCTAAATGAAGTCAGCAAAAGAAAGGCTAACCTGTTGTTAAAAACATCCTCGCTAATCTCGTGAGCTTGGCCACCTTGTCTATAATTGGCACAAGTTTTGCTAGTCCAAAGCGATGGCGACGGCTGCGGGACTGTGGCCAACTTTTACTTATTCCTCTATAATTACTTTTATTGCTTTCCCACAACCATTACAATCTTTTTTTGTGGAAAACTTTGCTTGCCCGACTTGAAAACCATCTTAAAAATAAGAGATGAGCGTAATAAAACTAGATACGAGTACGTGAACCGTAGTTAAAAGCTGTTGTACCTACACCACCGTTAACGACGAAAGTAGATCAACATTAACACAATTTCCGATTACCGGCATCATCTTAAACACCAACCTCTGACCACATCATCACTTAAAATCAGGTGTGTTATGTTGTGGTGTGAGAGTGCTGCCTTGTAAAATGTTTTTTTTTTTTTTTTAATGTTTACAGGTTAGCGTTTGACCACAAGTCACCTGATGTTAAGTGACGATGTGGTCGAAGATGGCGCCACGCTACACCTGGACTAGGAACTGGCTCTCAAGTGAAGCTGCCGGAACACACCGATAGGTGCTTGGCGACAGATTCTTAACAAGAGGGTGGTAGCTAGCCAGGCGAGTACTAGAAAATACCCTACCACCAAGCTATGGTTTCATCACGATGTTTTCAAATGTAAAAAACTCACGCCATACTGATCTAAAACACATTTGGGAAATCTAGTATGATCAGCTACTTTTGTTGCTGACTGTACCTAATGTCGAACTAAGTATAACCACATAATATGGCTTTTAACAACTACCTATAAAATATAACACATGTTTACACTTGTTGCTCCAATTCAATCAATTAGTAATAAGAATAAAAATGTCAATGTGATCGCGCCAAAAAAATTACCTGCCGGGCGTTTCTTGCCTGTTCTTTTGCCGGCGTAAGGAGGTTGGAACAGGCGTAGCTAGTTTTAAGTTTGACGTTTTAAAGTGATCACAATGTATCCTATTGAATAAATAACTATTGACCATTGACTAATACCGGAGGCTTCCTCATAACTATGCTACAATTTTTAATGTCAATAAACGCTTCGATACTTTTGATTTGACTGTGGTAATATAAAGGTCTCAAGAGTAAGTAATGAACCGACTTCCTTGTTCCTTTTTTTATACAGACCAATCAATACCTTTCCACTGTTGATGGATCTTTAAATAATTATGTTATTTCTACTAATACTTATTATAAATGCGAAAGTTTGTGTTTGTGTGTGTGTGTGTGTGTGTGTGTGTGTGAATGTTTGTTACCACGTATCACCGTAACTCCTAAACCGATTTTCATGAAATGTGGAATAGAGATAGCTTATACCCTGGATGAACACATAGGCTTTTTCCGGAATAATTTTTATCCTGTGGGATAAGGGGAAGACGTGGGTGAAACCGCGGGACGCAACTAGCTATGTTAATAAAGTACATACACATAAAAAATCAAATAGGTAAAAAATCAAAAATATTATGAACGCCCTTTTTGAAATTCCTCTGCAACCTTTGTCAAAGGCTATTCAACATGCTATTCAAATGATAAAATACGGCATCTTTTAGTTGTTAGTATTTTATCAGGATTAGTAAAGGGTGAGCGATGTGGCCATTAAAAGGGCCTTTGTGCTGTACCGCATGAGCAGTTTTGAGAAGAGTTTTTAGATTTATCGACGTGTGATTACAATATAAAATTAACCTCTTTACTACACTACTTACTTAGTTTTTTATCCTATTCAATGAAGGATACAAAGATAAAACATTTTAACCAGGTAAGTACCAAAATTTTCACAAGAAAACAACAGAGTGCAAAAATGTCCATAGGTAACAGTGACCGCTTACCATCAGGCGGACCGTCTGCTTGTTTGCCATTCCATTACATAATAAAGGATGACATGTCGCTATAAAAGTAAACATATTGACATGTTACCCAAAGACATCAATAAAAAACGGGAGCATATAAATCACACGCACGTCGATAACTTTTTTCCATAATTACAGATTTAGTTAGTATCATCTACGAGATTGTCGGAGCGAAGATTGATGACTCTCGTGTCTATTTCCCAGCGGATAATCTCGTTGTCTCCGGCTTAAGGGCATGTGAGTCGGAAATACTACAGCAATTTTCCTCCAACTATAGAAAAATGAGCAGCGTTTAACGTCGTGCATGGGCACCCGGCCATGGGTAGGGAGCGCGGTAGGTAAGCACCAGTCCACCGCTACCCGGGATGACGCAACGAACCGTACACTTATAAAATATCCTTTTTACGAGTAAACTCTTGGTGCTTACGTTTTACTTTATTCTTTTGTGTATTCTGCAGTAATAGCAGTCGTAACTATCATGACACTCATTTGGGAAAAAAGAGTTTGGACTATTACAGAAACTGACGTGGAATATGTACTAGATATTTTTGTAAACAACTATATGTGGTAAGACGAGTTGATCTTTCACCTGATAGTAAGATGACAAAAAACCGTGCGCGTTACGAAGTCTCTAATATTTATAATGCTTAGAACTTCAAGACACACTTTTAATCGTTAGGACTAATTTTTCAGCGTATTCATGAGATATCATCCTACCTACTTAAAGCTCCACGGAAGTTAGCATTTTTTCAGTAAGGTTCGCAAGGTATTTTGATCACCAGCCTAGAATATATCAGTTTGCTACGTAAAATACAAAACTCACTGAAACAAGTAATCAAATGACTGTCAGTAAGTTCTTTTGCCGGCGTAAGGAGGTTGGAACAGGCGTAGCTAGTTTTAAGTTGACGTTTTAAAGTGATCACAATGTATCCTATTGAATAAACATATTTTTGATTTTGATTTGATTTTGATTTTAAGTATTTAACAACTACCTATAATAAAGAACGAACGATCCGTTACTAAGCGACCTTATCTGTCAAATGTAAAGATGTGATCATTCTTTCACGATGCCCTACCATAGTTTTTAGTGAGCGATGTGCGAGTGGAGTCCGCTTGACGAATATCTTGATTACATTCCTGTGACTAGAGAGCGCGCCTGACGGATGACCACTACTTTTATTGCCCGCTATATCCGGTGGCCATAAATATAGCGCTATAACGTCTTGACAAAACAACCGGATATTTGTTGTGATTGTGTTTTTTGGGGATTTAGTAAATCTCGATCTGAAATTGGATACAACCTTACAATTCTATTCATGAGTTACCTAGTATATAACCTTCGCAGACAAATCATAATTGCCAGATTAGTTTTCTTTGATGTGTTGCGTAGACTTCAACTCACAATAATAATATAATGCATAGCAAGTAGGTATTTTACTGCAAAACAAAGCTATTCAGACAGAAGTTAGTCTCCACTAGACTGGAAGCATTATTCATCGTCGAATGTCAAATAAATAGTACTTATCTAAATGGAAGCTAAAAGGAAAGAAAATGTATTGTAACAATAGCTTTTTCTACCATTCGAAAAGCTGGGGCATAGCATTGTAAACTTATAGGTAGTTAACTAGTTAGGTACAGAAATTATTTCCACTCTGTTGGAATCAAAGCATTAAAAAACATATGTTTCTATCACAGCACGAAACGGTTTAAATTCCATATTGTGTTCCATAGTTTGCAAATATTAATCATCCACCTAGTCTATTTAAATGCTAGCCAAAATATTAACGAATAAGGTAAGTAATAATAACCTACATAAATAAATTATACAAAATAGCCACTGGCTATTTATACCCCTGCTATTTATGCCTCCGGCTATTTGTGCTGGCTATTTCTATAAAACAATTTTCTGGTAAAGCTTTGATTACGATATTATGTAACTTGCAATAACGCATGACTTTTGTTTATATACTCCCACCCATTGCTATCCTGGTAATTAAAGGTCTGTTTGCGGACTTGCGATTATTATTTAATAAATTTAATTTGATATTATAGAGTTTCAGCACTGCCAGAAGGTATAGGTACATTTTAATAAGGTGTCTACTGGAAGTGGGGAGTTTAGGTTCACTGTTCCCTAGGGTTGATTTACGTGTTGGTAATGAGATGTAATTAAACTAATTAGAGATATCTGCTTATAAATTCACTTTTATTGTGGTGGTCTGTTTTTATCGGTATTTAAAACGTTATTACATTGCTAAAAAGATATAGCAAATAAATCATGACTCTTTTTTGTTTTTGATTTCGTAACCTCAGTAGGTATAGCTAGGTTCGTTCGTTAATATTCATGTTCCCATATCCCAATGTGTACAACCAAACAAGAGAAATCTTCTTATTAGTAAAGCTAAATAAAAAATATCGGACTATTAGATGACAAAAAAAAAAGCTTGGGATTTTAGTGAACTTGCTCCAATTCAATCAATTAGTAATAAGAATAAAATTGTCAATGTGATCGCGCCAAAAAAATTACCTGCCGGGCGTTTCTTGCCTGTTCTTTTGCCGGCGTAAGGAGGTTGGAACAGGCGTAGCTAGTTTTAAGTTGACGTTTTAAAGTGATCACAATGTATCCTATTGAATAAACATTATTGAATTTTGAATTTTTTGAATTTTGAATTTTGAGGTATACCTAATAAACTACTATCTAGTCTGTCTGTGAAGTTAACGTTAATAACGCGTAGAGGTAGTGAGCAGGGTGGAATTCTTATTAGTAATTATATCCTAATAAATATTAGGTAGATGTTTTATATTAGGTATATAAATTAAGACCACAATAATTCTGCCGTATAGCCACCAATAGACTATTGAAATTTAAATTTAAAATGCTTTTTGGTTATTAATATTACGTAGGATACAGCCCAATTTAATCTCAAAAGACAATAGATGCCTACTACCTATACATCCTTCTACTACATTATTTAATTCTCAAACAGATTACTGCTTGTAATGAATAATAAATCTCCTTCAAACAAATCCAAATTACATTATAATAGGTGGGTCGGTAGCTGGAGTGGCTTCGGCGAGTAATAAATGATAGAACCGCTTTGGGTACAGTTTCATTATGCTGCGCTCATTGTGGCCGGTCCCTGAAGACAAAGTATATAAGCAGACGTCCAGCGACAAAGAAGCGAGCGAATTCAGGTCACGCAAACTGGCGCACGCGCGTTTACCGCACGTATCATGAGAGTTACAACTGAATTCCGTTCGAAAATAAATAAGAACGAAATCATTACGGTGCAGCAGTGTCACAGGTATTTCATTGATTCACGATAGAGTGTAATGAAGTCACAAGTCGGACAATACTCCAGTCTCGATCGAGGATATCTGTTTGGGCCGTTTGGGGTAGACGCTGGGCCCATGTGAGAGCCGGGTAAAAACGAGATTTTTAAAGATCTAGCTTGAAGGCTCAAGGAGTCCACTCTTGACCAGAATATTGCTGGCCTATATTTTGGACGAAAGATAAGCGTCGCTGTTCAGCGAGGCAATGCCGCCAGCATTTGGGTAGGTACGTTGCCGGACATCAAGGATAGTTAGAATTATTTTTTGACCATGTGGTTAGTTCAAGCGATCATAAAAAGGTATAAATACCTATAAAATACCTACATGAACGTATATAGTCTGGTTTTGTATTTGTGGTTCTGGGTTTTACCGAGACCTATCTATGTGATGTACCGATGTACTTATGAGATACTTAAACTCGTCAAACGCCAAACAAAAGCTTTTAATACTTACTTATAGGTATCTGATATTTTCGCCCGTCTGTCGTCCGTCGTACTATGTTTCCGAGTTTTCTGAAGTCGTTCGAGCTCGGATACTGACTGCAAGTGCACCAAAGGGTACAGAATCTTTCCGGAGCCATCCTCTGTCGGTTAGGGTACGTAAACCCTTTATTGTCCTCGCAAAAAGTCCTGCCACTGCAAAAAGTATCATAATAGGGGTGAAAAATGGTGAGCAAATGGATTTTGCGGACTGTCAACTTAATAACTGTATTTACCTACTTCAAATCTTTAGAGAGAAAGCCAATTTGTGTGATATCGAGGTAGCTTGCTTATTCTGTATAAGAATAACATAGGTAGGTACGAGTATAGTATCTACCGGTGGTAATAGGTAAGTACTTTGATATTATGAATGGATTTGCCAGTACATAGTTCACATTGGATCACAGATTAGTTAAGTTTGAAATTACTGAATAATTTCTTGCGTAATAAGCGATAGATGCTTATAAAAATGTTTAATAAACTACCGGTTGAACTAAGAAATGAAAAAAAAGAAAAAATATTTCAGATAAAACTTAAAAATTTATTAATTCATAAATGTTATTATACAATTCAAGAATTCATTGACGATAAAAGCGTCACAATCTCACTACCTCTAAAATAATATTGTGTGTACCTACCTACTTAAGTATATAATTTCTTTATGTATGTGTTGTCCGTAACTAGATTTTTATGTCATTATGTTTCTATATGCTATACCCTAACAGGGTCATGTTGTGATTTTACAATTTGCATAAATAAATAAATAAAATAAATAGATTTTATTTACGTCCTACATTCAAAGCTCCACTTTGTATTTCATTTCTATTCATCATTATTTCTCCTACATTCGTTTTTTTAAATGGATAAAGTAGCAAATAATTTGACATCGAAAGTAAAAATAATAAAAGAATAATATTAATAGGGTTTATGGAAGCGGAGGGTTATTTTTTATTCAGCGCGGGTGGTAGGTACGCCTACGTGCCCGATGGCCAGTCGCCTATATAAACAGCACCTATTTTATATTCAGGAAATTAACTCTGAAACAAAATATCAATTAAAAGGATCAAAGACTACCTATTTGCATAGCGGCCAAGGGGTCGAAATACGCAAGTACTTATTTACATTTGAAGAAATAAAATACTCAGAAAAGATAAAAAGCTTCAACATCAGCGTTTCTTTTATGGCCAAAAGATATTAGGATTTCTTTTTGGAAGTTTTACCTACTTATTATCTTATTTCATGACGAACTTCAGGTCTCCCACAATTTATAATCTCAATCTATCTCTACCAACTCAAAAATATTAATCAATAAGTTTTACGATTGAAATTCATAACTTCAATGAGTGAAATAATGGGAGTCGCAGGCATTTTAAATAGGATTTTGTACATTGGTAGGTACCTACTAAATTCCTTCAAATATTTGACTAAAAATACTTCGTCTTCTTTTATTATATTATTATGTAGGTAAATGGACTTTACTTGAGAATCAAACACAAAAAATCGATATTATGTACCTACAACATTTGGATTTTTGAAAACCACCAATCAGAACGTAAGACCCTGTCCAGCACCATAAGCCTGTACCAATCCCCATGCCTAATTAATATCCGTTCGTATTGATAAAATTATCGAATTTATGCTCCGATATAAACGGTTGTAACCTGTTTGCCGAATACTTAGGTACATAATAAACAAGCAAATCCATTCGCATGAGACCCATTATTCTGGCCCGTGGCCAACCCATCGGCAATGTACAGGATCAATACAGTCAGGGCCAAATATAGAGGCACATTTGAAAAAAAGATAACACAGTTGCATAAATCCATCGATGATACCATTTGATGCGCAACCAGTGTTATTAAAACCTGCAAATAGAGACAGACTCGTCAAGCACGGCTGAATTGATGAATAAAGTAAGTATCATATATACGTATTTTAATCTAGCTGGCCATATATTTTGATATGTATTATACGGTCTGGCACAGCACCAATAACCAGGATTATCTCATCCTACTGGCGAGAGTGGGTGAATTCAAGTTTTAACATGGTTTTGTTTTCAGCGTCGATATATACATATAAATACAGTTAACCTGCGATTATGTAGAGTTTGTAGAAAATATGCGTGTATCAGAAAAATACATTTTAAATTAGCTGCACGCCGCGGCTTTGCCTGTGGATCAGGTTCTTATCGAGCAATAACTATGATATCCATATTTTTTCCTTCTCATGGTGGCACAAAATCTTTAAAAACATAGTTACCACACAGGAACTTATCTGCGAGCCTCACATGAACATATGAGGCTAAATCGAGAAGCTCCATTACTTATCCATTCGCTCAGAAGGTATAGTTAGAAGCTAAATAATAATATTTAAATACTCCCATGACTGCACAAAAACACTCTTATAGAATCTTACGAAAAACACAAAAATAATTTAAATTTACAACGTCTGCGAGCGTTGTCTTAAATCCTTTGTGTCCGTTTAATCGCACACTTATTCATTAGAACTACCCTCCGAGTCACAAGAATAAACAAACTTCTAAAACAAAGCGTTTCGGTGCGAGGAAAGAAAGCCTCCGCAAACTTAGGTACCTACCGAAGTATCCACCTACTTGGCAGTGATAACAAAAGAAATTTTAATGGGTCAACTGTGTAGCCTAGCCGCACAATAAGGTGTGTTTCCGGTCCGTTTTAGGGTTCCTCAAACTAGGGATTGTTTGTTTTAAATAGGTATTATAAACCATTGTATGTTTCTTAATGTGTACGAGTGTAGGAAATTGAAATAAAGTTGTTGTAACTTTTCTAGTTGCTCCAAAAACTTTGTGTAATAGTACATTACTGCAACGGCCTTCAACGTAGGCATTATGGAAGAAGGTGTAAATGTGGGCCGAGGCAAAGCAGAGGCACACATACCTGAGTCCATCAATGCCTAGTTGTGGCCAAGGCTTGTATAGTACTTTTCTCAATAAATGCGCGGAAATTAAAACTAAGTAAGTAGTACCTGGGCAGAACTTTTCTCTTTCGAATTTGGCAGTAACAAATTTATATTACGGCTCTTGCCGCCTCTTGAACCAAGAGAATGTAAGGTTTAAGAGACGGGACTTCCATACTAGCCGATAGAATCAATTTACGGCGCATTCCAATACCAACATTACCAACAGATACCACAAAGACGTCAAACCACAGAGTACCAACCTAACGAACCAAATAGTGCATAACCAATAGCCTTTTATCGATATCGATAAAATATGCAATGCAGAAACCTAGGTTGCTACATATTAATATTTTTATATTGATTTTAGATAGGTATCGAATCTGTATTAATGAGTCCAATGTTGATGAGGAATATTTGATACTAAATTCTAATACAAGATTGGACTTAAATGCGGACCCAAAATGAAATAAAAAACTGTTTCTGCTAATTAATTTTTTATTATAGAAATTAAATTATTCAGCGAAACGAAAATGAAACATTCCATTGTAAACAGTTGATGACTCACATCGTTCTGGGTCTTTTATTTTTAAGGTTTGCTCACAATTCTTACATTGCCGCAGTTTTTTTAGCACCATTGAGGCTATAAATATCCTGCAACATATACAGTACGCTGCTTTTCGATCGAATCGAACAAATTGTTTTCCATGTGAACATATTCCGCATCATCGTCTGGAAATTCGAAAACATCAGGCAGGACAGCATCATCAACTTCGGGTAGGTGTAGAACAGGAATTTTAGAATCTAAAAAACATTAATATTAATATAAAACTTATAGATGCACCTTCGCTCCACCCAAATGTCCGGATCAAAAAAAAATTGTGCTTAGCATCGCCACATTGTTGGTATCAGGAGTATTAGGCATAAACACATAATGGCCAGGCTTTGCGTTTTTTTGTGTACTCGGCACACGTAATCCATTGTGTGACATATCAATTTTATAAAGATTGTTTCCAAGTCCTGCAAAATTGCACAACCTATTCCGATCCTTGTTCATTTATGTAGGCACGCCATTGAAATATGTAAAACATTGTGCGCCTACTCTTTCACCCAATATTATATTCCTTATTTTTTTCAATGATAAATCAATAATGTTGCTATCGATATATCGATATTACAGTTGCAGTACATCACTAGCACACAATTTATATGAGAAAAATAGGTTAATTTTATTTGTTTTTAGCCTGCTACTTACATATGGCTGGAAAGTATCATATTTATGTGCTTACCGGGCTTCATCTAAAGGAAGTCTCGCCTTAAACATCCTTTTTTTACGATTCGAATGACTTGCTCGAGTTTAACAAATTTCACAAGAAATAAGCCATCTTTTCGGAGGCATTTTGACTCAAAGTACACCTCTGATCACCCGTCACTAATTTTTAGGAGAAACTACCCTTCAAACAATTAAAATCCACAATCAAACAAGCATTTACATTCCTAACACACGGTACGAAATGTAGTTTTGTTGATAAACAACATGGCTGACACTTGAGAGAAGTATTGCATGAAAGAGAAACCGCACTGGGGGAGTGTGATAGCAATATCCGCCATTATTTGCGCTGTAATCTCCATACAAAAAATTTTTGTTCCGAGTTGCGCCTGCCTGCCTCTTGAATTTCAGGTGGCGTTAAAGTAAGATCACACTTCACTCATCACACTTCACTCATTGTCTTCACTTGAACTCATTTTGTCAAATACAATTAGTTTTCAAAACCAATGACGAACAACATACAACAAAAAAAAAATCCCGCGTTCTATTGATCGATTGTTTTTTTTCAACAAACAGGTTTCTATGTGCAAGCCGGTTCGGAATTTAAATAAAACCTTTGATCAGTTACCTCCTTGGTTCCCATTTTCGGAGTAAAAATCGTTCCATTTTTTAATAATACGAACGATATGAGTTTAATATGTAATTTATTTGGTCGCTAAACACGACATATATGAGTTTTCTATGTAATTTATTTGGCTGCTAAACACGACAGATATGGTTTTTCATACAAACTTTGCCGGCCGCTGCTCGCATATATTTGGGCAGTGCAGAAAGTTTGATTTATCTCGAAGAAGGTTGTCAAAATAATACTCTTATTTCCAAGCATGTTTGAGAAAACTTTAATTAAAGTGCCACAAAGGGGGGACTGTCCTCTTTGGTATAGTAACCGGGCCCTGGCGGTTTGTGGCTGGGCTGGGTGGGTCACAATGTTATCATCTCATTGTCATCATAATCTTTGAAATCTTTTTTTTTTTTTTTTTTTTGTTTTGTTATGGCGTCACACGATTAGTGTATTTGCCAGTGTCAAGTATAAAAGATTTCAAACTCAGAGAGTTGAATCAAGTTTAAATGATGATGGTGATGATGATGATGAGATGATGGTGATGATGATGATGAGATGATGGGATGAGGATAGTGTTTAAGTAAAGTAGTGGTGCTTTACTTAAACTTTACACGGACTTTTTTGGAGCAACTTGAAAAGTCACTTTCACAACTTTATTTCAATTTCCCACACTCGTACACATTAACGAACACATAATGGTTAATAATCCACCAATATTACACATTATCACTCGAAGAAACACAAGTTTTGGAAATAAAAACAAAATTTTCACGTTGACAATTCGATTGCCGCCAAAAAAGTCGTTTTTTTTTTTTTTTTTTTTTTTTTTGAAATCTTTGAATGCATCTGATACTTGACACTGGCTAAATACACCAATCGTATGAATTTAAAAAAATACATGTATGTCAGTTGTCACTTTGTTACATATGTATATGTCAATTAGCTGTCAGATCTGTCAGTTGTCAGCTGGACCAAGCCGGTGGACTGGAATAAAATTGTAAATATTGAAATTCGAAATAATATTGCGCGATATGCACGCTCAATAATAAAGTAAAACATTGTACCTATGTAGAATATCATACCATTATGGGAGTTGGTATTTTGTAGTATTTTTGTATCGTGAATATCTAGTGAAAAAGTGCAGTTTAGATAATAAGTATGACTTCCCTCCTATCCGCTGAACTTTCGGCAACTTGCAATGCACTGGGGACTTTCGATAAAAAGTCAGGTAAATACTTGATTGACGAGTTTACGCTCAACACGGTTAAAGATTTGATCAGATACCTGCGCCGTGATGGCGAGGAGCATGAGATTCGTAGGCATTTTGGCCAGACAAAAGTGTTGCAAAGCGACTTGTTGCCTATGTTGATAGACCACTGGGAAAATGCCGAGCTCTTTGATGTCACCCTCAGGTAAGGTTTTCACTTATTTTATCTACTATTAAGTAGTCTAGTTTGTACAAGTAATGGTGACTTCTCTTTTTTAAATTGTAGGCTGCTCGTTAACCTCACAAATCCAGCATTGCTGCTGTACAGAGAGGAAGTGCCGGTCGAACGCACAGCCAGGCACAACTATTTACAAATACTGTCCCATCTGCAATCTTACAAAGAGGAGGCATTCTCGAAGGTTGAGACATGGAATGTGTTTGCAAAAAAGTTAGCTAAAGTACTTGAAACTGTAAGTTTAAAACAATACAATGTCGATTCTGGTGTGCATTTTCTAAAACTAAACTGAGTTTGACAGGTCTAATAGAATTGTTGTCCTTTTCTGACTACAGGAGTGAGAAAAAGACAGCATTACTTTTAGACCTGTTATACTTAGTTTAATTTTAGAAAATGCAGAACAGATTCTGTTTCTGATACCACCACCATGTAATATTTTACACAATATTCCAGTTGAATGTAATTATCAAGTTACATCCTATTACCTAGAATTTCTTCTCACAATGTATGTTGTTTAGTATACTACTTTTTTGAGACCTAATATTGTTATTTAGGATTGGTCTGAAAGAGACGAAGACACAGGACTTATAATTGAAAGAATACTCATTCTAATAAGGAATGTGTTGCATGTCCCAGCTGATTTAGACAAGGAGAGGCGACCAGAGAATGATGCCAGTATACATGACCAAGTAAGAAATGTGAAATAGTTTTATTTATTTTGATTTTATGACCTTTTCAGGCTGATTATTTCTGTCGATTGTACAATGTAACATTTTTATATTTTTATTTGACAATCTGCTTCTTCTTTTGTACAAGCTAGTGGCCAACTCTAGTGTTGAAGTTATCATGCCACCCGAAAGCCTCCAACCTGACTTTACAACTACATACTTTAACTGGCACTCTTTGACATGCCCTCCGAAGCATGGTAGCGCTCTGTTGAAGATGCCACTAACATTCTCCCATCGAAGTGATGGCCATGCTCATTATTTGGTATCTTTCACATAAAAATGACTATTTCTATGTATCTGATGAAAACTGGGTCTGTTACACTAATTCTAAGTGGTATCATCACCATGATGATGCCCTTAAATTTGTGGTTCTTGGACATACCAGTTTCCCCAGAATGTATTTTTCGTTGTTTTGAGTATTATGTTATTGTTTTTACATACATTTTAGGTACTCTGGGGCCTTAACCAATCTGGAATTTTAGACATACTCCTTTACATGTCTTCTGAAAACGAGAAGCAATACTTTATGCACATTATTGAAATTATTTCTCACTTATTGAGAGAACAGAACCCCAGTGGTTTAGCTGATGCCGCTCTACAAAGAAGCGTTGATGAAAAAATAAGAGATGATCAAGAATTACTATCATTAAGAATGTCAGAAAATAAACAAAGGATCAATAAAATTAAACAGTATTCTGGATCAAGGTATTCTTTATTGCTCAGTTATTATAAAATCCTAACCCAAGCTAGTGTTATTTTTTACGTTGTAAACATAGTAACCTACAGTAAATTAATTGAAAGCTAATTAATGACACAATCCTGCTTAACTCCTAAAACAGATACCTTCTTTTACCTATAAAAAATCAATGAATTATTTTTTACATCATATTTGTGATAATTAATCTTGTAGCTTTAATAGGACCTGAGGCTTACAATCGAATTTCCAAAATAACAAGAATTCCTTCTAGGCATTCACGCTTCGGTGGTACTTATGTAGTGCAAAACATGAAATCCATATCAGATAATGAGATAATCTGCCTGAAGCCTCTGAACAAAATATTTAATTTAGATTTTAACGGAGCCAAACAGTCTAAACTAGTGAAGCCAAAGAACAGAAGGCCTGTGGAAAGTGGTATGATGGAAAGGAAATCTGCATTCGCTATCAGGTATGTATTTACCCAGTATAATATGTAAAGGAGTTTTTGTATAAAACCAGAACCACTACTATTTAACTGCTTGTAATGAATTTTCTCAGCGAGAATCTGTGTGACCATAATGGAAGTTTTAAAACAGCGCTCAATTAATTATTTATTAAAATTTAAATTAAAATTGCCCTTTAAAAGTTAAATATGTAATCGGTATTAGGTAGGTACTGTAATAAGACTAATGACAATAAATTGATTATTAATTTAATAATGTTCTTTCAACATGCCGCCAATTTGTGCCATATCATAAATGCCATAATTCTTTTGCTGGCGTAAGGAGGTTGGAACAGGCGTAGCTAGTCTTAAGTTTGACGTTTTAACGTGATCTTAATTGTAATGTTAAATAAATAATTTTTTATTATATATTTCGTTTGAATGACTGCACAGCCTGCACCAATTAATCATCAACATTTTGCTAGTGAGTCTATGCTATACACTTTTAAGACATTAAATCAGATTGCTGATTGCTGATCCGAGCGAAACCATTATTTCAAAGTCGTTATACGCTCGTATGCTTTTGTATACAATGTTTCTAACCGATTGAGTCAATTCCTTTATCAGCACATACAAACTGTAGTATACCTAGACTTCAATATCTATAAAAGCACTTACCGTTATTGTTTCATGACTGACTTTTAATGGATTGGATTGTCTAAATGATTCAATGGTAAGTTAATACAATGAATAAGGGATATTCTTATTACTTTTCTATGAGATATCTAATCTATGTCTAACCAAAGTAAGTACATATTATACTCGTATACGTGTAGTAGCTTGTAAGTGAATACACTAGGTCTATTTATACAGCGTTATTGCAAATTGTCCCTATGGCATGGCCTAACTAAACCATTGTGCCAAAGCCTTTTTAGCGCCTAATAAGATTTCATTTACATTGTATGTACATTGTACACGGTATTTCCCGCTGCTACTTCCGATTCGTAGCTGAGCCCCGTTACACACGACATCTATATGATATGTACTACACATTCATCATTAGCCTGTATGAGTCCACTGCTGGACATAGGCCTCTCCCAAGATACGCCACTGAGTCCGGTCTTCGTCTCTTCTTATCCAAGTACTGCCAGCCACTCGGCGCAAGTCGTCGCTCCACCATGTTGCAGACAGCTCCGCATAGCTTAATACATTTTGCCGTAAGAACCTGCAAGAGACGACAGACTGCAGCGTTAATATGTAACTAACTAATTAGTTATCGTATATTAGGCAGCTATAGCTGCAGTCTGTGATAGTGGTGAGAGTACGTTAATATTGCAAACAGCAACGTTGAACATTCCATAATATTCCAGGTTGTTCCTCAAAGAGTTTTGTATAGAGTTTCTGAACAGCTCATACAACCCCCTCATGCACTATGTAAAGGACGTACTTGTGAGGGCGAAGGCGCAACAAAACGATGAATCCTATTACTTGTGGGCGGTAAAATTTTTCATGGAGTTCAATAGGGGACACAACTTCCAGGTTGGATTGGTCAGGTAAGTTTGTGATTTTTGAAAACTAGCCGAGTGGACTAAATATCTAGGTCCATATTTGGCAAGTATGATTGTGATCAGATACAATCTCTAGCCTCAAATGTTTTTGATATCAAAAGATTGCGACTTCTTTTTTTCAAACATTACTAAGCGGGTACGCTTATTATTTATTCATCTAATTTTCATCAACTCAAATTCCATTACAAAGCGCTGTAACTGTCATATTTCAAAAACTCATCCTATCTAGTTATTTTGGCAAAGGTCCAGACGATATTCAATTCTGGAGTCAGAGAAACATTATAATATACATTTAGTTCAGAAATATTTTGTTAGACCCATGTTATTGATATTGACTGTTATGAAATACCTGACACAAGCAGTCCCTTTTCGATACCTGTCTGCAAAGGGAAATCAGAGGATAGTTTTTGTTCTACACAATGTTATTTATTTCAGTGAGACAATGTCAGTGCCTATGTTTCATTACGTACAACAACAGATGGAAAAATATTTCGATACGCTACAAGTCGAGAAGAAGAAATTCGGCCCTTGGGTCAGAAGATTGCATCTAGCGCTTAGAGCTTACAAGGAGCTTCTTAATACGTTGCTAGCAATGGACAAGAGCTCCGATCCCACTGTGAAAGATTCCGCGAAAGTGTTGAAAAGCAACATTTTTTACGTGTTAGAGTACAGGGAATTTGTTCTCAGCACATTTCTTAGTTACGACGACACGAAAATGCCGAGGTGAGTGAATGGAAATCGAATAGGTTACAATATGTATTTTTCGGCTTCTATCCTTGACTGTTTTGTTAGAAAAGTTTATTCTTGCCGTTTGTCATTTCTGTAGGCGTATAATTATATTAATTACGCCCACAAAACACCAGCCAGACACCCAGACACAGAACTAATAATTGCGCAATTTTTTTCAATGTTCAGGTTCTTGTCTCGTAGGGGGAATCGAGCTCCCAACCTTACGCTTCGCAGTCGGATATGCGCGAAATCGAACTTCAAAATAATTATAAATAAATTTTTTTTAGATCCTACTTGGTAGATTTAGTCGAAACAGTTCACCTATTCTTGAAAATGTTGGAGCACTACTGTAAGAAGACAGGGCTGGTTGTTCAGAAGAAAGTTCGCAAGAAAGCTAAGTCCAAAAGTAAGTTTGTCCAGTAATTTAGTTATCTTGATGCCTCTGGCCTAGATGAGAACCCCTGGGAGCAATAAATTACTTGACATTCGTTTTTGATTGGGTGACACACTTTATGAACTACCCGCTGAATTAAGTAGCAAACTTCTACTATCTATTAAAAAGTGGGTGAAAAGCGCTTTATTAGTTTAAGTTCTAGAGTATCTACCGAGCTAATAATCGATAAGTTCATTAATTCTATTTAGTAACATATACCATAGATTGTACAAACTTTGTAATTACCTACTTGCATAATGCAGAAACCTTTAATTAGGTCAGCGATGAAACTTATGGGTACTACATACGTAACATAACACAAAAATAAAAAACTAACTCCGATGGCTCAGCGACCCAAAGTGTGTCTTGGCCTCCGAAACGAGAGAGCGCCACTCTTCTCTATCTTGAGCGATTTCAGCCCAGTTGAGAGTCTGGAGCTCGCGCAGGTCTGCATCCACCGCGTCCTTCCAGCGGTATCTAGGGCGTCCGACCGGCCTACGGCCATTCGGTCGTCCCAAATAAGAACGCTTTGCCGCCCGATCCTCCCCCATGCGGACTACGTGGCCAAGCCAACGTAGTCGGTGCGATTTAATTTCACCGATCACGTTAGGCTCGCCCACTAGATCTTCGATCTCTTGGTTTCTCCGGATCCTCCACGTGCCATCTTGCCGGCGAGTTGGTCCCAATAACTTTCGGAGAATCTTTCTTTCCGCTATTAAAAGCTTGTTCTCCTCCTTGAGCGTTAGTGTCCAAGTCTCGCATCCGTACATCAAGATCGGCCTGATGACAGTTTTATAAATTCGGATCTTGGTTTTTCTACTGAGGAGTTTGGACACTAACACCTTATGGAGGGCTGCACTGCACCTCAAGGAGTTCTGAATACGAATCTCAATTTCTTCCTCGCGAGTATTCGTATCGGTAACAGTGCAACCGAGATATTTAAATTTTGCCACTCCCTTGTACGTTGCGCCTTCAGTTTCAAGGTCATCTCGCACAATGCGAGTATTTTTATACCTCTTCATATGAAGATACTCCGTTTTCTCGTGGCTAATTTTAAGACCAACCTTATTCGCCTCATTTTCAAGCACTTCAGCTGCACCTCGTACCTCCTCTTTCGTTTGACCAAGCAAAACCAAGTCGTCCGCGTACCCTATCACCCTATGCTGTCCATTCATTTCCACCCCGCAGTTTAGTGCCAAAACCTTTCGAACTACGTGTTCGAGGACCAAGTAACACAAAAATACTGCTTGGAAATATCATTTTCATTTCCATAGTCTACTCCATATTTACACTCTGTGGACAACCAATTTTCAACTTTTGCTTATCATTATTTACCACACTATAAAAGCGAGTAACGTTACTCATTTTTGAACTTAGATAGAAAGCGAACCGGAGTTTATGATTGGATCCTCGTCCCTACTAAACCTGGATTAAAACGATAACAGTGGTGAAGCGTTAGTTTTAGGTGAGCTCACATGCTATCGTTCAAGCATATTGTAGAGTAGTTTGTAATTGTAGAACTCCACCATGAACGGCTATTAGCCATATGCTCCCATCGGTTCCCCACGACTTTAACAATGTCGTCGGTCCACCTAGTGGGGGGCCTACCCACAGAGCGTCTTCCGGTTCGTGGTCACCACTCGAGAACCTTTCTTCCACTTTGATTGTTTTCGTTTGATTATAAAGAGTGGTTGTCCCGTAGAGCCAAAACGGGTGCCTGCCAAGCCTGCGCCGGCGCAGGTTGAAGTCCCGCCGTGGGAGGAAGTGCGCGCGCAGCTTGCCGCCGTGCTATCCGCCGGTGTGGAGGAGCACCCGCCGCCTTTCGACGCCGCCTCCGACGTGCCCATCGACCAACAGAGGTAAGAGGGACTACATCTTGGGAAAGTTGAAGCTGCGAGAATGTAGTTGCTGGATAAGATAAGATACCCTTTTTATTTGCACAAAACAAAAGTATACAATACTTGCATATCGTTGTTGTTAACTAAATTTTTAGGTCCGTCTCAGGCTGGTGTACCTATTTTGTGTGGGGAGTGTGGAAGCTTCGTCTTAAACAAATTAACAACAAAGACAAATCAATTAAAATTCACACAACTCCAAAATTAAATAAAAAAAGTTGTATATGATTGTCTCGGGGAGCCAATTACATAATTACAAGATACATTAAAAAGTAATGATGCAACTAAACCCAAGAGAACTGTTATACCTCAATATAAAAAAATAGGTGTTATATCCTTCAAACCAGAATAATTATGCTTACTGGAAGAAAACAGTTGGTAGTATTTCCCCAGACGAGTCCCATCACAAGTAGCTCTACTATTAAGTACTTACCTATGTCTAAAATTATGAGTTGATAGTTATGCCTGTTATTAGAACTCATATTACTACACCCAAATACAAAAAAAAAACTGGTTACGGCTTCCAAAATAAAAAATCGAACATAGAAAATTAAATCACTTACCTAGATTCAATGATACTATTTCCATAATAGAGATAGTTCTTCCCAGAAACTATTACAAAAAAACGTTCAATATATAATCATAGAAGTAAGAGTCGAACTTTCAATATTACCGCGTTTGCATTTTTACGTTCGCATATTTTTTTAGGGTGTAATGTTTTTCGTGAATTTTTCGCGCGACCCAGTGACCTATTCTATCGCATTTTTGCTATGTGTGTGACATCATGTGACATAAATTCATTTTTGTTTTGTGTTAGTTTTATCATAGGTATCATATTTAGCGTGTATGCAGAACGTTATAATCCTATACCTTAACTTTTGTATGTACACATTATATGGTCTCCGCGACTTAGAATTTTCCTGATTTCCTCAAAAATTGTCCTAAATGTTTTCGATGAGAATCGTTCTGATAGCGTCTCATTTCCGGGAACGAAATAAATAGTAAATATATATTTGCTTGAGCGAAACTCACTCAACCAGGTAATAAAGATACCAATACTTGACAAAAATCAAATTTAAACTACAAAATAATGACAAGATTAAGTGAAAGAGTAATCATTCTTCTTGCGCGGCGTATGATTTATAGAATAGGTTCAGAGACAGCATTTAATTTAATTAGCATTAAATTCTATCAACAGCGTTGGTTTGCGATTCGTAGGTCGCGGGTTCGAATCCTACAATGAGCTTGAGCTTTCGGTGAAGGAAATCATCGTGATGAAACCCATAGCTTGGTGGTAGTGCATTTTCTAGTGCTCGCCTGGCTAGCTACCACCCTTATGTTAAGAATCTGTTGCCAAGCACCTATCGGTGTGTTCCGGCAGCCCCACTTGAGAGCCAGTTCCCAATCCAGGTGTATCGTGGCGCCTTGTTTGACCACATCGTCACTTAACATCAGGTGACTTGTGGTCAAACGCTACCCTATAAATAGTAAAAAAAAGCCTTTAATGCAAGCAAAATCTTATTGACGTTGGTAATATATTAATCTACATTATGTTTTAGGTATTCCTTTCATACAAGTCGAAACTAATAAGTAGAAATCCGTAGTAGGCACCCTACTGACTACCTACGCGAACACGTCACCTTTCATCAAAAGACAATTATGAAAGAGACCTTTCTACCTATGTCATCTCCGAGTCTAGACCACTCGATCCCTACTAATTCAGACTTAGAAACAAGTGACAAGCTAACATTAATTTGTAGTTGGAATGGGCTTATCAACTGAACTTTGCGGCCCATCAATTATACGAGTAACTTTGCTAAAGCTTATTAATTGCTTTTTTATTTTTTATGCTGCGCGTTAAAAGTTACGCGATGAACTTTGTTTGCTCACAGGTTTTTCATATTTTTACTAATAGTTAGGTAGTCAGATTGGATAGCCTTTGAAAAGTACCTCGTTTACAATGATGTCATCTTAATCGATTATGCTGCTAATTGAACGAAGGTGTAATAATATCGTCTAGGACATTTTCTAACTAACGATCCGCATCATTTTCGTTTTGAAGATTGCCAGGATAAATAATGATGTCCTACGGCTGACCATGAATCTGAATTCGCCGTTGACTCTCTTGAAGACGGTGTGTTGCATGAAACATGTTTGTAAACGTCGAAATGTTTACAGGGAAACTTGCATGAAGAATATACAGAAGTTGATGCGAGAGCACAAGTTCGAAGACGCCGTGGGAATGTTCAGAGCTGCGAGGTTTGTTACCATTTAAACCCAATTATGAGATTAAGTAACGTGAATAACGATTTCCTTAAAAATACTTGTATTACGCTGCTGTCCTGGGAATATGAATTTAAAATTTAAGTTTCAAGCTCAAAATTAAAACATGCATAGTATTTACTTGAAAAGCTAAGGTTTTAAATTTACTACGTGCACCTACGGTCGTGAAATATTGTGTACAGACAGATGCAGAAAAACCTTGACCCTTTCTTGTTAAAGCTTAAACTACAAGCGATTCTGTTACGTTATTAACACTCGAAACAAGTAATAATGTTTCACATTAATCTCCTTCGATTTATTCAGAGAAGTGTGGCCTGAAGAGGGAATTTTCGGTGTGAGTGGCATCCCGGAAGATGAGGAACTCGGAATGCTCGAGACCATATATGTCGCTGATCTAGGGGTGGAGGTTTCTGGTACGTACTCTTCAATATCTCCTTATTCAATATCCCTTCCTTGTCCAATAAACCTGCAAGAATTTGGTGTCGTCAAAACAATTCATAGATTTAGGTGATTATATTGTACGGTCATACATACACTGTATAAAATAAACATACGAAACGCAATCTTGCCACACGTCAAGCTGAAAGCTTTTAGTGAATAATACCTCCGAATAACAGTATGGGTTCTATTCCTTTCTCATAAACAGCACGCGAATAAAGTTCTATACCTACGTTATTTTGTGTTTGGTTGAGCCTTACAAAAGTCAGTTACAGTTCTTTATAACATAAGCTACCAACGCCATTATTTCAAAATAACCATTTTACAGGACGAAATGTAGCTTACATGTTAATCCAGGGTATAAGCTATTTCCGTTCCAAATATCATTCAAACCCGTTGATCCGCTTCAGCGTGAAGAAGTATCAACGTTCAACATACACACATACTCTCAAACTTAAACTTTTATTTATAAAATTAATTGCTAATATATAAGTACTCCTATTTACTTTAATATCGCAGTGATCCAAACGTGCCTCCGACAATCAATGGTTAATGACGTCACTGCTCTCTACAGTTGTCATCAGTTGTTTGATGGCAAGAAGCCGCGGGGTTTAAGCAGCAGTAATTTTATTACTATGCTCATACTGGTGTTATTTTATGTAGTTTCCGCATCAATTTACTTAGAAGTTTTGGTCTGAAGAGGCCATTTTCTGCGTGATCTGCATCTAAAAATACTCAATAAGTTGGAAACAGTCCTCTGATATCGGAGTTTTGACATCTGGTACATCTACTCTGTGTTACACTGAAAGTTACTTTATGAAACGTTTCGCTTAAATAAGTTCCAAATATAAATGAAATTCCAAACTGTCGAGTTTTGAAGTGTACTACTGTATATTCATATATTAATTTTGCAGAAGTTGTGAACGAGGATGACGAAATGAAGGAAAATGATGAATACGATGACATAGAAGGTGAGTGAAATAGCTGTTAAAAGAGAGGAAAGGGAAAGGCTCAATTAATAAAATAAAAAAGTATATATTAATTTCACGAATAATGCGAACTATCAAAGGTAAACAAAATAACAAGAACAGTCTCAGTTAGTTTTTACAGTCTCAAACAATTAAAAGAACATTTGAAAAGGCTATTCATAACAATTGACTTGAATAGTTTTGTGTATCTAGTAAAAACAATATTTTTGAGTGTGTAAAAAACGGTTTTATTGTTTTTTAAAGTACTTCGTCATTGCCAACATAATTTTTTTATGGGTAGGTAGTGTAGGTACTAATAAATTTTGCACGCCATTGTTTAAAGATAAATATAAACTACATGTTATTTTCTCTATGTATAGTGAACATTTATATTTCAGACGAAGAGGAGGAAGTAAGAACCACGTCTTTAGTCGAATCCGATTTCGATTTTCAAGACTTCGTACAAAGGTCAGCAACGGTAACCAGAGAGCAAATCCTATTATCTTGCATGATAGCTTATTATGTTAATTCCCCTTTGCTGTCTTTTGTGTGAGTGGAAACAAGTTAATGGGATAATTTAATTTCTCCGTCTTATTATTCGTGGAGTTGTATAATCTTTGAGAAAACAAACGATTTGCATGACTAATTACAGAAACACTCGGCTTTTGGGCTCAAAATAGGCAATGCGGTCTGAGAAACTACGACATAAATAATTGTAACTACACATAGCTCTCAGAATTTGCAAGTTGAAGTGGCAATGGGCAGGCCACATCGCTCGAAGAGCCGATAACCGATGGGAAGCAAGGTTCTCGAGTGGCGACCACGAACTGGAAAACGCTCTGTAGGTAGGCCCCCACTAGGTGGACCGACGACATTGTAAGAGTCGCAGGGAGCCAATGATTGCAAATGGCTAACAGCCGTTCATGGTGGGGTTCAAAGGGGGAGACCTATGTTCCGCAGTAGACTATTTCTGGCTGATGATGATGCTGTATCGTATTGTTTATAATGAAATCATTCCCACAGATTTTGCAACCCCCGCGTGGTAAGCGCCTGCGTCTCTCTACTAGAGAGTTACGAGAAGAACCTCCCGCACACAAACCATTGCACCATCAAAATGCTGCACAGAGTAGCGTGGGACTGCAAGCGGCCAGCTATGATGTTCCAAGCGTCTTTATTCGTCATATTCCAGAAGCTGATAAATAATCCCCTTCCGCAGTTCAAGGTTTTTAGTCATTAAATATTAAGGTGAATGGGTCCGGCAATTTCCCATACAAACTCAAGCCGAGCAATATAGATCACGCAAACTATTTTAATGAAGTTTGAAAATTTTCTTAAATTGTTCAATTAATTACCCATCCGCGGACTATCAGTTTCTCTTACCAAAATTATGTTTTCCATCAAATTTTACCTTTAAAACTTTCGGAAAAATCGTATTTTTATACACATGTGTGCGTGAGTGGCATTGAAGTTGACGGACTTGAATTAGGTGATTTTTACCTGCCATCTACCTGAATTTCGATGAACTATTTAGATGTAGACCTTAGTGAGCGATGTAGTGGTGGCGTGGCTACAACTTTGCCACAGAAGAAATTATAGTTTGTATTAGGTTCGGTCACAAAATAGCTAAAAATTATGCGACGTTGCAAGATCGCGCATGACTAGTGAAGAATGATTTTCTGTCTCGCTCGCCACGGCCCACGATATTGCGACTTGCCAAATCGTGCATGAACGATGTTGTTGACTTTGGGGCAATTTTTACTTTCCGTTCCGAAGACGTAAATCAAAACGGGTTGGTAGTCAAGGTCGTGGAGGTCTAATCCACTTTGATTACCTAAGTGATATAATTTCGCCCAGGTAATCAAAGTAGAAAAATTAGTAAATAAATAGGTAAGAAGTAAATATATATATTGCGATAGTTTCTCACACGGCCAATAGATCCAAAGATAGGCAGAGCTTGTATTATGGTAACCAGACAGCTGACAACATAATTACATTAGAACGTAATTCTAAATTCATACCTACGTAGGTAAGTACCTACTATTGATAATAATGTATAGTTAGTTAGGTACTTGGCGGTAGAACTAGAAATGGTAGATCGCCCTTGCAAGTCGCCTACCACGGTTAAATAGTTTAGAGATGAGAAAAAAAATTGATTTTATATTAATCGATCATTTTTTTCTTTTAATCGATTTAAAAAAATCGATAAACAAATATTACAAATCAATTATTTACTATATTAAAAATCGATTATTAATTTTATAAAAAATCGATTATATTTTTAATAAAATAATCGATTTGTAAAAATCAAAAAATAATCGATTGTAAAAAATCGATTAAGTAAAAAATAATCGAATCGTTTTTTACAAATCGATTTATTCTAAAGAGATGAAAATCGATTATTTCTTAATCGATTTTTTCCCCTTCTAGTCACACCCCTATATTTGATACCTAGTGTGTTGGTACCGCACTACCAAATAAATGTTTGGTAGGTCAATAAACACGATATTTTTCTTCACCGAAACCTCATACTTATTGTTGGTATTTGAACATGTGCTTTCCAGCACGGAAGTTCGATGCGCAACCGACTGAGCTATCATCGCTTCAAAACATAAACGTCAAAACAAAACCGAAATCAACCGATATCTATCAATGTAATCTATACTAATAATATTATAAAGCTGCAGAGTTTGTTTGTTTGTTTGTTTGAACGCGAACTATCTAGGAATCTAATCTCAGGAACTACTGATCCGATTTGAAAAATTCTTTCAGTGTTGGATAGTCCATTTATCGAGGAAGGCTATAGGCTATATTTTATTTCCAAAAAAATTAGGGATCCGTAAGAAAATTGCTATTTTTTAACCCAAGGTATGAAATCGAAAACCTATTTTTGCGTGCGCTGCAAAAACTATTGACAATAGAACGAAACAATGTATCACGGGTTTGTAGGTCCTATTAAGATCTACAAAAAAGTCCGCGAGAGCATATGTCTAACTATTATAGTTATGCCACCATAAGTGTTTTTTTATTTAAAAAAAAAAATTTTAATGCCTCCGCTAGGAAAGGCTCTTTATTTGTATCTTGGTATTAATCCTTATCAAAATAAATTACTTCTCATTCAAAACTGCTTCAATCCCTTCATATAACTTTTTGAATTATTCAATTCGGACATTCCATTCGAAAGATATCACGAGTTTAAAAATGTAAGTAGTAGTAGAAAAATAAACCCACTGCACCGCAGTGCCGCGGGAAAGGCGGGAGAATATTCTATGAAATAGGTAAACTGCGGTCGCAATTTACGAACCAGGAAGACCTTAAGCTGTACAAACGCGCGGTCAAAAAAAAAATTAGAATTAAAATAGGATAATGGATACCTACAGCAGGTATCGCGGTGAGGGGCACCGAAGTGCGGGAATAATTTTGGAGTATACGGAATATATACGCTTTCGCGCCTAAACTACTGAACCGATTTAAATGAAATTTGGTATTTTTATCGAGATAAACTGTAGCCCACGCGGGTGAAACCGCAGGGAACAGCTAGTGCTATATATATTGTTATCAAACGGAATATGGTATATTTTTCAATGAAACAGTCTAAGCGCTAAAGACGGAATTCAAATCCACATTTACAGTAAAAATCTATTTACCTACATTTGTAATAAAATTGTGACTGATCGCTGTCTGTACATCCTATCCTATCCTACTAATATTATAAATGCGAAAGTTTTTGTGTGTGAATGTTTGTTACCACGTATCACCGTAACTACTAAACTGATTTTGATCAAATTTGGAATGGAAATAGCTTATAGCTACTTTTTATCCTGGAAAAAGGTTCCTGCGGGACAACGGGAAGACGCGGGTGAAACCGCGGCTGAAAACTAGTGAAAGATAAATGAGAAAAGCTATTATTGGGGGTCTTTATCATCAACGCAATAGAACCCAAAACAATGATAAATAGAATTTTTGTCTGTTTGACTGTATGTCTGTTTGTCTGTGCATTTGTGCGCGCTAATTCCAGAAACGACTTAACCGATTAGGGTGCGGTTTTCACTAATGTATGTGTATGTGTGGTAAGTGGTAAGCTTCACTTAATATTTAGTGTTTCTTTTACTTCAATAGTTTTATAAAAAAAAATATCGCGATAAACTGTAGGACACGTGAGTGAAACTGCGGGGTGCAGCTAGTATAAACTAATCAGACTGTTCTATGAGTTTTTTGATTACGTCATTCACGTAAAATGCATTTTTGACTAGTTGCTACGTTGCTAGGCAAGTTGTTGTTTATAGTTTTACTCTGTAAAAAAGGTTGATCAACGTTGGAAAATTATTGATGGAAATCAGCAGATACAATCGTTCACCACTACGCCAGCTGAGGGCAGCAACAGCCTTGCCACAGAGTACCTTTGTATAACCGGAAAAGCCCTGCTAGCTGGCTGACACCACAAATCTAATTTTCGGAGGATCAAGGACGTTGTTCTACAACTGCCCTAGCTGAAAGTGTATTCAAATACCTTTGAACTACACAATATGATAACATATAATTTTCCTACGCTTATTTACTTCGTATATGATACACCTTGAAATAAACGAAATTCTATTCTACTAATATAATAAATGCAAAAATTTGTGTGTGTGTATGTTAAATGTTTGTTACCACGTATCAACGTAACTACTAAACCAAATGAACCAATTGTGGAAATAGATTTGAAATAAGCATGTCTCTCGAAACTTCGAGACTTCCAAAAAACAACGGAGGAAATAAAAGGAATTGAACTTCTGACCATAGGGCAACATGAAAATGATGTTTACACTACATATAAATGCAACAGGCCAGCCAGCCGATTTGGAAACTAACCGTTTTTCAAAGTCATGTTTGTTTTTTAGTAGTGTTTAGTAGACATAAATCCGTGGTTTTCGTATGACCAGGTTGGGATACAAATTAGAATATACTTTAATTATAGCTTTGTTGCAGATATGTAAACGAAAAGCGACAACACCATGCCACAACCACGTCAAAAGCATTTTGTATAAAAACAATGTTCTGACCAATAACATGGCATATGGCCAACACAATGAGTCTGTGGCCAGAACATAGTTCATGGAAAAAATGAAAAAAACTGTGCGACCAGCAGGACTTTATATTGACGAAGAATTGTGAATTATTGAATATTTAAGAATGTGTAAATAAAAAGACTATTGGTGATTGACTGTTTTTTAAAACACTTTTATTAGCTTGACTTGTAACTAACTAACTAACTAACTAACTAACTAACTAACTAACTAACTAACTAACTAACAATGTAATCAAATCTTAGAAGTCAATTTTCACCTACTTCTAATTGTCGTATCGACTTGAAACTTTGTATGTGTATGTAGTCTCGGTGACAATGCAATAATTTGGTAACATCGACCTGATCTGATGATGCAGCCGGAAGGTGGGTAGGGCATATCTGCAGTGGCTACTAGTAAACCCGTCGAGTTTGGGCTCATATGAATCGTCTTGATGTGTCCAATAGATTAAACTTGGTAACGAGGGTCTGATGATGCAACCGGAAGGTGGGTAGGGGATCTCTGCAGTGGCTACTAGTAAACCCCTCGTGTTTGGGCTCATATGAATCGTCTTGATGAGTTCAATAGATTGAACTTGGTAACGAGGGTCTGATGATGCAACCGGAAGGTGGGTAGGGGATCTCTGCAGTGGCTGCTAGTAATCCCCTCGTGTTTGGGCTCATATGAATCGTCCTGATGAGTCCAATAGATTGAACTTGGTGACGAGGGTCTGATGATGTAACCGGAAGGTGGGTAGGGGATCTCTGCAGTGGCAACAAGTAAACCCCTCGTGTTTGGGCTCATATGAATCGTCTTGATGAGTCCGATAGATTTGACTTGGTAACAAAAGACTAAAAAGTAATAAAATAAAATATATAGTTTAAAAAACTAAAAAAAAACACTTTAAAAACGCACTGAAAAATATAAAATAAATAAATTGACTTATATTAGTTACGATATAATGGTTAATTCAAAAAGTGTGGAGCGCTTCTTTTACTGGATAAATAAAAGTACACAAAACCAAAAAGCGCTCCACACTTTTTGAATTAACCATTATATCGTAACTAATATAAGTCAATTTATTTATTTTATATTTTTCAGTGCGTTTTTAAAGTGTTTTTTTTTAGTTTTTTAAACTATATATTTTTTATTTTGATACTATGTACATGTATAATAAATAATCCTGATTGTTTCATAATAAAGTATTACAATAGCCAATGTCTTTATTGGTAGGAGAGTAGAGAGTATAGGTAATAAAGGGTATAGGCCATCTCCATTCTAAATTTCATCCAAATCAAAGAAGATTACCAAAAATCTGAGGCAGGGATCGAACTCGGAACCTCGTTATCAGTAAAGAACTACTGAGAGGTTTGACCACTGGTCTAACCTATACAGTAAACGAAAAAACGAAATTAGCAAATGGTTTCGTGTACAACAAAACCATTTTCTATGTGTGCGTGAATAGTTGCTTAGCTGCCATTCACCACTACCGCCGCGATATTGTTTGGCACAAATAAAAGTGTTTTGAAAACTAAAACACATCTGAAATATTGTTTGATACATAAAACATATTACGCCATTACCGGTAAACATAATTATTATTAAAATAATATGCACCTGTTCATTCATAATAAAATAAGATGCGTTAATTAGAAACAACGCCATCTATTGACGCTGGGCTGCTAGGCGGACCGCAAGCAACCACCTTAGATGCGTTCTAATGACATACTTTATGTCTACGTGTGCGTGTGTAAGTACGTAAATTTGTGACACCAGCAGTAAGAGAAGCGTTACGAGTAATTTATTAGTTTATTAAATGAAGATTTGGGTAATTTACAATTGAGTAACGCTATAGAACGCGCGCTTTAGTGTTTGGTTCGAATAAGATTATTATTTTCGACGTAAAAAAATAATTTAGGTAAAAAATGACATCAGCGCCATCTCTTGACAACATAGCGTGATGAGCTCTGGGATCATCCACCTTAAGGCCCCTCGCTCATTGGGCGGTTAGTTCGCGGTGGCCGCCGTGATCTTTGTGAATTCTTGAGCTTGCCGCAAAGTAAGCGATTAGCGAGCAGCTGTCAAAAATACCGACCATCGGAATCTGACCGTCTAATGCGCGCGGGCTTTAGCAGTGTACGAGTATAACTTGGAAATATGTCGTGGAAATACCATTTAATAGAGACGTTGGAAAAGTTAGAAGCATGCTATTAAAATATATTAAAAGCAGCTCCAAACGCAAGTACATTAGAAAGTAAAGGCATATATTTTGTGGGAGATATTATGACGATCTTTAGGCAAGAGATACCACAACATTTCTGAAATGAAGTTTGTAACTAGGAGCAGGTTATATTCATATATACCTACGCCCATATATCTGTGGAGCGAAAAACATTTCCAAAATATTTTCTCCACAGAAAGGTATCATTTTTCATTCCAGTAAACATCCCCGTGATATAGTGATAGTTACGTAAATTCAGTAAGTTCTCATAACGTTTTTTTATACAACACGTGTCACCGAAACGTACGTTTTTTATACCCGGCTCATACATTGCGTCGCGTATAGATGGGAAACCGGGGGTAGATTTTATCGCCTCACGACGTTTTGGGGTGTTTTTAGATGCCCTCCGAATGTATCGGGAATCTTAACTAACCTTGCGCAAAATTTGATTTCTATCTATACGTAATAGAAATGTTTTTTTTTTCAGAGTTTGTGCTAGAATGCGCGTCATTCTGTAGATTAAAGATAGGTATCGTATCGACTTGTTTCGCTTGCGTACGCAATTTGTGAAACATCGAAGAGAAAGATTTTTGTAAAATTGGCGACGAACACATTTGAATTTGAATTTATTTGAATTGATTGAATTAGAAAACATTTTTTTTTTTATTTTTCTAGGAGATCGAAAAGTTTGGGATATACATATTTAGAAAGTTCACTGAAGTAGCCGCAAAAAATCCGAAAGTTTTCATCGAACTTCTGTTCTGGACGAATTCAAAAGACGCCATCGACGTTGAACACGGATATGAACTCTACGCTGACCACAAGTAAGTTTGTACTTTTTATGTGTAGATAGAGAACTGTTCAAAACGTGCAATTAAACTTTTTTTGTTTAACATAGCATAGAGTTTCTCAGCAATTGTGCTGTCGACTTTCGATTCTTAAGCTTTCTTTCAAACAGTTTAATTGGTTGAATGACCTTTACGTACAAAGTGGTATAATTCTTTATTGAACTCCAAACAATAATAAAGCAAAACGTATAAAACTCGCTTAGAAAGGTTTTACAATAACCTTGTCGCTTTTAGAAATGTCTTACAGGCAACCTTTGCTTACCTTAAAAGGTCAATTATTGGTTGTTTTTAAGTATTTTTTGTCTTTAAAGGGACAGACTTGGTAAAGGGGGATGGACCGAAGAACAAGAAGAGGAACTTCGTAAATTGTATATGGAGAACCAAGCCAACCCACAGACAAATCAAGGTCAGTTGGAAGAGTCTTTAATTTATGACAACAAGTTTCTAGCTTAAACCTTCGCGGAAAAGCGGACGTAATTTCCTTTTTCCGCATACATACATCTTTTTCCACCAAAATATTCCCAGAAAAATATATCAACAAAAACTATACCTCTTGTTACAAAAGGTTTGAGCGATAACTTGACTCGTAAAAACAACCCAAATGCAGTCATGAAACTCCGACCGTGGGGTAATTTAATCATTGTAAAATTATTCCTTGTATACATTTGGTTGAGATCCGTGATTATGATTAGATCTTGTGTCAACACTTCAAAACAAGCTAAGCTTGCATTGTATAGAAACTTATTTGATATACATAGGTACATTTGACTACATTACCGTACGTACAATCAACGACAAAAGTCGCTGAACAAAATCAATTTTTCCAAAAAAAACATTACCATTCAAAACCAACATTACTGATCTAATACGCATTCGGTAAATCGAGTATGCTCAGCTACTTTTGTCGCTGACTGTACCGCCTAGAGAACATGCGTTTTGAATTTCAAGAAGTTAATCTGCATAATAACGCGACTCTTACGCGTTCGTAACGACACCATCCGCTAGTTACCTCGGCAGGTTTAATTTAGTACTCAACATCATATCATAATATGCATTTATATTTTCTTATAAACCACGTATAAGAAAGATGTGTCTATTGTAGGTAATAGAATCCTACTAATATTATAAATACGAAAGTTTGTGTGTGTGTGTATGTGTGAATATTTGTCACCACGTATCACCGTAACTACTCAACTGATTTTGATGAAATTTGCAATGGAGATGGCTTAAACCCACCCGTATTAGGCTACTTTTTATCCCGGAAAAGTTCCGGCGGGATAACGGGAAGACGCGGGTGAACCGCGGGGCGCAACTAGTTATGTAATACAGGGAAACTAATTTTTAATTTTCAATCAATGTTTCCAGAGAAATTACAGAGCGTAAAGTGATTTTACATTAAATATCTCAGGGGGAAAAGTGCAGTGCGCTGGATTTTAAACTGATGAAGTTCAAAATTCTGAATGGCACTGATATTATCCAAAATAATATCTTCAGCAAATAATTTAGCAACTTATCTAGTGCCTTTATCGGTAGAATCTGGCCTAATTGACGCATTAGAGATGCAACAGGTAGCCGAATATTCGGATAAAGCTAAAGCCAGATAGGAAAATATCGAGTACCATTTCAGAAATCTAATAAAATAATAATGTATTAACAACCTATCATATTAGTCGATTACACAACTACAATTTTTTAAAGTAAATGTTTTTGCATCAGTTTTATTTCTCTGATCAGTATTCTGTTTCGTTATAATGCTAGATTCAAATTTAGATTAAAGTTCAAAGTAAGAGAAAATGTACAAATGGGACAGTTCTCAAGGGAACTATACGTTTATTATTTTTACATTTCTCGGATTTAAAAATCAACTGAAGTTGTTTTGGAAAATAGGAGCTCTAGCATTTTTTATTACAATCATTCCATGATACAATTTTTAATCTTTCAGTAGGTTTGAAACATCCGATCGAATAAGAAATAGCGACCGGTTAGTACATCTCTAAGCGTAATTATAATTGAAACGCAACACTCATCTTCGCAAATATTCTCGGAATTTCAACTGCTTCGCAATTATAACGAAGTTGAAAAGAAAAGCTCGCCTTTCTGATAATGATGTGTCTATTTCGATGACACTTCCAGACTTAAGAAATGCTTAGCACATTTTTCTCTTTATAAAATGTGACACCAAAAACTTTTAAGTTTTGGTCACTGTGTCCACGTATCAAAGTCTTGCCTGATAGGTAGACATGATGTTGCTAAACTTAAAAATATAAAAAACTCTCAAGATTATTGCTTTAAATTTGTATTCAAATACTAACTGCGCCCCGAGGTTTCACCCGCTTCTTACCGTTGGAACCTTTTTCCGGGATAAGCCTATGTGTTAATCCAGGGTGTACGCTATCTTCATTCCAATTTTCACTCAATTCCGTTCAGAGGTTTTTGCGTGAAAGAGCAACTAACATACATAGGTACATCCTTACAAACTTTCGCGTTTATAATATTAGTAGGATGTGCGTGCGTATGAACGTTCACATTCAAATTTGATTCAAATACGCATGTGTGCGTGTCATTACACGTACCTATAATCAGAGAGGCGCGCATTTGTTACAAGCCTTTTATATTTCCAAGACACGCCTAAATCTTGTCATAAAAATGCAAATTCATTCCCCGACAGATGTTATAGACTGGATACTGGAGAACCTAATAGATCAGACGCGCACCCGGCGCTCGGTTATAAAGAAACTTAAAGAACTGGGACTGATATTCCACGCTCCGACTAAAAGAAGCAATAAGGAGCGAGCCAGGGAGACGGTTCCTAAGGAATTCAGCGAAGAAGAAGACCAAATGTTAAGGGACTTGTGGGAGCAGTTTGGAGACTCGACTGGTGAGATTTCTTTATTTAAATGTTTCATTTGAATCTTTTTAATAGGCAACGGTGTTTGAACGTAATAACTATTATGATTCTCCTTGCTTAAGTAATCGTCATTATACGCTCGAAAGAGAATTCAGGCCGTTCCAGGAATTATAATAAAGGGACCATTGTAAGTGAATCATGTGGCAGTTACAGTAACACAAATGACATTTGCAATAATTCTGTTACACGTTAAGCTGGAATTTAGTAACTTTGTTACCTCGTGGATTAAAGTATACTAAATTTCTACACAGTCACAGATGTAATCTATGTAAATCCTATAGTACATAGTATAGTAGAGTAGTAGTAGTCCTATAGTATATCCTACCACGTGAAGTTGGTTAAGAATGTCAACCTATATCTTTATTGTGCTAGTTTCAAGGCTGGGTGTTGGTTGGAGCCGAGCTTTGCGTAACTTGTGATGCTCACTGAACCGAGGGCCTTACCTATCTAGGGATTCACTGATCCCTAAATAGTTTACGTTGGAACTTTGGGAGCTATGTGGGATCTTTATAACAATATATGGTTCATCGTCGTTATTACGTTAGCCAGCGTTAATGCTTTCTATAATTTTAATTCAGTGTGTACTGAACCTTAGCTTGTTGTGAATTTGCACAAAGAAAACTTATTACACATTCGTGTCGGAAAGCGCTAGTCCCCTTGTCATTCACATAATAAAATCGCAGCGGCAAAACAACGCACAAAGCAAATCACAATATTTTCACACTTTTCACAAGCTTTGCAATAAAAGGTAACCCAAATAAATTGCCTGTATTTAAGAGAATACTTGCTGCTGATAGCAGTAATTAAAGGCGGGCGGGTGTCTAATCATTATTTTTAATTAACGCCAGAACAGCAAGTAAAGGCTATACAGGATTTCCGCTTACTGTGCAAGGGATAACACGCTCAGTATAAGTATATTTGCAGGTCATTATTTGAACATAAATGTGGCAGTAGGGGAATTTTATAGCATTTTAATGACGCAAATATTGGTTTTATGAATTGGTAATATGCAAACGTATTTATAATAATGTTTGGTAACAAACCACGCTTGGTCAAATATTTTATTCAGATGCTTATTCGAAAATAAGTCGTTTAAATACATTTTATACGAATAATTAAATATTAGGTATTTTACTGGCATACTCGTAAAATTTCGTAACGCATTTTAAATTTTTGGTTCAGAATATTTACATATGTATATCTGGGAAATGTTTAATGAGAAAAAGACAACTGACAAACTGTATGTATCTAACTATAAATATAATATTTAATATATAATACCAAGAAGAGCGATGCTTTAAAATGTAAACTTTTATAAAATAATGAAACATATTATATAATCATCAAAATACCGACTTGCCTACAGGACACTCAGGAATAGAGTAGCTTTCTAACAGTGAAAGAATTTTCCTGACCTGTTTGGTCAGGAAAATTCTTTCACTGTTAGAAAGCTACTCTATTAAATATCTCTATCCAAACTCACAAAGTTTTTATAATATTAGTCCTGTCCTAAATAATATTTAAAAAATGTTACACTGGTTTATGGAAAAACTAGGACTTAGGTTTGCATATTACATTTCTAGTCGGAGGTATCGCTATAAAACTAAAGTGCACATAGTGATCAAATATAAATGTGTTTTCGATCGAATGGGCACACTAATGCCTGGTAATTGTAATTTTCATAGTGCCCCAGACTCGCAATCATCAATTAAATGTGGACCCCTATTGAAACATATTTTATAGGCAATTATGACGCTATAAACGCTGGGTCTATTCTTACCTTCAATTTAACATTGGCATTATTACCATGGGACGCAGAAAGACAATCTCTATGAAATAAATGGAAACAACGTTCCGTAAAGCGTTAGGTGTTTTGGTAGAAACAATAGGCGCAATAATCCTCATATGCCACGCTTCAAACTTCAAAAGCGCAAAAGCTTCGACTGCTATAAAAACAATCCCTTATAAAATAGCCCCATCAAACAAATGTACGCGCGTCGAATTTTCCTCGCGAACACAATCATCACTGCGCTTTAGATCTGTATATACTGTAATACGTTTTAGATCCATTTTGGCTGATTTTCCTTCGGTTGCCACGCGTAAGGCGTAGCTACATCGTCTTATAGCCGAATAACAAAAATCAGCGTCCTAAAAATAACGTGAACTCAACGAAACAAATGAAAGTTCACCATCATCAAATGTGATGTGTTTTAGATCCATTGGGCGCAATAATCCCCCGGATGCCTCGCAAACGCCAGAAGCGTAGCTACATCGACAGATTGCTCGAGTTGGGCGTCATTACGGACAGAAAGCAGTGCCGTAAACGGAGACAAAAGAAGTCGAACGCTAAAAGCACCGGCGCGGATGACGATAAATCGAACGGTAAGTTGCTAAACAACTTCGCTTAGCTTTATTCCCAGTGACGCATATATCTCCCCCTGTGGTACAGCTTGACTGCGTTGAGTCATATATGCCGACGATGTCCTTCCATTTTACACACCTCTGCTAATACTGGCTATATATGTGGGATAGTAAAAACTCGATATTTGAAGAGTTCAAAGCACTTTTTATTTATATATCAAAATCTTAACAATCGTTGTTATAATCTTTTCACACTCTCTGACACTGACTGACTTTTTTGACATTACTGACGTTGACACAATGTGTAGTGAAAGCTACTAAAAGCTACTAAAATAGAAGGAAAAATAATAGAATAATCCACACGGCCATCCTGTTTATTCATCTGCCCCAGATGAACTTTCATCTTCTGCCGCAGTCCACGGCTTCATGAGGTCTGCAGAAGTTGAGGTATTAATGGGTCCTTCCCCATTTCCCACCTTCTTGACGGTGTATCTATCATTACGTTTCTTAGCGGTAACTTCATATGGTCCTAGAAACTTTGGGAAAAGTTTCGATCCCTGTGAAAATTGAGTCTTTTTGATTGCAACAAGATCACCTACGTTGTAAACAATCGCGTCTTTTCTTTTCTTATTATAACTTCTTAAATTTTCCTCTTGTATTTTTTTGATCGATTCTTTGGCTTTTTCTCTTAGTTCTTGTCTTTTTTCATTAAATATTTGAATGTTTTCTTCCTCTATCAATTTCTGTAATTCTTCTTCTTTGTCTCTTATTTTAACTCCAAATAATAATTCAAATGGAGTCATTCCGATACTTCTTTGTTTAGTTCCATTTATACAGCGTTGCACGTTGGATACTCTGCGGTACCATTTCGTAGGGTCATCCGCACTGAGTTTGCTCAACACGGCGATGATAATCTGATGAATTCGTTCAACCTGGCCGTTTCCTCTGGGTTGGCCGGTAGTGATCGTATAGTGTATGATATTTTCATTTCTACAGTATTCTTCAAAATCGTTTGCGGTAAAGGCTGCGTTTCTGTCTGTTATTATTCTTTCAGGTGCACCAAAAGTTTGCTGTTGTAGTCTCAATTTATCCAGTGTCTCTTCAGTGGTTAAAGTTTTAACGGGATATATCCAAGTGAATTTGGTGTAGGCGTCGACAACAGTTAAAATGTACTTATAATTCTTATGTGTTGACGTCAGTGGCCCAAGGTGATCGATATGATATGTCGACAACGGCACATCTCCTTTATCTATCGGATGCAAGAAGCCTTCTTTCTTTCCTTTCTTATTTGATATCAGGATACACTCAATACAATTATTAATGATTTTTCTAATTTTGTCTTGTACATGTTCTATGTGATATTCTCTACTAATCAATTCTTCAGTCTTAGCAACTCCAAAGTGTCCTCTTTCATGGTTCTTTCTTATTATTTCAAATTGCATTTTCTTAGGTACAACGATCAGTCTATTGCCGTTTTTCTCTTTGTAGAGTATGTCTTTTTGTAAAATGTAATCTTGATACGACTCTTTCTCTAAAATTTTCTTAAGTGCTCTTATATAATCGTCTTCATCTTGAGCTTTCCTAATGCGAGCTGTAGTTTCCGCAATCATTAAACATATCGGATATCGACTTAATGCATCAGCGTGTTTCATTCTTGATCCTGGTCTATGCTCGATCTCGTAATCGTATTCTTCGAGAAGCAGAGCCCAGCGAGCGACTCTAGGTGGAAGGTCTTTCTTTTGTAAGGTCATCGTTAATGCAGAACAGTCGGTCACTATTTTAAAATGTATTCCTTGTAGGTAAATTCTAAATTTTTTAATAGCTTCTACGATAGCTAATACCTCCAAGTGGTAGCTATGATAATTTCTTTGAGTCGGAGTCGTCTTTTTGCTCATATAGTGAACTGGATGAAGTTTGTCATCATTTGGACTTCTTTGTAAAAGCACGGCTCCATAGCCGTCTGCACTAGCGTCTGTGTGTAATTCAGTTAGCAAATCAGGGTTGTAAATTTTAAGTACAGGTGAGCTGCACAGTACCTTTTTCAGTTCTTGAAACGCTCTTTGACATTTGTCATTAAAATCAAATAGAGTATTATTTTTCTTCAGTAAATCGGTCATCGGTTTTGCTATTAGTGAATAGTCTTTGATGAATTTTCGGAAATAGCCGGTAAGTCCTAAGAATGACTGAACGGCTTTCACGTTTTCAGGCTGTCTAAAATTTGCTACAGCATTAATTTTGTCTTTTGATGGTCTGACTTCATTATCACGAATAATGTAGCCAAGATATTCGATCTCTTTTTTCATAAAATGGCATTTTTTCCAGTTAAACTCTAAACCAAATTCTTCCGCTCTTCTTAGTACCTTTTCAAGCTTCATTAATCCTTCTTCTTCTGTTTTAGATGGTAAAATCAGGTCATCAAGATAAGCCGTTACGGTTCCATCAGTAATAAGGTCACTAAAGATGTCATTGACAAACCTCTGGAATACAGATGGTGCTGTACACAGGCCGAAAGGCATTTTAAGAAATTCGTATTGACCTTGAGGTGTAACAAAGGCTGTATACTTTTGGCTATCTTTATGAACATTCACATGTAAAAATCCGTTACATAAATCAAGCGTAGTGAATAATTTAGCTTCTTTTAATTTGTCTATCTGGTCTTCAATCACTGGTAATGGAAATCTTTCTCTTAACACCTTTTTGTTTAACTTTCTGTAATCCATACACATTCGGCGTGATCCATCCTTTTTGTGAGCTAGGACAATTGGGCATGCAAAATCAGATTTACTTGGTTTAATTATTCCTTTTGCTGTCCATTCTTCAATTTGTTTGTTTACTGTATCCATTTCTAGTGGCGATAAACGTCTCGGACTTTGGAAGACAGGTTCTTCATCAGTCAATAATATTTTAAGCTCTACGTTGCTGTTTTTATTTTTCTTCTCGTTAGGTTTATACTCTTTACACATCTTATAAATTTCTTCTGCATACTTAGATTTTTCTATGTCATATTCTTGGTTAACGTCATGTTCATCGACTAAAAGAGTGAGGTGCATAATCTTTTCTATGTAGACACCATCAGAGGTAAAATGAACTTCGAAGTCTTTAAGTATAGGATTTCCAATAAGGATAGTTACAGGTATGTCGTGGTCGTTCACCAAATTAAACTTTATGTCGGTGTAGTATTGGTCAAACTGTACTTTGGCTGTAAATATTCCTTCGGTGTCAACTTTATTTTCAGCTATTCCTGTTAAACATATCGATTTTGATTCGTAGTCTTTGATACTGTCTTTAATCTTTTCAAATTCCGATTTCGTTATAAGGTTGACATCACTTCCAGTGTCAATTAGAGATGTGAAGTCTATTCCATTAATCTTTATCTTCTTATAAGGAACTTCTTCCTTCTCATCTTTACTTTGTATATTCAGCGTCTTCTTATTTTGAGTGTTGGTACATTCGATGGATTTATGGCCAAACTCATTACATTTAAAACATTTGATACCCTTCGTACAGGATGGTGATTGATGGCCTAAGTCACCACAGTTGAAACATCTTTTCACGTGAGACATCTTACGGGTGGTATAATGCGCAGCTGATTGGCCAGCTTGTGCAGGTTTACTTTGCACCTTCTTTTTGAAGTCACTGTAGATGTCCAATTTCTTCCGAAAATCTTTTATGTCTGAGGCACCATAAAGAATAGTTTTGTTGGTCTCTAAGTCACGGATACCATCAATTACATATTCTATCAGTGCAGCGTCTTCAACCTTGCCATGGAGTGCTAACTCTTTCATAGATAGGAAATACTGTTGGTAGGTTTCATCGTTTTTCATCTTGCGCGCGGCGAGCTTCTTGTGTATTATTGCGCTATTAACCTTAGAGCCAAATTCTTCCTTCAGAACCTTTTTCAAGCTTGCGTAGTCTTTTACTCTTCCCAGAGAACGTAAGAATAACTTTGCTGTTCCGTTTAATAATCGTTTCGCATAAATCAGTTTTTCTACAGGTGTCCAATGCATAATCTGAGCAGTGTCTTCAAATTCTTCGATAAATGATGAAATCGGGTATGTATCATCTCCAGTAAAAGATGTCATAGACTTTTCTAAATCTGAGAATGAAATCTGTACCTCTATATCTTGCCCTTCGTCTTCACTTGCAGTTTCGGCGGCTATGTCTTTTTTCGGTGGCATTGTGGCAGTAAAACTTGTGTTGGCCTTAGAATTCTGAGAATTTCTCCTCATAGTCTTCGTACAAAATGATGGCTTCTTAGCACTCATTAAGATCCAAATTAATTCAGTCTTCAGTCTTCAATAATAAATTAATTCAGAAAATCTTTTTCATAAGTTACCATTTTAGCAGAATTTTTCTAGGCTGGCAACATTTTCTACCATAATGTCATTGAAGTCATATGCTCTGTCGGTAAAGCAGCACTGGTTATCGGACAGTCATCGGCGCTTGTACATCGTCGGTAAAACAGATGCAAATGGCAGCCCAAGCCAAAATTAACCGGCACTTTTATCGAATGAATCTTCGGTTTTCTTCTTCGATGCACTTCAAATATTGTTTCATATCCCGGACGAGCCCCCAAAAGTTGTGGGATAGTAAAAACTCGATATTTGAAGAGTTCAAAGCACTTTTTATTTATATATCAAAATCTTAACAATCGTTGTTATAATCTTTTCACACTCTCTGACACTGACTGACTTTTTTGACATTACTGACGTTGACACAATGTGTAGTGAAAGCTACTAAAAGCTACTAAAATAGAAGGAAAAATAATAGAATAATCCACATATATTTAACTCCAGAAATCTGTTTCGAAAATAGGGTTAGGTACAACTATAGTGTATTTCTACAGTGTTTTGGAAAATTCGCAGATCAAGATTATTAGAACATTTCAAGTAAAACTTTGCCGTCATTCCATTAGCCAGAGTTATAATGTGTATTTAAAAGTCGTCACAGAAACTGTCGTCGTAATATTATCAGGGATCTTATTGCATAGAAAGACCCATCACATAAAGTAAATTTTACGAGCGAAGTTTCTGAACGTAATCAAACTGTCCGCCCTTTTCCCCCATGTCATTAGACGAGGCGAGCTAACTTTTTCTTAGGGCTTCCAATAAGTACAAATAGGCTATTGGTAAGATAAATCCGTCGTAAAATTTGTTGCACAGTTTTTTGCTGTGTGGTGTTTGATATATAAATGGAAAAGAAAGATAAGGCTATTTGCCAAACTCGGTTTAGTTCTACAAACTGTACTAGTATCGTTTAAGCCGTACTAATATCGTTCTAGGACTATAATCGTTATTTTTGTAGAAATCAGCAATTTTCATAACATCATCGCGGTTATAGCCAAGTATAGTTGCGATTTAAATAAGTTTTTTTGTGACACTCATGCTGTGATAAGTGTCGCATGTACTTGTATTTAAATTGCTATTGACACGCTCACCATCAGGTAAATGACATGCTCGTTACGTTGTATATTAAAGTGATCAGTATTATTTTTTCCTTTAAACTGTAATAAATATTTCTGTACACACAGTCAATAATAAATAATAGGTATAGAATTACACTCGAGTCTCTTCGTTGATGTATCAAAGAACCGCATTTTTTCCGCTGCGCGGTTGTTATCACAGAGGCAAATAAGCGCCCCGGGCGTCGAGGCGTTTTATTACGTTACATTTTTATAAACCCTAAGTGAGCCCCGCTATTACAGGGAACAACAAATTGTTTGTGTCTAGGGTCTAGTCTGATCAGCGGTAGTCAAGCTTTTTTTGTTTCCGGGTTGTTCATTTAGTTTTCTTACACTGCGTTCGGACGACGCAAATTTTACGAGTGATATCTGATTATGAAACATTAGTCAAACAGTGGACACTTACGTTTTTTTTTCCATACAAACTTTTAATATCCCATTTGACCCCCTTGGGGTGCGAATATTCCAAAACCCATTTTAGTAGGCGTTTACACTTTTCCATAAACATACCGTCCAAATTTCATGACTCTTCATCCAGTGGTTTAGGCTGTACAGTCAGCGATAAAAATTGCTGATCTATCTAATTTTCCAAATGTCTGTCACATGGGTTATCTTGTGTTAGAGATGCTTAGGAAAAACCGGAAAGCTGAGTTTGTTCAGCGACTTTTTCGCTGACCATACTTTGTCTTTCAGTCAATGAGTTACCCAGAATAGAGCATTTAAGTGGGCAACTTTTCTATTTATTTTTTTATTAAAAGTTGGAGGTACAACAGATTTTGGGCCGCTACGCGGGCCGCACTTTAGTTGTGCCTGTGGTCTTCTGCAGTATAGTAAACCTGCTACATACTACATACGATTTTCCATTCTGCGCTAGAAAATTGCGAAATGTGGTACGATGCATTTAAAGTTAATACTCGTATGTTTCGGGTAATGGTCTGCAAATGTTATCTGTGAGAATATAACAATCTGAAAACATATAAACAGAATTATGTGTTTACATTGTATTTTATGAGAAACTGGGACATTGTGAATTATGATCATAATTTTATTGAGTCATGACTCTTAAAACATGCCACTGCGGTTTATACCTTCTCTCAGCTATGAGGAAATTAAACGCATTTAATGTTTCGTTAATTTCATGCAGATAACGCATCTGATTCAGATTCATCAGATAGCTCTGATTCTGACAATAGTTCAAGTTCTGCATCGTCGATCAGAATAGCTAAGAAGAAAGCAGCTCCCGCTAAGAAGAAATCCAAAGAAAGGAAGAACAAAAAACCTGAGCGTGTCGAACTTAGCGCTAATGAAATTGCTAAGTTATTGGTTAACGCTGTTGACAGTGGTAAGTTAACTACAGCTCTTTTTATGCTTCTTCTAACTCCCGAGCACAGTAGGTACTTGACAAAGTTGCAGTAATGGCTATATCCACACATTAGGTGAGGAAGCACGAAATACACTCTCGTTCTTGCCAACTTCTGGTGCCTTCGAATAGTAATAACTTACTCTTTGACCATTAAACCCCGCGACAGTCACCTTATTTTATAAAGACTGACAAAGTAAAGACTACATTTGAATGATTATAATATTCAGGCTTATCAGAACCTTTGAAGTGGCTAGCGGAGAATTTTGAAGAAGTAGCACTAGACCAAGAAGCAGAGGGATTTGATCCGACCTCAGAGGGAACCCCGTTGGTGACGATATCCAAAGATTCCGCGGATGCTATGCAAAACGACTTGTTCAAGAAAGTTCTAGAAGGAGTGGGAGTGGTGCCACCTTTCGACGAACAGGTAATACATACATAAGACAGTTAATTTACTTTTTCCCCACATGGCTTCTAAGAAGCGATAGGTAGGTAGGTCTGCGACTGTTTTATTTCAACAGTAGAAGGTATACTCGCTAGGCTATTCAATGGAAGAATGGCGTGGTGGCTTTTAGGTTAGGCAGAGAGAATGGAACGCCACTTAACTATTTTTGCATACTTTCCTCGTTTAACTACTAATAGAATAATACCATTCTAGGAGAAATACTGGCGCATACCGAGCAACCTGCACTTTGAAACCATTCGAAAACGACGCGGGATCATACTCAAAGCAGTAAATAAAGAGCTTATTATAGACCCGAGCGAACCCACTAGTCAGAACACCGACCGTATACATAATAAGAACAGGGAAGCAGACAAATTCAACGTAGAGTCGAGTGATGACGATGATTTGTTCGACAATTTGCGTAAAATGCGCGACAGTAACGTGGAAAGTGCAACTATTACCAAGAGCGCTGTGAACAAAAGTGCATCAATTAAAAGCGGATCCAACTCCAGCGCGAAACGTAACAATAAGCGCAATCGGAGCATTGACTCGGATGATGGCAACAGCAGAGAGAAAATGCTGAAAATAGATGAAACCGATGAAAATGATGACGATGACATCTTGTCGTTTGCTAAGAAAACGCTACAACAAGATGATTTGCCCGATACTGAGGATATTTTAAGCAATATTCCAAGAAGCGATAGCGGTAAGTCAAACAGCTAAAGTACATATTTAGTTTAAGACGAAGGCGTAGAAAATAGACGAAATAAATGACAAATAAGAAATAGACCAAAGCCTTAGGCCGTCGCTCACCGGATCGGCATGCCCTCAATCTAAATGTAGGAATAACATTTATTATTAATTAATGTTTTGGCGAAGTTCTTGATGGTTTCCAACAGTATCAGACAGTATAATACAACAAACTATTGTTCTGCGTAAATATGCCTGCAAAATTATGTTATATCAATCACCTTAGTTTAACAGAAACACTAGTACTGTTAAAGTTAGATATCATTCGGACGGTACAACTTATCCTGTAGCATGATAATACTACGTATCAACGAGTAGAGCGGGCGGGCTTATGAACAAAGCCGATGAGTTATGGAATAACAACTAAACTCGGAATTTAAATGTATTAATTTCGCGTTGGTGCCGTTACTAAGTTAGTGATGTCTTTTGTTTTAATATGCTTGTTTTTTTTTAGTATCTAACCGAATAAAGATATTATATTATTATCTTGACGTAGGACATGTTTGCCAAATAGCAGAACAATAACCTGTTACTCATCCTTTAAGTTTTAAAATCAGAATTAAAAAAATTGAAATATCTTTTAAGCCCTAAATTATTCGAAAAATAACTCGGGAACAGATTAACTAGCTATTCCAACTTCGAATGTACAAGAAGATCAAAGTATGGAGATCACTGCTTTTGACAGTATTCATTAAAATTCAATTAAAAATACTTGGCTCAGAAACCGACCAACCTTTACCTAGATAATTTAACCTTGTTATTCAAATGTAGGTCACGACACCAAATATCTGCCTCCGAAATAATTCCACCGGAGTGATTGTGCAAATATTTGTTCCCAGAGAACAGTGACGGCGATGGGGGACAAATAGTGGCGGCGAGGAAACGTGACGGTAGGAGAGGCAGACTCGTTATTGACGATGACTCTGATTGAGAAATAGTGTTGCTATTGTTGTAAGTGTTGATAGGCTCATTACAACAAAGTATCAATTAATGTTGTGCGTAGTCTCATCACTTATTTAAATGTGATCTGTCTTCTATTGTACAAAACACACAATGTAATAGCACCAAAGTGTTAATAAAAGGTCCTAAAGCTGGTCTAATTATAAGATGTAAAATTACTTGATATTTTCATACTAACGTAAATAAAAGTATTTTATATTGAAACATTTTGGTTTTTTATCCTTCATTTTTTCAATGAAATATAAATATAATAGTGACCAAATGAGATAGTGCTTCCGTGTACTTTGGAGTTAAATTTGTGATAGCAGGTTTTCGGTAAACAAACAACTAACATAACGATTTTTCTGTAGTAAATTAAAACTGTTATTATGGCAGTTTGCTAAAGCTGGTTATTTCTATTTGAGTTAAGAGTTTCATAGCTCTACCTTTTCTATTCTGTGTCTCTACGTCCTTCCGAGGAGACTATACTTTGTAACATACATATTATATTACCTATGTGTATACACGTTATATGTAAAAGCATCATTAAAGTGTTATATCATTAACAACACCAACCAAGTTAAGTTTATCACTAAATAAATAAAAAACCAAACACTGATCAAACTTATTATTGTGTCACAAGAACCACTAAATTCTCACTGCGAGTAAAAAATACTTGTGGCCGTTTCACTTTTTCCTTCTATCAGTTGGATAAACAAGTTGTCTTGCTCGTATGTTTATTATCCCACACAGGAATTCCAATATCCAGATATCGGGTAGCAATACACTCATAGCGAGCTCACTCCGGTATTTTCTTCCCATTTCATTGCAGCAGCACACGCGATATTGCAAATATAGTGCGAAATAGAAAACTTGTAAAGCGCACTGTTTGTAAAACTTTGAATTTAAGTAGATATCGCAATACCAATTGTAGCTTATCTTTATTATGATACGAGCTGCGGAAAAATCTGCTACATTTTATCCGATTAATATCGGAGACCATTGTTTCCACATCGCAAAACCGCTTTTACTCTTAGTCCGTAATGAAATTAAGAAATTGTTTAACTCTGCAAATGAACCGAAAGTTCTCATTGATATAAAACACTAGGCGCGTACAGCAGAATAACCCACGGTTTATAATAGATCGTTATCGGTATTTTTATTTTCAAAAGGAATCTAAATTAATATTTCTTCTAAAAACAAGACTACCCTTCCGATAAGAGTCGAGCTTTTATTGTTTTTAAAACTCGGAAAGAGTAATCAAATGTTAAAAAATTATTTTCCATGGAGAAAGAACGGTAATTGCTCCTTGTCCGCGATTCCGTAATCGATTTCTAATGAAACGGTTGAGGCTTTTTTCTTTTTGTCATTCTTGGGAAGTATTGAGTTTTATGATGGCCGTCGTGAAATTTTATAGTTTTGCTATTTGTCGTTTGCTTCTAACGACTACCTTGGTTCACGTGGCCGTCTTCTACTTAACTAGACCATAATATTCATTACAGAATAAGTTATTTGTTGCTGCAAAGTTGCTGAACATGTAAAAAGCTAAATTGAAATCGGCACATTATATTATGATAAGTGGAGATCAACTTTTACTAACGTACTCAGAGACGTCAATTAAAGCTAATTAGCATTATCAGTCTGTAGCTAAAAACATTATCAGTCATCAGTCTGCGCTCGCGCGACCTTGGTGGCGCACGCGTCCTTGGATTGCAGTGTTAGTAAAGTGTAATTATTATTATGGCATCGAGTATAAAGTGTGATAGTTGCAATGTCATAATAAGTGAAGTCCTAGCTTTTATCCAAAATAAGTTAGAAGTTATGGACGAAATCAGTATGATTCGCATATGTACGAGTTCTTTCACTACGGAAGACATTGTTATTGCGAAAAACTTGCTGTTCGATTGTGTGAAGTCAACAAAGCGTAAAATACAGAGGAAGATGGATGGAAAAGCACAGCGAGACCTAGAGGACATTATGGGACTCTTTAAAGAGCTAGATCCAGATGTATTTCCAATTTTTGTAGCGAAAAATTTGAACAAACTACCCCCTATTACTTGGGATCATATCGATTGCACGAGATTCTTAAAAGATATAATGATTTTACAGACAGAAATTACGCGTATGAAAGAAACCTTTGTGACTGCGGAAGAACTAAATGCTATTAAAGTTGAACTAGAAAATTTAAAGACAGCTTCTATTGTTAATAACTTTGACATGATGAATGTGAACACTAAAAGAGGTACAGCTTCAAGGTTCACAAATATTGATAATAATTATGACAGTGGACCGATTGGTTTGGTACATCTACCGGAGCAGCAAGTGTCTGGGCTGGAATCGGTCCAGATATGCGTAACGCCAAGTTCTACGGCGAACAAAACTATGATGGGTACAAGTAGCATAAAGGTAAACAAAAATTACATGCATCGCTCTGTGGTTACTCCTGACATACATAAATCAGCTGTGAATCAAGTTGTCATACCTACGCTCCCAGACCTGTCGTCTGCTGATAACAAGCGCGCGAACAATAGCCATCACGTAGGTAAAGTCGCCCAGCCGCTAGGAAAATCATTCGCGCAAATAGCTAATGAAGACGGTGTTTTTCTGGACAAAAAAGACGAGGGTTGGATAACGGTACAGAGAAAAAGGCTAAGGAATAGATTTATAAGTACAAAAGGACAGGCAAAAACTGAACTGGCTGCTAAGTTTAAAGCCGCGGATATAAAAATTCCTTTGTATATAAATAAAGTCGACAAAAGCACTTCGGCTCAAGATATATCGAGCTATATTTTACACAAAACAAACGTCGAGGTGAGTTTAGAGCAGATCAAGACTAATACACAAAGAGAGTACAATGCATTTAAAATGTTGGTACCAGGGACGAAGTTGTCTATTTTTATGGATGCAGGACTGTGGCCAGACGGCATAACGTTTAGGCGTTTTGTCAACTTTAGGCGAGATGAGAAGAGTGGAGCTTCAAGCAATAGAATTACTTAAAATACGTTTTAATGGATGACAAACTATTATGCAAATTAATAACGTTCAATTGCAAGTCCGTGAAGCGGTCGGTTGAAAACATTAGGCAACTATGTAGTACTGCAGATATTATAGCCCTGCAGGAAACGTGGCTTTTGCCCCACGATGTCCCTTTTCTCGGTTCCATACATGATGATTTTGAGTACACGGGGAAGTCGGCGGTGGATACGTCACAGACTATACTACGCGGCAGGCCCTATGGAGGAGTGGCGCTGCTATGGAGAAAGAACTACTTCCACTCAGTAACAGTGCTTTCGTGTGCTAGTGTGCGTTTAACAGCTGTGAGGTTTGATACAGAAAGTCGATCGTTTATTGTGTTCAGCGTCTACATGCCTACTCAGTGTCCAGACAATCTACCTGAGTTCACGGAATGTTTAAGCGAAATTAGTGCGATTATTGATAGTGCGGAAGTAGAAACAGTATATATTCTCGGTGATTTTAATGCTCACCCGGCTGAGTTGTTCAGTAACGAGTTGACTGGTTTTTGTTCGGATCAACAGTGGATATGTGCTGATATAGAAAAGTTAGGTATCGACTCGGGTGCATTTACATTTATCAGTGACGCACACGGCTCCCGGCGATGGCTTGACCATTGTGTGGTGACGCAATCTGCCTGGGATACCGTGAGAGACATTAAGGTATGTTACGATGTTGTGTGGTCTGACCACTTACCAGTATTAATGAGTTGTGATTTAAAAATGGTTCGGCCTAAATGTAATTTGCGCAGCCGCACGTATGATAATAAAGTTATCTGGGGTGAACGTTCTAAATTACAAACACAAAACTACTATGAATTGTGTAACTTGAAACTTAAAGAAATAGATTTTCCCCGCGAATTGTCTATGTGTGCAGATAAGCACTGCTGCGATGCTGCGCATAGAATGATTCTCGATGAGCTATATGATAAAATAGTTTGTACTCTTAAGGAATCTGCTGTATTCACAAATGAGAAGAAGGAAAGAAAGCCTAAGCGCAATTCTCGTGTAATAGGCTGGAACAAGCATGTGAGCACTGCTCACAGGGAGGCTAGGTACAAATTGCGACTGTGGTTTTGGTATGGTAAGCCAAATAGTGGTGATGTTTACAATGAAATGTGTGAGAGTAGGAAAAAGTTCAAAACAAGCCTAAAATGGTGTCAAAAGCATCAAGAACAGATAAAGATGGATATTATAGCAAGTCATAGGGCATCTAAAAACTTTTCAAAATTTTGGAAAAGCACAAATCAGCTTAATTTGAAACCTAGCCTTCCTGTGAGTATCGAAGGAACCTCAGAACCTAAAGATATAGCAAACCTTTTTAAAAATAATTTTAAGGTTGACTCACTGTTATCGAAAGCATCGTCGCAGGTGTTCGATACTAAGACAGTTGATGGCACGATGTGCAGTGTTAAGTTTACAGCTAAACAGGTGAGAAGAGTGGTACTGAGCATGAGTAGGGGGAAGTCGCCGGGCCACGACGGTCTTAGTATCGAGCACCTGCAGAATGCGGGGTTGCATCTGCCGCGGGTCCTGGCCATGTTCTATTCTCTCTGTATTTCGCATTGTTACTTGCCGTTAGACCTCATGAAGACGATTGTTGTACCGATAATCAAAAACAGGACGGGAGATATTGCCGACAAGTCTAATTATAGACCTATCTCACTGGCGACTATCATTGCAAAGATTTTTGACCGCTTACTGGACGCCCATCTGGATGGGCATTTGAATTTGCATGACGGACAGTTTGGTTTCAGGGCTGGACTATCGACTGAGAGCGCGATCTTGACTCTCAAGCACACCGTGAGATACTATGTCGATAGAAAAACACCAGTTTATGCTTGTTTTCTAGATTTATCAAAAGCTTTCGACATGGTGTCTTACGATGTGCTTTGGACAAAGCTACGGAGTACCACTTTACCAAAGGAAATTTGCTCTGTCTTTGAGTATTGGTACAACAATCAGGTAAACTGTGTAAAGTGGGCTGGAGAATTGTCTGAAGCTTATGGGTTGGAGTGCGGAGTTAGACAGGGGGGGATAACTTCTCCCAAGCTCTTCAACCTGTATGTAAATGACCTGATAGAGGGCCTCAGTGGAATGCAGGTTGGTTGCTCTATTAATGGTGTTTTTGTAAATAATTTGAGTTATGCGGACGACATGGTGCTGCTGGCGCCCTCTATCAGCGCACTTAGAAAGTTGTTGAAGCATTGTGAAACGTACGCTAGGAGCCATGGCTTGCGCTACAATGTTAAAAAAAGCGAGTTGATGGTTTTTTGTAAGAGTGGAAATGGTCCCGGTAGTGTACCCCTGGTTCAGTTAAATGGTGTTCCTCTACATAGAGTGAAACAGTTAAAATATCTGGGTTATCTAGTGAGAGAGGATCTCAAAGATGACTCAGACATAGAAAGGGAACGCAGGGCGTTGACGGTGAGAGCCAATATGCTGTCCAGAAGATTCAGTTCCTGCTCTGATGAAGTTAAGATCACACTTTTTAAGGCATACTGCCAATCATTCTACGGTAGTAACTTGTGGACAACATACACGCAAAAAACCCTCAACGCCCTGCGTGTCCAATACAATAACGCTTTCAGAATGCTGATGCGGCTCCCACGTTTCTGCAGCGCATCGACCATGTTCATGGAGGCGCGCACTGATGGTTTTGCAGCCATCATGCGCAAAAAAGTCGCGTCTCTTTTGTGCAGAACACGTGCGAGTGGCAACAGCATTCTGAAAGCTATTGTAGACAGATATGACTGTCCAATTCTGAATCACCACATTCGGGTGTTGGTCAATTGACATAGTTACACATTATGTTAGTTGATCAGCACACGGATGTGGTGCGAAAAGTTCGGAATTGGATTTTGTTACCTATTTTAATTTATGTATGTATTGTATTGTACTTTATTTTATTTTATTTACTTTCATTTTTATTTAGGTACTTAATAGTTGTTTTGAGTTTTAAATTTTTTGTATAATGGATCTCCGTGTCTGACTAAATAAATGATATTATTATTATTATTATTATTAAAAGTTCATTGGCAGTTAAACTCTTAGGTATATGGAAACAACAGGTAGCTCAGCTCAGCTTTTGTCCGCGTCTTCAAAGTTTGAACAAGTAACCTATATGTTACTGACGACTTACCTCTTGTTCGGACCCATCAGAAACACATTTTTCTAAATTCAACTGAAACGGTACTGTTATCATCCTATTTCTGTGAAGTAAAAACAGATTAAACAAAATTTAATTAACTTTTTGTATAAAATATCTTTCGGTCGGAAACCATTTGTACCGTTGTTATTCACGAGAGATTACAAATGTACTTAACTATAGGTGAGAAGGTTTGCGGGCTATGGTTTCGTAAAATAAAAGGATCTTCTGTTAATTTGGTTTCTTTTATTACTACTTCGCTTGCTTGCGTGGACGCCATATATCGGTGCAGTTACAAAAAAGGGAAGAGACAACGTTAATACCACAGATAACACTATAACCAACCACAACATGACATTGACACATTTGGTACTTATGCTTGACGTTGACATATCTGGTACTTATACATGGACAACCATTTATTCAGATTCATTCATTGCTGACTAACACCCTTCCTCAATGAATGAACAATATTCTAATATGACTCTTACTTTACAAACATTTATATATAAGATAATAGGCACACCGCTACCTTTTTATATAGTATACTAGTACTTTCAACAAAAAAACAAACTATGAGGTACACCGCTACCTATTAACTATAGTAAACAACAAAAAAACAAACTATGAGGCACACCTGCTACCTTTCAGTAAAAGCAACAAAAATAAACTGAGGCACACTGCTACCTTTTAAGAATGAATACTCTGCTATTCTAAACTATTACATATTATACTATCTTAAACTCTTTATATATTATACTATACTTATTTAACTAAAGTTAAACAATATTACTTATTTCAGGTTTAAACCATAACATAAATATTCCAAAACAGACTTATTTAAACTCTTTGTACATAGATCTGCCAGTTGTTCTTTTGTACTGACATATTTTAATATAACAATTTTTAAGTTTACTTTCTCTCTTACAAAGTGATACTTTAGATCAATATGCTTTAATCTTTTATGGTATTCTGGATTCTTTGCAACATGAATAGCCGACTGATTGTCAATGTTCATCACAAAGTTTTGGCATTTAATCCCAATCTCTAATAATAAATTCCTAATCCAACAACCTTCTGCTACTCCCTTTCCTAATGCTATATATTCTGATTCTGTAGAGGATAAAGATACACATTGCTGTTTTGAACTATACCATGAAACTGTACATCCAAACACTTTCATTATGCCTCCTGAAGTTGACTTTCTGTTTTCTATGTTACCTCCAAAACTTGCATCAGTAAATCCTATCAATGGTTCATCTGTGTTCTTTTTATATATTAATTTGTAATTTAATGTCCCTTTTACATATCTTAAAACCCTTTTTAGCCCTTTCCATAAACTGACACTAGCGCTAACTTGGTACCTACTCAAATAGCTTAATGCAAAACACAGGTCTGGTCTAGTTCCTAACATAGCGTACATTAAACATCCTATCAATGTCCTACAACGTGTAACTAATTCTTTATCTGGTGTTTCTTCTTTTTCTAGTACAAGTCCTAGTTCCATTGGTGTAGAAATAGAATTGCAATCCTCCATTTTATATTTTTTTAGTATATCTTCCAAATAATTCTTCTGGTCTAGCTCTATGCAGTCTTTTCTTCTAATTATATTTAATCCTAAGTACTTCATATTATTACCTCCTAAATCTGTCATTTGAAACTTGTTGTGTAGACTTTTCTTTAACTCTTCTATACGGTTTTCCCGTCCTACAATCAACAAATCATCGACATACAGTAGTACGTAAAACTTCTCGTTCTTCTTATAATATAGACAGTAGTCCGCTTTACTTCTTACAAACCCTTCCTGTATCATAGAGTTGTTAAATTCTTCATTCCAGTTCCTTGGTGACTTTTTAAGCCCATACAATGATTTTTTTAATTTTAATACTTTACCAGTATATCCTTCCATTCCTTTAGGTATATTTAAATAAACTTCTTCTTCTATGTCGCTGTAAAGGAAAGCACTCTTTACATCCATTTGAGCTATATCCAAGTCCAACTTGTTGGCAATAGCTAAGAGGATTCTCAAGGTGGGTAGTTTTGCCACTGGAGCATATATCTCAGAGTGATCAAAACTATCCTCCTGTTGAAAGCCTCTTGCTACCAATCTAGCCTTGTATAATTCTTTATCATTATCCCCTTTCTTGATCTTGAAAACCCATTTTGTATCTATAGTATTCTTTCCTTCTGGTAAATCTGTCACAATCCATGTATTATTATTTTCTAATGAACTTAATTCTTTTTTTATTGCTTCTGTCCACATCTGTGAGTCTTTACTCTTCATAGCCATATCGTAAGTCATCTGTTCTTCATTCAAAGCTATATGTAAATGATATTCATCCATAAATCTTGTTGGTTTTTTAATTACTCTTGTCCGTGTTCTTGTTGGTTCTCTATTTTCCGTTAAAGTAACATCATCATCTGTTGGCGGTTCATATAAGCTTGATGAATCGTAGAAAGTTTCTAACTCAGTCTGTTCTTTATCTTCTGTCACTGTCTGTTCATCATATTCTATCTCTGCCTGTCTTTCATCTTCTATCTGTTGTTCATCTTCTATCACTATCTGTTCTTCACCTTCTGTCACTCTCTGTTCTTCTTCTTCTATCACTCTCTGTTCTTTCTCTTCTATCACCGTCTGTTCGTCTCTCTCTATGTTCTCTATCTGTATAACTTCTGTATTTTTATTTTGTTGCTGCTGTATTTTATCTCTTATTTCATCACAACTACTTTCTTTCATAAATACTACATCTCTATATGTTTTTATATCTCTTGTATTTGGTGTCCACACTCTGTATCCCTTGATGTCAAAACCGTAACCCACAAATATACCACTCTTGCTTTTAGCGTCCCATTTCAGCCTATTTTCTTTTGGAACATGTACTGATACCTTCGTCCCAAATGTCTTCAATTGATTAATGTTGAAAGATCTTTTATAAATCAGTTCATATGGTGTTTTATCTTGAATTCTTGAAGTTCCGGTTCTATTTATGGTGTATACTGCTGTACTTACCGCTTCAGCCCACAAGCTCTTCTGTAATTTCTTAGCCTGTAACATAGTCCTAGCTGCCTCTACTATTGTTCGCATTTCGCGCTCTGCTCTACCATTCTGTTCCGGAGTATACGGTACTGTCTTTTGATGAATAATTCCTGCTATATTTAAGTATGACTCTACATCTCTATTAACAAATTCTCTACCATTATCTGACCTAAAACATTTTATTTTAAAACCTGTCTCTGTCTGAAATCTTGGAACAAACTTTTTAATTAATGAACTTACCTCACTTTTATTTTTTATAAAGTATACATACCTATAACTGCTGTAGTCGTCTTTCAATAATAAAAAATATTTAGAACCTCCTAAAGATTCATTCTCCATTGGGCCGCACAGATCCATGTGTATAAGTTCTCCGGGCAATGCTGCTGTATTCTCACTTCTTTGAAATGGTAACCTATGCTGTTTTCCTTCTAAACATGGTAAACATTGATAATCAGTCTGCTGTGTATACTTAATATTATTTCTGTCTAATACTTTGGAAACATGTCTATAATTTTGATGAGCCAATTTTTCATGCCATTCTGTTAATGAAGTTACTGAAGTTAATGCTATTGTTTTACCGTCAAATTTAAAATCCATTATAAATAATTTTTCATATCTCTTTGCTATACATGTTATGTTGCCATTTTCAGAAAATTCACACCTATATTTATTTAATGTCATGATATAACCTTTATCAGTAGCACATCGAGCTGAGAATAAATTTGTTTTCAATTCCGGTACATGGAGTACATTCTTTAAAACAGAGGGCACGTCATTACTACCTACAGATGTTTGCAACTCAATATCACCTATTCCTGACACTTTCAATTTACTACCATCTCCAATAATTATATATTTTTGGTCACTCACCTGTATGTAAGTGCTAAATAGCTCTCTGTTGTTGCACATATGGTCGCTTGCACCTGTATCCAGAATCCACAGATTTTGATACTGATCTCCTAAAGTTATGTATGCCCTATTAACACTTTGAACATCTTTATTAGTTTTACTAGATCTATTATTACAGTCTTTATATAAATGTCCAATCTTGCCACAAAAGTTGCACTTTCTTAATCTACAGTCACGTTTAAAATGCCCAACCTTGCCGCACGAGTAACATTTTGCTGGTTCTGTCCTCTTCTTATCTGTTGAATAACGCTGTCCTTTTCTAGTTGCTGCCAACGCTGTTGATGTAGACTCCTTTTTCTCTGGCCCTTGCATTCTTTCCTCTTCAACTAGCAACCTTGCTGTCAAAAGTTTTATGGACTGGTCCGATTCAGGAACCGACTCCCAAGCTGATATAAAATGTTTAAACTCTTCGGGAAGACTCATTACAATTTTAGTGATTACCATCTTTTCAGAAACTGCTTCATCGAACGTTGATAATTTATGCACTATATCTTCTACTTTTGTGATAAATGTAGCCATTGGTGGTTCATACATAATGTTGTAAAACTGCTGTTGTACCAAATGAAGGCCAACCTTCGACTTGGATTCATATATGGTCGAAAGTTTTTCCCACATTTCATTTGCCGTCTTGCATGTTAGCAAATAGGTTACAATATGTTCTTCTATGCGTGTGACGATTATTTCTTGCGCCCTTCTGTCTTTTTCTTTGGAATCTTCGCGTAATGGTGACGATACAACATCGTACAAACCCTTTGCTTTTAAGACGATGGAGACTTGAAATTTCCACGCCGACCAGTTGTCGCCTTTGAGAACAATGGCGCGATCCATTTTCAAGTTTGCAATTGCTGTTCTCTTTCTCTATCTGTAACCAGGCTTTCTTCTGCAAATAGCTGCCTGGGCCCATAACCTGAGAAGGTTTGCGGGCTATGGTTTCGTAAAATAAAAGGATCTTCTGTTAATTTGGTTTCTTTTATTACTACTTCGCTTGCTTGCGTGGACGCCATATATCGGTGCAGTTACAAAAAAGGGAAGAGACAACGTTAATACCACAGATAACACTATAACCAACCACAACATGACATTGACACATTTGGTACTTATGCTTGACGTTGACATATCTGGTACTTATACATGGACAACCATTTATTCAGATTCATTCATTGCTGACTAACAATAGGCAACCCTCAAGATTATTATCGTGGGGTGAGCACTAAATCTTTTCACTCAGCATCAGATTAGCGCCCTCGACCAACCCCTGAACGTATCGTTGTTTTTCTAACATTATCTTAACATTGTGAACAAGCAACCTTCACCCGGGGCGGAAATGCTACCTGAAACAACATTTAAATTTACGTGAACGTGCACAGCTCCCCACATAATAATATATTAATTTATACACGCGGCCGCCGCTTGTTTGCCAGTACGGGGACTAAACGGCCCTCGCGAAATATCGACGGCTAGGTGAACTTTATTTATTTCTCCAGTCATCATTTATTTACTGGGTAGGGTGAAATTACCCATTCACTTCTCTCTGGGGATTCCTAGTAATGCTGACTTTCATTTCGAAATATTTGACGTCTAGAAAGGCTGGCTCTTAGTAAGTATATCTACAAGGCGCCGCGCCAAGTACTGTAACTTTTTCGGCGTAGTTGATACATAAAATATTTGGCTTTTCCGATATCGAAATGCTTATTTAAATATCACAGAGATGTTAAGGCTCGCCGCGTTTCTGTAAATATAGAGTATTCGCCGCAGTCGCAAAAAATACAAACGATCGTCCCATCGTGTAATCCCGCGGGCGATCAAGTGCGAGTATTTCTTATTCAAATGTTCTGCGAGCTATTTTAATGTTTCAACATAGCACGCCATCAATCTTAGCCGAGGCCGAACGTGGCCATTACTGCCGCCCCTTGCAATTATCCACCCGAATAAAAACGCTTTAAGTGTTAAATTAACGATATCTCAGCGAGAAGAGTGCTTGTCTTACTAAGTGATTAATTTCAAGCCAGAAGTGGATAGTGATAGTGAAGCCGGTGTCTGCAGCGGACAGTTATCTTGAGAAAGCTCATTTATCCTACTTTACAGATGGTCTTGGATATGCAGATCTTTACACTTCTGGGTACATTAAAGCAACAAGAACACTTTTATAGAGTTGCAAGCATCGTTTTGTAACTTTCTCAATGTCCTACGCACATTGACTGTAAATTTTCGGAGTGCTGTCAAATGTATTCAAATTTATTGACTTAATTGTACAGAGTTCAAACTTATAAGCACGTCAACGGAGACGGTGTGGGGGTGACTTCCAAACAACGTCGTGCAAATCTCTTTGCCGCGAATGTTAGGTACTTATTTCTGCCCTAGTCACTTTAGCTGCGTAAATATAAACAACCGTCATTCTTCTTCTTTACGCGCCTCGAGCGGAGAGAAAAGAATGACAAACGAGTTAAAGAATAATGGAAAGTAAATGAAAACAGCAAAATCGCTTTTATCAACTGTTTTTCTTTCTCCATTGTCGACATTCGGAGGAATGCTAAAGGACGCCTTAAATATACAAAGAGTCGAAGCTATGGCACGTTACGTATTCAGAAGATGAATTTATAACCGCCATTTTTAAGAAGGACCTTCGCAAAGGAAGGGCTGTACATATTTTCCCGAAATGTCTACGATTTATGCTGAGATTTTTCTTTTGGCGAAAAGCGCTCTCTGGCCGTTTCATTAAATTATTTTATTAATGCGAGTAGGGATAGGTAGTAGTGGCCTTGTCACTCCGGTGAACATTTTGCCTTCTTGTGGATGAATATAGATGCTGTATCCACAACACGGTGTGTGTAGATCGTTTCTCACTTGTGACAGACGCTTACGAAGTGCGGCTATGGCTGCTGGTAATGGGTGGTTAGAAGCTGTTGCGAGGATCTAAGCTATTGCTGCAGTTATTCTGTCCCAACGTGATTTATGCAACTCAGAATATCGGGTAATCTAGGTCACTCAGCTCAAGTGGTACCTAGTACAGTCAGCGACAAAAGTAGCTGATCGTTCTCGATTTTCCATATGTGTTTCAAATCAGTAATTTTTATCGTTTTTTTTTTACATTTTACATGGTATCATTTTGACCACAACATAACACACCTGATTTTAGGTGATGATGAGGTCAAAAATTGGTGTATAAGATGATGAGGATAATAGAAAAAAGTGTGATTGTTCAGCGACTTTTGTCGTTGACTGTACCTACCCGTAGTTTTTTTCATGATTTTATACTAGCTGTTCCCCGTGGTGTTACCCGCGTGGGCTACAGTTTATCGCGATAAAAAGTACCCTATATCCGTCCTCGTAGTTTAGGCGTGTAAGCGAAACAGGCAGCTAGAGGGATGTAGTGGTGACAATACCGTGTGAAATGGGTATTATCATGAAATGAAATAAAACCATTGAAACTTTTGCTCAATAAAAGTGGAATAGGTAGGTACCTAAAAGCAAACCGATGGAACAGGTCTAAGAAAAACAAATACGCACCGAGTGTACGAAAATATTCCCAACTAAGGTAAACGTTTGTTCATTATTGAAATCGAAACCTCGTTGGGCATAAAACTTATAATTTGCAGTAAAACAGCGCATTATGTTTTCTTGCGAAGAATCCAACAACATTAAAGAGAGTATGCGAGGGTTCGCACGAACCGCCCTCAGGTAAAAACCAAATTGAATTTTCTCTTGGCCAAATAGAACGGTATCGCGTAGATAAATCTCTAGTCTACCTCATCCCGTATCTACAGAAAACAAAGTTTAATAGAAAAGTAAATAGAAAAGTAGAAGTGAAAACACTGAATGTTCGAACTTTCATTTGAGCCAGAATCCAGTCTCAGTGATGTGAATTATTCATTGAGCAATATAACATAACTAGCTGTTCCCCGCAGTTTCACCCGCGTGGGCTGCTTAGTCAAAATCCTTTCTTAGCGGATGCCTACGTCATAATATCTACCTGCATGCCAAATTTCAGCCCGATCCGTCCAGTGGTTTGGACTGTGCGTTGATAGATCACTATGTCAGTCAGTCACCTTTGAATTATATATATTAAGATATATAATGCTTTATTATTTGGGTAGAGTCATAATATATAGCTAGCTAACTATGCTCCGCGGTTCCGCTCGCGTGCACTAGGTACAGTTTATCGCTATAATAAATATCCCATGTCCTTCCCCAGGGTTCAAAGTTCAAATACTTATCTAAAAATAAAAAAAATCATCAGGATCTATTATAGGCGTGAATAGGTAAACAGAAAGTGTTACATTACTATCACATTTATAATATTAGAGTGGATTTTGTTGCGTGTTACAATTAAAATGCGTTATAAGTAAATTTTATTGACGTTAAAAATAATATGGTATAGGTACCTACTTCCTTCCACCGAAAATCACGCACTGCGGGAGACATTTACCGATTCGAAGTCTAATGAGATTGAGGTCATGTCCGTGGCTTTATTCTGCAGAATAATTATCTCTGTATGGGCCCTTATAATCGACTGCTCTTAACCGCGCTTCACGATATTGTAAAGCTAATGTTATTTTATAACGGGCCTTAAGCGTGCGTCTAGTGCGCGGAAAGATTTCGGAGATATTTAAGTACTGAACATTGAAGCTTTGTATTTTTCCTTCCTGTTTCGTTTCACGACAAAAATGCAAAAGGAAAATTGCAAAAATGTGAGCCGTACGAGCAAAGTTGAAGAATTTATCTTAATCCAGAATATTTCCTGCGACAGCGTCTAAGGTTTCCGCTGTACGCTCAGCGTAGCAGAATCAAGTGCGGACTCAGTGGTTTACTGCTAATCGTGCGCGAAACTCATTTACAAAAAGACCACACATCCTCTACCTATAACAGCCTTTGTTCTCATGCTCATACCGCCCACGTTCAATATTACTCACACGCCTAAAGAATAAAGTCGGTTTCATTGTCACAAAAAAAAAAACTATTTTTCTCTTCCTATAAAGACTTCTCGGGTCGAGAGCTCGAGGGTACTCGAGAGCCCTAGTGCTTATGAAATAATTTTCTGCGACATGTATCTTGAAATATAACGTCGTACAGAATCACAATATTTGGGCTGAATGTGATATATTTATCTACGGGCTGAGCAAAGCTTTGGGTATTCCAAACACAATTCATTATTTATAAACGAAATAATTTGCAGCGCGTATAATTAGCGAGTGCGACTGTTTGTTCGGAGTTTAGGCGCAGGGATCCTCGCCTTCGGTGACATATTTGGGGCATTGTCGCAGCAAATAATTAAAAGTTTAGATTCATTTCAGCGGTGTCAGGAGGTCGAAGCGCTCCGGCGACCGCGCCTGTCACGAAGTTGTGCATTAACTTTTCATTTGCAAGTTTGGAACGAACCTCAAGCTATCGCAACTTCGCCATTCCCACTTACGATATGTAGAACGGAGTACTCGAGCGGGTGCCATCGCAACTGTTTGCTTAGTGCCTCGCGCAAGAGATTATTTTACATCTATATTTTTCTTACGCTTGTAATAGCTCCACTATTCTGCATAAGTAACATTAATAAGGATTATCAAATCGAAGTTTACTAATTTTACCCTTCTATCACTCATCAAGTATCATTGTAGGATTATCAATTGAAACTACGATAAGTTATTATCGCCGCTGACATCTTGCCAAGGTATTTTAATAACTTCATTTAACTTTCGAAAATTAATTTTCATTTGATCATTTCATTGGAGGCTGAATTATAATTGAAGGGGTGCGTCGCAATCGTTCGGGATCCACAAACGGAATAATGTCAAATCAATTAAAAGTTGGGTTCGGCGCTTCAGCGGGCAGAGCGCCAAAGCTCTGCCAAAGTTGATTCATTAGTATTGGGCGCCGCCACAGACTGGTCCTGTGAGAACGTTGAGCCCGACCGCTGCACCAGGGCCGCCGCCGCCGCCTCACCGCGCCTGCGAGGGCTTCACAATATCCCAGTTATCTGCGCCGCGCAGCCCGCCTATATTCGCATACGTTCAGATATTCCATGGAAAAGAAATATTTTATGACTCTAATCGTTTCTTGGTGGACTGAAAAGAATTAATTAACTTTGCAGTGCTTATTCACGATGTAGGTACTTACGTAGATGTTTTTTTTTCTGACTTGACCTGGTTAGTTATTAACAGTATATTAGGAAAATCAACATCTGGTAATAACTGCCACTGAATATATTCATTATTTTTTTACATCTTACAGGATAGCGCTTAACCGCAAGTCATCGGACGTGACGCCACGCTATATGGGTAGGTACGCCTGGATTCGGAACTGGCTCTCAAGTGAGGCTGCCGGAACAACACACCGGTAGGTGCTTGGTGACAGATTCTTAACATAAGTGTGGTAAGTACCCAGGCGATAAAATGCCTTACCACCTAGCTATTATGGTTTCATCACAATGTTTTCTTACACCGAAAGCTTAAGTTCATTGCAGGATTCGAACCCGCGACCTATGTATTGCAAGTCGACGTCACTATCAAATAGCTATCGTCGCATCCATTTTCTTTCATCCTAAGAGCGTGGGGTAAGTTGCGAAATTCTAGTCAAATAGCTAAGACTAAAACGGTATCCTCACGACGACGGTAAATATTTATCTAGTCAAAGACCCTGTCTCGTCTCGTTTGATTTTGCGGTGCATTTATGCTTTTACCCCATTCTTGCGGTCTCCGACGTAGTCTGGAGAATTGGATGAACGCAAATGTTGGCTTCTTTATAAAAGTCAATTAGTTTAACACCACTTTTAGCAAAATAAGACTTAAAGTACCTACATACAATTTCTAAAATATTTTATCGATATCAATTTGCCTAATGGCCGATTAATGTTAAAATCAAGTCTCGTCACCTTCCTTTTAAGCAAACAATGTCGCCCAAATCAACAACATCGATTTCGTTTCATCCCTCGTCAATTAACAAACGAAAATTTGGAGCCATCAACGTTTCCACGTCGGCAAATATTAAACGGTTTGAAACCAACCAGGGCCAATTTATCTTACAAATCGGTAGATGGTATGGTCCTGTAGGCAGACGTATCTGTTTACGAAATTCGTTGCGTGCCAAGTTGGTGTTCCGGCGATGTTTCCTTAACGCAATAACATTTGCATAGGTCCCGTCAACTGCTGGCGTACTCATAAAAGTAATACGAAAGGGATCACACTTGCGCTCCGTAATAGTGGAACTTTTCCGGGGATTGGGAAAGTAATTTCCCACACTGAGTTTGCTAAACAGGGGGTTATTTACAATAGCACTCACGTTAGCCCGCGAGGAGGGCAACAGCTGCTTCTGACGTCATTAAATTTTATGAACTGATCTAAAACCATTGTTCGAGAATTTGACGGGATCATAACGTGAGTTTGAAACGGTCGTGTTGGTAAACCTCTACTTATATAAAGAGCTGTTAGGAAGGCGCGATACTTGAAAAGAACTTCTGTAGTCACGCGAACAGCTTTGGAGTGGAATCCGTTTTCGCTACTAAGATATAATCCGAGTCTTAAAGTCGACAGTGAATGGATGCCTTCCAGGAGAATGTGCTATTTTGTGGCAATTGCGTATGAAATGTTCAGTGCTATTTATAACGTTAACAAATGAACAATATGAGCTTATTTCAATTTTGCTTTGACTTTCATAAAATATAAACCTGAAAATAAGCTAGCAAATTGAAAGTAATTTTTTCTCATGTGTTGGCCAATCACTCCGCAAAAATTGATTTGATTGCGCTCTGAAAGTCAGTTCAAAGAGAAAACCAAAAATTAGCGGTAGGAAAAATGAATATAATACAAGTTAAAGGCTTATCCGCCGCGAGCGATTTATTCAAACGACCAATAAATATTCAAGAGTAATTAACCGCCGCGCCGCTTCGATACAGACCAGAATATTTTTCGCTGCCGTCGATTTTACGTTAATCCCCGCAAAGGTAGATTACGAAGTGTTGCCAACTTCGTAAAAAGCTGCTGAAAAATACATATTTTACCGAAAATGACGGGAAAAACGAGATTCAAAATTAATTACTTTCTTTTTCGGTTGCTGCTGTGTAACAAATTAACAACACAGGGCATATTTTTTAAGCATCATATTTAGCTACGAGGCGTTTCATATTTTTTGCAGATATAAATCACTTGCCTGTTGAGAAATGCATTTAAATTCATAAGTTCCCGTTACAATGTTTATCAGATTTGCTTTCACTTCACTGTGAGATGTCTTGTTCTCGTCTTCACTGAAATTAGAGCATTCTCAGCACAACAAAGCAAGTTTGTAGTAAACCTCGCGTCTTTCGTGTGACAGGAGCTTAAAAGATTTCAGCTAACGTTGCCTCATGTCATGCCTGCGCTCGGTTACGTTGCAACTCTATTGTCCGTAGACATCAGGCGCCTTCGTAGACTCGTAGCGCTACGATAACTCTACAACGTGCTACGGCGAGGAAACAAGCCATATTATTTATGATAGCTCTTGGTCAAATAGAATTTTATTTTTATATCTTTATGCCTGCACAACCTGCTCGCCTTTTAGTCCCGGCTAAAAGTTGCTTCTACTACAATAGCCTTACCGCAGTCAATTTGCTCTAACTTATTTCGTTTTATCGTTTCTTCAAAGTGATAGAAAAAAAATGTACCTCATATTCCGCTTTAGACAGCCTGGAAACAAAAATCTCGAAACATTTAGCCATGCAAAACACGGAGTATACATTTCCATGGCAAGTCCCCTGGGGCGGTTATCCGGAAATCAAGCTATCACGAAAAACATTTTACTATTTCCGTTGGTTTCTCTATTGTTTGCCAATTTCTAACTATTAACTCGATCCATTCCCAGCGGAGTGAGCTTAGTAACGTCACTATTGGGCAGTCACAAAAAGGTTTATACTATTTACATGAATAAAAAGCAGAACTTTTGAACCTATCTAACTTCTATCTAACTTTAGAAATTTTGAGACTATTGCAGTGATTATGTAGTACTATACCCACGCATGTTTATGATTATATTCAATAATATGACTTATGCCTTTACGAATTAAAAAAAACAACTTATGATGCTACTGGCTCATGACATCTGTATTCTAGATCTAGGCTCTAGAAAATACCTACCGACTGGCACTTGATTTATAAAGCGTTATAAGTAATACGGATACATTCAGGTGAATCTTTTATCGTCTCTATTTGAAGTATACCTAACTATGGTATACGTATATACTTAGTTCAAAGCCGTTACCTCGAGGGCTTTTGTCTTCCCCTGGCTTATTTCGCAATCAAAACGTCCCGAGTGATTTTCCCTGGATTAAATTCAGAACTCCTATTTATATTCCACCAAGTTTTAATATTTTATTTATTGGGAGTTTCAAATAGAATTTGTCGCAGCGCTTTCAATTAGGTCTCTTTGTTCCAAAAACCCTGTTCTCAAAGAATTTTAGGGTCAAATGGTGAAATGTTTTGTTTAATTCTTCAATATTTCTCGCTCGTTTTCTTTAGCCCGTTCTGTTAATGACGGACTGGATATTTCTTACCGTTCTTTGAAAAAGTTATTCTAATTTACTCACGTTAACAAGTTAGTAAGACGATTTAAATTTACCATCCCTTTATCCTTTTGATTGTATTGGCACCAAATCCATTGCTCTCATAGGTACTGAGCTATTTTCGTCATCCTAATATTCATTGAATCAACTACACACATAAATCTATGAATGATGTTACTTAGTTTTGAGAGTGGGCGGGTAAAGAAAGACTCAAATAAGTCCCCGTGAGATTCAATGGCACGGAAAATTGGGATATTAGGTTAACTACTTACAACTTTTGTAGACAATTTCAGAAAGTAATATGATGTAGGTACTTACCTAATCCTTAATTATTATGTCGTTCGAAACTTTGTCGATTATATGAAAAAAGACATGATATTATTTATATATTACTGTGTGCATATGGCATACATAATACATATACCTAAAATTATTTTTAGAAGTTTTTGTTCTATAACGTTTTACCTTTGATGTTTCGGTTTTCAGATAACGTGAGGGAATATTGTTTTGCTCGAATTCAGGATCTATTCAATTTACTAAAACGCGTGGGCCGTTGTAGGTACAGGCCCGTATCTAGGATTAACTTTAGAGACGCGGTTAGTAAATGATAAAATAAAAGCCTCGTAACAGAGATCGCTAATCTTTCGGAGTTATTTTTCGTGTAATCAATTATAAAACTGGTCATATTTATTTAATAATCAGGAAAATTCAAAGCAATGCTACACAGACCATTTCCACACTATGCTTTGGGTTGTGCTAACATGCAGTGCTATGGATAGGCGAAGCTCTTACCGTTAGGTCAATAACCTGCTGTATCGAAATTCTATGATTTAAAACATTGGCCCGGGAACACAAATCGGCAGTGCTCTCCTATTCATAACGCTGGTTTTATTTGTGCGTACGACCGACACTAATGGACAAGCCTAATTAAATGGACGTCAAAGGGTCGCCGGCAATGTTGGTAGTGTGGGAGCTTGTGCCCTACTTGTTTGAGGGATAAGGCTGTAAATTGCAACTGACTCGAGCTTTTTGTATTATAGTTTTTGCCCTCGGTGGCACCGAGTCGTAGACGTAGAGTCGCTACGTATTCGGGGACGTGTGATTTTATCATATATAATAATAAAATACTAGCTGTTCCCCACGGTTTTACCCGCGTGGGCTACAGTTTTTTGCGATAAAAATTATCCTTTGTCTTTCCCCAGGGTTCAAGCCATCTCCATAACAAATTTAATTGAAATCGGTTCTGTAATTTAGGCATGAAAGCGTAACATAAAGCGTAGACATATAGACATATAGAGTTAATTTCGCATTTCTAATATTAGTAGGGATTTCTTTTAAGGCATCACAAATTAATATATTTTTGTAGTATGTCTATATTAAAAACACATGCAAATTAGCGTTATGAGGAGTCACACGCAAAGCGGTTTGTAGGCGAGTGAATGTAGCTTGTTTACGACGTTGTGTTAAGTTATATAGCTGTGGATGTCATTGCCAAAAAGTGGTTGTAGACCAATCTTGTAGACTTGTAATTGCAGAATTATTCTAGGTAAAGTCGATCATGCGTCACCTTGCGTGAAAAGTTTAGTTTTCCTCCCCATTGATGTTAGCATTTCTCCATACAAACTTTAAAATCCTATTTGACCACCTTAGAGGGGGATTTTCATAAAACCTTTTCTTAGTTCACCCCTACACTATCAAAGGAGGCTTCCCCGAAAATTACACGTCTCTATCACCTGGTTTAGGCTCTGTGTTGATGTCAGTGAATGAGTCGGTTATCATCTTACCTATCAGTTTTATAAACGGATTCCTGTGCCCGTACTTTGTTGATGTTTTTAATTTTATCAGATGGTATTAAAATTCAAAACAAATGTGCTACCGCTTGATTATCTTGTGTTGTTGTTGAATGGTTCATAACGCCCGTACTATGAAGGCACACCGTGTTTACATATTCATCGATAAGCCATCGACTCCTGATTAACATCTGCGCATTGACACCCCTTCAATTGATACGTTGCGGAACCCCATGGAGGCCATGAGATCGAAATGAAAACGAGATTGTTTCAATTTAGCAGTACATAAGCTTATTTTGATGGTTTAGGTCTCAACGCATTGTATAATAATTATATGCTACTACTATTACGAAACCTCCATGAAATGTGCCAACCGGAAAAGAATTTTGAACTATCGATCATTTTTATTTAGGTAATAATAAATAACTAGCTATGCCCTGTAATTTCATCCGCGTAGACTACAGTTTATCGCGATTAAAAGTATCCTATGTCCTTCCTCAGGATTCAAACTATCTCCGTACCAAGTTTCATTTAAATCAGTTCAGTAGTTTAAGAGAGTAACAGACAGACAGACAGAGTTACTTAACGAAAGAGTAACAGACAGACAGACAGAGTTACTTTCGCATTTATAATAAGCAAGGGATTTTTTTGTTTTTTTTCCCCGCGGTTTCACCCGCGTGGGCTACAGTTTATCGCGATAAAAAGTATCCACTGTCCTTCCTCAGTATTCAAACTATCTCCGTACCAAGTTTCATTTAAATCGGTTTAGTAGTTTAGGCGTGAAAGAGTAACAGACATACAGACAGAGTTACTTTCGCATTTATAATAAGTAAGGGATTATAAGTAGGGATTAGTAGGATGATGATGATGGTAGTGTGAAGTGTGATTAGAAACATAAATTATATTACATAGTGGTGTCGATTCGGTTTTGCATTCTCTAAAACTAAACTAAGTTGGACAGGTCTAATAATACTGCTGTCTTTTTCTAACCACTGAAGTAAAAAAAGGACAGCATTACTCTCAGCTCAGACCTGTTAAACTTAGTTTAGTTTTAGAGAATGCAAAACCGAATCGACACCAGTATATATACATTGTATACTTAATGCTACTTACCTATAGATACTTACTAACTTAATTAACCTTTATTGCCGTGTTCTTCAAAGCACAATGTAGGTACTCGTATACCTACTAAGTAAACGCTAGGTGTTCGGCTAGCGTGGAGCGTCCGGAGCGGAGGTCGCTGTAGAGATCCTTCATTCGGTTCGCGGCACGTGACGCGGGTACCTGACGGCTAGTGCTGCGCCTCAATCGCAACTATCGATCACGTGTAAACAGACGCCAGTAATCCCTATAAGAGCCGGCTTTACCGCCTATCTGGATCTTGGAAATTTGTTCTGGTGTAATAAGCTGTATTGAGTTGATTGTGAGCGATTGCTTTTGGTCTACGCTACACAGCTTTAATATAAAAAAGTTACGACAAAAATTTACTAGTTTGAGCAGATTCATCATGATATTTATAAAAGAGCAAATGCAATTGCTGCAATGAGCTTAAACTTTTGGTTAAAAAAATATCATTATCAAACCATAGCTTTGTGGTATGTAAGGCACTTACATCATATTAAAATATACCGTCTGCACGATACAGGCTCTGCCTTGTGTAAGGGCCACTGATTTAATACACTGAGTTTAGCTAAAAGATAATAACTTACTAGCATTTCGTTTCCTTATGTACCTATAATTCTTGTTTATTATCTTGTAGACTTGTAATAAATACTTTTTTCATATATTCTACAAACATTATCTAGTGCTCGACTGGCTAATTGGTTGCCACGCAGTGTCTCAGACGCTGACCCCATAAAATGTTTCTCAGCAATAATTAAAGTCATTTTATAATAACGTCCATGTTGTTCTCACATAATCGTGCCTAGGTAGTACGAGTAATAGCTCTGCGACTGAACAACACTAGAGTTGCTCAAGTGAAACGGAGCCCCAAATGGATTTTTATTCCGTTGAAGTTACGCTAGCCAATTAGTTTTGCGAAAGTGCATCGAGAATGCTCAAAACCACATTACTCTACAGTAAATTCAAACCTTAAATGAGCTCCATTTAAAAAGAATAAATTCAACCCCGCTGGAAATTTCCGTATTAAAATATTAGTTGTTGAATTGCATTGGTGTTTATGATATCGTGATTTGTAGTTTAGAGTACCATTTTTGTGTTAATCGAATAGATTTAACATAAAATATAGTTCATAGATACTTTTTTAAGGAACATTCATTGAAATATTTGCTAACCCATGGCGCATACTACCACATAAAACTAAATAGTTTTACCTTCTTTCTAAGCCTGTCTACTTCCCTACGCTAAAATCTTTCCCTTAGCCGATTCTCATCAATCTATCTTAAATAAAGAGTGATTAAAATTCGACATAGTAGGTCAAATTCAGTAGAACTACCTTCTTGGTTATCTATAAAATCTTTTCTCTAAAACTAAAGTAAGTGTAAAATATTTTGAATGAATTTCGACGTTGTTTTCACTATTTTGTGTTTTGGCTATTATAATATTCTAACTTTACATTTGTACTCTAAAAACACTGCAAAAATACGAAAGAGATTACATCCCACAGCCTATAGTGGCAATTAGAAACTAAGACAACTGTGCAACCTTACGAAAAATAAATCATCTTCTATCCTTATCACAGAGACGCATTTGCGGAGAAATTGGGTTAGTGGAATAATATACAACTAGACAAGGGTCTGCAACTCTACGAGTACATGCTGAATGTAACAGCCGCTATAATAAGCTAGCGACCGCCCCGGCTTGTCACTGGTTGGCAAACATAAATAAAACATAGCTTATGTCACTCGGCAAAGTAAAACTTTCTATCAGTGAAGGAATTTCCGAATCGGATCTTCAGTTCCAGAGATTTACCTCCTACAAACATATAGGTAAAGTTAAATAGAGATATACAAACAACTTTACCTTTTCTTCATATAGGTATAAGTAGTACCGAAATACATTAACGGCCGTTCCTAATAACCTATCTATCCACGGTTTGCCCTACTGGAGATAGAAATTTGACATAGGTAAGCTCCATAGAAGTAATGTCATATTTCTATCTCCAATGCCCGGGCCACACTAAGGTCAACGTCAAGGGTAATGTCAATGGATAGCTGCGCTATAAATATTGCGTTAATTATTAACGCTATTATGTGAGTGGCTACACTTGAACGGTCAACGTGAATGCACTTGAATTATCGGCTAACGCCAAACGCCAATGTGAATGCCGTTGTCCAATTTCGTGGCCACACTTATGTCAAACGTCAATCATCGCGCTATTAAACGGCATTTCCCGTTAGTGTGGCCCCAGAATAATAGAGCAAACCGTGGATCGGTTATTGGGAACGGCCGTAAGTGTGTACGTAATATAATGTAGGTAGGTAATTATTTTAAATGTCGCTGTGCGTTTTTATACTTATGTAAATCTTGGTTCAGTTTACAGACACAATATTTTTCTTTGAAAGCTGACAACGCACCTTTATTGCTTGCTTAAACTTAGTAATGGCGTCAGAAGTCAAATAAAACTAAGCAAGAAAGAGATGGTGAAAGCTGATAGTTAAAGACAGATATTTAGGTACAGTCAACAACAAAAGTAGCTGATCATACTAGATTTCCTAAATGTGTTTTAGATCAGTATGGCGCGGTTTTTTTTTTAGATTTTACAAGGTAGCGCTCTGACCATAACATAACACACCTGATTTCAAGTGATAGTGTGGTCAAAGATTGGTATTTAAGAAGATGCCGGTAATCGGAAATTGACGAAATTGTGTTATTGTTGAGTGATTTTTGTAGTTGACTGCACTTAGGCAGGGTAGGTCCCTACCCCTACATACTATTAAACAAACATCACGATTGTGTAGTGGGCACATTTCGTTCGGCGGCGGGTTCGCAACTGACGACGCAGCTCGTTTGTGGCGTCTCGTTTGCGCCTTCTACGTGACAGGAAATAGGCCGCTCCCTAACTCTACCACGATCCTCAAACAATACACGTTCCACCACCATCCAACTCATGGCACATTATAAAAACATCCCAATATTTACCCGTCTCAAATCAAACGGCTTTGTAATACTAAATCCAACATACAGACTCCCTTATTTCCACGTTGTTAGCCTCGGATCAACACGAAAAGCCAACTCGTATAGCATTTTTGTTTACCTGTTCGCTTGATCTCCCAATCCCATGCGCGAGGGATTGATTTGTTTCTTCAGAATTTCATCCTTGTCTCGTGGTTGCAAGACGAACTTATCTGTCGACTTAGCCCTGGTTACCTGAGGGGTGAATTTTTATCCGTCCCTTTTAGTATTCAGGGGCTGTAGGCTTATAATTCGCCCGAGGGTAGGTACCGGCACGAGGGAACGACGCGCCCACACGTTAAAGGGCTTCCAAGGCTCCTGTCATTACTTGTAAGATACTCAAAATGGGTTTCACAAAATGCTGCTCCTGATGTACTAAATCGCAGTTGTAAGCACAATAAGCCATGATACAACCTCACGGATTTATCATCGGGGACATTTTGCTTTATTGGTTCAATTTCCTAAAGTACCTGCCTAGTTTCTCTGGCGATATCTTTTGAAACGAAATTCATACAACTTTTCATTTTTATTGGCATCGATGGCATGACGCTGAGTCATTGTCAGGAACTAGTGGAGTTTCCGATAAATGTGTTACGAGATAAATTTAACTTGCAACATTAGCACCCTCTGCTTCGACACAGCGATTACACAGCGAGTGCAATTTTTCACTGGTGCCCACCCCTGCTGGCACGGTACAATTTATGACGCGAGGAATGATTTTTCAACATCCATAAGTTAGATTTATATTTAGCAGCCGAAAAAAACCAGAGCTAAATCACCAGTTGGGGGAAATCTTACATAAGAAAGACGCTGAGTCACAGTCTCGGCGCGCCAAGATTTAGTCTTAGAAATTGCGTGAAGGGGAAAATGAATAAGACTGCTACGTTTTATGGTGGCAGAAATAAGAATATTTACCCATAGTTTCAGAATCGGCTGACACTGCACATAGTGTGTAATATCGTCATGTTGCCTTATTTGTTAACCAATAGAAATACAATTTTAACGCGGCCCGATATAGAGGTTAGCGTCCACACACGGCCAATTAATTGGTCCGACGAGATAAATGTACCGTAATTTATTACAATTCGCACCAAACTGCCGCCCCATTACATTTAAAATATAGCACATTCACGCCTCTACGAAATGAAAATGATTGCTGATATTTAATTTTGTTACTACCGCACTCATAGACGGCATTTAATCAGCATTTAACGCTTAAGTAACATTAATTCGGTTCATTTTTAAAAGTCACATAGAACGTATTCTGTCAAATCAAAAGTTTAGGTGCATAGAATTATAATAAGACATATAATTCTATGTTTAGGTGCATATTAAAGTGATGAAAACTGCAATTACAAATAAAGGCATTTGTCTCAAATACCTAAATAATTCCAATTACATAAATTAAACCGCATTCTACTTACTGTAATCACTACTTCGACAAATATAATCAGTGATGCCGATGCGGATATATTTATCCGATTTCGAACCTTTATGGGCTTCAGTGGACGACTGACGGATCTTTTCAGGTTGTAGGTATTGCAATCATGCCTACAAAAAAGTCATCATCCTACTAATATTATAAACGGGAAAGTTTGTGAGTATGGATGGATGAATGGATGGATGTTTGTCACTCTTTTACGCAAAAACTACTGAACGGATCTGAATGAAATTTGGAATGGAGATAGCTCATATACTCTTTTTATCTCGGAAAAAGGTTCCTGTGGGATAACGGGAAGACGCGGGTGAAACCGCGGGGCGCAACTAGTCATATATAATATATTCGTCAAAAAATATAAAAAGAAAAGGCAACCTTTCCAGGCTTATTCGCCAACCCATGAATGGGTAAGGTAACAAGAAAACACAGACCGCCGTTGTCTTTTTTTTACTTCCAACGTTCGTTTACTCTCAATGACGACACTAGCAATCACACAAACCGATGGGCAGATAGTGAAATAAAAATGTATGGAATTTCGCATAATTTCTCTATTTTTCACAATAGTGTAAAGAACATGGCACTCCCTTTTTACGGAGACGAGCAAAAAATCCTTTTTTGCGTAGCTGCGTAAAAATGAGAAATTTATACGAAGTGGATCTCTTTATAATTTGGATTGTTTTAGGTTTCAGGCCTATACCTATTGATTTCGGCTTCTGGCAACGCGTGTACTAGGTTTCAATATTGCCAGATAATATTTATTAAAAAGCCAAAGAATTATTGTTGCGTATATTAGTTTTAATGTTTCAATGGTTGCTATGGATGCAAATTGCTACTATCCGTTTCCTGCGGCGTTCAAAGATGCCTATGTTCAGCATTGGACATCTTTCGGCTGATAATGACGCTGACTGGTTTTTATGGCAATAATATTCTTAAACCAATTAATTCACCATCGATACTTTTCTTATCAATTAATCAACGACTCTGGTGTACTTAGACAAGAGTTAACTATGATTTAGCGAAGCTTTATAAGTGCGGCAGTCCATTATTAACACACTTTTATTGGCTTCACTTGTAACTAACTTTGTAAGCAAATCTCGGAAGTCGGTTTTAACCTACCTAGGTACTTCTAAAATTACATTTCGCCGAAGGAACAATTCAGAACCTATACAATATGATAATATGCTTTCGTATAACTGTTCCAGCAGAGCGGTTCGTAACTTCATTTATTTAGGACGATAAATTGATAGAATGGAACTTTCTTTGTTACGAAGGGTCTACTCCAACTGAACAACCCCTGTGGATCACTCATAAAATATTTCACACATTGCGGTCTTCCATCGCATTACGTATGCGCGCTATCATACAATACTTACATTTGGACTCCTCGGCCTAAGTAAACTGATGTATTGTCTGTATAACATATGCGGACAAGCATGGGACACCGCCGCCCAAATTGAGAGCATGTGCGAGACGCTGAATATCCAGACCAGCGTTTAGCATGATTTATGATGATATATTGCTAGATGATGGGCCAGAACTAGGGCGCACAGTAGATGATTAATGTGAAAATTTGGCGGTGATTTTATGGAACCATCGATGTCTACCTAGATATAAAACAGTAGATTAATTTAATATTTTTTTAATTCATTCGTAGGTACATACGAGTTACTGTCACATTATAATCAGGTAATTCAGGACGCAGACAGGTGTCTGGATACCTACACGTCTCTACAGAATATTTAATAATATCAACCTACTCTATAACGTTACCTTTACCACGACTCGCTTGATGAGATAGAAAAACGGTAACTTGTTTTCATTGTACATATAAGAATTTCAACCAAAATTTATTTAAAAAATCTTTATCCACCTGCATTTTGTGATTCAGCCAGTTGAACAAACTGTTTAATTTCACCCTACATAAAGCCAAACAAAAGGCTACTGAGCAATAACGGCTGTTGCTTTTACTACAATACTATCCACAGAGACACTAATTAGACCGTTCTTCGTAGAACCACAGTTTATGTATTCGCATAGTTGTAACACTCGGCGGTCGCGGCAGAGCAATCGTGGAGGCGTGCGGGCGCACGCGTCTCTGCCTGCGGAGCGGTACCTCAGCGTTGTTAGGCGCGGAGGTAAATAGCTATTAGGAGTGTCAATGCGCTGAATCGCTGGAGTTGACTTATCATTACTTAAGTACACTACACTACCTAGTGTTGGAGTAGTTGTATTGTGGCTTTACATTGAATATATCTTTAAAAAATTGACTAAGATCGACAATAATTAGCCAAAACACCTCAACAAAACAGACCGAATATTTATTTGTTGCTATGTCGTACGAAATTAATAGCAGGGATGCGACAACGCATTAGCGTAGTAGGTACCTAACCTACGTCATATATGTGACAACGTGACAACCCTTACGTATGTCTAGATGGCGTAGAGACATGGAGTTCACCCACTTTTAGTTTTCCTTCCACTATGGTATAACGCATGTTTGTTTGAGGTCAGACAAGTGCGTCGTTATGGGACACCGCGGGACTGTTCGAATAGACGCTTCCACGCACGCTCACTTCCGGTTGATTGCATGGAGCCCAATATACGTAATCAAGCGTCGATTTAGATTTAATCTCAAAGTATATAAAATTAGGAAAATTGGGTATAAATGCTAATTTGGTATTTTATGTAACAAACATTGTAAGGCCAATTGGGTAGGCGAAGGGTAATAATAATATCCGTGTAGGTATTCTAAAAATAATACCTCAGATTTATTTTGTAATGAGGTCATTTTAATACAATCAAACACCTACCACAATACTTTGTTGTATACTTACCTACCTACATGAACTTCCAACACTAGCAACTATATACCTAAGTACATAATAGTTTGAACGATTAATATCTCACGTAATATTATGTACTTATCATAATTCATACTAACACACACAGTTAAATTCCTGCAGTAGGAACCTAAATGGAAGTAGAGCTTCTGTATTTGTCTACTGGTAGGAAATATGGAAAAACCAATCTAAATATATATAACTCAAAGGTGACCTATCAACGCACAGCCCAAGCAACTGAACGGATCGGGCTGAAATTTGGCATGCAGGTAGATGTTATGACGTAGGCATCCGCTAAGAAAGGATATTGATTAATTCTACAAGGGGATAGAATAGGGGATGAAAGTTTGTATGAAACTTTGTCAATTTTAAACCGATCGGGCTGATACTTTGCATGCATACCTGCTGTAGCCCACGCGGTTTAAACTGCGGGGAACAGCTAGTTACAAACCAGTAAATCCTACCGTAGGTATGCACCACCAGAGAACACCTGAGTAAAAATAATAGAAGAGCCCAAAATCAAATGGGCGTTTACGTTCTAAGTATCTATATTATCTAATCCTATAGTTTAGACTTAGACGAAACCAGCCATTTGATCGGCATGCATGTGTGCTTACTATGCATGCACACGTCGTGTCGCCTTGAATGCCTAACGGGCATAATATCCTGATTTATTAGTCTGCTGACTAATAAATTGGAACGAACAGTTGCACCGATTCTGTTCGGTTACTATGTGCCACTAGAAATGTCGTAGATAAGAATATTTCAAATTAGGCTATCGCTACTGATGGAAACTTACCTCCTTAAAAGTCGACCCGTTCAAAGTTTAAATTCAAGTTATTTAAGACCAAAGTTTTTGCTCAAAAGTTTCTTTAGAATTTACCGAAGGTACATACCGAGATAAAGAATTTTGTGAATCTTTACAAATAGGTTGGTACTTACATGAATTGCGTTTGCTCTATTAAAAGGTATAACAAAAACGAACTTAAAACAGAATCAAACTAGTTACCTAAAGAATTAAATATATTTAATAATAGATAAATAAATAAAATAAAAAACCGAAACTAAACCGTAAACCTTCATAGATAGAACGATGTTTATTTTTGCTATAGGTAGTTATTGTGTTGTTCTACCGTTTTTCTTTTATTCAAGCAATGACTTCCTGTACGCTCAGTAAATTAAATAATAGGTACAATACTACAAAGCCCCCGAGCAACTTTTCGCAAATATTACATTGATTATTTTTAGCTTTTTTCAATGTTTTTGTCACTGCCAATCGGCATGGGGAACCCCTCAATTGCCTGCGGGTCGAGGCTACTGAGCCTAGCAATAAATATCAAGTGATGAGCCTTATTTACTCTCTCACGATATGGAATTTAATTGAAATTTACAAAAACTGTGGATCTGTAAATTGTTAGGCAGAGCCTTTATTTTATTAACTTTAGTGTTTTTGAAATATTATGAGAAGGTTGATGAACTCCGGCTTGAGGCTAGGTATAGATATTATATATAGTAGGTAACTGTACTGATAGTAACTGTTAATAAATATCTAACTACTTATATAGATCTACAACATCGCTGTAGTGATTGTTTGAAATCAATCCACCAGCTTACGACTACTTATACTTTACACCTACGCACCTACAACAGGTAAGTTTTTAATGGACTTGGGGAAGAAACTCAGCCTAAATGTTAACACGTTTGCTACCACACACTCAGGGCACACTCGTTTCTGTCCTGATAATTTTAACAACTGCTCATAAAACCGAATAGGAAGGTGTACGATGCGGCAGCAAGGGTAGAAAGCAGGAATCATAAAATTTTGCATGTTCCGCAGATCGCGCTGCCGCTCAAGTAGAAAATTTCTCTCCTACAAGTCAGTCTCTCAGTCTCAGTACACATTTACGACTTCTTCATGACCTCATGCCCGACCGACTGCTTGCAGACATAAACCTGCCACGCTCTCTACATTTTCAAATAGTTAACATGATTACAAAAAACTTCGAAAGAGACGATATCATCAAATATTTCCCTTCGGAAGCATTAACATTGCAACGACCAGGCAGCACAGAACTGGGCACCAGTATTGGAAAACGAATTTCATTTACAAATTAAAAATGTACGATTTTTAACATTCATTTTAAAAAGAATCTTATCTGTTGGACGGCACTGGAGCGCGTGGTTCCGTGTACTTTGCTGTGGACATTCAGCCGTCTATTACCGTCCTGAATCGAAAAGAAAAATAAGACTCGATCGTCCTTCTTGAAATGAAGCCGAGCATTGCGGTGCGCGTCCGGGGCGGAGCCGGGACGATAAATCTCTGAAACATCGACAGTCTCCGCGCGCCCCTGACGCACAACCAGGCGCAACACCACATTAGGGGCCCCGACTAATGTCCCTGATATAACAACCGACTCTGGGAGTAATGACGAGCATGAACATCATTTATAAACTTTACGTTGAGAAACGGTAATGTTTCAAACCGCGGAAATGTATCGTAAACTCCGCCCTAACTTTCCGGTGCGCAATGGAATATTGTCAATGGTAGCGGAAGCAGTTAGCAGAATGAATGCATTTTTACTTTTCTACCTATACACATTGCAGTTGGTGAATTTGTTTCTATATACGTGAACTTATAAAAAAGTAACCAAAACTATATTGCCGAGCTTCGATGGTCTCATAAAATAGCCCGGCTAACGTTCGACAAAAAGTAACACATTTTGTCCCTGCCTCTATATCTCTTCATCACCTGCCTAATTTATAGGTAGTAAAAGTAAAATATTTATAAATAAATAGAACCTCCTAGTGTTAGCTATGGGTCCACTAATTTATATTATAGCGCCGGGCATATACCTTCCTAAAATATAAGACATCCGAGAATAACCTATGTGTGTTAAAGCTATATTTGAATACCCCGTCCATTTACCATTTTAGTTGGTTCCTATTTTACCTTTGAAATAGGAATAGATAATTTCGCCGACCATTCCGATATAGGTCGGGAAAGTCAGCACTATTGATCGCCCGGTCCGCGACGCAACCCCATATTTTACAGTAAATAGTTGTCCTGTAAACGCTCGTTTGAGCATCGCCTCCATTTATCGTGGAATCGGTCTGCGGCAAGCACTCCGCCATCCCTTACAGGCCTAACATACTGGATAACGTGACATGACAGCGCATTGGCAACCACTTCAAATGGGCCCGACCGGCGTCCCCTCCGTACCCCCATCTTCCGCTATTGCCCCATTGAAGGATTGACTGTGTTCATGAAAGATAGATGAGTGATTAGGGAAATGGCGTTTCCGAAACGTGTCCTTTTGAATTACTGGGTCTCTGGCATTACGAAAATTGTAGTTATAAATATCGAAAAGATACCTGCGTACTATATATCAAATCAATGTGGTTTATATTTAGGTAGGTACCTACCCCGGAGAAAGTGGTGTGGGCAGCACGATATAATATTCGGCAATGGGGTACGTATAGGTACTTAATTGAAAATAACATAACACGATCAGTTCACGACGGAAGAAAAGCTAAGTAAGTAGGAATTTGGATCGAGTGTGTGCGCGCCATAAATATAATATTACCTACTTAGTATTAGAAAGCAGGTAGCTTCGCATTTCCAAGCCCTACATGTACATCATCATCTCCCGTAAACATTTATGTCTACTAAAATATCTGAAACGCATTAAATATGTTGCTTATTATAGGTGGCCACTGGATAGGTACCTACCTACTGCAAGTTATTTCGTTTTTCTAAACGACTGTTGACTTTTAGGATATGTGAAATCGATATCATATCGTTATTTAGCTCTATAATTTACCTACGTGCTAATTTATCCCGCTACGAACGGAAACTTTTGAAACTAGAAATGCGCTTCGAAATACGGAGCTGAACTCACTTACGTACCTACTTTAGAATTAGTCTCGGAAAACAGACTCCTATTGTAAGTGTTTCGGACAGGTTTCATTCAGCGGCAAACGAAATAAAACGTCCGCGTGAAATGTTTGCTCCATACGTCTTCATTTCAATGACCATTCATTTGCTATCGGTGCGGGTCCGAACGCCAGCCAGTTGCAGATTAATGGCGATTCGATTTTCTGCTTATAGGAAGACCTACACAATATATCTCTCTGTTGACACCATATATTTTCCTGTAGAGTTCCGAATTCTAAACAAACGTGTACGTGACTAAATAAAGTTATCTTTAGTAGACTGCGCTACAACAGAAGAAAAAGGTAGGTACTGGTAGGTACTTTTATAACAGGAACTAGACGGTGCGCAGCGCGTAGGCTACAAGCAGTCCCCATGTCGTTGTTCCGGCCGAGTGTTAACAATGATGTGGTTCAGTTAAAAAAAAATACTGAATTGGATAATCAACGGAAATTGCCCTTAAAATTGGGTGAAATTTGGAACTTGCAAACACTTTTCCTCATCGTCTACCAAATGTCTACACTTATCGTCATTCCGGATTTTCCTGAAAATTCCGAGGGTCTTGTACATTTTTAGTTCAAGCACCACCCTCTTCCGATTACCGTTTTCGAGGCCCGTAGAGAAATGTGTACCTACTCTCGTAAGAGTTTCACTTTCAGGTTTTTTTTTAATTTTTCTGGCACGCACTAGAACTCCCTATCATACCTACACTTAACACTCGCATCTCCTGGGAGAACAATTCTGTCAGAGTGTCAGGGAATCAGTGGTAGTTAAATATTTATGTACCTAGTAGGTAAATGTTGGTACCCTTTATGTTGGTACCCTTATATATCATAGCTATGTTACGTGACTTCTCAATGTCATCGAGTCCTTGGTCTAAAATAAGTATTCTTCGAGAGACAAGAAACTACTGAATGTGACATAGTGACCTATCAAGGATAGCGAAGAAATAGGCATGGGAACCCGATGATGCGATAATTATATTAAATAGCTACATACTGTTTTAATATTCAATTAAAAGTTACATTATTTGGTAGAGCGTTACTACAAGTTGGTACTTATTCTCTAGGTGCAAAATTGCATTAAATCGTGAGCGCCGATTCTTTATTTCCATAAAATTGTTCATGTGTGGCAATTTATTCAACATAGGTATTTTCACAATCCGAGCAAATTGCGAAAACGCCAACGAAAATAATATGCCTATTTCAGCATCCCGAAGCAAACAAGCGCGATATTATTTTTTAATCCGAACATATTGCAGGCGACAAGTTTTCAGGACATCTCTTCTGGCCTGGCACATGTTTGTTTGTTTATCGCGTCAACATTCGGGCAAATGAATGAAAGCGTGCCAAAGCGTGGTGTTGTACAAACACCATACGGAAAACCTACTCGTATTCTAGCTCTAGCCAAAGCTACTATGCAGTTTACGTGTAGGCAGTAGTGGGTACCTACTCGCTTAGTGGAAATATCTAACACAAAGCTCTATTTGGAAATTCTAGATGATCATCATTCTTGTTCTTTAATCTATGTTCCAGGTTCCTGTTAAACGCCATGGAGTAGACTGCAGGACCTGTTGGTTGAACCAAGAACGAGGAATTTTTTTCTTGTCTTGCACGTCTGTTATATACGTTATTGTGTGTAATTATCCAATTCTTTGATACCCGTGACATAGACTTTTTATTTTAGTACTAAAGTACAAGAAATGACAATGTTATGACCGAAACTATCAATGAACCTCCAATATACGTAAATCACTAGCTAGTAACGACTAACGTTGGGAACATTTTCCTTAGCCAAACTTGTACTTTGAAACAAAACATCGCAATTTCCTGAGTAAATACGATCGGAAAAACCCAATACATTTTTAACAAACGGTTCTGTGCCAACGAAACTTTCAGTGCGTCAATAAGCCGTGAAGGCAATAACTTCACGGACCATAGGGCACGCCGTTCGCAAGTAACGGCCGAGGAAATGTTTAAACTTGCCAACCGGAATTTGTTTACTATAAGTACGACCATCCTGATAAGATACCCCACATAGCTAATGCACTACAATATTTGGTAGAAAGAATAGAAAGATAAAGGTCTCTCTATTTTAGTTACGGGTTATTTATGTCGTTTCTCTAGTGTATTATTGCCAACGCCGAGGCAGTAGAAGCAACAAAACAAGCACATTACCATTTATTATCGATACTTAGAAAACTGCAAAACCTCGTCTAGCTACATACAATGGAAAAGGCGTTTGCAGGGACCGGAAGCTAAGATTAAAATAAATGCAACGCCTATGTAGGTATAGCACAAAACAAGGCGTTGTTTACGTTGTATGCAACGTAGGGTACGTGCACTTAGATTTGAAAACTATGGAGTCTGGTTTTTATTTTAGCAGTTCTGATTTTGAACTGGCGATTATGGACTTACCGAAGCACTGTATCCAGGGAAAGCTTAAGTTCTAAAAGTTTAAGGTCTCTAGTAAGTCCAAAGCGTATATTAAAATAGGTCGGTCCATACAATATGTATGCAATGTAATTCGGAGTTGGTACGTCAGTTTGTAACAATTGTGGTGAGCATAAATTATTATATCTATAAATTAAATTAAATTTGACTTTCCACGTATCACCGTAACTACTAAACCGATTTTGATGAAATTTGGAATTGTGATAGCTTATACCCTGGATTAATCTATCTATAGGATGTCTAGATTAATAAATCACTAAAATGTATTAGCAATAATTTTGTATACCTACCTACGCTATAGAAAAATAAATAATTAATACCTACTTCTGATTGGATTCGTCCTTAGTAAGAAAACTCGCCTCTTAGGTTATAATACCAGAGTAGAAAGTAAAGGGAATGAACAAAAGACGTCAAATAAAACAGGTACATTTTATTGAAAAAAAAATATGTACACAGCAAAACAAATAAATAATCTTATGTTGTATATTAGTCTATAAAACATTAATTTCATTGAAATAAAATACTATACATAACTACAGTAAGATTATGTACATAATACCATCTCACGGGGAGTACTTCTGTCTATCGATATAACTATAACAATATCCATTTAACATTAAATACTATGTCGACATGTGGCGTCACAAATACTATTTAGGAAAATTTAATGGAATCTCTAAGGTTAAAATACGATGATATAAAACAGTAAGCTATGTATGATACTCCCATGATATTATTTATTCACCGGACATCCAAAGAACAAGGAATTTAGAACATCAATAAATCTAGCAACGACTGTCGATAACAAATCACCTATATGTACTCACGGAACCTACCTACGACGTTAAAATAACATTTATTATGTACCTACGCATTAACTGAATAAGTATTGTGAGAAACAAAGCATTTTAGAAATGATTTAAATTAATCTCCCATGTACCACAAATCAAACACTTATCCAATAAGCGACACTTACAGTGAAACGCATTAATTTTATAAATTAGAAAGAAAATTATGACAAGGTTAGATTCTTTAGATACTTCTTTTAAGAAAAAAATTAATCTCGAATGCCCGCACCTATTTTATATAATATGTAAATTGTAGGCCTATATAAACTTTGATATACAATCGTATAATTTTAATGTAAGATATTGTATAAAATTTTTGTAGAAAATTTATAAATATGGCTGTTGTATTTATTACTCATTCCGTAAATTGAATAGCTATTATAATTATTACATTGATTCTATCTCGCGTCAGGATTGTCTGCATCGTCGTCTTTGAATAACATCTCAATTATTTCATCTATCATATACTATTAACAAAAGTATAAAATTATTAACGCAAACAAGTACATAGCGCAATGTTAAAAATAATAAATGTACTGTACTTATCCATTAAATGGGTACCCCCGACGATCGCTCGCAGGCGGCCCCAGGCCAGTGTTATTGTCAATTACATCGTCTATAATATCTACCATTTAATATGCTCAATATTTTGACTAGAAATCATGTTATACTTATTAACTTTCTAACAAAAGAAATAAAAATTTACAAGATTTATATAGCATAATTTCTTATCAATTTACAGTTTACTAGAGTTGTACAATACATCAATGACAAAGTATTGATTAATTAATTATTAGTTTTTTATTCATTTGATATTGAGAAAACTATGCCGACATAAATGTCACTTATTACCTAACACATACATACAAACGCAACAACGAGGATTTAAAATCATACGCGTCGCATCTATCCATAATCTACTTTATAAATCACCAAATGCGGCACACGAATGGATGACAATTATTATAATTTTGTACAAACATTTTTAGGAACCTCCAACGTCCAGAATTTCGACCCAATAATTACAAAACTCGAACATATTCAACATTGATAAATTCATTATGTACAGTGATCATCAAATTAATATAATACGGAATGGTAAACAATCACTGACACGGGTATCAAATACATTAGGCATTGACATTGATAATACATTGAATCTCATCGTAATTGTTCTAACTACATACATAATATATTCACGATACTCTTTATTCTGTACTAAACATACAATAAACATTTATTAAGAAATGTGATGCATTTTTACAAATTTAATGATAAACATTGAATCTAATGATATAACGAATCTGTTGTCTTGCGTTGCAAACAGTCTCAAAATAAATTGCAAGATTTAGCTTCTTATCTCTACATCGACGAGGCGGATCGTGATCCTACATTTACGAACAATAGCTCGATGAGAAAAATAACATTCAACTTGTGCCTGCGCGCCATCTATCTAACACATGAATAAAGCGTATGGCGAGATGCAGACGACGAGTTGAATGCTCCCGCTGGGTGCGGGCGCGGCGGGCGCCAGCCGCTGTCATCGAGAGCTGCGCAGTCTCGCGCACTCACCCGTTTTGTTAGGATTCGGTGCTATTTTCACCGGATTTTTCTTGTGATGTTTGTCTTTAGTCTTCACTCTGTCGTGTTTCTTGCTCCGTTTTGGGGTCTCGGCGATGGTTGCGACGTCGGCGACCTCTGCACTCGTGCCTTCTACCGCATCGTCGGTTCCCGGATCGCATTTCTTATCCAATTCCGACATAGCTTCTTGAATTGCATTCTCCAGAAGCGTGTTCAGTTTTCTACTCCTGTTTTAACGAACAAACAATGTATTATTTTAGCTGTAGGAACATTTATAGACCATAATATAATATGTGGATACTTTCAGCTCATTATATTATTATTTTGTTAATAAACTTATAACTTGTTAAAATAAACTTTGGGTTGGGTTAATGTGGTACAATTAAGCGAATAACCAAATATGTATAGGAATAATAAATAATTGTAGTCACAAGTTACAAATACAATCTAGAGGCTCCATGTCTAGCCTTCAACAATGCGACTACACAGGAGAATGTAGCTATTCTAAATTAACTCTTGTAATGTCAAGGACAACATTTATTTTTCAGAAAGAGCTATCTATCCCCCGTCTCAAACACGATCTTGAGCGTAAAACCACGGCAGTATTTAAAAGACAAATAATTCACTAGCAAAAGATAATGTGGCCAAATATCTCACGTGGGAGACGGGGGCTAGAGACCTCCTCTGTAGTCGTCCTGCTAATGAATTCTTCTCGCTCCTGTTTTCTGTAACTCACTTTCTGTGCTTGGTCCGCGCCGCGTGGTGCGCCTCCAGGCCTTCACTGAGCGTGAGGAGCTTGGAATGGTCGACGAGGCCGGGCGCCTTGTCTCCGCCGAACCAGCGCACGCTCCAGCGGCCGTCCTCGGCCTTCCCTTGCAACTTGCCGGGCCAGGACGGATACCCTTTAACAGGCCCCCAGACCAAGTCGCCAATGTCGAACTTTCGAGCGAGCTTCTCCCCGATCTCCTTTGTTCTTACTTCGGTCTCGTCTGGACTCTTCGAATCTATCGATCGATTTATCTTTTTAAAGCTGTCCTTGACACGCACCTCCACCGCGATTCCGTCACCATTAATGTCAATTAACCATATTTCATGTGAATTTCGTGAAATTAAAATTAGAACTGTGTAACACTAAAATGTGGTCAACTTTAAACAAGCTTAGGAACTTTTAGTGTATATTACAAAAGCCTCTTAGGTTTTGTTTGCTTATAATAAATTATAATAGATAGTTGTAATTGTAGCATAAGTGAGACGGAAAAAAGTACATTGAACAAGTCGGTGAGTACGTGAAATGTTTTACGCCCGGTTTCAATAACCGATCTATCCACGGTTTGACATAAATTTGACATTACTTCCACGGAGCTTATGTCAAACTTCCATCTTCAGTAGGGCAAATCGTGGATAAATCGGTTATTGAAACCGGCCGTTAGTCAATTGTGTTTAGGGTTCTATTTATTAAATGTACGTTTTCTCGTGTCATGGAAGAAATTTACAAAGGTACCTACAGTAAAATGTGTAAAGTGCTTTACTTACAACGATGGACAGATGAATGATGATGGCTTTACAATGATGCGTTAGTAATGGTTTCCCAATTCGTGTGAGCCAATTTGTTTGTTACTTCGAATGGTGCAATGGAAAGCGACAGAAAGCCGGGTGAGAACTTTTCAACGCTGCACATCTGCTTTCATACTGATTAGTTTCCAGTACACCCTTTATAAACAGCTGTATCTTGTATTAACCCAACCAAAAGAAAACCAATGACCAATAGTATCGATTATGGAGAAGCTGAAATATACCACAATACATATCATTATGACATAGTCGTGATATCATAGTAATATAATCAAATCAATTTTGTAGGTACGTCTGTCGCCGGAAAGGTATACAATCCGGCAAAGCTGTAGTTACAAGCGAGACAGACGATGGTTATTGCAATAGATTGTTAGACAATATGGAAAATGCTATACTTATACGTGATTATATTTGTTTAATTATTGCATAAAACTCTGCAAACTACGCAAATACGTTAACGTCGGTAAACGTCTAACATTATTAGGTATGTATTATAAAATTATAGAACGTTGGTATAGAATGTTTTCCATCTTGCCCAATACATTAATTATTATGGGTGATAAGGAACAAAGATCGCAAAGATGTATACTTTTCCCGCGACGGAATCTGCCCTAGCACAGAATCAATCCAAAACCAATACAAGACACAACATTATGATAAATTTTGAATTTTGTTAGCTGTGGCTGAAGCGTGAGATGGTTCTGGATATTAGTAGGTACTGGCAGTAGATTCGCGAATCGCAGACAGATTGATGTCATTTTGAAGAAGTTAAGAGTTAGATCAGAAGCTTTGTACATGGAAGATATAAAGGACATTGAGAAAGATGGTATCTGTGCCATCATAACAAGTGCTTTGCTAATTCTGTTCGAAGGGTAGGTATGAATTATGTTTTGTTTCATAAGAATTACTGACTTCTCTGTTTGATGGTGAGTTACTTAAATATATGATTTTAAACAGATATTCAAGGACCACAAGTATTTCTAGTGTAGGGACTGTAGGGAGACACTCAAGCTGGTGAACAGAAACTCTTATTTGCAATCTTTAGTGCCGGCTGTACTCTCTCGGCGAGAGCGAGACTCAGCAAGAGCACTCGCACGAGAGTGTAGAGCTGCCTTATCATATTAAAAGCGAAGAAAAGTATAATAGTCGTTAGTACTTACCGTCACTAGAACCTAGGTTATGTCTGTCAAATACTTTCGGCAACGACGACGCGTCCGAATTCGATCCGGAAGCTTGGTAATGCCTCGCTTGGTTTTTGTCTGAGGGCATGCCCATGTCGTATTCATTGTCCTTAGGTGTATGGACCATGTTGTATGTGCTTGTTCGCATTATTTTGTCCGATCTGTACGTTGAACCGTCGCCAAAGTCATTCTTTCGCTTGTAACTCTGGGTGCGTTCGTAGTAGTTAGTTGCCATGGACATGACGTGTTGGTTATGGTTCTGAGGAACGCCCACGGCTTGGTTGTAATGTATTTCAGAGGACTCGACAGGGTTGTGTGGTCTTTGGTGCATCATCGGCATGTTGCTCAACATATCTGGAATAAAATTGTAGATATTTGAGTTCTAATGCAGGAGGGTGACGAATCGAGACTACCTCTTTTACCCTTTTTTTTCTCTGATGTTGTAGAGCCGCAAGGCTAGGCGATTAGAGGCTAAATTAGGTATGTCTTCACCCCGGCATGTCTCTCGTTTCTTGATAGAGTAGATATAGAAAATTTGATAAAATAGGTGTGCTTAGGCCCATCACATTTAAAACTTGCTGTAGAAAGCTCAATCCCTACTTAACAATATAAATGCGAAAGTATCTCTGTCTGTCTGTCTCGCTTTCTCGCCTAAACTGATATAAATGAAATTTGGTACAGAGATAGTCTAGACTCTAGAGCATGAGAAAGGACATAGGCTTCTTTTTATCGCGATAAACTGTAGCTCACGCGGGTTATATATAACACACGAGTATGTTTCAAAGAAACTGCTTTCAATCCAAAAGCAGCCTAATTTTTTATTTTTTGAACAAACACTGAAATAAAGGTAAGGGAATTGGCAAATGATTATCCATTTTTAACTTCATCGATCGCGCCTGTCATATTAGATAACGTTAAACTAAAATATTTACCAAATATAAGTACTAATGGTGTGTATCATACTCACTTTGTCCATCATTTTCCGCGTTATATTCGTTACGAGGCGCAGGCCACGCGTGCTCGCGCGATTCAGCCATGTCTTGTTCACTGCTCGACACGCATTGGACCATGGCCTGGAAATTGAAAAATAAGTATTAATATATACGTTGCTCTGAAGCTTTTCAGATTTACAACACATTTTAGAAAGTAAAGGATTTCCTTTTTTATACAAATTTAATTTTGCGACGCCATGTTCACCACTAGCAATAGGCACGATTGTAAACTTAGGCGTGACGTTATTTGTTAGAGTTATTGTGTGTTTGCATTTTTCCCTCTTTATGTATCTTGTAAACTAACAAACTATGTTTTATTTAGATTTTTTTTTACCTGATGTTAAGTAACGATGCGGTCGAAGATCACCTGGAATAACTGGACTTAATTATAGAGTCTTAACATGTTGAAGCGCACTCACCGATGAGTTGGTGTCGGCTGGCTCCGGCGACTCGGTGGTGGTGTCTGCGTAGGCGCCCTGCGTGGAGGGCGGGCGCGCGGCCGGCGGGCGCGGCTCGGGCGCGTCCGGCGCGCCCGGCGGGGAGTGCGTCGTGGTGTCCGGCGGCGCCGCGCCCGGCGGGGACCCGCCCGCCGCGCCGCGCACCGGCGACTTGCCGCGCGTCTGCGTCGACACCGAGTGCCGCGCGCCCTCCGCGCCGCCTCCGCCCCCCCCCCCGCCCCCGCCCAGCGACCGCACGAACCGCGCGTACTCCGCCCCCTCCGCCCGCTCCTCGCGCCGCGCCACCGCCCGCGGCGCCACCAACAAACAAGGATCCAACCCGAGCCGCGCCGCCCCCCCGCGAGCCGCGGCCGGCGCCGCCTGCGAGTTCGACACGAGCGTCGTCTGCTGCTGCACTATCGTCGTGTTCTGGTGCACGAACGTCGAGTTCGTCCTGTTGTTCGTCCGCTTCGGCGACAGCGGCACCATCAGCGCCTGCCCCATCTGGTTGGTCTGGATGAATTCCTGCGTCTGCACGTTCCCGGAGCGCACCTGCTGCCCGTTGAATGTGACGTTCGTCGGGCTCAGGTTCGCGAGCAGGGGACTCAGTTGGCCGTTGAAATTGGGACTGTTCATCATCACCTGGCTGTTCGGGGACAGGAACTGGGCGCCGGGGCTGTGCTGCGACTGAATGATCTTCCCCTGCTGGTTCTGCGCACGCAGCACGACGCCGCCGTTGGCGCCCGTCGCGAACACGCCCTGGTTCTGCACCGGCGTCAGGACGTTCTGCCCGTTGACGGTCTGCAGCTGCAGCTGCATCGGCATCCCCGTGGAGTTGTCCTGGATGATGGCCGTGCCGTCGGCGGTCATCACCATCCCGCCCAGGTTGGGAACTATGAACTGCTGGAACGCGGGAAAGTTCGACATGACGCCGCTCGCGTTGTTGATCAGGTTCACCGGCTGGAGCAGGTTGATCTGCTGCGACGGGGAGGAGTTCGTGATGATTTGCTGAGATCCAAAGTTGGTAGCGTTACCCTGTCCGTTCATGACGATGTGGGCTGGCGTGCCGGACTTGCCGGGCACGATGGTTAGCGCTTGCAACATCGGTGTGGGAGATATGTTGTTAGGCGATAGTTGGAACCCGCGCGGAGAGAACTGCGGACTAGTGTTATGTTGAGGAGACGAGTGCACCATTATATTGCTAGCGTTTTGTTGCGGCGCGGTTATTTGCAGAACATTTGTTATGTTCGTTGTTTGACCCTTCTTTTTCTTGCTCCTCTTTTTCAAGCTTTCCGGAGATAACATGGCCACTCCCTGCACGTAGCTTTGGTGGCTCTTGATATCTATTTGTCTTGACGTTTCATTGGGGGACTGCCCTTGAAAATTGCCACTAGCGACTAACTGCGGCAATACAGTGTTCTGTTGGACGACTTGGCCGTCGACTGCCATCATCGGCGGCTGAATGACAAACGGCGCGGGTAAAGTATTAACAACGACAGTGGGTTGGTTGACCATCTGTTGGACGCCACTCGCGGTTTGTGATACTGAGGCGCTTACGTTCGTCGCGTTGCTCGAGCCATGACCTGACGATATAGTCGTGGTGACTTTTGGCGGCGGCGGAGGCATCTGGTTGCTGGACACGATAATTTGCCCCGTCGATGATATCAAAATCTGTCCGGGTGTCGCCCTCTTGCCCATTTGTTGATGCGTCGCCGTCTGAGCGATACTCGGTTCCGACTTTGAAGGTAAACTACCGATGACATTTTGAACCATTTCGAGGGGCGATTTCGATATCATATTTTGAGCTGTAGTACCGGCGATATGTAAAGGGTAGCTCGTAGGAAGATTGACGGAATTAAAAAAAGGATCAGGTTGATTGTTCGGAATAGCATATGTCGTAGCTAAGTTGACGCTGGGAGGCGGCGGTGGTCGAACAAAGTTCGCTTGGGAAGAGTTAATGGACGTTGTAGCGGTGTTCGCTTTGCCAGCTAATACGGAAGTAACCGTGTCTCTGGTTACCGAAAATCCACTCGCCATAGTGGTGACAAACGTTTGAATGTAGCACGCCTGTATCAAAGAATGCGCGGGACCACCACCCATGTGAGGCGGCGGACAATAGCCAGGCATCGAATTTTCAACTCTCCGTCTCGGCTCCACCCTGTACATCTCCTGGGCTTTGATCCCGGGCTTCACTCCTACCATTGATATGTTATCAACCTCCATGAGATTTTTGTTCACGTTATGGTTAGAGATGAAATGCATCATTTGCGTTCCAGTAATCGATTGAGTGTTAGGCGGCCCTGGCGCATTGTAATGGTACACTTGACTACTACCACTACCAGGCGTTGGAGGGTTACCATTGAAGTTATCACGGCAAGTGTTCATGTAAGCTGGACTTAAATAAGCGCTGTTGGGTTGCATTTGTGAGTTGTTGCTGCCACTGCTGTGCGGGGTATCGGTGTTCCTTGAGCTATTCGAAAGCGTCGGCGACGGTTCCGGAGGTTGCAACGTCTCCGTATGAGACACGTTGCTGGTACTCACAGTCCCGGCTTGGATCGGGCTGCAGCTATCATTACCCGCTTGATTTCTTTCAATGAAAGTGGAAGACGTGACTGGGCTATCATCAAACCCATACTTCGGACTAGACGTAGAGAGGTTGCCTTCTAGCTCCATTTTGTACATGTTGTGCTTCATGTATTTGAGCCGCATTTGATTTTCAGCATATTCTGGACTACTACCTTTGGAAGACATGTTACATCCTTTGCAGCATTGTGGTATGGAGTTTTCTGGTCCTTTGTCTGAGAAAACGCTGCTATCCGGAGTAGTATTAGGTGAAGGCGAAGAATTTGCCAAATTGTTGCGATATACATTCGTGACATCGCCAGGTTTCGTAATTTGTCTCTGATGTTGTTGGACGTAACTGGAATTGTTAGATCCATCGAATTGACTCCCGTCATAGGACGAACTCATTCCGACTTGTCTTGATATCGTGTTGTTTAGTAGGACAGTTTGCTGAGCCAAATACCCACTAGGGTCATCCATAAACGATGGAACGTTACTAGATGCCATTTCATCAGAACTGTTTCCTCTTACATCTTGAACTAACCTCATGCCGTTGCTTCCGAAAGTGATAACTTTATTTTCAGTTGGACTATTTTTCTTTTTACCTCCTTTATTGGCTTTGCCCTTTTTCTTATTGGTCTCTATGGCTGGCCACTGTTGGCCCAGCATGTTATAGTGTTGCGGTAAAGGTGGTACTCGAGAGCACATGCCTTGACTAACGCCCTGTTCGTTACTCGAGAAAGAACTAAATGAACTAGAAGAGTCCTCTGACATGGTCGCATTTGACTCTTCATAATCAGCGTTCTCAAGCTTTAGTATTTTAGGATTTGGACTAGTAATTACGCTATTGCTATCATTCCTTTTAACTTGCCACGGAGGAGTTTTAGCAGGATTTATTTTAACAACAGTTCCATTCTGTATTACCAGCTGGCCTTGATGCGCAAACTGATTCTGACCTTGTGGTTTGCTCTGGTTTGTGTTGTCTGATAATTGATTCCTGTACCCCTTCATTGCCATTTCGATTTGTTTCTGATTTTGCTGAATGAAGATTTGCTGCTGCTCGTTTATTTTTTGCATGACTTCGGGGGTCAGCGGTTGATTTAAACCGCAGAATATTTGAGATTCCTCTTCTTTGTTATTTTGCATTTGTTTACCAGATTGAACATTTTGCTGCACCGATTGAACATTTTGCTGAAGCGATTGAACGTTTTGCTGGACCGATTGAACATTTTGCTGGATGTCTTTTTTTTCTGGTTCCCTGGGTTCCGGTTCTGGTGTACCTGGTGGTAAAGGGCCTCTGTAGTTGTGTTTATAACAAGTATTGACTCCAATGATTTGTCCGTTTGCGCCTCTCACAGGAACTCCTACTGGCGGGTGAGCATTGTTCATAGGAACAGTTAGATTTTGTGTTGGTTTCTGTCCCTCCGAGTTCTGTTGTGTAATCCAGCCGTTGTTGACCGTGAGATAGTGGGAGCTCCTCTGCACATGCGTGTCTTGTTTGGTATCTGTGTCCTGTGGGATGTTGTGCGGCACATTGTGTTGTGAGGGGAACGTAGGCAAGGGTTTTCCGTTGTTGGCGCGCTGCTGGACCATTGCCGGCGGCATCTCACGACTGGGCTCGACGTCTTGATTCTGAAATTGTACAATTAAACCATCACACATGGAAATATCTAGTAAAAAGAAATACTTATGTTTGTAGCAGGACAAAAATAGTTATAATGGTTTGTCGCATTGCGGCGTTGACGGCAATTTTCTGTTTCTTGGCATAGGTATTTTAACAAGGCTTAAAATTATATTTTCAATTAACTAAATGTATATTCTGTTTATCAAACGAGTCGGTGGTTTAAGTTGGTCAGTAACACGGATTTAAAAAATCACGATTCTAAAACATTGATAAATATTGGCATTGGCATTATTATCAGCTATTAATAGTAAGACAATTAGATTAATCGCCCGACAGATTCATATCTTTCGTCGACTTGAGTATTAATTCAGAAGGCCTTCAGTCCAGGCAAGGTCCACGCAGTAAATAATTTACCCGTAGGCATCGCTGCTGGCAACGGTTCAGCTCTTATCACGGCTATGAAAACTTAATAACACACAAACGTACCTTGAACTCGGCGAGAGGTCGTTCCCTTTGCACCATCAGCTGGGACACGCTCATGTTTGCCGGGAAACCGGGCCGCTTCTTCATTTTTTTCTTAAGCACTGCCACTTCAGTGCCCATAGCTGAAAAGGTAAACGTTACTTTGTTGAGCTCTTTTAACAACCTCGTAAACGGTCCATTAGCATTAAGGTGGGATATAAAACTGATCAAGCCAGGCACCATACCATATTCATACAATTTATGTATTAGTACTTATTTAGTATAGACTAATACACACAAATATATATATTACGGAAATATATATTACGGAAATATGTATTATGTATTATTAAAATATAAAACCGTCTTTTCATTACATGCATTCATTGTTAAAGCGCAAGAACCGTACAAAATCAATTGTACTGCAATGACGCAAACGGTAACAAAACCCCAGAATAGTCAATTGGATTACTTTGATCTGCGTTGTTTGTAGAGCACACGCGCTCGACTCGGCCTATGGAGGGGTCAAATCTTTAAGTTAGTGATACAACAAACAAATGTACGCAACGTCATTGACGCTCGTTGAGTGAGGTGCTAGCAGACCGACCGGGTGACTTTGCTTGCTCTCCAGACGACCTAATAATACGAAGTAATAATATAAAGTACATTAGGTTACAGAATATTCATCTTAAGATGTTCAAAAATGTTCAGGCTGAATCGGTTACATATAGAATAATTTTAATAACATATTTAATGAAATTTCTGCAAATGTGAACATAGCACATACTGTTTTTTCAGCCCCTATACATATTTAACATAGGTATCTACCATGCATTATTTTACTCCTCTTTTTATTGGTGTTTGTTGTGGCAATCAATGCTTTGTTAATATTCCCAGCATTCATTTATTGATATTTTTCGGGTCCATTCTAAAACTAAAAAAGTAACTTACAAAATATAATTCACTCTAAAAGTAATAATATAATTATAAGAGTTTATTTCCTATTTATAGTTCCAGAATGGCATTTAAATATAAATAAATCATACGTTAAGTTAAACCTTAAGAAAAACAAAAAAGAAAGTGTATAAAATGTCCCTCAGGTAAAATATCGCCATCATTCAAATAATACATCCTATCAATAGCGAACTCCTAAGGATACTGATCGACCGAGATTGTGGGCGAGGGAAATGGAAAATAAGCGATCCCACTACTAATGGGAAGAGGAGGGAGAGCGAATCGTCGACCTATTTGTATGTAAAACGATACTAAAGATTACAATCACCGCCGTCGCTGCCTACGAAAGCAGTGTCCGATACAAATTAATTCTAAACTGATTAAAACTCGTAATTAAGTCATCAACAAAACTATTTATGCCTAAGAAATTAATCAAGATATCGGCGTTTTAGCATCGTAGTAAAAGTTATATTGAGATTAAAAGTATGCGCCTTCGCGGGTAATTCGAGAACGCTTCATAATTAGTTAGCGAGCTGAGCGAGTATAATACTGTTATCTATTTGCACATTATCTAGCAGATTTGCAATTAAAATACGGGTTGTATGCCGAGGCGAGGGTGGTCTCGAGGCGGCGGCGGCGGGCGGGGTTTGCGCGCCCGGGGTGGCGGGGTGGCGCGACTCGTCAGATCAATAGTCGACGGGGCGCGCGCCCACGCCGCCACCGGCCGCTCTGCACCACCGCCGATTGTTTCAAATTACACCCGCCTTTGTTCCCGCCACTGATCGACTCGCCTCAGTTTTTGTTTGTTTCGAACGGCCGACTTCCTTTACGGTAATTACGCGATTCTGCGGCTCGCCGTACACACTTCCCGATTTAACGCTCGCCCCGTCCCGTCCCGCTCCCGACGCTTAATCTTGTTTACGAGCGTTATATCTATCTGAATGGATATCGGTGTATTTTTATCACGACCACAATAAATGTAATAGCCGCGTATAACTACTATGACTTTGTAGGGCTTCCTACACTTTAATGATACTTAGTAATGTCTCAATCATGCCTCAACAATAACAACCATACGAAAACGGATAATGAATGCGTTTGTTTTCTCATGTAAAGGATGGATAAGTGGCGCCCAAACGGGAAACAAGGCATTTAAGGCCTCGAGTCTCAGTTGCCTTACCCCAACGCAGGCGGAGTAACGAAAATTAAAAAAACCGTTCATAATAATATCGCATATACCTACATAATATATACATGTATGTTTTCAAAGGAATATTTTTCTTCTTTCATTTGATCACGTATGTAGATAAAAAACTTTATTTTTATAAACACAGTAAGTATTTAAAAAAAAACGTAATAAAACCCAACTTTCAACTTCATATCTTTGTTTGAACCAAAAACAAATCGGTGACAGACATAATATTAGAAAAGATATCTCAGATCAGGTAATGATAATGATGTTCTTCCTGTACTTCACTTTATTAGAATCCAAGCTTTTCATAGAGATCTATTAATCTCATTATTATTTTTCAATTTATTTCTAGTACAGGAAAATCTAGAAATGTAACAAAGTTGGATGAAATTAAACATTCGTCGTTATACGAGTACAAATACAGGTGGAGTGGAGACGTGGCTCAGAGCGGGAGCGAGGATTGCAAAGGGGTGTAATGCAGGTTGTTACTCCCGGACGGATGACTGACGAAGTGCAGTTACCCGCTATTCATGCCGCACTAAATGCACCCCCTTACCCCACCTCTCGCGCTAGCTGCCACTTAACAACAAAGAGACCGCTCTACCCTCTTTGTTACAAGAAACAACTCAGTTCTACGAACAACCACTTTTCAGTGTTGCTTTGCTCCCTCAGAAATAGATAGTGGCAACCAATCTTGCTTTGAGTGCTCCAACGATATTTGTTTACAGAGGTATTTTGTATGCAAAACCGAGGAATGTGGATGTTTTATTAAATTATACGGAGGGAAACATATTTTAAATCATACCGTCAGGTACTAAACAAAAAGCTTTTGAACGCTAGCAAATATGAAATACTTTTAAGCAATCCATGATACACGAGTCAAGATAACGAACGGTAATTGTTATAAAGTTGTGATCGAATAGGCGTATTACCAAAACATCAGAGTCTCGTATAATAAGGGTAGACAAGAGAAATCTAGTTAGTGTCAACGGCACGGGCCGGTAACGTGCGGGCCCAGCTCCCGGCTCCCCGGACTAATCCCGTTCGGTTCACACTCGTGTAATTGGATGAAGGAGGCCCGGGCGAGATTGTGCCCGGAACGCCCGCGCGCTAATCGGATAATAATGCTCTCGATGAACCCACTGTGAGATAGACCCATGGCGTTTAACTCCAACCTTTATGCATTTTAAACTCATTTCCAACCGTATACACATTAGCTTTCCACTTTAGTGCTTCAGGGGGAAGGCGTGCTTGATTATAATGATTTTAGCGATTGAATGTGACTACTTTATCACACTAGATTCAGGGAGAGGTTTTTACACTACTCCCGATTCTAATATGTGTTTTTGAAGATGTTTTGATTGCAAATCGAATCTTCGGTGAACCTTCTATGTATTTTTTTTTTAGATGAGTGTATTCTTTAGGTTCAAAGAATTATTGACGTCATACTTGTGGATTCATATTTACGTCAGAGACCGCGGCAAGAACAAAGACTTAATCTGATTGGCCGGGGAAAAAATTTGATATACATTGTTCAATAAATTGTGTATTAAAGCTTCGTAAGCTTCGTCACATTGAAAACATTGAGGCATAATATGGTAATTAAAAATATGAGATAATATTGCGGTTCTCCGCGGTTTTAGCCGCGTGGTGATTTATTACGTTAAAAATATCCTATGTTGTTGTTTAAACTATCGTGAAAAGGTAACAAACAGAGTTACGTTCGCATTTATAATATTAAAAAAATGTAAGAATTCACTAATTTTGAGAATGCCAACAAGCAGTTCAGTAGTAAAAGTTAAAACTATGTTCCTTGATCGAACTTTTGCCCACGACTCCGCCCGCTCAGCGATTGTAATCCCCTAATCATGCGCGACAAGAGATACTTCAGTATTTATATAAAATGAGACAAATAAGCTATCAAATCCCGAAAACCGCGTGAAAATATCTCCAATAGTTTCAGAGTTCATAAGAAACCAATAGACAAATAATTGAAATATATAGATTTGGGTTGAATAACCTCTAGTTTAATCAATCCTATCTAGTCTTTAAAAATATCTTGAACACATATGATGTCTCAGTTACTTTTATGATAGTACAGAGATAACATCTCTAGAAGTAAAAGTATACAAATTGGTAAAGCTGAAACAATATAAAAACTATATCAAAGGAGCAATGTTGCACTTTATCTAATAAAGACAGTTTACCCTTTGTTATTTCTCAAGCAAATCTCTTCTCGTGGCACGAACATCTCCCCTCTCTTTACGACGTGAATTATAATTATTTGTTGATTGTTATCTCATTTCTTGTTGTTTACTTGTCAAATTGAAGATTGAGTTTCGCCAAGTAATTTATTTACCGTCCTTGACGACGCGCTCGGATTCGCCGGATATTGGAGGATCAGTTTTGAGAGAATTAATTTGCCGCTCAAAAGTCGACAGTACTGACCGAAAGGTGAACTGTTCCCGAGGGAGGCTGCGAACAGTAACATTCAGCAGAATAGCACGACAGTATTACCGTGACTATTAAACATGTTTTTATATTAAGGCACTTAGTTACTTACACCCGAATTTAATAATCGATCCTGATCCGTTATCCGTGGGATCGAAATTTCATGTCATAATTTGGCATTTTAGTACTAGGGCTTGACATATTACTACTAAAATGACATATTATGACATGACATATCGATCCAAAACCGCGGATAAGGGATCAGGATCGATTATTAATTTCGGGCGTTACCTAGCTGGGCACCGCGGTTTTCCCGCTGACTTAAAGGGCAATGTTTCCAGTAAAATTCAGAGCATAAAGATATTTAACATAACTAATATCTTAGGTGCATTGCTGCACTGGGTTTTAAACTGCTGACGTTCAAATCTGGGAGGCACAAAACTGTGTTGGGCAAACGTGACGGTTGAACTAAGGCAACATAATCGCGCTAGGCGCTTGTGAAGACGAGCAACATAATCCGCGAAAGTAACTCTGTCTGTCTGTCTGTCTGTCTCGCTTTCACCCCTAAACTACTGAACCGATTTAAATGAAATTTGGTACGGACATAGTTTGAACCCTGAGGAAGGACATAGGATACTTTTTGTCGCGATAAACTGTATCCCACGCGGGTAAAACCGCAGGGAACAGCTAGTCGTCACATATATTAAAAAAAAGTACATAACAACATTCACAATGTCTACCTTTTTTCTGTTCTGTGTGCTGCGGGGGTGGCGTCGCTGGTGACTGCCCTCGAGCTTGCAGCGTCGCGAGCAGTTTCCTCTTGTGGTTGCAGAGCTTCGTCAGCTCAGCGCCCGACGCCACTTGGTACGGCTTACTCACCACCTGAACAATGGACAATACAAATTAAATGGCAAAAATACACAAACATCAAATCGAGATCAGTGCTTGCTACCAAAATCATCCGGTATTTGAAAAAGAAATTGGATGTTATTAGTTAAACGAAATATGATGAAAACAAGGAATTTATCCAAATAATTTAAACTGTTACAAATACTACTACTGCATACCATACAATATAAATGTATACATATATAAGTATCATCACTATCGCCAATTTCAGACTCATTATTTAAATATATTCATGGCTACGTTATTCAATCGTAAATACATAATAGATAAACAGCGTTACCGATTAAGTACAAGACGATCTACAATTCTACAACATAGAGTAACGAAATGACGTTCAAAATATTTATTATTTTCATAACGAACTGTAAACTAATATCAGTTATCGATTTAAACGCGGCTACTTCAGAGTTACTGGTTTAACCAATCATCAAGCGTTGCATTTCCTGATTTCACGCCTACAGACCACGGCACCGGTTACGATCTACTTCACAGATCCAAAATGATTCATGGAACAAGTTGGCGGGCAGTTAAATTATGTAAGTCAGCTAAATATATGTGTTATTGGTTAATAAGAAAACGTTATGATCATGTATGGTGTTGAGTTCCATTGTAAATGGAATGATCATTAATCATCTAGATTCTATTGGTTTCCGTTTGAATGTATCGTGAATTGGTTCATTGTGCTCGCATTTGCAAATCATCCGTCTGTCGGTAGGTGGTCGTAGTGCGATTAAGCTGAGTATGCACATTGGGATTGGGAGTTATGGCATGGGATGCTGCTGATTTGATAAGCTTACATATCACAGAATCTGTCTCAGACTATTATTACTGTAACTCGTTAATGATCAATGAAAATTCCTGAACAATGCTGATCGCTGAACCTTATCAGAGTTTAGTTCTCTAGGCTAATAGGCACTAATTTTAGAGCACTTACGTTGAATACATTAATCAATGTGGCTATCTAGCTATTTTGTTTGCTTATGCATTCAATCCAAGAACATGACTTCTGTTACAGGAGAATTTTTCTAAAACCGTGCGTGAATCTAATCCAGACTGGACTTCCGCAATGGTTCACTGTACAGTTTATGTACACCACGTTTGTACAAATAGAGAAACTTGCCGTTCCCGTTATCGGTTTAAGTAACTGTTGCATTAGCATGACTAGGCGAATATGATTTAAAAAGATGTGAAAGTGGATTAAAGTACATAGAACGTGCTCACTGCCTAATCTATGTCTAGTATTCATCTGAACGCTCTGGCGCAACACAACATTACACATTTCAAGGACTCTACATAATGCTCTACTTCGGAGTTTTATAAAAGAACTAGCAACTTGCACCGCGGCTTTACCAGCATGGAATTTGATAATATTCCATACAAACTTTTATATCCCATTTGACCACCCTTAGAGAAAGTACGTCCCTACGCTGCTAAAGAAAGTTACCTATCTAAGATAGCTCAAAACGAAAGTGGATTTTTGTGCTATTTACGAACAGCATTTTATTTTATAATCTAACGCAATAAAACATTTTAATGACATCATAAAACATCTCGTTAAATAGTGACCTATGAAGATATTACAAACTATGCTAGTAATTGTAGCACAATAAACAAGGCAGAATTGAGTACCTTCATGTGGCAAACAGAAGGTCGTGTCCGTCCTTGTACCAGTTAGCGGGCAATAACATCACTGGCTAAACGTCAAATTACGAGTTAGACTTAGGATAAGTATGATAAAATTATGTTGTGGCGTTTGTTGGCTTCGTTTCACACGACTGATAATTACATGCCCTTTTATGTTATATCTAAATACCAATCTACAATCTTAATTTAATATAGAGGTGAAAGGAAAGATTCGACGACCCATGTAATCTCCTAAACTAACCGTCCGATTAATACAAAACAGTAGATAGAAAGAAATTAAAATACATTATCAGCGCACTCTAGAGTATTCTGACAACAAGGTACAGATTTCTACGTCAATTGGGAAAACTAGGCGCGTCTGATGTAACAAAAGCAGCATTAATATAAAAAACAAAAAAAATATGACATCTTACAAGTTAGTGTTTGGCCATAAGTCACCTGATGTTAAGTGACGATGTGGCCGAATGTAAGCTACTTTATTAAAGACGATCTTAATACTGAAAGTTTAGAATTTAAATTTTAACAGTTAATAGAATAAAAACATAGCATCATTTAAACTACCCAATGCAATAAATTAATGGAATTCACGGAGGGCTGAACGGATAATTAATTATTTACTCGGCTACAAACAAGCCTGTCATAATGGAAGTCAATACGTATGCTGTTCGACATCACATTTGACATTCAAATGTTATCGATTCGAATTCTAATAAGCCACACTCATGTGCGCGTGGCCTAGTTGGTTTATTTTGCATTGTTCAGGACATGATTGAAACAAACAGATACCATTACGGGGAGTACAATACTCTCTGAAGTATTTATTAGGGGTTGAAATCAACACGCGGCTGAAGCCTTTTCATTAATATTTAAGATCTAAACGAGTATTTCCCGCGTGATTTCATAGGGATGTTTCAGCACTCCTATAAATTAAATTATGTATTTAATAATAATAAATTATTTTTATTCGCTTAAAGAAAGAAAGAAACATGTTGGGTACTTATACATAATATAACACTAGGTGTAATAGTTAAATACATAATGGTGAACTTAACATTTTACCATACCCTTGGGAAGCTCTGCACCCCGCACTAGGTCTCTAATGAGCCTGTATGGCGGGAATGAGCCCTATGACTCAGACAAGCACGACGAATTATCTAAAATGTCAAGTCCGTTTTAAAATCCATCCGATAGATGTCGAGTAAATCGGTAGAACACTAACAGATGGACAAATATAGTCAATCTCAATAATCTATTACAATTGATTCGAGGTTCAGTGATCTCTTCGCCGTACCCAATTAGTTCATTCTGATCGACATCTAGTTTGGACGGGTTTCTACCCAAATATCGAGTAAGTGATGAAACGAATTAATTTTTTCAATAACGATTATTGAATTGAAAACTCGACGATCACAATTCTTTGAAAGCCGATGATCGACGTGATTACAAAGTTACTGCTTGAAGTGCTTGCTTGTTGAATCCAGGACTTAGTTTAGCCATATCGATTCACAGTACCTGTACCTACCTATACGTAGTGTCACAACTTGCGCCCTACGTACCGAGAAGTTTGAAATTGTTACTCAGAGGAACTTCCATTGTCCCGCCTGCCTCAATAAATTGTCAATATTCGTTTTAGGATCACACTAAAAGATATCGAGGACTTTTTATAAATCAAAGTCCAAATTTGACGAGAAAACTAGAATACGGATACAGAAATAGTATAACGACGCTAAATAGAAGGGTAAATTGGGTTCCAATAATGGACGTGGATAATGGGATATGTCTGTCTGGATAGATAAGTCCGTGGTGCACAATGGGACAGGTCATTTCAATATGAATCCAATCAGCGTGATGGATGCGGATAGTCGGGTACATTCGACGCGTCGCAAAGTGCACGTGTCGCGTCGAACATGCCGCCCGATTAAATTACTCTGCACTACTAATTAAAATGTTTTGTCTAGAACCTGGATGAGCTGAAGCAATTATCGGGATTCTATTTCTATACACAAAATAATGACAATGTTTCGAACTTACAATTTATAGATATGCCAAAAACATCCAACGACGACTCTAGGATAATGGAATCGTACACTTAAATATACATCATGACACCTTTAAAATAACCAAGACGAAAAAGTTATTCATATACATATATTGACATTCTGGAGAATAGATACTGACTGCTGTTCTGTTCTTCACAATAATATTCAAAAAAAGGCATTGAAAAAAAATATCTTACAAATACATATATCTAGAACTGACTTTTTTTTATATTTATGTTATTAAGGTTCGATCAGTGCCATGAAAGTAAACAAAGAAGCAATTTAGTTCGTTCTGTTTGTATGCGACAGCTGAATGTCGAGTAATTTGTCGGCGTATCGCCGGGGCTCGCCACTAATTAACGGGGACATTTACGGCTGCCAAACGTGCCTGTATCCAGCCTAACCCCTCCTCATTCCACCACTCGAACACCCCCGGTTGCGGGAACGGTGCATTCTCCGCTAAACTTGCTGTGTACGCATCAACCGGTAGAGCTGTTTAATTACATTCCCCGACTTAATTCATAATATCGACTACGACAACGTTTTCCGCCTGGAAAAACGAATTGATTTATGCTAATTCACAATAACGACCTCGAGTAAAATTAAATAAAAGGAGGAAAACTAGCAACCGTTACTTATGCATGAAGCTATGAACATGTCATTATTATGTCGTTGCGACTCAAGCGGGCGTAAAAGTAAATAGCGTTCCCCCATCTAGCCCTCAGCTTGAATCTAGAGCGCTCATAAAAAGACTCCTTTATGTCGAGATAATAACGTTCCATGTGAATTGCTAAGCAGCACAACTTTTAGCTTTGTATTAATACAATTACTGCTTACAACTGGTTCTATAGGTGGGGCGAGGGTCGTGACGTGAGTCGTCGATTGAATATCGACGGCCTTGACCTCAATAGCTTGCCCATGAAGGGGGATGATTATACACCGCATAATACAGGCGAGGGCCCGCCTATAAAGTATTTATTAACTTTTCCATGCGGCTCCGTGCGCGCAGCGGCAGCGTTTAGATACTTCTTATGATATACAGTATGCGACATGCACACGCGACGCGAAATTTAACGCATCTTCAATAGAAATATCTTCTCATGGAGGCCAAAAACCCTCTACAGACCAACTGCATTCAGAAAGAGACATTATAAACATTAAACTGTAAAAGAATGAAAAAGAAACAATGCGAAATAAAAACAATATACACGTCAAGCGGACAATTCCTAAGACTTCCAACACCTATAAGCCTGTCGTTGTATATGGCTCCATTCCGCATCGGGAGCCGATCTCGCAGCTCACAATGGTCAATAAACAAGGCTTGTAGATGGTAGACAAAGCCGGAGTCGGCACTAGCTGACCGTATCTCACCATCACAGGGGCGGCGGAGCGTGTCGCTTACGGCTGTCAGTAAACACATTTTATTGTGCCATATGCATACACGCATGTTAACTCACAACGTTCGTTATTAGCTGACCGGTATTATAACTGCCGCTGCAGAGCGCCAGGAATGTTTGACCACGCGCTTGTTGGGCAACAATATGGTGAAATGCAATCTGGATTTGTAGCTAAGCGCCTTGAGCCCCAGAAGCACTTAATCTTTTTCTCTCTTACGTAAACATTACAGAATATGCAATCAAGTATCGTCGTAATCACCATCATATCAGTTTCAAAAATCAGTAGGCTAATTAAATGTTTACAACTTATGCATTCATTAGGTATATGGTTATGTAATTAATTTAAATATTTCGATTAATTAAATACTTAACTTTAAATTTAGCAAAACTTAATTGATGTTTTAAATTATGATTGGAACCGAAATACCGATATTATTATAATTATAAACCGCAATCACACACCTGTGGCTAAAGGATAAATCTAAAATTCTATGTCATACATATCTTAGATAATCTTGTACATTTAAATAAACATTTTTGTTTAATGCAGTCCCTTAACCTTTGTGGCCTGTGCTAATCTTAAGAGGGCCATTATACAGATTTCTAATTTTCTAAACCGAACAAAGTCCCTATCGGTTCGGAATGTTACGTACTGCCCTGCGCGGACGCCACTTTCACCTCACTCAGTGGGAAAGTTGCCAGCGTTTAGAAACCGACTCGTTTATTTAAACTATAAACTCGGCAACAGACATATTCGGTTTATCGTTTTTGTGTATTTATTATTCAGCAATTTAAATGTCAACCCACCGATTTAGATCAGCAATAACGCATATCAAGAGACGCTGCGGTCGGAGAACAATAAATATTTAGCGGTCGTTCAATAAGTAGAAAGTTTTGATAGACATCGTCGGTGAGCAACATGAATACAAGGATCACGAGTCACGACCTCCATCGATCGTTTAAATGTCACTTGCCAGGTTACGAGTTGCGACGCGGAAGAGCCGCGTTTCTTTGTTCTCTGACGAAGACAACACAATGAGATCCCGCGGTAACAGTGCGAACTTTTCAATAAATGGAATTCGTTTAACTGACGGCCGAAGACATCGTATGATTTATAATTTAAATGACATTGCCCTTGATTTGATATTTGAAAGTTTTGAAACTCAACTTTTGGGACATAATAGGTTCTGATTTAACAAAGATAACAAGTACTGTTTCATAACAGAAAGATTAGCCTGAATTCCTTTGAATAGTTTCTAAAAATTCGCCAATTTAAATAGAAAGGGGCCATTCCTGTTTTGACTAACACAATAATAGTAACAAAGCCTTTAATGCCCCACGTGTGTGCTCTGATACTTAACCCTCCATAAGCACACTTACCTAAAGGGCCAATTACACGTTTGGAAGTTCCTTTTACGAGTTACAGCAGCTGAATTTTGAAATAAGTTTAATTCTTTTTACCTTTTCTTTTAGATCCACTTATTGTAATAAATGACTTTAGATTCATTGTGAATTGAGAGTTTTATCCCATGAAATGTTTATATATATTGAATTTTCTGAAACCCCCATGCCGTATCGTGTGTATCTATTCGTATTTTTATGGCAATAAATCGCGAATTTATGCCTAGTATCGTCTAGGCAATAAATAGTAGGGTAATGGGCTATAACCGTCCCGGCAACAGCTGAAGTGTGGTCGCAATGGTATCGGCCAGTCAGCACCTGGGGGTCAGCCACTGCTGCACGACTTGGAAGTATTGGCTCTAGGGAATATCAGTATTGAGACAGGTATAGATCGCGCCGTGAGGGGAGAGCGATGTGGTTCTTCGTGGGCATGCCTTTAGGATAAGAATATCAAAACGCAATGTACATGACAAGATAGATTTAGTTTGAGAAATGTTTGTACCAATAGAATGTTTCAAAAATAAAACTAAACGTAGCCTCTTTGTTTTAAAAGACAGTAGGTACACTAAACGTTCAACTTTATGCAAAAAGTTTTTGGAAAATGTTATCCCAAAAGCATAATTAATAAAGAATAGATTAGAAATAATCATTTTATTGTAATGTTTTGGCCATATTTTATTTGGATAATTTATTTAATAGCCCTCAACCGTAACTAACTATATATATACTATCATAATGATTCGTACACAAACGTACACCTACGACCTACATAATTACTAACAAAAGGGATCTTTGTTGTCCGAAGTAAATAACACTTAATTTTGATTTGTAAAGCAACATTTGTCAGCGAATTTCATTGTAACACAATTCAACATAATTTTACATCCATGAATATTTATACAACGCGATAAAATTCTCGAAACGACTTGTGTCATAGCAAAAAAGATCTCAACATACATAAATAAACTATCAACAACACGTTTACTTCAAGGATACCCACGTACGCTCTGCGTGTACCTATCGAAACTACTCTGACCTTGGCGTTACAAAAACTTGTTTAAATACTTCAAATAACAACTGAGTAAAAGAGGTTAGATATCAACTTTAATGACCGTAAGTATTTAACAGGTGCAATAATCACGTCAAATAAGAATTAAGGGTGGGTCTTACCCTGCAGACGAAGGCCCTCAGCAGACATCTGAATATCGTACAATATCGTATAATGTATGTAAATTATAAATATTATTATTTTTAAATATTTAATAAACTTTTTTTTTTACTTCTTACATGGTAGCGTTTGACCACAAGTCACCTGATATTAAGTGACGATGTGGTCGAAGATGGCGCCACGCTACACCTGGACTGGGAACTGGCTCTCAAGTGAGGCTGCCGGAACACACCGATAGGTGCTTGGCGACAGATTCTTAACAAGAGGGTGGTAGCTAGCCAGGCGAGTACTAGAAAATACCCTACCACCAAGCTATGGTTTCATCACGATGTTTTTCTTCACCGAAAGCTCAAGCTCATTGTAGGATTCGAACCCACGTCCTACGGATCGCAAGCCGACGTCACTACCACTGAGCCATCATAAAACTGATCATATTAATAAGTATAAAGACAAAAAATAATAATCAAGAAATGAATAAAATTATGTATAAAGTATATATGTATTATGTATATTTCTTTTATTGATTGCATTGAGCAAAATAATTGTGCAAAGTACGCTCCTTTTGATGGTTTCACTTCAACTGTTTTTCTCCTTATTCTAAATATAAATAATTTTATTCATTTCTTGATGGAAAACCCTCTTTTATGCATCATGTAACTATAGACTACATGACTAGCATGTCTAATTTTTTCGTTATTTATTCGGTAAAAAATGTTAATGCTCATAGGCATGTAGAACTAGATAGATTGACACATTAAACAATTTATGAAATAAAAAAACATAGATAACATTTTCTTTAAAGTTTAAATATATAATAAAGCTTGTAGACACACACGAGACACTTAAAAAGCACTTGGATTCTTTAACATAACTAAGAAGATTACGTGTGTTAATGGCTATTTTTTTAGTATGTTTCTATTAAGGCTAGTTGTTAAATTATACGGCCGTCCAAGGTACAGCGGTCTCGGAACGAGTGTGCTTAGGACCAAACAAACGTAACAAATAGCTGCCATGTAAAGTGAACGCATTGCGACTAGATTGCAACGAGATAATCGGTACGATCCAGCGAACAATGCGCGGAGTGGGCGCAACCGTCTGACACACCCGATCATACTTTGGCAGACTAATGCAACAATAACTTCCATTAATAGCGCGATTATGAATAGAAACTCGCAGCCAACTACTAGATAGAGCATGTCACTTATATATTATGCTTATGTATACGATATGAAACACTAGTCAAATGTGAATGATCATTGAATATCAATTATACGGATTACGAACACGGAAGTCTACCTGTCATATATCAAAAAAGTGATCGGTTTTTAATTAATTTGATATTTTAACAGAACAGAAATTAATGATGTATTGTTTTATATCTCTTGTTTATTATTTACTAACAAAATTAAGAGATAACCGAAACCAAAATTTTAAAAAGTCTTCGTCTACTTATCTCTGCTAAGTCGAGTCGGTTAGATTGCTGGATGTTCTCGCGTTTTTATTTGCTAGTAATCATGAGTTCTCGTAGCAGCTGATGTGATTTGGCTATATTAATTGATATCATTAATATTCTGATAAAAAGCACACGGAGCTATTGCCACAAATTTTACTACGCCATATTTCCTAATTGTCCGTTAAACTTAGATTTCGTAGGCCATTTTTTATACTTTGTTGTTGTGACAATACACTGTAGTGTAGCGGACACAATGTTTGTTAACAGTTTATTTATGGTGCAAATAACGTTTGTTTACACTGTCCCGACCTGGAGTCGTCCCAACAATAAACAGTAAAGAAGCTCTGTGGTGATGAGTAACGACGACCAACTTAGTAAATATAAATTGTTTATGCTTGAATATGTTTCAATCAAAATTTGTTATTTTACTTTTAAAATGTATCGCTCAAATTAATACAACTCTTCTTAGTTATCTTTCCAACATTATATAACATATTATAATATCTAATAAAAAAAGAGAAAAATAATCCACATCATAAAAATGCTAGAGGACCGTTACCATCCCTGGAATACCAATGACCTACCAATGACGAGCACGTAAAGATACGAGTGGATCAATCCACTGCTCCAGTTGAATGTGAAATCGAGATCTCGGCGAGTGCATCTCAAGACGAATGCCCGGAACAAAGAGGAATCGATGAGATTGCCGGAGTGTGGGTACGGGAGACGAGTGCAGCGACCTCTCCCACCCCCACGGAACGCGGTGCAATTTGTACATTTCAAGTGCACACAAAGGCGAGGCGAGGAGGTCGCAGCAAGCTTTGACAGAATTAACTTGTCTGTCGCACAAACTGCGAAAGCTCACCTTTATTGGATCGCACGACGGGGCCTGTACAAGCTACACTACACGGAATTCTAAACGCAACTTCGTTCGACAACTTTAGGTTTTACTTTAGCTGTGGCGAAAACGTGAAGCCTTATGCACGTTTGATAAGTCTACCTTTATAGAGTAACTTGTTTATTCAAAACTTTCCGAGGTATTTTCCCCCTTTTCTATGAATTATAAATTAGTATGAACTTCATCGGTACGTGATGTATGTATTGTTTGAATATTTTTTCATTTCTCTTGTAAATCAATTAACGGATACAAGTAAAATTAAAATTGTAAACAAGTCAAATTGCATAGAGAGACTGTTGTCAACAAAGTGGGACAAACTGTTGTTAAATACAAGTCACTTGATAAGCAATGGTAGTGTGCTCTGAATAAATATTATAATATTGCTCGAGCCCTATATAATGGTTTTCTTGTTATCGTTGCCACACGGGTCGGGGCATCATGTCTAGTACAGGCATTCATTTCATGACATAGGTTGTATTTCAGTGAAGCTTTATTCCTCTGTTATTTCTCTATTTATTGACTAGTTCTGCACAGCATTTATCTGATAATATAATTTTTATAATTGCCTACACCTGTCGAGTAGAACGTCCGTCAGGGACAGTGATATGTAGTATGAAGTAGTCAGGGTCCGCGGGAATTTCTTATTTATTCTATTTCTCTTTGCACGTCCTTTAAATCATATAGGGCTACTTTTATTTTTTATTGTCATGTTTTAGAACGATTAACGTATGGTATCTCTGTATGTAGTATAATTATCTGCCATCTGATCAAATTGTCAGATATGTTATTGAAGTATATAGTGTAAAGGAAGCGTATTAGCGCATTCAGTTTTTTTGTGCTCTCTTAGCTAGAGCAATCAATTCGGCAATAACGATATTATGTCTGTCCACATCCTGTTTCGTAAAAACATACAATGATATATTAAAATTGAAATGTTTCATAATAAACGATGAATAAATATAGTTAAGACTGCGTGATACCGTAACGGTAGCTTAATAGTATTGTGTCTACTTAAAATAATTATAATCTTTTGATATTTATAACGAACCACAAGGTTAGTCAAGACTTAAATAACATCATTATATTTTTAAAAGGAAACTGGTGATTAAGTTATTATACTGGTTATATTGATAATCAAAATAGCTTCACATTTTTAATTGAGTATTTATTACAATACAAGTTATATTAATTGGCGTATTCTTTTACAGATAACATAAACGCAGATATGAGAACACGCAGAAGTTGGATTACCTTTTCACATTATCGTCGACGTCACGCTGCCAAGGTGACAGCAATGGTAATTGCTCGACTCGCCTTCTGTGTCAAGTCAACTGGCCACTCACTTTATCATTTTATTTTTCTTTTTATTGTGAACGCAGGACGATTGGCTGCTATATCGCCTGATGCCAAACGATGATGCGGTCAACGGTGTAGCACGCATCACAACTGATGAGAATCTAACATGTACATTTATTTTTAAACTACTCCAAAGAATAGATATTATAAATTAATACCAATGACGATCTTGCACGTTTTTTTCTCGATATACATAGAAATATTTTTTAAAAAAAGGAACCCAAATTTCAGCTTTATCTTGCGATCGCGACCTTTATTACTGGTTTTGACTAGTAAAACTAACGATCACAGACAATGAGAAATAGAAGACCTCGTTTATAAAACAAGAATATTAAAATATAATGACCGTGATCGTTCTATTCTTGACTAATGAAATCTTACACCATCTTTACAATGCAAATTAACATGAATACATTTTAGTGTCCAGCTATGTATGTACATAGATAACATTATCTCCAATGGATTCTCGTTTATGCTGTTGTTGTGTAATAAATAATCATAAATGGAAATATATGACACATTCGCCAGCGAAAAGAGCGTCAACAGGCTGTAAAAAGTTTAACGATACTCTTTAACCGACCACGATTGAATCTTTCCCAGCGAAGAAAAAATGAAACGACTCGACAAACATTCCTGGCGATGTATTACTTCATGAAGCCGCACCAAAAATTTACCAGCATCAAATAATTACACCAAGAAAGTAAGGTACAAAAAGAAGTAAGTTTAGTATTTTCGTATTTGCCTTATTAATGTAGACTATTACTTTGCTAATTTAAAAGAACAAAGGTGAAAATGTAACATCGTGTTTATAAAGATTAGAAATCTTTATTATCTGGTTTATGATATTAATAATACAACATGACAAACGAAGTTCAGCTTTTAAGATAGCATCATGGGACTTTTATTACTAGATAATATTTAATTTATTATTATAATTTAGATTATAAGTAGGCAATCAAATTATAGTATTTTTATTTGGGGTTTAGCATCTGCCATTTACCACTGCAAAATTGAAGAGGCATTGGTTTTGAACGACATTGATAAACAAGAACAGCACGTAATTTTCATGAAATATTTCTTGGTAAAGGAAAGGTCCTGTAACGTGTTAGTAAAAATAACAATCCAGTTGCCATTTTCATTCGAATTATATTTTATTAAATTACACATCGCAATTCAATATGTAAGTCTATGATTTTAAATGTGTGCCTAATTTTAATTTAATTTAGCGATAATAATTTGAAACAATCAGCGTGAAGCTAAATTTGCCGATCGCACGTGCAACTATTGTCTGCGGATATTACCTGACAACGTTGAATGCATGGTACTTTGACAAGTCGTCATATAAGCAGAGCTGTCCTCGAAGTGCGTTCTGAATCCTGAATAGACCTAATAATATTGTATCTCGTTCAGCCATCTATGATTCATACTACTACCTAACAAAACAGGCCTCTCGGAAAAGAATTACAAAGAACACATTATTTTGCCATGGTAGAGGATAGATAGAGAAAGTTAACGAAATCAAACATTCTCGAAGCTAGACGACAGTTACAAACATGATAACATATTATAACTTTTATACAATAATGAATACTGACCTTAGAATCGAAGCTAAAAGCTGTCTCAGGTCTTAGTGGGCAAGGCAGTCCACATTTACAAGTCCCTGCCGTCTGAAGATACTCCCGCAGCTGCGGCAAAGTGCTCAGCGCTGTACCGCTTGGACTGAAACAAAAACCAAACACAAATTAAAACATTTTAAATTTAATGAGGTATTACAAACAAAAACGATTAATAAATGATGAAGAAGACGGTCTTAGCATAACATATGTTACAAATTAGGCAAAGTTATAAATAGTGCCAATGTGTCTGAACAAACAAAAAAATTTATTGTGTATTATAAACTTGACCAGATGTTGAATCGAGACTAGAAATTCATAGACAATTCGACACGTTACATAAAATGTACGTATAGCTTTGAAAATGCTTAAGTAAATAGATCAGTAGATATGACGACAAAAATGGATAGCAAAGTTACAAGTAACATCTAAATTGCGATAAACGATCAAATTATACCTATGTATGTACCAAACGAAATTTAAAATCGAATCAGCCGACCATATTAATTTAAGTAAATGATTTTGCAATTAAACCGTGTTCATTGCAACGCAGGGGTGTAGGGCAGTGACTCGTGTAAACGATTGAGAGGATATTTACTGAAAGCCAGCGATGCAAAAGCCTCTAGTCGACCGTGCTGGCAGTTATACCAGCTAATAAAGCGGCCAACTGACTGCGCACTGGTCAATCGATATTTAGTCTCTAGACCATTTTATCTCGAATCGTTTCATTTTAATAGGATAATGGGCAATGTAAGCAAGAATCGACTTCATTCCGATCCATTGAATTCCACAAGGTATAGTTTAACAGAGTTTTTGCAAATAAGGTAAAGGATTTAGTTACGATTTTACTGTATCTCGTACTTGTATCTTTAATAATAAGGAACGGAAGTTACTAATAGCTTATTTGCATGTCTCATGTCGAGCGGAATTATAACTCACGAAGAGTGTATCATTTAAAGTAAGATAGCATCCATGCAAAATACCCTGAGGGGCTATTAAGAATAATTTGCAAACAACGCAATCCGTTTACGACGACAGCGCGGAGCATACCTTGCCTGCTATTATTACACCTCTATTCGCTATACAAACAGGCTCTTTCATAAATGCTCCACATGATAATTCATGGCGATTTTTCACGGTCTGGTACACTCGGTAAAGGTAAACCGCGACTGCAAAAAGATTTTGTTTACCCGCTTTTTGTTCATACCCGGAGTCTGCGGCTTTGACCACTATACAGGGTGTTCGCGGTCGGATAGCTAGTGCGCGGGGAAATTCGCTTTTTGCAATCGCGTGTAACGTTTGGGGGAGCGTTCACTTACGTAGACAGCTGCCGATAATAATTACTCAACACGCAAACCCTTTCGCACCTTGCATACGCCGAACTTGTGTATTATTGGAACGGCTAAGTACTGGTTATTTATTGTCTTTAAATTTATTAGTTGACTCGGTTAAGTATAGTCTAAGAACTGGTTTCAATGTCTAAACATTTAATTAAAAACTTTTAGTCATGAAATAGTGAGGCCTTACTAGAATTTTATGTTAAATGGAGAGCACGTAGCACTTAAATTTATTTTTGCTGTAGGTACCATATTATTATTCCAGTATTTTGCTAGTCGATGAGACATATTACTCTATACATTTTAATATGAGAATTTTTGACTTAGGTATTTACTTTTTGACCCAAGAAAACTTATTTTTCTTTCTTATTTAGAATACGTATCTGAATATTATCTGAATCATCGCTTACTATCAGTAGTAAGTGTTGATTTAAAATCGAATATTTTACGTCGTCATAGCGAGACTGTACAAACAGCCAGAGAACCGCTAAACAAAATTTGTATTTTACTGTTTCATAAATTATTATTTGTAGATTTGAAAATAAAGTAATAGATTCAAGTGAACATTAATAATATTTGATAATAGCAACGGTAAGTGTTCACTGATTAGTTTGACACAATATTCTTTACTGCGATTATTACTAAGCCAATTTAAGACGCTATGTGTGTGTCAGACTTCCAAGAAAATAAACAACACACAACACAAGACAATTTATGCAGACACTCTATCGTCCGTATCCTTGAAATATCGCTTATGACTAATCGCCTTTGCTATGAATTTATCCTCATAGACGACATCCAACCGAGTCACAAGTATAGCATCTAAGTATTATACCTACCAAAGATGATAAATTGTTTCAATGCCATAAAACGATTCTTAGAATTCTTTTCTCAAATTATGATTTTCAAAATACATAACGTCGGCTTACCGCAAGAACTCATTAACCGACAAATTCAAAATGTTGAGAAATCAATGATTTAGTTTTGGTTTCATAGATTGCCTAATATAATTGTAAATGATGATGATCTAAAAGTAAAAATAAATACATTATGTTTTTGAATATCTTCATTATTAAAATCAGTTACGCATTATTAATATAAACGTGTAGTATTTTTTTAAAATCAAAAAAACTAAGATAATGACTTTTTGCCATTGTAACTTTGTTTAGTGCTTGAATTAAGTAATTCTTTAAATAGATCTTAAAAGATCTATTCTATAGAGTATAACAAAGCCAGACTAGGTTTTGAATTAAAAACTATGTATGCCTCGGTATTATATGCATGAATCAGTCTTAAAAGTTAACTATTATAATGAATCTCTCTCATAATGCAAAACATAAAAATAAATTCTTAAAAATCGTACTACAATCCAATTTTTTTATAAATCACTTCAAATCTTTGGTGTTAACAATTACACGTCATAAATCAATCAAAAATAGGAGCTAAATAACTGAGTAGTAGGTTAACATTACAATAAGGTAAAATGTTTCTCTACTGCAAATCTTCCGCATCAGAGATCTCTTCTTCAGAAATAAAATCCTGACCTTCTTTATCTGGTAAATTTTGGTACCAATGGTGTAGTTCAGGTGGTATTATTTTTTCGGTGCACATTTTTAATAAATCTCTTTTCTTTGCTTTAGTGATAGAAGCTTTTTGTTATAAGCTTTCTTCAGAATGTAGGAATTATAATTAAATTCGTGAGAAGTTTCTGCGACATTTTTTCGTTTCCGCAAATTTATCGATTGATTTACTATTTCAGTTGGTTTCTTTTTGGACACATTCAGTTCTTTATAGTCGGACGTGTAGTAATATCTATATTGAACTACGTTAGGTCGCTTTTTCTCAAACTTTAAACATTTTACTTTGAGCCACTGCACTTTTTCTCCGTCAGACCCAATTGATCTATTCACCATCAAATTATTTCTTAAATCTTTCAGGTCAATAATATCTGTGTTATTCATTACAATAGGTTCGTATGGTTTCTTAATGGCAGTATTTTTCTTTGACTTTCTGTTTGATCTTGCTAATCTTATAATGTTATACAGATCGATCATGGAAAAAATTGGCACTAGACGCATTTGATTTTCAATTGCGCTGTGCATGCTATCGACCTCCATATGAGTGTGTCCACTCGAGGTACTTGTGTTCAATAACCTCAAGATGCGTTGTTTGAACCAAATAGAGTTGCAGGCACAACAGAAACTGGTTGCGATTTTGACCTCCACAGGTATCAGAAAACATAGATATCTCTGTTACTGTAGATGGTAGACGTTTTATTCAAAGATACAGTACGGTTCCCACTTCATCACTTCCTTTTTTTCCATCAACTTCAGACCACAGGTACCTAACAGAGGCCATCATTTGGAGAACGAGCTTCATAGATGGTAGCATTATATGCATTCAATTTGCGTAAGTAGTATAGAAGAGAGACGTTACTAGTTGGCAGATGCAATACCTTTTGTAAATCTAATGTTATGCAATTAAAGCTTTGATCTTCATTAGCCCGAATTTTATCCAACTCTTCACCACGACCCCGAACTGCGACGTTTATACCTACACCGATGTGTTTAGTCTAAACACCACGTCATAAACTCACTAAAGATTCATGGAGGAACAGCGGATTCAACACATAAGTAACCAACTGCTTATAACCGATTTAAAATTATTTTTGTCAAAAGCAAAGAAAGAGTAGTTGATTGATAGAATTCATTAAAGTTACGTTATGTCATACATTGTTATTTTTTAAAAGTAATTAAGTGCAGATAATGATTTTAACCGAATTTAATTCTAGAGTGATGTACGTAACACGTATTTTAAAAAGTCATGACATTACATTAATGAGTTTTATATTCAAAGAACTGTCTTTATTAAAACTTTATAAAATTTTTAAAATCTATTAATGTTATTTCATGATTTTTATGAAACCAAAAGTTCCATGATTGTAATTATCGAATTTATGGTATAGTCATAACGTCCAAATTTGAATAGCTAGAATTAAGTGAGTTTTTGCATTAGATAGAACTAGTCAAGACGAGTTCGTAGATGTTAAAAACGCAGTTAATGACTTTTTGCAGTTAATGAGTTCTTGCGGTAAGCCGACGATAATGTGTGATGATAAGACCGAAATATCTACTAAGTGCTAGGTAATTCTTTTGAATATTTATCCTATCCGAAGGTCAAATGGGATTGTCAATTTTTGCGGGGCGAGTCGGTGATGTCTGTATGAACTCTATCATTTTTAACTATGCATGCTCACGCATTGTCATTTTTGCAACTTTGCAACATGGTGTTAGTGCTCGCTTTAACCCGTACGATTTTCTCCTATTGGTATTCTTAACAGAAATTCTGAGAACTAATTTGCCTAGTCCACCTCAAATTTGTGGGCTAATATAACCGACACACCACTCTTACACACAATCAGCACTATTAGCAACTAAAGATATTACGAGAATTCCCTTGTCATGAGCATTTAAAATAAAGTTCGCCCTACTTCTTCACCTGCAGACGGTATCCCGTGGCCCCGCGGGAGATTTTCATTTAACCGAGATAAAAACTATGCCATGTTCATCCGGAATCTACAATTTAAACCATACGTGCAATGTTTCATTCACATTTCTTTGATTCGACGTACAGCAAACAAATAAACTAACGGGTAATATGTAACAGATCTCTTTCAAATGCAAGGTTACATTACACCTCTGTCGGTACTATATCATTTTCATATTTTTCACTTTGTGATCGCTAGCGAGTATCGGATAATAGTCGAAATAATCTGGCCCCTAGCCAATGTGTGCTGTACTACATAACACGACGGCACAAGCGGTTCTATCACGAAAAATATTCAACGGAAGCATTTGGTACTAAATACTGAACGCGCGACTGAAATTGGACATTTTTAAATATTTATTACATTGGAGATTTTTAATTATGTATCGACTTTAGTAATTATTGCATTATGGTCGATATTTTAAAGATTTTTAGGGTTTTGCACAACATCCGCTGAAATGACATAACCCTTATAGAATCACTGACGTGTCTGTTTGTCTGTCCCTCTGTCACAGCTTATTTTCTCCGAATCAACTAGACAGAAAAACTGGATGACCCAATCATGGACGTATAGTGTTAGTAAAAGAGTTCCTATTTTGGGGTTAATTTTAAGGGTACAAAATAAAAAAATGTAAAATGCGACATTTCAAATGAAATGAGAAATGATTTATGGTAAACACGCTCTATACGCATATAATTTATTTTCTGTTTATTTTTTAAACCTCAATTTTATTTTTAGGCAAACCCTATTATTTTCTGCTTTAGAGAGTAACGTATTATTCTACCTATACCGTCATATCTACTAATGCTATTTAAAATTTGGTACTACTGGCTACATAATTATAACATGTTTTAGATGTACAATCAGCGACGACTTTTTCCAATTTGCCTCGAAAACCAACTTGGCTGATCAAGTACACATTTGGAAACATGGACGTGTTCAGCTAATTTTTATGTCACTGACTGTAGTACTACCATTTTTAAAGTAGAAAATCATTCGTCTCTGAGAGTTTAATAAATTTTGTGCTCAATTAGTTCTTACATAAAATATTTACAAAGCACACTTAACAGATAGATATATTATGTATTTACGCGTCTCATATGTGTTAATTATCATGCATAGGTATTATGTACACTCCGATTTTTAAGAAAGAGCACACAATTATGTATTCTAATTGAGTAATCGTTTATCTATTTATGGCTTGAGCGCAGTAAAGATTATAAAAAACGACCATTGCTTACTTAAAATAGATTTATCTAAAAACAGCGTTGTAGTAATGGTGTGTTAGTCTCGCTCTGACCTGGACCAAAATAGGAGCGTAAATGTTGAAGGACTGACACAAATTTATTAAATTTCATTGAATAACATTTCTCATTATATACTCGGTTTCAATATTTTCTGTTTTTATTTAAGTATATATATAATGTATGTACGTCGCAGATAATTTTATTTATAGTCAAAGCTGTGTTGAGGCTGTTTTACAAGACATGACCCATAACTCTGATGGATCCAAGACTGCATCAAGTTACCTTTTCACGCCTAAAGTGCTGAACATATTAAGATAAAATTTGTTAAGAGATAGTCTGAACCCTGGAGAAGGACATGGGATACGTTTTATCACGATAACCTGTAGTCTGTTTCCCGGTGAAACCGCGGGCGCAGCTATTTACTATAAAGTTAAAGCTGATATATACACAGAACATTAATCCCCGTCCGGTATTTTGAAAACCACAATCATTACCATTACAGTGCGTGACGCTGCGGTCGCGTCGAACAAACACCAATTGTCGTCAACAACATTATCAATATCAACATCAGGGCGAGACGATGCCCACGCTTCGACAACGTGACTCACGGAAGGGTTTCCCTCAATGACTCACTAAGTACTACCTCGCAATGATCAACCGCAGCTTTTACTGAAAGCGGTCAATGCGTGCAATTTGAATGCCCTAAAGCAACTCATTATGCTTTTGTTTAAAAGATTCCCGCAGCTTCGCCTGCATTGACTTTAGGCATAAAAAGAAGTACATGTCCTGATGCAATGCATGATCTATTTATTACACTAAATGTCAACCTAAACTGTGAAGCGGTTTTGGAGTGATTGAGTAACAAACAAACATCCTATTTTCCGCATTTGTTATTTGTCTTTCCGCGTGTTATATTCATTCTTTGCATTTTCACTAAGTGACGTTATGAATGAGCAGTTTTAAAAATTGTCATCAATATACAATGATATTTCTTACATTATAATTCCCATCACGGACGGCAAGAAACCTGTTAATTTTAGTTCATTTTCAGATAATCTTCATCAGAGTCGAAACCAATTATTTATTACAAACTTAAGTGTCCGAGTGACAATCCTCAACTCCACACGGGTACAGCCGCTGGCACAAGCTAGTAAATTAATTGCATTGCGTTTAATAGCAAGAGAACGTCACTTACAAGCGAGCGACCTCATGCATTTTAATGAATAAATGAATGAAAGCTCCCCTACCCTAATACCCTACGCTATTGCATTCTATACTTAACAACACACATCATCTATTATTAACCAAGCAATCAAATAAAAATCTAAACAAGGGCGGCCAGTTTATGCGAGCTATTAACATTAAACCTAGAGTGTCGATCAAGCGTCCAGATAGAACTTAGAAAGACCTCTTGCAAAAGCATTCTGTCTAGGGGCATAATCATTCCCAGTACAATTCGCGAAAAGGCAACGGGGGAGTTCATTTTAAGGCAGAAGCGTTTTATCGATGTGGGTAAGCGCGAGAGCTACAAATTGAGCTTTTATTTATACATGTTGGGGAAACGAGGTTGATATGGGTCGGGGTCGAAAGGACACTCTTTGCACGCAACTCGCAAAAGGATTGCGTTACGTTGCGACCTTAGCGCGCTTCATTGTTTTACTGACATCAATTGACTTATTTTTAACCGACGAAAAACAAAACGAAGGAATTCTTAAGTCGACTCGTTTACATATGAATTTTTATAGCATCTCAAAGAAAAAACAAATGATCAGCCAAATTATATGCTTTTGGTGTCGATTCGGTTTTGCATTCTCTAAAACTAAACTAAGTTTGACAGGTCTGATATTATTGCTGTCTTTTTCTAACCATTGAAGTAAAAAAAGGACAGCATTACTTTTAGTTCTGTCAAACTTAGTTTAGTTTTAGAGAATGTAAAACCGAATCGACACCTTTAGCTACGCACGTTATTTTTGTATCTTTTGAAGATATTAAGTTTATTTGAGATCGTGCCGTATCACTTATTAATTGATTTGCTATAAAATAGTTCACGGTACGTAAATCTTAAAATGAATACGAGCGAAGGTTTTTTTGGTGTCGCGTCGGCACGAGTTCGCGGTTTAACTTTGTATTTGCGGAAACTTAACTGTTTGCCTTTAAAGGAGAGTCGCTTGGTGGGAAAACGTTGACTCAATAATTGGACATTTACAGGCTTATATTTCGAATAAACTGTTTTCCGAGAACGTAAATTACAAGAGTAATCGGAATCCGTTTGAAACTCAATAATCTGGGAGGAAATGGAGTCGAATCTTGTGATATGAATATTATAGTAAATATTATATATTTACTTATTGTATTATATTATCACAAGATTCGACAAAATGGTAAATAAAATGCGTTTATGTTTTTAGAAAATTTTAAAGGACTCAATTTGAATCAAGACGAATTCAATGACACCCCATTTGAGGAAGGTTCAGTTGTTTAGGCTGTGCGATTTGTTAACTTAATTTCAGCTAAACGTAAGTAGTAGAGTTAAATAATCATGATCAGTACCTATGGTCGCAAGTCTTGGTCTTCGGTCAAACAATATCAAAACGAATAAACACCGCGTAAGTGATCTAAAGTTTAAACGAAAACTGCGTAACGATCAATACTTTCTATGCCATCCAACATTATCTTTATAGGTTTGACGAAATAACAACAAATCTTGTCATATTCATAGCACAAAAGCAGGTGAATGGCCGAGCGCAGTGGCACAGGCACGCGAAGCACGCGTTACCTTCACCAGTTGCAGCCACTCTGCTCGCTGATCTGAAGGCGTTCACGGAATTACAGACAATTATCTATGACCTAGCAAGTAAGCACTCAATACTGTCTACAATCTATTTACCCATTGCAATTTCTGCAAACTATCACAAATTAATCAAATTGAAATTATACATTTTGACATCTCGACTGTAGGTACCACAGCAAAACACAAATAATACCATTGAGAATAATAATAACGAAGGATAAAGTAATACGAGTCTGTAACACATGAAGATAAGAGAAGAATAAAATGTTGTCCAGTCAAGTTCAAGTCAGTAACACCTGCCACATACCAACCCAAGCCGGCCGCCGAGTATCGGAAAGCAAATAAATTCACTTCAATACTGCAAGTCTTGTAACATCGCCTACTTTTTGTAATGGATTTCCAGGGCTTTTTGTTATAATCGCATAACATTGCAACCTTGACTCGATCCCCACGAGTATGCTTCTGTGTGGGAACGACTGAGAGCACACGTTTCGTTTTGCCGTCTGGAGCCCATGTGAGCGGGCGCATCCGGCGGATCGTACGCAAGGGTATACTCGTTTGTACGCCACTAGATCAAGTTTATTTACCTAGTGTAATTTCTTATTTCATCTTGATAAATAAAACATAGCAATGGCACATTATGTACAAGGAAGGTCTTAAACTGAATCGCAGTAAGAGTGATGCTGGTCACCAGAAAAATAATTGTCAAAATAAGCAATTAGATTTCCACGTTCGTACGTAGAGTACTTAGTTTAAATACAGCTAAAAAAAATAGCAATGTGTCAAAAGATTAATTAGCTATACCTAATACAAAGCCACACGAGCAAGCGCTCATCAGTTTTGCCACGTATTAAAACAAATCTACACGCTCGTCACAATGTTCTCCAATTAAAATCATAAGCTTAATTTTTTATTACACCTTAATGGCGTTGCGGATCTTTGAATAATTATTACCCACTTGTCACGTAGTTCAAACACTCCGGATTTAACATCGCAATTAGGAATAGGGTAGACTAATGGCTGTATCATTGATGTTAAATTCGTTTATTTGTTGGCGAGACGCTCTCCACCCAGCGTGGATGGTGTGCCTCATTTAAAATGGAGCAATAAAAAATGTTCGACTCGGCTTACGTAATCCGTATTATTTCCGCGTCAAAGCTGCTGTGGAGGTTAACGTGTATGATCTTGCCTTTCGGTACCTCTGTGACTTTTATTTTAGAGACAATTACAAGGTCCACTATTGTTACGATTTCATTGGCTCATGCATGAGGAACAGTCAACAACACTAATTTCGTTATTCCAAAAAGTCAATGCCATTGTTTCGTCATCTAATCGCCTTAGGACACGAAAAACAGTTGCCAAATCCGTTAGGGATATTGTGTGTGCCAGTTAAACTATATGTACGTACTTAACTAATGTTGTTTTAATAGATGTACCATCACAAAATCAGAACACGTTTCAAACCCAAACGTACACAAAATGAAGGAGTTAAATTTTATTATGTTGGTTAAAATCTTTGCAGTATATAAATGGCTGGTGTTCTTTTTTGTTTTTCGTAATCGTCAAGTTAGGGACTATTAAAATGCTCTACCGGAGCCTTTGGCTTTGTTTTATTAAGGGCTCAATATATTGTGTTTCACAATGGCAGTTCATCACCAAATGGTGCCATAAATCTCAAATTAGGAACATTGTAAAGTTTTACTGACTCCTTGTGGCCGTAACCCGAGTTCATATTTCTTTGGAAATAGACTGAATCTAAACTTCGATACTATTTTCAATACAATAGATTAAGTAAGTAGATATGGATATTGCCTTCAGCTTCAGATTAACTTGATATTGCAAATTTAAACCAATATAATCTAAAAACATTCATTGGTAATATTTATTTAGCTACTGAGATATTCAATTATAAAGTTAATTTCAATCAGCAATTCAATCCTTAAAATCAATCCTCAAATCCAGTCGTAGAAAGCTAGAGTTATTTAAAACTAAGCCACGAAACATAATAATAAAATTAAAACATTGTATACAGTGGACTTAAAAATATGCTGGTCTGGTGTTGTTATAATATAAACACAGAGTTGGACAAAAAGTATCAGTTCCCCAGCCTTGATAAATAATTGTCGCAATGGGTGGCAACTACAAGAACTCCGGATGGTGCATCCTTAATAATTCTAGTGTAAGTTATTTAAAGGAAAGCCAACACGAATTTTAAATCGCATCAGAACGCTGCGTGATGCCTATCAAATCCGTCAAATCAATTGGGACGCTGCGTATGGGACTATAGGCATTGAAGACGGCGAACATTGTGCAACCCATCACACAAAGGAGGCCAGAGAAATCCTTAGTATATTTACAATACGACTTTCGAAAAACTTGACTGTGTTCTTTATCTTGCCTTGTCGCCTCCGACGGCGGTCGTAAATCAGTAAAGCAGCAGTCCTGTCGGCAACAATAAGCGGAAGAACGGTAGACTTGTTAAATTCTCAGTCAGCTGTGCTGAAAAAAACTACCTTCGGGGAATATTGTTCCTTGATTCATAATTTACGACCTAAGAACATCTGTTTTATGTTTTCGCCTTCGATTTTTTGCAAAGCAATGACTAATGTGACAAACACGAAGGAAAATGTAAAGAAAACGCGACGTAACTTTTAAGTACACCGAGCACACATTATAAATTCACATGCACTTATTTCTTTCGCCATCAGCTTTGCAAGGGCCTCTTACCTTTATACAATTTGTATAAAATAAAGTATTATGGCATTAACGTTAAACTAAGCTTGTATGTTAAAGTATTGTTCAGTTTCCTAAAGGCATTGTGCTGCCAATGACAGATAAGAGCCGCGTAATGAGCACAAGCGTCCTACAATGGAATCTCTCGGGCTCAACGCCCACCGCTCACATTTTAGTGAGTTACTTTCAAAAGCAATTTATCAAATTATAATTATTATTTTTAAGTAAATTATGCTGTCTCACATGTTTCACCGCATGTCTGGGGTACTCTGATGCGGATTCACCTAGCTCTCATTTACCTTGATGATGTAAATGCGTAGGTGTTTTTGAATTCTGTATTAAGATGTTAAATTTTTGTGGAACTCCAAACCTTACAATGTAGCTTCGTACATCTTGGTGTACATTAATTTATTGTATTAAATTGCCAGAACCTATTTTACTAATTAGTATTGAGAAAGTTGGTTTTTATTGCTTATGTAATCTTGCTTTTAACTTCAACTTTAGCTGTTGGCTTCTTTTTATAATTTCCTTGTACACTATAGATTCTTTCCTTCGCACATTTCAAGAGATATACTCGGGTCATCGAAGTACGTAAGCGCGACGCGACGTTTTTTTTCTGATTTAAGTTTAAGAGACAGAAGCCAGCGATGTTGTTATCGGTTGATTATTATGTTTTAGACTTTGCCTGATTACTTTACTAAATACAGATTTCTTTCTGAGTAAAACAAACCCGAAAACCAGTTCAGTAGATTTTGTGGGATGAGGTAGCCAGAAAACATTGAAAGTACTCGTATGTATTTCATGAAAGTTTTGCACTTGATTATTAATAAAGCAGATGGGTGGGTGACGGGTGTGTCTGTGTACGCATTTTAGTCAAGGGATTTACATTGCAGAGATTCACTCCCAAGGCTAAGAACGGGGTGAAGCCAAAGCTTTCTTCACTTGCACCGAATGATACGTCCGCACAGCTGCCGGACTGGTTTGTCCACTTGCGGCGGATTGATTTAACGTGACCATACGATCCGCGCTCGCTGCGAGCCGAGTTGCCGCGATGCTTCATTAACGCTAACTATCTTGCGCATTGAGTGTTGAAATAACGAGTTTAATTAAATAGTTATAATCACATAGCCAGGTAATTTGGAGCTGGGTTAATTGGTTATTGTAATCGAAAACAACATGAACCTCGTGGCAAAAAAAATGTTAATTATATTGAAATCAGCTTAATCAATCTTTATCATTTCTATAGATCGTTGGGCAATTATGTCCTCCAAAACAAACCGCTGACGTTGGTCAGAAAGCTGTTATCTTGAAGTGGAATTGCGTGGACACGGTTGTCACATGTATGACGAGCTGTGTGCTAAACTTAAAATAATGATAGTCGGATACTTATGCGAGTGGAGTGGAGTCTAGGTAGTCCACCCAAAGTTAGAAACCGTCGTGGCAGGCCTAGATCACAAGGTATAAGGCTTATATGGCACACACTTATAATATGCTCTTCACAGGCTTATAATATGCTCTTTTGGGCATAGCTTTTTGTTTCTAATCTCAGCGCAGTATCGTAAACGATTCGTTGAAATCTCAATGAATACAACTTGTTACAGATAAGCTATTTAAATAAAATAAATGACAGTAAACAGACATTTTTGCAGAGGTATCGCCTGAATATATATATTTTTTTTTGTATCCTGCTTCTTGGCAATCTGTTTTCTGAAACAATAATCCAATGTGCTGTCTGTCCCTGACTGCTTCTACTTTCAATGGAGATAGATTTGTCCAGTGAGTCATTTATCATTCTGTGTGTGCGAATCTATCCGCCAGGCCCTGGCCCTGCCATGTCTTTTGAGTCTTTTAAATTGGAGACTGCCTGTTCCTTGCAGTTTAGCGGCCAGTTCGTTACTGTGTCTGTCCAGTCTGCTTTGGTATCTTGTGCTGTGGAACTCAATTTCTTCCTTAACTGTCTTCAGCTTGATGTCCATTTGAATGTATAATGACTGAATAATGAAATTAAAATTGATTTATGTTACAATTTTATTATTTTTATCAGCGGGTTACGTGATTTAAAACGCGGGCGGTCATGTCATGATTGAGCACTACGTGATAGTGATAACGTGACGTCAGTTCACTTCTTGAAATCCATATTTCTATACTTATATTATATATGCAAAAGGAACTCTGTTTCTTTGTTACCTTTTCACGAATAAACGGCTGAACCGATCTTGACAAAATTTGGTACATAGTGATAGTTTGAGCCCTGGGAAAGGACATAGGATATTTTTTATCTCAATAAGCTGTAGTCAACGCAGCTAGGCACAGCTAGTCCTACTAATATGCGAAAGTTTGTGTGTGTGTGTGTGTGAATGTTTGTTATCACGTATCACCGTAACTACTAAACCGAATTTGATGAAATTTGAAATGGAGATAGCTTATACCCTGGATTAACACATAGGCTAAGCTTTTATCCCGGAAAAAGGTTCCTGCGGGATAACGGGAAGACGCGGGTGAAACCGCGGGGCGCAACTAGTATTAAATAAATGATCTTGAAATCTCATGTTGAAATTGGAAGAGATGATATTTGTGTAATCTTACCCCCATAATCATAAAAACAGATAAGGAGTACAATAAATACATTAAACACAAAAACAACAATAAATACATTTAAAGATGTGTTGTGTCTACCTCCGGTGCGTGACATTTCACGTCACCGAAAAAAGAGAGGAATAAAAAAAAAGAAAAAAAGAGAGGTATAAAAAGTAACCTATGTCCGTTTCCTGGTCCTAAGCTACCTCCCCAGCAATTTTCAGCCAAATCGGTTCAGCCGTTCTTGAGTTATAAGTAGTGTCACTAACACAACTTTCTTTTATTTGAACTAAAATGAATTATTGACTGTTTTTTTTTGTGAATGTCACCAATGTACCAACATTCAAAAGTTTATAATTTACACAAAATTGTGGATGGTGCGGTCAGGAATAAAGTTACTCAACAAGCAGACCTCGAATTTTCTTAGAATCCGCATATTTTGATTTTCAAGATCACTATGCATTGTTGTTGACGGACGTACCTAGTAACTGGTACCTATCACTGACTACAAGTCAGCATACCTAGTTATGATGAATTTTCAAAAAACGAAAAATACAATAGAACTAAATATTTGGCCTGCCTTTTTATGCATGAAAAACATTTCTTGAATCTTAAAATAACAGGAGGTAAGTTTGATAGTTAGAGAGTTAATTTTACTTTTACGGGTAGGTAATCGCTAAACTATAGGGTACTATCACTGGTAGACTAATTATCATAAAAGTAATAGAACAGCATAAAATTTGACTTTTTAAAGTAATAAACCATTTTACGAGAAAGGTTACATTTTTTGATAGGTTTTTGTTATCTTTTGAGATACAAAATGTATTTTTAAATTAAAACTATCATGATAACCCCACTGAGGTACCAAGCGTCTATCGGTGTTTCGGCAGTCTCACTTTAGCCAGTTGCCAGTCCAAGCGTAGCATGACATCACCAATGACCACAAAGTGATTTAACATCAAGTGATTTGTGGTCAAACGCTACCCTGTATGGAATTGAACACTTTAATATTAAAAATACCATCAAATTTGACCATTCCGGTATTTTGCACCACAAATATGAGATTATGATGAGAGAACACTTCACGCTACCTGTTTGTTTGAACTTAGTAATTATATTAGTAGTTAACACAATCAACGTCAACATTTTATTTACAATATATTTTTCATCTATGATTGTAATATTCAAATATGTATTAAAATCAAAAGTTTTAAGGAAATGACTTTTAATTTTTTATTTGTATTGTTGTGTTTGAACAAAGAGTTTAAGTCTTATATGAATAACAGAGTTAGTAATATCTTACCTTATATAAAGAACAGATGTTCCCGTCACAATCCTTCTCCAACCTAAGGGCACAGTTACTGTCTGTGGAGATTCACTTGGCACAGTGCGAGAATTGTCTGCAGCGTCTGTAGGCTGTGTAACCACTGAGCCAGGCACCACTGCTAACACAACACCATCTCCAGTTCGAACCAGATGCGAAGGATTTCCACTATCACCATCACTCACAGTACCACGACTCACTCCCACCTGCTGGTTCAGTATACTTATACTCTGATTCACGATCGACTGATGAGATACACTCTGTTCTAAAAACTGATAGTTCACATAGCTTTTACCCACCAACTCTCTCTCACCACTAGATACGTCTGCACTGTGCACTGTCACACTCTCACTATACTGATTCTGCCCTTGATGAACAGCAATTTGCTGCATGGGCATACTATCGACAAGGGGTCCCGAGCATCTCCCTTGATATGTAGCTAGCTCCACTAATTCAATTGGAATTCTACCATGAAATGTTTCAGCACTAGAAAACTCTGCTTCAATTTTATCAAAACTATCCTGTTTAACATTAGCTCCTGAACCCCTTTCAGTCCTGCTGTCTTCAGTTTTTAACCCAGACTCTTTCACATACTGCTGGGAAACGGGATAGAACTCTGTTCTTTGGGTTGTATTTTCAGTAGGTCCATAAGCAGTGACTTTACTATCGTTATCATTGACAGATTTATATAAAACAGAGTTGGGGATATTCCTATGGTCAGTGTGCCTGTAGACGGTGTTCCTGGACAGAGCAACCTGGTGCTGCAGGTTGTCAGGGAGGTACAGCGCGCGGGGCGGGTGCTGCGCGGGCGCGTGCGGCGGTGGCGGCGCGGCGCCGGGCTCTAGCTGGCGCGGCTCCACGTACACCAGCACGCGCGACGCGCCCGGTACGCCCGCTCGCACGGCGCCCACACTGGCGGGCTTGCCTGACATCGTGCACACACATCACAGGCCGCGGAGCCCGACTGCTCACTAGCTGAACGCGCTGCAACGCGATCCTCCGGCGGGGTCGACGACGCTTCCTCTGGCATCGCTCTCGACCCTACTGGCATCGCTCACGGGCCTCTCTGGACGAAGCCGTTGCACCATCGTCTTCTGTTGCCTTTTTATGTACCGAACTCATTAAAATTGTAATAGATTTATGATGCACACAACACAAATGACCGAATAATAACTTTATGGCGGAGCCCCTAACGGCCCCATTGTAAAACTTATGACATCTCACAAAGAAACAGGTAGCGTTTGATTTTTTTTTTGTAATTTTTTACTTTGCTTTTAGTAACACATATTGACACACTTCGGAAGATGTAAAAAGGTCATCGAATGAGAATTGTTCGTTTCATATTTGTAGACAACTGTTCATCACAATCACTGTGTTAGTCACTCTTGATTGTATCTCTTGATTGAAGAAAACTTTGAATGGGATGTTACGTTTCCCTACAAATATATTTATTTTGCCATCTAACGAATTTCACAATCAAATAAGCAATGCTTACCATATGCTTACAAAAGTGAAACACTGCGAAAAACGAACGATGAAATGAAACCAACAAACACTACGTCACTTATTTTACACGCACACCACACAATACACACACGCAAATAAAACACTGATGGCACACTGCCAAACATGTTTCGTTTCTCTTTCCCGCTCGCATTATCATGCAAGAGTTGGAGTTGGAAAAAAACCACTGACATCGGACATTACCACAAAAAAGCTACTCTTGTGTCTGCTTTACCGACATAGCTGGTATGTTTTGTCTATGATACGTCTAGGTGCTTTTCCAAAGCATGTCAGATAGACTGATATAAAGACCGAATTAAATCTGTGGACTATCGATTTTCGTCAAACTCGCATAGTCCGGCGCGGACAGTCTAGGGATGATTGATGTTGCAAAAACATCGATGGTGGTATCGATACTGATCGATAGCTGAACTTCGATAAGTGGCTACCGGTGGTTCACTAGGTTTTTAAAACACTTTTATTAGCTAACTTCATTTTTTTGAATGTTTTTTTTTGGTTACCGGTCAGTTTTCATATCAGTCAACTTCCGTTGCATCACAAGTCACAACAAAAATATGTTGAAGTTGATACGAACCCTATAATAAAAATCTAATATATATCGTCATTAGAAAGACGATAATTTGACGCCATAATATCATTATTTTTTTGCCCTTCCCTATTTTACCTTGTCAATTGTCATTCTTCTTCATCTTGTCAAATTTGTCAATTTTGTCATGCATGTAGCATGTAGTTCATTCTGCAATATTCTGCATACATACATAACCTAAAAGAATTTAGATTTTAACTTCTCAATTATTTCTTCTTAAACAAGACACCGAGATTAATAATATAAAAGTGTGATAGTCTAGTGATTACAGACACAACACATATATTTTAATACTGTTAAAAATGAAGAGACGAGCTACACAATCGACAAGTAAAGTACGTGATGAAGAGTCAAAGTGAGTATTGTTCACTGTTGGTTAAATTCTTGATCAGATACAGTACATAGTTTTCCTGGATTGTATTTAAAAAAAAACCGGCGAAGTGCGAGTTGGACTCGCTCATCGAGGGCTCCGTACGTACTTGTTACATTTGTTATTAAACTACATATTATCTTGATTTTCCTTTACATGTGCTGAATTGTGCTATAAGACCTTGTTTCACGCCAAATTTAGGTCAACGGGAAGCACCCCATAGGTTTTGATTCCTTTGTGAAATTGGTCATATTATTAGATAGTGTTGACCTACAATATTATCAATTCATTTTCACTGCTGAAAGAAACAGTAAAGCCCAGTATTTCATATAAATTTCTACTTGATACCTCAACGCATTCTTGAGTAAAAGGATCTTGACATACAGACATACACAGATGGACAACAAAGTGATTCTATAAGGGTTCCTTTTTTTCTTTTGAGGTATGGAACCCTAAAAATGTCCATACATAAAACAACTCAATATGTATATATGTATGAAATGTAATATTTGTTGGATGTTATTTTATAAACCCCTATTCTAAGTTAAAAGCGAGAAACTATGATGTTTATTACCCACAGGCCAAATTCAACGATAATAATCTATGCCCTAACCATCTACCAGCTGCACATACCTATCCAAACCTAAAATGTACCTAAAATGTACTCATGGTGAAACAAAACTTGCACATTACCCTAGGATTTAGGATACATCAGGTACAGCACTTTACCATTTAATTTAACATCATGGTTTTCTTTTCAGATTTACGAAGCTTTTGTTCAATAAATCGGACAAATTAGTAAAAAAATTAAAATCACAAAAAAATGATGTTAACATGATTGATGACTTGGACAAAAAACCGGCATGGGTTGATGAAGATGATACTAACTTTGCAGCAAACATCATACCAAATGTGAAGAGTGAAGCATTGTATGTGGATAAACTGAAGCAAAAATATGAGACATTGATGGGCACACCCAGCTGGGCTAAATTAGATAAAAAAGTTAAGCCTGAAGATGAACATGCAGGAGATGATGCAGTCCTACGCGTTGGCCACTTACACAGAAGACAACCAGTTGAGGGAATTAAAAAAAGCTACTTAGAACTGAGGAAGTTCTCACAAATTAATTATAATACTGGCAATGAAGGGCCTATCATAAATTGCATTGAGTTTCATCCTAAATCAACTGTGGCCCTTGTAGGGGGGCAAGGTGGAATAGTTTCACTATTTTCAGTTGGCCGTGATGTCAATGACAGGATCCACAGCTTTAAGTTAAAGAAATGGCATATATCAACAGCAGATTTTGCACCAAGTGGCAATGAAGCATATATATCTTCCAAGAATGTACACAACTTTTGTGTTTATGACCTCATAAAAGCTGAACCGCAACTAGTGCAGCTCCCGAGGAATTTGAAAAGGCCTAAGTGTTTCAAATTATCACCAGACGGCAAATATATTGCCATCAGTGATGGATTCGATGAAGCTTTCTTATTATCAACTGGATCAAGGGAACTTCTAAAGATTTTAAAACACAATAACAACATAGCATCATTGACATTTAGCCATGATAGCAAACAGTTGTATTCATTTGGAATACAAGGAGAAGTGACAATTTGGGACCTATCTACGTATAGATCAGTGAAAAAGTTCTACGACAATGGCTGTGTAACAGCATCTCGTATAACCGCCAGCCCCTGTGGTAGATTATTGGCGACAGGAAGTGGCGAAGGCATTGTCAATGTCTATCAAATGTCCAATTTGAATGGTGCGGAACCATTGCCACACAAGACTATTACAAATTTGACAACAAAAATAACAGGCCTGAAGTTTAACCCAACAACAGAATTATTGGCTATATCTTCAGATATATGTCCTAACGCAGCAAAGATAATCCACATCCCATCATACCATGCTTTCATGAATTTTCCCAAACAGAATGACATGTTGGGTCAGGTAGCTACAATAAGTTTCTCGCCTAATAGTGGATATATGGGCCTTGGCAACAATAAGTTCTGTGCTTCCTTGTATAGACTAAAACATTATAAGAACTACTAAGATTTGAGAAAACAATTCTTTTGTGATGTATTAGATTATATATTTTGATTGATTCTTGGGTGCCTAAAATTAAAATGCTAATCTTTAGTCTAAAGAATGCTCATAAGAACTACAAAAGTAGTAGTATGAAGTGAAAAGAGAATAAAAATTCTGTGCATCTCGTAATCCTGACAGCAGCAAGGTATATCTTAAAAATCATCTAAATAGAGCTTACCTCTACTATTTAATATTACAAATTTAGTATAATTATAACGTTTAGGCATTGTACTGTTTATTTACTACTGAAAAACTGTAATATCTTTATTCATGTTTATTTGTAACTTTAAAATTATAAATAATCTTGTCTTGTAGGCTAAATAAAACGATTTTATGAGACCAAAGAGTTTATTATATCATAAATGTAGGTTCTATACACTCCAAATCTGTGTTCTATACTGTTTAACTGAGCACACTAAAGGCATACACAAAAAGATCCTAACAATCACGCCATTATTTATTAAACTAGATTATTAACTAACATGTATTTTAGCTATGAATTGTATTAATGGGCTTTTATTTCATAAAACAATATACATACATCCATTAAGTATGTGTGTACGAAAAAAAATTAAGCAAATTCATTGGATGTGCATGATGAAATTAAATAAAGTAATTACAATCACCTTAAACAAATCTATTTAAGAGTATAAAATCAAAATCACAGCTATGATTACTTCAAATAAAATTGGCTATTCATCAATGGACCAAGGACCTATAATATTTATATTTTCCTAGGATATTAACACATTTAATGCAAGGGTAAAGCAGACTCATCCCTATCTTCTATTGTAATCGGTATAATGTATCTAAACACATCATATTAAACTTGTTGTACAAAAGTATCTACATACTTATCGATTTCTGCAACCATTTCCAAACCACTATATTGTGATATGGTTTAACATGAATACAATAGTATAAGTGTGTTGGGAACACATTTCAGCTTCAATTTACTGTTTTAAACTACCATGGTCAAAAAAAACCTATTTCTAATATTAAAATGTGTGTACTGTATTTAGGTATGTTCATAGAAAGTACTTTTGTTTCATAATAATCGTAAGCCACATCAATTTTTTTTAGTAAAAAGTCAGTCTATTTACGATTGTTTCTAAATTTGCAAATGGGCTTTACAGCAATTACCTTGAAAAAAAGATGGAATAAGTACTAAATAGATAAATAAAAAGAATAGTTGAGTGTAAAGATTAATTTATTTAACAGCCAAATTTAATACAGCCATGGGAAATCATAGTTTGAAATCTATAGAAGCTATTTATCATAACACTAGAGATTATGAGTCTGCATACCTAAATGTGGACAGTTTACTGGACTCGCTACAACAATGTAGCAAGATTATAAAGTATAACATACAGATTTCCCGTGTCCACACTGCCTTGATATTTAGCACTTAGTGTCACATTCAGCAATAAAATATAAATATAATAGTCTCTCTCTCAATAACTCCAAGTGTTACTGAAGATACAGTCAATGTCAAAATTGCATTCGATCAACACTTGAATACTGCTGCATCTATTTCATTGGCGAAAATATATAGAGCAAACTGGTTTATACAATACATAATAGCATTACAGTAAAATGGTAAACTGGGCATGTTTAGTTCTATTAATCTATTCAATAATAATACTAGCTTGAAATCCTCATATTCCTAACTGTGGTTGGTATGGTTTGCAATTTGACAGTAACCACATCTTCACATTCGATTAACAAATACATAATTATAAACAAACGGCGGCGGTATGAGTTCTACAATTATTTATTTATTTCCCAGATAGGAACGGTACCCGAAAGAGAGTTTTACATAGGTAGAAAAATGCATTCTTGCATATAAATTCTACGGCGCTATATATAAAACGTAACACAGCTCCATGCAGTAGAATCGCGCTAATACAGCTGGGTATGTCACTAATATAAATTGAACGTTCATTGCTTTAAAATTTGCCATTAGACACACTTAGCGAGTGGTGTGTTATTTAAGCTTACGGTAAATGAACGCCGCAATTGTTTCCAAACTCGCTTTACAAGAACCCTGTACATACCCCTAGTACAAGTTTTGTGCATTATAAAAGTTTTCGTAAACTTCAAAGTCTAGCCTAAGTTAGTTCAAGCTAACTTGCCAAAGTGGCAACTGGTACGGCCTAAATGCAAACGTAACTCGAAAACTTTGTACGAATTCGGATACGATTTAAAATAACTCGTAACTATCAAAACTTGTAGTAGGCAAGCGCGTATCCACAGTTGTGAGCATGCCCACAGCCCTTATGGGAAAGACTGTTTTTGTACAAGGTCTTGGCCGAGGTGACATTTCGTAAACTTCTTTAGAAGAACGCAATACGCAATTTATCGATTGTGAGCGAGTCTGTTATCCGACTCGCATTTGGTTGATTTTCAGGTGACCGTGACCACAACTATTTTTGAGGGCTGGATCCGCGCCTTGTAGTAGGGGTATACTGTTCACAAATAGAACAAAGCTGCAGAGGTCAGATTCATGCAACCCTGATGTTACTCGCCATCGGAATAAAGCTCGTCCACACACTACCGAGTCCTGGAAATCCCACACCTCACGATTTATGCCTTCCTTTCTCCTGCATACTTGCAAAATGGGGAACAAGCTCCCCCGCAAGTCTTTCGCTACAAATTTTAGTCCTTCGAGATGGGTGTGAAAAGGGTCGGCAAATCCCCTGGTCTGGTGGCCAATGTCCATAGGCGACGGTGACCGCTTTTCATCAGGCGGGCCGTCAGCTTATTTGCCAATTGCCACTATTAGGTAAAAAATAAATAAATAACTCTCTCTCGGGTACAGCAGCAAGTCCAAGGATAGCTTGCTGCGTTTAGCTGGTAGCGCATTGGACGCGGTTCACGCCGGGACCATCCTCGTCGTCCTCTTCATAGGCGGCGCCATGGTGGGCGCGCCGTCTCTGCGACTCCTGCCCTGGATCCAGGTCCATTAGCATGCACTCTTCAGCCAGCTCGGGGATGTTGATCTGTAACGTAGGATAAGGTATAATATATATCTTTTACACCAAGTATGTGTAAGTGAACTTGGCAGATAATTTCCCAGCAAAACAAAAAAAAAGGGAGTTCCTCTGATACTTTTTAGGGTCAGTTCTAGCTTCTTTATCTATAAAACATCGATCGAAAACTGCAGTCTTGTTGCAGCAGATAATTTTCTAGAATATTAAAAATACTCTGTGTGTGAATTTCTTTGCATAAAATTAGTATTTCAAGCTTGAGTCATTCATTATCAAAGTCGCTATCTTCAAATCCAATGAAGTAAAATTAAACCTATGATAAGTCAATAATGTGAGTGATTCATAAAATAAATCTATTGATTTTTCGCACAGGTTAGGCTAATAACTATTACATATTCTGTGACAACACTACATCACTTCAATTTGACCTTGTCCACCAACATTGAGTGATATGTGATGCAAGAACTTATGTAACAAGTATACACTACACAATGCAAGGTACATAGCGTATAAAAGTACATTTGAATGTACCTACTTGAGACCAGTTATTTAATTGACATGGTAGCTATATCCTATAGTTTTTTATTTTATTTAGCTTTTTTTTCTTCTATTTCTGTTACTATGCCTGACTAATTAGTCTAAGAGCTGTGAACGAATCAATGACGAAATTGCGGAAAATTTACTGTGTCTATCAGGAAGTAACTACAAGGAACAGAATGAATCAGCCAAGTGTGTGTTGTAGATGTGTCTGGTGCTGTGCGATCGTTCGTCTGATAGTAATGCTTTGATGCAAATAGTCTCTGAACAGTACATAACAAAGCTTTTCATCTTAGCTCTATTTTATGTCTAGAACTAACTATATTTGATGGATTTTGTTATGGTTATCAATATAGATATTGTCAAGAATTTCTTAGGAAACATTTAAGTGTGATACATAATTATGGTAAAGAAATGGCACCTTTTACAAATCTGAAAATTTTATTTATACTCCTTACTCAGTTTAGTTTTAGACTTAGACTAAAATAACTCTCAAGTATGCATTTAAATTCCCAAATGAGTAACTTTATTGTTCGTAATTTATTATCAAATCACATTTTAATATTATTCTTAATGTTAAAGGTCACTTACCATCGGTCTAGGCGGCAGACAGTTCTCCAAGGCGGGAACAACTTCAGGCGGAATGTGTTTCGGAAAATTAACAATGAACTGAATAATCAGTTGCCCCTTTTCAAACGGGTTTTTATACATGGGCATACCTGAAATGTAGGAATATTTTTAAATAGTATTATTAACAAGATTGTAGAGTGCAGACAAGTGAGATGTGAACACGCTATGTTGTATGTACTAGTTGGGTAGCATACCGGAAATAAATTCACTTCAGCACGCCACATCTGTTATATGAAGGTCATAGGGAACCTTTTCTAAGCAACCGCATTGGGCCAGCATGGCAGATTACTGCTCATACTCTTTCTGGGAGAAAGCCCAAAGTCTGAGCAGTGGGGACGTAATAGGCCGATGAGAATGATCATGATATGACTGTATACCAGTAATAAAATAATGACACCGACTTCCGCGTCAAACACTACCATAGTTACGTTTACGTACCTTCACCTAGAACACTCTTTATCTCTAAATGCTTGGTCACTTCACCAGGAAGGACTGTGATAACAATGTCCCTCTCGTCGAGTGTTCTGATCACTTTCTGGAAACCGCACAGGGCTTCCACCAGCTCGATGTTAAGCTGGATGATGAGATCGTTCCCAGATCGCTTGAACACCTACCAAGATAAAACAGTTAAAAATTTTTGAGCTTACAGTTAACACATTGAATGCTTATATATACTAGTAAAGTTTAATTTCAACACGCTGCGACCCGCTGTTTTATCCACGTGGAATACAGTTTATCGCCTATATATTTTCCTCAGGATTAACACTTTTTCAATGCCAAATTTCTTCAAGATCTGTTCAGCAGTTTAGGTGTGAAAAGGTGGCAAACAGAAGTTACTTCTGTATTTATAACCTTTAAAAAATTTGAATAATGTTAGTTAAAAAATGAACATAACAAACTATTTATCATTTTCTTAGGATAATATTACAATCCAGTCAAATCCATTGTTGTAAATATATGAGAATACAAAGGCCTGGGCCAGGCTATCCAGCTCCTCGACAACACGGACATTGTGAGAAGACTGAAAAGGACAAAACCTTTTGAGTTAGTGTAAATGAGTGCAAACAATACGTAGTTCAGTGAGTGCTACCTATAAAGAACACAAAAACAAAGTGCCTTCCCCTTAATAGAGACAATAAGAAAAGTGCTAATGGACACATTCTTAGTTATACACTACCTAGCAACTTACGTTATATTTAAATTACTTATTAGCCATTATTGGCTAGATTGTAATAGTATAGAAGTATCCGCTTATAAGTAGAAACTTCTCTTTAAAAAAAAAAAAAAAAAACAAAGGCCTGGTCAATTCTTTTGTCTCTGCAGTATAATACACTACCTTATTTTTTGATTTACTATTTAAAACCACATAACCATATAATATGGTACATAATATTACATTTTCACATCTTTTGTCTTAGTCTATCAACTTCTTTCGCGGTACGCATTGATGTACTTTATATATCTATCAATCTTGCTTCGTCATCATGCTACATGAAAAAAGCACGCTCAAGCTAGCGTCACGTAATCATAGAGTGGTTCGCGTTTTAGACAGTTTTAGTGCTAGAATGGTTTGATTTTTAGATATAATTGTTGAATTGATTTATTTATCAGTAAATAATTATAGTTATTGTACAGTCAGCGACAAAAGTAGCTGAACAAAAACAAATTTTCCGATTGTCTTTATCATCTTAAACACTAACCTTTGACTGAACCATCACTTAACATCGGGGGTGTTATGTTGTGGTTAAACGCTACCAATAACATGTTAAAAAAAACGCAAATATTACTGATCCAAAACACATTTAGAAAATAGGGCCAGCTACTTTAATTACTACAGCATCTTGTTAGTTGATTTCTTTACTCACCTCATTTTCTTTCTCATCAAGCACAATGATCAGATCTCCAGCCTCCAATTCTGGCTCCTGGTCACCCTCTCCGCTAAACACAATCTTCTGCCCGTCAGTCATGCCCTTGTCTATATGAACTTCAAGAATTTTCCGCTCGCGGACAGTCTTGCGACCCTAGAACACGAAACAATTGCTTTGTTATTTGCATACTGATTTCATTTAGCATGTAGAAAAAATCAAAATGGTTATACAGAATAATTATTATGTACTTATATGAATAAGTTAGAAAAATAATTATTAACCTGGCAAATCTTGCACCTGTCCTTAGGATCGATGATCTCACGCTGTCCCCGACATTCACTGCACACAGTCTGGATCTGTTGCATCATACCTGGGGCAATTTGCTGGATCTGGACTTGCATACCAGTGCCACGGCAGGTGTGGCAAGTTTGCACTGCACCCTGAAACACAAATATGAAAGAGATTTACTTTAGGATGACAGATTAATATTCCTGCGCATTTATCTGGATGTAGAAGCTGATGCAGACCAAGTCCATTTTTTTAAAACATTTTTGTACTTTATCTATTGTTGTGGTGTGATGCATGTTAGATGTGAACAATACATCTTTGCTTCACTAAATAAATAAATGAAATTCTAAGAAATGTAAGACAAATTGATTACAAACTTTTTTGCCACCACGACCCTCGCACTTCTCGCAGATGACATTCTTCTGCAGTGCCAGTTTCCTGACAGCACCTCGGTAAAGCTCTTCAAGAGTGACAGAGAGCTGGTGGATGACATCCTTGCCCTTGCGCTCACGGCCACGTCTTCGGCCACCACTGAAGCCTCCGCCAAAGAACATGTCAAAGAGATCCATAGGTGAAGAGAAGCCACTTCCTCCTGCACCACCTTCTTTCAGAGCTTGTTCACCACCTGAGATAATATTATAATAATGTCAGATTTTTACTTACATTAAACTAAATGGAAAAGATGCCTTAGAACTTGGGATTTTGGCAGGAAATATTTCAGGCAGTAAAGTTATGTACTTACTGCCTTAAAGTTATTATTCAGAATGCAATAGTGCAAGCCTAAATAATTTAACATAATTAATATTGTTAGTTGCAGTGGATTGCTAAGTATTACCTATTACTTGGTTAGTACTGTGACATTTATTACATTTTTATAACCAATGAAACCTCAAAATAGTTAAGAGAGTTTACCACTGTGGGTACCTATATAGACTAACAAATTTTGGAGTATATTTTAACAACAATAATCATGCATGTCTTTTCATTGTTTGTCTGTCTGTAATATCTTGATATTTTATATTGTGGTCAATAAACAAAGCAAATAAACAAACCTTGATCATAAATTCTTCTCTTGTCTGGATTCGAGAGCACTTCATAGGCCTGTGAAATCTGTTTGAACCTCTCCCCTTCATTTGGATTTTTGTCTGGATGATATTTTAGGGCGAGCTTTCTGTATGCTTTTTTCAACTCATCATTGGTGCAACCGGGCTTAACACCCAGAATGTCATAGAATGATGTCTCCTTCACCATTTTTACAAGTCAATTCTGATGGCAAACAAAGCATGACATTAGCATCCGCTTTAATTACGACAGTGCGGACGCAACGAGAAATTTCTAGTCATTTTTATTAAAATTAACATTCTCAGCTGACTACTATGGTTGACTAAAAGTTAAATAAGTTAGTCATTCTGTTAGAAAAAAATGACTAGTATATACCATTGGATCTGTTCATGGACAATCAATTTACAATTGACCAAGATGCGCCAATCAAGTAGGTAGACAGTCTAGGTTACTAGGTGTGGACTGATAGCCACGTTGCTATCCATTTTATTGGTTATTCTGATTCTAATTTTGAAATGACTATGAAATTAATAGATTTAGCCAGATCTAGAAAATTCTATGGACCTGTGGCAGCGACACTATAGAGCTGAAGTACTTACCTATTTGATCAATGAGAAAATACTAATTTCACGACACCACAATAATTTATAAATTTCTACGCTTGTAAGATTCGCCGAACACTAATACCACGCACGTACAACGCGTCTTCTTTTCAGATAAAATGAGAACGAGCACTTGAACAAAGAACGGAGTCACGAAATTTCTTCGGTTCGCTAGCGAATATTCGAAAAGACGTTTTCCGACTAAGCGTGAGCCATTTAAATTGAATGAAAACGATTGGACTTGGACTCGATCGAGAGAGAACGTCTACATTCCAGAAAATTCTGCCAGTCTAGAGATGGGCAACACGAATCAAGATAAAACTCGACTGAAACTACTAACGAGTTAACTCAATTTTCTGGTATACTTACACCCGATCTGAATTGTCTCGAGAAGATGGAATGGCTTAAGTGCTTTGAGCAGCCTAAGCTCGCTTATCCATAATCTATAATGCACTTATTATTCGTAACTAGCTAATCCCGGGGTTTCACCCGCGTGGGCTACAGTTTATCGCGATAAAAAGTATCTTATGGGTTCCCTTATGGCCTTCCCCAGGGTTCAAACTATCTATGTACCAAATTTCATTTCAATCAGTTCAGTAGTTTAGGCGTGAAAGCGTTTATTCATTATACTGTTCGCGATAAACTCAAAAACTACTGCACCGATTTTCATGCTGTTTTCACCAATAGATAGAGTGGTTCTCGATGAAGGTTTTAGGATATAATTTGTCAAGTTTTTGAATACATTTGCTAAAATATAACGATATTTGTTAGAGGTGTCGGAAAAAAATAAGCCGTCTGGGAGCTTTCAACAAAAACGCTGCCTAAACCCTTTGAGATGTAACAAAATGATGTATGGTGGAATTGTGTATCTTATATAGGTCTACAAAAAAGTCCGCGATAGCATATGTCTATCTCTTAAGGATAACATACTACAACTACTTTTTTACATTTTAAAAGTTGATAAAAATGCCGCCTAAAATCAGACCGTGTTAACCATACCTTTATATTAATCCTTATCCAAATAAATAATTTCGTATTTAAGATTGTTCCAATACCTGTAGATTACTTTTTGAATCGTTAAAATCGGACATTCCATTCAAAAGATATAACGAAATTAAAATGTCAATCTAATGGAAAATAAAACCACAAACAACATCCCTCCCTCACAAACATCCCTCACAAAGTTTCAACTCGATCTTGAACTCGATACCCTTGATAAAAGATAATAATAAATCGACCACACGTCCCATCACTAAGCTTCCAGTTTCACAAGTTTTACCACAGAGTAAATAAAATACTGTTTTACTACAGTTTCACTAGAGTCAAGAATGAATGAAAAATGAAAAACCTGGAAGAATGAAGTTTTTAAGGTTTTTCGGGTTTTTCAACTGTACAAGGAATGGAATTGAATGGATAGGATAAGTAAGAAAAAATTACGTCAGTCAGACGAGGCTGTATAGTAGGTATGATTTTAGCCTGCCCAAATGAGAAATGTATAAAAAATATTTGACATTTTGCGTTTTGTTTTTTCTTTCAAACTTACTTCAACTTCAATTCAAGTTATACTTCACAGTTCACAGTCACAGTAGGTACTTCATATTCATAGTCTTCTAATTACTGCATTGCGTTGCGTAGTTGCGTGTGTATTGTGTGTGTACATGTTGATAACGTACGTCAGAACACTCAGAACAGAAAGTCAGAAATCCGACAGATTGACACTGGCAGACCCCAGATCTTTGTGTGGCGTGCAAAGGCATAGTAGTCCAGTCGTATTATTTTTAGTCACTGTACTATACTGAATCTAGTGCTGTCGTCTGGCCTTACGGACGGTTTTAGCCGTGCAAGCTATTTCACAAAACTTTAAAAATGTCTGAAAAAATACTTAAAAACAAGGTCTGCATCATCGGCTCAGGGAACTGGTAAGGTTTCGTTTTCAGCTAAATTTATACAGTTTATAAAACTCGTATTTCGTATGAATTACTTGATTCGCAACGAACTTATTGTAGCTATTTGATGACATAACGTTCAGTAATGGGGATCGTGCAAAGTATTCTTAACATTACCCAGATATTATAATTATTTTTAATGACGCAGGGGCTCCGCAATTGCAAAAATTGTAGGGAGAAATGCCGCCCGACTACCCAACTTTGAAGACCGGGTTACAATGTGGGTCTATGAAGAAATGATTGAAGGGAAGAAGTTAACAGAGATCATCAATGAAACCCACGAAAATGTTAAATATTTACCTGGCCATAAGTTACCAGAAAATGTGGTAAGTAATAAATAATATTCATCTGTAATATTGTAACACAGGTCCTAAAAGTTTTGCTGTGAGCTTGACTGACTGACTAGTATAAGTTTACTAAAACATTATTTAATATTGATTAGAGGATAAAAGAAAGCTGATTTTACCTCTAGGCAACAATGGACCTTCAGTAAAGAAAATAAGATCAATAGTTTATTTTTCCAGTGCATTCTCATACGATTGAATAATATTTTACACTCTACGTTATTCCAAAAATTTAACAACAAACATGTATCACTATTTGTTGAATATGGTTAAACAAAATTGGCCAAATTTCTTCTAACATCAACTTGTTAACAAAGTCAAGCGCACATGCTTGTGTAGTCTATTCCTGTCACACTTCCTTACGGTAGGTACATCATTGCCAATGCCATCTGTTGTTCATTGCCTCTTATGTAACACACAGTATGTACAGCAGTTTGGATCATTATAATAATATGCTGGTAGTTGTGTAATTTTACACACATATTATTGCAATTTAAAACTTACTGAATAGTGAAGTGTTAAGTTTCATATTTTTGAAATGGGAGAAAAATGCCTTTGTTAACAAATACCCCTTGATATAATAATATGTTTTTAGCTGTTATTTAATATGGATATTATTAACTAACTAAATGTACCTACCGGAGGTATTATATGTGGATAGTTATATAAAATGTCCTAAAGTGGATTATTATGTACTTTGAATTAATGGTCAGATATTAAAGGAAATAAACCAGTTAACAAATTGTCCTAGGATTATTTCTAGTAAATAATGTTGAATGAACAATTTATTTTATTGCTATAATGTTTGGTGGAACTTTTTCATTTTGAGGTAATTGGATTTCGTCAAAGGTAGCTGTCACCTTCACATTAATTCCGCTCTCAACAGTACACTGAAAGTATATAAAGAAAATTTTGTCTTGATGCTACCAGTTACCCGGCGATAGTTCAAGTCGTTGTTTGTATGTTTCGGGACTCGCGGGTGCATTTGCGTGGGCCAGTTTTCGGCAGAGCGCTCTCAGCACTCGCCGACAGGCAACTCAAGCCGTAAAAGTTCAGTAAATGACTTAGACAATTTACCTATATTGAGAGTAATTTAATTAACAGTAGAATGAAAATAGGCATGTTTGGTTGGTTGGCGCATGTAGAGAGGTCGAATGCCTCATACGGGTGCGCAAGGGTTTCTACCGCCCTCCCTGGCGCCCTATCAATCCATACCGCGTCGATGCCAGTACCATATCGACATCTACGTCATAAGATGGGGTCACAACTTTTTGTAACTATAAGGTTACATTATAAAAAGCTCTAGATGATAAAAATCGAAAAATTAGAGTGGTTTATATTAGAAAAATATTTGTAGAGCCTTTACCGTAAAGGCACCGTATGTCGGAATTTCCATCGATCTATTACCTACTTCGTGCTCGCATCACGATCTCGTTCCGGATAGCTCCTTCTATCAGAGCCTCATGAAACAAAGCCTGTGTTCATCCCGAAAGTCCAGGCTACAAACCTAACTAGTGAAAAACTAGATTCGTAAAACAAAAAAAACTCGCAAAATCTTTATTATATCAGCACGTAAAAAATCTACAGTGTAGATGTGTAGGTAAACATATTATTACTAAAGGTCACTTCCGTATATAACACAATGCCGTATAAATGAGACCTCACGTCTAGCAAGGGACCTTTATCAGCGGCAATGGACCTATAAATAAAAATAAAAACCTCGCTTTCTTGCCAATCGCCATGTTATCCTCTTGTGACCGTGGACAGCTACAGTAACTATAACTATGTACACAACCTATTATGTAAAGATACTAGTACTACATTCACAGTACCTGCTCGTACAACGCCTGTTATTATTAGAACATCATATTTAGGAAGTTTTTTCCGTCCGTGCTAACTTTTATCTGCTCTATTACCTTACAGTACTTCTTCGTAAACGCTTTTATGGATATTTCAACACTTCAATGTTTAATGTTCATGATGATCATCAAACCCGGTAAATCGTAAAAATCCGTGCAGTAGTTTCATGCGCGTCTCCTAACAAGATGTCGTTACTTGCCTCTTTTTATGGGCTTACTACTTCGGTACTACTCATTAGCGGAGATAAATATTGCACCTATCCCCAGTATGTCGATGTCAAAAGGTATTTGCTTTCTTTACCTATGAACCTTATAGTATACCGTTATACTTATGATATCTACTTTGAACCGAATGACTGACTGAATATAACTGCCGAATTCAACTACTACACCTAAACTTACGTTATCATTCGACTTGGGAAAATAAGAGTACAAGAATACGAATAAGGGTCGTTAACAGCAGGTACACGATATGTCAAAGACAAAACAAATATTACTGAAGACTAAACTACACATTTAGAAAATCAAGTACGACCTACTTTTGTCGCTTACTGTACGATTAACCGCTAAAAGTAACTAATAAAAACAACACTTTGCTTGACAATCAAAAGAAAAAAAAACAAACGACAAGTTCTAAAATACTACCTACACTTGGGTTCACCGACCTCTTATGAGTTGATGCCAATTGGTTTTCCATAATAAATACAGGAATGAGTACAGGAATTATAGTATAGGTAAGTCGTATACGTAAGTATGTACGAGTAGAATCTATATATATAACTCAAAGGTGACTGACTGATGACTGACTGACATAGTGATCTATCAACGCACAGCCCAAACCACTGGATGGATCGGGCTGAAATTTGGCATGCAGGTAGATGTTATGACGTAAGCATCCGCTTAGAAAGGATTTTGATTAATACTACCCCGAAGGAAAACTAGCCCACGCGGGTGAAACCGCGGGGAACAGCTAGTTTTATTATAAACATAAAGCGTGAAAGAGTAACAAATACCCATCCATACTCAATACTCACAAATTTCACGCTAATTTTATCAAGACATAGATAATGCTTGGATGGATGACGTTTCATCACATTTTCTTACATGACTCGCGGAAACATTTAACTGTCCTCCGAGACTGGCGAGTTAATCAACTAGACCACTGAGAGTCGTTTATCTCGATCTACGATAGAAACTAGTTAGTTTTTATCGTGAGTTTGTACCATAGTAGATTTTTATAATATGATCATTTTAATTAGGTAGGGGTTTTCCTGCTGATCGAACTTCCCTTCCGTTTTATTATTAAACTGTTTTGAAGTAACGACATACGAGTTACATATTATTGCGGAAATTACAAATTGATAATTTGGGTTATTGTTTTCTTACAATTTCTCTGGAAGTAACTAAAATTCTAAATGATAAAGTAACGGATAATTTATCTTCTATTACGACAAAATAATATATAGAAAAGAAAATGCTAATTGCCCTCTGTTTTAGTGGTTTCAGCGGTTTCTCTCCTATTCTATAACAAGAACATGTTAATACGATCTATAAATTAAATAATAGAATTTTCCGCAAATATTACCTACCCATAGACAATTTTTTGTTTTTAATTCGGCTGCTACTATAGGACCGATATATTTTTTTCTAAACAGTTCATATAGCGCTTTTTTGTGCTTACTGATGTTTAGTTGTTTGAAATATTTTTGTATGCACGTAGGACGACGTAACAGTCGGCGGTTAGAACGGTATCTATGTGGATATCTCCGGTTATCATCAACGATTGGCACACAACACACGCACAAAATGAAGGTCGATAGGGAGGTCTGCACAGTTTCGGTCTGACGCAATGTTGTAAAAACTAAATTGCTGAAAACCTACACAGTTATGAACTACTGGTACCCCTTGGTTTTACCCGCGTGGACTAGTCTATCGCGATAAAAGGTGTCCTATGTCCTTCCACATGGTTCATACCATCTCTATACCAAATTTCATCAAGATCGGGTTATCGGTTTAGGCGTGAAAAGCTTACAAAAAAATAGACAGCCGAGTTACTTTCGCATTTTTTATTTTTAGTATGGAGTATGGATGACTAATTCGCTACGTGTTGGAAAACGTACAATTCCTACGCAACGAATGGTAGTAAAATGTGCCTTAAAGTAAATCGTTAAAAAAACTGTTGCGTGTTTGTAATGATGTTTTATTTCTTTTTCTTTTAAAATATAGGTTCCAGACAGACTTTCGGATCCTCCAACTATTTTACGCACGTTTTTGATTGTCGCTTCTCATTTTCGCAGGCGTGTACTTATCTAATCAATCGATAAAATGCGATCATCCAAAGCTAAGGTTTAGCTATCTATCTTTTAATACTAAGATTATGAATAATAATAAAAATAGCGACGACTTGCGACGAGTGACTGGCAGTAGTTGGATGAGAAGAGCCAAAGACTGGGCTTAGTGGCATACCTTGGGAGAGGCCTATGTTCAGCAGTGGACTGACACGGGCTGATGATGATGATGAGTAACAATAATAATTTTATTTCAGATGGTGTCCATATTACATGGCTACATAGATATTAAAAAAATAAATTAAGAGACAATTGAAAAATAATGTTAGTACACTGGTTGTTACGAAGAATTTTTATCCTCTTCGTTTTAGCAGTAAATAAAAGGGTTCATATTGCAAGGCCAAGAATTTCCATACATAAGTACATTGATTCTCATCAGCCCCAAACACAAAAGTGACGAAGAAAGATGATTCATGCACGCTCGACCAAAACAAAGCACAATCATAAGAATCTTTTAACTACAAGTTATATGTATTAAAATCCCTGTGCCGAAAAGAGCGTGCTATCAAGCAAAATAAGGATCCCAATATACTAAAAAAGCCTTAATGTACCATACCATACCTATCTGTCATAATGTGCTCATTGTACAAAATATCGAACATTAAGTAACCGAAGACAAAACATAGAAGATAGATGCTAAGACAACATAAATCTTAAAGAAGTTTGTTGTTCGGCCATCAATGCTCATATTAAAACCTGCATATTACAAACAGGTGGCCATCCCCGACGTAGTGGATGCGGCTACGGACGCAGACCTGCTCATCTTCGTAGTGCCTCACCAGTTCGTGAGGACGCTCTGCTCCACCCTCCTCGGGAAAATCAAGCCGACGGCAGCCGCACTATCTTTGATCAAGGTTAGTCACTTCTCGTAAAAAGGAACCAAGTGTAAAAGAATCAAGTATCAAAGAACCAAGTGTAAAAACATCAAGTGTAAAAGAATCAAGTTTTAAAAGAACCAAGTATTAAAGAACCAAGTATAAAATAACGAAGTATAAAAGAAGCAGGTCTAAAACACCAAGTAGGTACGGTGTGGCAGTATTGTATCGAACTCACCATGCTCTACTGCCCACCAATAATACTTATAATATATACTCACTACTCGTTTACATATTTATTCAAACAGCATTTAAAGAGCTTGAAAACAGATTTGAAAAGTGGATGGCCATAAATAGGTAACTAAATGTTAACAGATGGTAGTTAACAAACATCAACACCAGTTAACAATGGGTAGTCTTTCAGCCAATTCACATAGTAATAGAATTTATATGGTTTCTAATTATGTGCATAAGTATATTATGCTGAGAATTTACGCTTGTATTTATGAGGCAAAGACTGGGTGGCTGTGTGCATTTGTGAGGTTACGGTGAGTCTGAGAGACAGTGTGTGTGTTCATTAACCGTAGAGATTTACCACAACAATCCTGTTTCTTTTAAAAATGTTAAAATATTTTTCGCTCGTATTAGTAACTACTTACGTAATTAGTTCGTTTTGGCACGCCTGATAACCATGAAAGTAACCTGACTGGCAGTAAATGCTTAGCAGATAAGCAACCCACAAAACACATCAAAGTATGAAAACCATTTCAAATCTGTTAAGTATATTAGTTTGCCCAGATATATTGTTATATGTTTTTGTTTTTTTTAGATTTGTTGCCTAGCAGACACCTATTTACTCTTGTTTCGAAGGCTCTCATCGGAAAACAAAGACGCTGGCAGAAATATCATCGGTAAAGTAAAATTTGGTAACATTATTGTTGTTATTCCCTAGGGATTCGACATTGCGGAAGGCGGCGGCATCGACTTAATATCGCACATCATCACAAGATGTCTAAAGATCCCCTGTTCAGTGTTGATGGGAGCTAACATCGCATCCGAAGTGAGTAGTATATTTTAATTACTCATTTAAAATTACCTAGAAAATAGTCCCACACTAAAATAAATCTAAAGAAACTAAAACAAACTCTAAATGAATAATTGGATCGTCATTTGTCATACCAGAGGATTTATTTTATAGCTGCGCCCGGCGGCGAATTTCCCGTTATCATACCGGAACCTTTTTCGGGATAAAAAGTGTTAATCCAGCGTATAAGTTATCTCCATTTCAAATTTCAGTCAAACCTGTTTAACCCTTGCAACAAACTTTCGCATTGTGATTGTCCCCGACCAGGGTTAGATTGTCATACAAAATCACAATTCAATCAAAGAATATGTCCCCTCTATAAATAAACGATAGATTCGAGCGATGGAACTGCAACGATCGTGATCGTGACCTATTCGTAGATTAGCGAGTGGGCCGTTTTAATTGACCTTGCATCTCGAGTGCACTAGATTATCTCCTCACAATATGTAGGTATAGGTACATTTTATGTGCATTGCATAGTGTATTAGATGCAAGCTATGAATCGTCGGCGTCGTACTTACTTTATGTTATAAAAAACTTTTTGTGCAACAAAGTGTTTTTAATAATCTTCGTTGCACAAAAACTCGTTCGTTTGTATAGGTCGCAGACGAGAAGTTCTGCGAAACAACAATCGGTTGCCGTGACGTGATGCTTGCGCCGATGTTGCGCGACATCATCCAGACGGAGTACTTCCGCGTCGTGGTGGTGGATGATGAAGACGCGGTCGAGATCTGCGGCGCCTTGAAGGTACGTCGTCATCGTTATCATCAGCCGGAGGAAGTCCACTGCTGAACATAGGCCTCCCGCTTTGCCACCAAGAACGGCTATTAGCCATTTGCATTCATTGGCTCCCTACGACTCTTACAATGTCGTCAGTCTATCTGGTGGGCCTACCTACAGAACGTCTTCCAGTTCTTGGTCGCCACTCGAGAACCTTTCTTGCCCATCGGTTGTTAGGGTATAGGTTTAACTTATAGCTAAAACTCAAAAAGGCTTGGCCGATATGAATATCTTTTGTTTAGGTACGCTTTAAAAACGGAGTGTCTTTTTTTAACATTCAAAAAAACTTCTAACTACGAAGTTCACACGGGTCATCTAGTCATTATTAATTTCTAAAATCCTTTTGTCATAGAATATCGTAGCCGTGGGCGCCGGTTTTGTGGACGGCCTCGGCTTCGGTGACAACACCAAGGCCGCTGTGATCCGCCTCGGACTCATGGAGATGATCAAGTTCGTCGACGTCTTCTACCCCGGCAGCAAGCTTAGCACCTTCTTCGAGTCTTGTGGAGTCGCCGACCTTATCACCACTTGCTATGGTGAGTCATTTTTTTATAGGTTAGCTTTTGGCTACAAGCTACCTGATGCTATTAAGCGTAGATGCGTGGCCGAAGGTGGCTTCTCATGTGAAAGTAATTTATGAAAATACTAGCTGTTCCCGCGGTTCACCCGCATGGGCTACAGTGTATCGCGATAAATAGTATCTTATGTCCTTCCCCCTGGGGAATAATTCAAAATATCTCAGGACAATATTTATCAAGGTCTGATTAGCGGTTTAGGCGTGAAAAGATAACAAACAGACACAGGGATACAGAGTCACATACCCTAAGATAAAATATTCTTTACTTTGTGTGAGTCACGTCGTTTAAAATGTCTGTCAGTGTTCTAATACTCGATTATCAAACCTTATTAAATATTAGAACCATAATAGGTATAGGTATCTTCTATGCAAAAATGCTTCATCAACGACCTTACCGTCAGATGAGACTGTAGTGCTTACCTATCGTTAGTACAAAATAAATAAAGAAACACTAACAGTGACAATGCCTATCACCAGTTACCGTGGCTGATGTAAACACAGAATAAAATATAAAGTTACACCGATAATGAAGGCAAAGGTTGCGTACATTAGACTTCGATATTGACACGTTCGGAATATAATGTGGACTATGTTGTGATAGATACGCACCTATGTAGGTACACTACACACACACATACACACAGAAACACACACACACACGCGTTCTAGTTTCTCCGGGTCTTTACTTTTGAGATCGTAAGCAAAATCGCGATGTGCATTTATTGTTCTATAAGTTATGCAAAAAATAAAAAATACAATTTCCAGTCAGTACCTACCTAACTACTTTCGTTTTATGCCATAGATAACAATATAGTATTTTATATATTATAAAATGTATGTCAAGTGGAAAGATTTATCTTGTTTAACGTTACAATGCATACAATATTTCAATATCACGAATAACAGTGGTAGAGATAACGTATTATTTTATTGATACCAACTACAATTTTGTTCTGAGTTTGCTTTGTTGTTCATATAACAATCGTCAGGTTTAACTCCTACCGTAAAAAGAAAGAAGTAATTTACTGACATTAATTCGATACAAACACGTTGTGTTAAAAACCACGAAAAGGTCAGCAAGATCTCCATACAAATGTCACCTCACAGGATTCAATTTAAGCATATTATAGTACAATTATTTAATTGAATACTCTAGTTATCGTTTTGAAATATCGGTATTATAATAGGTAACAGATATAACAAAATTTTACTACAGGTCCCCTAAAAGTTCAAATACCATTTAGCGCGTTTAATGACTGTTATAAAAGAATATGTTTTCTTCTTATCTTAATTTTATAGTCATCTTTATGGATATAAAGATGGTCATTAAACCATTTATCAAATATGTATGTAAACTAATCATTCAATATTTAAGTTAATTTCGTTTTAATTACCTATGTATCTGTGTAATTTGGAACGTTAAATTGTCATTAAATAATATTTACCTATTTTTATCAGCAATGAAGTAATACGTAAATAGACATTGATTACTAATGTTAAATTAAACTCGGAGAAAGGAAATATCTAGTTGCAAAGAATTATATTTTTTTCTATCATTGCCGCAGTCCTATCTGTGGGATCATAATAGCCAGGGTGTCGATTCTATTGTGCATTTGCTAAAACTAATTTAAGTTTGACAGGTCTAAATGTAAAAAGTAAAAAAAGGACAGGGTTACTTTTATATCTGTCATTTTAATGTAACTATTTTTAAAATGCAAATGCACAACAGACTCATCACCATTATTGTTACGTTATTGAAGTCCATCAACTAAACCAGATCTTAATTCCAGGTGGCAGGAACAGGCGAGTGGCCGAAGCGTTCGTGAAGACCGGCCGCTCCATCAAGGAGTTGGAAGACGAGCTCCTGAACGGACAGAAACTCCAAGGCCCTATCACAGCCGAGGAGGTCAACCACATGCTCGCCAATAAGAGCATGGAGAACAAGTGAGCTTTTCTTTTATACTGTTTTTCTTATGAAATAGATAGCCGACTGTGAAGCGTGAGGTCGCGGGTTCGATTCCCGCTACAGGACAAATGTTTATGCATTGAAAAAAAAAACGCAAGTATTTGTTCTGTCTGGGTGTTGTGGAGCCCCGATCCTCGTACTTTCTGATACCCTAGATACAGGGAAACCTAGTTAGGGGTCAGAGCCTATGTATGTGATTGTGCATAAAAAAAAAACTGCCGTCGCCAAGAACCTGTCTGTGTGTTCCGGCAGCCTTAGTTGAGAGTCACGTCGTCACTTAGCATCATGTGGTTGCTAGTCACATCCTAGTCTCCGTTCGGTTGTTTGTCATAGAGACAAGTAGAGACTAGAGAGTTGCATAAGCTGATAAATTGTAGCGAGTAAAATTCGTCTGTGTGTTACACATAACAAATAAAAATGTTTCAGTTTATTTATAAGGTATACATGAAAGTCAGTACTCACACAATCATTTTTCTCATAATGTTTGCTTTAGACCCGGCTTCCATGCTACGAATAAGAAGGATGCACCGTAGTATAATTTGCGCAGGCCTTGGCAACAGCCCACAGAGATAAGATAAATTATACTCTATTAAGACTATGCTAAGCGCTAAATGACGCACAAAGCGTGATGTCCTGCTATAAACATGAGATATTAATGTAATAAATGCATATGCAGTTAAGGGAATGACTTACTGCCATACTCATGGATGTTAACGGAAAGTTTCCTGACAGCTATGATGGCTCAGTGGTAGTGACGTCGGCTTGCGATCTGTAGGTCGCGGGTTCGAATCCTACAGTGAGCTTGAGCTTTCGGTGAAGGAAAACATCGTGATGAAACCATAGCTTGGTGGTAGGGCATTTTCTAGTGCTCGCCTGGCTAGCTACCACCCTCAAGTTAAGAATCTGTCGCCTAGCAGGTGCTAGGTACACCGATAGGTATCGGTGTGTTCCGGCAGCTCCACTTGAGAGCTAGTTCCCAATCCAGGTGTAGCGTGGCGCCATCTTCTACCACATCGTCACTTAACTGTGGCCAAACACTACCCTGTAAATAGTAAAACAGCTGAAGGAACGTAGTTATAAAATCATGGTAATTATCCCGTTTCAAAACCTAATTCTAATGTGTTTAAAACAATATATATGACAGAAAACTTTCCATCAACCATAAACTAGTGTTTTAAAAAAACTAAAAATATTATTCAAAAATGATATTAAAAAACAGGTCACGTGACTTTGTGACGTCACAACCTAATAACATTGTCTAGAGTACTCTAGACTGACCAATTTTTACAGGTACAATATACATATAAGAACATTTTTATGGGTTGCAGTGACGAAGTGCTCGATCATGGCTGTCCGAGTTTCGAATTACGACAAGCAAAGATATAAAAACATAGTAGTATCGATGGAGCATTACTAATTTTTTTTATCTATTGTGCTCTGTATATTCTTTAGAAGATTCAAGTTATTACTAAGAAAAGTTATTCGACTGTAATTTGCATGTTTACACAAAATCCCGCCAAGACACGCGTTTGTTTTGTGATGACAGAAACTACTTTGCAAAAATACATTCAACAATTATGTGTGTAAGACAATTTTTATGTGTGTAAAATGTATCTGAGGTTGAACTAAAATAAACTAAAGTATCTCTTGGCTTATCTCCACGTTGAAATACAATGCAAGGAATTTAACTTTGGCGATGAACATTACAATGCGGCGCGACGCGGCGATTTGATAATGACAAAGCTTAGTGTCTTGAATAATAAACGCATTTGTAACCAAATATAACAAAAAGGTTGGCTGCCCTTGCTGATTGAAGATGCAACGATAAAAAAGTATCCTGTGTGATTTTCGAAAGTTTGAACTAGCTCCACAGCAAATTGCATCAAATCCCGTTGTATAGTTTTTGTGTGAAGAGTCATCCATCCATCCTCACAAACTTTCACACTTATAAAGTAGGAGGATAGGATAATATTAGTAGGAATAGTATTGATTTCTCTTTGATGTGGGAATGAAAATCAAATGACACGGCGACTGATTGTTTGTTAATTTTTCTTTATTTATTTGATAAAATTAAACGTTTCAGATTCCCTCTATTCACCGCTGTGTTCCGCATCTGCCGGGGCGAGCTGAAGCCCTCAGATTTTATTGATTGCATCCGCAGCCATCCAGAGCACATGTAAGATTTAAGACAAACAAACTTCCCTCTTGACTAGCTTCTAGAATAGTACAGTAGCCCTTTGCAAGTGTGCATTCATGGAAGTAAGTGCAAACCTAATCAGTAACTTGGTGGAATCTAAACATCTTTAACTGTTAGTTACTATGTACCCTACATGAAGCGCGAGCTGCAGGCGGTCCGCGGGTCTTTGTTCCCTTGTTTCCATCTGAGAGCGATACAGAATCGTTGGCTGGCTGGAATCAGTGGTGGGCAGTCAGTCAGCCAATCAGTAATCAGCCTAAATATAGGGCGGAATTTATTAACACAATTCGATATTATGCCAACCTGATTTCTCGATGTTACCATAAACTAAGTTAAACATTGACTAATCAATATCTGTTGAGAAGATAAGATATTTATAAACGGGACATCGTGGTGCCAATATAAGCCCCTATTCGGAATATGACAGATAAATCAGCTATTAGTTAGTGAGATTGGTCCTTATTCCATTGACATAAAGTGATGGTCGTGCACTTACTTCCCCGTTTGATACCTACGTAGAATAGAGCCAATTAACTTATTGTAAATAACATTATATGTATGTTTATTTTACAGGGTGCTAGTTACTTAGGTATTGGTTTTTATATACGTAAAAGTTGTTTGGATTCTATGGCTGCTGAAAACGTTTTTTATTTTGTTGTCGGTGCTAACGTCACTGATGTGATGTGTACAAATCAAATTTTAAAATAACTATTCGTTATATTTACATAACACTATTAATAGTTATTATGAAAAGGAACACTTTATAAGTGAAATATTTCTTGCCAGTTATTATGTAAGGTAATCAATTTAATAAGCTGCAGGGTCAAAGATAAATCATTCAAGACGTAAACGTCTACCCTGCTAAACCAAAGATTTAGAAAATCATAATATTATTATTAAAACATTGTTCTGTTTGATAGAACATAATTGCGGCCGCGGAAAAATGTGCAATTCTAACAGAGCAATCATAGAATCCATGCATTGTAACAGATTGAATAGAATAGAGCATGAAGTTGTTACATATGTTATTGACACCTGTTCTAATATCACACGACGCTAATATTGAACGTGAACGGTATAAAGTTTATCGCTGCTGATGTATTATCTGTCAAATAAGCAAACAAATTTCGCCAATGCGACCCTGTTATCGCGTTTAAGCTAGTAGCTTCGGAATAAATGAACATTATTCGAGTGGCTGTTGAGATAAACTATTATTGATGTTGTGAAGTAATGTAGGCGATAAGTACAAATATTTATAGTAAATATTGTTGTTTTATGTAAAGAGAATCTTTTTATATATACACACCTATCTTTTATATTTACTACTAAAGCACTTTTCGATTTGAATAGAAGTATATTATTTACGGCCATGTAAAACGTAATTGTTGAATTAAATGTATTGTTTAGCAAAACTTTCAAATTTTATTCCTCTATATTTAGTTCTTCCTCTGTTATTCTTAACTGGAATCTATTTACCACTAACTTTCATCGTAATATGGTAACATTTCAGATTTGCTCCGAAGAATATTAGTATTTTTTAAATTTAATGTTTTGGAAGAATACTAAACCGCTTACTAACAGCTACTAACGACATTTTTTTGCTGCATTTTGATACGTTTATGCTGTATTCGCATATTTTTGTAATCTATGTTGTTTAACATTTTTCTTGTTTTGATACTAACAATAAATATTTTATGGGAACTGCTGTTTTGTATTTCTAAATAACAGTATGGTGGTAAATTTTAAATAACTTTTAAAGGCTATTTATTTTCATATAAAGATCCTAATATTAAATTGTTAAAACAGCTTCATCATTATTTTCATCTAATACACAAGACTGGACTTTTAACTGAGCCACTAAAAACGAAAGAAAAAATAAACAGTTTCATGTCATTTTTAATTTTACATATTTATTAATTATTTCATTAGTGTGTAGTAACGTGTTTCACTAATATTTTTAGGACTACGCCGACGCCCAAATGTTCCCTGTGACGTGTTTGAAGTACTCCTCAGTGTGTGTCGTCGATTCCATGCGCATTTATCGTCTTTGCACCAATGCATAGTCATTACTTCATTGAGCGGGAGATATGCTGGCACCTTATGTACCTTATGAATTCGATATAAGGTTTATATTTCTAGTTTTAACAATGATCCATATTTGTCACTAATATCACGGGATAATGCTGTGGTAATATGGAATAGATATATGGGACTATGTGTATCTCTTTACAAAATAATATAGTTCACCAATCATGTCAGTCATAGATACAATGAACTTTTATGTAAGTTGTAACCAGTCATTATAAGACAAAAACCAGTGACGGATTTACCAGCAGACTAGGGAGGCAGATTTTATGGGCGATTCATTTAGGGAACGATGCACAGTGTGTGTTCTTAAGTCAAAAACCATTTTTAGTGCAATTAAAACTAAGTTGCTAATATGTAAATCCGCCACTGGCGTATGATTCGTATGAGCTTGAGTAGAACAACCCTCAGAACTTTACATGTTGCCATGAGACAATAATATAATAATAACTATACATAGGTACAAAACGCAGTTGTGTGAAAAAAAATACAGTGGAATATTAAAATAAAAAAGCAATACGATATGACAGTTCTTGTCTTGCTGAAATGAGTTTCAGCAATACTAATTTTACGAACTCCTGAACATTGCAGATGATTTGGTGGTTACCTTTGGGTACTGTGTGTTACGTGAGACGGTCACCATTGAACGTTATATCGTTTGTACTTATTATTGTTAGTTTTTTCAAATATATTTCCTTTTGATGTTGTTTTGAATAGTTAAACTATTTGTTTCACAAGCCAGTGATTGGTTAATTTTGCAGTGGGTGTAATATTTTTTATAAAGGTATATTAATGTGCACCAACAGTATCTTTGTTCATTATCGGCCATTCCCAATAACCGATCTATCCACGGTTTGCCCTACTGGAGATATTAATTTTACATAAGCTCCATAGAAGTAATGTGAAATTTTTATCATTAGTAGGGCAAACCCTGGATGGATCGGTTATTCGGAACGGCCGTGTATACATAAAAAGTAAGAATGAAATATGTAGCGCGTAAGAATAATTATAAAGTGTAACAAAACGGTGGTAGGGAAATTTAAAAATATGATTATTAGCATTTAATTTATGCCATTTTATCCTAGTCTTTTAATACATTTTTAGATGATTGAAGCACTCTTATACCTAGCTCATAGAATTTAAAGTTTATAGAAGCGAATCACCATGTTGCCTGCTCGTTAGTTCAAGAATTTAGATTACTTCTCACTACCTCATGAAAAGGAGTCAGTCGAATTCATGAAACATCTCGGAAAAACAGAAGCCTTGTGTTGCAAAATAGTACCTAGGCACCTGCAAATGCATGTTTGTTGGGAAACACCTGGATTGTTTATTTTTACAGGGTGCGAGTAGTTAGAAAATCGCATTGCTGTATTAGCTAAAGATGAAGGTAAGAAGAGGCTTCTGTTTTTTTATATTTAATAAAAAAAATGTATATATTTTTCTAATGCCCATATTGCCCATAAATACATTACGTTTTTGTAGAATATCTGTCTATTATTTTAAAGAATTAACACAAAAACGCACGCACAACATTAAATACATTGTCATTGACCCATGCTTCGAATCTGGTTTTAATGCAACCTCAAACTCTGCCTGCCATAATGTTTACTTCTATAGCATAGTGTAATACAATGGTAAGTAGCATTCTAGCTCTTTGTTCATGTATGAGATAATGTAAAAAGCTAGCCTTTTAAATCTTTTTACCAACAGGCTGGTATTTTAAGGTCAAATTGATTATTATGATTATCCTTCTTTGTATTGTCATTCTATATTTACCTATTTCGTAATGATTCTATTGTATGTGCCTGCCCATTATAGTATATGCACATATTAACGTTGTAAATTACTTACGTAATATTTTGGCAAGTAACTAAAGTGTTATTTTTACTTTCAGGGTAAAAACAGCCTAGAAGTATCTACGCGTTTAGTTCAATTTAGTTAGTTAATTAAACACTTAGAAATATTTCCACCGTGAACCAGTTACTGTTATTATTTGTTGTGTAGAATTTTAAGTGTATTTTTTGTTGTTGTTCATATTATATACACCATATTACATAAGTACTTATAGTATTTTTATTTATTTATCATATTTATTGGTATTGAAAATTCTCTTAAGTCTAAACCTACAGGTCTAAAAGTAACGCCGTCCTTTTTTTGAAAGAGAGAAAAGGTCAGCATATTTTTTTTAGAGCTGTGAACTTTAGTCAAGTTGAAGATAGTTATTAGAATCGACACCAATGGTAGACTTTGTATTTAGGTAATACTGTATTATTTTTCTTCTTTCATACGAGTTACTGGCCAACTCTATTGGCGGAGTTTTCAGGCCGCCCGAAGTCCCCGACATGACTTTAAGACTGACAGGTACCCTCCGAAGTACATTATGATGGCCATGCAGAATGTTACTTAACCTGGTTGATTTGTATTGTATTATGAAGAATATGATATGTATGTGTGTTTGTAGGGCAACTACTAATCAAGTTTTGGTGATAGAAAGCTTCACTATTCCTGAGTATAGAGGCTGAAATGACTAGGTAGGTATATATTTTTAAAACTAGTTGAAGAAAAATGAGCTGATGGGCTGATCTATCGGCGTGCGCTGACCAAAAGGTTTGATCTAAAAGTACACACTATTTTGTAAATATATTGTCTTTTTCAGTTGTATAAAAAAGTTTGCATCATCGTGGCACTGATTTTGTTTTTATTAATTGTTTTATTAGAACTACACAGTGACGAGAAATCTTTACCTACCTGCCTGCAAACCCAGGGGCAGGTCGTTAGAACTATTATATGGATTTTTAATTCAAACAACTGAATATATTTTCCAACATTTTCAATAGTATATTCTGCTAGTTTCTAAAAGATATACATTTTCTTTTCTCTATTGGCGTATTTTTTATATAACCATTATAAAAATCTAGTGCTGTGATTTCCCTCTTTCCTACTATTCTCATTGATTTAAAATGTACATGTTTCTTGTCTTTGCAAAGTACTTTTATAGAGTTTGTCTTCTCGCAGTAATCTATAGTGCCAGGAATTTGTTGTTTGTCCGTTTTAAATAAATCAGTTGGTAGGCTATCATCAATAAATACATCAAATAACTTCATGGGTTTGTCTTTGAATTTGGTTGTAAGTGAATAAATTCCATGAAGTGCTCTGTGTAGGTTGTACACTTCCACCGCCGACATCTCTGTCCATCGTACCTCGCTTGTACTTTTGTTTATCTTCTTCGCTGTAACAAAAATCAACTTTAAAAATTCAGTCCAGGTTCCGTTTTCAGCGTTGGAACTAAACGCTATGTTATTGATACAAAAAAGAATGAATATGCAGAAGACTCTGTTACCTTTAAACTGCTGAACAAATCTTGATGAAATTTGGTATGGAGATAGTTTGGACCCAATGGAAAGGCTTTTAATTATTTATTGTCAACGCAGGTGAAACCTTGCAAACAGCTAGTATAATAAATGACGCATTTACAAAATTGGCTATGATTATAATAAAATTGTAAAGGTCCATGATAGGCACAATGAGTGTATGCAATATGCATGCTATGCATATATGTATTTCTATTCTAATAGTGAACTGTTTTAATGATAGCAAGTAATTGTTGAAGACACAACAAAGATACAAAAAAGTTACGTAAAAAGTACACAAAAGTTTAGATAAAAATATAATAAGGATTTGGTATTGTTGTATCTGTGGATTTGAGATTACTTGTAAAGTGTGGGTAGGTTGATTTGTGCTTATTTGTGTACCCACATACACAGTACATTCAGATGTCGAATCATGTAGCTACCTAGCTTCAATACAAATTGATTATTTAAATTAGTGTTTTATTCCAAACATAATAGGTATACATACCATAAGTGACTCCATACTGACTCTGTGGTTGTGCGTTGGCTATGCTCACAGGTAATGTATTCAGGCACTCCACAAGCATGTCAGCACCAATCTCCGATAGCTGTTCTGTCAATTCTGGTAACTTGATGTCTTTGGATACAGGTACTTTCCTTTGGCTTATTATTTCACCTGAAGAATAAAATGTTATACAGTTCATGCCCAAATGATTGTTTTTGGTGTTAATGAATTTTGTTCCGTACAAGTTATAACTGAAGAATTGAATTATAATCCCTTAACTTTACCCATTACCTAGTTATCTAGAGAGAATGCATTCTGTCTTCAGAATATATGATATTCTTATATGGCAGCACAATAAAATTCAGTGTTTAAGTTAACGCACACAGTTGAACCCAGTAAATATACTGGGGCTGCATTGTTTTTAAAAGTACAGTATATAATATTTTACTAATTATTCTTTGATGTTAACACCTACACAATCATATACATTGTATATGTCCCCTAACTAGAAATTCTAATATCTAGGGTATAAGGAACTATTTTGATCGGGGATCCCCTAAACCCTGAACCAGAACAAATGCAAGTGTAAAAAAAATGGATAATAATGTGTAATTTCGTCTTTTACAAAATTACTTATGATAGGTACTTATTTTTGTAAGTAATGCAGAAATGCTTACCCACATCAAAGACATTTGCTTTAATCTTCATGAGTGAAACTCCTGTGACTTCATCTCCATGCATCAGGGTATGGATGATGGGTGCGGCACCTCGCCATCGCGGCAACAGGCTTGGGTGGACATTCACCATTCCTCTGTGTAAGTACATATCATCAGATTTATATTTATTTTATGGTTTTGAATGTAGCCTTGTCTACTATTTTATTTACTGAAAATGTGAATCACTTACAGCGAAAACTTCAACAAATATTATGTAAATCTTCAACTTACGACTTACGAGTTGAATACAGTGTGAAATTTAAACATTACAAGACATAGTAGGTAGGTACTTACAATGGAAATTTATTTAGTACATCATCTTTAATGAGGTGCCCAAATGCGACAATCAAGCCCAAGTCGTAATCTGTTGTTTGTAGATCTTGTAAAGGCCATAATTTTGTTGTGATATTCTCATCTTGTGCATACTTTTGAATTTCTGATTTATTCTTAGCATTGTTCGTTATGACAAGGTCCAAGCGGTCGATAACGTTTCCATTCTTCCTGAATTTATACAATATCGGCAATTATAATCGTAAATATCAATATTTAGTAACAAATCAGATGTGCAATTTACGTACCGACCTGAATTCGTTGACTTTCTTAAAACTATTGAGAGCTAACCCATCAGATCCGAAGAACAGTAATTTATATGGCTTATTGTCACAGTAATATCGCGCAACACGAATTCTTCCTCTAAATAAATCTCTAAATACACAGGTGGATAGGTTATGAACAAAAAGTAACATCGTAATCAGTGGTCTCGAACGTCAAAGTGCGAAATCGGTAGAGTTGCCCTCCAAAATCGGTATATTTGTACCAAAAATCGGTAGTATATAAAAAAACAATATAGAATCAAATTCGTTTATTTATTTCTACATTAGGTACATTACATACCTAATACAAACTATTTTATTTATTTAGTATCAACTTACAGGCTTAATATTTGTACTTTTTTTAAGTAATTTATATATAAAGATACAAATAGTCTTTTCTAGTTAGACATATGCTCTTGCGAATTTTTTTGTAGACCTTAATGGTACCTACTACAAACCCGTAATACATTATTTTGTTCTAGTGTCAATAGTTTTTGCAGCGCACGCAAAAATAGATTTTCGATTTCACACCTTGGGTTACAAAATAGCAATTTTCTTACGGATCCCTAATTTTTTTGGAAATGAAATATAGCCTTCCTCGATAAATGGGCTATCCAACACTGAAAGAATTTTTCAAATCGGACCAGTAGTTCCTGAGATTAGCGCGTTCAAACAAACAAACAAACAAACAAACTCTGCAGCTTTATAATATAATATTAATATAAGTATAGATTAGTCTAAATTAAACATAAATGAAAAGGGTTGCCAATTTATAAATGTTAAATCGCCAAAATCGGTAGAAAAATCGGGAGAATTTCAATGTATTCTCGGAAATCGTGGAAAAATCGTTGCATTTCGGTATTTCGGTAGAACAGAGCTCATATCGGTAGAAATACCGAAAAATCGGTAGGTTCGAGACCACTGATCGTAATCGTACTGTAAGACAGTACGTAACTAACAGTGTGACCAATTTTATTTTCTAAAAATGGCTAAATATTTTTCGTTTTACATGTATCATCAAAATTATTCATACCTAAAAATATAAGTAAGCTAAAATTCTTCATTGAAAAAGATGTAAAATTACAATGTAAACAACAACGTTTTGGAATGCAAGTAGTGAATTAAATTAATAAATAATAATAAATAATATTATCAAAAAAAAAAGTATCAATGATGTCTGGAAGGAAATGGGGGAGATCTATTATAACCAACTGTGGGACTATATAATATAGGTTAAAAGAAATAGGTCTAGTGCTGTCAGTTTTTTAATGGCTGGTCAGCATGGCATATTGCATGGGGAGTGGCGACACAAAGCTCTTAGTTCAAATTACAACTAAAATAATAGTATCTCTGAAATAGGCTCTTTTGTGCCCATTGCATTATAACGAGAGCAAAATTCAATATTATAAACCAGATTATTTCTTTACAAACATAGCAAGTAGCAAGCGTTATTATCTTGTTTCGGCCTATTAGATGCAATATGTAGTAGTAATGTAATATGTAATAATAATCTCCCAACTGAGATTAGTTTTATAAAACTAGATAGAACTAAAAAAAGCTATGTATTGCTGTATAAAATATGTTGGCAACACAAAGTTGAGTTTGACAAATTTGACATAATATTTGACACTTGACATTTATTTATAGCTGACATTTGTGAAAGACTGCCAACCAATCGAGCTCAAAGTGTGGCCGCTGTAGCAATTTTCTACTAGTTTTAGTAGTTTATTAATTGAATTACCGAAACGTCCCAGCTCGTAGAGAAAGAGATTAAATATAACATAGTTTCTTTCTACCTTTTTTTTTTTTTTTTTTTTTTTTTTTACTATTTACAGGGTAGCGTTTGACCACAAGTCACCTGATGTTAAGTGACGATGTGGTCGAAGATGGCGCCACGCTACACCTGGACTGGGAACTGGCTCTCAAGTGTGGCTGCCGGAACACACCGATAGGTGCTTGGCGACAGATTCTTAACAAGAGGGTGGTAGCTAGCCAGGCGAGTACTAGAAAATACCCTACCACCAAGCTATGGTTTCATCACGATGTTTTCCTTCACCGAAAGCTCAAGCTCATTGTAGGATTCGAACCCACGTCCTACGGATCGCAAGCCGCCGTCACTACCACTGAGCCATCATCGCTATAGACTGGCTCACTGTGTCACCATATTGGTCATCATTAGGACTGAGGTAGTAAAAGGAATTAGGATGTTGTTAAGGAATGAGTACCAATCGTGTTTAGTGCTGTAGTACCTATCTACATATTGGTGAGGACGAATATCATGGATCATCATGGTAACTTTGGTAAGGTGATAAAAAATTTCTATCAGTAAATGCTGTAGGTATATCTACCTACTCTATTTACCTATCTCAGCACTCCGATATCAGAGCGCAATGAGATGGCAGTACTATCAGTAGGTAGGTAGGTAGGTACCTACAAGTTAATATTATACTTAGGTATTTTTGAAGATGTAGACAAGAGTAAAATAACTGATATTTTTTTCATCAATATTTATTTGAAATAAATTAACACAGCATTAAGATTTAGGTAACTTCTAAGTAAGACATTTTATTTTATGTGTCTAGCATATTACTAATCCTAAATATTCTAAAATCATCTGGACACCACTGCTTCAAAATGTACCTACATGTGAAGATGTACCTAACTACCTACCTACACTATAATAAACTACATACCTACATATAATATAAGTAAGTAGGTATTTTAGTAAAAAAATATGTGATTAGGACTTATTCGATATAAGAAACTATGATTTATACCGGCCTCATGTTGATTATCAGTTTATCATGTACCTAGGTAGGTAGGCAGGTACGTAGGTAGTAGTACGTCAGGATACAAGCATAGGTCGGGACTTCATATTTATGGGCCGAGAGAAATACCTTTTAAAAGTTACGGAGAATCTAAAGGATCTAATTTACCTCCACGTTTAAAACTGTGCAGTTTATGACAAGAACATAGTTAAAACTCTATAAACTTTAAGTTAATTTTTTTACCCTATTTTTGGTAATTATGTAATAAATATTATGTTTATTCGACATTAAATTAATTTTAAAATTCCTTTTATTGTGTAGGTAAAGTATTAAATATATAACACTTTAAGCTGAACCTACGTAACTTCCATTCTGTAATAAATTATCATCCTACTGTACAATATTAGATTTTAAATTTATTAAAAGGACTTCGAGCCATGTGAAGACCCGCAGTTTCGGCTTTGTTGACCGACAGAACCTTGCGAATTCGATATGCTTCTTCAGTCGTGTGTTCCACGAGTCTAAAATAATTCTAAAATAATTGACGGTGCAAGTTCGATACTACAAAAAAGAGCAGACAACATCAAAGATCGTCAAGCCGTCTAATTTTCAAAAAAGTTACACATTTGTCTAGGAAGTAGACATTACCTACCTATTACTGTATTAGAGATATTGTACAAGTGATCACAAGTTTACCTAAAGTAAATGTAGATAGATTCATAATTAAATAAGAACGCACATTTGTTTGTGAGTAAGACGTAGTTCGACATTAGATAATTTGATCAGACATCTCTGAAACAACGCTTCGAGTTGATCGCCGTTGGAAACTTTTCTTTCTTGCGAACTGCGGCTTGGAATACCAGGACGGTGGGCTGACGACATTCTCCTCGAGGCTCTTAATGCTCATGCTTCTCTGCGAGTCCTGGCGCTCCGTAACTCTCGAAGATATCGTTTTAATAACTTTCCCTGTATCGATACGAGTTGGACTATCCGTCTGATATGGAATATCCTTCATCTCGACTATCTCCACGTCGGTATCGCTCAAGCTAATTTTACTTGGCCTGTGCATTCTGCCCGTATCTGTAGTGTAACCAATGGTCTTCATAGTACCATTCATACGCTTAGATTTACTTCTGCACATAAGCTTCTTGAACTCTTTACGGAACGTGGGATGAGTGATTATATAAATAAAGGGATTGATACAAGCTGCTGTCTTGCAGAATAACGCAGGTATCATTGACGCAATCGGTGTTAGTACTTCTTTCTTGCCAAAAATCCCAAGTAGAGCGACTACGGCGTAGGGCGTCCATGACACGAAAAATAGAGCTATCACAGCCATAACTAGAAAGGCGAGTTTGATTTCCGCTTTGCGTTTGGTTCGCTCCTTTTGGTGTCTCGATGAGAGACGCTGCTCCTGGTTCTTCGTCGACATGTTTCTGCTGCAGACAACGACTCGGAAAATACTGATGTAGCAAAAGGAAATGGTGCAGAAGGGAGCTAGCCAGGCAGCGCAAAAGAAGACGAAAATAAAGTAGCGCGGTGGGAGCTCATCTGTGAGATAGTCGAAGCTACAGCTGGTGAGGTATCCCTCAGGCACGTAGTGGCCGTACCCGAGGTCCATCGCAGGGATCGCCGAGAAAGTGCCGGCGTAGAGCCAGGCTCCGATGGCCATCAGGCGCGCTCGTATCGCCGTTAAGGCCCGCAGGGGCTCTAATGGCCGCACTACGGCCCAGTAGCGGTCCAACGCGATGGCTGATAAAGTTGCAATTGATGTGGTTCCGGTCAAACCACCAATGAATCCATAAATTACGCAACCTGCAATACGTAGATCGATTATATCAGAACACCCCATATTTATTTAAATGATAACATATCTTTTTATTATTGCTCTCACTATAAGTAGGTACAATTGCTGGTATATATAAATTTTACGATACTAAATCATATGAGTACTACGTAGTACGTAATCTATGTATATATGTCTCTTAAAACCTACGTAACACTTTTACTGCGTAGTGCGTAGACGTCATAATATGTGACTCGCGGTCGTCAAGCACCTATAGGTACCTAGGTGTGTTTCTGGAAACCACGCTTAGTTGGTAGCACCACTTCGTCACTTAATATCAGGTGATTTAGAGCAGTTGAAGTTAAACGATTCGTATGATAATATTATAAAATAACTAGCTGCGCCTCGTGGTTTCACCTGCGTGTACTACATTTATCGTGATAAAAAAATATCACTTAGGAGTAGATGTTGGCCGATTCTCAGACCTACCTGATATGCACACAAAATTTCATACAAATTGGTTCAGCCGTTCCGGAAGAGTTTGGTAACAAACAGCACGATACGAGAATTTAATGTATTAGATTAGAAGATAGCTCTATTAAATATTATGTAAAATAATTCTTGTAAGTACTTAGTTATATTATTTGTACAACTTTATATTCTAAGAAGTTGGTTAAAAGTACGTAGGTACCTACGTTAACTGGCACATGCGTCAAAAAGGAGGAAAGTACCGAAACTTTGTCCATTTCAATAAAATTTTGATAAGGGTTGGTAACGAAAATTACACAAGGGTAAAAAGTGGGTATACCTGTTTTTCCCAAAGCCGGTCCCAAGTTAAACGAGTTAAAGACGAAGATAGGTGTCTTGGCAAGCATGAGGAAGTCGCTTAGTGCCAGGTTGGCTACCAGGATGTTACCAGGAGTACGGAGTGTGCGGCACCTGAAATTAATAATACACAATCTATATTTTTAAACTAATCTACAATTATCTATACTAATATTATAAAGCTGCAGAGTTTGTTTGTTTGTTTGTTTGTTTGTTTGTTTGAACGCGCTAATCTCAGGAACTACTGGTCCGATTTGAAAAATTCTTTCAGTGTTGGATAGTCCATTTATCGAGGAAGGCTATAGGCTATATTTTATTTCCAAAAAAATTAGGGATCCGTAAGAAAATTGCTATTTTGCAACCCAAGGTGTGAAATCGAAAACCTATTTTTGCGTGCGCTGCAAAAACTATTGACACTAGAACAAAATAATGTATTACGGGTTTGTAGGTCTCATTTAGATCTACAAAAAAGTCCGCGAGAGCATATGTCTAACTATTATAGTTATGCCACAATAAGTGATCTTTTGTTTTAAAAATTTAATTTTTAATGCCGCCGCTAGAAAAGGCTCTTTATTTGTATCTTGGTATTAATCCTTATCAAAATAAATTACTTCTTATTCAAAACTGCTTCAATGCCTTTATATAACTTTTTGAATCATTCAATTCAGACATTCCATTCGAAAGATATCACGAGTTTAAAAATGTAAGTAGTAGTAGAAGAATAAAACCGCCGCACCGCAGCGCAGCGGGAAACGCGGTGAGGTGAGGGGGGCACCGGGAGAATCTATGAAATAGGTAAAGTGCGGTCGCGGACCAGGAAGACCTTTAACTGCGCGGTTCAAACTTGCGGTCCAAGAAAAATTAACTTAGAATTAAAATAGGATAATGGGTACCTACAGCAGGTAACGCGTTGAGGGGACACCGAAGTGCGGGAATAATTTTGGAGTATACGGAATATGTTCGCTATCGCGCCTAAACTACTGAACCGATTTAAATGAAATTTGGTATAGAGATAATTTGAGCCCCGGGGAAGGGACATAGGATACTTTTTATCGCGATAACTGTAGCCCACGCGGGTGAAACCGCGAGGAACAGCTAGTATTATAATAAGGTAACAATTGTTCGACTCGATGTAGAAGGTAATCTCCTACACTCATTTCAAAAATTCTTCCTATTTAATAGGAAGTTGATTCAGGAGTGAATAGGTATTTAGTTATTTACCACAAACAAGCATGCTACACCTTCGACCATATCGTAGCTTTTCATCAAAAAAAAACGTGGTCAAACGCTAGTAGCCTAGTCGGTTGTGAAAAAAAGTTACATTATCCCTGAGTGTCATTCATAGAAAGTAGAGATTTCAGTAAGAAATTACGATATTTGTAAAACAAGTCGGAGAAAAATTGGTTGCTTTATCAGCTTACGACTCTATAACCAAACCGTTTATGACCCAACCGTTTTTTGGTAGCCAGCGCGCTGGCCAATCGGTTTGGATAAAGAGTCGTAACGTATTCAAGAAATGTAGGCTTCCTGTAGGTCTACGAAAAGTCTGCAACATTAAATATCTAGCTTTTATATGAAACTTCCGGGTGTCAAAATCTTTGCCTACTCGTGCGAAGCCGGAGTGCTTCGCTATAGGTATAAACTAGAGGCTGACTAGAGGCTGCGTTTTGCATAGGTTGCAACCAGCCCGCGATCGATTGTGTCAACCGAGTGTTTTCGAAAGCGGTCGACGGCATAAAGGTCAGTTGCTGTTCTTGTGGAAGGAGATGGTTAAAACTCTCCTTTAGATTCAAATTACCCTAAAAATGGGGTAAATTTTTAAACGTGAAATCACTGAAATTAATTAATTGACACGCAATGTTAGAGTACCTAAGCATAGCATTTGCATACCTACCATCAAGTACTTTTTAGATAATTCACTATATGATCTGTGTTATACGTTGTATAATACAGGAATAAACATAAATGTGTACCTAGGTATGTACATCACCACCTCATTTTAAAATGTGACAATAATGTACAAAACAGAACAATGTTTGCGTAAGTCTTATACCTACGCACGAAGTTGCTTTTGTTCCGGCAATAATATATTTGCACAGGTGATTGCATTGTAATTGTTCGCAGAATTTCTTAAATTTTATCATCCGTTTCATTTGTTACTTAACTAAAGTCAATCGAGCACATAAATTCTCTTAAATATATTCAATATCGGATATATAAAAATGTATAAGGGAAAACTTTTACTCTTAATTGTCTCAGCTGCTCTGGTTTACACAGAAGAATTAGAAGATAATGTTAAATCTAATGAAAATTATGTTTCGACGGAAAATTATGAGGAGGTTGACAAGGTAATTTCGGTGAAAGAATTCGATGAAGACAAAGAAACAAGTTTTGTGGCTCTTGCATTTGAAGAAACTGAACGTCTCGTTAACCAATCCAAGGATGCAAGCAGGGTTGATGATTTGAAGACTGAAACAGATACAGGAAGTTCGTCGCCTTTCAGTCCTGAACTCGACCAAGAGGAAGCAAGTAAGAATATTCACATTTATATGTTTAGGAAAATTTTATTTACAACTAAAATAATACAAAAATTAATTAAGAGTACATGTCATAATATATTTAACGAATTATAATGTGTGTGTGTATGTGTGTTTAATGTGTGTGTTGTGTAGTGTTAATTTGGAAAGAATAAATATATTCTAACGAATAAAAAATAAACATATTCTAACCAATATATTTATTCTTTACCTTAATAGGTTGTAGTAATTTTAAACTAATTTTCCCTTTTATTTTGTTATAGAAGCAGACGTTAAAGCGTGGGCTGAAAACTTGGACTGTTCCGTGTCATCCCTCGGGGCGTTTAAATGCGAAATGATAAAAAAATTGATAAAACGCTTCATGGACACTTCTGATGGAATCGATTTAAATAAAATATCGTTACGCATCAAGAATTTAATAAAGAAGTTGGAGGATAGTGACACTCCAATTGACGACGAATTAAGAAACATGATACAGAAATATAAAAAGTTTTTATAGAATTTAAAAAAGACAGAGTTAACTTACTAATTACCAATCAGTTTATTATACTACATGTTACTAGGTCTCGCAAGCATAACAGCTGATAAAAAAACTACCGTAGCAAAACAGTGTCTTATTTGAACAGACCTTTTTAACAACACATATTATCAAGGAAAACCCTACGTAAGTATCCGAACTCGTATTATTACAAATGGGTAAGTTTGTCTGTTTGTTTGACACCTTCTCACTACTAAACGGCTGAACTGATTTTGATGAAGTTTGGTATGAAGATAGTTTGAACCCTGAGAAAGGACATAGAGTACTTTTTATCGCGATAAACTGTAATCCACGTGGGTAAAACCACAGGGTACAGCTAGTCATATTCACATTTATGGATAGACAACAGAGCTAAATCGGTATTTTTGTTTGTATTGATGATGACTATCAAGGCTAATTAGGTGGTCGAAAATAAGATTCCTTAGATCTATAGACGTATTTAGGTTACACACTTTTCACAAAAACAAGTTAGATAAACAAACATAATTGCTCCGAATCGAATCGAAGTCAGATAAAGTTCAACAGACGGCGAAAAGGGTGCTAGACTCCAACCAGGTTCGTATACATATATAGGTATTTGTTTATTTGATTTTGAAGTCTGAGGCTATAAGAGTACGACTCTAAAGTGCAAAACACACAGAAACTGGGACGGATGCGTTCCGGAACGCCGCCGTTCCGCCGGGCTCTGTTGTATTGTTTGAATTTATACGAAATATTTCACAAGGAAAGGAACGGGTGGCGCGTATAGGCCATTTTTTTTCTCTCTTTTCTATAACTTACAGGGTAACGTTTGGCAACAAAACACTCGATGTTAAGTGATGATGCAGACGAAGGTGGTGCCTAGCTCTCAAGTGAGGCTGCCGGAACACATTGAACACACTGGCTTGGTGACAAATTCCTAACCTGAGGTCAGGCGAGCACTAGACAATACTATCACCAAGCTATGGTTTCTCTCATTACAGGATTCGAATCAACGACCTACGTGTACTACCACTGCACCATCATTGCTTCTTCGGCATTTTCTTTGCCTCGACTCTGTTTCATAAACATTTCAACAGAGCCTGGCCGCTCCGGCCCGCGCCTAGGTAGACAATTTTATGAAAGAATAAAATTAAATGGTGACGATACCAGATACAATTTTCTTTGGCAACTTTTTGTTTGCTTTCAATATTGTTAACCCTTGTCAATTGTTTATTGTTTTAAGCCCTTGGAGACATGAAGACAATTAACTTTGTTTACGTTTCTCCCCACTTTTGGGCGTTTGTAAAGCTTGTTTCAAAGGAGTCACTGCCGTCGTCGTTTATTTCCGTTTATTTTCTTTTGTTGCTCCCGTGGGAGAAATACTATTCACGAACCTAATGTATTCTTAATTAAATTGTACCTAGCTAAGATTTTACAAAAGGGGCAAAATGTGTTGGAATACTAATTAGTTGTTTTGAATTTGGATGAAATTTATGATATTATTTCCTTGATGCTTGCTTTATGGTTGGGGTTAGGTTATTATTGATTATGTAAAATTATGATTTTACGTTTAATTTGGCACATCATAATCATCATTTACTTTTATATTTTTACAAGATAATTATGTTTATTAACATAAAGAGCATTATTTTATTGACCAGTTAACGGATTCAATTTACAATATTTACTCGGCTTATTATAAAAAAATTAAAAATGCTGAAAGTATTTATTAGCTCTCACCAAAGTCGGCTTCGTGTCTTCCATGACTATTTCCACTATTTTTTTTCTCATCTAAATTCATATAACTGTGTAGCAGTTGAAACTCGTAAGTTTAGGTTTTAAATATAAAATAATCTACGGCAAGTACTGAATTATCAAAGAATTCTCCAAGTTCAAACATAACTAATTAATGTAAAGAACTTGGCTGAAAAGGCTGCGGCAAGAAACCTCAATTTCAACCTTAATGATATAAAAGGCGGTGGCCACCTTTCATAAAAAGGGGTTTAACTTTTATTTAACAAAATCTACCTAAACCAACTACCATTCGTACAGTAGTTTCCGAGACCTTAAATAACAACCCACCAAAAATAATCTAAAAGTCAAAGACCTGTAATTAGACCATTTTTAAAAATAACTCATTTGGGAATAGCTTTCTTAAATACAGTTTTATATTACTAGCAGTGCCCCGCAGCTTCGCCCGCAATTTTTCCATGATTTACATACAATAATGGCGTACGTAAGAACATTTCCACACACACGTTAACACCCATCACACATGAAATTTGGAAAAAAAACGCGTGTTTGTTATGAAAACACATACATACTACGCGTTACGTTACCTACTTTTCATGTTTCTAAAACCAGTTCGCGTTGATGTCACTCCCTCTGTCAGTTAGTCAGGGCAACCTCTAAGTATATAGATAGATAGCATTTATTTATAGGTAAATCTATTGCGACGTATGTAGATTTCAGTGTGATATTTGGATGTACATACCTACAATTGTAGTTATTATGTGATACGGATTCAAATGATTACGAAGGGATGGGATATAGAATCCTGAGATAGGGTCGCTGAGTAGCTAGCGGTGTGTGTCCTTACAACTTCCGAAATTCGCAAAACAACAAAAAAGGAAATTGCCCTCTCCAATACAATTGGGGTGATCGTATTATTCTGATTATTTGCCGAAGTCGAGTTTTCAAATACCTTTTATGTGAAAAAAACCTGTGGCCTTGCTGCAAGTTCTAGGTAAACTATAGCCTGTACCTTTATGTTTTATACGGTTGGTGCCTTTTCCTAAGATTTTTCCTAGAGTGTTTTACTTATACTACTGGAAATTGCCCAAGATATTGAGTAAGAAAACTAAATTATTATGGCACCGTTCGGTAGTTGTTAGTATGTAGGAAAGGAACAAATCATGAAAATTTAAATAGGAGACCATTTGTGGACGCGTATACGTTCCGAAAATGGTAATTTAGAATGACTTTCAAGCTTAGATAAAGTCTTGACACTCAGTCGCATTTTTTTTTATTGTATAAGGACTGTAAAGTGGACAATGATGTAGTTTAGAAAGTACAACCGTAACTCTATTATTTATAGTGTTTACTAAATATTGCTAGGTACCTAAATATTTTCAATATTTACTATCAAATGCAATATTCTTAGTGAATATTACATATAAGTAACATACAAGTACATATAAGTAGTTTGAAGTTCACGTCATCTTTCAAATTGGCCTCAAGTCGACAGTAAAGGACTAAGAGGTATTAATGGTTAGAGCAGCTGTTAGAGTGTAATAAACAGAAAAACTCTATATAAATATTATAAAAATAAACCCGATTCATTCAAAGACGGTATCTTGCTCATTTTGTATGTCACAGACATACGGAAATATGTATACGCAGGAATATGAGAATAAATTGCTGAAAGTTTTGAAAGTCAGCACCTCGTTTGTTCGCACTTTACCGAGGCGCGCTCAGAATCAGATTTATTGCTCCGGTAATGAGATTACTTGCGTGATGAATGAATAAATTTTACTTCTGCATTCAAATATTTTTACCTGTGTATTTTATAAATTGAGAGGGTAATGCTATAGGATGTTGGGCATGAAAAATAAGTCTGTAAATTGTGCAATGTTTGTTTTGAAACTCTATTTAGGGAGTGTTCGAGTTTTTGCGACTGTGAATCTCACTGCTACCTTGGATGACGCAGCGGCATTAGATATACATACTTCTAGCTAGGACAGGATATAGGTATCTGACCATTATTTCTAAAAGAAGTTGGCTGCATTACAAGTTAATAACATAAATCTTTTCAGATTAGCATTATAAAATATATCAGGGGTCAGAACATGAAAACAGCAAAAACGTATTTTTTTCGGTTTGTACATTAGTACATTTGTCAGTGTCTGTTCCTGCGTCTGGACAAATGGCCTGACAGATTTTATGATGCTATAGAAATAATGTAGAAAAAAATAGATTTTAGTACTTTCTACTCGCTTTATGTCTCTTTTATATAAAAAAATAAAAATGTCAGCGCTCAGCTAATTTAAACTTTACGGTTTTATGAACACAATTATAAAAAGGCTATAATTATACTCGTACAGGGTTGTAAAGAAAGGGTCGGTAAGTAATCATTCGTCAATTTATTTTTACATATTTGATTAATGTACATTATACCTTATTTTTTATAACTTACAGGGTATAGCGTTAGACCACAAGTCACCTGATGACGATGTGGTCGAAGGTGGCGCCACGCTACACCTGGACAGGTTAATAATTGACCACAAATCAATCAATGGGCCTTAAAAAACTTTAATCTGTGCCAGAACTGACGGCTTTCATTGCACAACGTGGCTTTGCCTTGGGGATACTTACCTACGTAAATTTTCATTGAACTCTTACCGTTCTGCATTGCTTGGTTAGACTTCTAAATAGAAAGATCTAACTAAATTTTTTAGCTGTAAACTATTCGAAACCCATTATGACGAAATGTGATGATATTTCGGTAGGACTACCACCTAGGTACTACTTTAATTATATTTAACTAGTTGTTGCCCGCGGTTTCACCCGCGTAGGCTACAGTTTATCGCAATAAAAAGTAGCCTACGTCCTTTCACAGGCTCTAGACTATCTCTGTACCAAATTTAATTTAAATCGGTTCAGCAGTTTAGGAGTGAAAGTCAGACAGACAGAGTTACTTTCGCATTAATAATATTAGTAGGGCTTCTTGGTCTTTGCTTTACGATGCCTTTTTTATTCCTTCATTTCTCTTTTTTATACATAAATATTCGAACATACGGGGTAAATTCCTTGAAAAAACAAATGCCAATTTTGTAACTTAACGGGATCCCTGTCACTTGCAGGGTGAAGTTTCTCAGACCCGGGTTTTATCGAAATTTCCGATTTACCCTATGTACATAAAAAGAGATAATATAAATATATAATTTGTTTACATAACCATACAATAAATAAAGTAATACATAGAATAACTTTGCTTAGCGTGGTATTCATCGGCGACTTCATTGTAACAACTAGGAAATAAATTACTTATATGATATGAATACAATAAAAAAATGTTTAATATATAACGACTCTCTAAACAATAATATCAAAGCCTGAAGAGTTGAATACTTCGGGCACAAACACTGTTTGAGGTTTACCGTTCTGGTCTAATAAACTTAGAAAAGCTTTTCAACATAATACGTTTAATATTTGCTCATGTAAATAAACCGCTTACCTACCTACATTATCCAATATCAGTAAACTCAAATAAATCTCATATTTCTTTACCCTTTTAACCTGAAATCTTTATTGCTTAATCCGGAAATAAAACTTTTACGCCAGAGAAATCTTGAGATTGTATTGATAGTCAAAAGAAACTGCCGAGGTTAGGCAAGGGTTCGAATAGTCAATTCATTACTTGACAAACAGTTTCTTGTGCTATATACAAGGACTTACTACACTATCCCATTTATACCAACTAGCTGTGCCTCACGGTTTCACATGAGATTTCCACAGGAACCGTGCATTTTTCCGGGATAAAGTAGCCGATGCCACTCTTTGGCCCAGAAATTATCTGTATGCAAAAGTCACGTTGATTCTTGTCACGTGAAATAAGGACAAACCAACAAAACAAATGTACTTTCGCATTTATATATCTGTTACCGGAAATGTATGTAATCCGTCATTGTAAACAATTCCTAGTAAATGTATGTAATTCCTAAAATCGCACGGAAATGTGTAAAACAAATTATATTAGACACATTTCCTAAATAGCAATCGGAAATGTAAAACCACTGATAAAAATAGAAATATTGGCGCACCCTAACCTACTGTTACACTTTTATTTACCTAATACATACTATCAATAAAATAAAAGAATAAGCAAAGTCGAGTGTTTTATTACAGAAAGCATTATTTTTATACATTTTCTAATCCGATATTGGAATTTACAATTCCTAGGAATTTTACACATTTCCTAGGACATTTATGTATCAAATAGTTTTAGAAACAATATTTTATACATTTCCTAAATAGCTTCGGAATTGTATGAATTTCCTTGGATTTGTATACAATTCCTAGATTTCATACATTTCCGGTAACATATATACAAACGAAGTTTAAGGATACGCAGGTGTGTGCGTGATTTTGTATTTCACAAAGGTAACGTAGAATTCACAAGGGATTCCATAGTATGGTGCAAAGAGCTTCGAAACTAGAAAGTATCAAGAAAGTTCCATCTTGGTTACCAAAGTTTTCTGTCTATACAGACGGCTCTATGGAATAGAATTGGTTTTACGACTAAAATAAATATTGTAAGAACCTTCCCGGAGATTGTGCGGTCAACCTTTTTATATATTCGTTGTAAGAGGTTTGTGAACTGTTTGATTTCCAGTAAATGAAAAAGTTATAATTATATTCTAAATCAACCACTTTTTATAAAAGTCCTAATGACATGAGATAATTTTTTAAAACAAGATCTAATACTTATGCGTCTATGGTTTATAAAAACACACAAAATAAAACTGTAATTAGAATGAGGAGCCATTGAAGATATTCCTAAAAACTGAACTAGGATAGATTAACACATACACGCTTTTTTTATCCATGTTGTTTCTATGTTCGTCTGTTTGTTTATTATGTACAGACTCGGAAACTTCTTTACAACCTTTTTGTAAAGTAGTTTCCGAGTGGTTTTCTTGGGTGAATAGCATACGTCTATGTACATTTAAAAACTGAAACTTAAGTCATATAGCTGTGATAGAGCGCTGAAATATTCTTGGAGTGAAAAATGTCGCACGAGCGGAGCCGCGTGCAAAAACTAGTAAGTACATAATTCATAAACCAGTGAAATGCTTCCTTTGATAGCGAAGAAGATGATGTATTAAATTACGAAAGTACATAGTTATTAAACTTTATGATTGTTGCCTGCCTACATAATAACATGATATTATGTTTACATTGCTATTATATTTCTATATTTCTTCAAGAGTTTGTGTTGTCTAAATTATAATTTAAGTAGGTACTTAATTAATTACATTATATCCCCTACATATCGATTTCAGATTTTTTTTGCTACCACATACTATGGTGTTATTTTGCGTCAGTTAGTTCTTTCATTGGCTTGCTAAAAATAAATCACATTGTCAAAAATGACCAAAAAGCTATTTTAGATGAAAACGACTAGAGAAAAGAAACATTTGTCAGTCTGTACCCGCATTTGCTTTGTTTGCTTTTTTCAATACGTAATGAACATTGAAGAACCGAATGTAAAGATCTGTCGAATAGCAAGTTGAGATTGCAGTGACGTGTGTACGAGTACTTACTATATAGTACCTAAGTATTAAGCCCGTGGGCCGCCTCAAGTTTTGCTGTTTTCCCACAGAAAATTAGAGTTTTCTGGGAGAAAAAGATTAAAGGGCCAATGTTATTTAAATGCAAAATTTCAACAAAATTCTTTCTTTCCTTTATATTCATCATCATCATCATCAACCTGTATCAGTCCACTGCTGGACTTAGGCCTCTCCTAAGGTACGCCACTGAGCCCCGTCTTCGGCTTCTTTTATTAAAACGCTTTTATTAGCTTGACTAGTAACTAACTAACTAACTAATATATACCTAGTGGTAAACAAGAAAATGACCCACTACATGGTAACCGGTCACCGTTGCCTGTAGAAATTTGTAAGTCTACCTATGTACTTTATTACTGCTTGTTTTCTTTTAAATTTCATATGTTGACGAAATCCGTGCCAAAAGGTCGAATTGTGTCATTTCATAATAGTTACTACTGAAGAACTATGTTATCATTATATCGACGTACATCGATGGCACCTTATCACGTAGTTTGTGACTGATTTAGAGGTTGAAAGTTCCAAATAACACTCAAACGTTCACCATAAATCTAGAAATTGCACAGTCGCCGCGCTGTCTGAAACATTGCTTGAGCCAAACAACTTTTATTCCGACAGTATCTTTTCCATAGGTTCTAAAGCAAAGATAACAAAATCAACTATTATTCTTTATAATTGTTATTGAAAAATGTATTTGAATCTTTACCGAAAAAACAAACAATAAAAAGAAATATCTGTGTGCAAAAAAATGCAATACCTATACAATGTATAAATAACAAAAACTGTTTTCAAGACAAAGACAAAAATTGTTTGTAAAACAATTAGCGATTTAAAAAATAAAACATCAGAGCTTTGAGCTATAATCTATACTAATATTATAAAGCTGCAGAGTTTGTTTGTTTGTTTGTTTGAACGCGCTAATCTCAGGAACTACTGGTCCGATTTCAAAAATTCTTTCAGTGTTGGATAGCCCATTTATCGAGGAAGGCTATAGGCTATATTTTATTTCCAAAAAAATTAGGGATCCGTAAGAAAATTGCTATTTTGCAACCCAAGGTGTGAAATCGAAAATCTATTTTTGCGTGCGCTGCAAAAACTATTGACACTAGACCAAAACAATGTACTACGGGTTTGTAGGTCTCATTAAGATCTACAAAAAAGTCCGCGAGAGCATATGTCTAACTATTATAGTTATGCCACAATAAGTGATCTTATGTTTTAAAATTTTAATTTTTAATGCCACCGCTAGAAAAGGCTCTTTATTTGTATCTTGGTATTAATCCTTATCAAAATAAATTACTTTTTATTCAAAACTGCTTTAATGCCTTTATATAACTTTTTAAATCATTCAATTCGGACATTCCATTCGAAAGATATTACGAGTTTAAAAATGTAAGTAGTAGTAGAAAAATAAAACCGCCGCACCGCAGCGCAGCGGGAAACGCGGTGAGGTGAGGGGGGGGGGGGCACCGGGAGAATCTATGAAATAGGTAAAGTGCAGTCGCGGATCAGGAAGACCTTTACCTGCGCGGTTCAAACGTGCGGTCCAAGAAAAATTAACGTAGAATCAAAATAGGATAATGGGTACCTACAGCAGGTAACGCGGTGAGGGGGCACCGAAGTGCGGGAATAATTTTGGAGTATACGGAATACATACGCTTTCGCGACTAAACTACTGAACCGATTTAAATAAAATTTGGTATAGAGATGATTTGAGCCCCGGGGAAGGACATAGGATACTTTTTATCGCGATAAACTGTAGCCCACGCGGGTGAAACCGCAGGGAACAGCTAGTCTACAAATATATATTTCTAATCGATTTTTTAACTTTTTTTTTACTTTTTTTTCTTTTTCTTTTTTTTTTCTTTATGTTTAGTCCGTTGGTATGGCATTCTCTACCACCCTAAAGATAACAATCTGTTGGCAAGCGTTTATCGGTGCGTTCCAGCAACCTCACCTGAGAGCCCAGTCCAGTAGCGTTACCTTCAACAACGTTGTCGCTTAACACCAAGTTAGTTACTTGCGGTCAAACGCTACTCAGGGAAAACTTCAAAAAACACTTGAGTTACATTCTTAGCTACTGTTTACTGAGACCTTACGAAATATATAAACATAGCAAACACACCATGATGAAACGATAGCCAGATCACATGGAAGTGTCGATTCAGATGGTCAAGAAAACTAATAGACGAAAGTGTACCTACAACATTTATGTGAACATTTTCCTTGTATCTGCTTAGCCATATTACGACAGCCCTTTGACCTTTTCCAATAAACCTTTGCCAATAAAACAAAAGCGTTTGTTTGTAACGGCCGGCCTCGATTGGCAACTTCGGAGCAAAAGTAATGAATCATTGGACTCTCACAAATAATATGTCTACTAAATGGTTTGCTAAAAATATCGTCTACATGTCCTAGATTCACTCTGTTCGTTGGACTAAGCTATACATTGCTGATGATTAAATATGTTATTTTTCTAATTTGATAGTTAGATGTGTTATTAGTAGATCTGATAGATAGGCTAATTAAAAGGCAGGGTACCGAGGATACGTGCATTTTTCAGTCATAAAAAGTAGCATGTGTAGCAAAAAAAACACATCGATCCGATGCTTCTTTGTTTGTTTGAAAGAAGGACAAATCAACTAACAACCAACATACTTTCGTTTTTTTATGATAAGGATAAAAATACAGCGATAGTAGGTAGGTATAATGGATTACAATATAACGGTCAGGTTGCATGAATGTTTTCATTAATTTCGTTACACAAAAAGCTTTAATTTTCAATTGGTTTCCTACGAGTTTTGACATTCTAATTTGATTTGTTTCTGCGCAAATTTGTTTACGCTGTTGTTTCCTTCATTGGTAATGGAATAACTTTTGTAAATAACAAATGATTTTAATACGTACCTAAAGTACATAAAGAGTACCAAAATATTTCCAAAACATCCGAGGCTCAGCATTATGACGTAGATGGTGCCCAAGGCATAATGTATACGAGGGTCTGGAGGAGGAAGCTGCAGCCAATGTGAGTTGATCATGACGAGGTAATCATCAGTAAACAGGCCGTACTTCCGCCACAGCGCCACCGGCCAGCGCTCCTTAAACTTCTCTATGAGAATTAACTTTTCCTGCATCGCTGTTGGAATCATATCTTGAACTTGTGAGTACGATTTGAACTCTCCCACTGTACTATCGACAGTTTTTGCCTTAATTTTTTCTGATAAATAGCTTGACATTCTTCTACGCCTTTTCCACAGTCTCAGGTCCAACCGATGCCATAAAAACTCTTCACGGCACTTATAAGGAATGTACACAGATTTCGGCACTATTCCACTTGTATTGTGTACACTTTTCGTAAAATCATAACTTTCATTCAACTGGGAATCCACATTGACACACGAAATTATAGTTGAAAAAGCGATAATTATAACTTTTATTACTTTTGACATTTTACTTTCGCGACTTTTAAAAAGTTTTCGCGCTTTCGGTAAGATAATGAGACACAACCGTCCTCGGAGCTTTCCAAGACAAAATGTTCCTCGCCTCGAAGTCTCAGCCAGTCGTAGTTGAGTGGGCACGTTGAACAGAGACGACAGACACATTCTGTCGAATGCGGCAGTTTGGTTCTGAGTTTATTGTAAATGTCTCTAGCTTTCTTGGATAATGCTTTTTTTAATATTAAGAGTTCTATTTTTGTGCGACAGACATCCCATGTGTTGCATGTTTCTTTACCTACTGATAAATGCGACCTTGTGGTGGGCCAGCGGCAATGCCATTTATTATTGTGTATAACTATTTAATTGATCGTTATTATTTAATTTTACTTTGTGATTAACGATTATCTCTGAGTATTTATAGTAGATTGTTGCATCGAGCAGATACATTGTCTTCACGAGAGCAAAGTATCTAAATATTTACAAGAGCATATGAATCACTTTCGTGAGGTTCATAATCTGCTTTCCTTCCAACTACTACTAACTAATTGCTACTACTTGAAAAAAGCTTACACAGTACATATACAAACTAGATTCACGGCCGTATAGCATTTTAACTAGCGTTAGAAGTTCGCTGCCTTTTCGTGGCCAAGCGCTCAGTTTGAAAGTTGTGAAACTTTTAAGTCGCCTGATTTAAATTAAAAAAATTACAGTAAGTGATTATATTATCTTTGGTTAGTAATAAATTTATTTGGATACTGCTCTGGTAAAAACAATATTGCATAAATGCACGTGTATAGAAAAATGTCACTATCACAAATAGGCCCCAATTGGTCTTCCGTTGGAACCACGTGACGACGCGTTTGGTTCTCATCATGATCAGTAATTTGCGTAATTTTTGTGTTATAAGTACGTTCGAGCCGATAATAAGTCACTTCTTCATCACTTGGTCCCACAATCTACCATTATTTTCTAATGTTTACTTATAAAGAGTACATTATTAATTCTGCATATCTCCAAAAGAAGCTGAGATTTACAACTCCAGGTCACAATCGAGATTCCTAGAGTGTGTGAGTACCCTCTTCCTTACTACATCCCGTCTGTGAGATTTTTATTAAGATATTTTAATATTTTGTTGACTTTTATTGCAGTCGTTAAAGTGGTACAGCATAAAGATTTCGCTGCTTTTCACGTTTGTTTTCTTTTCTAATGTATGTGTTGTAGTTTCGTGCTTCAAGACAAGAACGAATATACCTAACCAACTTAGAAAATCAAAGCGGGCGTGAAACCCACGTAACTTAGGTATATTGCTAAATTGTCGGAGATACGTCAGGGTTGTTCGTTACTTAGTTCTAACTAGAAATTACTTGATTCAGCCACTAGTCGATTAACTAACTAACTATTAAATCCTGCTTTATTTTAGTTTCTTTGAGGAATAGCGGCACGTAGCTAGATGTAAATAAAAATCATTTTACCTCGTTGGTAAGAACGATGAGAGTTTCTTATATACTTCTTACATTTGACCGCAAGTCACCTGATATATTTCACGCAATTCATAAAATGTAATGTTTAGACTCTAAATTTTTATTCGTATTTATTAATTCATTTGTTGCTAATGTTGCTAAAGCTATTAAGGATCTTATTATATTATAATAAATAGATTAAACGAGTTATCGATACTTTTGGAAACCGTTACTGTTCCCGAAAGTAAGCAACCCTAGTTTCGTAGCAGAGTGTCTCGTGTTGGAGACGTTTAGGTTTCGGTATACTCTCAAGGAGTTATCAAAGTTTCTGGGCAAATATGCCTCAAGGATTATACCCAGAATTAATATTTTCAGGTAAGAGACTATATTTTATTAGTTTGGGCGCAGAATATATAATAAGGCGGACTTAATTTGAGAAATATTTGTTTAGCGAGATTACTTCTACAAAGACTTAACGTGTAAATGATAGAATTTGAGGATTTTCTTGCTTTAGTGATGACTCTCTAGAGAATTTCGTGCACTGGTTTTTTATAAGGTATGTAGGTACTTACCTCAAATACATAAAAAGGACGATGACGTTGCCCCAGCAGCCCACAGTCGCAAAGAGTAGATAAAGCACCGCCAGAATCTTTTGCTTCGTCTCACTTGGGGGTGAAAATTGCAGCCAGTGATCATTAATTAAATCCAGGTAGTCGTCAGTGAAATATCCGAGCTCTCTCCATCGCCTTACGGGCCAAAGTCGTTTGAAATCGGCAACTAATAAAGCGTGCTCCACGGTCTTATTGGCATTGGTTGAGCTACTGTTTTTGAAATCATCGGCATTAGCGAGGTATACTGTATCTGATTCGTTTTTGTGTACAGAACGCTTCGCTGTCTTTGATTGTTTTTTCGAGATCACGTCCTCATCCTCCCATATTTCGTGAACCCTTTCCACGACAGAATTTCTAACGCCACTATTTATGTGCAATAAGTCTTTTGAAAGCTTCTTTGTAATGTTGCCGCTGCACAGGATACCCAAAGTAACCAGAAAAGCAAATCCAATAAGTGAAGATATTTTCATGATTTGTTTGAATTTGCTTAAGGTGGACGTGTTCTTCGTATGGTTTCTTGCGATGATATACAATGGACGAGCATAAGGTTTATTTGCGTGAGGCTCTATGCTTTACCGGCTATTCCTTTGGGGTCGTTTCGAATTTATGCTTAAATGGATTAAAGTGGCTTGCTTTTAGCAAGGACGGTATGAAATTGGCGGTTAATAGGGTCACTTATTACGTTGATTGGTAGACATCTTGACTTAAATTGGACAGTTTATTTGAAGACGCTGGTTGAATAATGTAAAGCACGTCCAGGAGTTTAATAATGTTACGAAAATCGTTGTGAACGGATTAGATTGCGAAGTTATTGTTGAAGATAACTTTCAAAGGATTTGAACACCTAAGTATTTCCTTTATCAACTTTGCACCTTCATCTCAATGAAAATTTACTAGCTATTGAATTCACTTCAGTATCGATACACGTAATGTAGTTAAGGGATACAATTTTATTATGCTCTTGCTTTGTTAAAAGTAATGGTAGAGGCGCATTATGTATTCTAGCCTGTTTCTCGCGTTTGTATGCGACAATATCTTTTAGAATCCGTCAAACATATTCTGCGCATAGGCGAAAACATGTTTTTTCCTGTTACAGAAATATTATGGTATAGATAAAACATATAAAATGTATCTATCTCAATAACAATAAACAGAACAAACAAGTGATAGTGCAACTTTCTTTGTTTGAAAAGTAATGATTAAGGGTCTAACTATTCATCTTCTCTATTTTACTCAACAATACGAGTACAATATATTACAGCAGGTAGCTGTATAATACAACACCTCGGAGTAGGTAGACGTGGGCGGATCATCACACATTGAATCTTCACTACATTTGATCTCCCGCCTAGGAGACGTAATGTAGGTAGGAATATTATACCAAATTGATGTTCGGAATCTAGTTGCGTATGCAGGATTACCGTGAATTGTTTATGTGCCATCTGTTAAATTCAAATTTAAGCGACTTTGCAATTTATTAGGATAGATATACCACACTATAATGCATATATTCATTTTCATAGAAAATAATGACATGACCTCCTTAAATTTGTTTTATAATATAGGTATCTAATATAAAAAAAAAACATTATTTTTAAATATTATTGATATCAGGCTTCCCAACAGTTTTGATTGACATCATACCTATTTAAACTATTAAATCATTTTCATTAGTGATGCCTGGACTCAGGCGACAGTTATAATAATATTAAGTAACCAAGTTTGTTGTGCAGCTAATGTATATTTACACTTACACGTTACATAAAAATACTGTGACTAATTCATAGGTAGGTATGTTAATTGCAATTGGAAAATCAAAACGTACTGGGACGGTTCAAGCTCATTATTGGTACCTCTTGAATAACAACCATAAAACGCATTGAACAATATAGCAAAAAAACGCAAGGAAAGCTCTATGGTGAGTGGAAACGACCTGAGTTGTATCTCATGGTAAGGTTCTCCTTGCCTACTTCGACCAAAACGACAATCTTCTACAAAAATGCATTATTTATTTCGAAGGCTACGCTCCTGTGCCCTTATGTGACTATAAGGTATCTTATTATTGTAGCGAATTTACTTGCGCATGATGATACCAATCTTCTAAATATAAGGTTATATATATAAGGTTTACTATTAAATTCTATTGGCATTGAGTTCACGCCTTCTGTCGTTTCGAGTTACGCAGTGTAAAGCTCAAACATCTGACCCCGGCTTGCCGACCAGAGGCGGCATCGTAAATGCATAAATCCGGCAGAAATCCGGCCTGTGAAACTGTGGCACAGCGCCCGACACCCTTTACCCATCTACACCAACGTTGCCCACACGTCGCCAATTTAATGGCTTTCCCTATAACGGTCCGTTTAAACTACTAAAACTAACTGAGATGGCGCAACGACCCAAAGTGAGTCTTGGCCTCCGATAATAAAAGACGGCCCGTTTGGTGGTGGTTGGCTCATTTAAGCAGGTATAATCATGACTTGAGACAAGATTGGTTGGTAGATTGGTTTTTTCGTTCATTGAGAGTTCACAGTAAGAGCGGAATATTTAATTGAGCATTTAACAATGGCCCGTGTCGTCTTTGCTCTCCCCAATCCATTAGTTTTTTTTTAAACGGCCTCCTATTTTTCGTAGGGCTCGAATAATACCTGCCAAAGCTCTGGGCAGTGACCCGAAAACAGCAAACATTATGGGAGAATAATTATATACAATTAACTGTCCTAATTGGTTACCACTTGATCCCATTAGGCCAGTAGTACAGATTAGTAGGTGGAGGCATGTAGATGATTGCTTCAAACGGAGGATCCGGTACCTAATACTTATTGGAAATTAATGAACTGCAATTACTATTTATCAACTCTGACAAAAAAAATGTCTTCTTTTTTTAGAACTTACTTAAAATTATTCTTACGACCTGTGAGATAATGGTGTTGATTCGGTTTTGCATTCTCTAAAACTAAACTAAGCTTGACAGGTTTAAAAGTAGTGCTGTCCTTTTTTCACTTCAGTGGTTAGACACCATTCTCAAAATATTTAGATTCCACTCGTATTGTTTTCTCAAAGTGATTTTAGAGCTTTATTTTACATTCAAAGGGGCGATCCTCCCATAACAATAAAAAAACGGCTTCAACCAATTTATTAGACGATTTGATTCGATTCTTAGATCGAACTATTCAAACTCTGCTACGCAGGATAATCTCGAGCAACACGGTTTGCCAAGCTTTCTGTCTTGGGTTTTAATTCTAGGCAGGGTAAATAAGTTTGTTCTCAGGTCTTACATATTGACGTAAGCATCCACTGTCTATGCTACTCGTGAGTCCGAAACACAGATAATCTTAGTACGGGAGGTATCACTGTGTACTAATAGTTATTGGTTACGCAGGACTGCAAAGTGGTTTTTTACAACTACCGCAAGGAAAATGCTAGGGCAAGAAAGACAGCTTAAAAAGATTTTTTTTCGTCGTCGTCCTGGCCAGTGCCATTATTTTAAAAATGAGGTTGGCGCCCTGAAATAAGTATTAATTAATGCATTTCAGTGGATTGGCGTAACAGAAAATCTATACTTAATATTATAAAGCTGCAGAGTTTGTTTGTTTGTTTGTTTGTTTGTTTGATTGAACTACTGATCCGATTTGAAAAATTCTTTCAGTGTTAGATAGCCCATTTATCGAGGAAGGCTATAGGCTATATATTATTTCCAAAAAAATTAGGGATCCGTAAGAAAATTGCTATTTTGCAACCCAAGGTGTGAAATCGAAAACCTATTTTTGCGTGCGCTGCAAAAACTATTGACACTAGAACAAAATAATGTACTACGGATTTGTAGGTCTCATTAAGATCTACAAAAAAATCTGCGAGAGCATATGTCTAACTATTATAGTTATGCCGCAATAAGTTATCTTTTATTTAAAAAAATTAATTTTTAATGCCGCTGCTAGAAAAGGCTCTTTATTTGTATTTTGGTATTAATCCTTATCAAAATAAACTACTTCTTATTTAAAACTGCTTCAATGCCTTTATATAACTTTTTGAATCATTGAATTCGGACATTCCATTCGAAAGATATCACGAGTTTAAAAATGTAAGTAGTAGTAGAGAAATAAACCCGCCGCACCCCAGCGCAACGGGAAACGCGGCGAGATGAGGGAGAATCTATGGAATAGGTAAAGTGCGGTCGCGGACCAGGAAGACCTTTAACAGCACGATTCAAACGTGTGGTCCGAAAAAAAATTAACCTAGAATTAAAATAGGATAATGGATACCTACAGCAGGTAACGCGGTGAGGGGGCATCGAAGTGCGGGAATAATTTTGGTGTAAACGGAATATATACGCTTTCACGCCTAAACTACTGAACCGATTTAAATGAAATTTGTTATAGAGATAGTTTGAGCCCTGGGAAAGGACGTAGGATACTTATTATCGCGATAAACTGTAGCCCACGCGGGTGAAACCGCGAGGAACAGCTAGTTATTGAATATAGAGGTTCGGATGAAATGCACTTTTGCACTCAAATTTCGAATGACAAACAGAGTCTATCCGAGCTTCGAAGTGAACATTTTTTTTTCTATCGGTACTGTGCTACCGTCGTGTTGTACATTTGATTTCATTTGTTTTTCCCAATAAAAGTTTTTCCTGGTGAAACGAAATCGTCTACAAATCCATATATAATATCGGATTGTTTTGGCTCCCTACGGCGCTACACGGTATCTGCGTTAGTCTGTAATTGCCGGCCTTTTAACATTAAAGCCTTAAAAGCGGTTAATAGCCTGAAGTTCAATGTTCAGGACAATTTGAGTAAAACGACAGCAAAGGACTTTAAGTATGTACAACGGTCCTTTAGTAGTTTTTATCACTTAGTTATGGAATTAAAGACGCACATAATGTGAAAAGTACGAAGTAACGAGTAGGTTCGTGACTAACCAGGTCGTATCTTGATGGGAAAGTATGCGACTATGTAAAGTTTAGTCTTATCTGGTAAGTGATTACTGTCATAGTGATAACATACTCCATAGGGAGGTACTTTAGTTTCTCCAGCCTTTAATCCACAGACTAAAAAACTATATGCATACATACTTTTAAAAAATAAGCGTCCTTTTAATTAATCCAATTAGATGCGCGTACTTTAAATGTCTCAAATAAACGTTCTTTCCGTGTTTCTCTTACTGAAAAGAAATCTAGCAAATAGTAGCTACAATATCATAATATTCTCAATGCAATATAGCGAATGCCATCTCTATTACAGACAGCTAAAGTTCAGAATTGAGTAATAGAAAAATAAGCTTTTTGAAATTTCATAATACGAAGCAGGTATCATTCCGATTTTGTACTCAATGTTACTTTACTTATACTCGCGTAGATACCATCCTAATGAAAGAAACGGTTTTTACGAGTAGGTACCTACGTACGTACGTATACCTACGTATTATATCTTATTATCCGGTTTTATGAGTAGATATGTACAAACCATTATGAAATTCATGATAGAACTACCAACGACTGCCTCATTTATATTTGGTCTTGTTATTTTTCATATAAAAATGATAATTATAACATGGTTTGTTGAGACATCTTCAGTTTTAAAGTGATCACAATGTATACTATTAAAAAAATTTTTAATGGTTGATTGATTGAGATATTTGCGGGTTTATTACATCTTGCAGGGTAGCGTTTGACCACAAGTCATGTGATGATAAGTGACGATATAGACGAAGGTTTTGCGTTTCCAAGGTTTCCGTCGCTTTTAGGCGTGATGAACGTTTTTTTATGTGTTTATATACTACTATTAGCTAAGCTATTTACAGTTAAGCTGTGATTTTATAGGCATAGGTAGGTACCTACATTAGTTTACCAATGTAATTATCTGTTTCAGTTATATCAGTGGAAAATGTTTTACGCAATCTCCATTGTACACACATAAAATATGACTGTAATACAAAATATGTAGCCCATAATCTATACGAAAAAGATATATAAAGAAACTTACGATGTACTTATTCGTCGTTAAAAAATATATCCTATCCTTCTAATATTATAAACGTGAAAGTTTGTGAGTATGGATGGATGGATGTTTGTTACTCTTTCATGCAAAAACTACTGAACGGATCTGATTGAAATTTGGAATGGAGATAGCTTATACCATGGATTAACACATTGGCTACTTTTTATCCCGGAAAAGGTTCCTGCAGGATGAAGAGAAGACGCGGGTGAAACCTCGGGGCGGAACTAATTTATAATATACCTACTTATTGTACTTACGCCAGTTCCCTATATCGGAAAACGATCTAATCGGATTATTATATTATGAACGCTCATATATCAATACAAATGTTGTAACATATTATATGTTTGATATCAAGCAACTCGCATAATATCTTGGTAGACTCTGGTGAATTGCAAATTTCTATACCTATAATGTTATCCTTTTGCATATTGTGTGCACACCTGCACTCATCTATTTGTATAGGTGCTATTTTAATGAGACGAGCAGTTAGTTCAATTTGATATGACAGTAAGCGCTTCACTAACTTTGTATGGCAGAGTTCTGCGTCACATGGCAGGCACTGTTCGTTATAATTAATTCATTATATATTACTCATTTGACAACATATTTTGGTGATATTATTATGGTTTGATATATTATTACATAAAAAGGATTTCATTTTAGTGATTCAAAGTTCAAAACTCGTGTCATTCATCATCTCCATATTAATATTCATTTATCTTGTTAAAAACTGACACTGTTCATTTCGCCACGCTAAATGTAGCTTCAATTAACGTATAAAGTTTTCCTAATATGTAGTTTAATAGAACCGAAATATCGTTTGGCAATGCGATGATACCCAACCCGGATGGACGTCACAAAGAGATCGTAGATTTAAACCCTGTCATGTGAAACAAAAATTGCAGCTTATATATATCAGTGTTACAAATTGTAATAAAATATGTTTCATTAATCCTTGGGTTATCAGGAAAGCAGTTTGGTAGAGGCCGAGAGGTTGTTCCCATTATTTATTTATCAAATTTGTACTAAGAGGTTCGCTGTAGCTATATAGTTCAGTTGATCGTCGAAACGTTTTTCATTTGTCAGTAAATTTATCGTGGGAGTACGACGATTCGTGGACGGCTCTCTCATCTATCACCTCACTGGTTGAGGGTGACGGCTAGCACGAACTTTTTAAGAGAAGGAAAATAAAACTAAAAAGGAATTCTTCTTGTAACAAAGTTTTCTCATTTACTGGAGGGTCAAGGAATCGTAAAAGAAAGTAGTTGTAATTTATTCATGGCATGACATTCAAATTGACAGTTTAATTTAAAGCATCATATCACACTAAAATAATACACTAATAACCTATTATAAATGTGAAAGTTTGTGAGTACTCGTTACGTCTTGTTCACGCTGAAATGGTTCAACGGATTTGAGTGAAATTTAGGATGGTGGATGCAGATAGCTTACAACCTTATACTTGGTTAACATATTGGCCACTGTGTATCCCAGAAAAATATCCTGTAAGGTATCAGCAAAATCGCGTGCCGTATCTTGAAGGTAATGTAATTTAATTGTTATTAGATCAACCAAGCCGAACAACACTCAAAACGCTGACCCTTAATGACCATGATCATCAAGGCTGAAGGTACGTTAAAACTTTTAAGGTAGGTACCCTTTTAAATTAAAAGCAGTCTGCTTCGGCTGTTACAGTCTATATACTCGTAAGTCACCTTCAGACGGTTTAAGAAAGTAAAACCTCCGAGAGCAAGGTTGGACACTAGCTAATACTTTTTACTTTTAAATATAATCCTACCTAAGATGATTAGGCCAGTATCTTTCTAAGAGAAGCATCGTTTCTACAGACCTCTCTTACGACAGAAAAAGAAATATTTATTCATTTCTGTTATTTCTATTTAAGTCGCTGAAAATTTAATAACCCGCACAATAACAAAATATTTAAACTATCTGTATTAACTATGCTATTTTCTAAAATTCAGAGAACCAGAATAAAGTCCGCTTCATTGTAATATGTTATTTAAAAAATCCAAGTATATTTATAAATATATATTTTATAATATTTACCACAGAAAATATATCAATGATGACAACAGGACCATCATATCTACACTACGGGCAAGAAGCGAATATATGGGGTAGGTATAAATTATGATCCTTATTTGTGGATCAAGTAAAAAAGAAACCTGCTACAGAATTAAACGCATTGCTTTAACTTGTTAAATATCCGTCGTATTTTTACGTCTCAAAGTTGATAGGTCCATTTTTGCGGAAGCACCATGTAATAGGCGGGCGAACAAAGCCGGGCGGCTCTAATACGTCTTATTAGCTATACAAGTCCAGGCTTATGAAATTGCGGCGCGGGGTCGCAATATTGCACGGTTTACTTCTCTTTCTAAGTGCTTACTTTATATATTTTGTACTACATATATTTTTGCTTAAAAGAGTGGTTCAAGAGATTTCCTTACCTAGGTATGTTTGCGTTTGCCCGGCACTACGATAGGTATCTTTCACTTTACACAAAAATGGTAAAGAAATTAAAAGATATATAGTCATTTTTTTACAATAACATTTAAGTAGTTTTTTATATATATAAGTACAGTGGGATGTATTTATGGTAGCAAAAATATTTGTTTTTTTATCTTGTGGAAGAAAACAAGTTTTTTTGTTTCAATACTTTAACGATTTTGAGTAAAGTTTTTAATAAAGGTAATCAACAAAATAACTTGCATCCGAAAGCTAATAATCTTTTAGATTCTACACTAGGTACGCTTATATTCAGGACACCTGAATTGCATTAAAAAAAAAAAAAACTATATTTGCCCATCTCATTTTAGTTACTCAGTAGAGAGGTAAGTTTTCAAATGTACCTTCACTTAGACAGAAATAGTGGTATTGACGTTGGCTGCTGCAACTGTGAGTGAGAAATCCACCTTGTCAATTGCATTACCGTTCCTAGAGGACCTCGGTACCTAACTCCGTTTCGAGGTTAAAATAATAGATAGGTTACCTAATGAAATAAGTCGTCCTAAATAAACTGATTGCGTCTTCAAACACATCATTATATACATTTTGTATCCTATAATGGTCTCATTAACACATTATTTGCTCATAATTGTACGAGAAGTATGTATCAAAAATAATGTTTTCTAATTTCTTTTGTTACTTAGGTAGTTTGAAGATCGTATAAATGTTTAAAGCTTTATTTTAAACAAGCAAATACGCTTATAAGACAGACTTTTTTTTCTATTGGATACTATTTTACTACTCTCTCTCTGAGAGAAGGCCAGAGTCCCAGCAGTGGGAACGTGAAAAGCTGATAATAACTGACTATTTTACTTTACCATCCTGTTTCATTTAAACTAACGCGAAATTTTATTATTTTTAGCAAATTCATCAACTAAAAGAATTGTCAACCTAAACTAAAGACTGAATTAATTTGTTTTTATAGCCTACGAAAATGAGAAAGCTACACAAAAAAATCCCGTTAAGGCGCCTCCTCAATGTGAAAACCGGCTTTATTACCCAAGATCAAAGTTTATCTCAATATTGAAATCAGGAAAATGTTCGCCGCTGGTTGTTTGAGTTTACATTAAATTTATTACACCATCAAACAAACTACCCTTCGGGGAGACGTTAAGAGTAATTAAATCTTAACGTGCAGATAATAGGGCACCTGAAACGGTAGAAATGACGTTGTTTTTGCATGGTGACAATATCAAGGGTCAAAGGATAATATCAGCTTAGTTAAACTATGATTAAAGGATTAGACGATTAGTTTTAATGGAGATTAGGATCAAATCTACAAATATTATGTATTCATAGGGTCAAATATTGGTTTAGAATAGGGACCGGAAATTAGTTTCAAGTGTGATCCGGATGATAAAAATATTTTAATCGAGAGCCCAAAACTGTATGCCAAAATCGAAATACTCTGTAAAAAGTTTTGCGTGGTCATACATAAAAAAATACACCTACATCCTACATTGCGTCACTTGTAAACCTCCTTTTTTTTTCGTCGATTAAAACGAAGAATGAGGTCAATACTATAATAATAATTTTGTTTCTGGTGCCATAATAGAACATATTTTGTTTCTGTTAATTAGTTCACATTATGCGAGAATTAATTTTTCTCAAACTTGCTTGGAAATATGAGCATTATTTTGACAACCTTCTTCGAGATAAATCGAACTTGCTGCACTGCCCAAATATATGCGAGCAGCGGCCGGCAAAAGTTGTATGAAAATCCATATCTGTCGTGTTAAGCGACCAAATAAATTACATAGTAAACTCATATCTGTCGTGTTTAGCGGCCAGATAAATTACATAGTAAACTCTTAACTGTAGTATTATTTAAAAATGGAACGATTTTTGCTCCGAAACATGCCACCCAAGGAGGTAACTTATCAAAGGTTTTATTTTAAATCCGAACCGGTTTGCACATAGAAAACTGTTTATTGAAAAAAAAAACAAATGAACACTTTAACGCGGGTTTTTTTTTGTTGTTCGTCATAGGTTTTGAAAAGTACATAATTGTTATTTGACAAAATTTGTTCAAGTGAAGACAATGAGTGAAGTGTGATAAAGTTACTTTAACACCACCTGAAATTCAAGAGCCAAGAGCAAGAGCCGTATTAGAAAACATGTTACTGCCAAAATCGAAAGAAAAAATCTCTGCCCAGGTACTACTTAGTTTTAATTTCCGCGCATTATTTGAGAAAAGTACTATACAAGCCTTGGCCACAACTAGGCATTGATGGACTCAGGTATGTGTGCCTCATTGCCTACTTTTGTGGCCTTTGCAGTAATGTACTAATTTATTATTAAAAAGATAAAAAGGTAGACGTTCTAGTCTTATACTCTATCCCATTCTTCGTCTATGATCACTTTAAAACCTCAAACTTAAAACTAATTACGCCTGTGTTCTAACCTCCTTACACCTCCTCCTTTAAAAGAACGGGCAAGTAGCGCCCGGCAGGTAATTTTTTTGGTGCGGTCACATTTACAATTTTATTCTTACTACTAAATAATTGATTGAATAATAAGTTTGCTGTAAGAAGTAGTATTACATCGGCAGCCTTTTCGAGTATTCGTTACGCTATCCTAGTCATCGTTCAATAATTTAGATACTGACTTAAGTTCAAGTATCGTTCCGTGATGTTTTTGGCATTCAAACAGCTCGTTTTCATGTTATTGTTGGAATATTAACGTAGTAATGTCAGGGGCGTTAGTAATTTAATGAGACTCTGATACACCTCTAGATTATTAAAGGCACAGTTCTGTAGGTAGAATGTTTTGGTGTCTTTCTAGGACCGATTTTACCAAATTGAAATATATTATTCGGAAATAGGTAACTTAATCAATAAATAATCTTTGATAAAATTGTTTTCGTTTCACCGATTTAATTGTTAGCAATAATTGAACGGTTACCTAACAACTTGAATTGATTCAAAAAACGCCTGAATGTCATATTACAACATAATATCACTCACTCATTATCATCATCACCAGTCTACAATGTTTCCACTGCTAGGACTTCGCCTCTTGTCAGAGATAAAATATACTTACGAGCCAGAATCTATCTTTACTATTTCGTAATAATGTGATATGACTTTGCAATTATTTTGATAAATCCTATTAATATTATAAACGTGAAAGTTTGTGAGTATGGATGGATGTTTGTTATTCTTTCACGCAAAAACTACTGAACGGATTTGAGTAAAATTTGGAATGGAGATAGCTTATACCCTGGATTAACACATAGGCTACTTTTTATCCCGGAAAAAGGTTCCTGCGGGATAACGCAACTAGTATTCATACCTATATATTAAATTTTCATTTTATGCTTGTAGGTAATCAAAATAATTCAATTCATTTTTAATCTACCCACGCTTTCGTGATTACTTCAGTATTTCTTCTCTGAATACCGTTTTAGAAGCGATATTAGCCAATTTTGCGAATCAAGTAAGGAAAGCTAGGTTTTTTTGTGAACGCCGCGCCGATGGAATACTAATCCGCCCGTACACTTACACTTTTGGAATAACGCTATGTGAAGGATGATAAGCCCCTGAAATTGCTTGCTGGATACAGACATCGCATGAGAATATTCTCCGCCTCAGCTTCATTTAACGTTTATTCCATATTCTGCCGGAAAGTCAACATTCTTGAAAAATAATAGAGAAGCGCTAAGAAATGGATAATGTCTTTTGGAACACTTCTTTACTCCGGTAAATTATTTGCAATCCCAATTTGTTACACCACGAACTTATAAACTAAGAAATGTTTGAATGATTGGCTTGAATGAGTTACTTTTTATTGAATGGTAATGGTAAAAGTTAAGAATGTAATTTTTAACATACGTATGAGCACATAAACAAAAGGCGCAATGAGTACAACGCTGTCCTTGTAAGGGGTTGGTAGATGTCGCACGCCTTTGAATGTTGTGGTCTTGGATATGTCGGTTTCTTCACGACGTTTTCATCTCATGATGTTTTTGTTTGTTGTTTTGTTGTTTTCCTTCACCGTTTTACATATATACTGCATGCATGTGTATGTGTGGAAGTGTGTGTATCACATATCTAACCGTGTCTGTGTCATAGAAAGAAGAAGAAAGTATATAATCAATGATTACTAACTTAAACTTTTACCTAACTACAGTTGCTCCGAATTGCTGTATTGGCGGAGACAGCTAGATTAAACTCGGATCTAAGCAATAACACAAGCGAGTGTGACCAACAGGGCCCTGGGTGTAGTTGTGATTGCCACTTGTAAACTTTTGATAACTCACTGGATTCATATCGTTGCAGCTTTCCCGTTTTATCCGACTACGGCAAAGCTAGGAAGAAGGGCTGTGATTATTATTTATTTATTTATTTGGTAATAGGCAAACAGCCTGTGGCTGATGTGCCTAGATCATGCTGTGTTGAATTAAAGCAATATCCAAAAGTGCCGAAGAGATAAGTCAACTCTGTAGCAAGGAAGCATTGTTCGTTCGCAACCACCTGGGACCAGCTTAGCACCACTTTGGACTAGCTATTTTATTTGGAAATCTTACAGCTAACCTTGCAGAGTAGGTAACAAAATAAATTTTGAAACCCACGCATGGGAATATAAATACATAGTATTTTTTTTAACTTATTACAGTGTAGCGTTACACCACAAGCCTGATGATCAGTAAGTGACGATGCATTCAAGTGGGGCTGCTGGAACACACAGATATATGCTTGATGTGTGCTTCTTATGAAGAAATTATCAATTTTGGACTGATATGACACCTGCCGGAGTGGATAATGTTTACTGACGCTATACCGCTTGTGAATGCTGGCTGGGCAATAAACATAAAATATAGGAGTTTTTGCGGTAAACAGTACGAGAAAATGGAACAAAAATGACATGAAACATGTTTCTAAAACGAGAGCGACGAAGTGGAACGTTCTAAGAAACTTTAGAAATGGGTTCAGCTCAGTCTAGTTTAGCCTGTGCTAAATTTATCAGGTTATCTATACTAATACAGAAAGAGAAAAGATTTGATTGTTTGTTTGTTTCGGATAAACTTAAGAAGTATTGCACCGATTTTGATGAAATTTGGTATGGAGCTATTTCAAATCTCGAAAAAGGATATAGGATACTTTATAACGTGATAAACGTAGTCCACGCGGGTGAAACCGCAGAAAAAAGCTAGTTTATTACAAAGGCGTAGGTTGACGTCGACCTGCGATTCCTGCAAAGAGTTTTGAGAGCAGAAGGTGAGCAGAAGGAGAGAAGGTGAAAGCGTGTACAACAATCTTTACATGTTACCCGCAGTGTTATGAACTTATAACCTACTTGTAAGCATCTAGTGAACTTTATTGCCGGTTTACATTATTCCAGTCCAGTGATCCAACGAGAATCCAGTCCAGTACTGGACTGGATCTGTAACGTCTACATTATTTCAGTTAATTAGAAGTTGAAGTTGAAGTGCGAACACTACAGTGCCAATAATTTCAAGAAGAAAAATGTTTCAAATGGCACTGGATTGGCCGTCTACATTATTCCAGTTGCAATGGATTGGTCGCACTGGATTCAAAAGTAGACCGCAAATCCAGTTCCTGGATTAAAATGCTAACTGGATTCAGTGCATTCCAGTGCCGATTTACATTTTTCCAGTAAGCAATCCAGCACTGGATTCGATCGCTGGACTGGAATAATGTAAACCGTTAATTATTGAATATTAGCTGTTCCCCGCGGTTTTATCTGTGTGGGCTACAATTTAATGCAATAAAAAGTATCCTATGTCCTTCCTTAGAGTTCAGACTATCTCCGTAGCAAATTTCATTTAAATCGGTTCAGTAGTTTAGGCGTAAAAGCGAGACAGGCAGACAGAGTTACTTTCGCATTTATAATATTACTAGCTGTACTACAGTTTATCGCAAAATCCTTTCTTAGCGGATGATTACGTCATAACATCTACCTGCATACCAAATTTCAGCCCGTTCCGTCCAGTGGTTTGGGCTGTGCGTTGATAGATCACTATGTCAGTCGGTCATCAGTCACCTTTGAGTTATATATATATGTATATATAGATGTATAGTAGGGATTACCTAACCTAAAAAAGTGTTGAGCATAACTGGGATTCCACTTTTGACAAGTTTTTCTAGGCTATGGATATTAGCATAGTACAAAATCTTTACCGCGTTCATTGTTTTGAAATAGCTGGCGTTACGCATAATGAACCCCAGGGCAGAGAGGGCCTTTTCGCGATACGGCCTCGCAGGAACCTTTATCCGGGTTAAAAAGTTGACTGTATGTTAATTCAGGGTATAAGCTATCTCCATTCCAAATTTCACTCAATCCCGTTGAGACTTTTCAGCGTGAAGAAGTCACAAACATACAACTCACTTAGTAACTTTCACATTTATAATATTACTAGTTGCACCCCGCGGTTCCACCCGCGTCTTCCCGTTATCCCACAGGAACCTTTTTCCGGAATAAAAAGTAGCCTATGTGTTAGTCCAGGGTATATGCTATGTCCATTCCAAATTTCATTCTGATTCGTTCGATAGTTTTTGCGTGAAAGAGTAACAAACATCCATCTATCCATTCATACTCACAAACTTTCACGTTTTTAATATTAGTAGGAAGTAGGATTATAGAGTGATTGTGATAAACCAACGTAGCAATACAAATATATAACAACTTTTTATTTGCATATCTAAAGGAAGGTAAGCAATGTAGCAAAGTAGAATAAAGTACAAAAGGCTGGCTTATCGCCTAAGGTGAAAGTTTACAGTGAGGAGAACCATATCTTTGGTAGTCGCTGGTGTTGTAATGTAACATAACATAATAGTTCTTCAAGATTAAAGTGATTTTTTTTTTTTTTTTTTTGTTTTGGCGTCACATGATTTGTGTATTTGCCAGTGTCAAGTATTATACAATATAATATTTCAAACTCAAAGAGTTGAATCAAGTTTCAATGATGGTGATGATGATGATGATGGTGAAGAAATGATGGGATGTGGATAGTGTTTAAGTAAAGTAGTGGCGCTTTACTTAAACTTTACACGGACTTTTTTGGAGCAACTCGAAAAGTCACTTTCACAACTTTATTTCAATTTCCCACACTCGTACACATTAACGAACACATAATGGTTAATAATCCACCAATATTACACATTATCACTCGAAGAAACACAAGTTTAGGAAATAAAAACAAAATTTTCACGTTGACAATTCGATTGCCGCCAAAAAAGTCCTAAAGTGATTTTATTTCTAAACGTCACTTTGACATATCTGTCAAGTTATTATTCTTATTCTTTTAAATGTCGGGTAGGTCACACGCTGAGATTCCAACGAACGAGAGCGGTGAATTACCGGAGAAACCGAGGGTAGTTATTGACGACCTTCAGTGCACCTCGGACTTCAATAGCGAACGGTTCTCAGCGGTGTATTTTTGGTACTTTAAGACAATTAAGTGTGCTGTTGTGCGACATTAGACTTTTCACCTGCACCCGGGTGTCCAGGACCATCGAAGGGACGGTTCCGGCCGGCTATACAGTCCACTTGGCGGCTCAACGGTTTCAAGGTGAAGGGCTTGCCTTGTATTTGGAAAAATAGCAACCCAGAACAACAGGACCCCTAATCAGTGAAAATCTAGGACCTAGGTATCGGGAACGGTAGTTCAAGCGAACAAGATTGATAGAAGTTGTATTAAATTAAAATAATATTATTTGTCACTGCGATGTTCGTTTAAATAACAACAAAGAACTTTTCTAAGGTATACAATTGGTATACCCCATTCGCTTTCTACGTACGTAGCAGTATCTACGGCGTAGCACGCACGCCCTTAATTAGAGGACAAAATATTGTTATCTGTATAACCTTTTAAATTAAAATAACGAACGAAAATATAGCATTTAATTAAGGCAATAAAACCTGTTGTTCACAGTGAATTACGCCGTAGCTTTGTGCTACGACGTAGCGCTTGGTGTCATGGTAAGTTTTTACTAACACTTAATATTTGTTTATTTAATTATATACTATTATAACAATAAAATAAAAACAAATAAACCTAAACTAATAACTAAAATACATTATGAAAAGAAGTCCCTTTAGGCATGGTACCGAAGATACTGGCAGCGTTCCCCCTTTGGATGGCTAGACTAATTCTTTGTCCGAGGTAGCTGCCAGCTCTTCGGTCTCCGGTGATGTTATATTTGTTTGTATGTAAGTTTTTATGTCTGTAAGAGGTACTTTCTCGAACTACTGATCTTATTCTGTTTCTTTGATAGAAATACACTAGACATTAAATGACTACACTAATCTTGAGTGACATAGGCTATGTTTTATTTATGTTTGAAACCGGACCCTGTCACTAGTAAAACTATAATTGCGTTGCATTCAAGATTTTAATTTTTAGACTACAATCTGAAAGTTGGGGCTAATTATAGCCATTTTTCGTAGTCACTGTAATTAAAAAATGACAATGTAATTAAATTCTATTTTAGCACATATAAAAAGAAACATTTTTATAAAAAACAAAAACTATAATATGAAACGCTCTCGTCCCCACCCTCTCCTCTCCGTATTGCTTCTATTCTATCAAAATACTGTCTTGATTATTAAAAGAGGTGACGGACTCTCATGACACCTGTGAGCTGATATTATTGTATCCATGTTACTTTACGCCACGTAATGCATTCGATACGATGGCGATATACGTTGGTATGCCAAATTCTAATGCTACCGATTTAAGTTTATTTTACGCCCTGTGGAGTCGGCGCTGACCGAATCTAATACAAAAACTTTCTCGCAAATGGTTCTTGCTTGCCCCGCAGGACCTTAAAATAAACGTTGCGTACAAAAACAAATTCAAACAAAAGAAAAACGAAGATACATGTTACGATGACGTTTACGAGGCGAGTACGATAAAGTTCCCTGCAACATTTTTTAGGAGTAAAATATTACAAGCGGCGTTATGTTTCGCCAAATGAGGAGATACATAAAACATTGAACCGGCGCTCGTTGTGGTTTTACACAGAATAACAGGTAGCTGCGCGACTCGGTTTGCGTAAATAATAATGCGGTGTCAGAACAGGGTGAGAGCACGGCCGCTTTTTACATAAAAGTGGTCGGTTGCGGTGAGATTTAATAATTATTTTATCTGCAATTAAAACTGTATCCATAAATTGCGGACAATTTTCAAGGGAGTGTTCTGATTTGATAGCTGATTAATATTTGATTTATTTTTGGTAATTCGCGTTAGGAAGACGTGTTGTGTATACGCTACGTTATTAGAATACTTGGCTTTGCTTTTGCTATATTTTAGGTATCGCTAGGGAATCTCCAAAGTCAAAGTCAAAATTTGTCTTATTCAATAGTATACCCCTTTAAGTCATTGTAAATTTTTTTTGGAATCGTACTACTTCCTACTAATATTATAAACGTGAAAGTTTGTGGGTATGGATGGATGGATAGATGGCTATTTGTTATTCTTTCACGCAAAAACTACTGAACGGATCTGAATGAAATTTGGTGGAGATAGCTTATACCCTGGATTACATAGGCTACTCTTTATCCCTGAAAAAGGTTCTTGCGATAACGAGAAGACGCGGGTGAAACCGCGGGGCGCAACTTGTATTATATATGTGAAAATCTGTTTGTTTGTTACCTTTTGCACGCCTAAATAACTGAACAATTCTTGATGAATTTTTGGTTTGAACCCCGGTTTTGATTATTCTTGCCTATATTTGATGATTCTGATAACATAGAATGCAATCAAATAAATCAATCGTGCCTTCAAAAATAAATAAAACGAGTCTGCATCATTACACCGGTCTGTAAAACATGTATCTAGTTCTTATTTCTTCCTCTCTGACACGTATTTCATTACTTGTACGGACTCCCATACAAACAGAAAAGCGAGGTCGTGAATTTCAAGACGTTGACTGTGAAATGTATTGATGCTCCGTGAGATCTGACTCGTGCGTCATATGTTTAACACATGGACGTTAAATTGCCCAAATTCTAATTCAATATGGCTTTATCAGTATTCTGTTCTCGATTCGAGCTTCGGGATGACGTTCTCATTGTTGCTATAAGAAAAGTTGAAACGTCCACAACTGTTCGACCTTTTTTTTACATCATACCTACTTTTGATTACAAGTCTCGTGATGTTAAGTGAAGAGGTGGTCGAAGACGGCACTATTTTATGAATATTAGGAACTGGCTATCATGCGAGGCTGCTGGAAAACACCTATAGAATCTTGGTAATCTAAATATATATAACTCAAAGGTGACTGACTGACATAGTGATCTATCAACGCACAGCTCAAACCACAGGACGGGTCGGGCTGAAATTTGGCATGCAGGTAGATGTTATGACGTAGGCATCCGCTAAGAAAGGATTTAGATTAATTCTACCCCCAAGGGGATAAAATAGGGGAATGAAAATTTGTATGAAACTTTATCAAGCTGTAGCCCACGCGGGTGAAGCCGCGGGGAACAGCTAGTAGATTCATATAACTAGAGATAGAAATTTGACATTACTTCTATGGAGCTTGTGTCAAATTTCTCCAGTAGGGCAAACCGTGGATAGATAGGTTATTGAAATTGAACAAAAACTACGGGTCGCAAGCTAACGTCCACTGCCATTGCGCTATCATCTATTTCTCCAATCAGTTGTTGAGTGGTAATTACACTCCGTTTAATTGAGTCTTAAATGACCTTATTAACATTGACATCAAAACTGTTTTCTCTGCACGCGTAAATATCTATCCCGGCTACTTTTAACGTTTGCTATACACTTCAATTCAGAGTCCACAGCAAACGAAAACAAGGACTCTCAAAATAGTCTGAGCATAAAAGCGTTGAAGTGGCACGAATAGGCGCGGCAGGGCAGGCGGGTATGGGCACGGTACTTGATTTGACAAAAACACAAGAGAGCCCTCCAGATTCATCCCCAGATTGCGTTCAGTTTATTGCTCCCTTCCCGTGTTTTGTCGACTAAGCAATACCCTAATCAAGCGAAATCAAGTTAAGTTGTTGTTGTAAGAAAAGAGAACCTTATGTGTATGACAATTGGGACATTAAATTTAACTATACGGAGATCGGGAATCTGCCGGTACAGTAAATAAGAGGATGAGGACGACAGTGTTTACCTGGGGAGCGACGCACGAACGAACGTGAAAATCTATAACCAATATTTGCGCAAATATAAATACGCAAATTTACCTTTGGCACCACTAAACTATTAAATACCAATATTGCAATTCCAATTTACCTTACAGAAATAAATATCTGAAAATTATGAATGAATGCAATAATGTTTATTTTATAATGACATGAAACAAATGGGTATCTCTATGTATTTCCATCAGGTCTTCTTCCTTTTCTTTCGTATGAGCCAGTTGTCAACTCTATTATCGGTATTTTCAGGCCACCTAAAGGCTTTCGACATGGCTTTACGACTGATGCAGTCAGGGCTGACAGCTTAACGTGCCCACCGAAGCACGGTAGAGCTGAGTTGAAAATGGCACAAAACGGTTACCCAGAAGGTTGGCCATCACTGTTCTGTGGATTTCTTACGAGCGATGGCCACAAGATCTCTATTGAAACTGTATCGCGAACCTATAGTGACTAACCATGGCCACCCAATACTTCTGCGTTACAACTTTTCACACATAATGTTTATTGATACCTACATCCAAAAAAGAGTTCTTAATCTTTAACTTTTATACAGAAGCGTCGCACTATATTATAGTGTACCTTTGCGCCAGACGCATATACGAGTATGTAGGTAACTTTAGGGAAAACTTTTGACGCATGCATGTTATTCGGTGTTCCGCATTCTCGCAAAAGTTATATAACTGTTCTATAGGATTGTAATGGATATTCTGTATGCGCGTTCTATCATTATGCTTACACATAAAATTGTAACACGCTTTCACGAAAATACATGCACGATTCAAGCTATCGAACGACAATGTTAATGCTGCATAATTGAACGGTTCGCCCCTACCATTTTTGGTTCAAAATAACTTATTTTTACCTACACTCCCAGAGCTAACTTGGAATATAAAATAAGGCTTTAAAATCATTACCATAGTAACGTATCGAACTGTTACTTTAAGACACTTTACAGTGCCAGGGATTGAATGTTTTGGGAAAATACGGAGAAAATAAATATACCACGAATATAGATCTAAACAGCTGTGAGTACACGGAGAAAAAAGACTTCCGAAATACCGTTTTCCTGTGTCAAAAGGGAAGGACTTGTTATTCAGAAGGAAAACTAAGGTAAAATAAGGAAGGCATCGGTCTTGGAAGGTAAAGACTCAGAAGGAAAGTCAGAATTTTTTTCTCAGTGTATTCCTTGTTACTGAATAATACTGAAAATATTATCAATTCATTTCTAACGTTATTATTATTAATAACTCCTTTTCCTTAAAATTGCATATATTGTCAAAGTCATAATAGGCTGATGATGATGATGACGACATAAAACGTTATTTAGAGGTGCGCTTCGCTTTGAACATTAGAATGATCCTCTAGGACACAGTTTCTACACCAAATCTGTAACAAAACTCACTTATCATCTTCAATATCCCCAATAACACTAAACGTCCTGACAACGCTGCTCAGCCCGCAATAGTTATAACAATAAACAGAGGAATATTGCTAGCGTTGTGAATTTAACGCAGCATTTTCCCGTTTCTGGGAAATCCGGCGGGGAAATGAAAAACGAGCGGTGACTCGGAGCGTCGCCGTCGCGTCATCCCCTACCCCACCGCAGATTACGCAGCAGCTTCTATCTGAACTCAGCGGGCTGCGGTCTCGCTTTACAAATAAGAATAATATTTTTTCAGCTCACTCGAGATCGTTATCGGGGTTAGGATAAGCTCTCAAACGGATGACGACGCGACTCCCGCTAAAACTCATAAATTAAAAGCGCGGAAGAGATTGCTGTTAGTTGAAAATGAATTCTCTCATTTTTGACGTCAAAAATGAAGATATAACCAACGAAAAGCGTATAAAAGTAGTTTTAAACAAAGTTATTTGCAAATAAAAATGTTGCGATGTTTCAACAGTATCAGGAAAATAAACCCCACCGTCGCGTCGCGTCGCAGGCCCTTTTCCGTCTCGGTGAAACGTTTCAAGCCGAAAACTGATAGACGATCTATCAATTTATTGAAAATGGCACATGATAGTCTATTTCATACAAGTTTCAGTGTTTACGATCTTTTTGGTGAATATTGGGTCCAGCGATCAAGCATACCGCTTCCATAATATCGAAAATATAAAGTTAGCAATAGTACTATAAATCAAAACAAATTTTGCTTATTTTGCTTCTCTGGTTTCAGTAATTTCACGAAAATAGTACCTTTTTCTGGGGTCACTACTTGGGTGGGTGACTACTAATGACATCACCAATTAGGATAGCAGTCGTTAGGCTATGTCGGAAACCTTCGGGTGGTCTAAAATGAAAAAAACTGAATTTCGACACTAGGGCTGGCCAGTGGTCATCCACCAACCCGCGCGTAGTTTTGGTCTATACTCTCTCTGAGAGAAGTCCTATGTTCCAGCAGTGGGTACGTAATGGTATTAGCGCATATCGGTGTGTTCCGGCAGCCTCACTTGAGAGCCAGTTCCCAGTCCAAGTGTAGCGTGGCGCCATCTTCGGCCACATTGCCACTTAGCATCAGGTGACTTGTGGTCGAACGCTACCCTGTATATAGTTAAAAAAAAATGATGTTATGGACATAAAATGACGTTTCTTCAAGTGAGAGCATTCTTTTTATCATTGAATAACAAAAAGTAAATACTCCTTAGCAGTAAAAGAAAAAAAAGCTGATACTTTTAATTACCTATCTACTCGTATTTTACTGGAACGGTATTGACGTTAGTTTACACCGGAGAAAAAAAGGAAGCGATTATCAAGTCGAAGAGTAACACTAACCATGACGTGAAATTATTTAAGCTGAGTACCTAAATAAACATTAAAAACGTAAGAAATTAATAGCTCAGCATCTATACTTACAAACTGCGTAACGCTACTTGTATGTTGTTTAAATTTATATAAAAAGCCCTGTAGAATTAGATCTTTGCCCTAAAAAGTAATAATTTAAATGAAAGTTATTATTACTAGGGGACCGAGATGGCAGTTGGTTATCTTAATCGCTAGCCGACCAAGTAATGCAAACTCATTTCCGACGGAGCTGTTACGGCTCCGACAAATAACGGACTTCTGTTGCTCACTGGCTTCTCGGATTAGTAGTTAATTACGTTTATTGAGAAAGAAACTAATTTTCTAAGTAAAACCGCATAAAGTTTTGAGAAAATCCGATCTTAAGAAAGTTATTTTTCTGAGTTAGAAATCAATAGGCACCAAATAACATCCACACAATTAGTTACATACATAGCTCTGACTCCCAACTAGGATTCCTTGTATCTAGGGTATCAGATACTATGCGGATCGGGAATCCACAGTACCCAAAATTCGTGCTATGTCATTCATCTCTCAGCAAAATAGCAGCATGGACCTTAGGCTGATTTTATTTTACATTTGCAATACTATTCATAAACAATTGTAAGAAAGCAGTAATAGACTTTACAAGACAGAAACATAAAATACAGTTTGAGCTTTGACATGAACAATTCAATTACTTGTCTTACTTCAGAAATGAGTCTAGCACAATGAAATAAAATAAGCGCTTCGGAAATACACCTCTTAGACAAGACAACAGAAAGAAGCTCCAGTTAAATGGAAGAATTCTACTGAGAGTAAGCTTGCGAATTGAATTAAGTATTAAATGAAAGGTTGAAGCTTGTTTTGTTTACAACAATTTGTTATTTTTAGGGTTCTGTACACAAAGGGTAAAAAAAATGAATCCTAAACGGGACCCTATTACTAAGACTCCGCTGTCCGTCTGTCATCCAGGCTGTGTCACATGAACCGTGATAGTTAGACAGTTGAAATTTTCACATAGTATGATATATTTCTGTTGCCGCTAGAAAAACAAATACCTACTAAAAAACAGAATAAAATAAATATATGGGCGCTCCTATACAACAAGCGTAATTTTTTTGCCGTTTTTATAGATAATCGTACGGAACCTTTCGTGCGCGAGCCCGACTAGCACTTGGCCGGTTTTTTTGTTTAACTAAGACAACGATATCTGACGATTTTGATAAACAACGGCGTGCATTTATTCCTATTGACTTTCATTCGAAGTACAACTACTGGAACTGCTAAGCGTTTTGGCGACAGATTTTCAAGTTCAAGCTAGTCAGGAAAGCAATGAAAATTGTATCTAGTATTTTGACTTTATCATTCAGATTGTTTTCCATTTTCTACTTAAACCTACGATCTCCATCTAATATCACTGCTTTAAAATACGAACACCTTATAGTTGATGATGCTAATGAAAATTGACACAAGTGAAAAAAATTGAGCTTTATAGCTTTTTCACGTAATTTTTATTGCTCGCCACCCTAACTCGTAAAAAGCAGATTCATTTATCAATTAGGAAAATACTTCTTTTCGTTACCGTGAGAGTACAAAATTGAGTTAGTAAATAATTTATGCAGTCCAAGTTTAGCACCAACTAGATATCGATTGGGAGAAAGCCAGATTTTGAGATGTTATGTCTCAAACGTTAGAAAGAGATGGAGAGTAAAGTAGTTCAATAAGACGAACGTCTGATTATAGAATTTTAATGTAAAAAATAATAATATATAGTTTAAAAAACTAAAAAAAAACACTTTAAAAACGCACTGAAAAATATAAAATAATTAAATTGACTTGTATTAGTTACGATATAATGGTTAATTCAAAAAGTGTGGAGCGCTTTTTGGTTGCGTGTACTTTTATTTACTCAGTAAAAGAAGCGCTCCACACTTTTTGAATTAACCATTATATCGTAACTAATACAAGTCAATTTAATTATTTTATATTTTTCAGTGCGTTTTTAAAGTGTTTTTTTTTAGTTTTTTAAACTATATATTATTATTTTTTTACTTTTTAGTCGTTTGTTACCAAGTCCAACCTATTTGACTCGTCAAGACGAATCATATGAGCCCAAACACGAGGGGTTCACTAGTAGCCACTGCAGAGATACCCTACCCACCTTCCGGTTGCATCATCAGACTCTCGTCACCAAGTTCAATCTATTAGACTCATCAAGACGATTAATATGAGCCCAAACACGACGGGTTTGCTAGTAGCCACTGCAGAGATCCCCTACCCACCTTCCGGTTGCATCATCAGACCCTCGTCACCAAGTGCAATTTATTGTACTCTTCAAGACGATTCATATGAGTCCAAACACGAGGGGTTTACTAGAAGCCACTGCAGAGATGCCCTACCCACCTTCCGGCTGCATCATCAGATCAGGTTGATGATACCAAATTATTGCATTGTCACCGAGATTACATACACATACAAAGTTTCAAGTCGATACGATAATTAGAAATAGGTGAAAATTGACTTCTAAGATTTGATTACATTGTTAGTTAGTTAGTTAGTTAGTTAGTTAGTTAGTTAGTTAGTTAGTTAGTTAGTTAGTTAGTTAGTTACAAGTCAAGCTAATAATAAAAGTGTTTTAAAAAGAAATAAAGTAAAATCACACAAAGGGGAAAATAGTACTTAAATTGTCTGCGTGGGCGGTACCGCCCGGCACTTTGTTCCTTTCTCCACCAACGCCACAACACCATAGAGCATTTCATTTGTCAGATTCAGTTTTCTTGTGCTTTCTTTATGAAATCTATTATCATTTATCTTTTTCTTTACAAAATTGCTCGCTGTCTTCACATTAGTTTGTTTTTAGTGAGTCTGTTAGTTCCTTACTTCGCCTAAGGCCCTTTTAATTCAGATAACCCTTTTCGAAGGCATATCTTTAAGCCACCATGATTTAGGAACAAAGAATACACTATTAACGAAACATGTCTGAAAGATATGAATAAATAAACGATTGTTACCTACCTATACAGCAAAAACCACTAAAATTATGATTCGGCTATAGTTTTACACAACTAACAATAAAGTGCAGTAAAACTACCACCTGAAATTGAATGATCGAAAGCTTTTGCCTCTTTTCTGCCCGTCCTGAAACTAAAAAAACGGGTTTCATTCACCGAGCGTGAAAACACAGCGAAATAAAAATAATAACACGATATTGCCTTTAACGGGTGTCGAGTGAGGGGCAAATTGAATAATTCGAGAAAAGATATTCAACAAGAACGGCCGCTGTTACAGCTAAACCGTAATTTCGAGGAAATAAAACCAACAATTTCCTTTGAGCTTTATTTAACTTCGACTATAAATTCTCGGCATATTGTGCCTCGCTCTTTTTTATGACGTCGAGAATTATGCAAAGATCTCGGGGTAAATGCTAACTGACCGCGATGAAGAGCGATTACGTTTGTAAATGTTATTAATTATGAGTGAATATGAAATTCTCAAGAGTGTAATAGGGGTGTAAGGTCCACAGTTTTATTTACCTTTCATTTGACATTACTTTTAACTCCACTCGGGAAGATGTCGATTCTTTCTTTCGTTCTTACTTCGCAATTGAACAAGTAGTGTCCTAGCGCAGCAAGTTATTAACTTTTTCGCTGATAAGCTGCTGGCCAGTTTCCAACCCAGTCTTAACGGAGAAAATCAACGACAAAAGTAGCTGACCATACTCGATTTTCAAAATGTGCTTTAGATCAGTAACAACTGAGTTTTTTCACGTTTTGCCAGGTAACGTTTTGACTATAACACAACACACCCAAAATCATGTGATAAACGCGCCCAAAGGTTGATGTTTAAGATGATAAACGCCATCGGAAAGTTTGTAATTGTTCAGCGACTTTTGTCGTTGACTGTACCACCGTCAACCACGTCTGGACTTGAGGTCAACTAAATAAAAATGGCATGCGCCAGCAAAAAACCACAAGATGTCTTTTCAACTTTAATTAAATTAGTCAATCTTTGTTGTTTATTTCTTTGTGCTGTACGGTCAACGACACAAGTCGCTAAACAATAACACATTTTTAGATTACCTTCATCATCTTAAACACCAACCTTTACCTCATCATCACTTAACATCGGGTGTGTTGTGTTGTGGTCAAAAGCTGCTTTTTAAGTTGTAAAAACCCCAAACATAACTGATATAAAACACATATTTTGAAAAATCGAGTATTGTCAACTATTTTTGTCGCTGACTGTACACTATGTATGTAGTGTTATTTATATAACAAAATAGTGTAAATAAGTGTTTTATTTCGATAAACCACCATCCCATTAACTTGCTCTCAGTTAACTTTCGGCTCGAATAAATCGCATCTACGAGTACAGGGCGCGGTAAGTCGTCAGGGCGGGCGGCCCCTAAAATGAAAGTTTCAGTTGATGAGTTTACGTTACAAATCCCTCCTCAACTTTCCCATTTTCATTAGAATAGAGCCACCACAAAGCAATGACAATGCGAAATCCTATCCGCATATATCTACACGCAACTACATACCTATATATCACATGATGTGGCTTTTTCGACAAATATAATAAACATGGATATAGCCAGGAATTAATTTCAAGGAATGCCAAGGGGTGTTTCAACTTTCAAAAGTCTTACAATGATTAATTTTTATTCATCTCAGAGGAGAGGGGCTTAGAACCCACAAACTCACCAACCTCTCCGGATTCACCGTATCTAATGCTACTGTTTACATATAAAATAATCAAGGGTTCAAGGGTTGGAAATGTATCTTTAGTTAAAATTAATTTGCTTTGAACTGACTGTAACGATAGTGAAATACTAATCTATACAATTCAATTACTTACCCTTAATGAAAAGTTGATTATAAAAACAAAGGGTTTCGATAAAAGTTATTAATCCATTAGCTGCAAGCTTCATCCAATAACTCACATATCTATTATACTAGTGCGCAGTAAGGGATTATACTCGATAGACTTTTAAAACGTATTAAATAGATTGTTTGATGTTCCTTCGAAATCTGTAGGAAGCTGGCTAAAAGCCACGCGAATCCATAGTAAAAATCAAATACTCGTATCCCAGCGGTTGCCTACAAAATTGACTCGCGAACTTTCACACTGTACCCTTTTAAGTGCGAGTTTATGAGGGCGTAAGCGTAAAATGTTTGAAGAGCCTCCAGATTTAAAGAGGGTCTTAAGCGGGAAAATCTTTCAACATTATCGACAGTCTCATATCATGTCCATTGGGCGTTTCGAAAGCCAGTTTGATTTCCACCGCAATGTTATCTCAAATAGTAGCCCATGCGTCTATAATAAAACGGTCGCCACTTACATGAACACTCCTTTTGTTTGACTTGTACAGTACAATGCAATAGGGAAAACCAGCAAAAACGTATCTAATATTATCCCAACTAATATTATATATGTGAAATTAACTCTGTCTGTCTCGTTTTCATGCCTAACCTACAGAACCGATTTAAATGAAATTTGGTAGTGAGATAGTTTGACCCCTGAGGAAAGACATAGGTTACTTTTTACCGCGATAAACTGTGTGTAGCTCTCGCGGGGGAAACCGCGGGAACAGCTAGTGTTTAATATATTTGTATACACCAAGAGTCGAGCTCCTAAGAAAAGATCCATATCCCAACGCGTTAACTGTGGCTGTGAATCTAAGTAGTTTCTCGTGTAAATTTGATTTATGCCGGAATACGTCGTAACCCTAAGGTCGACTACAGTGACGACCCTCTTTACTTTGCAAAAATACTTTAGCATAGAAGGGATGTTTCGAAATTCCTTATTTATCTACGGTATAAACATCGTGTTTACATGTTTGTCTAAAAATTCAAATTCACTATACTGTTTAAAACTACCTCAATAACATTAGAATTAGGTTTTGAAACGGAATAATTACCATGTATTTGTTTTTGTTTGAGTTCTCGATATTTCAGCACTGTTGCAATCACCATGATCACGAGAATACCAAAAGTTTATGCGGGTAGGATTGTTGATATTATAACGGGCAGACATATCTCATAACAACAAATACATGGTAATTATCCCGTTTCAAAACAACCTAATTCTAATCAATTTCAATAATTCTTCATTTAATAAGATACATAATATGATCACTTTAAAACGTCAAACATAAGACTAGCTACGCCTGTTCCAGCTTCCTTACACCGGCAAAAGACCAGGCAAGAAACGCAAGGCAGGTAATTTTTTGAGCGCATACACATTTACAATTTTATTCTTACTACTAATTAATTGAATTGAAGCAAGTTCACTACAATCCTAAGCTTCCCCGACATCCAAATAGTCCGATATTTTACAATAAGCTTTACTAATAGAATTAGTGCTATGAAATTGCTACCGAATAACATTTGTATCTGCGTAGTATAAGTACGTCTCCAACTTCGTATTATTGACTTTGTGAATGAGAAACGAAGCAAACAATAAGAAGAAATGAAACAATAAGTCCTGACCTAAAAAGTTATTTTCGTTTTGATATTCGTATACTTTGTGAGTAGCACTTGAAGTAACACAAAGTGCTTCATTTGTACCTAATTAAGTAGTTTTATATTTTTATCGTGATAAAAAGTATTCTATGTCCTTCCTCAGGGTTCAAACTATCTCCGTACATTTAAATCGGTTCGGTAGTTTAGGCGTGAAAGCGAGACAGACATACAGAGTGAATTTCGCATTTATAATATTAAAATAGGGAAGTAGGCATTACTGGTATTAATAAATAGCACAGAATTCATGACAAATAAAAATATGAAACAGAAAATAGCAGTAAAAGTATATACTGTGCCTACGTTCTGAGAATAATATTGACTTTGATAGAGCTAACGATCACTATCATTCTCAATATCCTTTACAAAATATGCCTACTTACCGTATTCGAGGAAGAAAATCGGAATAGAATTCCTGTTTTTGCACCTCATTCTTATTGTGGTTTGGCAGGTATATTCTGTGAGGCGTTTTTATATCGTGGTAATGTGGGTTTCTTTATTTCAGTATATTATACGAATCATAGCCCTCTTAATGACTATCTGAAATTTGAACTAGAAATAAATTCAAAAAATATTTTAATATTTGTTACCTTGATGACATAAATAGCACTAGATATGATTAAATGTAATCTAGGATGTAATGTAATCTAGCCTAGCCATTCAAAGAGGTAATGTCGCCAGTCTCTTGGGCACTCTACCTGCAGGCAGCGACCTAAATCATGTTTTTTATTTGTAGATGTTTAGTTTTATATAGGTAGTTTAGCTTTTAGTATTTAGTTTAATTTTCTATCCAATTGTATATATTTTGTTGTTTTGTCATATTATATCTAATAAATATCTTCGATTTATTATCCTAGAGTAGAAAGATCTATCTTAGAAATTCATATTTCGCATTCGAAGTTGATGCATTCTACGGTATCATCTGAGAGCTTATTTTTTTGCGAGCGGAATATTCTCTGAACGCGTCTGGAAAAGATATGGCTTGAGCTTGTAAGGCTTTACATAAATCTAATTTTGAGTTAATGAAAATTCTGAGAATCTGTATTTGGCAAGTAGAGCATTATCGACCGTCACATGCTAGCCGTATATACTAGGCGGATTCTTCTATTTTTGTGAAAGCTGATTTCAGCTAGAGGTCAGAGCACTCACAATGTGTCCTTGCTAAATTCTGTTGAGCATTTGTGACAATGTGTTTTAGCTACATTGTAATGTGATGCGCTATCGACGCGCACGTTGTGTGGAGGGCGAGATCTCGCGCCCGCTCCTTCACACCCAGCCTTTCTTTCCCATTACAATGTCATTAGCTTATTTAACCGTATGCGGCATAGAGGTATTTTACGTCTTGCAAAGATAGGGTAGAACCACTTTTATGTAGATTCGTGATATTTCAAAGATATCCAGTATACTTAGAGGGATAAATAAAGATACGTCGAAAAAACGATGCCTTAACCTTTTCCTTTTAAAAAAGTCATGTCAAAACAAAACTAGTGCTTCAAAACACTTTCTGAATGAGACAAAAACAGTTTTGTATATTTGTAGGTGAAATAAAAGGTCGAACTCGCCCTATTATTTCACCTACAAAACTACAAAAAACGATTAACAAAAGGTACCTATATTTTGATAATACTTAAGAGGCGAGTGTTAATTAAAGCGATCACGAGCAAACAATACAAAAGAGTGTAGCTGTGTCGGGTTGGAATCTTGAGCGAAGAGGGCAGATGCGGGGGGTGCAACGTGGCAGAGGGGAGGACGGCGGGGCGCGCAGGGCAGCAGTCACCGCCGCGCCGCGCCCGGGCCCGCCGCCCGTCTGACAAACTTTACGTAACGATGCGTGCGCGAGCGAGCTGATGGGCGCGCTCGTGTGGTGGCTGGCGGCCTGCTGCCTGCTCCGCGCCGCCACCGCCGGCAACCCCGACGCCAAGCGGCTCTACGACGACCTGCTCTCCAACTACAACAAGCTGGTGCGGCCCGTCGTCAACACCACCGACGTGCTCCGCGTCTGCATCAAGCTCAAGCTGAGTCAACTCATCGATGTCGTGAGTTTCCTCGAGACGAGCGGCGCGCTCTACCCGCGACCGCTTCTTACTGTAAACACTCGCGATTTTCTTCAAATACGCGCTTTCATACACCAGAATGACCTACATCCAGGATGACGGGGTCCCGGTGCAGTGTAGATGTGTAGTGCATACCTTGCTTCATTGCGGGCCGCATTTAGAATTAAAATAGACTTGAACTGCATCAACGCCTCGGGCCCGCGACCCAGTTTTTGTAGGACACTTCAGTTTTACACAAATCTAGCCCCGCCGGGAATAGGAATGCTCATAAGTGTCATATTCACTCGGTGTATCCATGTCGTTTTTCTTTCAGCCGCTGCGATGTCTCCCCTCTAGATATAGGTAGGTATTTCCAATCCGATTCCATAAATCACCGGAATGAAAGAAATCGGTTTTCCTTTGACTATCAATTCAAACCTTTTTCTGGTTCCACTGCGTTGGTATCGAATCCATTATTATACAGAAGGCTTTGTTTTTTCAGAAGAATTACATCTATACAAGTATAACAGATTTTATGTATTTTATACATTATTTATAAAAGCTGAATACTGTATCTACTATTACAGTTTCATGAAACATAAATCCATTCCAGCGAGTCTTTATCCACCACTTAGCAGTGGGTGTACGTATTTTAGGTTTTAAATTTATTTTTAATAAGAATAAATTCGCTTAGGTACATGAGAAATGCTTAGTTAAATTATAAGTATTTTCCTTGGGATTTTTATATCTTTAAAAAACAGTTATTCATAGCTACTAAAACTATTTAAATATTTATTAACAACATCAAACAGTTCATGAATTAATTAGGGTAGGTACTGTGGTAAAACACATTAGCGGCTGCTTTTAAAGTAAGTAAGTATGTAGATTTGTGTTTTATTTATTTTTATTTATTTGTTGTTACATTATTTTAGACGGCGAAAGCCAGTTACTATTGTTTACTATTGTCAGTGCTATTATTATTGTTTTAAATAAAAATATAAAACAATATTATTGTTTATGTTGTTGTTTTGTTGTTATTATTATTGTTTTAAATAAAAATATAAAACAATAATAATAGAAAAATAAAATTAACAATAGTAATAAATAAGGGCCAGAAAACCAAACAAAAATAAAAATTCAAAACAACAACAACAACAATTCATACAATGTCAAAAAGAAAAAAAAAAGTAAAAAAAGTCAACATAATACTGTCACAAATCACAATCACAGTCACAAAACAGTCACAAAAAAAAAATGTGTTATGAATTAAGTGTACACAAGTAGTAGAGCAGGCGTCACTGGTTGTGGCACTACTTCAAATATGCAATAATTTAAGGGTTCCACACAACCAATGAAAATCAGATCACTGTCTTGTCTGTCTCTCCGTCTGTCACAGCTTATTTTGTACTAAACAAAAAATTAGTAGGTACAGTCGACAAAAGTCGCTCAACAATAACACAATTTCCGATTACCGGCATCTTCTTAAACACGAACCTTTGATCACATCATCACTTAAAATCAGGTGTGTTATATTGTGGTCAGAGCGCTACCTTGTAAAATGTAAAAAAAAAACACGCCATACTGATCTAAAACACATTTAGGAAATCTAGTATGATCAGCCACTTTTGTTGCTGACTGTACATGAAGTTAAACTCTGAAATAAATCCGTTTACTGCGTATGGCGTAAATAAATGAAATAATATTCAGGGAGTTCATTTCAGTTAATTTCGAGGGGAAAACTAGTAAATACTAATGTAACGTATAAAGGGCTCGTAATGAGAAATATACAAATATAATTTTGAATTATTTTAATGTATATGGTATATTATTGTTTTTGTTTTCAGTATACATATATTTCTAATAATTATTATTAGCACCTACGAAAATTTTAAGAATTACTGGTACATAATTAAATTATACTAAGTTTATATTGGAAATTGGTGCTTGATCTTTTCCACGGGCACATATTTCCATTTGAAACGATGGTATGGTTATGAATCGAGGGTTGATTATCTTTTCTTCCTTTCTTCGTTTGACCATAAGTCACCAGATATTAAGAGACGATGTAGTCCAAGGTGGTGCTACGCTTCACCTGGATTGGAATCCTGCAATAGCCTTGACCTGACTTGTGAAGAAAAACTTCGTGATAAAAATAGTTTAATGGTAAGGCATTTTATAGTCATCAGATGTAGCATGGCACCACCTTCGACCAGATCGGGTGACTTGAAGTCACTGTAAGAAATTATAGTTTAGAAAAAACAAAACACGCTTTCTTCGTCACATCCTTTTATACTATAAGCCCATTACGGGCAGCGCATCATCGCGATCATTTTAATCATATAGCTAACTATAAATCGTACATTAAGTGTCCAGTATTAAATTCAAAACAGACTACCCGCAAAATGTGTCATTCGCCAATAAAACCAAAGCGGTGACAATTTATTGACTATGTTAAATTACATAGAAGCGAACCTGCATTTCGATTTTGCCACACGATAATCATATTAATTTATCGCGCCGCCCGCAGGTAAACGGCGAGCCCCACTCTCTATATCGGTTATCACTTTATGATTTTCAACAACACCTATTCAGGCCGTTAACGTTTTTTTATTATTATTTACGTACATACCTACTATGAACGGATAGGATTTATCGAAAATTAAGAATCAGTCGGTGACACAACAAATGTCAGTTTCCAACTTTTATAACGACGAAACAAGTTAAAACCAGATTTGACTAAAAAGCTCAGATTATCAAGGCACGAGTTTGCTCGAGGTTAAAATCTAATTAAACAAGTTAGACATTCAGTGTGAATTCCTTTCAGTTCAAGATAAAACTGAAAAGCAATTACTGGAAGAACTGTGTTCGAATGGCAATGCAGGTTCCATTTGAGTGAGCGGATTGTAGTCGTTAACAGGCAGGTTGTTACTTTTTCATAGATTAAAAGAGAGCACGGCGCATTAAATTATACGCTATGAAGCCAAATAGCGTATTCTCCGTAATGAAAAAATAAAAAACAGTCATGATACAGCCGTTTCTGTTAACAAAAAATACTATGTCTATCTATGCTTAAAGCTTATCAAATATTGACACTAGCATTTTACAAATTTTCATATACAATCGAATGTTGTTATTCGCGCTATTAGCACCCATTATAAACCTAAACGAGATCTAGTCATCCAACAATTTTTTTACAGAACATCAAGCTATAAACAGCAAATCTTTACCATCCATTTTAACTAAAACGTAATTTTTCACAATTCCGCGTACACAAGTTTTTACTATCTCGTTAGAGCAGAGCGGAGCCCGTACAAGCAATTTGTCAAAAATGTAGTCACCGGTCACGTTGATTAAGGGATTAGCTGGGTTCCGAACTAAAGCGAAAGGCTGCCGACCTTAATCTGATAAAGCTGCAAAGTAACAAAACGTGCAGTTGAATTGGCATCAGATGTTTAATGGTGTTTTGTTACGCAGCACCCTGTGTCACGGAAAAGCCAAAAAGTCGCGTATTTTCATATGATGAAAATTTTCTAACATCACGCATAATGTTTTAATTCTACGCCAAAATTTTGCTCTAGTAATGCAAGCATACGAATAGTATAGAAAAATACATCCATAAGTGCGTTGCTAAATATTTTGTTATTTTCTTACTAGCAGAGCGTTGTTATATTCTTATGCCAAGATAAATCTGCATAAAATCACTCGTCATTCAAGAAAGCCTATGCCAAAAAACATACTCCAGTACTATTCTGAATTTACACTTTGGCATAATTCTTTCAAACGTACACTTAATTACGATGTAAAAATATTTAACCGAGCTAAAGAAGATCTCCGTCCGAATCAGTTTGCATGAAAATGCTTTATAAATATTTTTCCGACGATTAGTTTTCAACAACTCAATCTATATTAAAACATCTGAAAATAGATAGTGTCCATGCGAAAAAAGCTAGTTACGTTGAATAGCAAAATATGTAGTTATTTTTTGAGCCGAGAATATACAAGTCGGCCTTATTGTCACTAACGGCGTCGAACAATTTTTGTTCACGAAACTTTTTGGTAATGGTTCCTATAGAGTTGGACCAAAAATGTCAAAGCCAAGCGGTGTAAAAATTATAATCGCTTGACAGCGATTCATATTTACGCTGCTTGGCGGCTTCGGCAGCTTCCGCCGTGGTTCCGGCTTTCACGAATGTCCCAGGCGAGTCGGGGCTAACTTACCTACCAACAACGTCGCGTCAACTCGCGTCCCATACGATACGAGGCCCGTCCACGCTCCTACGGGACGTAATGCAATGTGGACATGTAATAACATTATGATACGATACGCCAACTAGAAATACTCGTACGTAGATTAAAATCGACTTCTAAGATTTGATTACATTGTTAGTTAGTTAAAAGTGAAGCTAATAAAAGTGTTTTAGAAACAAATGCAACAAAATCCGACCGCATTTGATCGGATCATGTAGGGTCTTAGAAGATTGGTTACTAGCTAGTGCTATTTTCTTTCCACGTGCATGGCACCTACATATGAAAAAGTTAGCGGTGATTATTTTCTATTGCTGCAAAAAACAAGTTAAATAAAAGCTTCTAAATAGTTTACATTGTGTGAGGTCTTAGCTTGGGTGAAACACTAAGTACCTAGTTATGGTAAAATTTTAGAGCGTTGCTTTGGTTTAGACCGGCTTAGTAACGTCTATATAATAATTAAAGTTATTTGTATTGTGATGTGACGTATCATCATCATGTAGATAAATATAGCCCCGTTGTTGTGGGCAAGTAACATCAGAAGGAAGGCCAGGAATGTTTGGGCACGTTCGAAGGTAATGGGTGTATTCATGAATTTACCTTCACTATCGTCCATGTTTAAACCGGGGTTCGGGAATTTGAAAGTGGTACAGTTTGTCTTGTTTTTAGTTTGTTTACATTTTGTATTTGAGATTTCTATATGGATAGTAAAAGTATGTTTAAATTGGATACAGACTCGCTGTGTGAATATTGTATCAATAACTTGCTCTACATGTAAGGGTAAGTTACCCTAAAATTGGCTGATACGCTGAATAGATTTTATGTTAGAACAGAATATTGATGCAGTTTTTTCGGTACTTATGTATGGGCTCTTCTTTTTTTGATTTTGTTTTATAGATTTAACAGCCTTTAAAATCAGGCTATACTAAGCATATAGGAACAAACACAATTTGGAATTAATATCATTAATTCATCATGATATTTTAATTATCATTTAAGTTATTTCTGAGGAAAAAAGAGAGACAGACTCTAAAGCTATCCCACAAAGAGCGTCAATACAATTTTTTGGTTTGTAGAATGTTAAGAATGGGATATACTAAGGGTTCCGTTTTTTATTCTCAGCTACGTAACCCTAACAAAATAATCACTATCAACATCAATATGATAATCATAAGAGCCTGTTCGAGAAAAACAGTAAACAAACAAAATTATAAGCAATATTTTCATTTCATAAAGTGTGTTATTATGTGTTGTTCGGATTGGCAGCAAATTTTTTCTTTTCTTTCTAAATGATCATTCTGACTATACTAATAATATTGTAAGGAGGTAAAGTTTGTGAGTTTAGATGTAGGGGTATAATCTCCAGATCTAATATTCCGATTATTTTACTGTTAGGACCGGTTTTATAAACGTCCGCAAGTTATATGCCATATCAAATTTCAGTAAATTTGATTTTATTGTCAAATTCTCCGTGTTGAAATTTGACAATAAGATGAAAATTACCGAAATTTGGTATGATATTTAACTTACTGACGTTTATAAAACCGGCCCTTAGTATCCCCGAGCGTCACCCATACTTTTTGAATATTTTAAATCCGAAAGAGTTAAAACATCCAGATGAAATTTGGTATGGAGATAGTTTGAGCCCTGGGGAAGGATATAAGATACTTCCTAATGAGATAAACCATAGTCCACGTGGGTGAAACTGCGGGGAGAGCTAGTAGGGATTTATTTTCGCCAGGTGAAATCGTGAGGTTTATATTTTTCTTTTGTTTTCAGTAAGATTTTCAAATATAATGTGCTTCCGAGCTTCCAATCAAAAATATACTTACAGTGGAAGTAAGACAATAGTAATCGATACTAATTAATACATTGCGAAACTGTAGCGGTTCTAGTATCTAATAGACACCAATAATAGACTATTAGTACACTGTTGGTAGGGTTGTTCTGCCAGTACATTATATTATAATAGCGTCTTCAAGTTGAATAGCGGTCTTGATATACAACTGTGGCTTCATTAACTGCTGGCGGAGATGCGATATGCAATATTCATATCTACCGATTTGTTGTTTTCTCGAGTCTCAGTAAATCGATAAAGATTCTCTTAGAGAATGTATGTTTCTCTATCTAGCTCATTTCTATTATTAGAGTTTTATATGTGTGTTCCAACCTTGAGCAGTAACTTAGTTACTATTCAATTTAAAAAACATTTAAACCGAAGTACCGGTGTTTATTAACTGCTCAAAGTAGGTAAGTACCAACCTTCTAATATGTTCTAAACAATTTACAAAAGTAGCTTCATGTACGGGAACTTCTGCGAACTAACTATGTACTTACCTATTTCCTCGAGACACGAGACAACTTTGATCGGAAGGCGTTTTTAACGCAACCTAACCAAGTTCCCACCTCAATAACGACTTTCCAACTTCACAAGACTGTCACGCGCTTATTTTATTTATTAGTCTTAGGAACAGCACTTAGATGTCGAGAACTCGATGTTAAAGATTATCACAAACTTAAACAGGAATTTCACGAACTTTGTGACCAAATTTGGGCCTCGGAGAACGTCAACACAACGTAATTAAATGGGTAGCTGTGAGGTCATGGAATTACAAATAGGAAATGTTTCAACACATGTTACCGTTATTTCAACCAAATTACTTCACCTTACCTAAATGCTTTTAGGTCTGCATTATAGCTCCCTTTGTTTTTCTGTTAAGTTTACTTTAAAATGGTAACTGGTTATTTTTTAAATATAAGGGGATAATATGTTAAAGTGTGGATACTTTAAACTGTTCTTAATTATTTTATCGTGAGTGATACTCTCTCTCTCTCTCTTTCAACGCCTGTGTCCCAGCTGTGGGAACGTAATGGGCTGATGATGATGAACAAGATATTATAATATGTTAAGATAATTATAAAGCTAAATAACCTCTAAAGAAATGTTAAAATTAAATTGAGGTAAACCTCTTAATAATAAGAAAGAAGGTAATATTTATATTTAACTCGATTTTGCTTTACTTCGAAACAGTTTTCCATGATAAAAAAATCTCTATTGTTTAACATAAAACCCCTTTATTTAAAAAATAACCAGGGACCTTTTAAAAGTAAGACTAATGGAAAAATATCAGAAAAACAAAGGAAACCATAATGCGTACTAAAAGCATTTTCTGTGCGCTTAATTGAAGTTGGCGTAATTTGTCTCCCGCTATTTTCTTGTACATACAGAGCTCCAACCACCTTGCTTAGAAGCCTAGAGCTCCCTGCAATAACCATATAAACTAGCTACGCCAAGTGGTTTCACCCAAGTTTCCCCGCAGGAACTGTACCTTATCCTTGATAAAAATTGCCCTAGATAAAAGGTATCAGTTTTTTTTTAATGACGGAACCAGTTGATGCCCATATGATGTTAAAAGGAAGCCATAGCTTGCATTAGAGCATTTATTCGTAGTTTATGACCACGTAGAACGTGCTCTACCGTCGAAATGCTTTGCGTCCGTCATTTTGAGGCATAGCTGGTAAGGCTCACGTGACTGTAATTTTACTGGCACCCAGCCCTTCAAACTAAAACTCAGCAATGCTGGTTAGTGGTAGGAAGCAATAGACTGCAGTACTTCTCCGGATAAGCTCCCTCACAATACAAGGACTACTATACCACTAAAGTTCTCTTCTGCACGCACGGTTTAATTTCCAATTACTATACATTATTTGGTGGCCGTTACGTTTAGAGAATGGAATATCTGAGTAATACGAGATTTGTAAAGCAACTAAATATAGGACAGTTTTAAAGGCTGAAAATAGCAGAAGGGCAAAATCAAAGGAAAAGTGGGTAGATATTACTGACAGCATTAGTGGTCTAGTTGCATACTGACATAAAGCTACGATCCGGGCCAAACTTTTCTCCGCCAAACAAATTAATCTGCAGAAAATAGCTACTTTTATGAAAGGGACTTTTCTTATCTCGGAGAAAGTAAATAAGGACAAAGTTGTCGGCAGCTATCGAGTCGGCTTACGCCCATGGTCGTGTGGGGGAAATCTAATATACTTTGGGGATACACAGTCGGTGATAGCCCGCTTCGTTGCGAAATAAAATATTTACTGGCGTACGTTATGGGTAAAAATTTACGAATTACAGTGTAACTATAAATGCCTACTTAAAAAACAATGTCATGGAATCATCTTGTTCAATATAGTAATATAAAATACTAGCTACGCCCCGGGGTTTCACCCGCGTCTTCCCGTTATCCCGCAGGAACCTTTTCCGGGATAAAAGTAACATTATGTGTTTATCCAGGGTATAAGCTATCTCCATTCCAAATTTCATCAAAATTGGTTTAGTAGTTACGGTCATACGTGGTAACAAACATTCACACACACACACACACACACAATTTTTTTATAATATTAGTAGAAAGGATAGGATAGTATTTATAAGGTCATAATTAGTAGGTACAGCCATAGAGATGTCGAAACAAGTACAGTCAGCGACAAAAGTAGCAGATCATACTCGAGTTTCCAAATGCGTATTAGGTCAGTAATGCTTGTTTTTGGTTTACAACTTACACGGTAGCGCTTTGAATATAACACACCTGATTTTAAGCGATGATGTGGTCAAATGTTGGTGCTAAAGATGATAAAGAAACTCGGAAAATTGGTTGATGTTCAGCGACTTTTGTCGATGACTGTACCGTCTTCAAATCTAATGTTTAGTCATAACTTCTTGCCGGGATCTCAAGTAGTTATGTAGCGTTATTTAGTTGACAACTCCCCAGTCTAGTCCTTTCTTTTGATGCCCCCGAACACTTTTTTATCGGGAATAGATTCGCAAATATCAAAGAATCTGATGCCAAGAATGGAGAGCTTTCAAGTTACCCCAAAAAGAAAACGTCAAACTAAAACGGAACCCAACTCAAGAGACCACCCGTCTCGGTGTCAGTTAACTTGTCATTATTATACATATAACTCAAAATATTATGTAAAATTCATACAGCTCCTGCATATTGTAGCGGGAAGTTATCAGTGGCTGGCGAAGTTGGTACCGGCAGCGGCGGTCATTCCATTGACTAGAGGCTCGTAAACTATCTGAGTGAGTTTTAACTTCAGTGGGCGGCTAACTGGATGGGATATTATAATTATTGCGAACTAGTGACGTACCTATATACCGATGGCTGGCACATGCGTCAACTCGTGAACGGGTGCTGCTTGTGGGGTCTGGTCTGCTTTGGTTGTGATCCCGCAACTCATTAATATTCATGTTCCCATATCCCAATGTGTAAAACCAAACAAGAGAAATCTTATTAGTAAAGCTAATTAAAAAATATCGGGCCATTAGATGACAAAAAAAACTTGGGATTTTAGTGAACTTGCTCCAATTCAATCAATTAGTAATAAGAATAAAATTGTCAATGTGATCGCGCCAAAAAAATTACCTGCCGGGCGTATCTTGCCTGTTCTTTTGACGGCGTAAGGAGGTTGGAACAGGCGTAGCTAGTTTTAAGTTTGACGTTTTAAAGTGATCACAATGAATCCTATTGAATAAAGAAAAATTGACTTTTGACTTTTATAGGAATATTTTGAGTACCTACTAAGTAATCCTACTAATATTACAAATGTGTGTGAGGATGGATGGATGCATGGATAAATGGATGGATGTTTGTTACCTTTTCATGACTAAATAGCTGAGCCGATGTTGATAAAGTTTCATGTTAAATAGTTTAAACCTCAGAAAAGAATATAGAATACTTTTTATTACGATAAAAAATCCACGCAGATGAAACGGCGGGGCGCAGCTAGTATTATAAATGCTAAAGTATGTGAGTGAGTATGTATGTTACTTCTTCACACTAAAACAGCTTAACGGATTTAAGTGAAACTCGAAACCGAAATAGCTTATACCCTGGAATAACACACAGGCTACTTTTGATTCCAGAAAAGGTTCCTGTAGGATTTATAACAGGAAAACAGCAGGGTGCAGCTAGTGTTTCGTATTATTCACGTAGCAATTCGAAATGAAAAGGTTTTGTTATCGTGATACAGTCAACGAGTCGCTGAACAATCACACTTTTTTCTATTATCCTCATCATCTTAGACACCAATTTTTGACCTCATCATCACCGAAAATCAGGTTTGTTATGTTGTGGTCAAAATGATACCATGTAAAATGTAAAAAAAAACAATAATAATTACTGATTTGAAACACATTTGGAAAATCGAGAACGATCAGCTACTTTTGTCGCTGACTGTACAAACAGAAACAACTTGTCGCCGTAATGTCGTTGTTGGTAAGCTAACTAACTAGACTACGTAACAATATTGTGCGATATGAAACAAACTTTTCAGTTTTGGGAATACCTACATTGGCAGCGGATTTGTTGTTTGTTAACGTTTCTGGGAAATTTTAGCTACATACGAGTATTACACTGAAAAAAATAAACTGACTTTCCTTCTGAGTCTCTTACCTTCCAAGATTGATTCCTTCTTTATTTTACCTTAGTTTTCTTCTAAATCACAATTCCTTCCCTTTTGACTCAGAAGGAAAGCGGTATTTCGGAAGGTCTTTTTTCTTCGTGTATTATTGATTATTTTTAATAGAGGTCAGGCACATGAATATCAGTAAGAACGATAGACAATGGGTTTTTGAATAGTTGATCTAGTTGGTTATGCATATAACTCTCCCTTCTTGGATAAAATTCCTGTCAGCTGCAGTTTGCTTCGACAAACTGTGAATCGATCCATATAATAGTTGTATTTTCCATTTCCCCTCAAAATAAACTAATCGTAGTGAAGATAATAAAAACGTTCACTTACATAATTACATTCTACGTAGCTCTGGCCCCTAACCTCCCTGTATCTAAGGTATCAGAAACTATGTGTTTTGGGGACAACATACATCAATGCACAAATGTTTGTCGCGTATTAACGGGAATCGAACCCGCGACCTCAGGCTTCTCAAATGTTCGCACACTGCGCCACGTCGTTTACATAAAGTAATCACAATATACATAAATATAAACAATATATATACCTACATGGCTGTGTAGTACCTAACTATTCCATTCACAGAAGTAGAAGCAATATTTACATGAAAGGAAGTCAACATCGTTGTTTGTAAGTTTGATAGGTTTCACAGGAAGTCACGACTATTTTCTCCGCTTTTACCTTATTTCCTACTGGAATCAAAGAGTGCTCAGTCACAAACAGGCGAAGATAGCACTTTAACTTCGAAAGGAAAAAAGTTCTTTTCTGCGTCGACATCAGAAAACAAGTTCTTGGGATCTTTTCTTTGAAATCTATTTAAAATCGTATGTACACGCAATTATGTTTTTGTTCTGGATGACCTACATACATAATATTTCTTTCTTAGTCGACGAAACATCACGAAAGCGAATCATATTTTTTTATCCTATAAGTGAATGCATTATGGATAAAATCTTTTGCTAAAACAGAAAAAAATACTTGCGGAATTTTTCGAAACGAAACGAACGAACGAAAGGCGTCTGTGCACTTCAATGAAAATTAATTGGTATTAATAATCAAATAGGCCGAAAAGGTAGGACATATTTTTATTGCTAATTATACAAATTGTACGCTGCCAAAGGATTAACATGAAAACGCTAGCCTTCCTAGTAATATTTCTTTATCAAATGTATTAAAAAGAATTGTTATAAATAGTGGCTTATAGTCGCAATATCGAAATGAGACATAAATCCAACCGGGAGTTAAATGGATAATTCCACGGCCTAGCTTTATGGATGGGGAGAACATTAAATTATTAATTTATTTTCTAGACTTACCTACGCTTCGTTAGTAATTAAACCACTGATACTTAATAACACCATTAATAAATAATTGTATCAAGGACTGGGCAACACTACATATAAAAAGTAGATGTATCAGAAGCCAGAATACTTTTTAAAAGAACACTAATCAGTTAAACTACATAGTAATAGTAAAGTTTATTTGCTATTTTGCGTGTAGATTTGTGATTATCTCCGGAACTACTTACTGATCTGATTTTAAAAATAATTTCACAGTTAAAGAGCTAAACTGTGCCAGAATGTCAAAGGCTCTATTTTATTGTGATAAAAAATTCTATAGGATTAACATTGGTAAAACCGCGCTCCACAGCTAGTATTTTAATAAAGTTCTACTGTGGCTATTCTAAAGAACAAGTAGGTCAACAGTATACTCGTACTCGCAGTGTCTCGACTCAAATGGTCAGTGTGCAATGTGCATTATTACGAGGGCCTTGTTGTTTTAGGAAAAAGTATATGTTTCAAGGAAAAACATGTTGACTATATCAAGTTTTATTTTAGAGTAAGTGACAGCTCAAATAGAACTACTATTTAAACATTCCTTTTAAACACTTCAGTTTTCTTTCGACAATTAATTTTGAAAGAGGTTTCATTGCTTCAACAACATCCATTCTATGTCTGTGGTTGTCTGTCCGAAGCTTCTAAAAATAAGGCTAGGTAATGGATTAAAGTGAATCCCCTTCCATCTTCCTGTACGTCTGTAAATCTTTATATAAAGTTAAGTTTTTCTCTAAATACTTTCAGGGCCTATGAACCGCAAAAAAGGAAATTATAAAACTTTCAGCCCCTAGAGAAAAAGAAATTAAGAAAGTAGTTACTTCCCACTGATGATATCCAATTTCCTTAACAATAAATAACGGTTTACCCATCAATTAAATGTCTTGTTAATACATAAAAAATAAACAAAGGCAGTTTTGCCGCTTTAGCCCAATTAATGAGCGATTCGAGTTCGATCTATAGGAGGAGGCTTTTAAGAGACGGAGAATAATAATTAATTTAAAGGTAAAGTCAAATGACAATAGATTAACGAATCTCACTTTGAGTTAATCTAAGTTGAGCTTCAACAAAGACAGGCTTTTTGTATTCATTTAGAATCGCAACGTGAAGACAGAAATAAATCTTTTCTTAAAGTTTTTGTTAGGTAAGTAGACTATTTTATGTTTAGGACAAATAAACAGTTAAAAAATCTAAATGACACTGCTTAGAATTTTGAATTAGAGTCAATGATGCGCAACATGATTTATATCCCTAATATCTTCCGAACTGACAAAGGTTTGTTTATTCATAGAGTCCTCTGCCCAAGCTTGTGAGATTCCAAACTTATTGGGGAAGTAAATTAGCAATATTCTGAAACTTAACGCAAACCAGTCATAACTCTATATCAACTTAGAGCGTCTACTAAAGTTAAAATTGAAACGTCTTGACTTTTACGAGTGTTATGTAACATATTTATTATTAAGAAGCCCTTTGGCACTTACGTTAACCGCGGTCGAAAGAGCATACCTAGATAGGTACCAAACCGAAACGAAAATGTGAACTGGAGAATTTTTAGATCCGATAAACTATACCTATTACAATTGTAACATAGCACTTTGCCACGAACTGAGATCTCACGATTCGCAATGTACCCATTTTAACTTCCAATACTATGCAAATAGAATGTCTTAAGAATCGAATTCAAGTCATATTTTAGTTGAAATATTATTCTGGTGACCTTAAAGAAGTTGCTGAGATTATTTCAATATTCCCTTAACGACTCAAGTATGTAATTATGAAAAAAAAACATAAACCTATCTATCGCTCGTTCAGTAAAAGTATTAATTACACTTTATTTTTCTAGGCAAGGATTTAAATTCGCAAAATTTATCCGTTTATTTTCCAAGCTCAGAGTCTGACTCGATTAAATTTTATTGAAAGCTTTTAAAGTGAATTTTTGTGGCAAGCGAGCTTTAAAAGGGGTGTTTTTGCAAACTGGCTTATTGATGAAAAATGTTGCCAGTCGAATAGCCACGTGAACAATCCTATCAAGACGGGAGTAGCGTAAATAGATCGACGCTACCTATACCTACTTTGCTCTTTTATTGCATTTACCTACTTGATTAAAAAAATATACGCGTCGACTCAAGAACCTGCTTCCTTTGTTTTTCACCAGTAAAAAAATACGATCTTTTTTCTCTCAATAAAGTTAAGGAGATATTTTATTTCTTACCGGGTACCGTTTGATCACTAGTCACCTTGTGATCGAAGATTGTGCCGCTCTACTTTGGGTACTGGCTCTCAGTAGTGAAGGTGCCGGAGTACAACGATAGGTGCTTGGCAACAAATTCTTAATATGAGGGCAGCTAGCCAGGCAAGCACAAGAAATTTCCTAACCACCAAGTTATAGTTTCATTACAATGTTTTCCCGAACGCTCAAGCTCCTTGCACCTGCAAACCAATGGCAGTATACCTAATTCGATGTCACCACCACTAAGCCATCATCGTTTCACCTTCAATGTGAGGAACATATCGTTGATCCAAAGTTATTGTTGCAGAACCTCAAGAACCAGATAATGACCACGAACCTGTGGGTCGAGCAGTCCTGGTACGACTATAAGCTCCGCTGGGAGCCCAAAGAATATGGCGGCGTCCATATGCTCCACGTGCCTTCTGACCACATCTGGAGACCAGACATCGTGCTTTATAACAAGTGAGATCGCAAAGAGCCTACAGTGCCTGCTAATATTGATTTGACTAAAACTGACCTCTAAAACTGAAAGGGCAAAGCAGCGGTACATATTTTTTGGTACATATATACTAAATAATTTGTCTATATTACAATTCTTGTTTTAGATGACTATTTAATAAATTATATATCTTTTTAATACAAGTTCATCACTATTGAACTTATTTTGAATTCAGTTTGAAGGTTTCATACCTAGACTTTAAGCTTGGAATATGATATTCAACGCATGTATTTTCGGGAAAAAACATTTTTACCCACGACGGAACGGAGACGGTATATGCGTTTGGGGTGAGAGGTTGTTTGTATGTGTTTTTTGAGTTTGCTATTTTTGCTATTTTTAAAATCACCCCTCCCATAACTAACAAACATTCCATCAATTATGTCAGCTTAACCACCTACCCTGCAAAATCAAATATCTCAAACTTGTAACATTCCAATATTCTGCTTGTTCAATAGCCTCGCCTTCCGTTCGATACAAGCTGATGGAATTTATTGTCAGCGTTTAACGCGCTAGTTAATGGAGTTCACATAGCCTGCTCTGGCCGGCCGGCCATTCAATTACGTTTGAAATGCGTGATGCAAATAAACGATGTCACGAGCATGTATAATGTAAATCTTTAATCTTTTTATACCATCCATTAATCTAATGTGTTGTTCAGTTATCTCATGCATAGACAACTTAACGACTATATCAACACGAAACATGGCATATTCATATCTACATACTTCTATATTCCTTTTAAAAGCATTTCAACATCAATGGGAAAATCCAATCTTATCGAAGTTCCATTTTGCGGCCCATTAAGTTCGATACCTTTTTTACTTTATTCCTTTCAGCTGCGTTCCACGAACAAATAATATCGAGATTAAGCTTAGTATTCCATAAATAGTTATGTAACAGACTAAAACATCTCTTAGGGAGCAAACTACGCTTTTTAGTGATCGATTTAGGGAAAGTCAGTCAGGAAAAGACTAAAAAGATACTCTTAACTCTTTATTAATTCTGATAAATGCTCTTATAAAATCTAAAAAGTGTAACTGTAGGTGTGTAGGTACTAAAATTACTAAAAGAAGGAAGATAGTGGATACATGTGAACTTAATCTCAGGCTTGAACCTTTTAACCCGCATATTTTATCTTTATCAAACGTTTGTACATGTCACTAAAACGCTAGAGGAAGAGAGGTGGTTGTCGTTAAAGCCAAGACCATTTTAGTTATCTCAATTTCATTTGGTAGGTATATGTACCGCTGATTTGCCTCTACCTATAAACTGTTTTTCTTTCATAAACTGTGTTTTAGACACTTAATTTATGTTAATTTATTTTGTATTAGCTTTACATTAACACAATCCCACACATCTTACACGTTTCCAAACAGAATGAATCAAAACCCGCTTAATACATTATTAATATGGAATATAGACACTTTACAACACTGGATAGGTTGGCGAAGTGAAAACGTTAAATGTTTTGATAGAAAATATAAAGCCAGCATTATCAACCTCGGCACTCAGAATTCCAATTGAAACCTCTAAGCTTTTGGAATTCGACACACATTTAATAATGCCTTGTACAAATTGTACCAATTTCAATGGATAGAAGTATATTGTCAGGATCTTTGATCTCATTGAATCTTTCAGCCTTTATCAAAACGACAGATAACAACTTCTTTGCACAAAGAATTTGATCATAAATTCTAAATACAGTTACGACGATATAATACTAAAGGATATAATTCGTTCTATTTCCAAATCCGTCCAGTCTAACTTTTAATTTTAATAAAACTAATATAAAAGGTCTGGTTCGAAATTATTTTCATGTTACTCAAAGGTCTAATTTTCACATTCTTAAAACTCGCAAGAACAAATAAAGGGCCAAGTTAAAGTGTAAAGTTTTTCAGAGTTCACAGTCGGTACCGTATTTTAAATTAAAGAATTAGAAACGTTTTCAAGATATTTCAGAGTAATTTACGCAGGGCCGGTACGCTATTGCTTTTGAAGGACGATATCATGCTCTTTTGTATTCAATGTTTGTTGTTCAAATACATTATTAGTTCGTGACGGCGTTTAACAAATACATAGTGTGAATAACTATTGTTAACGATCGAGGATTCGAGAGAGTTTGGTTTACAACATAACATTGAAAAGTTATTTTATTTATCCGTGTCTAGACTGTAAATAAAATTTGCAATGGTTGGAATTCAATATAAATAAGCCATGAGGTGAAAGTGATTATGCGATACACTTTTATTTCAAATTGAAAAGACTTACATGCAAGCTCAAAATAATTGTGTTCATTGTGATCATACAGTCTGCTGTCCTATATTCAAAACCTACTTGGTTTTTATTTATATTTGGCAGATTTCTTAAAATAACAAAATAAGGAAAACATATTTCAAGTTAATTCAGTATTTCGGTAATGTAGGCTGCATTCATCTTGCCCTGGCCGCCGCCTTGAAGTGACGGACTTTGATAAATGGCCGGGAGAGCAATCGTTACTCATTTCCGATCCCTTCCTTCGAATTGTGCGCGTAAGGACCGACTACATAATGTGTACCTTTTTGCTTGGAGCCGTCGTAAATGACGCCCTTTTGAATTAGTCTACGGCCCTCTACGCTGCCTCTATCATACTCGTAATCCTACGCTCACCGCCAAATTTTTGTTAAGTTTTGATAAATTGTATGTCTTTAATGTGTTTATCATTGCATTACTAAATCCTAATTAAATTTCAATAAATAAACAAAATAAAATGTCTGTCACGATGCATGTATGTTTTGTTGGCCGTATTTGTTGTGTTGTATGCTCATTTAGAACGTAGATTTGGGTAAATTACGAATCGGACGCCACCTCACCGAAACTCTAAAATCAACATTAATAATTGATGTGACAGATGCATTTCCACTTTCAGCTCCTGACTGCGAAATGGCAACACTATACAGTATTAAAAAGAAACTGTTCGGGGTATGACCGTATGGCGTTTTTAAATATGAGATCTTAAATACATACTTTAAAAGATAATGGAAAATCCGATAGATTTAACGACGATGACAATATTCTTTTGTTAACAACAACAAACATAACACAAGATGTAGGTTAACGCATTCTAGAACGAAAAAAAAAACTATCTGTAATCTGTGATAAAATTAATCGAAATTCTGCTTTGTTTGTACGATACATTAGATTGACTGTTGGACACTCGCGATTGTAAATCCACACTGTGAGACACTAGTGAACCTGCACCACAGTGTACGTACACTCTGCACGGTAGGGAAGGCGCCGCGACGGAAGCCGCGGGACGGCTTGTAAACTTGCGTTAACATTACAGTGCCGACGGCAACTTCGAGGTAACGTTGGCGACCAAGGCGACTATCTACCACCAGGGGCTAGTGGAATGGAAACCGCCCGCGATTTACAAGTCTTCCTGCGAAATAGACGTGGAATATTTTCCTTTCGACGAGCAAACGTGCGTTCTTAAGTTCGGTAGCTGGACGTACGACGGATTCAAGGTAATAGCGCGCGGCCTTCACCGCCCCCGCTGACCGCTCTGTTTGTCCGCAGCGCCGACGGCAACTACGAGGTGACGCTGATGACGAAGGCCACCGTGTACTACAACGGCATGGTCGTGTGGCAGCCGCCCGCCGTCTATAAGTCCTCGTGCTCGATTGACGTCGAGTTCTTTCCTTACGACGTGCAAACCTGTGTGCTTAAGTTAGGCAGCTGGACGTATGACGGCTTCAAGGTGACGCCCCGCTGTACGCTGCTTGGCGCCGCGCGCGGGCCGTAGCGTAGGGCCCGCCGTCCCGGCAACTGTCCATGCAATAATAGCTTGTTGGCTCGAACGTAATTCGTCGTGTAATTTATTACTTTTCTGTCCATGTGGTATGTTATCACTTTACATATTGGTTGACAATGGTGGAGCAGCCCAGGCGTAGAGCGCGCTCGCGCCCCGCCCGCGCTTTGCGCCCGAGGCTCGCTCTTTAGATCTGATATGTTGCAAGTTTAAGTTTCCTATTACGATGGTGATGTTTAAAGTATGTGGAGTAGCAGTATGTCGACGTGCGTGACCACGAATGCTCCAGAATATCCTCGGCCGGTTCCACTTAGCTCGTTCGGCCTTCCTCGCTCGACAAGGAAAGGTATAAAATTTTAACTGCCAGGTGATATGGGATGCAATAACTTCACTCGATCCGTTCCTTTCCGACACATTCCACTCCGTATGCGTCTTTCCGCGCTCAAAACATGTCTCAAAATTTAATGATATCTGTTACATATCAGAGAAATATTAAAGGAACAAGACATAACTCGGTATGGGCGCTGAGCGGCGCGGTCCCGAGCATCACACCTCCCCATACCCATAGCTGGCTCCGCTCGCGCCACACACACGACACACACCGGTCACACAACGCTTGTGCATGCTCCTTAGGGTCGATGTTGTACACTACTCACCGCATGACTCCGGCTTGTTCTGAACCACTTGCATTCCCGATCACGGCGGCCGACGACCGCAGAACGCGGCCGCGGCTCTGACACAGCTTTACACGATACCTTACACGCGAACAGGTTAAGCACAGCACGTGAAGTTGATCAGTGATCTTGATTAATCACACATATTGCTCAAATAAACACTGACGAGCATTATAGACATCATGTTGCATATTTTATACCTTTCCCTATTAGCGACTCCCGCTGGCTGTTATAAATGGTGTCGCTAACTGTCCATTGCATGATTATCTTTAAACCTATTTTCATTTCAATCAATGTGAGACATGAGATTCCACTCAAATTCAGACACGGAGTCCATAACGCACAACTGTGAGCTATATGTTAAGAGTAGACGGAACGGTTCGTAGATTGAATCGAGGCGATCTGCTCCGATTCCGTCGTCGAAGCGCTTCTTGCATGTCGTTACTACACTCGAACAATGCTTGCGCCTCGTTTCAATATCTTCTTTCATTTCTTGACTAGAACTCCATCTACATTGAGCATTATTGATCTCAAATATTAGTTTGCCTTGGTGTTGTGGCTGATGTTGTGACGAAGCGCAAGCGGTATGGCCGTCGCATCCGCGCGACACACACACGTGCGGCGGAGCCGGCGCTTTCCAACTCCGCATCTGATTGTTTGGCCAATCGTTACAAAACGTGTGCACTCCGCCGAATCTCGAGCTTGCATCGCACGGAGCTCGACGGAGCGCGTGCGTGATGATGTCCAAACGTCATCTTGTGGAGAGCGTCATCCTCCGATCATAATCTGGTCCGAAACGTGAAGTAATCTGTTGGTTTGTCGATGTTGTTATTTCTTCGCATGATTCGGCATATTGTTGTTGATTCCATTATCAAGTTTAATGTGGTAAAGTGTCGTAAAAGGATTTGATCTCATTTGTTCAGGTACATCCCACTTGGCACACTCTGTGATATTGTTTTAGTGGCTGCTTGGACGGAAGGACTTGGATGAAATGCGAACTTCAAAAACAAGTATTAGATGAAATACTCTACGATTAGCGATCTGCATATATTCTCATATTAATTCTACGATTACTACTCTTTGGACTATCTAGAATTCTACACATTGTGTGACAGGGTGCATGTATCAAATAAACTGTCATAATAAACAATTTGAATAAGAAATTGAACTAAATAGATGTAAACATAAAATTAAACAATAAAGCAATGTCTCTGAGCTAGAGCAAAAACTATCCAAGTAATATAGTTGCTTCTGAATTATTCATTTTTATTAGCTTAAAGAATAAAATATAACCGTTGAAGTAAACCATCGTTAACCATAGTTTTTGCTCTACTTTAGTAACATATAAATGTAGATTAAAAACATTCCTTAAAAGCATAAACTGATTAATAACTGTTAATCTTTCTTTCATAATATACATGTTGTTAGGTAAGTTGTGTTAAAATATGATTAGTTTACGTGTTATAGTTTGTCTGCTAAAATGTTTATGTTACTGTCGATGTTATTTCACTGAAAGTTAAACGTTGTCTCTTTTTTCAACTGCCCAATCTAATAAAAACGTTAAAGACAAAAAAAAATTGAAATAATGTGATACTTATGTAAATATACATTTCTTGAAAATATTTAGCATTGGAATATTATTACATTAACACACAGGTGTTTAATGTAGGGTAATCGAGTACATACGCCCATAAAAAAAACGTAAGTTGTTTGTCCTGTTTAAAAACGTATTATGTGCAAACTGAGTGAACTCAATTTTTAAACAGTATGTGTGCACAGGTGGACTTGAGACACATGGACGAGCAGGCGGGTAGCAACGTGGTGTCCGTCGGGGTCGACCTCTCAGAGTTCTACATGTCAGTCGAATGGGACATCCTAGAAGTACCCGCTGTGAGGTAAGTATTCACTTTTCACTTCTCTTAACAAATTACACAGCAATCAGTCCTGAAAAGCGAAAAACTTCAACTTCAAAGAATTAGCCATACAGCGTTACGGCATTCTAGCGTGAAACCGTTCGTAAGCGTGGGAATAAAATGTCAGTTGGATTTTATTTATTGAAGTGCTGAATTGCGTCCTGAGCCGCTAGCCGATTGGCCAAAGCCTGTAAGTCATTGCTTCTTTGTTTTTCAAAGCCCAACACTGTAATGAAAACATTAATTCCAGGCAGCAAAATAATTGCCGAGCAGCTGTCTGCGTCCTGTCCTGGACGAATTAGTACGACAACGCGCAAAGAATTTATTCAGTAGTCTCCGGAGTTTCCTCTCGTATATAACTTCACTACGCATCGCGTAATATTTACTTTATCGATTGGCAAGCAAGCTCACCTACTTTCACGTTTACTCAGCCAAGAAAGTTTCAGCATTCCCAGACCCTCGTTCCTGTTTAAGTTTTAGGTTAACGGCCTAAGAGACAAACTTATGAACTAATTAATTCTGACTTATATCGATCGTTGGCACTATAACTTTCAATGAGGTTTAGGAAACGTTAGCTGAGACTCAGAGGATCATATTCTAAGTTCCCTGTGCTTCCTTGGGTTGATAATAAAGTTTCATGTTTATCGCTTCCTGGGCTGCTTTTCACATATCCGCCGAAGGGGAGACACGCGACTTAATATCCTCTTTTGCATATCTATATTTCACTCTAAAAGCAAAAGTACCTTACGGTCCCGTCCTCTTAATCGCCTTCAGTTTTTTTTATCAATTTATAGCTGTTCTTAATAGCGAGAATGTTGTTAAATAAAAAATATTCAGCAGCGTTTAGTTTCACTTACAGCGAGCGACGGAGTGCTCGGAAAATAAATGAAATAGCCGTTATTAGCAGCCACGATATATTTTTCTCGCAGATGCCTACTCTGTTCCCATTTATGTCTGTTTAAGTGTTGTATCATTAATAAAACTCCGCAACAAACAGGCGAAGAAACGATAAAATATTTTACGTTCAGCAAATTGCAGTTAGTTGTGTACTAGTTGGTTTTTGATATTAACTAATGCAGATGGCGCTTTTTGATACCGACACCAAAGTTTTCCATACTTTGTTACTAGAGAAAGTAACCTAGTATTTCACGTACAAAGCCCACAGTTATGAACTGAAATCGTCAGACAATAGAATAGAAACGACTATTAAACTATCACATAGTACGCACGGCTATACATGCCTTATTCAGCGTTTTCCTGTGTCCCACAAACCGGCTATAAATACCTCTATAAAGTTCAAATACTGTTTGGCTTTGCATCGTGGTTTAAGTATGATTTTAAACGAGGGTAGATAAAGCACAACAATGCATTGTTGAAGCATACGTGGGGTCCTAGCACTCGGTTTTCAAGCCACTTGAGCTCGACTAAGCCCAAGTGTCATTACTGGCCCGTCGCTCGCCTAACACAGCTTTTACGACGTGTATCCGCTTTGCAACGTTAAACTCTGCGCCGTAAAGGGTCCCATCTGATACATTTATCATGAATTTTAACGGCTTAATGAGCTTTGAAGCGAGATGGTGACCAAATCTGTGATAAAATCACTTTGCTCCTGAAGTTTTAAGAGTTTCTGTTGGACAAATGGTATTTCAGTTGTATACCTACTCCAGACTATGTAATATATTGAATTTTGTTTTTTGTTTGACTATAGCTTCTATAACCTAACTTGCGTAAACTGGTTTATTAAAGAAAAGAGTCAGCACAAAAAAATACTCTCCGTCTGTAAACGAGACGGTCGACAACCTCAAAACTAATTGGAGAAATCTTTGAGAGTAAAAATTCTATTTAACTTTCCTTCCCGCAACCGACGTGGGAAAAGTTTCAGTTTCCTTTGCAACGGTACTTTCTGCGACAGAAATTGTTGTCCGTAATGCACTTAACTCGAGCAAAACGGTGCAGGTTTAAAGCAGCACAACGTCTATTTACAACCTAGCTCCGACAATGTCATTTTTATATCCGACAAGAGCTGCTTCTTGGTCTCTTTAGATCGTTCCCATAATGCAGTGTGGCAGGCGAAAGAATAAATTATAAAGGTATTTTATCACCCAGAAACTGTTTGAAATACCGCTCGTAAAAACGTTGTGTAAAAACGCTTTTAAGCACTTTCAGATTAAATGGTGAACAGACACAGAGGGATTATAAAACGGCAATTACAGTTTAGGTCGTCCTTGAATAATAATGTCCGGTGGACACTCGAGCTCTATCTGGATGATTTCCCTTGAAACGTTATAAAAGTCATATTCATATTCCCCTTCGATGCTTTTACGAGCCACTCTACCAAATTACATTGACAGCGCACCAGTATTATGAGCACGACATAAAAATAGTTTGAGAGAACAGCAATGTGCAATTTCATTTTATGCATGAAAGAGAAAACGCAAGTATTTTAGTGTTTTGTACCGAGGAGTCTAGGATCTTAGCTTTGGTGCATCAACATAATATATTGTGATCGGAGCATCTACCTTTATCGTGTGGCATGTTGATATATACGTTCTACCTTAATAAAGAGTAATATGTATTAGTATTAGTTTTGAATGAATACGCGTGTTACCTACGTCGTTATACAGCATGTCGGTTCACGTGTTTACGCGGACATACGTGCTACAAATACACGCCAATTAAAATTGCTTATAACTGTGCAATAAGTAAACCTATCTGGTCTACAAGTGTCTCTCCAAAAATAAGTGTGGTCAAATTTTGGTGGCATGATCTAACAAGTGTGGTTGCCATTACAGGTATGTCCTTATTCATCAATTTCAAGACTTTTAAAATACTATATCCAATAAAAAGTAATCATCAAAATTGGCACTCAAAAAAAAATTACGCGTCAACTTGAAAACCGCCTTTTGTTTTTCTTCGATTGTTTTCTTGAAATTACCTATGACGCGGATGTGAAAAACAACAAATTGCTTACCTTGAGGTGTTGTTCCTTGGAAGCTCATCATTTGACCATAACAAAATTAAAATTTAGTAATACTTACCTACCGTTACGGTGAAAATCATCTACATGTAACATAAAAATATTTATCCAAATCTCTTCAAATTTTAACGAAGCTAGCATACGTAATAAACATCTGCGCGAATTCGTCTTTGGTACAGAATATGTACTACGTTTTTGATAGTCATTGTCTCTTCAGAAGCCTTCATAGTCTTTGCCCTTTTTACAAGTTGATTAATAAAGTTTATTTAAATACAGAAACGAGAAGTTCTACACGTGCTGCGACGAGCCGTACCTGGACATAACGTTTAACATCACGATGCGGCGCAAGACTCTGTTTTACACCGTGAACATCATTATCCCCTGCATGGGCATCTCCTTCCTGACAGTACTGACGTTTTACCTACCTTCCGATAGTGGGGAAAAGGTAAGGAACCTATTGCTTAAGAACTGCATGGTCCTCGGTTAGCAGGCTTTTTTGTAATTGCATGCTTCTGTGAGTGTTGTATTTGCGTAATATCAAGCACTTAAAGCAGTTTAGCATTGTTTAGCTTATTATTTACTGAACCAATTAACTTATGCACTATGTATGTACAACGTTAGCATAGCCGCAGTTATTCTTACTGCCGCTGCTTTATAGACAAAAGCCCCGAACGTAATTAATTAACGTAAAACTGATGCGTTCTCGGAAGCAGGTAACAGTTATTAGTATTTATCAGAAAAGCTGTTTCCCAAATTTGTTAATACCAAAATGTAAGCTCAGTGTATTTTGTCAACAGGTAACATTATCAATATCGATATTGATTAGCCTTCACGTGTTCTTCCTGTTGGTGGTTGAAATCATCCCTCCAACGTCACTGGTGGTGCCCCTTTTAGGAAAATACCTCATCTTCGCTATGATACTCGTATCTATCAGGTAAGTGCTATAAATAATACAAAAGTTGGTTGTAGCTAACTTAAGTAGGTACCTACGTACCTTGTGAGTCATACGGTTCTTGAGGTTTGATAAATTACAGTCGGGCTTACCTCTACTTTTGTAGAGTGTTTGACGTAAAAAATGTTTTCCAAACATCTCTAACCTCTAAAAATTATACCTGTCCCTTTCTGAACACAGAGAAGGGTAAGGTTTCGTGAATAAAAGATAATCGTGAACATTTTGCAGTGTAAGGCCATGAGGTTAAATATGCCAAACGATAAACTCAAATAAACATCGAGGTGTTAAACACAAGGCCAAATGAAAATTCGTAACATTTGATCCCAAAGGGAAATCCGTTAAGCTTTTTATTAAAGCCTCACTACCATAAGATGATAAAAGTAATTATTTAAATATGGCTTCGTCGGCCATCCATAATCTACAGCATTAACATATAAATTAAAACTGGCTTTCCAAACAAGATATTTGCATTATACTTTGACTATGAAGATCGGTTTTTTGGGAATTTCAAAAGACATTGCAAAATTAAAAAAAACCGAATTAATGTTTTTGCACAAATTTTATCTAGCCGTTGTAAAGAACCCAGGTCACGTATTTAACTAAAATTAAAGTGTATTTTGTGGCGAAAATGCTATTAGGTTCTAGCTAAAGTTCATTAGCAAAATCCACGTTTCATATTAACCTGTAGCTACCACACACCAGGAAATAACGTGCCCGTTATTGCCACAAGGAGCAAGACGTTGTATTGTCACCACCATTTTGTTATTAACCTAACCTACCTACACAGGCGGGTAAACAAGAGAACTGCTTATTTAGGGCAAGCGTGTTTCGTAGATCGTTTACCTACCTAATATGCTCTTAGTACGAAGTTCATTCTTAGCAATCTCAATTAACTGTTGTGTACGGGCACAGAATGTACATAAATTACTATTTTAAATTACCTGAATATGCTAACACATTTTAGTAAACGTTCTGATATGAACCTTTAAGCTCTCAAAGTGTATCGTAGTAAACAAGTTACTTCCCAACCTTCCTAGTTAGGTGGATTTCAGTTGTTTACTTTTCAAAAAGTCTGATGAGCATGTTATCTATGTCAGTGGAAATAGGTAAATACGCCGTGTTTTGAATGGCAAAGATTAAGGATGTGAATTGTCATATGTGGGTATCTGAATTTAATTGTAATTAAGGTTCATTATCCTCTTGACTCGTGTTTTAGCTGCAAGAAAATTATAAAAGTACCTCAAATATGTCCTCTTTTACTACGTATCATACATAATTAAGTATTTTTAAAAAGCAATTGTAAGTACTTACCTTAAATTAGTTTTAAGACCTTGTTATCAATAGGCTCACCCCGTAAGTGACAGAGGGGGTAGGTACCTCATGTAGATCTGGGAGTTACGAAACCGTAAAAAAATCGCTAAAAATAGACAGTGTTTAAAAAAGATGCATAAATGCCCTCTGGGTTTGTATTATTTAATATGTTGTTTGTTCCAATGGCCTTCTTTCTTCTTTTTTAATTTTTTTTATCTTCTTTTTCTTTCTATAAACGAGTATATATTATTAAATTCGCTTTTTTTACTTTTACAGTTACAGAGGAAATGGTTATAATTAGCCCCCAATTATTATTATCAGTTTAATCTTGGAGTCGCACTCCTAATTGTAGCTGTAGTTCTACTACTAGGGAATGAGACTACAATTTCGATATCATTGACAATCCATGTGTTAATTTTTCAGTATATGCGTGACGGTAGTAGTATTGAACGTGCACTTCCGTTCGCCGCAAACCCACAAAATGTCGCCGTGGGTGAAAAGAGTATTCATTCACATCCTGCCACGGTTGCTGTTCATGAAACGACCGCAGTACAAGTTTGACACCACGAGGTGAGACCGAGCGCGCAACTTCCCTCCTGCATTCCCGCCCAACTTCTCAGACCTCACAATTAAAGTCAAATTAACTCCGACTTATAAGCTGGGTCATCTCATCAACTGAACGTGTGCCGAGTTTGGTAACAAACGTACAAAGTGCCTGCTCATTCGAGCACCGGTTGCCGTTAATGCGACCACATGTTTGTAACAACTTTTACGTGTCGACTTTAAAACCATGGGTCTGAATTTCATAATGTTTGCTTCCCTAAGCCACCTCTGGAGATTTTAATCGTTCGGGAAATTAATTGGTGAGCCGCAAAATATGGCCTCATTGAGCATTTAGAACTACCAGCTATATTTTACCCATTTAAACAATCAACAACTGAACGTTTTATTGCATTGTATTCTATTTAAAGTGCCGACCGCAAATTTCGAACACCTCCAATATAGGCATAGCGACCGCAAAATTCACAAATGATTTCTGCGGGCGGTTAGCTGGCTGGTATTGTAATTCACTTAGCGAATGGAATGTATCTTAGCGGCGGAACGGTGTAATAGGCCGGCGCCGTTTCGCTGCGGCTACAGAGCTACCCAACATTACGTAAATGGATCGCTGTGGCCAGATTAGACGCCGAGCCGAGTCCGAATCAATCTAAACGTGACTTTATGAGCGTGGTCGGCGGGAGGGGTCGCCGACGAACCTCCCTGACTGTGTACACATTGTGACCGAATCAGTAGCATTCCGAATTCGGGACGGCTTAGCTTGGAATGGGAACGTAGGCACCGGCCAATATTCCAGTAACTGTAGCTGGAATTTATTCTTAGAGCTAATGATCGTTTTCACTTTTGAGTCTATTTTGTCGCATGACGTAGCTACTGCTACGAATAGGTCTACGAAAATAAATAACGACCTAACGATTGAACTCGATTAAATAGCTTCTGCTGTTACCTTTGCACACATTACATTAGAAAACATGGAACATGGAACATTACAACTTAATTCTTAAAGTAGTAAAATTCTTCTCCTGTATTGTTTTTTATTTTAATTTTTTATGCAGCTGAGTGATGAGACAAGCTAGTCACTCGCTTGGGCATCACTCTTGCATATAACAGTTCAGTGTCACCCATAATTTAGAACTTCAACATTTCAAAATCCTGCGTTTAGCAATGCACTGCGCTCGACACCTTGATCTTCTTTGCATGCTTTGGTTACAGAGTTATGGTAATTTTAATTTTTGGTATCACCTGCATGTCACACCGTAGTACAGTCAGCGCCAAAAGTAGCTGATCATACTCGATTTTCCAATTGCGTATTAGATAGAGTAATGTTTGTTTTTCCTTACAACTTACAAGGTTGCGTTTGACCATAGCACAACACACATGATGTTAAATGGTGATTTGGTTGAAGGTTGGTGTTTAAGGTTTTTTTTTGTTTAGCTTCTTTTGTCGTTGACTGTCCTATATATATTCTGTGACACGGTGGTATATTGGTTTACCGTGTACTAGGTCTCGTTACACGGCGTGCGGCGTGGTGGTGCGGTGCGGCGGCGCGGCGCGGCCGCTCTACCCGTACCGGCTAGCGGCCGCCGACGACGACTGCTGCGCGCCCGGCGCGTGGCCGCCGCCCGTGGCGCCGCCGCCGCGCCCGCTCACCAGGACGCCCAGCAAGGAGGACCTCACACACACTACCTACATGAACTCAGGGTACGAGCTCAAAACAAGCACTTGTGTTCAGACACGTCAAAATCTTTATTGCATTGTACCATTAACGTATAATAAAGACATTGTGCATAATTATTAACCTGCTATACCTACCTAACATCATTATCATTTTTCAATCATTTTTTATATTTTTACTTCTTACAGGGTATTTTTGACCACGAGTTATATAATCTAAAGAGATAATAAATTCTACTAATATTATAAATGCGAAAGTTTGTGTGCGTGAGTGTGAATGTTTGTTATCACGTATCACCGTAACTACTAAACCGATTTTGATGAAATATGGAATGGAGATAGCTTTTACCCTGGATTAGCACATATAGGCTTTTTATCCTGGGAAAAGGGCCCTGCGGGGTAACGGGAAGACGCAGGTGAAACCGCGGGGCGCAGCTAGTAAAACTTATAATTGGCGGTCATAACGATTTAGTTTCGAAAAATCAATTTTGGTGTACACTATTAAAATAAAAGAATCAGGATACCTATAAGTTCTACGAGTACAACGTCCTACTTACAAATGCAAAATAAATACATGCGACCGGTTGAATGTTCGTTGATATTTCGACACCTTGCAAAATATGTACTGTTTATTAATTCACATTATTATCGCCCAACAGTTTGAACATCAACAGTATGGGTGACAGTAACAGGTTCGGCGGCAGTTGTCTGGTCCACGGGTCGAGTGAAGGTGGCGGCGCCGGCCTCGCTAGCACAGAAGACGAAACTTTAAGTCCAGTGCCTGACCCTCCGCCAGGGTTCAGCCATTCTTCCTGTCCGCCGGAAGTTCACAAGACGTGCTTCTGCGTGCGATTTATAGCGGAGCATACTAGAATGCTTGAAGAGTCTACAAAGGTTAGTTATACTGAACGTAATTAGATAATTTGTAGAAAAAGATTTGCCATTCTCTAACTTAGTACAAAAGTGGAACGAGCTTCCTCCACAAGTCTTTCCCCAGTGCTACAAATTGCAGTCTTTCAAGATGGGTGTGAAAAGAGTCCCTAAGGGTCGGCAACGCCTCTAGTGTTGCCAAATATGTCTATAGGCGACGGTGACCACTTACATCAGGCAGGCCGTCTGCTTGTTAGCCGATCTACTTCATAATAAAAAATAATTGAAAAGAAAGAAAAATAGATAGAAATTTTTATTTGATGAAACTACTTGTCTAACGTACTTTCCTTTTTCATTCTCTAGGTAAAAGAAGATTGGAAGTACGTAGCGATGGTGCTCGACCGGTTGTTCCTATGGATCTTCACGCTGGCCGTCCTCGTCGGCACGGCCGGCATCATCCTGCAAGCACCCACGTTGTACGACGACCGGGTGCCCATCGACAAACACTTCAATCAGTACGCTACCTCGTCCCTGGTGCGCTGTCCGCCGCCGGCGTAACCACGTTAGGGGAACGTCTGCGTTGATACGTCACTCCAAACATATTGAAGTAGGGAGCGTCTCTAAACAACCACACGTTCCTTACAAAGTCGTTAAACACGAATACGAACCTTTTATACCAAACTTCGTAAACGTACACCGGTAATTACTTACATCAGTGTTCTGGTTTACCACCTCCAACACAGCGACAGATGTGTGCTCAGTTCGAGACCTTCAGAATATTGTGCCAATTAACGTAATTATTCCAATGCGAATGACGTATTAACACAGACTTGTTTTATAATAAAAATATGTATGATACATAATGAACGGCTGTTCATTACTTGCAACTTGCTCGTGAAACAGCAAAGAATATAAATAAAAAGATGGTTAAGCATCAAGTAAAAGCCCACAAGTACTGTTGAAACTTCTCGTAAGACTGATAGAATCATTGATAAACTATTAAAATTAACAAATGGTGAATACTTACGAGCCAGTTGCAGAGTGAGCGTGAATGTCATCGCCGTTACATCGCAACACCCAACGCACACCCGTCCCGCCCTGAACGTGTTCTATTCCACGACACGCATGTATCTTTTAGATCTAAGGTAGGCACTTCTCTTCCTAATCTACTCTTGCACTTAGACTAACTGCTAACTCATACCTTCACTCAGAGGCACTCCGTTTAATTTTAAATTTCATCATCCTCCCGATGAGCTTACTCAACAAATTGTCAACATCGAAATAAGACAATAAATAGCATTGTTTCGTAAGTTATCTTTTTTAACATTCAAATTTGATAAACTATAACAAATCGTTATTGAATAGGCAAAGTACTTGTCGTATAGGAAAATAAGAAACGAAACACCACCACGTGAATATTATGTGTTCAGTGAAATCAAAATTAGCATCGTAGCGCGAGCATGTAGCAGATAATATATCCGTTTTCACCCCAATAGCTTTAAAGCTACCCAATCTCCTAAACGCACCTCGCTTATTGTAATAAGTAATAATTAGTTAAAATTAATAAAATTAGAGGAACTAGTGCTTAAGTAGACATCGAAATCAAATCATCTTCTATAAATATTAAGTCTACTGTTACTACTCAATTAAGTATTCTCTTCTACTCTTCTACATAATTATTATTAATTGTCGAATTGTCGTAGAATAGAACATGTACTTAAAATAATTATACGATTTTATTAGAAAAAAATATATTTTTAAGAAATGTCAAGTCCGACTAGTGTTAACTACCTAAGTCACGTACTTTCAATTGCAGTATGAAATATTTAGTATGTATAACCTGAGAGCCATAAAAAATTGTCCAACTTGCTGAAAATAAAAAAAACACTTATCTTATCATACTTACAATATTTTTTTATACCAATTAGGGTTAATTGTTTACATTTTAATGCGTGATGCATTAAAATGTAAACAAATAATTTAGATAATGAGTTATCTACTTATATGTATATTATTTTTGCTCGGCAGTTTTGGACCATGTTTATGGCTTTCGAAAACAAAATTTCATATTGCAGCTGAATGTACACATATATGAATCAAACAGATTTTATAATCAATATTAGTCACAACGCTCACGTCGAAGTTTTAAAAAATATATTCATACAAGTAACCGAGTATTTTACACAAACACATATAACAAAGCTTATGATAAATAAAGTACAACATAACAATTTAATTTAAGGGACGATTGCTCAATTTTATTGAACGGGTAATTTTGAATTATAATTTAGTAACCAATTCATGTTCTCGAAAAGTACTTCAAAATTTAGATCTATTTGTTTCAATAGGTAAAAGCTGGTGTTTGTTCGCCCATCTATAAACGAGCCCTCTAAGATCTGTTGATTGATTAATTGCTATATGAGATCTAAAAAGCAATTTCAAATTTTCTGTTATGATTACTTACCTACATCCGCAAATACCCACCTGTCGATGTTACGTTTTGTGGAAATGATATTCGTATATGTATGTACCGATTGTGTAGATGTGTATAATAATTTATGCATTATATGTATTGGGAAAATGCGTACCAAATTTTGAACAGGAATTGAAAAAAATATCTGCTAAATATATATCGATGGTAAAAAGCAATAAAAAGATAACGTTTGTACAAAATTAAAAAGGATTGTAAAAATGAATAAGAAACTATCAAATTATAATGAAAATTAAACAATTGTATCAGAATAGAAGTAATGACACTTGATAATGTTTATACATTATCGATAAAGGTTAGGAAATGTATTGGTGCATAGCTTAGTTACCCTAAAATTTTAAAGAGGATAGATAAAGTTAACAAATAAGCACGTTGGACTGCTCGCAGTAGAGTAGCGCAGCTCAATTGTAGACTAATAACTTTGTAATTAACTATTTATATTGTTAATAAAACCGTTATACATAGATGTCAATACTTTCATTGTTTTCCCTTACCTTAACATCCTTTAACATCTTGCCTAAAATTTAAAAATTTAAGTTATTCAGAAATTTATCCAAGATCTGTTTTGTCTTCTTGCTTTTATTAAAGAGTGCTAATACATCTGCAGTGGCTTTTGGGTCACTTACTACAAGATCATCGTAGTCGGCAGGCAGAGGCGTAGTCAACTTTTTTCTTTTTGGTGGTTTTGCAGTTGTACGTTTGTGTTTGTGATTCTTAGTTCGTTTCCTATGTTTTCTGGTTGTTGTTGGAGTCGTAGCTCGAGTTGTTGTTTCTGTTGTAGTTTCAATAGTCGTTGTGGTTGGGGCTTCAGTTTCTGCTGTGGTAGAGCTATCTATAGTTGTTGATGTCAAAGCTGAGGTTACTGGCTCTGTAAAAATAGTGGTAGGTGTAGTCGATGTCTTAGTCATTGACCTTGTCGAGCTGGTAGCAGTTTCAGTCGAACCATAAATTGGCTCTGTTGAGCTAACGGTAGTTACTATTGAAGTCGAAGTTTCAGTTACTGGCTCTGTTGAGCTAATGGTAACTACGGTTGTAGCCAAAGCTTCAGTTACTCGTTCTGTCGTACTAACAGTAGTAGTATTCGAGGCCTGAGTTACTGGATCTGTCAAACTGACGGTAGTTGTCGAAGCCTGAGTTGTTGGTTTTGCAGAGCTAACGGTAGACGATGTGCTTGGAGGCTGAGTTACTGGTGCTATAGAAGAATCGGTAGTAGAATTCAAACCTTGAGTTACTGGTTCTGTAGAACTTACAGAAATAGTTGTACTCGTAACCTCATAAGCCGGTGTTGAGCTAAAGGTAGATTCATTACTTGGTTTGCCGGCTTCTGGAGTCATTTTTGCAACAATTGCGGCTATATCCTTAAAATTGCGAGGCATTATGTTTTTATTGTCTTTTTCAGTATTATTTGGGTCTTTTAATTGTATTATTATTTCTTTTTCTTTCCATTTTTCGAGCTCTTCCAAAATTGTTTTGCTGGAATTTTTCTCGACCTCTCTAATCATAGCCTTTAAATCATCTTTTAAGTCAGATTTATTAGGAGAGTTATTAATTTTATTTAGTATCTCATCAAAAACTTTACGAAATTCATCTTTAGTCTTGTCCATGTGTATTTCCTCTTCTAAGTGCAGTTTTTCAATTTCAAGCAAGGTTTTCTGAAGTTCTAATTTATCCTCCTCAATCTTTTTCAGTTCCATATCCACGTTTTTGGATAAGTCTGCAAACTCATGTTCCAAGTGAGTGCTCATGTTATCTACGCGATAATACTCATTATTTACAACTTCTTTCACACTGTCCAGCTTCTTATCGATTTCTTTAGTCTCTTGATTATTTTTTTCTATTAGTAAATTATCTAGTGTCGCATTTTCTTTCGAGGTTTTATTATTTACTGCGTTAAGATAAATGTTAACAGCCTGTGGCACGTCATTTTTTTCTGTTGTTGTAGTTATATTCTTTGTGCATTTATCGTAATAATTTGATATCTGATCTTTGTCGTAAATCATTTCTTCGACTGCGTCTACCGTACAGTCATATGTATCTTTAAGATCATGCTCTACATCAGTAAGAAGTTTTCCAACACTTGACTTGACTGATCCTAATGTTTGTGTAAAATCATCGAAGAAGCTAGCGGACGACTGGAAAAAATATACATTATCAGAAATTACACAAATCTTTAATAGTTATGTAATAAGTAGTTTACGCACCTGTGCTATTAACACCGTAAAAATAATCACAATTGTCATTTCACTGCACAGTTTAATTGCAAGTTAACTTGAAAAATAGCACTACTGTTTCGTTTCAACGCAAAAACATAATGAGACACAAATTTTATTGGCCTCTCAAGTAATTTAATAAAAACTTATATTCGTGAATTTAACTGAACCAACAGATTCTCATGGCAATTGTGCAAACAAGATGGTACAAAACATCTTCATTACGAGTGCTTCGAGTTTGGGGCAATATAAATATTATGGTGTCTCGAATAATGTGTGCTGAGATAGTGCTGAACTGGGACATTATCTCGGAGAAAAGATAGAGACCACGCTGACTCTTTCCGGGTTCAGCTAAGATGGTGTGGTAAAGGATCCTACTAATAAAAAGAATGCGAAAGTATGTGTGCTGTGTAGTAACTATTTTCACCATTCGCTTCTTTCGAAAAGATTTTCATGGAATTTCGTACAACGTTTAATTTAGGTCCTGGATAAAGACTTATTATACTTATAATCCTGGAAAAGTGTATCATGAAAAGTATAATATCTAATACACCAAAATGCGTCACATTTATTAAATATCATTTATTTCTCAGAATAGCTTACAATATATCACAAACTTTATACTTAAACTTTCAACAACACTTGTAAAGACGCGCCCAATATTACAAAATGACGGTACATATTTTCTCATGTTAATAATATATTAAAAAAATTTACTTACTTGCGTGATACATAAAAAGTAAATATGATTATTGTCACACAAACCTTTTACAGACTGACAATGATTTTAATTGAATATTATTGCACTTACATTACTAATTATGATATGATTTCGGATATACAATGAGTACATTATCAAACTGTAAAGATCTATTTTATACAAGTATTTGCTAAGAAGCTAAGATAGATGTAATTACTGGATGAATTCTTTCTGTGCGTCCTTGTACATAGCATAGATAATTTATTTCCGTAACCAATAAACAAAGAATTAGATTCGATTCGGTTTATGATTGATCTGTCACCGATTCCAGTATCCACAATTACTGATATTTTAGCAGCCATCGTTTTAAAGAATGTCACGCGGGATTCCCAATTGGCCTATAGGGGTAGGTAGTCTGTACTAATCAATAAAAATAAAACGTTTTTAACGACATCTTGACTCTTTAAATTTGCCATTTAAAGAATATCTAGGTTAAGAAATGTTTTTATATACAATAACTGAACAGTTCACGTTAGATTTATTCGTTAATTTACTTTGACGCTTAACTCAATTTAGAAGAACGATATGATCATAAGACTTATTTTTTATTTGCGAATTCACAGCTGCCTGAGAATAACTCTCATTACGATTTGGCACAGCTTGAGCAAAATATTAGCCAGGTACTTCATCATACGATTTTTTTTAATACTGAACATACTAGTCAAAATGTAAATAAAAATATCTATGTAAAAGTAATTTATCTTACAGGTACGTAAATATACTGTAGATGTGTACATCAAAATGTGCTTTCTTATAAATAAATATATCATTTAATTTTACAATAACAAAAAGAATATTAAAATAAAAGTATAATTATTTAATGGCAAAATATTTTCGCATTTGTAACATTGTAGAATAAAAACATGATATAAAATAAACATCGTCGTAATAAAATAACAGGTAAAGTGGAATGTTGCAAGTACTTCCACCAATTACTACAAAAAAAAACTGTATATCGGTATAAACTGTACAAATGGCAAATATCGGCTATGCTACAATCGCAGAGATACATTATCTTATTTTTTTTAAAGTTATTATCGCTGAGTATCAAATAGAGCCAAGTAGCGTAAACAATTTATTTGAACCTCAAGACACATGCAAATGACTCTTTGTAATTAACGGTTCATAGTAAACAAAAAACATTTTTTAATTTTATAGTGTTTAAATAATGCATAATATATTAATAGATCATTTCATTATAGCACGTCTTAACAACAATCTTACATTAAACACCGTCCGCTTTAGTTCTATTTATTGGCCTTGTCTTCATGAGGCGAATTGACTCCTAAACTTACGCGTATTACGAGTAAATCGCACCTCCGATGTTAAGATATTGGTTATTTCTACGTATAACGCACGAGTACAAAGTTCGCGGGTTATCGTAGAGAAAGTCACCTTTAAGGTACAGTCAGCGACAAAAGTAGCTGATCATACTACATTTTTCAAATGTGTTTTACATCAGTATTGATTGGGTTTTTTTACATTTCACACGGTAGCTCTTTGACCACAATATAACACATCTAGTTTTAAGTGATGATGTGGTTAAAGATTGGAGTTTAGGTTGATGCCGGTAATTGGAAAATGTGTTATTGTTCAGCGACTTTTGTCGTTGACTGTACAAGCTCGATGGAGGCAGCACTGACGTCATTACTACAACTTAAAAAGCAAGCAGTTGCACAAATAGGACGAGATGCCCGAATCGTGTAACTTAACAATTGGCTTTACCCTATACTTCACTTTTACCTGATGCGGTTGTTAATTTTTTTGACACTAAACGCAGTGCTGTATGCTGCCTGCATCAGACTTGTACCTTTAGACTTTACAACTGTTATAGACAAGCTTTTTACAGAAGCTTTGCTGTTTTATTCAGTTTTCAACAATCAACATTCGTTTCAGCTCATTCATAGCCGTTCCAAAGATTATCTCAAACAACCTTTATTATTTAAATTAGTAAAGTTAGTTACCTTTTTCCAAATATTTGATTTGAACACTTGTTTTTTTTAGAGATTACTCGTTGATAAAAATGCCAATATCAAAAATATCAAAGAAATGCATTTTCGATGCTACATCATAATAAATTTATACGAAATGCGTAATTACGTAAAATATGTTATAATTTTCAAATATTTAAGATCAAATATGATTTTCGTGCCATTTCTACTATGGTCACGTAATTTATTAACTATCATTAAATATTTTTTTCATTATTTCATTAATTTCAAGTTCCATGTCCTAACAATAATCAAATTGCTTTTGGATACACGTTATAATATATACATTTTTATAATAAAAATAATAATAATCCTTATTTCCCTACTAAACGCTACTATTATCAATACGTAACTGTTTGTTCTTATTTAACGGAGCAAAGGATCGACGTGATTTTTCACATAGAGATAAATTATAGGTCGGTAGGTTACAAATACTCTTTTTATCACCGAAAATGCACGGTTTATGCTGGAAGCACCACAAGAGTGGAACTGCGGGGCATAGTTAGTGTACCTACTATAAAAATCACTTACGTCTATAATGCGTACATACTATGTAAACATTAATATAACATAACATTTTAAAGTGATAATTAAATGAGTGCCAAATATTAAATACATAGAACATTATAGTAAATTAAAAGTCAACTTTACAGATATGTTCAATAAACAACCTTTTTAATTTCGTGTCGTAAACGTGACGTCAACCGATTTATATCTCTGAGACATCATAAACGTTTATTTGAGCATTCTTCGTGAATAAAATTTGTTTTTATGGTATATCTTTACGCCAGACAAACCAGATGCGTGGCAAATTCTATAAGTCGCGTCAGTGATAAATGTGACATTACGCAATTAAAACAGACTCCGAGCATAACGTCGAAATTTACTACGTGTCGAGAGAATTCGTAACTGGATCAAAACGGACTTCTTTACTCGATTTATGTATGCGAACACGTAGAGGTAAATAGAGATAAATATAGTAAGTGATTTTAAATTGATCTCTCTTCTAATGACTACTGAACTCCGAAGTATACGAGTCTACTCATTATAAATATTAACATTTATATACAACACGCCATCATTCACAATAATCCTTACCATGTAATTATCGTCTTATAAACAATAAACCAATATCAAATAATCATAAGCATTTCACAATCAAAAATAGTGAAAACGTTTCAGAGATCACTTACAATAATAAGCAGACCTAATAATGCTACCACACAGCTGCTTAGTGATGTTGTGTTATAAAATTAATACCATGATTTATAACGTCGTTAGACAAAAAGTCACACAATCAATTGCAAAGCGATATTAAATTATAACTTTTGTTATCCTCCTCGACCGTCAGAATTCGGAACTGATGTTATGCGATGTTACGTTTTTTTACCAGTGTTTTTCTACTAAATTGTAACAATGTTAAATTACGTCATAAAACTATTGTGTGGGAGCACCATAGCATGCATTTTCATACACAACAATTAAATCTTTCAAAATGTCAATATCAAAATACGCTTATACGACACAAAACTTTTCCTAAAAAATAAACGGGGAATTTGATGAACACAACATAATAGTAAATCATAGTACAAAAAAGCTCATCAGGCTTACCGTTTCGTTGCGTCCGGTGCCCGACATATTATGGTATGGTTGAGAGAGTTTCGTCATCACAAGGTGGCGTGTCATCTCTTTTAGGTGGTACTGGCAGGTTGACGGGTTCGTCTTTGACGATGTCACGCGTGGGTGGGATGGGGGCTCCGTTCAGTTTGGGCAGAGGGGGTATCGGTGGAGTGGGCGTGTCCTCGCGGGACGTTGACGAACACTGCCCGGCTGATCCTGTGGTGCTGTTTGCCATTCTTTGGTAGTGTGCCTTCCATTTGTTTGCTGGAGGAGTGTAGTTTAGGTGGTCGTATTCTCGCTCTGAAACACACAATTTGTTATAGTATTATAGAAAGTAACGTTAGTCGTATTTATAATGAAACGATAGAATAACAATGGAGTTGAAAACGGTCGATTTACAATGTGTTTTGTCTACTTCTGGCGCGTGAAGTTTCATGTAAGCGGAAACAAAATAGAAATAATTTGACCTAAAATGGGTTTATCAATCGTTTGTTAGCCATATTGTAATAGCGATATTTACTGTAATTAAATGTGCTTTAGATGTGTGCTCTGGGAGGTACGCGTCCTTCTAATATAGTTTAGGTATAAATTTGTATATTTACCATATCCCTCCTTGTGTTTGATCTCATCGTAAACGTGGTCCAATTTATTGTCATCGACGTATTGATACAAATTGGGGTTGTTGGCATCCGCATCTTTGTTCTTCAAAGACGATAGCGGATCGTAAGCTGTAGATAGAAACAATTAAATTTAATCGTTTGACTATTAGTACTCAACATGTAAGTTTTTAAGGAAAGGCAAAGTCATCCGATGCGTCTTTCAGATTTCCCATAACTCTTATTGTGAGAGAAGGCCCTAGCCCCAGCAGCGGGACGTAGTTAACTGATTACGATAAGGAATGGTTAGCATAAAATACTTATGTGCCTCAAAATATCGTATCTAATAAGAGTTAATTAATAATTGGTATTCTAGAATGAAACTCAAAAATAGATCAATACTTCTTGAGTGAGGTATTTGTATGAAATAACAGACTCAAATCTATGCTTATGTAGAGATAACTGCTTGAGCATCATTCTAGAATACCGGCCGTAGAGTATTTTAAACTAAATTTTGCCATCCATATATACTGTTTGTAAGTAAAATCTGTACTTACTATCAGAGTTGGTCGCACGTCTCAGCTTCTCCAAGGTGGCGTTATTGATCTTTCCCGCACCGAGGTTGTTCAAGATATGCGTGCCGTTGTTGAGGAGGGTCGTCGAGTCGTCGCTGCGTTGCGACCCTTGGTAAGAGTACACTGGGTTGTCGAAGTGCTGTTGTTCTGTTTACATCAAGGAATGTTATTATTGTATACTAAGAGCTGAACAAAGTAAACAACAGAAAAACATTACGAATGTAAAATTGTTAACTCTTTTGTACTGTATTTTGGATAATTGCATTAATGAAAATAGCATTTTCTTGTGAGTGTTACACGTAAAAAAGTATCTTCAACTCGCTTGGGTTGCTAGTCTGTTGTCTGATGTCTCTCTGTTGTTGTCAGCAAATCGGCTCTCTGCATCCCATGTTCCGAGTCGTTGCCGAATCGGTAATGGCCTATATCAGACTAACAGCCGTTCCCAATAACCGATCCACGCTGTACCCCACTGGAGCTAGAAATTTGACATAAGCTCCATAGAAGTAATGTCAAGTTTCTATCTCTAGTAGAGCAAACTGTGGATAGATCGGTTATTGGGAACGGCCGTAAGGAATTTTAAGGCTGGCGCATGTTAAGGCGAGCCGAATCGCTAAGCATTCTTACAAAATTAACGAGAAATGCACGCACATTTTTTCATATTCGGCGATGCGGCCTCCCCATAGCGCACACGAGGCTTTATCGTGAAACGTTTCAGACGACAATCTTTTTGTTTTTTTTCCTTATGTGCCTTAAAAACCTGGTCTATGTTATTTTTCGTTGCCCACTACTTACCAGGCTGCTGGTTGGGGTCGGCGGTGTAGTGCACGTGCGCAATCTCCCGCTTGAGGTTCTTGACGCGCTTGCGGTAGTACAAGAGCACGAGCACGGCGCTCGCGGCGCATAGTAGCGCCAGTATAACCATCACTACCGTCAGCCCAGTGTGCGATGACGCTGCTGGGAATAAACTTGAGGATTAACTAACATACATTTTTGGGGAGGAATGCACCCAAATTGACCTAGCCCCAAATTAAGCCCGAATGCTTACTATATATTAAAAAAAGAGACGGCGTAAAATGGGGCTTAAGGTAAGAGGCGGTTCTGTTTTTTGATGATGATGGTCACTCATACTGAACGGAGTTTGATGAAATTTGGTGTGGAGATAGTTCCCCTGGAGAAGGACATAGGATACTTATTGTAGTTCACGCGGGTGAAACCGTGGGGCACAACCAGTTCAATCGAATAAAAGAGTTACGAGTCAGAGTCAATATCAGAGTACTTTGACGTTTTTAACAAAAAAAATATCTTAGTTATTTTGTTTTTCGCCTCGTAGAATAAGCGTTCAGCGTACATTTCCGTGTTGTCTTAGTAACCAACCTTTTTTTGTTCGCTTACGCTTAGGCGTTCCCGATCGTGGAAAAAGAAACGTTTCCATATTGGCTAGGTCCCCTGGTGGTACGGTCAACGACAAAAGTCGCTGAACAATAACCAATTTTCAGATTTTCTTTAACATCTTATACACCAACCTTTGACCGAATCATCACTTAACATCAGATGTGTTGTATTATGGTCAAACGCTGCCATGTAAGTTGTAAGAAAAAAAGCAAACATTATTGATCTAAAACGCATTTGGAAAATCGAGTATGATCAGCTACTTTTGTCGCTGACTGTACGCAACTACGTACCTTGCGTCGGGTCTATAACAACGGCGTCACTGGCGGAGATGTCGCACCGCTCGCCGATGTAGCCGCGGTGGCAGGCGCAGCCGCGTACCGGGTCGCACACCCAGTTACCCTCCGACGAGCAGTTGCAGGCTTGCATGCAATGGTCGCCGTAGTAGCCTTCTGGGCAGACTGGGGACGAAACGACAACCGTTATATCAACAGCTACTTTCAGAGTTGCCACGAAATTATCATAGATGGCGCTGGATAACGAACGTAAGTAGCGTGTACCAAGTTTCAACTTTTCACACGAATAGACAGACACGAGAGTGATCTTTTAAGCATACTTGTCTGAATGCTTTTTCATCGAACCGCTGAAAATTTCTAAATCTTTGAAAATTGCGCTCGTAAATGGTAATGTTTATTTCGATTAACATCGATCGAAAGAATGAGAGTTTCTTTGCTATTACTGAAAACTAGAACAAAGCGACAAATTTGTGTACAAATTAATACATAAGATAAATTATGTCGTTAGACAATCTTAGTAAATATTAAATAGGAATTTCATTAAATAGTTACATAATTTGTCAAAACTTATAATATTAAACATCATCATCATCACCATTATATTCATCTCATCTTTATTACTAGATAAGTAGGTATATTTTATGGCATTCAATCCGATATAGTTTCAGTTTGAATTACATCCCATACTCTCTCTCTCTCTCTCCTGCTGGGGCCACACTAGGGTCAACGTCAAGGGAAATGTCAATGCCTGTCATGGCGATAAATATTGCGTTAATTATTTAAATAATGTGAGTGGCTACACTTGAACGGCCAATGTGAATGCACTTGAGTTATCGGCTAACGTCAAACGCGTATGTGAATGCCGTTGTCAAATCTCGTGGCCACACTTATGTCAAACGTCAGTCATCGCACTATTTAACGGCATTTCCCCCAGCGTCCGAGAGAAGGCCGGTCTCCCAGCAGTGGGCGGGTAATGTACTCACACTGCATGCAGTAGACGCCGGTGTAGCCGGGCGGGCAGCGGCAGTAGCCGTCGTTGGGGCGGCAGTCTCCGCGGGCGCAGAGGGTAATGTACTCACACTGCATGCAGTAGACGCCGGTGTAGCCGGGCGGGCAGTGGCAGTAGCCGTCGTTGGGGCGGCAGTCTCCGCGGGCGCAGAGGGTAATGTACTCACACTGCATGCAGTAGACGCCGGTGTAGCCGGGCGGGCAGCGGCAGTAGCCGTCGTTGGGGCGGCAGTCTCCGCGGGCGCAGAGGGTAATGTACTCACACTGCATGCAGTAGACGCCGGTGTAGCCGGGCGGGCAGTGGCAGTAGCCGTCGTTGGGGCGGCAGTCTCCGCGGGCGCAGAGGGTAATGTACTCACACTGCATGCAGTAGACGCCGGTGTAGCCGGGCGGGCAGCGGCAGTAGCCGTCGTTGGGGCGGCAGTCTCCGCGGGCGCAGAGGGTAATGTACTCACACTGCATGCAGTAGACGCCGGTGTAGCCGGGCGGGCAGCGGCAGTAGCCGTCGTTGGGGCGGCAGTCTCCGCGGGCGCAGAGGGTAATGTACTCACACTGCATGCAGTAGACGCCGGTGTAGCCGGGCGGGCAGCGGCAGTAGCCGTCGTTGGGGCGGCAGTCTCCGCGGGCGCAGAGGGTAATGTACTCACACTGCATGCAGTAGACGCCGGTGTAGCCGGGCGGGCAGCGGCAGTAGCCGTCGTTGGGGCGGCAGTCTCCGCGGGCGCAGCGGCAGGCCTGCGCGCACCCCGCGCCCCACCACCCCGCGCCGCACGACTCCGCGCACGTCGCGCCACGCCAGCCGGGCAGGCACTGGCACTCGCCTGCACGGAACCATACGCTTTATTTATCTACTCCGGTATCTTTAACGTAAAACCTATCAGCAGTGCGACACGGAAACTCTTCCGACCACGGATTCGGAAAAAAATCTTCAGATTTTTTTACGCTCGAAATTAATAATCGATCCTGATTAGTAGTAATCTGTGAATCCCAAGTACTAAAATGACATATTATGACATGACATATCGACCCAAAACCGCGGATAAAGGATCGGATCGATTATTAATTTCGGGCATTAGACACGATTCATTAATCTGAATTTGGAAACAGATAATTAATTTCAGCAGACACGGAAAAGTTTCCGCTACCTGTTTTCTCTCGGAAAACGTTTCTGTGAAGCAAAAGTGACGTCGAATCCGACGCGGAAACTTTTCGAGTGAATTAGAATAGCACTACTGACCCGGCACGAGTTAGCCGGATCCGGTCAGATCAATACAAGACGTGCGATTAACACGAGTGTGCGATGCTGATCAAGTCACAAACATTACAAGATATCATTGATGAGATTAAATTTGTTCTGAAATCTAGTAATACTTAATTTAACAGCTTGTAATTTAAAATTACAATTTAGCAACATTACACTAGAATTGTATCGCCAATTTGTGACTTTAGTTGCTTATTACAGTTTGACTGCATAAGAAATAAACATTCTTTATGAACTTTGTAAAATACACTCACTTTTATAATTTAATTTCATAATAAAAAGTCAAGAAAATTGTGACGTAACTAATCCAGCTGCACCCGGCCAGATTAGGAATTACTTTTGGATGCAATCTCTATCTACCAACGACACGTCCCAACTTCGGAAATTCACAGTAATATTTGCACACTAATAAACGTTAGCCTGTAAGAGAAATAAAATTTGGTTCTTTTTCTTATTCTTGTTTTTTTTTTTTTTAATTTTCTGTATTGCGGTGTGCCAATAAAGAGTTAATCTATCTGTCTAAATTAAAAAAATAACATAATTTTCGTGAGTGACGTACCGGTAACGTGATGACAGTCGGCGCCGTTCTTGCAGTTGCAGCGCTGCTCGCAGTTGAAGCCGTACGTGCCGAGCGGGCACGGGTACTCGCAAGCCACGCCCGTGTATCCACTGGGGCACGTGTACTTCCCAGTTACGGGGTCGCAGCTCGTGTTCACGGGACTTATGTTATCTGTGGTTACAAAATACAACAATATAATAACCTATAATAGGTTTTAATATATGTGAAAAAAAAATCTTATGGGATTTTATGGTACCTTGAGAGAAACAGAGACGACTTCCTACGACAAAAAAGCAGCCTTATATGCCTCATCTTCAAGAACCACTAGTAAAAAAATAGTAGTACAAGTAGAACATCGTCACTTAACATCACGTGACTTCCGGTCAAACACTACCCTGTAAATAAAAAAGAACATGAGTGTTAGTTTTGGCGAGCGGACAAACTCTTTTTTGTTTGAAGATATGTACCCCTAACGGCGTCTTTACGAATCGAGTGTTGATGCAGCATTCTTTCCTTATTGCATTGATGACTAAACCAGGCGCGTCAATTCACGACACGGCAACATAATAGAACATTAATCCAGCATCAACGATAGTCTCATCATTTCATTGTGTCAGCAGCTCCTACAAGGGCCACAGTAGTGTCAACTCACCAGAAGGCGAGACGGGGCAGAGCTGAGAGCACGTGGCGCCGTACGTGCCGGGCGCGCACGGCGTGCTGCAGTCGTCGCCCGTCCAGCCGGCCGCGCACACGCAGCGCCCGCTCTCCGCGTCGCACGACGAGTTGTTGCTGCACGGACACCGCTCCGAGCAGTGCTCGCCGTAGCGCCCCTCCGCGCACTGCGTCTCGCACTTTACGCCTAACGCACGGGAACAAACGATAGTTATTGGTGTAGATTCGATTGGCACAGAACTAAACTAAAACTTGGTTTAGTGTAAGACCGCTCTACGGTGAACCGCGCGCGTTTAATAACCGCGTCATTTTGTTATTCAAAGATTTAACAGTAGCGAACGCATTAACGGTTTTTTTGCGACTGATTCTAGGCGGTTCTACGGTTCCGCTCGCGGTAGAAACCCGTAGTGCGGCCTTACACTTAGTCCTGTCAAATTACGTTTCCCATTCGCAAAACGGCAAACTAAACTAAAATATAGATTGACAGTACTTTATTGGTTTTAGTTACTCAACTTAGTGAAAATGGAAATTTTCGTATTCTGATGCACGTACGTCAAACTAAAATAAGTGAAACTACACTACTTTAAGATGCTATGAAAATAGATGCCGATAAAAATTTGCGATTAGTGACGTTTTTTAAAGGATAAATTATGGATTATGCGATGACTTCTGTCAGAGCCGATCACTACGAAGCTCACAAACTCACAATCGATCTTAGCCGCCGTGAAGTTATTTGCACCTAAGCTATTGGCAAATAACACATAGAAAAGCCCCAAGCTATATTTGTCTAATGTATCCGAAAGTATGTATCATATAACTTTTTTTTAACTGTGGTTCACTTCTGGCCTATGTCAAGTACATATTTATTACATCTACGTGGCATTAAATAACTGTAACTGAGGAATTTGCACATTGATTATATATAAATCTTGCACCAAAACAATAAGTCAAAAACTCAGTCTACAAAACATCCAAAACAATTAGTTAACAAATAATATGGACAGTAATAGAATGTTAGATACAGTTCAAACACTTGATATATCATGAAATTCTAGGTGCAACATTTCTAGGGGCAACACAACCTCTGTCCACTACAACATACCTCTCCTCGATAGACCTGAACAAACAAATTACAATATCAAAACATTTCAAGAGAAAGTAATATATAAAATGTTTATCCTAGTATTTTTAACGAGCATGTTCACCTTCTTCGTAGCACATACATGTAGCAATAGCCGAAATCACACCTTCTTCTACCAAGCGTTTGTGTTGAGGAAAGCGATACTTATCGCTTCTTCATAACGTAAACATCTACATGAATATCTTAAGCCAAGTGTCATTATTATGCTACTGCTCTATGTGCGATGTGATACGTTAATGAACACGATAAATAATTGCAACAATAATGCGACAACACTGTATTAAAATTTTAACAGACAAAAACATATTTCTCAGCAGTAAAATGGGCCCTATACTTTAAATTTAGACCTCTAGCAATACATATGTGAAAACTGCATTCAACCCATGCAGTTGTTTATGCGTTATGCATGTGCAAACATACAGCCAGATAGACTGACAGACAAACATTCTGAAAACTATTAATAAAAACGGGGTATTAGTTTTTCTTCCACATCTATAATTGACATTGGCCTGTTACAATTTTATTATATATAATATATACATACATATATAAATTAACACTGATAGATTAGGAGCATTATGGTAACACACAACGTTGACAGTAACTCACCTCGCCAGCTTGTTATGCAAACACACTTTCCAGTGACGTGGTGGCACCCTAGAGCGGTTTCTTTGCATTCGCAGCGGTGCGAGCATCCCTGGCCGAAAAAGAAGTCATCGCAGCGACGTTCGCAGCGCGGCCCTTGGAAGCCGGGCCCGCACACACACTCGCCTGAGGAACAACGGATCGGTTGAATAGTTAGAAACTAAAATTCGGCCAAATCGGTCCAGCCGTTCGCGAGTTTTTGTGACACTAACAAATGTCAATTCTTTTTTATATCATCTGCCTATTACGTTTCCACTGCTGGGACTTTCACCTTCTCTCAGAGTGAGAGTATGGGCCGTAACTACCACGCTGGCCCAGTGCGGGTTGGTAAATGTCGCATGCCGTTGATTATTATGGTTCTTGGACATGCCGGTTTCCTCACGATGTTTTCCTTCACCGTTTTGAGCGATGGTAAATCTTCACATAACTTATTAAGTCACAGGTGCGAGGCCGAAAGGATACGAACTCGGTGACGGCGGCTTGTAAGGCGCACGTGATACCGTTCGGCCACCATCGCTCTTTTTTATATACTTAGATAATATTTTTAGAAGAAACGCCGACATACCATTAACTGGATTACAGGGAGCATCGTTTTCACAGTTGCATATTTGACGACATTTTAGGCCGAACGTTTTACCGTCGCAGGGTCGGTCACATTTCAACCCGTCATAGCTGCAAAAAGAAAGTAAAGAAACGTGATCATTCGAGTCTGTGTAATTTACATTATTAACATAGGTTCATTGTTTGGTTACTTTCACATCCTACTTATATTATAAATGCGAAAGTTTGTGTGTGTGTGAATGTTTGTTGCCACGTATCACCGTAACTACTAAACCGATTTTGATGAAATTTAAAATGGAGATAGCTTATTTCCTGGATAACAGATAGGCTACTTTTTATCCCGGAAAAAGGGTCCTGGCATGACGCGGGTGAAACCGCGGGGCGCAACTAGTTTACAATATTAATAGGGGTAGGGATTAGAATTTATTTTTGAAACAGCATAAATCATTATTTCCTCAAGGCGTTTTTTCCGGATCTTTATTCGGACCTTTTTAGGCGTTAGCGGAGCCATCTGCCGCCAAATGCCTATCGGTATGCTCCGGCTGCGCTACTTGAAATGCAGTTCCCAATCCAGAAGTAGCGTGGCGCCACCTGTGATCACAATTTCACTTAACATCACGAGACTTATGGTCAAAAGCTACCCTACAAGTAAAAAAAAAAGATGCATTCAAATCAAAACTATAACATAAAATGGTTGTCTATTGCAAACATTTTCCGTAAGATGGTGTGTCCAATAGTGTGTTGACACTGACCCTGGTTTACAGTCGCACTGGCCGGTTTCGTGGCTGCAGGTGGCGTTGTTCTGGCAGTCGCACGTGTGCTGGCAGCCGTCGCCGTACAGCGGGTACGGGCATTCCTCTTCGCAGCGCAGCCCACGGAACCCGGGCGCGCACAAACACGAGCCTGGGGACAATATCGCATTGTTATTTACTAGCTGTTCCCAGCGGTTGACTACGTTTTATCGCAATAAAAAATACTCTATGTCTTTCTCCAGGATTCGAACTATCTCATCAAGATCGGTTCAGCGCTTTAATCGTGAAACGGTAACAAACAAACAGTTACTTTCTCATTTATAATATTAGTAGTTGCGCCCTGCGGTTTCATCTGCGCCTTCCTATTATCCCACAGGAACCTCTTCCGGCATAAAAAGTAGCCTATGTGTTAATCCAGGGTGTAAGCTATCTTCATTCCAAATTTCACTCAAATCCGTTAAGTAGTTTTTGCGTGAAAGAGTAACAAACATCCACACTCACAAACTTTTACGTTTATAATATTAGTAGGACTAGCTGTTCCCCGCGGTTTCACTCGCGTTGGCTACATTTTATCGCAATAAAAAGAATCTTATGACCTTTTTCGCACGGGCGGCTAGGCGAGTCTCGAGTTCATTTCATGTATGTACAAAATACCCATAGAAAAAAGAAATCGGTTTTCCCTAATTCCCGGTGGATTTCCAAAAAAAAAATCTTTGTCCTGGCAATTACTAACACAACAGCAAAAATAATTCTCCAATTTGGTGGATTCGTTCTGAAGTTATGTGCTTACATGCATTCAACGGGAGAAACCATGGGGAACAGCAAGCTTCAAATAACTGAAATCAAATAGTGTAACGTGAGGGTTGTTATAATGAGCTCACCGTTGACCGGCGAGCAGAGGCCGTTGTTCTCGCAGCGGCAGGAGTGGCGGCACCCCTTGCCGTACGTGAGCAGCGGACACTGCCGCTGGCACGCCTCGCCGCCCCACCCCGCCGCGCAAGAGCACGCGCCAGTCCACGGGTCGCACCTGACAATGAAACCAAAATAACATAATAAAAATGTTCAAATGTTGGAAAGAAAAAAACCGGCCAAATGCGAATTAGGCTCGCGCACCGACGTTTCCAAAGACAAACGCCCATCGAAGACTTTTCCGCTTTAAAAGACAAACTTTGCAGTTCGATCCCCAGACACGATTATTGCTTTGCAATTTCTTTGCCTATTAGCTGTTCCCCGCGGTTTCACCCGCGTGGGCTACAATTTATCGCGATAAAAAGTAGCCTATGTCCATCCTCAGTGTTCAAACTATCTCCGTACCAAATTTCGTTTAAATCGGTTCAGTAGTTTAGGCGTGAAAGCGAGACAGACAGAATTACTTTCGCATTTATAATATTAATTGTATTAGTGATTACTACATAGCTGAACTGATTAAATTGGAGGAAGCAAGTTCACTATAAAAGTTTCGAAGCTTGTATGTCGTCTAAATAGTCTGAAACTTTGTAATAAGATTTTCTTATATGATTTCATATCATTATTTTTAAGGGTCGGCATTGTCGGCAACGCATTGGCAACGCTTCTGGTGTTGCATATGTTCACAGGCGACGGTGACGGGCCGTCTGCTTGTTTGTCACTCTATTACTTAAAAAAAATATGGGCTAGAAATTTGCCGAACGATAATTATGTTTTTTTTGTTTTTTTTTTATTTAGGTCAACCAACAGCGTTTCAATTACATAATAGACATACATTTGTTATGCAATAAGGCCTAAATAGGAATACACAAATATTGTAATAAGTAGTTTTAACATATCGCGATGACGTGCACTTACATCTCCGTAGTGTCGGGGTCGCACTCGCACGTCTTGTCGCAGCGCTTGCCCCACTTCCCCTCGGGACAGGCTCGCAGCTCGCACCGCGCGCCCTTCCAGCCCGGCTTGCACGTGCAGGCGCCGTCGCGCGCCGAGCACTCGCCGCCGTGCGAGCACGCGCACTTACTCTGGCAGTCCACGCCGTAAGTGCCGATCGGGCATACCTCCAGACACTGAAACACACGTACTATACTGTAACTAGCTGTTCCCCGAGTGGGCTACAGTTTATCGCGATAAAAAGTAGCCTATGTCCTTTTTAAGGCTCTAGACTATCTCTGTACCAAATTTTATTTATTTCGGTTCAGTAGATTAGACCCGTAAGCGTAACAGACAGACGGACAGAGTTCCTTTCGCATTTACATTATAAGTAGGGATAATAATAATATAGTAGGGATTGTAACATATCTGCTGCACTTCAAAAAGTAGCATATGTCAAAATTTCACATCATCATAGTTTTTGCGTGAAGTAGTAATCCATCCACCCTCGCTGAAACTTTCACATTTGTAATATTAGTAGGATTGGAAGTAGGAAAGGCTACAACTATCTAAATCTATGTGCGTAATGAATGAATGAATGAAGAACTACGTAAAGTGATTGGCTTTTTATAGTTACTCTGCTGTATATTTTTTGCTGGTGGCTATAGCTGTTGGTTTTGCAAATAATTAAGCACAAGTTTAATTAAGCAAAAATATGATACAATTAAGCGAGCAAAACTGAAAAGGGCCAACTATTATGTTTATTTCTAACTTTATGAATAAAAGCTGTTTGTTTTCCAAAGGTGTAAAATGAGACACGATACCTTTTCGCCAATGAATCCAGGTTCGCACTGACAATGTCCGGTAACATGATGGCAGCCGGCGCCGTTGCCGCATTCACACGACTTTTCGCAACCATCACCCCATCTTCCTGCAGGACACCTGTTAAATGACAAATAAAAAAATTAGTCGCAGTAGTAAACCACGATAAAGGAAACACATTACACTAATATTAGAAATGAGAAAGTTTGTCTGAGTGAGTGGGTATGTTTGTTAGTTTTTCACGCAGAAACAGGTCAATAGATTTGTGTGAAATTTTGAGGTTACTTTTATCCTGGAATAAAATTCTTGCGGGATAGCGGGAAGACCGTGGGGTGCAGCTAGTGTATTATAAATAAGTGGAATTACTATACGTACTTATTGGCGCAGACTTCTCCGGTCCAACCTGCAGTACATTCGCATTTATCCGTCAGAAGGCTACATTTCCCGTTGTTCTGACACCAACATCTTTCCCGACACTGTTCTTCGTTTATACAGCGCACTTCACACCTGAAAATTAAATACCACGATATATATAACAGTATAATTACAGTGACACATTGCCAGATGCTTTTTAGTTGTAGTAGCCAAAGCTAAAAGCAATGATAGTTCAATGGTAGAGACGTTGGCTTGCGTAGGTCGAGGGTTCGAATCCTACAATGTAAAGGAATACATCGCGATGAAACCATAGCTTGGAGATAGGGCACTTTCTAGTGGTGAATGGAGATCAAAACCCGCTTCTTACGGCGTAAAAAAAAGACTAGGACAATGGCATTCGATGAAAAACATGATAGCTTTGTAGTATAATGTTCTCGTATATATGAGATCAGCATCTACCTACCAAGTCAATTTTAACATCTCTTTCACAGACAGAAGACTGCAGTCATCACTGCTGCTTTAAGAGTAACATTGACGATGCGGCCAAAGGTGGCGCCACGCCACACCTGGATCGGGAACTGGCTCTCAAGAGTTTAGTGTAAGAAGCACTTACAATGGTCCTGTAAACTCGAAGGTGCAGTCGCAAGCGCCCGAGGCGGGGTTGCAGGTGGCGTTGTTCTTGCACTGGCACGTCTCCTGGCAGTTGTCGCCGAAGGAGGGCGCGGCGCATGCGCGCTGGCACGCGTCCCCACGCCACCCCGGCGCGCACGCGCACTCTCCGCTGAGCGGTTCGCACGTCCCCCCGTTGAGACATAGGCAATCGTTCTGGCAATTTCTACCCCATTTACCATCGGGACAAGCTGAAACGTAGTAGGTATAAATAATACAAATATGAATTACTACTCTGAATGAGAGTAGTCATAAGTTCACAACAAATAACGTAAAACGTACGTATAGGTACTAATATTAGGAGGTAAATTTTGCTTGTTTGTATGGTTGTGGTAATTTCCTTAATTATTTATTTATGTAACTGATAGGAAGCTACATCCCTGATATATATTAATTACTACTTTTAATGAGAATTGTCATAACAAATAACGCAAAAATATGTACTAATATTATAATGAGGTAAAATTTGTTTGTTTGTTTGGATGTGGTAATTTCCTAAATAACATATTTAACTAATAGGAAGCCGATCCCTGATATATATGAATTACTACTTTGAATGATAATACTCATAACAAATAACGTAAAACTATGTAGATACTAATTAATGTAATTTGTTTGTTTGTTTGAATGTGGTAATTTTCTATTTAACTAATAGGAAGCTACATTATCCCTAAGTGTCATATGTCTAATTACGTATAGTTTTCAAATAATATATGTGACAACTGACTGCTTTATCAGCTTACGCTGGCTAAACGGTTTGATTAGAGCTGTTAAATGCATTAAAGAGTCTACAAAAAAGCCTGCAACATTAAATATCTAGTTCTTATGTTTAACGGATTCTTAACGGTTTTGAGTAAACCTCTACTTGTCAAAACCTTTGCCTACCTGTGCAAAGCCAGGAAGAGTTGATGGTATAAAAACTTTAGTTGCGAAACCCGGATATTGACACGCATGTTTTTCCTCAAAACCATTGCTTCAAACAATGAATGAAATGTGTCGCCGATACTAATTGAGGAAGTGACGCTATACCTACCTAGATGTTTGTTTTGGCGGTACGAATAGTTGACAGAACAAGTAGAAGACTAGTAAGCATTACTTTTTTTTCACATTGTTGCGTTTGACCACACCTGATGCTAAGCGACGATGTGGTCGAAGGTGGCATCACACTACTCCTGGCTCTCAAGTGGGGCTGCCGCCCATACATCGTTTAGGATATGATTAGATGTTACCTACATCCTGAGGCATAAGTGATAAGCCTGAGTGCCTGTAATCAAGCCTACATCTATTACTTTCACATCAAAGACAGCAATACTGCTTAGCGTCAGAAACAGGTAAAGAATCCTTCATCAAACAAGCTCTATACAAAAGGACAACGTAAAAGTCTAGACTAGTCTAAGTTTTGAAACGTTGTAAGCTTTCAGCGACGAACACAAAGACTTGTAAAATGTACCCTCCCTCCTTCCGCCCGTCCTTTGTCACATCATCAATCTGAATGAATATTTATTGTCAGCGAAAGCTCATTATTATCAGACTCGACGAGATAACAGCTTCAACGAAATCATCCGATATTGTCGCGTACGTCGCGTTCGCGTAGAATGACATCCTGTTTATAATTGTCAATTACCAGTTGGTATATTATAATCATTATGTTATATGATCTCCTATGACGCATCGGTCAACGCTTGTTGTTACCTCATATGAAAAGGGTGTTCTCAAGATGTGAAGAAACGAGGTGGCAACGTATGCGGGCGTATTTAATAGCAAGCTCCCCTCGAGCCGCAAATTACATTTGAATTCGCCTGCTCTTAATTCCGCGTTGTCCCTACTCGCTAACTCATACAAACGGAGTCAAATTGTACCACGCACAGAGTCTTGATCTTGACCAGATCACGACTAGTAAAATGTAAGAAAATATGGTGGATACTAGGGATCCCGTAGGAATTTTGAAAAACCGTTTCTTAGCGGATGCCGAAGCTACCTTTCAAATTTCATGTCGGGTTGAGGGTGTGCGTTGATATATTATTATGTGAATGAGTCAGGCGCTACATGGCTACGTCAGCGATCTATATCTACCTATTTTGTCCATAAATTAAGTTGGCTACTGTTATCTTGTACAAAAAAACTAAGCACTCGGTTCGTATTTTGCGTTAAAGTTTTTCTAAAAGATACTTGCTTCTCTATAGGCAATTTACTCACATATATCGCAGGCTGGACCTCCGTACCCGTGCGCGCACGAACACGTATTCGGTGCTACGCATTTCCCATGTATGCACGTGTCAACGCACACAGGTACGCACTGGAACCCCTTCGAGTCGGGGGCATAGCCTGCACAGCATTCCTCCACCGGCCTGTACTTAAGCAACTTCTGAGTCTTGAACACTTGCCGGAACTTGATCTTGTAGCTGGTGCACCGAGGTGGAACGCTGAAGCACCAGGAGTATGTCTTCTCTTGGTACGCTTCTTTGTCTGACACGCGTATCGTCGTTGTATATCTGAAACGATATGTTGCCCTGATTAAAACGATTTAGAAGTTGGAATTACTGAAATGAAGTGAAACGGAACGGAAACCTTTGTGTAATTATAATTATGATGTGCTATGGTTTTAGTTCCGAATCCGAATAGCTCAGATTAAAAATAATTTATAACGTTTAAGAGGTCGATTTAATTGACTCGCAATTTTATTACAAATCTTTTATCGATTACAGTAAGTATTACTATTTGTAAAGCATTTAAAAATGCCTACTTAAGTTCTAATGAACTTTCTTTGAGACATAATTTGTAAGAATCACTTACGCAAGTTTCTTGAAACAATGTCATATACAAACAACATCGGCAGATTTTTAATACTTCAGCGAATCAGTTACGTGACTAATGTTAGCAATAAATCGCCTAGCGTTGGACAAAGAGAATAAACGCGCATGTTTAAAGGTCGTCTCTAAGGCTATCGGGGAAGTCTAAACAATGTAAACGTTATGGGTTCTCTTGTTACGTCCATTATGCAAAACAACGCCGAGACAGGGAGCTAAAAAGTTAAATGACCCTATAGGTATGAGTAACCGCGACGACAATCAGACACCCCAGCCAGAAGTAAATAATGCATTTAAGGCCCGAGTCTCAGTACCTCAGAGTAAAGAAAGCGTTAAAAACATCGCCGAAAATAATCTAGGCAATATTTACTACGTATAGCTCGAAGTCTGCGACCGTTGACAGTTAAAACCACCAAAAAGAGGTCACTTTGCATATTTATTTTCGACTAGCTGACCCGGCAGACTTCGTACTGCCTCAATCAAAAAATCAATCAACTTTATTGAATAGCAATAAAGTTTAAACTGACTCTACATTTTATTTAGAAAACGTTTATATGGGAAATGGAAAGCGCTGTTTTTAGGGTTTTCTCGGCAATTATTCTAATTTTTCTCACCTTTTAAACCTTCCCTAGACCTCCACGAACATTCAAAATTAGCCAAATCGGTCCAGCCGTTCTCGAGTTTTAGCGAGACTAACAAATAGCAATTGATTTTTATATATATATAGATTATAGATAGATAGATAGATATTACATTTTTTAACAGCGATCTCCTTATTATGTCGCGTAGATTAACTGCATTTTTTTGGTTAATGATTACAGTTACAGAGACAAATTGTTTTATATTATGAATTTTTAGCTTGGCTTTGTAATTTGTAATCTCAGCCTTAACTGAACCACATACTGGCCGGATGGCAAAGAACAATGGACGGCCACTTTATTGTGGTGAGACTTTTTACACTTCGTTTATTTATTGAAAGAGAACAATCATATGACAAAGAAAATAAAATAACTTATGTACATATACGGCGTTACACTGTCGGTTTATCGTCGAGGAGTTTCTCCAGCTTCAAAATATTCCAATCATGTAATATATGTTTGCTTTTACAGGGTCGCGTTTGACCGCAAGTCACCTGATATTATGCGACGATGTGGTCAAAAATGGCGACATTCTAGGTCTGGGAAGAAAATTCTCAATGTACGAACTTTACAACCTTTACTGTTATTCTATAGCAGAGGAGAAAAAAATATAAGATCACTTGTGTAAAATCTCGACATTTTTCGGATAAAAGACATTGTTTCAACCTAATTTTTTTTTAAAAGCACCTTACTCTTTGTTTTGCCCGTATGCAAGTAGATAATTTTACATATAAATTTGAATACCTCATTTGATTTGACTCCCTTTGGCGGATAGGCTAGTTGCCAGCCCATATCTGTTTGCAGCCGCTCGAAAGCCTGTGACATAGTCTAACGACTACTTTCCTGAGATAACCGGGACCGGTGCCCGAAGCATGGAAGTATCCCAATAAGTACATGCATTTATTAACTCACATTAATAAACAATTATTATAATTACGATATATGTATTATAAGATTTAGGTACTTATAACGTCGTTAAAGCTTTTCCTTGTACCTCTTTATTCCATTATTTTCAATAAGCAGTAATGAAATGACAAGTGATTCACATTGATATTCTAGCGAAATCTTAACTCTATATAACCACAATTGAAATCGTAACGTCAATAAATAACATTTATTTCAGGAGATGGGGATCTCTTTTATTTATTTATCATAAGTTTTATAATATGAGCAAGTTAACTTGACACTTGGCACCTACGTATAGATGTATAATGTAGGGGTAATCAAAGTTTCAAAATGAATCATGCGTGTAACAAAGATTTTCATTTAGGGGGTAGGTAATAGGGTGTAAAGTGCTATGATGACGGCCGACGAGTTTGATACCGATGCGATGGCATGCCAGTGCCATTGAGAGATGTGACTTACACTAATGAATAAAATGATAATAACCCGTCCCACTATCTAACAAACAAAACGTACGGCAAAACGACATCCGCACATAGTCGACATTCCCCCGTTCCGCACAAAACGTTTCGTTTCTACATTGCGAACGGTGAGAGTCGAAAATTCTGCCAGCGTATTTGTTTCCGGATATATGTATAATTTGGGAACCTTCAAATAAAGAGTGAATAGGCTTTTTTTTGCTTTACACGATGAGTGTATTTAGCCAGTGTCAAGTATCAGATATATATCAAACATTAATAATGATGGTGAGATGACCCAGCCCACAAGCTGGGCCAAAGAAGATGGACTGTAATGTGTTTGGTAGTAGTGGCAACGGAGTTTTTGGAGCAACTAGAAGAGTCACTTTTATTCATGTCGACAATTGAATTGCCGCCAAAAGCCAATAGGCGTCATCTAGGCAAGCATGCTCCATCGTCGACCTAGTCATTACTTACAACCAGGCGAGACTGGTCAAATGCTTACCTATTGACAGTAAAAAAGAACAGTGGTAAAGTACTCACGGTTCTTGTCTTGTGCACACATTGGGTCCTTGTAAAAGAGCACCCGCAGCTGTCACCAGCACTAGCAGAGTACAAGCTTCCGACCACATCTTGTCGTGGGTTCACGCAGCTCTACACCGAGTATCCATAACAAATCTATTGTATCGCTGTGTTTACGTCACAATACATTCGTCACAGTTCCGTACTGTTTTTTTTCTTGTTTAGAACAGTTGAATTTATCTGGAAAGATACAAAACACATAATTACTATTAGGAGTCTTAATTAATTACATTAATTAAAATTAGTGATTTTATAAAGCTAACATGGATATAAAAACACTTGTAGCAAACGCTCAGTTCGAATTGTAAGCCCAGAGATATCAATCTATATCAGTGAGTAAACCATACTATTTGGTAGAAAACAGTTTGGGATGGGTAATCGATGTATTATATTTACTCGTACATGGCTTGGGCATGGTGCCAAACATGCGAAAACATAGTGAACTTCGCATGTATGCGCGAAAATGCTGAACATTTATGATGAGCGTTAAATTTTTGGAATGATTTGCTTGTTTACGTAATTTACTCGTATAATATGTAGACTTGACTGAGCATTTCAATTGACGTTTCTTACAATGGCCGAGAAATTGCATTTTTGACATGCATTTTTCAGTCTTCCTAACATACACCATCGACCTGCCCCGTGGCTTCACCCGCGTGGTAGTTGCTATTTTACTATACAAAATTTAATATAGGTACTAACTGTTTTTAAAAAAAATCAGCCTTAGTGCACTCCAAAGTTAGGTACCCTGAAAATTTCATGTTTCTAAGACCAGCGGTTGAGTCTGTTCGTTGAGAATGTTAATTTTATATAGATTGTAATGTATCACCTATAGGTACAAAATTGTTTGCTAGCATTCAGTCACGTTCATGTACTATATAGTTAGTTATAGCATAAATCCATATGGTTTATTAATATCATTAGGCATACATATGCATAATACTTGAGTAACATTTCAAGTATCCACTTAGACTAATTGGTAGGTATAGGTACTAGGTACTAAGACCACCGGATTTAAACTGTACATAAAATAATCAAGTACTCGACTTTCTAAAATGGAATTTCTTTGACGGACGATAATAGAAATGTCTACTGTGATACTATCATATTATATAGATACACATACATAATTACATGTACTGCTAAGCCAAAACCATAAAAGAGTTTAGTTGAGAATTTATTTCAGGACTCTCGTCAATACGTAAAATTTTGTCAAAATTCGCCATTTGCGCTAGTTAAAAATTTTCAGCCATTTCATATTCTTTCATTTTATTTTATTATACTCTTTTATATTATGCTACCAATAACTAGGTCGATCTGATTTCGGCAAAACTTTGCGTGTGTTAGTTTCTTTCTGTGAATGGCCTAGATCACAAAAAAAGTCTATGTATATGTAAAATTAAACATTTTTTTGTTGACATTTGAATTTTCTGGTAATAGCATTAGTAGGTATGTAATAAGTCAAGCAGGAAAACTGCATATGATGCGTTACCAACAAATCTCAACACTTTGACCTTATAACGCGATGAGACATAGATCTATCTAACCCCGAGAACAATAAACCAGTAGGGATCCATATGTAAATACAGGATGGAAACGGTGTCGTTAATATCTTCAATATTACATCGGTAATAGACGGACCGTCTTAAAGTAGTTTCGGTTTTTCCCCCAGTAACGATGCTGTCGTAAACAACGAATTTGGTTGCAACTCGTGACTTTTTCAAAATGCTGTGCAAAAATACAGCGTGTACAGCTTCAGTCAAAAAATATTAAATACAACAGTTATTACAGTTACACTACTAGATTAATCTACTTTTAACTCGCATTTCATATTTAATACAATTATTATTATTATTATTATTATCTCTTCATTTATTTTTTTTCTTAGGCAAAAGTTTTTTACATTAATTTTATAAAATAATATTAAACAAAATTACTATAAAAAACTTAAACCTAGAGTGCCGCCGGTAGCGGGGCAGGACTCAAGCTACCGGTGGTTAGGGCTGCAGAGTGAGGAACCTCCTGACGATACGCGCCGTGTCAAGGAGTACTGCCTTCTGCATGCGACCCCTGATCCAACCGTCCAGCGAGAGCCTCTTAAGATGTTGGTCGAGACTCTTCGCTATCAGGCCGTTCGCCGTTCCGTTCGTTATTATTATTATTATTATTATTTTTACATTTTACAGGGTAGCGTTTGACCACAAGTCACCTGATGTTATGTGACGATGTGGTCGAGATGGCGCCACGCTACACCTGGACTGGGAACTGGCTCTCAAGTGAGGCTGCCGGAACACACCGATAGGTGCTTGGCGACAGATTCTTAACAAGAGGGTGGTAGCTAGCCAGGCGAGTACTAGAAAATACCCTACCACCAAGCTATGGTTTCATCACGATGTTTTCCTTCACCGAAAGCTCAAGCTCATTGTAGGATTCGAACCCACGTCCTACGGATCGCAAGCCGACGTCACTACCACTGAGCCATCATCGCTATTTTTTATTGAACTATGTGTATTAATATTATTTGTGGACTGTCTTAGTATTTTCGGTATTTTCCCTAGTAACAGTGCCTTCGTCAATATTATACCGGTATTTGATTTGGGTCTGTCTTAGTATTTTCGGTATTTCCCCCACTAACGGTCTCTTCGTCAATATTTCATCAGTATCGGATGGAAAAAAGCTTACATGTGCCAGCTAAACTTTCACACAGGTAACATCTACTTGCTCGAAATATTCCATACTGTAGTAATTAACAACCTACTTACATAAAGTAGGTCAATTAGAAGCATTCATCGCTGTACCAAAACATTCACCGCGTTTGAGCTACCATTTACATTACAAATTGCAAATATTGTTTAAACACGAGTCAGCGTTTGAATCCGTTTGATACGCGCTAAAACAATATAGCGTCGTGTATCAACGAAACAGGTCACCGCACCAACGTGTGGTTAGGAACAACATGCTCTTAGGGTACAATGTGGTAGCGATTCACTGGTACCTAACCTATGGAGCTATGAATAATACACAGGCATTTGGTGCAAGGAGTGAAAGTGGAGCGATTTACCGTAAGCTTGCGCGCGCACTTACGTTCTGTGACGAAAGGCTCGCGTACATTAGGGTGGGCCGCGCCACAACACATTGGGAGCTCATTGATTATAATTATATTATTTACGTATGGGTCCCGAGAGGGAAATCTCTACAAGAACATATTATATCCTTGGGTGTAGGTCTCATCATTAATATTATTACAATACAGTTTTCCAAAGAATTAATAATAATATAATTAATCTATAAGAAATAAAATGCCCCCCCATTTTTAGTGATTCCCAGAGTTTTGCTCCTATTCTATAAACAGCAAGGATGTTTAATATGACCAGTTCTCTCTTTACTTGTACCAACAGGCGCGTCCTATTGATCACAGAATAGATAATAGTGGCTGCATCCTATCTAGAAATGGGCTTTTGCCACGCTTACTGATCCCGAATGCTAGCGATTAACAGACAACCTAATCCAGATAGTTAAAGTGTATGTAACATATAAATTATGAGGTCAATAGAGTCAATATGCCATTTCAAATTGGCCAGTTTAATTCCCGCTGTGCTGTGAATAATTAAATTGATATGTATTTATCCATGATATCTTTAAGTTTTATACTATTTCAGATAAGAAATGACACTGACTGTGACTTTATTTAGGGTCACGGAGTCAGACTCGTTAATTTTGGCGATAATCTTCATTATTGTCATACTAGGTATGAAATGTATTTAGCAAAGAAAAGATTGTTGGTATTTAGGTATTATCCATTGTTTGAGGACCATGATATATTGTTTTCCTTATTTTTGCGGTTTTGTTTGTGTAACAGTAATAACAATGCCCATACAATCACATACATAGAGTTATAGCTGACCCCTAACTAGAATTCCCTGTATCTAGATGAGAAATTACATTGAATGGGGGATCCACAACACCTACAAACCAGTACCTACATTATGATCTACATGCTTTGATCAAAACTAGGTATCACTCTTCTTTAAATATCTCTGTAAGCTGGTAGTCTGACAACAATAGAAGGATTGACTACAATAATGAATAACCTAATGGTATATAATAATTAATAAGTTCTATTATATATATATATCTGTTTATAACATAACTTAAATGGGACACCTCCACGTGTGGTAGATATTCCTAAAATATTCCCGGAATCAGGCCACATGTGTTGCAAATATGTAGCATATAAAAATATTTTGCAGTAAAATGCTTCACTAGTTTTTAATTTAATGCCACATGTTAATAAGATCAAATTAGTCATTGTTTTTGATGGTATAAAAAGCAGTACCTATCTGTCTGCTAAAAAGCTCAGTCTGTTTAGTCTATAATTAATAAATATATATAGGTATTACATACATCACAACACAATGTATAATCCACTAAAAGCATGTTTTATTTAATCATTGTGTTCCTTCCAGCTTCCAATTCCAGCAGTCGGTTTAGAAGTTGCTGTGATATGTGTTAACAAACAATCACAGATACACACACACACAAACTTTAGCATATTATATAATAGTAGGAAGGATTAATAGTTGGACTTACTAGCACATGCAATCGCTTTAAAATGTCTTTAACCATCCAGATTTTCTTGTCTAGGGTTTCTGTCTCCATAAGCAAGTTTTCATTTATTGTGAGTGTTTCAGTGATTTAGCTGTGACAGAATGAGATACTTTTGCATTTATAATATCAGTGTATGTTAAGATAATATAATAATAACATCCTTTCTAGTTGAATATGCCTAAATTCAAGCATGAGTCATGATCACATCAGGTCAAGTAGTTTGTTATGTAAACAATCTATTGTTTTTATTCCTGGTAAAACTTACTTAGCTATAGCACAGTTAGATATCGTCGGCTAGCTTACAACACAGCACAAGTCAACTTTTGCAACATTTCAGGAGAGAAATAGAACTGTTTTATTTGTATATTTTTAATGTAAATTATTGACTTGTGTATGTTACAATTTTAATTTAACCGCTTCTATTTAGTCAAAATGCTTGGAACTGACAGGTTTATAGAAGCGCATACCAAAACTGCATCTAATGGCATTAAAATGTCAATACCACAAAATTTTTACTTGTGTGGTGTCGTTTGCTAGCCGACGATGCGCTCCGACATTGCTATACCCTATTCGGGTCCATATGTTCACTAATAATAACCACTAAGATCTCATGTATACTAACATATGAATGCAATAAATGATTGATTGATTGACGATATGTGAAGACCATAATATTCAACTTGAGTGATCCCACTAGGATAAGCAGCCAAAGTAGCCTACAAACGACTGCATTTTAGTTACATATATCTGTTTGTTTCATGTTTTACTTCATTCAGTTTTTTTGTGATTTTTTGTCTTGCTTGGCGTGTATAAATAGACTGACCCTCTGAAAATCTCCTTTCTACTATATATCAAAAGTTCATGTTCATAATTCACTCATCAGATTGATCAGCTTGGCGTGGAACGATAGCACTAGTTTAGTTAGGTTCATGAAGACGAGGATTATTTAATTTTAAGGTAGGTCACAAATCAGATGGAAACAAGCTCTACACAACCCACGTCATAACTCGGTCAAGATTTTAGCAGGTCAGACTACTTTTTGTACTAGAACAAAGATGTTATAGCCAACTTACTTATAAGCAACTTCACGAAATCCTTAGCTCAGGAATACTCAGCATCACTCGGTACGGAGATACGTGGATAAGCCTTAGTGATACATAGATGAATCAGTGTTTATTTTATCCAATCACAAACAAAACTTTATTCACAGACAGTCTAAAAACTATGTAACTGGATTAATTAAATTAAAACCAACACTTCAAGTACATATGTCCAGTGTTTTCCACAATTATGCACTGAATCTATAATGAAAAATTAGCTGACTCCAATGTCACCACAACAAAAGTACAGAATTTTTTATCACAAGTAGACCAAGTAGTTCAATAGTACAGTGGTTGGTTTGGTTGTTGGTTGAAGAATGAAGATGTTGAAGTTTGAAAGTTTGAAGTAAGTCGTGAATCGTGCGTGATAGAAGTACTGTAGAACTGACTGACTGGGAGTTGGACTTGAACATAGATATAGAATTTCCTACTTCTATGGTTGGAACTTGGGGTCCCTATATTACACGGCCGATAATACGCAACCAAATATTACACACCCAATAATACGCGAGTCGCGTAACCAAATGGTCGCGTAACGCGACCATTTGGTCTCGTAATATTTGAGTGTGTAATATTTGGTTGCGTATTATTGACCGTGTATTATCGCGCGTGTCAGTTTCTGCACAGGCAATAATACGAAGCCAAAAAATGACGTCAGCTGATGGTCTCGTAATATCTGGCTGCGTAAAACTGGTTGCGTATTATCGGGTGTGCAATTTTGGTACAGGCGATAATACACGGCCGATAATACGCAACCAAATGAGAGGCAATAATACCCGACCAAATATTACACATCCAATAATACACGGCCGATAATACACAGCCAATAATACGTGTACATGGCTTCGTAATATCAGGCCGTGTATTATCTGGTCGCGTATTATCGGGTGTGCTAAATTTTTCCGGGCCGATATTACACAGCCAATAATACACAGGCAATAATACGAGTACATGTGGTCTCGTAATATTGCCTGTGCCGATTTTACGCAGCCGATAATACACGACCCGATTTTACACACCCGATTTTACACACCCGATAATACGCGACCAGATATTACGAAGCCAGCCATAGACGAAGATAGACTTTCCTCTCTGATGGCTGTCAATCAAGCTGGATTGATGCCTCGTTTATAGGTGACTGATAGAAGTATTTTTTTTGTCAGTATTTGACTTTGCTTATTCTTTTATTTTATTGATAGTATGTAATAGGTAAATAGAATATAGTGTCACAGTAGGTTAGGGTGCGGCGGGGGTGGCCCTTGGGCCACCCCTAAGCCGCCAATATTTTTATTTTTATCTGTGGTTAAACGGCATTGGAATGATCAAACCTAGCTCAAACGAACCATCAAGCATGGAGCATTCTATATAATCTGTGGTGATGTACACGTATTATTGGGTGAGTATTATTTGGTTGCGTATTATCGGCCGTGTATTATCGCCTGTACCAAAATTGCACACCCGATAATACGCAACCAGTATTACGCAGCCAGATATTACGAGACCATCAGCTGACGTCTTTTTTGGCTTCGTATTATTGCCTGTGCAGAAACTGACACGGGCGATAATACACGGTCAATAATACGCAACCAAATATTACACACCCAAATATTACGAGACCAAATGGTCGCGTATTACTGGGTGTGTAATATTTGGTTGCGTATTATCGGCCGTGTAATATAGGGACCCAACCAAATAATACACACCCAATAATACGTGTACATCACCACAGATTATATGGAATGCTCCATGCTTGATGGTTCGTTTGAGCTAGGTTTGATCATTCCAATGCCGTTTGACCACAGATAAAAATAAAAATATTGGCGGCTTAGGGGTGGCCCAAGGGCCACCCCCGCCTCACCCTAACCTACTGTGACACTAAATTTTATTTACCTATTACATACTATCAATAAAATAAAAGAATAAGGAAAGTCAAATACTGACAAAAAAAATACTTCTATCAGTCACCTATAAACAAGGCATCAATCCAGCTTGATTGACAGCCATCAGAGAGGAAAGTCTATCTTCGTCTATGGCTGGCTTCGTAATATCTGGTCGCGTATTATCGGGTGTGTAAAATCGGGTGTGTAAAATCGGGTCGGGTATTATTGGCTGTGTAAAATCGGTACAGGCAATATTACGAGACCACATGTACACGTATTATTGCCTGTGTATTATTGGCTGTGTAATATCGGCCCGGAAAAATTTAGCACACCCGATAATACGCGACCTCGCGACCAGATAATACACGGCCTGATATTACGAAGCCATGTACACGTATTATTGGCTGTGTATTATCGGTCGTGTATTATTGGGTGTGTAATATCTGGTCGGGTATTATTGCCTCCCAGTGAAACGACTATTTTATTTTTAACATGAATTTATAGTTTTAGAAAACATGTATTTTGGATTTTGCATTATCTGTGATTTGTGGAGTGCAGTTGCCATACCACGGCTTTACCACAGTCTGCAAAAATTACTGATTAAACTGTCACTGTCAAGACAAATGTCAGTACTGTCAATAGTCCAATGAATGACATTATTGACATTGGCATTAGCGTTTGGCAACTATACAAGATACAATACCTAGATATTAGATAGTACATAGTAAACCTTACATTCTCTTTGGTACATAGTACAATGCCATCAAGAAAGGAATAAAATGTATCTATTTTAGATAGATCATTCACAGACTTTCTTTCATCATTGTAATATTAGCTAGATTTAATGTCTTATCATAAAGTTAGATCTGTCATCTTTTGTTGCAAATAATGGATTCTTCATCGATTGTGAGTTTCAACAACGACTCCACGTTCCAAACAACGGCCAAAGGCGGAGACTACAATAACGTCAGTGTTCACGAATTAGCGCTACACGCAATGAGGGACAGATGTTTACTACTCCAGAGAAGAATAAACACGTTGGAAAGCGATAATATGCGATTGAAACTACAGACTTCTCAAACTTCACCTTACATTCCACTCCAAGAGGACGAAAAGTTAACACTTCAGCATAAAATTGCAGAACTTAACAAGCAAAAATCACAGCTACTGCACCACGTATTCATGGTGTCATGTGAGAACAAAACCCTATGGAACAAAATATCTACCATTAAAGGCTCCGATAAACAAGCAAGTAAAGACGGCAAGACTCCACTAGTCCGAACCAACACCTATATCCACAGCACTCCTAGAACCAGTGTCAACTATCAAGAAAAGTATTCAGAGTCTAGTTTAGAAGAGATTTCACTGAAATTGATTAACAGCTATATTCAGGAGAAGTCTCAGCTGGTGGAACAATATGAGCAAATGACCCAGCTTCAGGATACAGATGATTACAATATTTTGAATGTAGAGTCCATAGGCTTTGCTTATATTGAAGATCCAGCTACAGACTCTCTGAAAGAAATTCACAGTCAAACTGAAAAACTTCATAATTTAAAAAATGAATTAGCCCAACAGGAAAGAGATTTGAAGCTGGTATTGTCTAGAGTTGAAACAATTATAAAAGGTGAGTTGTAGGGTTGTGGGGTCTATATCGGTAGAAAAAGGAGAAGTTCTATAGATTATGGTAGCACTATAGGATTACATTTTAATTGTAAGAAACACTAACTTAATCTTAATCAGACAGATTAAGTAATAAGTTTCTGAATTCAATAAGCTTCTGAGTTAATGAGATAGCTATCTAACAGCGAAGGAATTTTTAAAATGATAAATATTTCAATCATATTTACCTACAAACAACCTTTTTATAATATTAGTGTAGAGTAGTGTAGACTGTAGATACATGTAATTGGAGTAGCAGAATTCAGGTCTGGAGACCAACAGCAAATGTAATCTTAGCATCTGCATGGAACCATGCATGGTCTTGTGCCAAAAACTATTGCTTTATCACCCCAATATATTAATGTTAATGATTAATGAATAAGTGAACTACTAGAAAGTCCTTAAACGAACAGAATACCTACATCAACACCTAATAAAATAAAGATTATAGATATTAACAATTTTACTGAAATATAATTATAAAAACTCTGTTTTCAGAAGGCTACAAGTGTCCTACATGCATTGCAAATAATGCCAGAATTGTATCATCCGAACATAAAGAAATAGAAACAAGTGACAGTCTTGCAAACTGGGCCACTCCTACAGATTCCACAACATACAATAACTTCAGTGAAGTAAATACATCTGCATACAAGAAAAGCATTACAGAAAACGATATTGAAATAACTAAAGAGCCCTACAACAAAATATGTCCCATGTGTGGACAAACATTCGAAAAAAATGTAACTTTTACTGAATTCCAAACCCATGTCGAAAGTCATTTCGTAGGAGAGACAGAAATTGATTCAACTATAGAACATTTTGAAAACATACCAAACTCTTTCGATAATGTAATATAGTTTATGTTTCAGCTTTTAGTTTAATTTTAGAGTTGTTAGAATTTTAATTGCTGTGGGCTGTGAAAAAAGATGGCAACTCTATTTGGATATAGTCCATTTTACTATAGAACCGAGTTACCTATGTAATATTTTACTATTGTTTAAAATGAGATTATGACCACAATAAATGAAATTCTATTTACTAAATTTTAATTTAATATAATTACCAGCTAACATTCTAATACACAATAATTAAACATCTATATTCATAATCCTTTGAATATACTTTTTTTAAGCTAAATCTGTAGGTTTAATATCTGTAGATTCAGAAGGGGCTTGCGTGGTCTTTTGAAGTAAGTTTTTACTGAACCATTGAGGTCTCTCTTTCTTCATCTCAATAATCCTCCTGCCTTTCCAAAACTCCATTGGCTGCAAATGAAAAATGTTTTAGGCTGACAAAAACTAAAAAATTGCCCGACAGTTTTTTTTTTGCCTAAACACTGGGTTGGTTTGTTTTGTGTGTTCCGATAGCACCACCCGAGAGCCAGTTCCCAGCCCAGGCATAGCATGGCACTACCTTCAACCACATTGTCACTTAACATCAGGCGACTTGTGGTCAAATGCAAGAAGTGAAAACAAGACAAGTAAAATACTTGCACTTATAAGTTATCTTGGCATTGAAGACTACATTAGATTTTAGTGAAGTGATGATGGCTCAGTGGTGATGTTGGCTTGCGATCCATAGGTTGTGAGTTCGAATCCTACAATGAGCTTGAGTTTTCGGTGAAGGAAAACATTGTGATGACACCATAGCTTGGTGGTAGGGCATTTTCAAGTGCTCACCTGCCTAGCTACCAACCTCAAATTAAGAATTTGTCACCAAGCACTTATCAGTGTGTTCCAGCAGCTTCACTTGAAAGCCAATTTCCAGTCCAGGTTTACGAGGAGAGTGGTGCTACCTTCAACCACATTGTTACTTAACATCAGGTGACTTGTGGTCAAACGCTACCCTGTAAGAAGTATAAAAAACAACTTTATAATTATGTACACATAATGCATGCAGACTAGGAAAACAATTCACACTGCTGTGGGGGAATTGTGAGAGATAATCGGTAAAGTGTGAGCAGAGGCTCAGCTGGTTTTTCGTTTCTTATTTGGGTATCTTTTACCTTTTCTGGAGTATTTTCTCCTTCATACAAAACTACAACCTCCTTATCTATAGGCTTGGTACCCAAGTTCTCCATGATTTTGGCTTTGATTAGTTTTGTTTCCTTTGCTACTTTCTTGTAGCAGTTTTCTGAAAGTAAAAATTAATCTTTAAATATGGAATTTACTTTGAAGTATTTACTCTGTATTTATCAGGTAATTAGTAAATAAGGTCATTGGTGACGGTAGGAGGTAGGTTTAGGTATTTAAGTACCTACCAACACATTAGCAAATCTATTATGTCTATTGCTGGAATATTCTAAAAAGACTTGCAGAAACTGGACGCTAAGTACTTACATAAATTTAACAACTTAACACTAATAACAAAGAGTGCAATAGTATTTTACCACATAGACGTCCTTTTTCATGATGATGCCCACACTCGTGACACACTAGGATATCAGTTTTTGGCACTAGCAACTTCCAAACATACTCAGGACTGCCATATTTCCTCTTCCATCGTTTTTCTACGGTTCTTCTGAATTTAGGAACAGCTAACAATATGCCATCTCCAATGATGTCCTGTATTGAAAATTTCTTTGCTGGTGTTGATAATTTTTTCTCATGGACATATGCAAGAGCCAATTCTGTAATCAACATCGATAAAAATTTAATATAATAATATTACTGTTAAAATTGAGCCAGAGTAAGAAATATAGGTATGATTATTTCAACGAAGCTCGATGGAATGACTTTACCTCTAGGTGGATAGCCAAACATGTGAAAAACATTTCTTTCAACTTGTTTCAATATATTTATTACGTGTGTTAGGCGTGGAATCATTTTTCTTTGTTTACTGATTCAGAAATATTAGAATAGTTATGTGACTTTTAGGTTATGTTGTGTTGTGAGACTGTGAGCTATGACGTAGACGGTTCACGCCAATAGTCTACTTAGTCTATGGTTCACGCCAGGGTTGGATTTAGGTACGTTGAAAATGATAGTACAAAAAGTTGAAAAGTATAGTATTTGTGAAAAAAATATAGTACGCTTTAATATTATTAATGTTATATATAAAAATGAATCCCTATTTCCCTTGGTCATGGCATCACGCGTGCACGGCAGGACTGATTTCACTTACTATTTTTTTTGTTTTGTTTTTTATTGCGAGGAGGTTCTAATGAAAGAAAAAAAATGAAGAAGACGTTTTATCGCGATAAACTGCAGTCCGCGCGAGTAAAACCGCGGGGCGCAGCTAGTTTAAAATAGTTATTAAAATCAATACGTTTATCTTAAATTTTTGTGTAAATTTTGAACGAATGGCGAAATAAGATTACGGCCTTAAGAACAATAAATAAGTCAGGCTAATTGACATCTATGTACTCTATTACTTAGTGCAGTATGCAAAGTTCCTCTACGATTCACCGGAAATTCCCGGAAATTGTTTATCAATGACAATTATGTATAATCTGTGGCTATGAAATAAATGACATTGGCAAGTCGTAAACTCCTTCAATTACCACCGAATTCACTTTTTTGTTGGCATTTTTTAGTCTTTTTGTAAAGTAATGAAATTATAGTATTTTTTCGTACTATCCATAGATATGGATAGTATATAGTACGAAGCATGAAATTATAGTGTAAATACTATATTTATAGTACGAAATCCAACCCTGGTTTCACGCCTTCACGGTATTCTCATTTCTCAGTCAATTTTTTAGTCTGTAATTCTATAACTATGGCTCTAGGCTCTGTGGCTCTGTGACTTTTGTTTTATTTTCTACAACAATATAGACTACCTAGATATTCTTTGTCTGTGATATAAAAGTTAAAAAGCCTGTGGCTGAAAAGGCTGCCATAACGTTATTTCGTGATATCGATTTATCGATATTTTTGTATCAATAACTATTGGCAATAATACGTTTCAAAATAAAGTTTCATTCTCAAAATTATTAATAGATTATATAACAATTTGTGTTAAATAAACCGACTCAGTATCAGCTTTATAAACAATACAGACAACACTATAAGAATAATGCCCATGCATGTTTTTTTTATTAATATTAATGGTTTATGAACTGTTGTCCTGTAATTGAGAAATCGTAGATTTCTCGTGAGAAATTTTAAATGCTGGTGACGATGAAAGCAACTTCATAAAGAAACGCATTTTAGAAGTTTGATAACTTGAATGTATGGTCAGTCGAGTTATTTTTATTATTGCTATTTAAACCTTATGTAGGTGTGTCATTCTAGCGATAGAAACACCCCGCTATTGTTTTCGTTCGTTTCTATTATGCGGCGATATCACGAGTTTCAAAAAAGTGACAACGTCACGCGTTTGACAAAAAAGTTTGGTATCATTTTGCTGATGTAAAATTTACAACGTCGCTCATGCGCTTATATAAACCATTGTGATTTGTGATACTTAAGTATTATTATTTATTTTATTACTTACAGGGTAGCGTTTGACCATAAGTCACCTGATGTTAAGTGACGGTGTGGCCGAAGATGGCGTCACGCTATACCTGGATAAAAACTACTACATACTTGATGGTAATAAAAATAATTATATTCACTCCGAGATTTTAAAATCTCGGAGTATCCGTCCGAATCCCATAGAATATCCATATAAACAGCTCTATCTCCTCCAATCTATGGTAATCAAAATTATTTAAAATAAGTCGATATTTTTTGATATTTTCGACATCCCTAACATAACTGTTTTATTTAAACAATACAGATTAAAAATATATAGGAACGGTTTCGTCCAGTTTTGTCAGAAATAGAAATTTAAAATTAAAAAAAAGGTTCAATAGGTTTTTTCTGCAAATTGTTGTTTGGGATGACCTTCAGTATAATTATTTTACACACAAAGCGATGAGACCATAGATTAAGTAGACTATATACTACGTGATGAGACGAGCTATGATTTTACCTTACCAGTGCAAGAATTCTTCTTTTTTTCACTTGGCAGCACTTATGATATGAAAGGGCGTTTGACAATCAGCTGTCTGACTGAATAAAAGTGGGGAGGAAAAGGCGAACGATTGTGAGCTGTGTGTGTTATGTAGTTAATGTCTTCAAGCGTTTCGTAGCAGTTGTAGCTATGGCGTGTTTAAGTTCGAGTAGGCTCTGTGCTCGTGTACAAGATAAGTTGTTGTGTCAATTTGGACATAAAGTTCGGAAGCAAACTGTATTTGTGAAACTTAAACCGCCCGGACCGACTCCGCTGCGGATTTTTGGAAAGTCTTGTCAGGTCAGTTCTATCTCTTTATTGTACTAACATAATTATATAAGCAAAGGATAAAATAATTTAGTGCTTAGATAAATCATCTTCATCATGTCACGATCGATTCATTCATAAAAAAGTCATTTTTCGAAGCTTTTTATGTAACAGCGTGACAGCTAACCTAGTATCCTATGTCAAATGTCAGCTGATCAAGTCATTCAAAAAAAGAGGGATTTTTGAATGAGGTCGTACATGTACACAACGTAATGGGAGTTGAGCACTTGTAGATTAAAGAACTTCAAAAATATGAATCGTTTTCGTGTGTGATATTGATGAATGAATTTGAACAGTGGGGTCATTGATTGGAAATGTTAAAAGTGAAATCTTCGCGAGTCGACGCGGGCAGTGGGTCGCTTCGTGCGCGGCACAGGTTTGTTGGGTTTGTCCAGTGATTTTCACCCAAGTAGTGATATTTATAACTTTTACTTTCGTCAAACAAAGTGTTGTTTGTTTCGACACCAATGACCGATTCAGTATCTAGAGATCTTACTCTCATTTTAAAATTGTTATTAATATCCATGTAATTAGAGAAGAAATCTTCAAACGGTATAGTTAGGTGGCAATTAATTTCAAAATAAGCCGGCTAACATTGCAACAAGTCCGAAAATATAAAATGAATGGATGTCGGTTTCTGTTCTACTACGCTACGTTATCTAAAGTGCGCGAATGATGATAGCATCTAGGGTTGTCGTGTGAGTTCGCGATAAACTGTAGGTATTTGTAAAGCGATATCATATTTTATATTATCTATTTACCCCGTTGATACGCACGAGATCGTAGTAGTAATTGAAGTTTTGAAGGTCACAAGTGGGAGCAATCCTAGAGGCGCATTGCCGGCGCGCTCCGCCGTCGTGCTTTCTCGCGCAGCGTGCGAGCATGCCATGTCCAATCTCGCAGACTCGCACAAAACTTTCTAGGCAACAATTATATTTCGCATTAATATTTCATTTGCTCCTTCGATTGCGTTGAATTAAATTTCTTTTAGCTCTGTTCTCATTCACGTTATTATTGAGGATTCTTACTCGATTCCAACTTAGGTTTACAAACAATCTTGAGCAGCTCTGTAACTCAACTTTTACGATGACATTCTCCAAAATATGCACTAGCTCACGGCTAGTGAAAGTTGTGTGACGATACGTTGAATTTTTAATAGCGCGGAAACTGGGCAAGTTACCTGTCGAAGGAGCGCTTTATGCCTTTCTTATTTGATTTTAGTTCATTTGGCGAACAATGACCTCGTTTCATCTCCACCGGCATCGTTCGGCGTTATAAGTCGCCACGAAAATTAGTCACTAGTAGAAGGGAGGTTAAATTTCGTGCCTTGTTGGATACGTCTCGCAAATTCCAATAGATCAATAACCGCAGAGCCTTCACCTAATTCGTGTTCTAGAGAGCGCATCAGCTTAAGGCGGTGATTGGAAATGAAAACGTAATATATATTTATTTACCAAAAAGAGCTGTTTTTATAGGATGATAAGATCAGACTGAAAGCTGACTTTCCTCTGTAACTGCAATCGAAAAAATAACCAGACATGCGATAATCTAGATATATAAATATATATATCTTTATATATAATTTCTAACAAAATGATTGACATTTAAGAATTTAAAAAAAAACTAAGGTTTCGAAAATATTATCACTTTTTTCAGTGGTTTCGAATGTTTTTTTTAAACTATAAAAACGATGATGACTAATCGACGAGTAAGTTAAAAAAATACATTTGAGTTCAGTTACTTTTCGGATATTTATTACTTTAGCTTTTTTTTAACATTTTCTTTACTCTCTTAGATTCTCAGTCGCCAGCAGGGTGAGACTACTGAGACGCGGGCCTTAATTAAGACGTCTTAATCTTTATGTAGAAATACCTAATGCGGAGAATAGTAGTCGTACTCCATCGCACTTGGGTATGTAGCGAATGTTTTTGCATCGATATGGCGTTACGTTCGTTATTTAGGTAGATGAATTGGTCGAGTGAATCGTGCCGCACGTAACGTCCTGCGTAAATGAAGCTCAGTAGAAATGCGGAACACACAACTATTTGTTCAGTCGACATCATTGTATAAGAGTTTGCGGCAACATACACGATGTATCATATGTTATTTTCGACTTACAACATTTACTCCAATCCTAAATTACGTGCCGTCAATACAAAAGGGCGTAGAAAGCGGGGAAGTATTATATTTTATCGGTTTACGAATGATTGAACGTCTGGAGACAATTCTGTGACCTTTTGTTACTGACTAGGTATACAAAAACATTGATTAGGTACAATGATAATGACTATGACTCTGCAAAATTCACTATCTAGGCAATATTAAAAAGTGGTTATTCTGACTGACTGAAAGACATATTATCAGTAAAGACTGCAGAGCCTAAACTAAACCCTTGTCCCCAGATACATGCAATTTTGAGGATAAGTATGTTATTTTTGTAACGTATAATATAGCTATTGTAGCCGCATCTAAAAAAGGGTTTATAAAATTCCGTTTGAGGATAAAATGTGATTGTAACGATATGACAATTTCCTCGTGGGCCAAGCCGCGAGGCATACCTAGTCTTATTTAAAATATGACGTATGTTGTTCGTATATACGCACGGTGGGCGAATCTGGATTAAGCTTTACAAGTTTGAGTGTAAAGATTGCGACACGCGACCTCCACAGCCTTGGGTTGGCCGAAAGTCTTATTTTACTACCAACTGGTGATATTATGATTTCAGATAACATATAATGTTTCAATATCACCGTTTTCTAGGTTCGGTGCGATTGAATCTTCGTTAAATGACGAATTAGTTATGTGGCAAGTCCAAAATAAAGCTTTATTGGTATGAACAATCGACAGTTGAGAAAGTTGTGCGTAGAGCTAAAGACAAAAAGCCGTAATATATAATTATTACTGAACGTCATGATCAGTTAGTCTGCCTGTAAGCGCTAATTTATTAGGATTTGTAACCTATGGATATTGTTATTTATTCTCGAATAACGGTTTACTAAAACAAAGATGGTTGTGGTGTTGCAATAACAACGAACGACATTAATTTTGTCTGGTGGTGCTATAAGCTTGTTTATAAATATTAGTGACATTGTTTCCACCATTCTGAAGTTGAAAGTAGATACTGGTTTCACTAAATCGAACCAGTTTAACTACAAAATAATTAAGTTACGAATAAAAAAACCAGTTTAACTACAAAATAATTAAGTTACGAATAAAAATGTATACGACCATTAATTTTAAAGGACTTATTTTTTAAACCAAGTATTTAAACCATCATTAGAGTTACTGTTTTGAGTTACGTACAAATTTTTTTACCTACGTAATAAATATCATGCCATAGTACCTAATGATTTCACAAAATCAACATATGGTTGGTGGGTGCCTTCTTATAATACTAGTGCTGGCCATCAGAACAGATTTGTATCAATCTGTTTGGCATGAGAAAATGTCATAATAAAAATGCAACAAAAGAAAATAAAGTTAGGGCCAGAGAGCTATTTATGTGATTGTGTGGGCGTTATTATATTATTACTCCTACTTGTTTATTACCAGCTAGGATAACTATATTGTTGCTTATTTTCAATTGCATCTACGTTCCCAATTCAACTTTGTGTAATCTTTTGTCTTGTCTAAACAATTCTTTGAGTTGTCAAAATATAATGTTTAAGGCATATAAATCATATTATAACTGCAACGGTAATTAATTAAGAGTTGTTTCCCTGCATGCCCACTAAGAGGCATTGCATTGGGAAACAGCAGCGTTTCGGTCGCCACTTGCAAACAATGTAGGTACAGTCACCGACAAAAGTTGCTAATCACAACCAATTTCACAAATCTGTACCAGATTGACCATCTTTGGCGTTAGCGATGTTGAGAAAAATTGGAATGCTGCGTATGTTCAGCGAGTTTTGTCGTTTATCTTACCTACTACTCATCATCGTACTCAGTCTGAGCAATATTAATTGCTCACGGACGCTTGCGAACGTGGAGTTGTTATTTGATAAGGGACCGCAGTTTCGTATGTCTAAGTATACGTTGAGTAAGATTATTATGTATTGGGCAATTTAAAAGGTTTGCAAGGACATACGTGTAGTAAAGTCAATGATAGGTGAAGATGCTCAGATGTTAGCGAGATTTGCGCAACGGCTGTTGTTCGGTGAATTCACTTTGTGTATTCTACGCATTTCATTAAATGTGTGAAAAGTGCGTCTTTTCCTATAACACGAATTGTCGATTAAAAACTGTTTGTAAGCTTGTAATTAAACTGTCTGAATTTGCTTAAGATTTGCGTCAGTCTATTCACCATTATAATCCCGGACTTAGTTTGTTGACTAATTGTTATTTCCAAACAAGAGTTTGCTACATTTGTCGTGCTCTGTGCGCAAGTTAAATGAGTCAGCGATTTGACCGTTTTTCCCAAAATTATAGAGCTTGTAAATGTAGAGCTTACCTATACGAGTACTACCTACTTCTTTTTCTCAATCCCAGGTTGAAGTGATTGTAGAGATCGCCCATCGTACTTCACACTTTTTTTTGTACAGTAATGCTTAGTTATGGATAAGATCATGAACTAATTCCAGTGTACCATACAACTTTTTTTTATACTGTAGCCGTAAAGTTATGTCCATCAATACGTGGAAAAATAATTGAAAATTCTGAATAGAAATCCGCTCGTTACTATTCATATAAATGTCTCTGAATTGGCTGATTATATGAAAGAGTAGCTCATTAAATTATTTTATAGTTAATAATGATATTTTGGTGTTTTTGAGAGCGTGACAACCGCATTTTTTCTACCGTTAAACAATACATTGCAAGGTAGATAACATTGCACTTTGATGGCTCTAAATTACTTAGGTTATTACTTACACTTGACTCAAATATAATATCATCAAATTGTGATGAGAACTTACGTCTCGAAGCTGTAAGTTAATGAGTGGAATTTGGCTTACTAGCTATGCTCCGTGGCCGCGCCCGTGACAACTTAGCAAACACCTAGAAACACAACAAAAATAAATATTACATAAATATTATAGCCTCTTCGCCAACCCGCATCTGTGTGGTGGATTGTGTGGGCCACATACCCTTTCTTTAAGAGAAGGCCTGAGTCGAAGCAGTGAGAACGTAACAAGCTGATGGTGATGATAATGAAGTTCCCACTACTCTTCTACGATATTGTTTTTTCATTGCTAGATCGAGAAAGAGTGTAATACGCTAGAAATATAGGAGCGAAATACAAGAGTATAATGATACTTTAATGTGACAAAGGCCGTTCTATTCTGTGGCCAAATCTCGATTAATAAATCTGAGCAAAGGCCGAATGCTATATGGAAAAGATTTCAGCTTTAATGTCAGGTATATATATATATACCTATACGAGTATATTATGTACATGTGTTAACTGCTAAGTGCATCTTTGAGTATAAATCATTAGATTGCGTTATGTATCCGTGAAATCGCGCTGCCAATGCCGAATCTTATTCCTTTTGTGTACGTTTAGAACGGATGCTTTATTGTTGTTTCATTTATTGCTTTTATCAAAGGATCTATGAGTAGACACAGAGGATGAAGTCTGGCTCATTGAAGAATTAACTTTATGAACTCTCTTAATTGACTGTAACATTTGTTGCACAACATCATTTTCACATGCGAAAACGATCAAATGCTGAGTCTCATCAATAACTGCAGTCTACATCAATGATCCATATTATAAATGCGCTTACTATTTTCGATTACATAGAAAAATAGTGGTTCTTAAATCTATATTTCAGCGTTAGCTTGTAATCTTCGCCTTAACCGCCCTTGTGTACTTTGATAACAATCAGTTAATCACCTCGCAATTACTATCGAAAGTGTATAATCATGGTTCCCTGACCAGATTAGACGTGAATTAGATGCGGCGGCGGTGAGCTAGCATTCATCAGATAGCCTCAGGGTCGAAGCGTACGAACTAATCACAGTTTATCATACAAAATACCTACCCTCTTGGGGACCACGTATAACCTAATTCGGTCACTATAATAGAACAGCGATGATATTTCTTTCCTTCACGATTGAATTGTAAATCTTACTAAGGGCATAATAAATACTATATTGTTGGTGACTTCACAATTATCTTAAAGATATTGTCCACCAATGAAGTGCATTTGTAAGGATTACGTTAAGTGTTATCATTAAACTGATTCAATATCTAAACGCGAATTCCTAACTGATAACCTAATGAATAATATATATATTAATAGTAAAAATTAATTTTAGTAGTTGTATCTCGCAGCTTTACCCGCGTAAACTACAGTTTATCGTGATAAAAATTATAACATGTCCTTGCCCAGGGTTCAAATTATCGCCATTCCAAATTGCATCAAGATCTGATCAGCGGTTTAGGTGTGAAAAGGAAACAAAGAGAGAGAGAGGGAGAGAGAGAGAGAGAGGGAGAGAGAGAGAGAGAGGGAGAGAGAGAGAGAGAGTTCCTTTCGTATTTATAATAATAAATACATTCATATTAAACCGCCTCTATAAAACAACGAGGAGGAAACAAATTGCACGTTAATGTTTATTGTTCCCATTTAATTTACACTGAGTAATATATAAATTTCACCTCTTTCCTCCTATTTGTCCGTTTCATTTACCTGATCATATATTGTCAATTCGTCACACGTTTATGATTCAAAAACGTAAGAATTGCTAGTTCTTGACCTTCGTAAAATATACCTACAATAAAATAAGTCCCGCCGTGCCCAGGCGTATATAGTGGGTTCATCACGCCTGATATTTTATATTTTGAGTGGGTACTGCCCTCAGAGAAATGATAAATGATAATAAAATTGATGGCCAGTATCCGCGTTCTGTATTGGGACTTAACCTTATGGTTATCATCCTTTATAAGTTAACCTTCGTTTTCATTGAACTTCGATTATAATCACATACCTACATACTTATTTATTAAAATTACTTCCGAAACTTTTAAAAAAATCTTTAGGAAGTTAAAGTAAAATTTGTAATCTTCAACCTTTCCCGCAGTGTAATTAATATGCCACCTAGGTACTAAATTACAGAGTATTTATTTTTACGTCTTGGGTTTAATGATACTTATGGTATTTTACCTGATTAAAAACAGCTCCTTTTCAATATCTAGAATGTTTTACTGCACGGATCTTTTAATGTTATTAGCGTTTTGTGACTAGCGTTACAAAGAAAAAAAAATAGTGTAGTAAAACCAAAACTTTCGAACTTCGAAAAGCTCACCAGAAACCGTCCAGTTGTTTCTAATATACTAAGTGATTTGAGTGCAGTCACCTCTAAATAGTCGATACCATATTAAATTTTACATTTTTACCAGCTTAAGTTTAATAATGGTGTGGTTATTCGTCCCTGGAACAATACAAATATATTTAAACACGTGAAATACTTGGCAATATAATTTCGCCAATTACACCATCACATGAACGAACTTGAGTTGCATTTCTAGCGTATCTTGCCAAGTTTTTTTACGTACAGATCATGCTAATGATCGTTATGCTCCGAAGCTCATAAATATTTTAGCGAAATATGAAGTCACCACTTTCATCTATTCTCACTGTGTTATGTTTATTTTATAATGATTTTATGGAAATTTATATTATATTAAACAATATACACACATACATATTAAATTTTTGTACGTTTTGTGCTTTGAGCGCTTTCGCTTTTTTTTGTAGCTTTATTAAAAGACCGAGAATATCTATATCTACATCTGATGTCATCATCCATGTTAGCGTCTACAAGTCTTGTACAGTTATTATAATAAGTTTTAGAAGCAACTACTATTAATTATTTTTAATCGTCGTAGAGACGTATCTGTCCTGATCCGTCGACCTAGGTTTGAAAAAATCGAAATTGTCAATGTTTTCATTTAGTATATTTTAAAATATTTGTATGTCGGTGTCCTATCCTATTTCTAAGTGCATGAAGTGCAGTTCTTATTCGGGCTAGCCTACTAAGGTACTAAGCGAAAACTGAATCAAACGTTGCATCTACGAAAACTAGATCTGTCGGTGCCACCATAAATCTAGAATATTTAAAGAATACAATATGTTACTAAATAAAAACAATATTGCAGTAGTTGCATGAGTGCACAAAAATGTCACCGTGGCAAATAGACTCTTAACTCATAAGACACTATTATAAGCAAAAGCTTCGCGTAGTTTCTTTTACTCCGCATACTTAACGCTCGCGACATACTTAACAGAATTGCATTTACGAACATCTGTCTCCGCCACAACATCCGATTCACTCAAAGCTTATTGCTAGCTTGTTGTGCTTTGGGTGTTTTCTCATTTTGCTCTCAGCACGTTCGTCCTTGATTCATAACCTAGCAGCGCAGGCGGGCCCGTCTTCGACCTACATACCGCTCTACGGACCGGAGCGAGTAATTGCATCGGCGATCATTAGAGTCGCTGCCACTTGGTGCAGTGAGCGGTTGTTTTGGCACTTACAGCTGTTACTTTATATTCTGTATCAGACCTTGAAACGTTTTTTAGAACGAACGTTGTTTTATCGCGAATACGCAAACGGTTGCATTATTAATCTTTACGAAAAGTGCATTGTTTGTCACTTGATGGATTCTATCTATTAATGGGTATTTATTTATTTCTAAAATCTCTACCCTTAATCGTTGCACTTTCAAGATATAAGATGACATATCATATTCAATATCTTTAGCGCGTTTATTCGTTACGTAAATGAAACTCCAGCTACCGAGATCGCTTTGCACTGCTACGCTCGACTGCCATGTTGGACCACAAAACTATCTGTCCGAGGCCGTTAAAAATTTCCAGAGGTGAATGACAGCAACTTGCTCGTTTTAGAAAGGTCGCCTTAATTTGCTGCCAATTTGTTTTGGTCTAGTCTTGACCGATATATTAGTACGGGTAGTGGTTTGAGCACTATTTATTTTAGACTCGAAAATAGCGTTTTGGAATTATCATCATAATTGGTAAAGGTTCAACTAATTTGCACTAATAGTCGTAAAAATTAATTTGATATAGAGATCAATTTGCAATGATAGTCATAAAATTAATTTAAAAAATGATTAATCCTAGTGTAGGTTAGCAATTACTTTGAAATACATTACTATTTTGTATGGCAATGGAAATTAGTCTTTGTGCTCTACATTATCCATACATGCAAAATTGCAACAAAATTCGTCCAGGCGTTTTGGACTGAAATAAAGGCAATCAAAGAAACAGATATAATTTTATATAGTATGTAAATAGACATAATAAATATATTATATGTATCTGTCATCAAACAAAATGCAACTTTGAAAAGATTTACTGCGTGTCTAAAATATTTAACTCATTCAAGTCCTACCTTTACCTACATAATAGCTCTACCATGATCATTAAATGAATTAAAAACACTAAGAAATATCTGTTAAAAAAGTAATAATAACATATTATTATGTTTTAACCTCTACGTGAAAATATTGGTATTTATATATGAATTTCAACGAACACTAGTTTTTCGTAGCATTTGGTGCGCGTTGATGTCTTCTCTTCGCAAAATGCAGTATGAACTTTTCTGTACGTTATTATAATGCCCACGTGCTGTAGAAAGTCTTGTGTCAATCTTACTTATCGTCAAAATATGACATTCGTTCGTTATTTGTATAGTGCGACGCGACCACGGTTTTGGCGCGTGGTGGAGAGAGAGTTAGCGTCGCATTATTGTTCGACAGATTGATATTAATTTCACTATGGCAGTAATTTAGTTGCATTGTAATGCTACAAGTATAAAAAAATCACTTTCGGCCTCGAATTAAATAGGATCCCTGTCTGAAAAAAAATACGCCTCGACTTGAGAACTTTATTTTGTTTTTCTTCGGTTCAAAAATACGTCTGATGTATCGTCGTTATGATTATATTATTTTTAAACTGCAATATGTAAGTAATCTATTTTAAAACTTTTTTTAGTTTTTACAGCTCAAATGTTTTTTTTAACTGTTTGGTTACTTAGTTTATGCTATGATATGATATGTATTCGATAGGCGCACATAGTTAACAGAAGAGTTCACTTTTGTTAATAACTCACGGAATAATCATAATTTAGCATAAAAAAGTTACATTTCTCTCGCCCTTTACTCTTTTCGAACACCCTAACAGGGTCAGTGTACCTTAACATAGTTCTAGTTTTGAGTAACTTATTTGTGTACGAACATTGTGCAATAAATAAATAGCTATTGGCAAAATAAATTACAGGTCATCGTTAAATACAGGAACTAAAATACACAACGTTATTTCAGTGAAACATGCACAATATTCGAACAGTTTTATCGACTGTCTGTCCTTGTGACGCAATCATTACCGCCTCTACACAGTAGCTGATACTTGAGAGCCCTCTACCGAGCCCTTAGCAATCCGTCCACGTACACCAGTGCTTCAATTAACTGTCTAAGTACGTGTCAATTGTTGTTCACTTCTATATTAAGACCGCGCGGTGTCGATCGATGCGCAAGAGTGTTCGAAACGCTCACTTTCTATCGTGTTTTAATTGTTATGTACGCCTGCGGACACATGCAATTTTACGTGCGCCAATGTTGTTCATCATTTACATTGACCGCAAATTTGCTATTATTGTTTTTATTAATATAAACGTAACACTGGCAGTAATTATTGATAGTTACGTTTTATATCGAAACGGAAAAAAGAAATCAGACGGTGCGTCGCATTTCTTTTCAATAAATTCTTAGACCGCTTACGGAAAAAAATCGTAAATTTTTTAGACATTGTAATCCTGCGGATAGTTAAACAAACTTGTATTTTTTCAGAGTTTGGTTGGGTGTAAGTTTATCTTTGAAATTGACATTACCTTATTCCGGTTTCAAAGACGTTACAACCAAAAAAAAAAACTGTATATAGAGCGTAAAACACCTATACAGAGCGTAAAACAATGCGCTCGTCAGTCTGAGGCTTGTATGCAATTGCAATCAATACATTCGATAGTATTTATAATATAATACACATTGTTATAACCAGGAGCACCACGCCTGGTTGCGTGATGCTAAACATGTATCTTGCAAACAAGTTGCTCATGAAGTAGGTACAAACTTACTCTGCTAACATAAATAGATAGATAACGCTTTATTGTTTTACCACAACAACAGAAAAATAGAACAACATAAAAGGAGAGATCTTAGAGCTAGTGTTACAATGGGCGGTCTTATCGCTTAGAGCGATTTCTACTTGACAACCTTTGGATGGACAGAAATAGTAAGAAATAAAATTCATGTACATAAAAATAAATATATATATTATACAGTAAAATATGAAAATTGAATTTAAGAAAATAAACAATTACAATTACATAAGATATTTTTAGATACACATAACACACATACATACATACATAGCTCAAACTAACGCGGACTTATCCGCGGAGGAAGGCTGTAGTTCTGAATCAATCGTTATCGGTTTGATTTGAAAGCTGCCAGCGCGTGTATGATTTGCTGTTATTATTTATTTATTAAATACGCAGCTGCACCGACGATGTAGTGTTGGTGAAAAACCGCCCTACTTCTAAAAAGGAAGGATTACAGCTTGTGTTCGAATTATATAACGTCACATAATGTACTGGTTCTGTTCTTTTTCGCTTAACACATCATTATTATCTTTAGTACGAATGTACGCTTTGTTTTATAAGCATGAATAATTAATGTTCAAAACTGTACATAATCGAACAATATAAAGTTGAGAACTCTAAGGCTAAAGTAACATATTATTCCCTAAAATAACTGGGTTTTAAAATTGATATATAATATAAGGATATCTTTGAACTTTTTCATTCCGTTTGATTTGTGAATAAGGACAAATATAAGTATTCTATTCTACGCGTGTAATATTAACTATGGTTTCCGACTCAATTTATTCTTATTTTTGCAATGCTATTTTTATTCAGAAGGTGTTGTTATTTTCCCAATTAAGCACGGATTACTATGCGAAATATTTCATTTAAAGTTCTTGGTCTACGTAATAAAGTTCAAAGATGTACAATGACTTCTGCATCGACCGCCTCACGAAGGTCGCTTTTGTTGGGATTGATCTCTACCTTTTGACCTTTACCTCCCCATTGTACCTTAAGCTGGGAGACCTTAAACACGTCAATGACATTCTTTCGTGGGTACCTACTACTACCATGGGCATACGGTCATTTTCTGGCCATCACTGTTTTTGTATGTTACAACAACAACTTAATGTAAAATGATATTGAAATATTTACGTATAAATTGGTTGTAATAAATAGAAGATTTATTACCGACTACAATAAACATTCGTATTGCAATATTTGCTCATAGCAAGGCTGGTTTGTTTAATGTTAACTAGATGTGCCCCGAGGTTCTCCCCCGCTATCCTACTGAAATCATTTTTCGGGATACAAATTAGTGTTAGTGTTTGTTAATTCAGGGTATAAGCTATATTTATTCCGAATTTCAGTAAAATCCGTTGAGCTGTTTAAACGTGGTGAAGTAACAACTATACACAGTACACACTAACATGTAATTGAGTTCTATTCTAAAGTTGGATCACTATCGCCCGTTATTAATAACCTTTCTATCCACGGTTTGCCCTATAGAAATTTGACACTAGCGCCGATATGAATTATTTATCCCCGATAGAATTAATGTCAAAAATCGATCTCTAGTAGGACAAACTGTGAATACTCCGGTTATTAATTTCCAGCGTATATGAAGTGACGATGTGGTTAAGTAAGAACCCTGTTTTGGTTTTTGATTCGTAGTCAAAATCAACTATGTATAATCAAAACATTAAAATATAGCTGTTCGTTGAATATTTCATAATATGTTTTTGGCTATAGTTAACCTTGACAATACGGATCATAAACCGGCCCTAATGGTTAACATTATACCTTTGACAATAGTTAATTTTGACTACAAATACAAAAACCGGCCCTAAGGATGGTAAACAAGCTTAGAACGGGACTGGTTCTCAAGGATTGCGGCCGGAATACGATTATCGATAAGTGATTGGCGACAGATTTTTAAGTATTTTACAAGTATAGAGACGATTTGCGATAAAATAAAATACTATAGCATAACATATTTTGCTTCTTATACACTGACAACACGAGCAAAGGCAACTACGCCCGTAAATTAATATTAATTCATACAGTATACATAATTCACATTAAACTTTTAACTGTATGCGTACATACCTTAAGATAATCGAAGCTGTCCCGTTGTGGGATGTACACGATTGTGACGCATGTGAAATCGAATGGAAGTAATTATTATTCTGCGCACTCAGACGTCAGTTCGAGTTAAGGGTACGAAATGTACCTTCAGTCTACAGTGTTCTATACTAATATAGAGTCCGCCTGGGGAAGTAACAAAGTAATAACTAGTGAGTGAGTAAGTACAATTACTTACGAGTTGTAGTAACCTTTACCACTTATTCCACCGCCAACCAGTGGTGTGCTCACATGTACTGTGTTTCAGGTTTAAGGACATTTTATCCAGTGAAATTGCAGGGTTTACTTTCAGAAACTCTGCTATACCGTTCCGATATAGCAGAGTTTCTGAAACTTTCTGCAGTCATGGGCCATATTCCAAACTTTAAAATTTTCATGGACCCCTGTCGAACACTTTCTTTGGTTGTTTAAATGTGTTAAGTAAGAGCACTCATTTTCCTATAGAATATGTTAACGGTTGAATGTGCTGCTGCGGACCCTTGACACACATGACACACATACACACATCACTAAGGGGTCCATGGACCCCACTTTAAGAAACCCTGCGACAAAGGGTGCGGCAGGTGCCCTTAACTAGTCGCTTAGTGCGACGGCAGTGACCGCGATACTAGTTTCGCAAGCAGTTTATGCAACTGCAGGCGAGTGCACCGCCGGACCCGATGGGCCCAGCGTGTTGCAAAACCGCACGCTTCGAACGTACGTACGTACCTACTTGCTGCACGTGCGCCACCTCACGAGGATGCCTTTGAATATTAATAAGGGGGAACGCTTCAATTTGATTAATGAGATGACAGAAGCCAACTGATTAATTTCATTAACGTTGTGACTGTGAAATTAGGATGGATTGGGGGGTACTCTCTCTCCTTTTAAAGTTCAGACAACAAGACTGGCAGGCGTTCGTTTCAGCTATAGTTAGTTTCATGTGTGTGTGTTCTGTGTGATGTGATTTGGTCAATAGGAGCCAGCTGGCTAGATAATCAGTCCACCTCTAGTTGCGTTTTTCTCTCATCCATTTTCTTTGTTGGACATAAAGTACTACTTTGCTGTCCGTCGCTAAATTACCAAAAAAAACTGCTAACAGCATGATTCGTAATATGTCCCGTCAATTCAATTCGTCACTGAACGAATTAACTTTATAATGCATCCAATTACCTACATACATGATGATCATTTTTTGTGGAATTTATAATGAAGAGAAATTAATAGGTTCTTGAGAGAGGTTTCTTCACCAAAATACCAATCATTTGTCAATGTCAAAAAACTTTGAATAATATGTCTTCTCGTGCTGTAAAAAATTCACATCTTACCTTTGAGTATAGGTTGTCTTTCCTGAAAATGCTGTTTAGTTTTCATGTAAGCCTATAATTTTTACATATTATGTACCGTAGTTTTTTAATTACATTGTCTAAATTCATTAAAAGATAATAATTTACGTAATTTACTCATGAATAACATTTACTTTCTTTAGTTATATAAGCATGCGCTCAGATTTTTAGTCACAACAACCATAACTTAGAAAAAAAATGTGTATATAAGTGGATCGTTAAGTTACAGTCAAACTTAACTATGCAAGAAGAGTACGGGCAAAAACTAGCAACCAGTATATTAAACATATATTAAAAATATTATTTCATAAATAGTAGTTTGCTTGTATGCTGGGTTAAGGGCAATGTCTCCAGTGATCAATTACCTAAGTAAGTTTTAAGAAGAGAGTTTCAAGGTCTTAGAATATAATGTTTACAAAGTCTTTTTAGAAGTTGGACCTCTGCTCCATTGATACCGGCTACTTTCAATATGTACGCGTCACCTCTATTGTCGTTACAGCCGTTTTAGTGCTAGATTGTGACTAACGCATTACAATAGACGCATAGCTCTTTAATTCTAGTACAGTATTATCTAATTTGGCATGATTCGTCATCGATGCTGGTTGCTAAACAAATATGCTGCTCTGTAGTACAAAGAAAGACATCATTATCTGTCTCTACCCAAATTACGCGCAGCTATCTCAATAGACTTAGTTGCAATAATCTCAGTAAATAACTTGAGGATAGAATAGTTTTTAATATGACAGGGGTCAAGGCATTCTGTAAATGTTAAGATAGTTGAATGTCACAATAAAGGTTTACTTTGATCAAATCTTCTCACCATAAATCGATTTGTTTTCGCTACGAATTCAAATATTATATTGATAAAATTGTCTGTTGAGAAATTGAAAGCATTCAGATTTTACGCTATACGCGAAAGCAATATTGTTTTAATTTCATGCGTATTGAGCCAGTTCTATTTATTTTCGTTAATCTGGATACTTTGAATTTTCAAAACTAACAAACTCACTTAACGCTGCATTAACCGTTACGTAACACAATACAGTTACTAGGTCTGGTGGTGGTCTGGCCTGGTCTGGTCTGGTCTGGTCTGGTCTGGTATACTACTATGGTTAACCATTATATTTAATGGAGGTGCATTAGATTTGTGTGTAACGCGTAAAAATTCACATCACTAAAGTATTAGGTTTGCAACTAAAGCTAATGCGCTATCAATTACCCACAGAGTTCCGGGATCAAAAAGCCAAAAATACTCCACACAAAAAAAAAACAGTCACAATTACTTCTATTTTTTTTATTTACTGAAATGCTTATGTTCTATGTTTGTTGTTGTAGAGAGTGACAACATGCGGTCCTTGCGTGTCCGCCAGTGCCACCACAGCGGGCCTGGTCCGCCGGCTGGCCTCCAGTCTACAGAGCACCAGCACTGGCTCGCTGCCCGACTACGGAACACAAATCGTCGACCCCTACCGCCTGCTCGAGGATGACCTTAACGGAATATACGAGGATATCAGAACGGTGAGCAAACTGTGGCTAGCATTCTAAAAACAAGGTGTAAGAGGTAACTGTGGAAATAAATGACAGTGGGCGAGTTCACATCGCAAATATAAAATATATTTAGAGGACCAAGATTGACGTAGTAAATAGGCAACCCTGTTACAGGATGCCTTCTGGTTGGTCAGTTAGGTATAGTGAAATGCCAAGCCAGATTAACATTCATCTTTTCTATCGTGTTTATTCAAAAGTAAATGCAATATTGTAATATTGGGGTTTGGAGTTTGTAAGGTCGGCGTTCACCGGTTGAGCAGCTATAATAATAAATTGACAGCCATTGGTTAAACGGTTGCTTAGATGTTGTTAAAGACAAGCCTAAATCTACAACGTAACGTTTATTAAGATAGCATTTTATAATTTTGACACGTACGTCAATGTCGGATTTGACACCGTTGTGTATCAAACCTGTGTTTACAAGCAACTTGCATGAGTTAACACGGTCGTGAGTAGTCGTGACAAGGACCGAATGCCTTCCAATGTTGGCAATATACGAGTAGAATATTCCGTTATAGTTATAATCTGCTCCATCTTATCGTAGCGAAAAGAAATTACTCGGATTTTATTGGTTAGTTAGGTAGTGCAAATCGAATTAAGCTACGTTTCGTCTTCTTCATGTTGTGTGATTGTTGCAACTTCGGTCTGATTAAATGTAAAAGAACTGCTAAATGACTTGCAGGGTTAACTGCTTTATTTGTTGCCTCATTAAGATACGGCAATTTACTTTCGAAGCGAATCGCAAAAATAAAACAGAAACACGAAAGTGTCTAAATTGTGGAAACACATCTGCAATAAATAATTTGTATGCAAAGAATTTTTTTTCACTAAAAACATTTCTATTATTTTTGATGACACCGACTGACAGACAACGCATACTAGCCTAAACAATTTTGCGCTAACAAATGATCATCCCCTAATAGAGGTAGGAAATGAAAGTTTGTTTGGAAACTTTCTCGCGCGCAAAACCACGGGGCGGATCGCTAATTAAATTTAAAACTTTTAAACCTTAGTGAGCCACTAGAAATATTTGATTGTAAATATGTGACCTCCATGTTTACGGCGTATATTTATTTATACAATCATTTAGCTGTAATCATTTACCCAGTGCTATTAAATATTCGATGATTCATTATAGTTTGTAATGGGTAATGAAATCTAATTTTTGTTACATTCAAAGTGTTAATCGATAAAATAAATTATAAAGTGTATAAAGGGAACTTTACAATCCAATTGGTGGGCGTACAGTCCATTGATGCACAATTGTGTCAAAGTCACGACGTGTTAGCGCGGACACCGGTGGCCGGTGGTTGTGCAATTCGCAACACGACGATAATTGCGACCGGCTCGTCGCGGTGTGGTGCTTCCCTAATGTCTAGTATTAGCCAAACTACAAAAATATCTTGGATAGTTTTGCAAATTTTACTTTGAAATTTGCAAAGTTAACTTTTTTTAAAACGGTTATGTTTCAGTGATAGTAACGTCGGCTTGCAATCCGTAGGCCGTAGATTCTGCCTACAATGAGCTTGAGCTTTTGGTGAAGGAAAACATCGCGATGAAATCATTGCTCGGTCCTAGGGCATTTTGTAGTGCTCGCCGTGCTAGCCACTACTCTCAAGTTAAGAATCTGCCAAACAAGGAACACACTGATAGGTTAAAGGAGATAACTTCTTAGGGTGACTTGTGGTCAAACGCTAGTTAATGAAAACCTTGAGCTTACATTTAGGGGACAACCTGACTTCTGAAATGAACGGTATGAATTATTTTCGGGGTCCAATAACAAAACATCACAGTCTAGACGACTTCTATTTTGTTATTCTGAGTGTACGACCTAGATTACTGTAATTAACTATTTGAAATATAATATCGTAACGTTTTCAAAGATTAGATGGATGCTCGCTTAAAATGTCACTTAGCTATATTTTTTAATTGAGCAAAGCGTTTTATATATTAATTGCATTTGCGAATTAATAATAATCGCCGTTCTGAAGAAGCTTTCTATATTGACCTCTACACAAAATGTTTGAGTTTATTTTAATAATCGCGTGTTAAGATGTTTTGATCTGCTCAATTCGAATGAGTTGCCGAAATCTCTGGGAGTTGCAAAATGATATTTCGGTGACTGCCCTTGAATCTGAGTTAACATAATATAGGTGCAGTACCTATCTGGCCTTTGTACTATATGTAACTAAGTGTTATTTTAATATGACATGTTTTATGTTAGTCCTATTAACATTTAACAGGTAGATGATTTAAGAAAATATTGCTGTCGCTGTTTTAAGAATCACAATTGAAATTACAAAATATATGAGCCAAAAAACGTTATCACGATGAACTATTATAGGAACGAGAACCCATCTTAAAACATGTGTATCGTACAGTCAGCGACAAAAGTAGTGATCGTTCTCGATTTTCCAAATGTGTTTCAAATCAGTAATTATTATTGTTTTTTTTTTTACATTTTACATGGTATCATTTTGACCACAACATAACACGCCTGATTTTAGGTAATGATGAGGTCAAAAATTGGTGTCTAAGATGATGAGGATAATAGAAAAAAGTGTGATTGTTCAGCGACCTTTGCCGTTGACTGTACTAGGATTGCTTACAAACATTAGCTATGGATAAAGTATAAGATAGATGGGTAGGTTGGTTAGATAGGATCTTGTTTTCGCCAAGTTTGTGCGACTGGCTCGCCTACTTTCCGTTTGGAAAACTCGTCTAAAACTAGGCCCCCACATGAATGCTGCACTCGCTGGTTGCACATTTCTAAAGTCTCGTTTCCTACGTTTCGTATAAACGTATGTGTGACAACACGCGGGTTATGGTGATCGCACATTTGTCATTACCGTACGTGATGTGCCCGTCGCATTCGCCGGCGGCGCCACTGCCACACGCCGAAGCGGTGCCTATCTTTATTATTTACCTACCTATATTATTTTATTTTGTGTTTATTTATTTTAAACAAAGAATTATGCAATGAGTAGCGTGCGGCGAATGTGGCACTTTCAGTCCGGAGAGATGTGCGTTCAGCTTAAAGCGACGGCATTCTGGGTTTCACGTTGAGTCTTAAACGAATCTTGAGTAAAAGCCGGATGTAGAGTTACAAGAACAAAAATACAGGGTACCTGAATTTTACCATGCTCAAGACAATCATGGCATGCTGTTTATGCCAAGATGTAAAAATGGAAATTCTATTTGTTTTACTCTGTGACAAATGTAGATTCCGCAAGCGACCTAATTTATTGGACATACAAAATGATTATGGTTATTGAGAATATTTTTGGTTATTCATAAAAAAAACAGCTCTAAAATTGTTGGTCATTGCTGCGTAATATTGCGTGGAAATCTGGCATTGAAATGTTACAGTCACAAATTATCACGTTCTATATGTGTGTTACCAGTTACAGTCGGATATTTTCCAATGACATAATTTATTAGATTAGCCTTAGAATTGAATTTCACGGACACACATATCAAATCGGTCATTAAAACTTACTTCCACATTGCGCACTGATTTTATGGTATTGCTGATATTATAGATAGATAGATAAAATGTGATACTAAATTCTTTGCTTACGTTCATTAATTCTTTTACAGTTATTTTAAACTCGCTGTTCCCCGCGGTTTTACCCGAGTGGGCTACAGTTTATCGCGATAAAAAGTATCCTATGTCCTTCCTTCCTCAGGGTGCAAACTATCTCTGTACCAAATTTCATTTAAATCGGTTCAGTGGTTTAGGCGTGAAAGCGGGACAGACAAACAGACAGATAGAGTTGTAATATTTTAATAGTTTGTTATAATAGTTTATAATATTAGAAGGCATAAGCTTTATTGCAAAGGATTTTTCTAAACTGCATCCAAATTTATATTTATTCAGACTGATATCGTTTTAGCCGGTTTTGTAGCGCTTCATTAATTCGTATTCATGAAATCATCGCTTAATGTCGCAGTAAAGTACCGGACAATAATATTATTACAAATCATGCGACCCGCACTATGAAAGTTAAATGCCAAAGAAATTTAAATCGGTATCGTCTTTCGGAAATGGTTTAATTGATATCGATGCACGAACCTTCCGCCAGCAACGCTTCCCAAGGTTTTTATTTCACTTCACAGTTATTCAGCGGTCGTTAACATTTGCCTTTATGGTAAAATAACTTTTATTGGTATTACAATACATCGGGTGTTTACAGTGAAATAGTGTCCTCACGAAATGCATCGCGAAATTGAACTAGCGTCGAATTGCTGTGTAGTTTTGCAAATGCTCTGTGTATTCTATAACAGAAGTTTCGAGTGCTAGGTCAATCTGTGTGCAACAATATTATGGTCCCCTGATATTTATTTATTCTAGGATACAGCTGTATCTGGATGTATAAAGGAATAGTTATTTTATGTTATATTAAACAAAACAACTTACGTTACTTACGTGGTTTCACTTTCAACGTAACAAAATGCGTGCGTAGAAAAATATCGTAAAGTGAAAAATTGGATAATAAACAGGATTAAAACATGCAATTCGGGACTAAAATCTGTAAGTTATGTTAAGTTCTACGGCAAAGAAAATTCACGCGTTATACATTCTTGTAAGACAAGTAGTTAACGTCATTGTCTTTACACCTTTGCTGCTATTAATGTCATTATTACAAATAAGGTTTTTCCTCTTACGTTACTAAGTGACGTCTTATTCTTTAAATCCCTGGAATGATTACATGCCGTTTGTTAGCATCAATAAAACACAAGCAGCTAAGTAAATATAGGTGTGTTAACTCCCACGTTCGTAAGAAATAGTTGACATACCGTAGTTGTGGTTTCGCAAGGCGACCGTGATGGGACATCGTCGACGCTAATGTCAATAGATTCGATTTCAATTTTGACAGTATGTGCAGAAAACCTTTTTTAATCGTAAAAAAGGTAATAGCAAGTCTTATGTCTGTTTCTGAGGTGTAAGAATATAAAAATGTACTCGTCGGAATATTTTGCTACTAGAAACCTCTTCCTTAGTCTATATCTAAGTTATCTGTGAAACTGCGGAATATTATAAAGAGGTAAACTTTATTGTGAGTAAGTAACGGCTTATCTCCGGAACTTCTGATTCAATATAGACTTTTTGTTTAGTTAAGCTACACTCACTGACCCTGAGTGGCATAAAATGTGTTTAATTGTTATAAGAATCCTGTAGGAATCGCTAGACGAGTAGAACTTTTGGGTGCATATATCTGTGATGTTTTGATACATATTTATATTAATAGTTATACGTATTTCGTAATTTTATATACTCGTTTTAACGAAATATTAAACTTTACAAAATGTTAACATATTTGAATAGTTAATTCATTATTCGATTCCATGGACATACGTCGAAATAGACACATCTCTAACTAATAAGAGATTTTGATTTATTCTAACATTATGTTGCTCAATAGAATTGATTATTTATTTTATGGCGGCGGCAGTGGACGGTTGTCTATTTAGGCCACGATTAAAAATCAATCAGTTGTAAATTATAATGTAATTTGAACAATGCACAAAAGAATTTTCAATGTTCAAGTCACTGGTTTGTTTACAAATAAAAGTGCATTACTACATTATTTAACATATATGAGTACATACACGAATTGCTCATACATCCATTATTCGAACAATAAAATTGATGCTCAACAATGATGATGACTTAAGTAAATGCTATGCTGAAATTCTTATTGTACAGTCGCGAGGATACTTGCGTCAAACATGCATTTAAACGCAGCTGATTGCGGCAAGATAAAACTATGAAAATGACCGCGATGTCCTTCAGGCAGTTGTGGAATAAGGCTAGTGAGGAAATGAAATAGAAACTGTAACTTGGTAATGAAAGCGTGCAGTTTTGTAGCTGGAGTGACCTAAGATCACACCTTCGGTATCGATTTGGTAATATACTAATGAAGGTATGAAGCGATGATCGGTGGTTGTGACGTCGATTGGCGACCTGTAGGTTATTGGTTATGAGCTCCAGCTTTCAGTGAAGAAAAACATCGTATTGAAACACCATACCACCACAACGCAGTTAAGAATCTGTCGCCAAGTCACTTGAGAGCCAGTTCTCCATGCGTAGCGTAGGCACCTTTTGACTACATCGTCATTTACCATCAGCGGCCCGTTGTGAGCTACTCTTAAGTGGTATACAGATGACTTGTGTTCAAACGCTAGCCTGTAAGATGTGAAGGAACAGTACCTACTATTAATCTTATGTGTTACGGAGTTTTCACACTATTTAAAGAGTTTTGACACTGAAGATGTAATTTGTTATGCCCATATTGTGCCCACCTCACTTAAGCTAGCATGTAAACACGCACAGTGCACACGCTTAAGTACATGTTATGTCGTAGCAACATCTACGTCGTTGCGTAGCATGCTACGCAAGCTACTGTAATTTAGTAATATTGTGTAATACAGTACCAATTTTGTTACATATATGTATCAGTAATTTATTACAGATTTAGTTATAGCACTTGAATAAATTATTTTAGTTGCGTAAAGTTACTGCAGTTATTTATTCACTACTCGTCAGTTCACTGCTCTAGTTTATCAAAGTGTAGAATTTGAAACTTTGTACGCGTTATTTTTAAATATATCTCAGTAGTCCAATGTCACAGCCCCATGACATATAGGTTGTCAAAACGAGCAGATCATTCGGCTGATGGTAAGCGTGACGCTTGCATATAACAGTATCAAGGAGGTTCGAAATCTGCTTCGTAGTTATATTTTCCTTTTTAACTGTAAACTTTAGCGTATCATTCCCTCTAGCTGGATTTGTGTATTATTAAAGTTGTACCTAGACTAGATCCCAACTCGACTGTAGCCCTCTGACCGCAGGAGCTGCAGAAGAACACAAACCAGACGGAACTGAACACCATAGCGACTTACTACTTCGATGGGCAAGGCAAGGCGCTGCGGCCGATGGTCGCGATACTTATGGCACGCGCGGTCAACTACCACGTCTATGGAGAAAACAGGTGAGAGCTGATATTTCTATTTGCATTTGTTTTACTTGAATGAGTCTCACTCACCTATTGCTCGCCGAAAGGCATTTGCGCAGTACCTATATACTTGTACTTAACGATTGATTGTGCAGTGCACTATGAAAATCATTTAGGTAGGGTACAGGCTATAGTGCTCGCCTGGCTTGCTACACCCACAAGTTAATTGTCTGTTGCCAAACATCTATCGGTGTATTCCTGCAGCCTCACTTGGGAGCTAGTTCCCAATCCAGGCGTTTGACCACTATCCACCTGATGTTAAGTGATGATAATTGAAATAAAGGTTAAGTGATAAGTGAAATAAAGGTTACATACGGCGGCAGAGTTCTATCTATTGTCCGCCCAGAACGACTGTATTTGAATAAAATTACAAACGTATTGGCAGTATTACATCGCGTTCATCAACCTGTAACTACGTGACGTCATATACGCATTGTGTTTCAAAAACCAGTTTTAATCCTCTAAAAATGCCGCCTTTCGCTCTCTCTATACCTTGTGTTGTTTGTTACCCAACCATTGGCTATTGCCAATTTGCCTTGCCAGTTCGGATTGCGTTCGGGCATCAGACCGCGCGGCTCCATAGTTCAATGTCTACCGTAGACCTTGAACTGTCGAATATTTTTTTCTAAATCTCGCCATCATCGTTTCCACATAGTAGTTTTTTTTTGTATTATTCACAAATATTTTGGATTTTTTATCCTTGTATTGGCATAATAATAATTTAATAATTTCGTGACGATGTGGCGCAATGGGCAAACAAGCTGTCTGCGAAGCGGGTTCGATTCTCAATTCGAGACAAAATAATATAGGAGAAAGAGAGAGAGAACGGAGAACGGAGAGAGAATGTACTTAAGGGTCGGCATCGCAACGTAGCGCCCCTGGTGTTGCAAATGTCCATAACCACTTACAATCTAAGAGGCCGACTGTTTGTGGCCAACAACATCCCTGATACACGTATTTACAGATATTGGAAATGCTAGTTAGTGGTCATAGCTATGTATGTGGTTGTTGTAGAGTACCTGCTAGCAGACAGGCGACAGGCCTATCGGTTCCGTGACTATATAAAATGAGTTCCTATTAGTATTGAAATTCCTATTAGCATGAGCAAGTATGCTCTGATAATGTAAATTAGCTGTATTTCACGTGCCGCCTATTTAACCACGTGTACTAGTATGTTAACATTTACTCTCATATTAATTAGACAATTTTTTTTGCGGATATCTGTCGTCAATCGACCAAACCTTTATTTGTTCAAATTAATCCTGACCTTCAGTTTTCTCTTGTTGTAAAAGTAGTAAGTTTCTACTTAAAATGTATTATCACCGCAGTCATCATCGTCTGAAGCAAACAGTTATGGACATGATCTTGTGTGCGTTTTTATTAACTTGCACTGTAGAAAGTTTAGAGAACAGAATTTAAGTACCTACCCAGAATGTGCCTGGTCATTCCGCAGGTCAGTTCTTAAGGAAGATAAAAACTATAAATACTAGTTAAAATATTATTGACTTTATTTTTCTATTTTATAGCTGCGCCCTCGTACTTTGTTATGAATTCATTCGACACTTTTGTTTCACTTTGTGTTTAGACGCAAATCTGTTGAGCCAATTAGTGTGAAGAATTAACAAACATACACTCTTACTCACAAACTTTCGCATCTAGAATATTACATAGTATGATTTTATCTGTGTGCGAATAAGTATTTTTCTTTTTCATTCTTTCATTCAGTAGGTGACACTGCTGGACGAAACAGAATGTTTCATACTGCGGACATATTATATGATTTTAACATTTCAAACACTCTTACGGATATAAAATTCCGCTTCTAGTTATCATCCCTCAGGAATCTGGGATCAATGGGGAAAACCCGTGTTAAAACCCAGTAAATCCCATACACATGATTGGATCTATTTCAATAAATGAATAGGAACGACCTATTTGCCAGTAGGCTCACGCGTCCTAAGATACGCCGCAAGATACCCTTACACGTTGAGAATATTTTAAATATTTAAATCTGATGCGGCCCGTCTGGGATTATTAATGAAAACCTAACGTTTCAAGTGCTGTTTATTACGATTTTAATCTAAAAGGAAAACGTACGCTTATTGACTTATTGTCACTAATGTACCTACTAATCGAATGAGTAATCGTGCGAGAAAGGATAATGGCATCACTTTAAAACGTCTTGCTAATTTTCGTACGCATCTTCTTTTTTTTTAACTTACGCGGATGCTAATTCGTTAATTCCGTGATGACATTGAACTAGAGGCGTCCAGCGGCTCTGTCCATATTTTTCTAGATTTTGCAGGAATTTTGCTTTTGGTGGGTATTTGTTGTTTGACCGCAAGTCATCCGATGCTAAGTGACGATAATCTGATGTTAAGTGTATGTTCAGATTAAAACATATAGGCAAGGATGTATTTGGTAATTTTTATTGTAAATGAGAGTTGAATTAATCAATCGACCAATTTGCGATGCACATGATTGCAACATAACACGTTTTCTATTCATACATCATGTATTTACGCGGCGTGTAATTCTACATATCTATAGGTACACTTCAGTGGCCAAGGCTGCTCTAATCCGTTCTTGTAATTTGGCCAAACAGCTGTAAATTAAAAGGTTGCATCCAACATTTGCATAGCAGCACGAATGTAGAGTTATAATAATTGCAGTTTTTAATATACCATACTCGTATTTTGAAGATCTTAAAATTGGGTTTAGATATGTCAAGAACTTTTTACCTATTAATTATTATTACCAACACAGGTTCATTATATGTAAAAAAGATATAATCTTTGTTGATAGGGTTACGACATTTAGATTTCTTTATAATTTTATTGTTCTTCTTAAAAATAATTCTTAAGAAACAATTGTCTTGGAGTTCAAAAAGTACAAAGCTTCCACTACTTAATTAGTAAGTTGAAGGGGTAATAGGCTAATATTGATTGTATTATAGTGAGAACTATGAACTGTCTCGTCGAGAAAATCGAACCCAGAAACTCAATGGTATATTTGAGCCTAACTGCTCAAGGGTCATCAAGAATACTCAAATTATTATTTTTTGGCAAGAAGAATGCGCTAAGTTATTCCTGAGTAGTTTGTTTCTTACGAGAAAGCTTTTAAATTTACATAAGTCATGTGTTATATTGTTTTAAAGAAAACACCTTTAACCTCTCCTAGTGAGATGTTGTAACTCTTATTTCGAAAGATTTCTTATATCTAGGACCTATAGATCAACAACATTGTTTAGTAAACATTTTTGGAAATTCTATTTTGCGTAAGAATAAGTTAGGATTTTCTGAATGAAGATAGTTCACTTCACTTTTTAAATATCATTTTTACATGGATTTGTTTAACTTCATACAATATTTGTCATTGGTGATCTGATCAGGGATTTAGGAGTCACCATAGACATTCCTAATTGGAGTAATTGGTAACCTCCTAGTATACAAAGTTTCAACAGCACTAGTCTTCACAGCATAGCGGGCACTATTTAGACGATCGTAAAAGCTTGCTTGTTATAAAAGACTTATCGTAATAAGTAAGGTTTATTTCTAAATTTTCACGTAGCCTTTATACATAGACAATAGACATATATTAATTTATTATTTGTTTCCTCATTCAGTGCACTCCTGCCGTCACAGAGGCAGGTAGCGATGATCAGCGAGATGATCCACTCGGCTTCGTTGATACACGATGACGTCATCGATCAGAGTGACTTCCGCCGCGGCAAACCCTCAGTCAACGTGCTCTGGAACCATAAAAAGGTAAGAACCATTTTAAACTATAATCTGATGTTTGAAATTATTTCTTTTTCTTTTCAGCCTGTATTTAATTACTAATGGGTATAGATAAACCTCCATGTTTCCACCAGTTCATGAAAAGTAGTATAGTTTAAAAGAAAAAATTGTAAGTTCTGGCATGAACGAATGGAGAACATGTCGACCTGGTGAAGTAATACGCTAAAACTTAAAGTGACCCATTTACCTATTGGGTTGCATAAGGCAGTCGATTATTTAGAATTAGATGAATAAATCAAAGTTATAAAGAAACCCAAGAAGCTTTATAAAGATTGTGAGTAGACTAAATTAAATTAAACAAACTATTAGTACAATAAATGAATTTCCTACTTTGTAAAAGTTATCGCTAACACATCGAGGGTTTTCAAATTTTTAATATCATCAATGCAATACAATAGGCATTACATTCTTACTCACTGCTTTAATATCACTATAGATATAGATAAGTTTATTTATTCTCAATAAACGTTTTGATTAGTCATAAAACTTTACGCCTGTAGTAATGGAATCATCTTGTAAAAGCGACACGCTTGCTTCAGCGCAGTCGTGTAGAATAAGAATCAAGCTTTATTTATGGAAACTGATCGGCTTATGACATCGATGACTGAATCTTATGTATGGCGACGTGTGTGTAACCCTCCCTTACGGCTACGTGATTCTATGCCGATTGAATATAATGCCCCTGCTATTATAAACATGTCTCATAGGGACATATTCATTTATGTACAGGATTACAACTAATTTCCATCAGAGTGTTTGTTTATTCCACTCGTACTTTGATCGCTTTGTTACACTTGACTCGTGATAACAAGTACAATGCAACATTGTTATATTTATATTAAATGCGCTCTCTGAGATTTTTATTGGATTGAAGAGACAGAAATAGATTCTATCCATATATCAAATTTCATCCTAAACCCTACTCATTTCTGCGCAATCGAATAACAAATAAACATCTACACGTTTATGTTTAAAACTACTTTATAACTTTTTGCATTGTACAATTAGATAATTATCATCTCTTTGAATATACATCTCATCGTCATTAGCCGGAAGAAGTCCATTGCTGAACATAGGCCTCCCCCCTTGAACGCCACCATGAACGGCTATTAGCCATTTGCATTCATCGGCTCCTTGTGACTCTTACAATGTCGAACAATTGTCTTACAATGTTGTGTAAATAAACATCTAAACGTATTGATTGTAGTTGATAATTCACCAATAACCGTGCCAAAGATACATATATGTAATTACTTAATTGTAAATTGTATGCAAGGGCATATCTGACATATCTACTAACAAGTAGACGTTCTCTCCTAGTTCGGTATGTCACGTAAGTTTTTGTGGTCTCAACCTCTCAACAAAAGTGTGTTAATTGATTTTGCTAAAAACGTTTACGTGCGGTGCTGCCGAGACCTACTTTAACCTTAACTAAATACCTAAACGTTTACCTATATAGCTTGAAGGTCACCAATTTGTATGAGACCAGGAATGTAATATTATAGCGTTCATCAGGAAATTCCACGCGTGATGCGAATATTTAACTATGGACCATTAAGATATTATTTATTTGTATGCTGTCGAAACGGGAGACAATTTATGCAGAGTCCGTTTGTTACTTAGCTGGCAACAAATCAGTCAGAGCTGGTCGATTGGACAAGGCACATCACTCGGCGTCGTATTTGTAATAAGTCTTCCAATTCTTGTGATACGATGCTGTAGATACTTACTCAAGAATAAATTTAGTCTATGACTAAATACGGACCCGACTTGCGATTAAATCTACTTAAAGATTTAATTTATATGTTTTATATAAACTTAATCGAATTCAAAAGTAGCTCGCGCTTTAAAATTATAATATTAATTGACGTTTTGTTGAATGTAAGATCAAAATAAGAAATATATGTTTATTTAGTAGAATACAACATGTTATTTGGCACATCGTATTTATTACATATCGGAATAATCCAACTTTGTTAATCTATTAATATGTGCGCAGCGTCGCTCTATCACGAGCCGAATGGAAAGCATAAAATATGCGTTATATAAATAAGGTGCTGCTTCAGCTGTCATTAGCGGTGGCCGTTTTCTAAAAAACGATGCCGAAAAACGATGCCAGTACCCGATGCCGGCATCCGATTTTATAGGTATCGAAAAACGGATGCGCATCGAAACGTCTCGCGCCAGTGTGCGTTGCTCGGCATCGGCACACATCGGCATCGGCATCGCCGCGCGGCATCGGCAACGAAACGGTGCGTCGTTTCGATGCCGATGCCGATGCCGCATCCGCATCGGGCATTCGGGCCTCATCGATATCGTGGTCTCGGTCGTATTCGGTCATAACCGCATAGTATCTTTCAACGCCATCTATTGTATTTATATGTAACTATTATGTATAGCGGAATTTATTTTTTCTTACTTTCGATTAAGAGCTTTGAATCCTAAAAATCTATATAGATGGCGTTATAATAAATAGGTAGTTATAAATTATTATTAGATAGTACCTAATACTTATACGATACTAACATAGAAGAAAAATTGAATTTATGTTTGTCTACGATGCCAAATAACGATGCAGGCATCGGATGCCGGATCTCCGATGCCGGTGCGCATCGATGTCGTAAATATCCGAAAACGCCCATCGCTGGCTGTCATGCCATTCCCCATGTAATATGTTGCTATGGCAACTCAATTTTACTAGGGTAATTTAGCTGAAGGATCCAAACGGCGTTATTTCTAAGGTGTAGTCAAAATCCGGAGTTGTGGTTAAATAATATAATTTAATGATTTATAATTTCATCATTGAAACTGATTTCTTCGCGAAAACTAAGCAATGTTTTACAATAATTTCAGTTCTTTACAACAAGCCTCATTGAAAGAACTTGCGTTACGATGCTTTGACAGTAATCAAAATTAAATTCTGACTTCGTAATACGTCGGCGTGACTAGTATTTGAAAAATTCCTGTTGCTATGACGCGTGTAACCAATAAATCTGTGACTGAATAGGTTGATGTGGAAGATCTTCCTTCGCAGTATATACGGTAAGGCGTGTACCGATTCGCTAAAGAGTGCGCGAATACAATGGCTAGATAATGAATGGAAGTATGAATTAATCTAATCGATTTAATCTGTCGATAGATATATCGTATGCGTTATTACACAAGGTGTCAAATTAGGCATGGCTCTTATCCATGGATTTTAGAATTTATGTATGTATGTCTGTTTCTATTAGGTCTTTGTTTGATTAGCAACTCACCCGGCATAACGATGTAGCTGAAGTAGAACATTATAGCTTTAAATAGTTTAAAATAATAAAATCATCGCCTTTTATTTCATACTCTTGACTGAGTTGACAAAAACTGATTGATACAACTGATTGATACTGTTCTGTTCTGTACTGTTTGTTCGTACTGATTGTAAAAAGCATCGAAAATATAAGTAACAATTAAGTATCAAATAAAACTCAATTTCCTGTAAACAAGGTTATTCGATCCACAAAAAGCAGCACGGTTTGATAGAAATAAAAGCAAAAGTAAATTATATCAAAGTGTAGTGTAGCATTTTCACATCGCACTATTGTGTGCTCGAGTTGCGGTCGCAGTATCTAGGTTAAGATCACGATTCACACCATTCAGTGGGGACCGCGGTTCATTGAAGTGTTTCGTACTTTGCTCGTGCTCTCGGGCATACACTCTTTACTAACAGCTTTATGTCTGAAACTTAACTTTCTACATTTCTTTACTTACTGTTTGATTTATTAATACATTCATATATAGATGCAATCTATTAATATTCAATTTTGAATGACTCCTGGACCGAATGAGCTACTCAAAAATACTACAAAATAGTGTTGACTTTAGCAATATTAGTTTTAGCCTTAGCCGGTACACATTATTTACCCATTTGTTGTACAAATATTGAACGTCGTAAGGCTACGCTCGCCATACTGATTTTCGTTTTTTCAACTTCCATAGAAAGCTGGTTCTGTGGTGACTGGTGACCTTGTTGATGAAGTAAGATAATGATATAAATCCATATAAACTAAGTTCCAACTGTATTTCACTTCCAATCTTAATTTCAACTCTTCTGTACCTATTTGGTAAAATAATGCTTCACTAATTTGTTTTCAACAATTCTAATAATATGTTCTACCGCTTCCTCTAATTAGTATTTCTAATTAATTAACGTTAAAATGAATACTTTGTAAATGCGACCTAGATAAGATGCTTAGAAAATAAATAACAGCAGGTTGTTGCCCTATTCTTATAAAAAATAAATAAGTGTCTGTGGGAAGTAGAGCGCGTCTCGCCGCCTCGCGGAGACGGGGCTGCGCGATCCACGTATAAAGTGTTATATCGAGATGTGTTAGCATTTCTTTTCGTTTCTTTCCCTCGTGTTGGAGTGAGAGGCGGAGTCGCTGACGTTGGGTATGGGCAGAGAGTGGCCTTTGAACATGTCGGCGACGTAAGACGCGCCTCACATACCTGGTCGGCCGAAAGCCGGACGACCCTCGGTGAAAGTGCCCGCCGCGGCCTCATCACTTCAATAATATTGATACCGGCTCGATTTTATTTTTGACACGCTGGCTGATGTGGTCTACGTATGTAGTTACTTTGAAAATAAGTCGTCCATTTGTCTATCTGTTCGAAACCTATAATTGTGTGGATAACATTGGAATTTCATTAAAAAAACGATAATGAATGTAGAATTTCATGTCCCCTCTATAATTTATGTGAACAACAAACTCGTACATCGAATGACGTTTTGAACACGATCGTTGTGTAATATTTCCCTCTTTAAATGAATATATTTGTTAAACCTATTATGGCTATTAGTTCGGTCAAGGCGATTTTCGTAAGCATTGTCACAACGCCGCGGCTAATATTAGGAGAGGCTTTCGATTTCAATCCATAAATACGTTCAATGTTTTAATAACTGACCGTAATCAAATATTGAGCTAGAGCATTTGCCTGGTCTATATGTCTGTAACGGTCAATGTCCAACCGTTTTGTGCAGTAGGTTAGTTATGCATTAAGTTTTAATATAAAAGTACCGATATTTAATATATTAAGCTTAACCGAACAAAGGGGTATATGACTTGAATTTATATGTATATAGAACAAAGAATCTGAGTTTCTTTTTGTTAATACCAGTTCCTAGATGCTACGTGTTGCATCAGTACGTCGTTCATTACCTTATTAAATCAACTTGTAGGCATTCTACGTTTTTGTTCGTCCTTCACGAATAAAATACTCATGTCCTGCGATTACATGTTCCGGCGACGCCGATGTGATCTTCGCTTTGAAACGTTGGGTGAATCCACAATAGGAGTCTGTTATGTTCTCATCTTAATGCAGACAAAAACAACTTTATTGTGACGTCCGTAAATCAGGACAAAGACGAAACAAAATCAAATAAGATATCAAATATATGAAACGGACGCGTCCTCGTCCTACAGATAGTTTTGCATTGGTTTTGCAGTATCAGGAATACTTCTAACATAATATATAGATACTACTTCTAATATAGTAAATTTAACTTTATCTTTCAACAACTCTACAATTATCCACAACGAAGTTATAGGGGTTCGAAAATGGCCTAAACTGCTTCAAGAAAGGATGGTACGGCCGTGCCCTTTTTTTGGTTGACTTGGCGGGGGCTCTGCGTGCCCCCAGATTCCTCGTTCAGAATGTTTTTGATGCTAAATTAAAGGCATGGTGAAATATTTTCTAAAACTTGCGTCCAACCGCCAGTTTCTGCGAAATCTACGTTCATTAGTGAATACGATTTGATTTTCCGGATGTTCATTCAATCCTTATACGGAGTTTTATACCCAATAACTTTTATTTGAGTTATGTAATTCAAACATCCAACTGTTGATTTAGTTAGAACTGTCTATCATGATATGTGGATGTGTGTTTGTCCACACGTTTTGTGCAAATATATGGTGTATGGTAACAGGGCTGGTCTGTTTGCATTTTAGCTCATTTACGACCATGTTGCCGAGCACGGATGTAGAATTGTTTACTTTTTTGTTACGTGCTTAAATTCTATGATAATGTATGTAGGTAGGTACTTTTATGAACATTAGCTATTTTATTGAATGAAGGTATGGTTAAGGCATTAGTGAGCGTTACGCAATACAAATATTTGTATGATAGACATCTTCACAGTCGGGTCGACGACCGTACCCGCGCGTTTGTCTGTAAAGCGAATTTGAATATTCTTGAAGAATTGTATTGTGCGGCACAGAGCGAACTCGTCCATACGTCAGCGACGAATTGCAGATTCGTATCGTTTTTGCGACCATTGTTCAGAATATGTCGCGGACCTTATTGTTCCCCGTCAACGCTCTACTATGGCATAGCGAGTTAAATGAGGAGCGTATGCGGTTGGAATTCTTAAAAGTACAATTTATAATGCCTACATCTATTGTCCGTAGGTTGTCTGACAGAATAATGAATAAGTGACATTGCGTCTTATAAGAATATCGTGAGAAGTAGGTAAATGCAGTAAGGTAGAATTTGATATATATTATAGTCTGTCGTCGAGCAGATTTTTATTATTTCACTTGATGGTTACGAGATGGGACAGTAGTTGACGCAACACTTCGATCGTAGTACATCAGACCGCACCTTTTAGTTTCGCCGATCGTTAACGAATCGGCATGGGTTCAAAATTAGCAGTTGCGTAATTTGGTAAATTTTTCTTTATACCCCTAATTAATAATAATAGCACACGTAATTGTTATTAATCTTCCTAAGTATGACTATCAATTTAATGCAAAAAGCTATAAATGGCTATTGGATTTATTAATAAGCTAAATTACAACAAATAATGAACGAAATGTCACATTTTACTGCATACAAGACACAGTGTGTGAACACATTATTGGAAACCTAACACTAAAAGCGTATATAGACTCAAAATACATGTTTTAAACCTGGCCCTAGTCAATAGATTTCAAAGAGGTGTTACTAGTTACTAGTTAAACAACTACCATAAATGCTGACCGCTCAAAAGCCTACTTCACTTATAATCTTATTTAATACCATTCTCCGCGACAGTGTAGTATCAAGGTAGTGAAGGACGCGTGAGAGTGCATGTGGTAGCTTTCACCAGCGGGGCGCGGGCGGGCGTCTGTCAGCCGATACGGATGCAGGTGTAAGCGATCATCGGTCACTGAACGCAACCTATCATCATGTTATTGTTTTCAATATTTAATGATCGATTTATATCAAAATGTGAAGAAAGCCGAGTCGGTAAAAAGAAATTTGGTAATCGGCTTATAGGCTTCATCAAAAAAAAACGATTTGAAATCTAGGTAAACACCGGTTCTATTAAAGTTTCTTAAACATTTATAATTTAGCTGTGGACTGTTTTTTTATGTTCCGAGCTTAGTAAGTTGATTGTGAATGTTATGTCTAACCGATGAACTAGCTAGCGGGACCTAACAAGCTAGCACTACTGCCCTTTACAAGTGCAATGAAGTGGTAGTACAAGATGATTACGAAATGCGAAGTGGTCTACAGACACGAATTCCCGCGATTGTATTCAGAAGAATCGAGATTCTTTTTTGGTTTTGTAAGCTGACGATCGTGTCTTGAACTGACTATGATCTGTTCCATCTTCTACGATTCGTGATCGTGACACTCCAAACAAAAAGTCAATTTCTTTTCTATTGTATCAAAATAAAATGTGTTACGAAATAGCCACTATTTCTTTTCATACAAATTATCATAACAGATTGATCGTAAATAGAAGTACTTTTATGTGTGCTATTTATAATAGTGTAATATATAGTAGTACAATATGTAAACATAGACACACACATTACCCCCCCCCCCCCCCCCCCCCACACACACACATTTTTAATAATTGTGTAGATTTGTATTATCATTTTGTACTATTTTAGTTTCAATAAATAATTAATTATCCTCTTTAATATTCTTTAACAAAATGGAAACATAAATTTACACGTAGTCGCGCGTTGATGTCTTTTGTACCGCGCATACGCTTGTTGATAAGACAGCAATGTAGTGTGTGGATAAAATAATGTTTTGTAGATTTAAATGAACTGTGTTTTTCTTTTCATTAATACTTTGACTCCATAATATATAAGGATTACTTTTACAGGCATATTCATAATTCCAGTTTCTAAAATCAATCAACGTGCACGTCGGTGAAATGTGAAACATCCGTATAAAATATTTAATCTGATATAACTATTAATTACCATGCCTGTACAGTGTATGTGCTATGACGTCTTCACTTATATTTGCCAATTAATATTGAGGCAATGATAATTCATTGGTAGTGACGTCGGCTTGTTAACCGTTCGTCGTAGTTTTGATGGCAAAGAGCTTCGGTTTTAGATGAAAGGAACCACCTGATGAAACCATAGCTTGGTGCTTGAGCATTTACTATTGCTCGCCTGGCTAACTGCAATCTTCAAATTAAGAATCAATCGCCAATAACCTATTGGTGTGTTTCGGCAACCTCACTTATAAGCCAGTTACCAGTCCAGGCGTAGAGTGGCGCCACCTTTGACCACATCGTCACTTAACATCAGATGGCTTGTAGTTAAAAGTTAACCTGTAAGATGGAAAAAGCAATAGGTGTTAAGGCGGCTCTATGTCTAGTTGTAATTTGTTAGCATTATAAGCCACGGGCTCGGACATATAATCCGAGCTTACTGTTAGCAAATTAATGAAAGCTGATTAACTATTACTTTCTATTGGCTCGTCATCAGATGACCGAATATTCCGTCGAAAGCAAAATTCGGCCAACACTTTCGTCGGCTGACCTACCGCGGGAGTGTGTTTAAGGTAATGGCCTCACTGCCAGCGATTCTGCGTTGAGCGTTGACGAGCGATATCAATTTTTCTTTAAATTGATATCGATTGAGAGACGAGCCCAGGAGCTTATTAGCAACGATTTGTTGGTTTAAGCAAGGCTTCAGGACTGAGACCTGGCAAGGTATTACCGCATCGTAGTAGCTTAAAATTATATGAGATTGAGGTTCAACGTAAGACTTGGAACAAAAGAAAAAAAATGTCATTTTTTTATTTATTTTTTTCACTATTGTCAAGTATTTGACCACAGTTTACTTGATGGTATGGGTGGAAGATACCTATTCTATTCACACTTGACTCACAAACACAAACAACAACAAACAAACTTGAACATGGCTTAACATTAGCACCCGTGCGGACGAAGACGCGGGTGGAGCTGTCGCATACTGCTAATCGTTATGAACTCTTTGCTTGGTCCTAACTATGAAAATAAAAGGATTCTTTATTGTAGTCAAAAGATAGAAAAATCTTACAATCAATAAACACTCTATCGCTACTTGTCTTCAGTGAGGCAAGTGCCTTATAAAATAGTGTGAGGTAAAAAACAGGTTTTCGTAACAGTACTACGGCGGTGTGCGAGCGGGGCGAAGGGATGTGGGTCGGACGTGCGGTCACTCGGGGCGGGAGCGGCATTTTGATTAATACTACATTTTGGACGCGGCTGCGCCCGCGCAGCGCTTAGAATCCCTAATCGTAGGATGACCCGCGTGACTTCGTTCACCTTATTAAGAACTAACTAGCTGTGCCACGCGGTTTCACCACTACAGCTTAGTTAGAGTAAAAAATATCCTATGTCCTTTCTCAGGCTTTGGACTATCTCTGTACCGAATTTCATTTAAATCGGTTCAGTAGTTTAGGCGTGTAAGACAGACAGACAGACAGAGTTACTAAGGATTAGCTAGCTGTGCCACGCGGTTTGACGACTACAGTTCATACCGAAAGTATCCTATGTTCTTTCTCAGGGTTCAAACCTATCTCCTTACAAAATTTCGTCAAGATCCGTTAGGTGGTTTAGGCGTAATAAGATGACAAATGGACACAGAAACAGAAGAGTTTGTTTTGCATTTATAGTATTTTGTATGGATATCTCAGCACTATGATGTTACAGCGTGATGTGGCATCTTCCAACTTCAATTTTTAAAACACTTTTATTAGCTTGACTTGTTTAATTTGAAGCTTAAGCTTTCGAACGCTGAAAAATGCATAAAATCCGGCCAGTAGCCTCGATAAAACATACTGCGTGACGACAATGCACCTGTTAAATGCCTTTTGATATTACATAACTCGCACAGTAATGATTGATCTATACACAAAAAAAAAACATTAAGAACAGGACTTAAAAATAAAGACGACACTAAAATATACGATGGGACCCGATTGTGAAACAGATTTTTCATCAAAGAAAAGTGTTATGTAATATTGTTTTATTAACATATTTACACACACACACGCACACTTGTACCAACAACCTTGAGGCGTCATGTCAAGGTCGCGAATAATCTTTGCTTTGTGTTAGTGTTTTGAAGATGCGAAGATCACGAAGCTTATTAAACAGTTTGGAGAGTTTGTTACGACATCGTTTGACCTTATATTAAATTGTATAAGTAAATCTGTCAAACAGTAGTTGCGCTCTGCGGCTACGCCCGCGTTTTTCTCGCCATCCCACAGGAACATTTTTCCGGGATAAAAAGAAACGTGTGTTAATTACAAGCTATTTTCATTCCAAATTTCACTCAAATCGGTTAAGGCGTTTCGGCGTGAAGAACTAAAATACATACTCACTTAAACTTTTGCATTTCTTCTTAATATTATACAGACTGTGTACCAGAGAGCTTTGGCATGTATATAATTATACGTCTTCATATGGTAATTAATGTAGAATACCTACTCAGTACCACCACCTCGTTGTTTTGATTGTCCTGATACGTGCTGAGTACTATGACGTTGAGTTGCTTCAGACTGATTTGGTAATCAGAATGTCCGACGCCTTTATCTGCAGCGGTACCCTCCAAATTGACAATTCGCTGCAAATGGCGTGACCGCGTGTTCACGACGCAATTGATTCATTGGAACCAGAGGTTACACAGTCAAACATCATTACTAAAACCGGATTTTTACCGGTACTAGTGCCAACTCTATCTAGGCATGTATGTTGAAACGATGCCCACTCAACGGCCACTAATCGCCACTAGATACTCGACAGTTTCTCAATCTATCGGACCTTCCGCTCGCTCGATACGAAATACCCAGTTCAAGTAAGTTGAACACATTGATTTATCTCATACACCCGAATATAATAAAGCAGTTTCAGTATTAGATGCAATGACTATGCTACTATCGATTTAACCGTGTCCACCTGTCATTTCTACTTAGACCGTGCGCAGAGCAAGCAGTACCGTGGCACGGCAGCTTTACCAAATTTAACGTTCTGAGTCATAGAAATTCCAGAGGCTACTTTCTTTTAAAACCTGTTTGATTTGTAGCCCATAGCATAGCATTCTTGATATATTGTGTTCTACTGGATGTTTAAGGCTGATAAGGTTGCTTAAACGCTTGATCCACACGCAAAACGCGTATAAGCTTAAAATGAAAATTCATCTGATTTATTAAAGAGTGAATGCTGTAGTTTGGGTGTCGCCGCGGCAGGTTTGGGATGAGGGGGGAGTCAAGGCCAGCCGTGTGACATACATCCCGCCACATTCACCTTCCGTCCGCCGCCGCCGCCGCCACCTGCACCTAACATCATTGTCAAGGCTGCCTTGTGCAACACAAAAACTTGATACCCCCAAACCTACTCCGAGCATGTCGCAACTGACCAATCCACTCAGATGACCTTTACCGTCTCGCTAGTAGAGCTATCTTAAAATATCTGCTGTTAATGCAACTACGTTGTATCCCAAAGTTTCCGCATTCCCGTATTTTCATCGTCTCCCGACAACACTTTAATTAGGGTGATCCCCAGACGCACGATGCGATAAGGAAGTTTTTCTTCATTCTCAAGTCTATAGACGGAGCGGAAGCTTTTACGACTGAAAATAACTGTCGTTTTTATTTCATTAACATTACAATACGGCGTACTCGTCTGCCGGGTTAACGACATTGAACCGCCTTGAAGGAGTGAATTCTTGGATAGTTTAATAAATTCGCATCGTAAGCTGGCGCAGACGCATCTGCCAAAGATTTGTTTATTCAGAGAAGGTGCAAACATGCATTTTGATTGTATAAGTGTAAATGAATTACAGAATAGAAATCACTACATATACGCATTCGGAATTAAGTCGGCGTGAAACCGTAGAGATTTTTCTGGTAAATTATTCATGTGGCTCACGTTGGACTTTCGACGCGTTCTTGTAAAAGCCTTTCACTCTTATCATGGTTTGCATACATGTTAACATATATTTATATGATATGCTGACTTGCTAATTGAAGAAAGATACGTAGAATTCTGCATGCGACCTTATTTTTAAATTGGTTATCCGAGTCAGAGAAAATACGCATTAATTTTTCCAACTACCGAAAGTGGTTGTATTGTTGCAGCATACGTCACATGCTGGTGGTATGTTATTGCGTTGCATCGCAACTCTTGGGTAGTATAGTGGTCCGGTGCAGTATGTTCAGCTGCGTTGCGGCGCGACAAGTGTGCCGCGGCCGCCACGCACGTAACGGATGCGTTTTTAGTCCGGTTAGCTGACGTCGGAAAGTGTGTTAACACGTGCACCGATTGGCGCAACGGAGCGATCACGATACGCGCTGCTTGCTGCCCACTCCCGACCGATCCCGTTGTTTTACACCGTACCTCTAATTGTTTTATGCAATTAATTGATACGCTTGGTGGTAAGGAATCATTACTAGAGCAAAGACGGTAAAATAATTTTGCGATAAAGAATTACATATTATGGCTCTTGACTTACAGGTATATCTCACCTAGTTTAAGAGTTAGACTCAGTTTATTGTAACAACATATTTAATTGAGGCTTGTAAACGAATGTTGTATTTGTCAGGTTCGCTTCAGTAAGTACTGGTACGAATGATAGTAGTAAAATTTACAAGAACTCGTATTAATAAATTAAGTAGTCATGTTTTTTCATAGCTGTTTCCATTCCTGCTTACCGCAGTTAGGCTTTTATTTGCCGATGCAAGTTATTCGGCAGCAGTACCTTAAGGATTAAATGGGATTCCCCATTTAACTCAAGACCATTTTAAGCAAGATGCTTCGGTCATCGCAAGTTTGTACATAAACTTTTGAAATGTAGTTCTGTGTCACCAGAATTAAACCGGAGTCCGGTGTTATGTCACCGTTTGTTCTTTGATCACTTTCACAATCATTTTCTGCTGACTAAGCTTATGATGTATGCTATTGAAAATAGAAGAAAAAAAATTGAACTCCGTGATATATCAGCTTTCAGTTAGTATTGTACGCAATGGATTCAAATTGCTTACGTATAAATGAGAAAAAGTAATTTAATTCTTAGAATATTGGACTGGTGGTTGAACAAACAAAGCAAGCAACTGCGTTACGCAATGCAGTATTGTTATAATCAACCGTTACGATTCCAGACCACTACTCGTTAGTAATTTAGTCAACCTATAATGATGTGCCAACAAATAAGAAAATCGAAACCCTGACATAGCCAGCCGAGACAACATTTTCGAAATCGATAGAAACGCATTTGATTACGACCCGGTTGGCTAGTTTGACTAATTTACCTACCGCGCATCGTGGTAACGAGCCTTTGCTAAATATACATTAACTAGATACCGATGCCGTCACGGATGTAGGAACCCTACCAAAACAACTCAGCGGGTTAGAATTTTAATGGCTGTGATTTAGAATAATGAAATGTCATCTACATAACAAATTGATAGTCTGGCGCGTTGAATAAAATCTTGCGACCTGTTTCTGGCTTATAAAATTAGAATAACAATTAAGAATAATTCTGCGCTTCACAACGGCTACCGACCTAAAATGTTTACGCGATCATATCAGTATTAAGTTATGTGGTAACCAGGATGCAACACGTTTTCAAAGTGTCCCGTAAAGTGTCTTTTTTTTACTACTAACAGGGTTGTGTTTGACCACAAGTCATCTGATGTTAAGTAAAGATGTGGACGAAGGCGCCACGCTACATCTAGATCGGGAACCGGCTCTCAGGTGAGGCTGCCGGAACACACCGATAGGTGGGTGGTGTGGTGGTAGGAAGTGTATTCGAACAAAACCCTATGACGAGTTTCCACAAGGTAGTTTTGGTAAAAACAAAACGTCACAGTGACCCTAATATTGGTTACGTGTGTGAGTAAATCCGGTCAGTGGATGTGGGCTAAGGAGCGTCCGGCCAGCTAATGAGAGGCGGTCGTGGTCCCAGCGAGCCATGCCGACGCGGGTGCGCCTGCGCCGACGTTAGATGAAGAGCCCTTGTGAGACAGCGTAAGCCCCCAATAGTTTGAGGGCATGTAAAGACATTAGAAGAAAAGCTTTAACAAAATTTGCATTTTTTTGGACCTGGTAAATGCCCTAGTAACGTAAATTAGATATTGTATTTATTATCATTTTTAGAGTTGATTTTTTTTATTGCTCATAGCTGTTCCCCGAGGTTTCTCACGCGTGGGCTACAGTTTATCGCATAACAAGTATCATATGTCCTTTCCAAGGGTTCAAACTATCTCCGTACCAAATTTCATCAAAATCGGTTCAATAGTCTTTTTTTTTTTTTGTTTTAAACAAACAATCAAATCTATTCTCTTTATATTATATATTATTAGTCCCTATTGATAGATTTTTAACATTGTTCGCGGATGTTACTTGATCACATTATACGTATAGTTGGTGTTTTGGTACAAGTCAATAAGAAACGTTTAGAAAGGATGTAAGCAAAACCCACAGACGGCAAGAACTGCGAAATATTACACTGAGGTTCAAGCATTTTTAACTAATCAAAAATCGAATCCAACGGGAGTATACTGCAAAATTCGGGAAACAAAATATGTATGTATGAATATGAAACTTTAACCTTGACTCGTAACAAAAGTTGTCGTGCGCTCCCGTGCCGGGTGTAGTCGGAAGCGGCGCGGCACGGAACGCGCGGCCGCAGCATTAGTATGCGGGCGAACGCCGCATCAAAACTTTCTCGACATTCTTGCCTCAGTCGGAGAAATGCGCCATCGATACCTAGCACAATTAATTGGATACGCTTTGTAGGTGTTCGTTTGAATTGCGTAGAATAACAACTAATAAGAATAAAATTTCAATGTGATCGCGCCAAAATTACCTGCCGGGCGTTTCTTGCCTGTTCTTTTGCCGGCGTAAGGAGGTTGGAACTGGCGTAGCTAGTTTTAAGTTTGACGTTTTAAAGTGATCACAATGTATCCTATTGAATAAAACAATTAAATTATTGAATTATAATTATAACGGGCACACTCAAGTTAATAATAAGTCGTCAAGCACCTATTGGTATGTTCCGGCAGCCTCACTTGAGAGCCAGTTCCCAAGCTAAGTCTATCGTGTCGCCGCCTTCGTCTTAATCAGTCGAAGTAAAAAACTACCCTGTAAGGAGTACAATATATCAAAAATCCGGTCCAATGACACTGTGATAAAGATAGTGATGATGATATTAAATATGTATACAAATAACATCACGGACTTTTTTGGCGGCAATTGAGATGTCAACGTGAAAATTTTATTTTTATTTCAAAAACTTGTGTTTCTTAGAGTGATAATGTGTAATATTGATGGATTATTAACTATTATGTGTTCGTTAATGTGTACGAGTGTGGGAAATTGAAATAAAGTTGTGAAAGTGACTTTTCAAGTTGCTCCAAAAAAGTCCGTGTAAAGTTTAAGTAAAGCGCCACTACTTTACTTAAACACTATCCTCATCCAATCATCTCATCATCAGCATCACCATCATCATTTAAACTTGATTCAACTCTCTGAGTTTGAAATCTTTTATACTTGACACTGGCAAATACACTAATCGTGTGACGCCATTACAAAACAAAAAAAAAAAATAACATGACGTCTAACCATATTCTGTGTTGATGTTCCAGGTGGCCATGGCCGGCGACTTCATCCTCGCCGTGGCGTCGATGATGATAGCTCGCTTGCGCAGCGACGACGTCACACTTGTTCTTAGCCAGGTAAATATACAACTACCCGTAGCTGCACTTCGTACTCTCACTCCTGATTTTAAATGCTTTGTGCTAAGCGACTGACTGACAGGCAACATACAACCCAAATCGACGTAGAGACTTGAAATTTAGAGGGGTAAACGGACACCAAGAATTCATTTTGGTAATCAGTGAAATTTCAACTACGACGCAAGTGAAACCTCGGGGCAGGCCGCTAGTTATCTATATATGCAGAATTTTGATAAAATAGATGTAGTCGTTTTAGTGTGATAGACAGACAAACTAAAAAACCAAGAAACAGGCAACGTTTCAGTATTATACAGGAGTATCTTGGGATTGAAGAGGGTGTTTGTCATAGTTTATTTTGTTGCTAGTACCAAATTATTAAGTCAATAAGTCAAAATATTTGCTGTCATCCATGAAAGTAATGTTATCTATTTTAAGACTGGAGCAGGTATATACAAAGTGTCACTTTTCAATTCACCTCAACCATGCGCCTATTGAAACCGCATGCGTCTTAAGATTTACATTAAAAGCGTGACCGCAAGTTGGCTACTACTTACACCAAGTAAGCGTTGGCAAACCAAAACGATCTCGTTTACGATAACGTCTGGGTAGTTAATAGGAGCTATATAATAGCATTTTGCTTTTAAGAAACATGGTCTACAATTTTATTGTAGCAACTAGCATTTCCCGCCCGAACCGGTTCTATAAAGAAAATCACAAAACTGCAATGTCACTACGCGATAAATGTTGAGTAGTTTTTAAGTAAAAACCTGAAACCTCACGAAAAACCGTTTTTATCGACTTATATCTCGACTTTTAGACACAATCCAATAATAGTAAATGTTTGCAGTAAAGGGGGCAGTCCTAATTAAATCAAATTCTAATCGTATGAACCGGATATGCAAACAGCTATTAACCCTAACTCTGTGTGGCTTGTTAATGGAATTCACTGGAGCGAGATCAATTAAACAATCACAAAAGCTTTATAATTTTTACAATTATTGTGATCAATGCTTTTGGTTACAATTACATACTCAGCTCTACACGCTCCAATTCAAAGCAATGTGATCATCATCATCATCGTCAGTCTATTACGTTCCCACTGCTGGTCACAAACCTCCTCTCAGAGAGAGAGAGAGAGAGAGGGAGAGAGAGAGAGAGGGAGAGAGAGAGAAGGGGGGGGGAAGGGAGAGAGAGATGCGGAGTGTGGCTCAAACTCGTAATCCACCATACGGGCCTAGTGCGGGTTGGTGGAAAGGCTAGTCTAGCCCTTTTCAGACAGCCCGAAGGCTTCCGACGTAGCTATCCTATACCACTAGTGGTCACCAATCCAAGTAGTGACCGCAGAGAACGTTGCATTACCTATTTGATCAGCTAAGAACGACTAGGCAAGTTCCACTGAGCGCTTCAGCAAACTGACCATAGTGAAGTCTAATTGCATGTCTACTAAATATTAAGTAGGTACTCGATGGGCACTTCCATGATGAAGTACCATTTGTCCGTTCGTGTATACACGCACAGCGAAGGAGGTCGATTTGGTCGGAATATTCATTATAGCGTTGCATCCTGCGGCCTCGGCTGCAATGTCAATACATTCAGTACTTCGGCACCACATGATATAGATAATTATGCAATTGTTATATGCTCGCGTCTGTAGGTCGTGTTGCGTGATAGATGGATATTGCTTTGTCCACTAGTCTGTTCTAGGATTTATCTCCTTGACTTGTTGAGTGTTGCACATCTGTATATCCATTAAATAGAAAAAGTATTGCTTCTTTGGTTGATAATAAAACAACAGAACTAGCTGAACAATAAATTATCTAAATATCTTATTAGGGTTATTTGTGCTTAGTAGTTTAATTTTGTATCTGTTCAAAAATGTTTGTGGTACAAATAAAATACATAATTTGTAAAAACAAAAATCTAGGTCTCTCAAATCAAAAATAGTGCTTTTAGACGTTATAGTAAACTATTTTTTTTGTAACAAATACGGTCTTTCACTGGATCAAATTGTAGTCTTTCAGCGCACCAGCACTCGGGTGCCTTTGCAACACGATGTTAATGAAAAAAACAAAATCTGCCTCTAGAGTATCTATAACAACATCTTGAAGACCAAACTCAGTCTCTTCATGATCAAACTCTCGTCCGCTCGTCCTTAAGAATATTCTGCTGTATCCTAATTGACGTTTTCCAATTTCCAGGTGGTAACAGATCTAGTGCAGGGCGAGTTCATGCAGCTCGGCAGCAAGGAGACTGAAAACGAGCGGTTCGCGCATTACCTCACCAAGACTTACAGGAAGACCGCATCGCTTATCGCCAACTCTGTCAAAGCGGTAGGAATAAACTGCACCTAGCGTCATTATTATTTCTCAAACATGCTTGGAAATAAGAGCATCATTTTGACAACTTTCTTCGAGATGAATATATGCGAGCAGCGGCCGGCAAAAGTTGTATGAAAATCCATATCTTCTCTCTCTGTCGTGTTTAGCGGCCAAATAAATTACATTTCACCTCACAAGCTCGTAAATATTCTATTTATCATTCGAAATTTCAGTGCTAAATTGCATTTTATGCGCTAGCCTACAAAGTATCTTTAACATTCGAACCTCTCTATCGAATAATTTTCTATACCGCTCGTCCACTGAAAAAGCATTTATACTTATTTCATGTCAATGCGCCAACCTTATTTTTAGAATAATCGCACTTGCCAGCACGACGACAGCATGAAAAAAAATTTCATTTTAATTACATATTTTTTTCTTAAACCAACCAATCAACGGCCTGCCTAATGGTAAACAGATACCGTTGCCCATGGACATTTGCAACACCGGGAGCATTACCGATGCCTTGCCAACCTAAAAGGATCCAACACCTTTTTTGAAGTTTGTAGCTCGGGAAACGTGAGATATCGATGTGTTCCGGCTGCCCACCCACTTGAAAGCCAGGTCCCAATCCAGGTGTAGCGTGACTAGCGTGACGTCACAATCGACCACATCGGGTCAAATCCTAACCTATAAGAAGTAAAAAAAAGATTTCCACTAGATAGATAGGTATTCGTCTTTTCAACGCCACAATGAACGGCTTTTATCCATTAACATACTTCTGCTCCCCTGAGCTCTAGCAATGTCGTCGATCCACCGAGCGGGGGGACAGAACGTCTTGTTGTGGTCACAAAACGCGAAGTATTTAATTTTCTTGTTATTTGTAGGTCGCGTTACTGAGTGGCGCCGACGAAAGCACATGCGAGCTAGCGTTCCAGTACGGGCGAAACCTCGGGCTCGCGTTCCAGTTGGTGGACGATCTACTAGACTTCGTGTCGTCCGCGCAGGCAATGGGCAAGCCCACCGCCGCTGACCTGAAACTTGGCCTGGCCACGGCACCAGTGCTCTTCGCCTGCGAAAAGGTACATCGTGCAAAAGTACTGACCGATAAGAAAAAAAAGGATGAGTTGAAAAGGAGCAGCTTTGCAGCAAAATGAGAAGCCACAACTTTTCTATTGCATTCTCATTTTGTTCGGTTTTCTCGATCTGTGATAATATGTTTATTTAGTAGATCATGTGATCACTTTAAGCCGTCAACCATAAAACTAGCTACGCCAGATCCAACAGAAAGTTCATTTTTGGGCGCGATCACATTTACAATTTTATTCTTATTACTAAAAACATAGATTTAAAATCCCCTGACAGTCGTAACACTTTCAAACAAAAAAGAAACGAAATCACAATCGGTTCATCCGTTGAGAGCTCCGATGCCACAGACATATAAGGAGAGGGGTATATTTGGGTCGGAGGTCAATAATGAATCCGTCCTGTTTCAGTACCCCGACCTGAACCCGATGATCATGAGGCGGTTCCAGGAGTCCGGCGACGTGGAGAAGGCTTTCGAGCTCGTGCACAAGTCGCGCGGGCTCGAGCAGACGCGCTTCCTGGCGCGCAAGCACGGCGCGGAGGCGGCGCGTCTCGCCGCGGAGCTCGCCGACTCGCCCTACCAGAAGGGGCTCGTCATCACCACAGACCTCGTCCTCAACAGGATCAAATAACCCCCCCCAGATAAGTGCTAATCCAACAGAAAGGCATCCACGTTTCAGTTATCGCTCCGCCCGTCCCCTAGCGACGCGCACCGACCGCGAACTTTCAAAGTAGTCTTTGGATTCTATCCGATAGTTAAGCGTTTCTACGTATTCCTAAGATTACTTTGGAAATGTATTCTTTCAATCTCGCTACGTAACCTTTATGGTATTAAAGGTTCATGCGAGGCCATGGGAATTTTGGATTCCTTTTGTTTGTGACGGCGTCAAATTGTATTTTTAGTTAATTGTAGAGTGTGATTTGTGAGTGTTCGAGCTCGGCCGCGCCGGCCGCAGACTTTAGTGCAGCGAGTGGACATTGCGCGCGTGCGTGCGGCCTGCCGATAGATATTATCGTAGACATTTTACGTAAACTTGTACCACGTGCCCAGACGTTATACAATGTAAAGAAACTATATTCAACACAATATTGTTATGTAGGTTTGTTTTTGTAATCAGTGTAACTGATATCAAATTATTGTATTTTACTTATAGAATATGTATGATTATTTACATAGATAGTACATGTATTTATCTTTGCGTCCTTCACTTGTGTGACCTGATTTATATTAAGGTAGTTTCCTATGAATATATTTCGCTAGTGTGAGCTATCGACCAGCGGACGAACAAGCTGAATGAGTGTATTTTATTCTGTTACCAAATACCGGTGTACATAATACGATTGTACAGTTCGACTCATATCCGACGATGTTATGTGCGAATGATGAAATTTGTATATAGTGAGGTATGTTCTGTATGCTTTTATTATCTTTATTCTTTTACTCGTGTATCGTGCAATTATTTTTAGTGTTAGAATGTACCTGTGTTTTGATGCACAATATGGAATAACAATATCATTGAAATTGAGTACTTACGTTTCAGTTGTTGGTTACTTTTGATAAGGCCCCGTTCGCACATTCATTTGTGCGTGTGTGACAGATACTTAACAGTCTTCGATCAATAGCGTCCGACTGCGGTTTTTAGCGCCTAAATATTATAACACAATTCACACGCCTTCTTTCACGGGCAAAAAACCGCGGTAGGACTATACTTACCACTTGACAAGATTGTCCAAACCCCATATCATGTTTCCAAACAAAAAAATTGCTTAGAGCAAGTGGTAGAGATGAGAAGTTCTGAGCTGTTTGGTTGCACTCAATGTATGTCCGGACGGCGCCTTGCGTTTGTGTGTAAACACTGAGAGTCATTGGATAAGTTACCCGTGTAATGTCTTCAAAACCAATTACCTCAATTTCTTTAGTGTACACGTGACATTCTAGAGGTGTGTATTATATTCTGTCGTAGTTTTAAATTGTAAGTTTTGTACGAGACCGCACAACTCTCAGGTCACCGTTGGTAGCCAATAGACACATAAATGAGCATGCTATTAGATAATTAGCTATTGTTATTGTAAATACGAGTTCAGTGTTGCTGAAGTTTATGTATCTAAGAGGTTTCCAAATCTCAAAAAGTGCACCAAGAGCGCAGTATTGTTAAAACTTTTTTCTTAAAGTTCTTATTATTTAACAAAATATTAGTCACTAATGAGGTAATATAGTGTAGGGCCGGCGTTAACTGCTGAAAAATGTTACACGAGATATGTATTTGATATGTGTTCGGGGAAGGAGCTCGTCAACCCATCCTACTTCGACGAAATAGTTTAGATGTGCTACTCGAATGTATCGCCAGTAAATATGCTTTAAACTTCAAGAACACAGCGTATATTCATCGATATAATCGCAGCGCAGTTCAATTAAACGTCTGTATAAAGATTCGGTGGGGAAGCACTAACTTCAAAACATAAATCCTCACATAGTAAGCGCATAATAATAATAATAGATTAAACTAATTTATTTACTCGATTGTTATATAGGTAAGGGAGCAGTTAAGTGAAGAATTACTTTTGACATGTAGTGTTTTTTTAATGTTTGTTATCTGGGTTTACGTCGGCCATGACAATAAAAAATATAAGGCGGTGGAGATGTATGTTTTTGTACATTAAAAACTAAATGGGAGTCAATGAATTTTATTTATATGTATGTAGACATGTACGTTCATAATATGTTTGTAAATATTATATAGTGGTTGATTGAACTTACCTAGTGTACATCAACCATAATTATATGAGATGTTGCGTCCGAAGAGATTTATTCCACATTGCGTATCACAATTTATATTGTACTGCTTCCGATACAAATATCAGTACCATAGCCGTGTATAAAAGAAGGAATGAAGTAAACTTATAACCGCTTCTTTTAAACATCCCTATAAATATAAATCTAATATAATATGAAATCATAAAAGTGTAATGGACGCAAAATTACGACTACAGTATTGAATAAATGTCGAGGACGCAACATTGAAGAATAATGTTCTGTAAAATGCTAAATCATGAATAATTTTAATATAAATATTAGTTACACAATATTGTTTTATTTCATTAGCTTTATCGAGGCCAGACTCTTTTTTTAAATGTTTCCAGGATTAGTGAGACCACGAGTTATTGGACAAAGATGGTAGCACCACGCATCAAAAACTATGGATTCAGCCACAATGTGTTGATGAAAAGTAAAATCTAAACATTTGAGTTGTCCCAGGTAGAAATTGTTGCTGAAGAAACTCACGGCGCAATGAGAGAGCGTTCCCCCAGCGGACAGTTGTCTCGGCGAATAACTCAAAAACAATTGATCACAAAAATTTAAAATTTTCATACAAAATTACACGACGTTATGCTCTAATTAATTTATCAACTAAACTCGATTTAAGAAGTTCGACGTTTTGCCACTGGGCGTCAGTTTTTGTGAAAAGTCAACGCGTTGAGCACATAAACGCGTTTTTTGTATGAAAAAAATGTTCAGTGTTCAATGTTTAGTTCCTATAGCGGCAAGTTTATAAATCAATTTTCTTCATACACAAAAGCTTAGTAGGAATTGGCTAAACGCTGGATTCTAATTCTATAAAGAGCAATACTCTAGCGCTAGAGCTTATATTGCGATGAAAACTTTACTTGAGGCGTTTCATGTCAGGTTGAGGTAGTGGTCAAACGTAAACCTCAATTATCTGCCTATAACGCATTTACTGCTGGGACTTATAGGCCTTCTTTCAGAGAGAGAGAGAGAGAGAGTATACAATAATTTTATTTATTCATCTTATACATAAATCTAGCAGGCTGGCACAGTGCGTGTTTGAAGATGTCATATACTGTTGAATGTTGCGACTTTTGGGCATGCCGGTTTCCTCACGATGTTTTTCTTCACCGTTTCACTCGATGGCAAAACCGCACAGTCCATAGGTGCGTGTATAACGTAAACCTATAGAGTAAAGAGGCATTACAAATATTCATGTACCTTTGCGTTATCATTTAAAAAAAATTGCTAATCACGCTACGGTATGTTCCGGCGTCCTCACTTGAAAGCCAGTTCTTAGAGCAGGCGTAACGTGGAGCCACCTTTGGCACATAGTCACTTGATGTTAAGTGATCTAAACGCTACCCTTAGGGCTAAGATGTAAAGAAAAACCACATCCACGTTCTTATATCCCTACTTAATATTATAAATGCGAAAGTAACTCTGTATGTCTGTCTGTCTCGCTTTCACGCCTAAACTACTGAACCCATTTAAATGAAATTTGGTGCAGAGATAGTCTAGAGCCTGAGAAAGGACGTAGGCTACTTTTTATCGCGATAAACTGTAGCCCCCGCAGGTGAAGCCGCGGGGAAGAGCTAGTTTTATATAAGTGTATATTGTATGATTGGCAAGAAGTGATTAGCCTGAATCGTTAGCAAGTGTCGTGTCGTGTGCCTATAACCTCATTGGAACTACTCTTCCGCACCAAAGCTATCAATTATGTGTAGTTACACTGTAGTTCGTACAAACAATATTTTAGTAGATAGTTCCTGCTGAATTTAATAGACGTGACCTTCCCATACATTTATGGCCGCCATCAATGTTATCGAACATCGCCACTCGACAACGACACAAAGACACATGACCTATTTCTGTAAACTGTGTCATCCTCGCGTGCAGTACCAGATATATGAACGACTTCAGGCATGGGCGGAAGCAGGGCAAGCGCCTCTGCCTACAAAATAATTCAGATATTAAGATTATGTATGTTTACATTTTATATTTATTTAAACTGAGGCCACATGGTTCGGATTGATCTAACGAAGAGGATTTTTTGGTCCTTGTATTATGATCGATCGATTACGATTGATCTATGCGGTCCTTTGAATCCTTTTCCTTAGTCAAACTATGTAACTACGGTTCGGTGGGTCGAGGATTTTTACATCTTCCTAATAAATTATTGTAGCAATATAATGTAAGACTGTCACTACGAAGGAAATGCAATTATGTCAAGGGAGTTCTGGTCACTGCGCGAGCGGATGCGCAGGCCAAAGCTAGTAGCTTTTTGAATGGTAGGTACCTACTATCAGCCTATAAGCAATGAAACAAACGATAAACTGTAGACTTTGGTGGCATCTAATGGATTAGAATCGTCCTCAGTTACCTATGTACGTACCTAGTTAGTTATCTGAAATATCATGTATTATCTAATGTATGTACCAGAATTAAAATGGTAACACAATAGGTACTATTTCATCTATTACATTGCCCCTCTCCTGGCTTCGTCCTTGAGTACAAGACAAGGTTCAGTATTGTAGGTCTGGCGATCGATCGTCGCGCCCGGCACCGCCAGGACGATGCTGAAAAACATGAAAAATGTAGGTACGAAGCACTAAAATGTAGGTGAACGTCCATGTACCCAAGCGATAGGCGCCTATTCTCACCCTGCTGCGGTACTTGGATAATGAAATCGATTAGGGACTGTTATTATAAATTACACATAAGTAAGGGGTTAACTGAAATCTATAGGTGTTACTAATTTACATGCTAAGATAAGTAATAACGCCCACACAATAATTACATACCAATTAAACAAGGATTTATTTAGGGCATCAGAAACTAGGTCGATCAAGGAGTCATCCCCGAGCGGTGTGGAAGCATTTCTGTTTTCCCATTTAAAAGACCCAGCAGGGAATATATTGAACATTTAATGAGGCTGAAACACGCTCAGAGTACACACACACACACACACACCTGTAAAGTAAGGATCCAAACTTACAGCATTATGGAATCGAGGATTGTGGAGTTGTGCACCATCTACACATTATTGCGGCGAACAGATACCACACCGAGTCAGTGACTGGCCTTCCTTAGTTAAAAAAAGTCCTTCCCTATTTGGATCCAAGATCAAGGACACGCCTCAGTGATAGCTTCTACTAAACACAATTTTTCAAAACCATACAAAATATAGCTGAATGATAAATGATAAAGAAAAAGCTCTTTAGCAAACAAAGTATAAGGTATCGATTTTATACCGACTCCAACTCTCGAACCGCTGTGTTATTTTGCGCAAGCACACGGCAGCGAGATATCACGTTATGATAAATATGATAATTCGCAAAAAGGAAGTTATGGCTCATCGATTTTCCATAAGCAAAAATCGTCGACGTTTTATACTTTGCTCGATTGATGTCATCAGGCAACTTTATTATTACAGTAGGCAGGCCTTTTATAGAGCCAGTAATAGTAATTCAATTCTCATTATCAAAATTCAATCTTGAACACATTCAGATTTTTTTTCGAATAGTTTCAATATATGCTAGGTCACATGTATTTTTATAAGTAGTCAGTCCCCATAAGTTTTATGTTACATTGAGTTATTATAATTTTTACCTTTGATCCTAGAATTGTGTTGATAAAGAGGTGCTAATGCTAAGAGATGACCAAGTACCTACACCGATTGTACCTACTTTTACCCATAATTACTTTTTTCCTTTGCAAAGATAATAACAACGAGTGTACATTTCACTTATTACGTGGAAAACTAACAAAGATATTGAAAAGCCTTTTGTCGAACCGCACTTTGGGCGATAGGCTTGCCTATCAAACAAACCTACGACCTACTTTACTGGCATTTCATTACTCGATTTGTTAAGGACCAGAACAGTCAACACCCTTTGAAAATGAATGGTGATTTGCAAAACGGTTGCCCCTTTTAATAGCGTATAGTATACAAATACAGATTAGTTTTTACCTTCCTAAAGAGCTGACGTGTGTTTTGTGGTTATTAAATTTCAGGGTAAAAACGATAAGTATTATACGAGCTAAGCGACTCTGGACCGATTTTCCAATGGTCTGATTTGTAGCCAAATTAATTTGAACAATACTCCTATACAAGTTAACATAGCAATTTTATACACACGTAAGTAGACCTTAGACATAAATTACGAAACTATTCTCCTTCCTCTACGTTAGCATTTTTCATGTTAATTGTCTTTAGCCACAAAATGATAGGCACCTAGTTCCGTAGTTCCTTTACTACGAATTCTGATTCTAACAACTGTAAATGGTTCTCTTCGTCATAGCACTGAAACTTTTAACACTGCACGTGGGTTTTAATTGCTCAAGTTAGGTTTACCAAGTGAAGTATGCTTTTATGATAGAGCGTTTCCTTTGTATGTACGATACCTAGTTCTGGTTAAATTCAAAAGTTTTATGATTAGAAAGACACTTATGTAGGGATATTAGGTACCTTATCCTAGCACTACTTGCTCTCAGTTAACTTTTCTCTGAACCTACTCTACGTGAACTCAAAGCAGTAATTTGACGTAAACAACAAGTTCAATTTTAAAGTGCGCGGAAACATATCAATTGTTTTTACGAGTTTTATCATTAATCGGTTGTCAATGAAAACATGCACAAAAGCGTGCACGATATCATTTCGTATTGCCGCAACTTCGCGAAATATTTCACGAGTCAGCCAGTTGTCGGCTACAGCCGCCCAGTCACAGTCGAACATTTCAGCGATGATTTCATTCCTTCTACAATATTTCCTGCCCACGTTCATAATTTTAAGAATCTGTTATATGACCACCGGTTTAGTGATATGAAAATCTTTGTTGGGACAAGTGAAATTATTAGTTTAAATGTTTGCTTTGCACTCAAGCCGATTGCGTAGGTAAGGCATCCTAATGGTAGTCAAGTGCTTTCTAAATGAGTTGATAGGTAGGTTTGATTATCGTTGTAAAGATTTTCGATAAAAAATAATTACCATGAGAATCACAAAAGTTCGTAACAAACGCAATCGTATTCAAACATTCTTTTATATTATGTAGACTTTATCATCATCCTATACCGGTGACTCTAATATGAGATGTGCGTGACACGATTTAAAATATTCGCAGTAAACAGTTTAAATGTAAGTATCATTATCTCCGATTGATGTTTATTCACAAACTATTCAAAGTTTTCGTTATAGTTTTAGCAATTTAGATTTATTTCTTCTGATGAATGATTATCCAAGACATCTAACTAACCAGCATAATTTACTGTCAACAAAACTTGGAAACCATTTCTCTTAATTGCTTTCAAATAGCAGCACAGAACCTTACTGTGGTATGGAAAATGTGTCCACCTACTATTGAGCATAGATAGACCTCTTTTTGTGCCACCCATCTCAATCCTGTAGATTCTCTTCAGTTTCTCACAATTCTACATTGTAAACATTAAATTGTATTTTTTTCCTGTAGTTACTATTTTCTTTTTACTTGATATAGGTAGATATAGTTTTATTTTATCGTAGGAGGCTGAGTGCTCCGACCTCCGGGTCGTTGCGAAGGAGGGCTCGGGAACGGCAGCATGCGGAGAGGACGAGATTCGAGGGCGAGCTACTTGCAAGGGAGAGAAACGAACTAAGACAGAGGGAAAAATTGGAAAGTCAGAGACAGGTTAGTTCGGTGGAAGCGAGCAGATTGAAATTAGTTATTATCCTATCCTACTAATATTATAAATGCGAAGTTTGTGTGTGTGAGTGTGTGAATGTTTGTTGCCATGTATCACCGTAACTAGTGAACCGATTTTGATGAAATTTGAAATGGAGATAGCTTATAACCTGGATTAACAAATAGGCTATTTTTATCCCGGAAAAAGGTTCCTGCGGGATAACGGAAAGAAGCAGGTGAAACCGCGGGGCGCAACTATAGTACCATAAGTAATACCATAAATTGTGCAATTTTTTCAAGTAGTCTCAAAGTTAAACTCTCATATGAAAAGCATTAATCTTATTTCTTATGTCGGCGACAATGAAAGAAAAGGCGCAAATGGGGCGCGCGGTCGGCGCTCATTCACTTTATCTTCTCCGCCCTCGGCCCGCGCCAGTACACTTGATAAAATTAATGACACATAAAAGTAAGATAGACCTTTTTGTAACTTCAATTTATTTGTTAACTCTGTATCCTAATTTGTTTGATAAACTATATTGTGGAAGCGCTACCCTAAACAGTCAGCAGACACACTTCCAGAGCACTGATGAGGCAGTCTTTCCATAACGACAGTTCAGCAACACGAAAGAAGAAAAGGAAAGTAAATCCTAACAATATTGTTGTTCTGGCAGAACCGCTCAGAGCTGGCTACATATGAGCCGTGGGGGCGCGAGGGGGGCGGAGCGCCCAATGCTCGTGGCATCCGCTTCACCAAAATCCGTGCTAACGACATCTACCCCGAGGACGAACTAAGGGTAGGTAACGCGATTATCACATATTGTATCGGTAGAGTCATCTAGAGCTCCTTGACACAAGTTCTGTGACACATTGGCATCTGGCATCGGTGTCAACTCAAGAACACGCCCAAGGATTTTTACCCTGATTCCTGCCCCTTTCCAATTTTCGTATTACTTTATAATTATTATAGCTAACTTCCAAAAAGTGAGTATGATATAAAACCAAGTTACAACTATCCAGAATACGTAATCATAAAACTTTTTGCTCGTCTTTACTCGTTTTCTCATGTATAGCAAGAATGTTTTAAGGTGTATAGAGAAGTACATAAGTACCAATTTTTACTCGCGTGCCCTTTATACATTTCATAAAACGGAACGTAACTAACAAATTACCTTCGTTTGCCGGATCCAATTTCGAACATGATCGGACTATACAAAGGAAAGTTTATAGCCAGTTTTGGCACATATAAATTGCATTTGATTATGCTTAAAAAGGAACCTCCGAATTGCATAACGCTCAGTCAGTTTGCCTACTTTATTAATTGCTCGATGTAAAAAATAGGTAACGTTGCATGTGACCGGAGGTACCAATAAATCTTTATAAGGTAAAGGGTCGTATAAAGCATTAAGTCGCGGGACCACACCGCCAAGTTACGACACCGAGATTAATTATTATAAAAAATGTGTGAACGACCGGCCCCTGCTCTGCAGAAGATACGAAGAGTTGACACACATTTGTATTGTGTTTTCATCATCAGCGTTTTTACATAATTTGTCTGTTCGATAAAGTTTACATTAAAAGTAACTACCGAAACAGGTTTTATTAATCCCGTAAAATTGACGCTTATTAAAATTGATTGCTTTTTTACAGACTTCGAAAAGAAGTAAGAAGTTCTCAATACGATTCTATTTTATACTAAACATAGATAGACATTGTTTTTTTATAAAATAATTTTATCATTATTCACGTCGTACCGGAAATTGGACGTTGTATATATACCTACTCTTACGTTGTATTGATGAATTTGTAACAGTTAATATCGCTTTACATCCTGTGCACCGCAATAAATATTTTTATGTAATGGGGACCAGTATATTTCTTTATTTCTCATAACAATCAATTGAATAATTTCAATAGGCATTAAGCATTTATACCGACGTTATTTTACCAAAGATGGGTGTCATAGCATATTTTTAGACATTTTTAAACGTCCTTGCTCATACCATTATAGTATATAATTAATATGTATAGGCACTATCGTCGGTCTACTTTATACTTCATTTTTGCGTTCGTATTATTTGTTCAACCATTCCAGGGCGTGCAACTCAATGAAGGTACCCGTTATTGGGACTATTCACCGCTACGCCGGCGGAGACCCCGCCAGACACCATTACGTATCCGCGAGGACCCACAATGCTACTATGCCGAGAACCTGCGCAAGAGCGTGGACAACGACATCCGGTACAGGCAGACGCCGGGGCAGCACAGAAATTATAAGGAGATATTAGGTTTGATGTAGTTAAAACCTAATTTTTATGTTAGGGCCGCCAGGATTCACTCATTCATCCAAGCAGATGACCAAAGAGTATATAAAAAAATGATGTACATTGTAGAATCTAAATAAATGGTAAGTTTTTTTAATTTGACTGTTTCAGATGAAATGGTAGAAAAAAAGCAGAAAGCTTTACATGAAGAAGTAAGAAAGAACTTGGAGTACGAGCAGAAGATGGTAAGTCGATGAATTGTAAATGCGTTCCATTGCAAGAGTTTATATTGTTTTTTTTTTCAATAACTTCAGCACCAGATGGAAGGGCCCTGGGGCAAGCCAGGGCCAGGTGGCACTACATGGAGGAACCCCCGAGATATTGGATTAAATTTCTCAAAGTCTATGGTAAGACTTTCTCAACTCAACATATAATGCATGTATTTCATGGATTTGGTTGTTAACAGTTTTTTTCATAGGGTTGGACCAACAATGAAATTTTCGATAAAATGAGTGGGGACAATCGCCGGCGTCAACAAGGGTCTTCGCTTGCTTTACCTCACGTAAAGAGAGACGATGATTCTTACGAGAACTATTTACATGAAAAAGAAAACGTTCACTTTTCCTGTGATCAAGACAAATTGCCAAACATTGGTCATACTAATAGCGCAAACGTTAATGGAAGGCATGAAATCAGCGGCGTAAAAGAAAATAAACCAGTATCTGTTATGAAAGGAAAAGGGAAGCGAAGTCCCGTAAAGGGTAAATTGGTTAGGAGATATCCCAGCAGGGAGGAAGTAAAGTTAGCGTATCCTGAAGATTTATATGAGAAGCAATCAAAAAACGAGGATACTTTGAGTAGAGTAGACAAGAAGCCGACACCAGAAGATACTCTTCTGCGCTTGACAGGTGGTCTAGAACTGGTTCCGTTGCTCGCACGAAGAAGGCGAGTCGGCGCACGTACTCTGCCATCCAGTGATGTAACTCGACCGCCGGAGCAATCATGTCAGTAAGTTCACTATCCTTATTATCTTCCAACAGATTGAAGCTTGAAATATCTAATCAAAAGATAATCTCAAAGGTCTGTACTAAAGTGTTTTTTTCTTTTCGTTTTACTTCTTTCTTTTGATCACAAGTCACCTGATGCTAAGTGGCAATGTAAACATAACAGAAACAGAACAACAACATAACAGAATATTGCTCTTTCGCTTTTGCAATATTTTTTGACATAACTGATAAACTGCTAGCTAATGACATCCATGAACGAAGTGGACAATTGGATATACATGCCAAGGTCTTTTATAAGAATAGAGATTTAATTTCAAGAGGTTATGAGACTTGACCCTAAAGTAGGACACTAAATAATTACCCAAGTACATACCTACATTTTTTTAAATATTATCAATCGCCGAAGGCGCGTATCAAAGGTTACGTCTAGCTAAACAGTGAATACGACACGCGTAGGTACGCATTGTACGCATCTGTGTAAAATGTCAACAGGTGTTGTAACAGCAACGTAAAATTACGAGTACGTTTCGGCTGCACCTTCTTACGCTCTTAAACAGTTGTATACCGTGAATAAAGCATAGAAGAGAAAATTTTGCTTAGGTCATGGTTCAAGTTGCTTACTCGTACTCCATTGATTATGATTATAGTATGTACTTGGACAGTGGAGACATGTAATTGACTTTGTTATTATTATTATTACTGTTTAATATAAGTCAATTTTCTCCATCATCATCTTTTACCTGGGCTCACTTTATTTAGGGTCAGGGCCGTACGTGTTGCGTCGTAATAAGAATAAAAAAATATTAATATATTTTCAATCAAGCTTCTCTTATATAATTAGGTATATAAAATATAGCCACTGAGCTGCGAGGCAGATTACATGACGCATACATACTTCAAAACATTTTCTCAGTGTCACAATCCACGAGACGAAATTGTTTCGCTTGGATGTCGACAATTATTTAGACCATTTTAGAATGATAGCTGGTCGTCTCGACACCCATTTCGTGGTGCTTAATGGCCGCTGGACTATCACTGCTCCGGCAATGCTGAGATTGCATCACGGCTTTCTATCGGCTCGCGAGGTGAGGTAGTTACCGTTGCGGTCATGGTGTAGTATGACATTACACGTGCGAAGATTTATGGATTTCATTAGCCGAATACTTCGCCACCGCCCGTCACCGATAACTATCTTGACGTTACCTGATGCTCAATGATATTCAATTGAATTCATTAAGATAAGCACGGCTTGTAAAAAGCCTCTGAACTTCGTGTTGACCCGCTGAAGTATTAAATAACCGTAATAAAGATTCTATTAGATAAGCTGGTAGGCATAAAATAGCTGATAACGTTCGAGCCTCATTAGTAAGCCGTAAAAACATTCAGATGGAGAACTATCGCTGTTGATGAGATGACATAACAAATTAACATACAAATCGCTTTCGTTTACAGATGGCGCGAAATGATCGACGCTGAATACCTGTCTATATTAAAGCATCAGATGATGGCGAAGTGCCAGCAAAAGGAGGTGAGACTCGTAATATGTCGCCATATAACACTTAGCAGGAAAACAGATTTGGAGTAGAGTTTAACGACTGTGATGATATTATGATTTAATAACTGCATCATTGGAATGTCTCATTAATTATTATGGATTCCTAGTAATCTATTGAGTTGAAATTTCTCATTTATTAGTCTAAAGATGTTTAATAGAGCTTTCGAGCTTAGGTACTTGACGTATTGCAATATAGAAATGCCATTGTTAGTTAAAAAGTAATATTCATGCCTACTACTTAATATAACTGATTTAGAATTACAGTTCTTCAAGATGGGTGTGAAAAAACTTCCTAAGGGTCGGCATCTTCCCTGATGTTGCTAATATTTATAGCCAACGGTGACCGCTTACCATGAGGCGTCTGCTTGTTTAAAAAAGAAGATTCATTGTACAACTGCACCTTTTTCTATTGACAGGAGAGACGCCAGAACTCAGCGGAGAGTGTTCGACGTCACCATGAGACTTGGGACTCTCTGTGGGGCCGGCCGGGACACGGAGCCCCGCAGCAGCGAGGCAGATATGCCCGGAGCAACCTGGGGCACTTGCTATATGTCGCCCCACTCGCACATCACAAGAATGCTCAATATCTTTAAGGACTTCGGAATAACGTCCACCCACACATACATAGCTCTGCCCTCTAACTAGGATTGTATGATACAGGCAATCCTACATACATACATGGCTTTAGACGTCTTTCTCAGACAATTATCACCGTGACTGGTATTAAAGCAGCACTTTTGTTGGTGGCTATAAAATACAATACGAGAAAAGCAGGCTCGTCCACACTTAGTGCAGATGTATTTAGCATTACCTAGTTGAGCCTGTATCTAATTATACACTTGTGTAGTACTTTTTTTGAAGCGTTATTAAGTTATTTTCCCCGACCGTCTTTAATTCCCACCCTAGAAGTGTTTATAAAATGAATAATAGATACGTGAAGAAGTCTAGGCTATGTATCTACCGGTATGATAATTATATGTCACATAATATATGTAAATACAGACTTGGTTATAAATTATAGGAAATTTTACTTCTCTAGATAATATATATGTTACGTAATGCTAAGTTTTTACTCGGACATAGATTAATTCTATTATACAAATAGTTTAGTTAGATAATGCAAGAGATATTATAAACGTCTGATTACCGCTCCGGTACAACGAGAGTGTCTCTTTGGCTGTATTGTAGATAGTAGGCAATATATTCTTATCATTAGTAGGAAATTTATTTGTTTCATTTGCAAATTCTTAAAAAATTATGAGTTGTTAGTGCCAATTCACTGTTTTGAAAAACACAGGTAGCTAGGTAAAAATACGTGGGTAACATGAGCCGTGAAAACACGTGCATAAAAAACACATCCGATTAAATGTAAATAAAAAAAAGTATATAGCGATTACGTGCAAAACACAATCTAATATTTAGTCACTCATATTTAAAATAAGCTCTTTAGTGTGATCATTTTCTTTTGATAATACTTGTTAAAAATTAAGGCATCAAAAATAAAGATCCAAACATAAACCATCATTAATTCAAAGAATGAAATTATATTTCTAAAGTACTGTAGTTATATTAACCACGAAACGAATTAAGGGATTGTAAAAACCTTGAGTTATGTAGCGCTGAGACAAGAAATAAAACAATTACAAGAATTTTGTTATTATTTCATTAACCGAGAGATTCCATTTTCCTAAGAAAATGTCTAAGTTGTTCTGTTATCTTTCCGGTTTTTGTGGATTTATGGTATGACCGTGTGGAGATAGAAGACAGACTATGCTTGTGTTGCTCAATACATTCCGATGGATGACCACCCGCTGAGTACAACTGCCTACGCAAATTAGTACGGTACCATGCGTGTATGAAGCTAATTTGGTGATGGAAATGACTTCAATTTACTATTATTATATTTTTATATATACCTGTGTAGCATAGACATTCTTCTTCTCCCATAACAAGACTAATTTGCTGTATTATAATTTGACAACCAATTATATAAATTGAAAATAAGTAGCTGTTTATTTTTCAATTATTATAGCAATATTGTTAAATTACTGATGAGAACTGAATAGAATGGGTTTCATAACATTGTTGCATTTAACAACCTTATCTTAACACTAGGTCCTTCAATCCTCAATCACAAATGCAACTTCATTGGAAGAACTGTATCTATGAGACTACGATTATGATATTGATCTAATTTATCGTGAGTATGTTGTGTATATTACATTCACACGGCTTACAGGCTTATTAGATCATGGAGGTATTTAAAACATTGCATCTACTATAATGAGTGATTATTTCAGTGTGGTCATGGAAACTTGTATTGTAAGTAGGTACTAGGCAGATACTAAAAAGCAATAGTAACATGAAACTCTGTACTTAAAAAAATAATGGCATGCCTATTTCTTAATTTAATTACATGCTATCTTGTTTCATGTTTATGTTCATTATTTTCGTGAAATATTTCGTAAAATGTAAAGAGTTTCTCAACTTCATTTAACACTGTCGTTTTTATCTAGAGAAGATGCGAGTTATATGTGTTCACAACTCCATAAATAAAGTTTTTAGTTCTAATTTTATTCTGCTGGTGTTATCAGACTCAAAATCAGCAGGTTATTTATAAATAGAAGTAGATATAAAAAGAGTTACTCAGTTAATTGAAGTATATTTAATTCATTAGATATCTAATTGCTCAAAGATGTTAAAGCCGCGTGGGTCGCGATAATGAACGGTGAAATCCATAGAGCAAACAGAAAAGTGCGTATATGTAAATGACGCGTCGGAGAAAGCCTCGTATTATGACGAAATGACGATAAATACTAAAACACTGACAGAGACAAGGGTGTGGCTGTAACTTTATACTGTTTTTTGACGAGTCATCATAAGATGCGCGAAATAAGATGTGCAAAATTATGTGACTATGATCATATCCCGAGAAAAGTTGGTAAAAAAGGTTAATGTTATTAATTTTCGAAATTAGTCACTATTTGCAGATTACTGGAAACATTTCAAGATAGAATAGAAATGAAATAATTAAAGTTAGTCTTTCGGATATACTGCATGTTTTACAAAAATATGACGTAAAGAGTGCTAAGATAACTAAGTAGGTAATTACTTCCAATAAACTCTTTCAATCAGGACGTCAACGTTCAGTCATAGTAATGGGCATAACAAGTGAGTTATCTGTTACTGCATATCGAACTTAATTACTTCTAAACATGCAATCAGTTAGCGCGTGCTAATTGCAACCTTATTGCACCTGTCTAACCAATCAAAAGATAGATGGTACCTTGTATGCAAATATGATTGATATTCGTTGATTAGTGAAGCTGTATGAGTCAGTACTCAATACTACTGAAGTATTTAAAAGAATGGCTTGTCTCATAAGCTCATCACCTCACTGAAGACCATAAACAAATTCGCAATTTTAAGTCGTGGATGGCCGTCAAATATTTTTTACGAATCTTTTTTGACAGACAATATACAGACAAAAGAATATTTTATCCATCAATTCTTGATTCGTTTATGAATAATGTGACTATAATGTTAAGTGATAGAGCCCGTCAATCAACTCTCTCTTTAATTTCTGCGTGACAATAGAATGTTTTCATTTTTATTGTAATCACATAATTTTATTTGTATACGTTACACAATGCAATAAAATTTTAAAACATGCTTACAATGCATAGAACAAGCAAGATTCAAAACGTTGTGTATTCGTTTGCAAATAAAACCTACAGTTTATCCACCTCATTTAGGTCGTGGTTCTATAGCATTAGAATCAGGATGTGACATTATTAACTGTAGTTTTTGATCAGCGGCATTTTGAGTTATCTAGAAGATAAGACCACATTTTGTGACAGTTAAGTTATATTATTGTTTTAGTTTTTAACTGCGTTTAGTTTTTCCTTTATCGAGTGACAAATAAGCAGACGATCCGCCTGATGGTAAGCGGCCTCTGTCGTCGTCGTTGGTGTACCAATAAAGAGTTAATCTATCTAATCTATTTTCACGTAACAAAAGCCATTACGTTTTTTGGGTTTATAGGTCGCTACGCCAGCGTAGTAAGCAACAACACGCTACACCTGAATATACGCTTAATAGCAATGATTCATAGAATGTAATGTTACAGAGCAGTAAAATGTACATAAGAAACCCTTTGATTCATGTTTTTTTCTGAAATAGCGACCCGACGCGGCATCGCAGGGATGCAATGTAGATTTGTAGATACTAATATGGAGCAGTATTTTACAAATCAATGAATTTTTTGTTTTTTCTGTATTATAATATGTATGTATTATACATATAAACCTATCTCTTGAATTACTCTATCTAGTGCTGAAAATTGCATCAAAATCCGTTGCGTAGTTTTAAAGATTTAAGCATACATAGAGTCATAGGGACAGAGAAAGCGACTTTGTTTTATACTATGTAGTGATGTTTCATTAATAAACGTCTTAGTTCGCTTTTAATCTGTCACTAAACGAGCCGTTTTACTCAGTTTTCAACACTTCTAATGCCACAGAGTAAAGTACGGTTGAGTTCACGGAAAAGAAAGTTCATACATAGCAGTCAGACAGACCGGTCGCTGCGCTTTGACCCCGACACAATGCAACTACCACTTTGCACATTTCATTGCTAGCCTTTAAGTACAGTAAAAAGTTAATTTGATAAGAGTAGTAATAATTATCCTTTCCATAAGAGCACACACTAACTAAATTGTTTATTGACCATCGTATCCAATGGGCATATTAATATGCCCATGATTGATTTAGTGGGTAAAGAGAAGTCGTAAAAAAATAAAACTATGGTTATGGTTTCCATTGAATAATAAAAACAGCTTCGACCGTACCAGCGTCTTTTTTTCCCAATAAGTGTAATAACCTAACCTTCAAGTCAAGAATGAATAGATATCCTCTAGGTAAGCTTGCTCCTTCATCGACCTCGTCATCACTTACCATCAGGAGAGACTGGGGTCAAATGTTTATCTATTACTAATAAAAAATTAAGCGACGTAAACACCAACATAAAGAGTTCAGATAATAATTTATATTCTGTAGGACCGTTATACAAATTCCAACAAATTTGAGCTCATTTTATTGTAGTTTTAAGTATAGCCCATTGATGACGAGTGATAAAGAACTTGCATATTAAACAGGTAAATTATAATGGCCATCAAAAAATTGACCAACCTTTTAAAGAAAAGGTAAGAAGATGAGGTGTATCGACTTTGTTTGATGGTCAGTATATTTAAGTTGTCATGGTAGGGAACACTCGGGCAGTAAAGTCTGACTCGCTCTTGACCATTTGTTTCCATTCGTCGAGAGTATAGACATCCTACCTTATCTCTAGCGAGCGCGTTAAAGTCTTTTGTAGAGAACAAAAATAAATACGCCGTGCTGTTGAAAATTGCTAATTATTTTGCAAGTTGTACTCAAGGTTGGTAATCATAATTATGAAATTATCACCACGGAAAAATACTCGAATTACAGTCCAGTGGTAATGACGTCGACTTGCGACTTGTAAGTAGTAGTAGGTTCGAATCCTGCAATGAGCCTATCGGTGTGTTCCGGGAGCTTCACTTGAGAGCCAGTTTCCAATCATACTTTCACCCACGTCGTCATTTAACATCTGGTGATTTCTGGTCAAACATCACCCTGTAAATGTAAAAAAACGCGGGTAGGATAATGTCGCAATGAAACCATAGTTTGGTGGTAGGACATTTTTAGTGCTCTTCTGACTGGTAGCTACTACCCTCAAGTTAAGAATCTATCACCAAGCACCTCTTTGTGTGTTTTGGCAGTACTAGTTCCCAGTCCAGGCGTATCGTAGCACCACCTCCGACCACATCGTCATTAAACATCAGATGAGATGATTGATCAAACGCTACGATACATAGATAAATCTCTATATTTCTATCTTTCGATGCAAGTGTGTAGTACAGTCAGCGACAAAAGTAGCTGAACATACTTGATTTTCCAAATGTGTATTAGATGAGTATGGTTTGATGTTCTTATACAACTTACATGGTATCGTTTGACCACAAAATAACACCCCTAATGTTAAGTGATGGTTCAGTCGAAGGTTGTTGTGTAAGATCATAAAAGACGTTCGGAAAATTGGTTTTGTTCAGCGACTTTTGTCGTTGACCGTACGTATTTGATATTTGTCATTTCGCTATAGCTGTCTACGTATTCTATCGCTTTGTTCTGGCTAGGTGAAGTTTACACTTTACACGAGAAAACGTTTAGGAAGTGTTACATAGTCGTGTCGAATGACAACAGTTACGTGCGCGTTTATATTTGCGTTTCTCGGGGCTTTGCAGGCGATTAGGGCGTGAAATGTTTACACTGCAATGTGTGAGTGTGATGTGTGTGTTTGTGTACTGCAATTTGTAGAGTATTAGCACAGGCCAAGAAAATGTGCCACAAGTAGGGCAAAGGGCCGTTAGTACCGTGTTAGCACTGTAATGAGGTTGTCATGATATTATTTAAACAGATAATGATTGTTGTAAAATAGAAATATGTAAAAATTATTTTTAAAAACATTGTAAATAACTTTTTAGGATAAAATAATAATTTGCAAACTCGTGAAAAACAATTTCTCCAAAACTCTTCATTTTAAAACTTTTACGAAGACTCCTGTATATCTAAGATGTATTTGAAAAACTTACTGAGTTGGAATAATAATTATTTATCAATAATCAACACATGCCTATTTGTTTGTATTTTATAGACTCGGACACTACTGTGAAAATTTTGGTGTTGTTTTCAGAGCTGGATAACTTAAGACATAAACTGCAGGATGACGATTGTTGAAACGCGCTTAGATTTATTTAAAATCACACATGATAGATGATAGAGTGTTCCTATTGCTATAGAGCAAAGACTAGATCTTTTTTTATGTTTTACACATACGTTTGACTAGAAGTCACCTGATGTTAAGTGACAATGTGGTCGAAAGTGCATACATACACCAGGATACACCAGGATTGGGAACTGGCTCTCAAGGGGTACTGCTGGAACACACGTATAGGTGTTTGGCGACAAATTGTTAACATAAAGGACCACCCTCAAGTCAAGCTACGAAGCTAACCAGGCGAGCACTAGAAAACACCATACTATCACGCTATTGAAATAAGAAGTGTAATAGTAGAGTACATTGACAATATCATACCATAGGACTTTAACGGATCAAATCACTATTTCTAGAGACACATTTTCACCCAGAATCGGATGTCACATCGTACACAAAGATTGTTTGGGTGTCACGCCCGTCGCGGTTGTCTGCGCCCGCGCATAGTTCTCACGCACGCGCAGTGCAGTGCTGCCCAGAGTCTCCCCGCGATTGCACGCGCTTACCATACATTCCACAGAGTTTATCGATTACTTGCCGATATCGATATATCGGAGCTGTTAGTAGTGAAGTGACACGGACTGCCGACACGATGCGCACAGTGAGTACCGGTGATTATACAATATCGATAACGAATTAAACGATTATTATTGTATTGGTTTATTTGTAAAGACAATTAGAATATCGATGCATTTAATAATTAGTGATGGAGTTAAAGCTTTAGTTTTTGTCAATGATGTGTTAATTTTCCATACCTAATTATTTCTCATGAAGTATTGTTATCTAAAAAAATGATGAGTGCTACACAAATGCCGATGAAAAAATGTATCGAAAATAAACTTTTGAGATACATAGCAGGTACTAAAATTAAATCTAATTGATACTTCATAATAAATTAGTATTTTTATGGCAATGTGAGATGATAAAGATAATAAAAATAAGCGGACCATATAATTAACTAGAGATATTTAATTTTTATAACACATATTCTATAGCATAATAATTCATAATTTAGTTTGGATAGCGTTATAATGGTCACATTAGAACCTTTCACCAAACTTCCGCCTCAGCGACCGCTTGGTTATTGTTTAACTTCAAAATTACCACAACAATGCAGTTGGAAGACGTACAATCACAAAAGCATTATTAATTACACGTCCTATCTTGATGTATGTTCATGAACAGCTTAGATGGTGATATTTGATAGCTTTCAACCGTGCGAAGTGCAAGTATAAGTAATAGCGAAGGTAGTATTTTTCATCGTCAGAACTAACGTGGTTTAACTTTGCGAATCTTGTTTGTATCATCATTATCCTACTCATGTCCCCGCTATTAGGAGACAGGTGAAATAAAGTAATGACAGTATAATCTTCTACGCTGGCCCAGTGTGGGTTGGTAGATTCGCATATCCTTGAATAAATAAATATTGTGGTTCTTGGACAAGCCGGTTTCTTCAAGATGTTTTCCTATATTGTTTTGAGAATTATGTTATCTATCAGAATGTAGCGTTATTTATTAAATTTACTTGTACTTTAAAAGAAATAAACACACACTAGAGTCTGACCTTAAAACAATAAGTCAGTATTTATACAATAATTGTTTGAAATCTGACTTATTTCTTAAAATTAATCTGATTCATCTACGTCCCTACGCATGTCTTGGGCATTGCCTGTTAATCTTACAAACTTTGCCTAAGGATGCTTATTAGGGTTGGTGTGCACTTTTGGCTTCTGAATAATTTGTCATTTGTCATTGTAGCTAATCATTTTACAGGTTACTAGGTGCCCAATAAACTCAATAAAGTAATAAAATACATCTAAATACACACATAACTCGCAAGCATCTCATTTATGAAACTATTTTTATGATATTTCGAATTATATTTCCAAAATATATAATAACCACTACCATCCAACAAGAGTATTAAAAGATGTCATTGGGTTAAGTTACGTCCTCATCTCACGTTATAACACGTGAGAAAATTCTTCACATTAATTCAAATAGTTCCGTAGCTTAAACTATTCGGAAATAACGACAATAATGTGGTTTACACAACCATGCACTTATTCACGTTTAATTAATTTACTACAGTTATTAGGCACTCTATTTATAACTTTTTGCAAACTACTTGGTAAGGCTTTTTTTAGTAATTACCTGACCCTGAAGCTAAAAATCTGCCGGTAAGAACCGCTATCGGTACTTTGGCAGCCTCACTTGAAAACCAATCAAGGGATAACGTAGTGCCACCTTCGATCTTATCGTCACTTAACATCAGGTGACTTGTGTTTGTATGACATGAAATTAAAAAAAATATAAGGTTGTAAAAGATTTTAAATTTTGTTGTATAAAAATATAAATTATGTATATTTCATTAGTTTTTACAATAAATATCAGTGGACTTTCCCTGTCCACGTAACAGATGCGTGATGATGCGATGTGCTCGTTTACATGATTCGTCGGAAGAGAATGAAAGCTACTATGGATTCATCATCGGTTGCCGACGCAAGCGCACGTGTTACGACTTTAACGTCTATCGCAGAAATTGAATCATTGCAAGTTATGTCAGTAACGTCTAGACTCACGAAGATAGCCGGACTAACAACATTTGCGAACATTTCTCTACAAAACCTGCATTTCTCTAAAGTTTCGTAACCTTTATCTGACTTAACGTGCTTTAACCATCTCGTCAAAATGTTGCAGTATATAAATCTAGTTGCATTATTTTTAATAAGCACTTGTTTTGACCGTATCAGATTAACTGATGCTAAAAATACTTCCATGATCGTTAGATCCATTGTTTTTATTGCTACATTTCATGTGCCGGTGCCATTACCCTATATATTTGATACACGCGTAATACCGAGATGTGTGATTTATTTTACACGTATTTATTATGTTTCTAAGAGCATTCGCTAGTTCATCCTCGTAAATATTCATAGATTTTCACACATTTGCATTGAACTTTTTTTTATATAACATATTTTGAATTCAATTCATGCTATATGAATATGGTTTAGATTACGCAACGTTTAGATTATTAATATGGTTTCATTCGTCGTAGATCACCGATGATGCTGTTTTAAAAAGCAGTATGGAACTTGTAAAAGAACAAGTTTTTTTAATTCCGAAAGATTAACATCACATTAATAATAGGAGAGATTTCTAATATGTATCAATCGACCCTAATAGAAGCCTTTCTTAGAAGTTTGAAAAAAACCTCTAGCTTTTTCTGTCAAACAGGAAATGATAGTATAAAGTATTCTAATGACGCTACGTTTGTAAATCAAAAGTACGTTTCAACAATTACACTTCTATCTAGGTTAAAAAATTAAGATTCATAGAAAGTTGTCATGTAGGTAATTAAGATACATTTACACATCTAAGGAAATACGCATTATGCAATGGTTTGGCTAGAGTCCACCGCCACTTCCTGCTCAATGTTTTATCAAAACGTGACCAGTTTTTATACCACAGGATGCTTACTCAACTTAATAATTGTGAACTTTTTACCTAGAAAAAAGTATATATTTTTGTTCCTTACTCACTTATGTGTAATTAGACTATCTTTAATCTAACTAATTAAGTATGTGTGAAGAAGAAATTACAAGAAACACTTCACCGATAATATTATAATTGCAAAAGTTTGTGAGTGAGTGAGTGTGTATGTACTATGTATGTTACTTCTTCACGTTGAAACGCCTCAATAGATTTAAATGAAATTTGAAATGGAGATAGCTTATACCTTGACATAACACATAGTGTTTTGATATCTACGAAAGAGGGTACCCATTGCATAAAAGAAAAACCTCGAAATGCAGTTAGTATTTGATATAGGTATGGTTAATGGTTGGTCTTGGATATGATTTATTATCTTTTCGGAATAATGAACAGAAAACCACAGCTGCAACATTAGTTTTAATCTAGTTTACAATAAAGTATAACAGGATATTAACGTGTAGATGTCAAAAATGTTTTCGTATAACGATTAAGAATAATTAATTATCATGTATTCATGATGTAACATCTCATAAGGCACTTCCGCGATCTCCTTTAAAGATCTTGAATTTACCAGAGCCAAAATAATTTAATACCTTGACCCGTGAGACAGTGAAAGCAAGAATAGAGCTATCATAGTTTTGCATTTTGCATAGACGCTTTTAACATTTCTCACGATCTCACGCTTTATCATTTCGATATTGTTCGTGTTTACAATTAAAGAGAATTTGGTAAGCAGTGTATTCTTTCTATTCAAAATCTGTCTTTGTAACTACAATTCACTTTTGAATCATGATCTTATTTTCGTTTTCTGTGCATTTTTTGTTTGCCCATGTGTAAAACCATTTTTAGATTTAAATACGTCTAGCTGTCAAGAGCTGGCTTATTTATAAAAGGCATGAAGTAATTGTCAAAACGAGCATTTTAAATTTATGTGGTCAATAAAGGTACGCCGTTACAAAGCTTACATAATTTGATTGGATTAAATCGACACTCAGGTATACAATCCGAATTAGTTCATTGTAATGTTTATGTTTTACTTTTGTATCGAGAATTACCCAAACCACGGTTTGAAGTTGGAAGGTTTGGTTTTCGCGTCTCTTCGAGTTTTGATATATTGATAGTTGATAAACGTAATTACGAATCATTAGAGAACACAAAAGAAATCAAACACTATTGAGTTAATAAATGATAAATGATGTTTGTTATAAGACAAACCACCTCCCGCATTGTTTCCTTGACGCTTCCAATCGAAAAGTAATACGTAATGATTCGTGACCTTTGTGAAGAAATAAGCCTACCCATTCGTACTCTATGGTGTTTCGTAATAAGGTTTGTAGACTATAGATCAAGTGGAGTAAGATCTGAATGTCGTTGATTCAATAGAGAAACATCAATAACAAAGGAGTGCAGCGGTTTCTGAATCCATGATTGATGGGTGACTGACACTCTGTTTGTCTCTACTTCATGGGCGGCATCATAGATAAACAGAAGAGAAGGGCGGTATAGGGACGTAGTGAATTAGTGATAATATTCATATTCACTTTGGTTTAAACATACATATAAAACAAATGTTTGTTTGATTGTCCCACGTGCCTTCCTAAATCATTCATCCAAAGGATTTTGCCGAAAAAAAAACACTAAAAACCGTGACATCAAAAAAGCATTTGATTAACGGAGAATTTAAAATCTTTCGTCCTTGTTTTTTCAACGCTTTATACAACAGGATTTAAAATGTTTATATTTTAGCTTCAATTAAATGTTACTTGATGATATGACCCACCTTTGCGGTTAAAATCCTACACATACGAGTTTCAACTGAGCTTTGAATAAGTTGCAGCAATGACAATACAGACTAGACATAATTTGCATAACACTGACATGAATTGGGCGTAATTTTGAACTAGCTTTACTGTGCCCTATGTCATTAAACTTGCACGTTCCTATTTCATAAGTTGCACAGTGAATTTTATGCAAGTGATACTTTTGATATTTGATAGAAGATCCTTTGAAATTGGAGCATAAACTGTCTTGTCATCTCCTTCATGTTGTGGCTCATAATGGCTCTCAATGCAGTGTGACAATGCAGGCGGAAGTTACTGAGATCTATAACAGGTTGTTTGATAATATAAGGCTGTAAGCAAGTTACATCATAAACATGCATGATATTAACCTGTCTAGTTTTTTATAATATAACTCGTAAATCAAAACATAAATGGTCTTAATGTTAGTAACAGTAACCAAAAGCTATGTCCTAAATTAACAGCTCTTAACTTGGTATTAATACTGTTGTAATTTATACTTACAATATGCTAAAACCCGAGATACCTATAGGGAACGTTACTTCGAAAGTGGCTGGAAGTTTCCACCCGCTGCTATTTTATTGCCACTGACTTCTTTTTCAATTATTTTTTTTCATATAATATAAACTACAGTTACGTACAGGTTGGTATTTATTCTACCTTCTGAAATAAAAGTTAAGTAAAAACAAAAGCCCCTCTGATATAACCAATTTTAGAAAAACAGTAGGTACGGCCGCTAGCACCAAGTAGGAATTACTCTGATTGTCATTCTAGCTTCCGTGATCGGAAAATGAGAGCCAATTCTCTTAGACCTGTTGAACTTAGCTTAGAATTAGTATATGCACATCAAATTCGACACTTATGTAGTTGTGAGAACAAGTATAACATTAATTTAAATAATCTTAAAATAAAATCCATTGTTTTGATTTAGTTAAGCATATCTAGAACTTATTATTATATAGCTTAAGGCTTGCCTCTTGTTATTATTTAATTACGAGCCAATTAAACAAAGGGTAAACGGTAGAGGACACGCATTTTGCTAGCATCATTCATCAACAAAGCAATCAGTTGATATCTACATGACTTCATACAAAGTTTTAGATTAAGACAGAGGTTATGTGAGCGTTATATGACAATGAAACAATGATTAACAATGTTCACTCAGTTGTAATTGCCTAATTACATTAACGATGATGTCGAAATAAATGGGGTTTATGGATTATGTGAAACTTCTCACAGATATCGCGTGAAAACTATTCAGATGACAATGCTACTGATATATATAATTTCAATCAACAGGGGAAATTAAATGTCCTTGTCATTCCTAAAAGTTTCATATAATAAATTAGCCTATCCAACTAATATTATAAATGCGAAAGTTTGTGTGTGTGAATGTTTGTTACCACGTATCACCGTAACTACTATAACTAAACCGATTTGGATCAAATTTGAAATGGAGATAGCTTTTACCCTGGTTTAACACATAGGCTTTTTATCCCGGAAAAATGATCCTGCGGCATAACGAGAAGACGTGGGTGAAACCACGGGGCGCGACTTGTTAATTAATAAAATCCTAACACAGACTGGCAGATAACCTATAGTCTAAAGTTCAGGCCCTAAACGGTAAGTCCTAGAATAGAAACTCGAAATTTGTAGTAAGTAGTAAAATAATTCCTACTTCCCTATTAATATTATAAATGCGAAAGTAACTCTGTACCTATGTATGTCTGTTATACTTCCACGCCTAAACTAATGAACCGATTTATATGAAATTCGGTAGTACAGGGATAGTTCAAGCCCTGGAGAAGGACATAGAATACTTGTTCCACGCAGGCGAATCCGTGGGGAACAGCTACTATATATGATTTTGGTGATGTAGTGCACTAAATAAGTATTTTTTAATCACATTCAAAGCGTGTATAAAGTTTGTATCAAAAATAACCTAAAGTGTATCCTGAGTTTGAGTTTGACATCAAAATAACGATGTCGTGCGCATTGTAAAGATCCTTTCACTATGTTGATCTCAGTACTCCTACACAACCACCTAGGCATAAACTTTTCAATTGAGTCATTGAGATACCTATAGAATACCAACGAGATCATTCACGTTGAATTGAATCTTCTGTTCGTTATTATGCAATTTTATGTTATAAGTCAGTTAAAGACTTTGACAACTCTAGCTCTTAACTGAATCACCAAACATATATTTGAACTAGAAATCAGTGTCAGTTTAAATCAAGTATCACAATCAAGGGACGTTCGTCACAATGTATTATCGCTTTATGCGATTTCATCCAGACAAAAAAACATCGTAGAGAAATGCATAAAATGGAGGAGGCTTTCAGTTTCAACATATCACATAATCTACAAGTTAATTTATTAAAGCCACCTGTGCTAAGTGCAAAAGGTCAATCAGTTAATATTTAGCAGAGTTAAGATAATAAAGGATTTTGAAAGACTTTAATTATGTTAACGCATAGAAATAACTCTAGTCGATTATGAATCTTATAGGAAACCGAACAATAAAGCCAGCTGGCAAAGAAAGGCGTCTTGCTCATTATGGCGTCGCATTCATTCTTTCCGGCGTAATTCTATGAGAAAACGAAATGCCACTCGTGCTAAGCTAATGACTGTGTTGTACCTGGGAGCTACTCGTTTGTATAGAGCTATGTATTAACAGGGTTCTTGTGCGTGAAGACAGCACCTTTACCTACACCAGTGGTTCCCAATTAGTTTTTGCTGCGTACCACTTCAGAAAAGACTTCAAACCTGCGTACCCCTTAACAATGACACTAATATTATAAATGCGAAAGTTTACGGGTGTGTGTGTGTATGTTTGTTACTTCTTCACGATCAAACGCCTGGACCAATTTTGATGAAATTTGGTATACAGGTATTTGACACCCTGGGTTGACATATAGGCTACTTAAACCGCGGGGCACAGCTAGTGATAAATAAAAATAACTAAGTCAGGTTCAATAACATTTACTATCTTCAAATTACAGTATATTGGAAATTGCTCTTGTTTTTACTGATATATTTAAAACGCCTCCTAGGTAGACAATAGAAATCTTATAAAAACGAGTCTTTCAACTACGGCCACAATAAGCAGCTAATTTCACCAGTTGTGTGGATACAACAGAAGGTAGTTTGCGCAAATTCTGCACGTCTTCAAGATGACGTAAACTTTCACTACGACTTCCCCTCGTATGGAGAGTACGGAGGCAGACTGTCAACTAAAAGCATAGAAATCTGCTTATTGTATGTTAGGTATGTACTATTACAATGTTTATATGTCACTAGTTGCGCCCCGCGGTTTCACCCGCGTCTTCCCGTTATCACGCAGGAACCTTTTTATAAAAAGGATAAAAAGTAGCTTATGTGTTAATCCAGGGTATAAGCTATCTCCATTCCAAATTTCATCAAAATCGATTTAGTACGTGGAAAAAAACATGTACACATACATAAACTTTCGCATTTATCATATTAATAGGATGTTTGCCTATAAGAAGTGTAAATTAGGATAAAATTAAATTAATATTTATCCATTTGTTTTTTTGCTTCGATAGTCATGGGGTTCAGTTGGTATATGTATATATATAGCGTGTATATACAGCGGGAACGCTGCCTTTTAATCTTGGTTTTCCCGTTATATCCCGACGGAATCTTCTTGCGGAATAAAAAGTAGCCTATAAGTGCAAACTATCCCCATTCCAAATTTCACTCAAAGCCGTTTCAGCGAGTTTGAAGAAATAATCAGTCACTCACTCATATTATTTGGAGCTCGGTCAATTTGTGTCCCTGATATTTATTGGAGGGTTTAGACTTATTTAGCTGCTATATAGCAGCGCTTTAGTTAGAATAACATTTTTTATGAACTTATATTAAATACCTATACGAATAAGTACTAACATTAAAAAAGCACTTACATAATTAATTTTATCAATCAACATCTCATATCCCCAAAATGTAGGCAGCTTACCGGAAAACCACAGCTAATCTCACCTCTCTGAGGTTACAAACAAATTAGGCTACTATTAAGTGGACAACCATTTGAATATCAATTTGTTAAAACATCTTATAACCTCGTGAGAATTATACGCGGTTACATAAGGTCGCGGAATATTTGCGGCTCTTGACCGGTCGATCGTCTCTTATTTAATCGCTACGAAAGTCTCACTTTTGTAGCGGTTAAATAAGAGAATGCATACATTAATCCTTCACAGTTATAAGTTGTGTAGATTTATGTTCAAAAAACGATTACAATCAAAGATAAAGTTTGGTAGATTATAGGTTTCAGTACCTAACCTTTGAACCTGTGTTCGTTTTAAAAAAAATACTGTACATTGTATAATTCGATTTACAGTGTTATAATAGTATGGAGTAACACTGTAATAGTATTTTTCTTAACCGCACTAAATTCTTTACAAGATAATTCCAGTTTTCTGATTACCTAAAAGAGCTCGAATATTTGGAAAATCTCGTCCTGATTACGTTGGACCATGAATCAAATTCTTACTATAAACTTTCCGATCACGAACATGTTACTTATAAACATTAAGTACTAAATTGTGTCCTATTTATTGTAAGTATATTTAACAAAACGTAGCTTACCATTTTCGTGATATGCCGTAAGCTGTCATCGTTGTATCTAAGTAGGGATCGCCGGCAATGCCTCATGCATCCAAGTCACGGAGAGAGTCGCAATGCCTTTACACAGTTCACACTCACTTTCATATATATTCTGCCCAGGTATACCGATTTGCATGTCTCGTGCAATGCAGTTTTCCTTCACTGTAAAAGTTTCGGCATGAGAAGAAAGCAATAAAAAGTTTTGTCTTATAACATTTAAATGTCCAGCCTAAGCGTCTTACTTAGTTTTAGTTAGACGAAATAAAAATCAAATAAGTAAAGTTCGTACTTAGTTCGCCACCGCCAAGTCTGTGGTGGTGGTAGGGATCCAAACAAAGTGAAAAACAAACAAATGACAGCTAACCATAATTCTCGGAAGTTGTACAAATCGCCACGAAACTGGCGAGGTACCACATTACAGTTGACAGTCCTTTTTTTATTGCATACTAGCTGACCCGGCAGACTTCGTACTGCCTCGATCGAAAAATCAAAAATCAATCAACTTTATTGAATAGCAATAAAGTTCAAATTGACTGTACAATTTATTAAGAAAACGTTTATATGGGAAAAAAGGAAAGCGCTGTTTTTAGGGTTTTCCCGGCAATTATTCTTTTTTCTCACCTTTTAAACCTTCCTAGCATTTCAAGACCAAAATTAGCCAAATCGGTCCAGCCGTTCTCGAGTTTCAGCGAGACTAACAAATAGCAATTGATTTTTATATTTTATATAGATACATATAATTTTGACCGCCATCTCGCTTGATGCCAAGCGAAGACGAGGTCGGCGGTGTAGCGCGTATGCCTATAAATAATCTGTACTCACTCTTGCCTTAGCTTTTTTAAATTTCGTTGTCTTTGTAGCTCAACATATTTCACACTTCATTCTTTTTCGTAATTTTGTAAGTGCGTACACGTAAGATTTTTGTTTAGAACCTAGAACGACCTAAATGATCAAACAATTACTCAAGGACGCATTTTTTGTTCATCAAATGTTTCGTAAATATATCTACTAATAAGTGCCTATTCAGTTTATGCTTACGGCTAAAATACATCTAAGTACGCTACGTGCTAGTTGCCTAATAATTTTCGGCATCATCATACTCGTAATTTATGCAAATAGACAGTGAGTTATCATTTATGAGAGCAATTCATACATAATAAATAGCAGGCTATAAGGCTGCGCCGAACAGCGGTATTGTAAAATTTTTATAAATAACGCATTACAGAAATAAACCAACGCAAGCACGATAAACAGCAAAAATAATTTAACATCAATATAAAACGTCATAAATGGTAAATGCACTTTTAGTTATGATCAACATGAAAAGCTCATTCACACATCTTTGGTTAGACAATGAAAGGCTGTTCTTATTGCGTAACCGTTTTCGTTTTCGGAGAATTTAATAAATGTACCTGATATTATCGAAGCTTGAGAAATAAATCGGAATTCTGATCGTTTACTTATCAAAATAATCAATACGACGCGGCTTCAACTTTCAACAACTTAATAGATCTTTTTTAAACATTAACTGTGATCGAGAAGTTTCAAATTGAAGTTTTTTGAACATTTATTTTGATCGAAAGATTTAAAATTGAGCCATTCTGATCGAGAAAACAGATACTTTGCGGTTAGGCAGCGATACAGTAAATTGGATACTATCTGGTATACCGCACGTGATAGTATTTTGCAATCATTAGGACCTTACCGACTTTTGTTATTATCCATTCTTACGCTCGTTACGCCCGTAGGCGGAAAACGAACGGTTGGGAAAACCACTGTTTATTTCAAAACATTTTGTTTTATAGCTCATCATAAACCGCCGACTGCATGTGTGGAGCACGGAAAACGTTTCCTCATTATTTTCCTAAACGATTGGATGCGGTGTAGAGTAACACAATAGTTACTTTTGTTCCCATGAATAAAGTAATGCTGCTGGTGCAATGTTTGGTTTAGCGTGTTCTTTAAAATTAACTTAGGAGAATGCCTTACTTATTTATGAATTACCTTTTGCTTGTGGATCTACCCGCACAGCGATTAGGTTTCTCTAATCGTGGAGTTTCCCTCGTGAATTCGTACACGTTATTTCAACGTATGTTGTGACTTCAGCTATTACACCTGAAAACAGCATCATAAAGTCCTGGTAATTGTGGAGTCTGTAATTTTATTCTGTAAACCAACATTAAGTAAATTTTAAGTTTACCTCTAAAAAGAAAATACATTCAATGATTACGTAGTGAAATAGCTATGATACTAAAGATAAAAGTCTATGCGGTTCTACTTCATCTTGAATCTCTACTTCAATCATCAAAAAGTAAATTGATACATGCGAAAACACAAGTAGTCAAAATTGAATCAGTCAAGCGCAAGCGTCTAGTTGAGTAACGACAAAATGATCGCGGATCGTTATAGCAATATAGATAATTATTCTAATTCTGATTATAATAGCCGGAGGTGCGATGGCTCGGGGCGGTCACTGATCTTATAATAATTATAACATTGGCTCTGACCGTGTTATTTCGTTGCACAATGCGGCGAGCGTGGCGCCTACGAATAACATAATTGATGCATCTAAAGCCGTATAGATCGTAATATTTCCGTGTAATCGATAAATGCGATTATGTCGATTATCGAAATGGATGATGGTTTTACTAACATTTCATTGTTACATTGTGTTAGTTATGTCATACCCCACGGCCATTGTCAACGCAAGAACACACAAAATTGAATGTAGGTATTTGACAGTTCATTTCAGTTCAAATCAGTGGATATTGATAAGGAAAAACTGAACTCTACTTTAATTATTTTTTTGTAGATTTGTTTGATTTTACGATTTCATTTAGGTAGGTATATTTACTTACTTACTTACTTCTTAACTTAATACTTTACCGATTTTGATGAAATTTGGAAGGGAGATAGCCTATACCCTGGATTAACATATAGGTTACTTTTTAACGGGATAACGGGAAGACGCGGATGAAACCGCGTTGCGCAACTGGTTTAAAATAAAAATAAACATTATTTTAATGCGATCACACACAAACGCGTCTCAACTCTATTTTCAATTAGCTTTGATGTCCTACCCAAGACAGCATAATCAAGCGTAAGCCAATAATTAGAGCCGAGTACCGTCTCACAAAGCTCGAGTGAGCCATCAAACAAAAGCTCGTATTACAAAATCAGGTAACAAATGATTAGTGTCAATTTACACGTCGTGCTCACTCACCATTCAAGAGATAAATGTATGACATGAATACCTTTGTCAATAATAGGCACACATGACTCCATATACCTATCGATCGAATCGTGAGTGCGAAGAACGAAATCCTTTGATGTAAGTCATCTTGGCTAACCATAGAAAGCGAATTTCCAACTTTGTTGACAATGACCACTTATGTAATTGTAAAGCATTGTGCGTGGATAATCATATTCGTATTCACTAGTTTTCGTTGATGTGCTATCTTCAAAATGCGGAACTCACAAATGTACGTTCTTATTTATTATGGCATTGCGTTGTGTCCACAAAGTGAGTTGTGACTACCTTTTAATTTATTTAGTACATTAAGTAAATTTTTCAATCAGTAGCAATTTTATATACCTACCTAAGTAGGTACAACGTGTGGTTGAAATATCAATCCGTAACCGTAAGCCGTAAGATAGGTATATTTTAATGCTACAGCTAAAACAATGATATTATAGTTTCACAAGACTTGCGTTTTAAGCTAAATCATTTACACATTAAATCTAGTGCTACTTAAATGTTTAGTTCGACTCGTCTACTTCTGTGATTAATCGCTAAAATTTTAAAAGTATCAATTAACCAATTAAACTAAATACTAAGAACTAAACATCTACAAATAAAAAAACTATTACTTCTATTTTTAAGAAAATACCGAAGCCGCTTTGTGAATAAATTTATATTCTATACCATACCTACTTCCGGAAATGATAATCCAAAGTAAAGGTCACGAAGAAATCTTGGAGATTCTATCCTATAAAACCGGATTTAGTTTATACGTACGACCATCCATGTAGGTATGTATATGACTTTATGGGTGACGAAAACAAATAAAACCTTATTAGGGATGTCTTACTGTTTATAGTAAGATTTAGGTGTATAGACAACAGAGTCATTGACCTCTAGTCATGGTTGGTGTATTGAATAATACAGTAGGTGCTTTATTATTTCTGCATACAGTTATTAAATTATAATCGGTTGAGTATTATGTGAGAGCTGACTGTTTGTTGCGATCTTAACAATTAATAGAAAGTTGCGTAAGATTGGCTAGCTAGTTATAGAAATTTCTCTACCTACATGATAATGTTTATATTTCACGTAAATAATCTAGACACAAACAAGAAAAAACTATTTATTCCTAATAATTTCTTCCTTGCTTTTCTTATTCCCGCAGTTTTCAGAATTCTGGGAATGGACAGAGATAAAAATAATAATAATAATAATTTAAATAAATATAATAAGTACAACCATGCAATCAAACTAAAACCCTCAATATTATCAGTTTAATATTGAGTGCAGGTACTGCAGGTCGGTATATAAATTAAAGCCTGTCTGCTGATTCTATCGCAGGTTGCAGAGCCAAGAGGCAAGGGAGCAATCTGGGGTCAAACTCTCGGTTTGAACAGACGAACATTTTCTCCAATACTGGATGAACCTAACTAGATACGTAACGTGGTCTTACTTTCTTGCTTACCTATCCTTTAGGTATGTACCGCGTCATCAAGTACCTATGGGCGGCACCACTCAAGTTTCTATGATGTCAATATTGCATCACCATGTTTTAAAAGTAAACGCGGAACGCTAATATTTTCTATTTATGTAAAATAAAAAAAGAAAGCTTTTACTCAAAACAAGATATATACATGTTTCTCAGATTGTTTATAAATAGTTTTCCTAGGGAATTATGAAGTAAAAAGGCGTAAATGTATTCTAAAGTTATTAGTTGAATACACATTAGGTACAGATTAAACTAGTTGTAGCTAGCGATAAACAAGTAAGAAGGTACCTAATTCCTATAGAATTTGATAGGGTAATGACGTCATTATAGTGGTAAAGCATCTTATAAAGCATGATTTAAGTATTTATTTAGTGATAAATCACTTTTTGGCAGTGATTATTTGTAGAAAGAAAATGGCGAGAGTCTTTAAATTGTTCCAAGCTCATTCGTTTCTATGAGGCATGACTGGCTTTACCCACGGCGGTAGGAGTTACGTAAATTACCCGACTGTCAAAATATCTGTGTTAGGAAGCGCGACAGCACGAGACTTTTTAGGAAGTTTGCATTTCGCAAAACTATGAAACGTTTCGTGGGCGCTTCGCGAACTTTGTTTAGGCTTTGTTTGAGATAAAACTTATTACATAAATAACAATGGTGTCTTCATTATTTACTTCGGATGAAACCTAGTCTGCTAGACAGCAGAACCATTGAAAGAACCATTTTACACGTTCGGGTCAAATAATCTTCATTGCCTACATAAATTATTTATAATCACCTAACTTAAATATGTAGATGTATGATAAGACCGCCCATATTTGAACAAATAGCTCTAAGTTTTTAAGGTGTTGAATGTTTTATTTCCTGTTATTGTAGTGAAATAATAAAACATTATCTATGTATAGCAGAAAATGTCAAAACGGTCAGTTACGGTGTCTTTCAGTGCACTCATACACCTATTGAAGTTCTTAACCGTATGCAATATGTCAGATTATAGATAAGTGTATTAGTGAAAGGTTACTAGCGACATGTTTGTGAGATCATCAAACCTCTCCACACTATTTTCGTTTGATGTTGCGTTATTTACGAAATAATCTTAGATCTGATCGGATCCGAACTCGACAAAATATCATGTAGACAAGAGGCGAGGTGATCGCCGTATGTCGACTAATAATAACAACGCCCAGCTATCTGACCCCTACGTGTTGTAGATCAGAGATACAATAAACCCAGACGTGAAACAAATAGTAGGTACCTACTTGCGCTTTTTTTCATTGCACAAATATTTGTATCGTAGCAAGAATTAAACCCGCAATGCAACCGCACGCTTTGCAATCAGCTATATTTATACGATTGCATTTTATCACTTAAAATAACACAAAACCAAAGTTATTTCAGATCCAAAGCCGCAATGTTTTTTCAGTTGATTATACCTACATGCGCAAACAGGCATGTTGTAAGGAATCCGCGTTTGTAGGTCACAGGATTATGTCACACGCGAGGGCGCGGCTGAGATGCGGTATTGATTTGGACATTCCTCACGACACCAGTGTCCGTGACTTACGACCGGAGAAAGTCGCGATGATACCAACCAAGAACTTGCCGAAAATACCATCGCCGTAGGCGCTCACAGTATATTATTAATTAGGTACTGATATGTACCTCATTTTTTTGTGCAATAAAGGCGTCCTCTGTTCGGATCCTCTCGGCCCCGCACCTATGACTTAATAAGTTATGTGTGGATTTACCATCGCTCAAAACGGTGAAGGAAAACATCCTGAGGAAACCGATATGTCCAAGAAACATGGACATGCGACATCTGCCAACCCGCACTGGGCCAGCGTGGTAGATTACAGCTCATACCTACTCTCTCTCAGAGACTTCTCTCATTACGTTCTGGCGAAGGCCAGCTTTATATAATGAAGCCACTGTTTAGATCAATAAATTGTTTGTATCTACCTAAAATACATGGCTGCAGAATGATGCAAAAATTAGAACAGGCAAATGCTAAGTGCTGAGTGCGGTGGTGGCCCACAATTACTCCCAAGAGGAGGGCGATTCTTATTGCTATTGTACATAACTAACCTTTGAACCACATCTTAACCTTATAAGGTAGTACATATCTACTTTCTAGTTTCGGCGCATGTCTGTTTATAATGGTTACTCAAGTTAAGGTTTCACATAATTAGATATCATTGCACATCTACATTGAATTAGATTACTTAATTTAATTTACTTTGTAACATTCACAGCGGCCTATGCTTAATAAGAAGTCCGCGTATTGAGGCACTCGAATTGTAAGATTTTTCTTATTATTTATTATTTGACCTTTGCGGTGTAGTAAAGCAGAGTATAGAGTTATCTATAAATTAAAATTAAATTGAGTACTTACTATAATTTTTTTGAGAACTCCCACTAACACAAAATATTTTTTACTATAGGCACGTATTTAAAGGCAAAAGTAAAGGCTAAATAATAATAAAACAATCTCTAGGAATTCGGTAGGAATCTCAGGTATTGGAATAATAAAAATGATTGCTGGTGTAGTTAATTCAAATAGACTGAGTCTATTCGATTTCAAACGGTTTTATTTTTAATAACTTTCCATTCCGAAATCCTAAGTATCCATGAAAAATACACTAATAGCAGTGATACACATTAAGACGTATTGCAGTACGATTTTAACGTTGTGTAATCCACCGGTAAAACCATTGTTCCACCTCAGAACAATGTGGGTAACCGAAGATCAGTAAAAATACTAATGACGTGCCAACGTGGAAGTATAAATAAATAACACGACATCATAATTACTACTGTGCTGTTTGTCGCGCGCGTTCCGTAACCGCCCACAGATGATATATGAAGATGCAATCGAGATTCGTGTTATGATATGATGACGTTTTACAATCTTTTTACATTTACATGTATTAAACAACGAGTAGATCGATAGCTTTCGTAAAATCTTCTCAGGGTTCTGCAGTAACATTTAAGTAGAAAAGAAACGAAGAACTTACCTAGATATTATATGATAGAAAAATATGTTTCTTCTATTTCAGGTGCCAGCGTTCGTTCTAATCGCTGTGCTGTCCCTGAGTGCTGCTCAAGACTCGACCACAGATAGCCAAAATGACAAGATCAACAGCATCGAGACCAAACCCTCGGCAAGACTCGACCCATACATCAGGAAAGCGTTACTCAAAGCCCTCAGTGAGCTAGAAGAAGGCGGGCAGACTACTGGCTCAGACTCCACGGATTATATATCAGGTCCAGGTGAAGAAATTACCGAGACATTGCCACCTGAATCAGCCAAGGAAGGAATACAAATTCATTCCTTTGTCGTTAATGGGCAATCAGCTTTCGAAAACAGTTCCAATAACCCAACTCTGATCGACAGTAATATTTCTATCATTAGCACCACTGTAGGTAACGTTGAAAACCAACTGTCTCCAGCGCAACCCACCCAATCTTCTAGCAACGAGATATTCCAAACGAGAGCCACCGGAAATATTCACCAGAGAAGTATTCAGAGTACATCGAAGAGCAGCATTGAGAGCCACGAAAAGAAAACTACATTTAAACCGAGACCAACCACAACGACTACTACAACGACTACCACAACAACTACTACTACTCCTAAGCCAACGCACAACGATGATGGTGAAAATATTGAAGATGTCGATAAACGAGACGTGCAAGTCTTTTCAGCGCCATTGGTCGCAGCTTTCACAGTACACCAAGATGCTCAAGGACAACCGAAACAAGTCATACCAATTTATCAACAGCATAACCACCTCCATACTCTTAGACCTCTGTCTTCATCCGTCGCAACAAATTTAGCATCATCGGATTCGTTTGCCTCGAGCCAAATTCCCGAACCTGGATTCATCACTGAACAATTAACGTTGCAGAGGCAGCTGGAAGAGAAACAAAGAATTCTCGAAGAGCAGCTTCATCTATTGCTGCTCCAGCAAAGAGAACAGGAGGAATTGCTTCGTAAACAACAATATTTCCTGCAACAACGAGAAGTACAGAGACAGCAACTATTTAATTTCGAGCATAACCAAGTGAACCAACAGCCATTTCTAGATCAAAAGCCTCCAACTACAAATCCGGCCAACTTTCAAATACAGAAATCTATCCAACAAAACCATTTCGTGAACTCAAACGTCGGTCCCCGTCAGCAAAACAGTCAAATCTCTATTCAGTCAAATGTGCCATTAGACCAAAACACTGCGGTTACAAATCAACAGCTCCCAAACCGCGAAGCTGTAGATTTCTTGCTCCACTTGCGCAATCAGGCACCCAACCAGTTCCCGTTACAAGAGAACCACCTTCCGCAAGGCATTACTACATTTTTACAACCGGCACCCCTACAGCAAGGGTTTCATCAAGGTGTCAACTTTAATCAAATCAGACCATCCGGCGACCAGCTAAGACAGAAGCAGAACACGCGAGTTTTCCGACACGAATCTGGTGTTGGCAACTTTGGATTTAACAACCAAAATTTCAATCAAAATTACAATCAAAATTTTAACAGATTCGGACCAATTTACACGAATAGGTTTTTTCCAGCAAACAGGCAAAATCAAATCAATCAATCTGACACTGAATTGAAACAATTGCTGTCTCAAAACTTTTTGAATGGAAGAGGTAACGAAGACTTCAACATTGTAACGAAAGTTCTGTCACTGAACCATGGAGTCCCACAGTCAAACACCAACGGTTTTAATAGATATCCTTTCGACAGTAGAAGGCAATTTAAATAAATTCTATAGTTAACTTATTGCAAAGTAAGTTTTCTATACGTATATTCCAAAACTCGAAATAACGAATCTAATGTCTTTGGACACAAATACTACTGGTAAAAAATCCGTTAAATAATGAGTTTTTACCTCAAGTTTGTTTCATTTATTAATTTCATTCATATTTTTAATAGCCAAAGATAACGAACACACCATCCTTAATTGTGTCCATTGTTGCATTCGAGCTTTAATAAGAATTTACGTGAATAGGTATCTACTTTAACTAATTAAGTAATATTTATTCTACAGTAATGTAACGAATAAGAACTGCCATAAGTAGTAGACATTATGATTAAGATATAGTGATAAAAAATACCTGAGCCACGTTTCTACATGTATAATAGATATAACATAAAACAAAGAACAAGAATCATATGTTATTCAAAATTGTTAAGCAAATTGTATTTTCGGCTTGATAATTCTCCCTACATCAGATTACTTATGTAGCCTAGTTAAGTATATTATATAGGCATACAAAAAAGTGTAATGTTATTTATTGCCAATCACTATTAATTACAATGATTAAAATTATGTTGCCACGTATTCTCGAAGACAAAATAGACAAATTCGCAAAGAAAATAACAGGCAGTATGTTGAATTTCATGCGAATAGATAGTGAACCCCTCTCCCTGATACAAAGAAACTTTAAATATATTTTGCAGCAACCTTTTTTTTAGTTTATTTTCAGTAGATAGGTAAATGGAAATTATGTGTTAAAAATTAAATAATTTAAGATTGTAAATATATAAGTATTTAAATATCAATTAAAATTGTGTTCATTATTCATTTCACATACCTATTTCTCCCGTCTCTACGAAATATATTACACTGCATAATGTGATGGCAGGAATTATTATAATAATTATAGGTAATAAATAACTCGTGGGTACATGATTAATTGATTATATGCCATACACAGAGTCAGTAGTCTTGAGTAGGTTATCAGGACTAGGTTAGGCATCTTCGTAGGATGTGGCATAATTTGAACTTAAATTTATTCAATTTTATATAACGCTCCAAAGTTACACTATGTAATTCAATACTTATTCTGTATTTTTTAAATTTCGCGCTTTGAAAAGCGCGCGTACCATTTTAGTATTTCTGACCAATCACGCCTGGTTTAAATGTTTTTAGGGTTTCCACAGCAGATATTTTTCTTAGTTTACGAAACAATATTCAAGATGACGCTAGTTTCTATGCAAAATGTTTCTAAGTATTGCACTGTCCTATCCTATCATCCTCATTGATATTAACGAAATACATTCTAAGTGTGAAGCTACCATAGATATAGAATAACTAAATTAATGGAGGCTACAAATAAAAGAAAGAAACAGTGTGCTGACTGCTGACTTGTGTCAGTGTCACGTTGCAATGCTGATGACAGCAGAATAGTTACTTAAATACTATACCTATCCCATCATCTCATCATTCTCATCATCATCATAATCATATACTTGATTCAACTCTCTGAGTTTGAAATATTTTATACTTCACAGTTCACACTGGCAAATACACTAATCGTGTGACGCCATAACAAAACAAAAAAAAATACATTACTTATGCCAAACATGACATTGACATATGACATATGCCAAATACAAATACAATAGGCAAAATATTGTCAGACTCAGAAGTTTGAAGTTTGGAAGTTTCATTTAATTAAAGTTGATAGAACTTTATTTATATATTGATATTGTGCTTTGCGTTGTAGTTGTAGCAGTTTATGTTAAGTTTTACTAGCTTACGGACGAGGGTAAGTTCAAGGGCCTCAGAAGCCTCAAGGGCTCAGTGTGAGCAGGAGTGAAGTTCGTGCAGTGGTCTTACGTGTTCATAAAGTTATTAGAAATTTCTTACCTCCTCCGGTTTACCTCCGATGTTTCTAAATTCCAGCAATTTTGTTATTGAAATGGCTGAAATAGTGCCATTCACAGAAGTGTAAAACCTCGAAATTTGTCCCTGGCAGATATGGTCATCATGAACAACAAAGAACCTGTCAGTAGTCTTGAAGAGCAAGCTCTCAAACGGAAAGAAAGGCTCAAAAACTTAAAACGTAAAAACCCTGAAAATTCGATATCATCTTCAACTGAAATAGTGCCTCTTCCGAAGTGAGTACTGTTATTATTATTTTTAGGTTATGTTTCTGGTGTTGGGATTATGATGATTTTAAACATTAAAAACAAGCAAAGCACCTTATTTCTTTAAATATTTGATGACTAAGTTAAAATACTGACCAAAGAAATTATATTATACAGATATATACATTCACTGTTCAACCTAAAACCGTTTCATATTTTGGCCCAAATCTTTAAGTCACTCATACCTATATATTTTCTCTAAATCTAATTAGTAAAATAAAATGTTTCATCTATTTCAGACCAAAGTTCCGAAGTTATAAACCTCAAGATGAAAATTTGCTAGAAGCCAAGCTTGAAGATGCAGAGCCTGCTGCTGTGGAGGAAGAAGTCAAAGATTTACTTGAGGCCGGCAAAGAAAAAGTTAGTCTCAACCAGAAAGTGAAGATATAACTCATTTAACTAACGCCCGAAATTAATAATCGGTCCGGATCCGTTATCCGCGGTTTTGGATCGATATGTCATGTCATAATATGTCATTTTAGTAGTAATATGTCAAGCCCTAGTACTAAAATGATATATTATGACATGACATATCGATATAAAACTGAGGAAAACAGATCAGTATGGATTATTAATTTTGGGTGTTAATGATTATTACCTAACTAACTTTCTTTCCATACATTTTCAGGTAGTCCTACAAGACCTAGACATTTCAAGTTTAGCACCAAGAAAACCTGATTGGGACCTCAAAAGAGATGTTGCCAAAAAACTGGAGAAACTAGAAAGACGGACACAAAAAGCGATTGCGGAACTGATCTGGGATAGATTAAAACAAGGCGATGATGATAATTTAGGGGCACTGGTCACTATGAGAGATAACAGAGTAATTGAAGGGGAATGAATTATCATACAAAGTATAAGACAAGGATTTTTGTAGGTAAGAAATTTATGATTTATGTCTGAAATAGCCATTAAAGAGTGAAAGGAAAGATCTTAAAGTCAAGACGGGCCGGGCTTAGGGTAGAGTAACCAGGACTACTGCCCTGGCATCCCCATAATAGTATCTTCTAAACAATACCGAATAATATGTAAAATTAGGATTTAAAAAAATCAGGTCCTACAATCAATTCAAGAACTTATTAAAAAAATTAAGGGTTTCTACTTTATTCCGACAGGGCCTCTGGACCTCTTAATCTGGCCCTCAATGCTTGATTTTATTATGTTTTATGATACATGTGCAGTAAAGTTACATTAATAAGAAATGTGTGCTCGCCAATAATTTTACAATCTTTGTTTTATTTTACTTGTGTAATACATACAGTGTACTTTTACTATTATCATAAGTTACAATCGTAAACCAATTTCTTCATTTTCAACTAACAAATTGTGAAAATAAATATGTATTTCAATAAAACATGTAGTTTTTACTAATTTCTAAGAGTAATAGAGAAAATAGATGGGATTGTAGGACAGTAAAACAAATAAAATAATAGCTAAGTAATATAATAGTTTCTTTTCAACATCAAACCAACAAGTATTTTAATATCACAGGATACATAAAGCATTATTTTTAGGTACATTCAAATTTTATAATTGATCATTCATTTCCTCGGTCAGTCTGTTAATTCATGTTTATATTAATCAAACATTCTACTTAATTTACAAATATCCAAGTGCTTAAATCTAAATTAATGCATAAGTATAGTTAAAATTATAACCTACATAATCACATACTATAGCTGTGACCCCTAACTAAGAATCCCTGCTTCTAGGCTATTAGAAACTATGACCAACATCTGATTATAACATAGTACCTAACATACTACCTACAATGTTAAATAGGTTAATGACATCTAAATATTTTTTTTTAAAATACATAACATTAGGGATATTCACAGATTACATAAGCATGCTGAAATAAACACCTAATGCACTTATTAATACACAGTACATACTAGACTTCAATAAGTTACCACTGTTATGTTTCTTTTTCCTCTTACCGGGATTGTCTTCCCCTTTTTTATCCTCTGGCTCATCGATTTCGTTGTAAACGTAATAGCTGTTGTCGATATTGTAAAAGACAACTCTGTCGCCTAATGGTTGTATGGGCCTGAAGTTGTGGGTTATCTTGCCATTCGCCGATCTTAGCTCTCTGAATGCTTCAATCTGAAAAGTCAGTTCAACTCTATTAGTTTTTTATGTTATTGTGTAAGTTTGTTTGTTTATCTAGAAGCTGCACTCCGCGTAATTCCTGCTATACCGCAGAAACCTTATTGCGGGATAAAAAAATAGCTTAGGGTAAGTATATGCTATCACTACAGCAAATTAACGTCCGATTTCAATAACCGATCTATCCACGGCTTGTCAATTATTAGGGATGAAAATTTGACAAAAGCATAGAAATAATGTCGAATTTCTATCTCTAGTAGACAATCCGTGGATAGATCGGTTATTGATATCGGCCTTTAATCAACATCGGATTAGTTGTGAAAAGGTAATAAAAAAACACTACTTTCGCATTTACAATATTATATAGCATGGATGTCACTCGGGAATAGTAGAATTTTCTATCTGTGAAAGATTTTTCAAAATCAGATCAGTAGTTCTATAATATAATATCCCTCCTACAATCTTCCATGCTTACCTAAGTGTTTGTAAACGACTATAATATTTGTATAGATGTTTGAGATGGATTTAGAGCACTTAATTTATTTACAATCGTACCTACCTAATATAACGCACACGCATATCTATAAATATCTCGATAGTCCATACCTGCTCATGGGTTAGTCTGACAGGTTGTTCAAAGTCCAGCCATATCACGACCTCCGAGCACGGCGGGGTGGTCAGCGATCCTTTGTACGTGAAGTATCTCTTCAAATCGTAGGGCAGGATGTTGAGGAAGGAGAACGGGTGGCTCATCACCACGCTCGTGTGGGGCTCGGTCACGTTGCCCAGAGCTGATGTGATTTCATCGTAGGCCGGGTGCTGGTGGCGATCCAACTGGAAGTGAAGAAGAAAGTCATATAAATAATCAACCACAGTGGAAGGTTTGTAACTAATAAACAATGTAATAGGTTTAGGTTTAAAGAATTTATTGTCAATAATAAAATCTTAGAAGTCTATTTTAACCTAATAATAATTTGGTATCATCGATCTGATGCCAGGGAGTGGATAGTGGATAGTGAAACTCTTCAGTGGCTACTAGTAAACCCGTCGAGTTTGGGCTCATACGATTCGTTTTGACGAGTTTAATAGATTGTTTTATATATTTTAGTTTTTAGATAGTTTTTTAACTACTATATATTTTGTTTTTTAAACCTCTGCTGTTAACTACTAAAGGCCTCTCTTTTACATGCATTTCGTTTCGGTCCTATCACATTTATTATATCAGTATATGGGTTTTCATTTCATTCGTTCCTAGGTCAGCTTTTATTAAATGGCTTACGTGACTAGACAAAATTATAAATTTATGGTTGCTATCACGCAATTCATGTAACAAATAAACTTGCATTGCAACATGCACAGAATTTCTCGTTTTCCTTCAGTTTAGTCTTTTTACGAAACTCGTTGATCAAGATAAACAAACGTGTCGGTACCTCGTAAAAGAAGGCTAGCACCGTCAACCCGTCGTGATGTTTCACAGCTTCCGGCACTGTCTTATACTCCTCCTTGAAGAACACCATGTGTAACTCCATGGGGAAGCTGGAATAGAGACAAATTAATATAAAAAAAATGAAACAAAGCATAACAAACCTAGGATTTCGTCAGTTAGGTCGTGTATTGCAGGAAAACATTGGAAGTTTGGGGACTGTTTTCTTATAAAACATTTAGATTTATTCATCGAAGAGCAGTTAGCTAAGATAGCGTATTTTCTAGAGTTCGCCTTGCTAGCTCAAGTAAAGAATCTGTTGCCAATCTATCGCTGTGCTCCGGCGGAATCATTTGAAAGCCAGTTCCCAATACAGGTTCAATTATAAATGATTGAAATTCCATTTGTTTCCTTGCTAGGATTTTCATCTATTTGTTATTTATGGCCATTCATGCCACGCGATCATTCGTTTACATTATTGGCGTGATTTTGAATCCCCAACCTAACGTTATTAAAACAAAATAAAATATATGATAACTGCACTAACCTTCTATGGTTGATCTTATCCTCGGAACCAAACGTATCGTTGTCCCCCCAGTGAAAGTGCATCTGGCTGAACACGTAGTCTCCTTCCAGGGGACCTCCTCGGACCCTCGGATGTGGTTCGTTTCGCACCTCGATCAGCACTGAAAATACAATTTTTATGCGTTTAGGATAATTTATCATTTTTATGTGTTTATGATAATTTATCATTTTTATATGTTTAGGATAATAATCTACCATATTGATGTGTTTAGAATAATTTAAAAGGTTTATTTGATTCCAATCGTTGTTCAAAGTACCTATCGCCCTTATTACTGCTAAGTTGTCAAATTGAAAACGCAAGCGAAAATAATTCTTATCATATCTATATTATCAGCCTTTTTTCGGAAAAATCAGTTTGTTTGGCCGACGCGCGACGTACACCAAAGTTTTCGTACATCTAATCCTCAAAGTTAAAAGCCTAGTCTCGGTGCGGTTTACTAAGTAAGATTGATAGTAATAACACTATGATAAGTCATAAAGATGACCATGAAATATAGCAAAATTTATAGACATAATTACTACGTGATTCAACTGTTTGGTGTTATCTGGATAACTTATGTAGGTACATGCTGTCCTATAAATCTTCACAGAGATCAAGTTATATTCGCCTGATACGGAGCCTGATCTGGTACGTCGCACTTCGTATTATCGTTGATTTATGGGACATCCTGTATATATGCATAAACAACGCACACTACTATATAAGCTCAGTGTACCGTAATGCATTTGTATGCATGCACCGCACTTGTATTGTGTGGTTCATGTCCACCTCATTCATGGGAAAATGCGCTCATAGAGACCATCATCATTTAAAACCTTCCAGCTACTTCTGGTCATACTTACCCTAGTTACCTACTGTTTCAAATGTATGTTTGAATCATTTATAACCGTTAACAACAAACAACAAGTTAAACAAACAGTAACCATAGCTAGGTACTTCGATAGAAAATTATTCCTGTAAACTGTTTGAGCTAAATTGATTTTGCGTGAGTTCAATATTCTTATGTAGGTATCGGTTGGGCATCTTGCCGGTTGTCTAACTAGATATTGTTGTAGAGCTGTCAATTATTTTTTATTACGTCGAAATGTACGTACATTATAGGTAGGTAATTAGGTATTAATTATGTCTGGAAATAACTGATTCATAAAAGGAAGATTTCTATAGTTCCTCCTTATTCTGTACTTTTGTTTCTATGAATAATTGTGTGGAATTTATAATTGACGTTTTAACATGAATCATTATATTAGTACTTTACGTGTGTACACGGAGAAAAAAGACCTTCCGAAATACCGTTTTCCTTCTGAGTCAAAAGGGAAGGACTTTTGATTCAGAAGGAAAACTAAGGTAAAATAAGGAAGGAATCGGTCTTGGAAGGTAAGACTCAGAAGGAAAGTCAGATTATTTTTCTCAGTGTAGACAATAGTATCCTGAATGAATAGGTTTGTAATTACGCGATTCCTTTTTAATCTAAAGTTTAGTCATTGGGAAACACCTACATAGAATGATATTTCTAGACACCGGATGGTGTTCATGTTTCCCCAACATAAAGTTCCACTTATCATAATAGAAGCAGAATGATCAAAATAATTCTAACAAAAAGACGTGGGATAAAGGTGAAAAGGTTTCCAATGGCAACTACATAATGCCTATTGTAAGTTGTAAGTAATGAGACCATCCATAAAAACGTCATCGCGAATTAAATCGGTGGGTCACCTATGTTATTATCATGAAATACTTACGAAAAACGACAAAGTTTTAAGTTTATTGCTTGGTATGTTTACACATTGTTGGCAACTGCAACTGCATTCTTAACAAAGTCAAAAGGACGGACACACACACACATGTTGTGAATGAATAAACGTAAACTAAACCATAACGCGAAACTAACAATAGTAGTTGTTGTACTGTAATATACTGTAATCAGTATAATATTGTTTACTAAGAGCACTGTTTGCATTTATTTGCATTGATCAAGTCAAGAGCGATGGTGGCCGCACGGTAACGTCGGTAACGTGTGCGCTTTACAAGGCGTCGACACAGAGTTCGAATCCTCTCGGCCCCGCACCTATGACTTAATAATTCATGTGCGTATTTACCATCGCTCAAAACGGTGAAGGGAAACATCGTGAGGAAATGGGCATGTCCACCACAACATTCAAGGGCGTGGAACATCTACCAACCCGCACTAGGCCAGCGTGGTAGATTACAGCCCTAAGTCCCAGCAGTGGGAATGTAAAAGGCTGATGATGATGATGATTAAGTCAAGTTGCCCGTACCAGTGTGCCCATTGTTAGTGACGTGGACGTCGTCAATGGAGTCATCAAAGCCGATGAACACGATGTCTGGCAGGGTGACTTGCTTCACTCGCAGCAAGTTGATGTTGATGGGACTCTGGTGCTTGCCGGTGCATTCGCGGTATCGCTCACCCCAGTACGATGGCCCTGGAAAAATCGACATTAGGGCCCCCACACAAAACTGCGATGCGATGCGAATCAGATCGGAAGTTCTTGTGGCGCATTCGTGAGAGCTCGCAGATATTTGCGATGCGATGCGAATTCGTAGTTGTGTGTGCCCTTAGACATTTTTACTTGTAGAAAAAACAATGGGAGTGGTCAACGGCAAAAGTTAATGAACAAATTTTCCGATTTTCTTTACCATCTTAAACAACAAACTTCGACCGAATCATCACTTAAATCAGGTGTGTTACACATATTGTGGTCGAACGCTACATTGAAAGATGTAAAACTAAAAACGTTACTATCTAATACATAGGTGATATGTTTATGTACATAAAAAACATAAACATATCCAATTTTTTTTTAATCAAGTGAAAATGTAAGAAATTAATGTTTATGTACGTAAAATAGATCAGAGAGAGCGCTAAGACAATCTGTGTTCTCTTTTCATTTGCAAAATTCACAGAGTTTAGCCCATTTTTGTGGGAGACCTTCTCACCGAGAGCCTTGCTGGACGAGAAGGCCGAGGCGAGATCTCACCATGTATACACTCGAATCATTTGAGGTGTAGTAGATACGGGCCAAAATGGACATACCTACTAGAGGCTCTTTGTCTATTGTGCATAGTCGGCCTTATAGGCGTAACGTTTGTTAACTTATGATAAGTGATAATGTGGTCGAAGGAAGCGCGCTACGCTACACTTAGATTAGAAACTGGCTCACAAGGGAGGCTGCTGGAACACACCAAAAACACTACTTATAGCTTATAGCCAGGCGAGCTCGCTTCACTAGAATATGTCTAAAATGTTTAAGCAATGGATGTTTTCTTTCATCGCAAGCTCAAGCTCATTGTAGGATTCGAGCTCACGCAAGTGAACGTTACTACCTTAAATACTACTACCTTTGAACTATCAGTAGGTACTTCAGTACGACCCTGACAAATCGATTAACAGACAAAGAAAATCCGTAATTACAAAGTGCTGGTGCCATTTTCGCATCATGGACACCGCACGTGATGTTTAGCGATAATTTGGAAAATTAATTAGCATCTTTAGCCAAGCACCTATATATCGGTGTTTTCCAGCCGCCCCTGAGAGCCAGGTGTAGCGTGACGTCACCTTCGACCACATCGTCACTTAACATTAGACAGAAACCTGAACCTAATTGGTAATAAAAAAATGTACCTTACCTAGGTACATTGAAAACTAATAAGAAAGATGAGATATTTTTTTTACTGTTTATTTATTTTGATACGGTATAAATATAAAAATTGCAATACGTAGCTTAGGCCTAAACCTTGCGGCCGGATAGTTGTGGTTAGTCAACTAAATCATGTAACATCACATGAATTCCCATTAAACTTTCGAATGTAGTACGTATGATGTGATTTCATCAATCGTGGTGGGTGCGGGTACCATTATCATGTAGGTACATACCTTCGGAATACAGACTGACTATGTCTAAGAATATTATTTTGATGTGGTATGTACACTTAGAATGCTCTAAGGTGTGCTACATCAGATTGTGCTCAGGTTATTGTACTCTTACGTCATTTGTAAATATGAATAGATTTAAATCGACCGTAAAAGTTCGCATTCAACTTAAAAACGTTACCAACCAATGACTCCGTCATATCCAAAGTCCTCGCCGCGTGTGAGCTCGGGAGCTGCAAAAGACAATAAAAATAATTGAGTTATCTGATCCTGAAGACTAATTAGAATCGCACGTAGGTACCGACCACAAAAAATAGAGAAGTAGGTATCTTAGGAATCATGATATAAATACAATATTTTATAATTATGTTATATCTAATGAACTTCTAAAGCAGCATAAAAATAGAGTTTATTATTTATGTTCCCTTGAATCCTTTAAACATAGCTACACGTTAGTACCTAACACATCAGTAAACTTCCGTATAAAATCTAATTAGACTTTAAGATTATGCGAATAAAAAGGCACTACAAAAAAATAAGCCTTAAAATTAGATTTTAAAATATTTACTAAGTCAACCTGTGCCATAGCGCTATAGTAGTACTATTTTACTGTGCCATTTCATAAATTATATAAATAGATTTAATCATAATCATCATTGTCAGCATATTACGTTCTCAACTTCCCACTGCTGGGACAGGCCTTCTCTCATAATTAATTACCACGCGGGCGCAGTGCGGGTACATACCACCTAGATGTCGCGCGCAATATTCGTAGATATTATGAATAAGCTAATATAAATTATTTGTAATTATTTGTAAATTGGCAGTATTATGTGTTGTAATCAGCTACACCTACAAGTAATAATTATGTGACGTATGTCTTAATACAGCTCACACGATGGAATTTTACAACTGGAATAGCTCACGTCAGGCACACGAGAGCAAGCCTTTGTATTCATAACAACCGGAAAATTGTTATTACGATTATCAATCAAACTATCCACCACGGTTCCACATAGCTCGTACCTTGTAGGTACAAGTTACTTACTTACATACTGGGCTGTGAACCTTGACTATGTTTAAAACAGAACTAAGTTTTGTAGAGGATATATATATAAATATAATAATAATAATAATAATATCTGGGACAATTTCACACAAATTGACCTAGCCCCAAATTAGAAATTTGTCTATTTTCCATACAAACTATAATATAAAACCTCAATTGACCCTCTTATGGCCGGTTTTAAAACGTTACCGAAATTTGGTATGACATTTGACTAACGGACGTTTATAAAACCGGCCCATAAAGGACGTATTTTCAAAAATGAAGTATTAAGTATTTTTCGTGTATCAAGTAGGCATTTATTTTCTTCTTACAGGGTAACGTTTGACCACAAGTCACCTGGTGCCCAAGGAGACTGCTTATGCCAAATTTCAGGATGATTATTAGTCTGATTATCCTACCTATACCTACCTATATGAACCCAGGTTTGTCTTTTCTCAGGTTCAAAAAAAGTACCTCCATACTAAATAATGGTTTAGGTATGAAAAGGTAACAAACAGACACATCGACTTACTTTCGCATTTATGTAGTATGGATATGTAAGCATATACATATAAAGATTGCTATCTACGGCTGATAAGTGAGCTCCCATATAATTTAGGATTGAATTTTTTTCCTCTAAATGTACAAACTGGAAAATAATGGTAACAAGATAACCATTATTTCCTGCACGTTGTGTTCAATGCTTATGATGACTCTCAAGCATGAATCACACACGTTACGTCCACGAGACATACTTCGTGAAATAAAATGATTGATTCATTGAATTTAAGTAATCTTGGGTTCCTCGTCTTGGGCAACGTTTTTTCTGCGACAGTTTACATTGTCGCCCCGTATTTGTTTTAAGTACATTCATAGATATGATTTTCACATTTTAGCTGAAGTAGAGCTGCCGGTAGGTGCTTGGCGACAGATTCTTAACTTGGTTTGGTAGCTCGCCAGACGAGCTCTATAAAAATCTCTATTTCTTCATCGAAGTAAGCTTATTGTAGGAATTGAACCCAAGACCTACGGGTCGCAAGTCGACGTCCATACCACTAATCCATCATCGCTTCCAAAATGTATGTGTAGTACTTAGTATCTACAGAAAACAGGTTCAGAAATACAGAGTACGCAATGATTATAACCAATAGATAAGGTATAAGTATATAGCAAGGAATAAAGCCTGCTGATGTAGGTCTACGGGCGTACAAAACTATTCCTGTGCAAATAGATGTAATTATCTTAGGCAAGTACCTAACCTTCAATTTAATATGACTGTCATTGACTGTAACGCTATTCCTACTGTAATTTTGAAAGGTAAAATATAAATAAATCTAAGTCTGCAATTGACTTGCGTAAAAGAAACTACACTAAGCCCTTATATTTCAATAGATCACCTTGAAAAGTGCGATGTCTTTTTCACCTTGCCGTATCTTGTACTCCACTGCTCAAGGCATTCATTCTTTTTTTTATTTAGCAACTCCGTCGGCAACGGCATGCTTAGATGATGAAGCCTTGAAACGGAACGCATTAGAAAAATCAAATTATATTTTTATAGTTTATAGTGAGTTATAAAAAAACACCTATTGTTTTACATTTGACAATATGAGGTAAGTGATCCATTATATTTCTTCACAGCTAATATAATTACAATTATTACTTAAATAATGAGCATCTACTGAGTTACTGACTAAAACGTAACCGACCTTCAAGAGCAAAAAATAGCGAACGGATTTTGCATAAAAAATATAACATAGCAGTTCCTATTCTCTGCTATATATGTTGCTATATTTTAAGAACCTTCATAAAACCTAGTACTTGTGTAATTTGCAATATTTCTTTTATCTACCTATCTCTATTAGGTAACATTATGCTACTGTCAGAGACAGTAGCACGAAACACGTGTATAAATAGGTTCTTACTACCTATTCTACCATAAGGTAAGCAGTAAGCACGCAGCTTTTTTCAGCTAGAAATGTTCATGGTTATTTATAAAATAAAGGCTCTCTCGTTTAACGGTTAGTAAATGTTTACAAAAGAACTAAATCAACTAAACTGTACCGTAACAATTAGTGACGCGTGACAAGTCCATTGATAAAAATAAATTGTGCCAAGAGGACTATAATAATAGTTTTCCTGACCTTTTATTCTTGCCAATAGTCACGACAATTAATTTCGGTGATAGGTGGGTTAGATTGATACGGTCTTGATGAACTGCAGCAATGTAACATTGCAAGGTATTATTTTTTAAGATGAAGAAAAAAGAATTAGGCAAAATTATTGCAGCATTATTGCAGGACAATCAATTTTGAACATATTATCAGTAGGTGCTTTAGTGCCTTATAGCTGCCTACCAAATGTGCTTGTTAGATAACTATGCTTATAACGATACTCAAACTAATATAGGTAGGTAGGTGGGGGTTCGTAAAATGTTCAGGCAGTAAAAGGGCGGCTATAGATAAAGTTTTTCTCAATCCTATACCTACTCCTAGTTAAGAAAACAGGTGTAGTTATCCCAGGAATCCTAATGACCTAAAGAATCCTGCTTTCACTGGCAGATGACCTGGATAAAGTCAAATTGTGAATACAATAGCTGTCATTGTATATTTTAACATTTACACCGTGTCCGAGTTAAAGGATGAACGCGATGGGACCGTGGAAGGCGATTGTATTGCAATTCGGTGTGAAACCGTCTGGGTGGATTAGACATTGTTTTTTATTGTTAATTGTTATAAGCGAAGGCCTCGCGGAATTTGAATCTGGTACAGAGAAACACTTTTCCATCTTCATGGTCACACCATCGCATTTATCTTCCTCTCGAATCAGCTCACAAACGTTAAACATGTAAAATTTCAGTAACTTTGTCCATATTTGTTTTGTCTGTTGTCTGTCGATGGTAAATAAGTATTAGGTAAGCTTCGATAGCTGGCTTCAGTTGCCGGAACACATATTTTATTGCTAAGTGTTTAACGATAAATCAGTTAGGCGGACACTAGAAAGTAGATATCCTACCACTAAGCAGAAACTCCTTTTCTTGGAATACCGAATCGAACTTGTTACTTGGCTTAGTACAGGTTCAGTACACTCAATTGCTTTTATCTCATAAACCATCATCGATAAGTAATGAGCTCATCTTATTCACGGAAATCCGTACATCCGTGTTCAGCAACAAATTATTTCAGGAATGTAGTCATTCAAGTTCCGCCTCTCAAGTTTCATCTATGGTTTAATATATAACTAGAGTTGCATTTAAGTAGCTAGACTCGGAAGTGCAACACATAAATCGAATGTTAACTACATAGTCATGAAATAAAACGATCCATAATGAGCGAGGCGAGTGTCACGCCACAGGCTATCTTCATTATTCATCATATAATAAGGGACGGCACATGAACTGTAGCGGGTTGCGGCTACCAAGAAATGTCTTTAACTATTAAAGCACGTATTGGTTGTATAATTTCCGATAAGAGACAATATACAATGTCTACATCTGCACAGAAATAGCACAAAAGCACGAGTTCTACCGTTTCGATAAACCAGTACCTACAACTTAGGTATAATTGTTACGTAGACTAGGTACCTATTAATTATATAAGTTGTTGAAGTAATACGATCAAATTATGTCAATAGACTAAGATAATGACGAATAGTAATTGAACTAATGACTTTTGAACTTTAAAATCGAAATACCTATTTCTACAAGTATTACCTATTTCTAAAAGTAAGAAAATATGGAGAAACGCCGAGGTGTGACTGCGAAAATTGGTAGAGCTAACCATTGGAGGTCAAACTTTTATAAACACAGGCTATATGGAAACATCCATATAAGAAATAATCTAACTTATTTGTTCATATTTCTCATTAAAGGACGTGAGTTATGTCATAATATATTATCCGTTCATATTGAGACAATGGAAGAGCAAAATGAACTGTAATTGATAACAAGATCAAGCATTGAACTGGACCAGCTAACAGTAGAGATACTACATATATCTACCCTGGTCTGGACCAGTATTGTCTTGATACCTCCTTTATATGTAGGTACCTACATAAAACAGAAAGATGCGATTTTAAATAATCCTGAAGTTCAATCAAGTTGCAATCATTAGCAAAATTAAAGTAAGAAAAGTTAGGTTTACAGTTACGATTGTAAAATGATTATAACACAGTACTTGTAAAACACATGCACATTGCAACTTGACTTTAAGTCCATTGCAGCTTTTTCACTTTAGAAACCGAAAAAGAGTAATTTCCTGCTTCAAACTCATTGGTTGAGCTTTCAGTTAAGGAAACCATCGTGCTGAAACCACAGCTTGGAGCCATCCCTAAAAAAAATGTAGGTAAATGCCCTATGGCATTTTCTACTGCTCGTCTGGCTATCAACCACCCTAAGTTGCCAATCACCTGCCAGTTCCAGCAGCCTCACTTGAGAGCCAGTTCCCAGTCCATCAGGTTGCGGTAAAACGCTACCCTGCAAAAAGTTTAAAAATAACCTACTGAGTTATATTGGCGCCCAACAACGGACTTAATTATTACAACTATCACTTCAAAGACTTCTTTAACTAGGTATTTAAATGTTCTACTAATAATAATAATTAGAAATGAGCTAAAACCAAATCAAGGTGTATTTTTAATTACTCACTATAAATAAACTGACAATTATCAATTAGATCGAGCAAACTTAGGGAATTGATTATAACGTAGCTAAGTTCTTGGTAAACCGTTATCTTATAAACCACTTTCAATGAAGAAAGTAATCTATAAGTACTACTTAGGTAGACTACAAAGCACCTAGTACTTATCGCTTTATTGAGAACCGTTTGATCACGGTATTTATAATTTAAAAATTGATCAGGTATTTTAAGTATCTACCTACCTATTATATTGCTAATACCTTAAGTAATAGAGTACCTTTATTTCCATTTATACCTATTTCCATTTTTGGTTTAGGTACCGTGTTTACCACCCACGATCTCATCAAAATGATAACTCATCGTTTTTTTCCATTCCATTGCATTTTAAATTAGGGAGGTAAGTAAGTAGTTATGTAGGTACTTACTTACTTATTGTAGGTAACACTTCGCTCAACAGTCTAAAGCACTTAATTTCACATTTGGAAAAACTTTTTGTCGATACTTAAATATTTCCTAAATACAATAATATGCCCCTGGTAGGTATGTAATTAACACTGCGTGATATGTTTGAGCTTTTTCAAGTAGGTCAGCCACCTAACAGTTCATCACTATCTGCAAGCTTTGAACTATCGATATCGATATAATTATACCCGGCTGCAAATTTACTCTGTAATTTTCCTTTCGATACGAATTACTAATAACTCTTGTTGGCTATAAGAACAAAGCATTAGGTATTCTAGTTTTACATACCTACCTACTAAGAATTGACTGAGTATGCTGGTACCTATATGTATTAGGTACCTACTACAAGACTTTCTACGCCATGTCAGGCCACCATTCATGAAACATGGTACCTAGCTATCAACTTACGTAATTGGTAAGTACTAGGTATATACGTACCAGGTACCTACCTATCTAAATACGTATTGCTTTTGTATAAATAAAGGCATAGATAGTTATACTCTAAAGGCGTGTACCTACTTTCCTTTTCTTCTCTAGCTAGATTCTAGATTAATGGAAACGTTGACACCAAATCAGCACAAAACAGCAAAGTTGTTATTTAACAGTAAGAAATAAAGTAAAAGTAAGCTTGTTTCGTGAAACACGACTTGTAGGTAATGGGTAGTACGCAATTAGTTCCGCTATATAAGAGCGTGATTGCAACTAAAATATTAACTCAGGCTTTTACCCTTTCATGACAGCAAGTCGCATCCTGAACTTTAACGTAACTACACTTTTTTCTCAACCGTGAAAAAAAATTGTCAATACAAAAGCAAAAAAAAAACTACATTCTATTCTTTTTATTTTTTGGACAGATTTTCTTTAAACATAGTTAGGAACACTCCCAACTATATCACTTTTCAAACAAATAAAAACTAAAACCTAAAATCGGTTCATCCGTATGGGAGCTACGATGCCACAGACAGACAGACAGATAGACACACACGCACAGACAGACAACTTATAACACCCCTCTTTTTGCGTCGGGGGTTAAATACGTACATTTATCCGTTATCTTTATTGGTAAGACCTATCTATACCTACACAGCTCATGACATGCTGCACGCAAAACCTAATCGTAATTTTCTGACAATAAATCTCTTGACAATCCTTCGTGATTTACCTGTTACCATTACCATAATAGCTCATAATAAACCGCTATAAAAACAAACGTTTCACTTCCTCTAAAGTTTGTCAAATTCTTCCTACACCTGGCAATGACCTGGAAATGCAATTGACTTCATTGTTTACCATTTATACACCCTCTTTGTTCATACGGATTTATACTCTAAATTATATAATTTAGCAACATTTCTCTAATTAGGAAGGTACGTGTTAAATTCAAGATGTCACTGCTCCAAAAGGTAAACATGGCCATTCCAAGTTTTTTTGAAGCAACCAACAAAAAGTGATGACACAACTCTTTAACCACTAAGCACGTAATTCCCATTACGACAAATTGACACTTAAATTACATCTGCAAAAAATATTGGTCAAGATTTACTGGTAGGGCAGGCGTTGTAAGATGTACAGATGACATGAGCATCTCCTTTTGGAAATCAGTAAAAAATGGGAAAAATGCTCACGTCTACCTACACTTCATAAATTAAAGCTTAATTTATGAAGTGTAGGTAGACGTGAGCATTTTTATAATAACTGCTGCTTCAAAATCAAATAGTTTAATGTGAAAACGGTGCACATAAAGAAACAGAAGGTTCTACGTTAGGTACACCTAGATATTCCTCGACCATTGGCCAATATTAAAAGCTCATGTAATAATACAAACTAGCTTGCTTGACCTCGTCCTCGCAAAATATAATAAGTATGATCTAAAATTACAGTTATAAATCAAACGAAATCATTTGTTTCATATCCGAAACCTATATTTACCATTAAAGTCATATCAAAGTGCTTGCATTTGTCTGGTGATTGCTCTTGGTTGTAGTCCAAGTGGCATAAATTCTTTTTATGGTTGATGCAACTCTTCATTCAGCAGGGCGCGCCAACTCTTCGTTTAATTATAACATATGAGCACGCACCCAGATCATAAGACGATTATTGTGTTAGAAATCAAAATTAAAATTGCTAATAATAAATTACTAATTATTCATTTACACCGAACCGAACACAAGAAGGAAATATTTACCTGAAATAAACGAAACGGAAACTAGCAACTTCTGTAAGGTTTGCGTTTTTATGTGCGAATATCTTTACTCCGATGAACCGACTCCGAAGAAAATAAATAATGGTTGTCACTGTAATTATCGTTTACTGACTTTTTTATAATTTTTTAATCAATTGTCTTCGTTCTGTCTTCATTTATAATTTCTTAAACAATTGTCTTCATTCTGTCCTTTCCTAATTTGTAAATCGTTGAAACACGAAGGCCGACCAGAATTCACGTCAAAAGTTTTATGAAGAAATCGAACTACCCACCCACTCAAAAGGATTCACGGCCTACAATGTTTCGCAAACGATTGCAGATTAATGGATAGACTCGTGTCCAGAACTAGAGATTCAATAAATTTAATTAGGTAAGTATTTCTGGCAGAATATTTGGTAGTTTTTCATTACCTACATAATTTTTCTCTAAATAAATTTTAATTACTTAAAAATAAACGTGTGAACCGTCAACTGGCTACGATACGATAGTATTAGTTTGTACCTGTATAATATTATCTAATACGTGATATTTATACACACTATGATATTATATCTATTCTGTGACTAAGGTAACTTTAATACCTATCGATATTTCATTTTTTATCGATAATATAATTTATAATTGGTACTTATGTGTATCTTCATATTTTTATCAAAGCTTTTGATAGCTTTTCATAAAAATTTACTACAGTATTGCGTGTTACTATAAAAATAAGGGCTTTGTTTCTCTGTTTACAGATGGATACTTGTTTGAATTGATTTTATGAAGTTGGTAGTTAGGTACCTACCAAAGTAGAGTCGATCAATAAACTCTTCAAGTTTGTCCGAACTTATTTTCGTATATAGTCAGGTGACAGGTGGCAGGTGACTACTAACATAATAAGAATACAAGACTCTAAATTAAATAAGAAATAAAGGATCACTTGTTAGTTTAATGAATAGCATTGAAAAATTAATACTTACTCGGTGCTATACTTAACCAGTTATGGTTTTTTATTGTGTCGATGAAAATGCATGTTCAACAAAAAATCTCTTTCATCGGGCGTAAGTAATTATTCTCTTGCTACAATACGCTTTCAATAGCTGTTAATTTTTGACAGTGTGACCAAATTAACTGCTTTATAAATTGTTTATTATCTCTGAAATATTCTTACGTCGCGTCGCCTAAAAACCTTTTAAAGATGAAAATGACAATTGCATGACAACCAAGGAAAATTACAACTGAATAAGTACAAATTTAATTTTCCCAAATTATTCGGGCTTGTTGTTCTCCATCTGACGCTTTTTTTTTAATATGTACCTACCAATCTACGTAGTACTAACAAAACATATTTTATGTTACCACAATTCAGAACGTATCCTTGTAAATCTCTGGAAGCACTGTATACTGTATAAAACATCTGACGTACCTACATCGTTATGGGTTAATCATGGACAAACACCGCATTATTAAAATGTAAAATGAATTATTAATTAATTATCCGTAACCATGTACAGTCAGCAACAAAAGTAGCTGATCATGCCCGACTTTCCCATTGTGTTTTAGGACAGTAGTGTTTGGTTTTTCTTCAAAATGTACAATGCAGCGTTTGACCACAACATAACACACCTAATTTTATGTGTTGATGCGAAATCGGAAAGTTTGACTTTTGTCGCTGACTGTACATACGAGCAAAGTGGATATAGACAATCACTGCGTTTTTTTATTAGTACCTACGTCTCTATTATGAATAACTAGTTGCGCCTCGCGGTTTCACCCGCATCTTCCCGTTATCCCGCAGGAGCCTTTTCCGGGATAAAAAGTAGCCTTTGTGTTTATCCAGAGTATAAGCTACCTCCATTCTAAATTCCACTCAAATCCGTTTAGTAGTTTTTGCGAGAAAGAGCAACAAACATACATACATACTCACAAATTTTCGCGGTTATAATATTAGTAGGATAGGATAACGCCCACACAATTGATCCCTAATTAGGATTTATTGGGGCATTAGAAACTAAATGCATCCACAACACCCAGACACGAAACAAAATAAACTTGCGCTATTTTATAATGCACATATAAGTATTTATCCGTGCTAGTTGCTGTCGGCTCTTCGCCCGTTGCGCCACATCGGTCGTCAAATACAATATCAAACGTGAATAATGTCAGTATAATAATAATCATTATTCAATAACCGTGACTTTGCACCTATTAATTAAATCCAGGTATATAACTATAGGACGTGGAGCGTGGGTATGGAATAAGACGACTATTCAGTGGCCCAGATGTCCAGATGTCCTATTTATTATCTCCAACTTCTTACTGACTAATTACAATAGTGAATTAGTGAAATCGGGATGAGAGAGTATGCTGAGTATTGCTGAGAGAATGCGCGTGTTACATCGTCGAAATTCGAGAGCAGAGTGTGTGTATGATGGTGAATGAAACAAAAAGAGTGTAAGATGGAATGGAATGAATGAATCGAATGAAATGCCTTACGATATAATTTAAGTGGCGCGTTCGACGCCACATCACCCCCCTACGGAGAAAAATACAATAATAATAATATGAAAATGGCTGAGTCGGATGACAAGGACGCTACGTGGCGTATATCATTATGAGTTCCTATCGGATGCATTGACATAAAAAATCTAGTAAAATATTATACCTTCGGTACGTAGAGTTCTCAGTACCCACTACTTCCCCCCAGTCCCACCACAAATGGACGATCTGCTTTGGTTGTGATCCTTCATGTTTCCATATCCCAATGTGCACAACCAACTAAGAGAAATACTAGAAGTATAGCTTATTATAAAATATCGGACATTACTATACTATTTATATTATGACAAAATAGCTTGGGATTGTGGTGAACTTGCTCCAATCCAATAAATTAGTAATAAGAATAAAATTGTCCATGTGATCGCGTCAAAAAAATTACCTGCCGGGCGTTTCTTGCCTGTTCTTTTGCCGGCGTAAGGAGGTTGGATCAGGCGTAGCTAGTTTTAAGTTTGACGTTTTAAAGTGATCACAATGTATCCTATTGAATAAAGTACTATGTGTATTGGCTATTGATGTGTCGATCTGCAGAAGACAATCTCTAAAAACTTCCTTACGTCCGTCGGCGTCGGTTTAAACTAATATTGACACAAATTACTATTACCTGAGAGTGCGTACGAGTGGAAATTCTCAAATCATATGTAAATCAAGTGCTAAGTGAATATATATCACGAGAAGTCCTAGAGATATAAAGTAATCCTCTGATTAGAGTAAGAATTTGATCATGAATTCATGACGTTAGACTGTGGCGGAGGGTCATTATACCTGTCAGGACCAGGACAAGCGGCGCATGAGGTAACCCACTGCATTCTTTGTTTTTATACCAACAAAATTAAGGCAAGGGTATCAAATGTTGAAAGTTTTAATGCTTAGTGCGACGGACGACCGGGCCCGGGTCCGAAGCCGTAACTTATTACAGAATTTAAAATATATATAATATTGATGTGAACATTGAAAACAATTACGTTAATTTCCGGAGAAAAAAAAAAAGTTTTTCACATGTCCAGCAAATATGTTTCAAATTCGTGCCGTTTCTCTACATATTACTTAAGTTTATCTAAATATCATCATCATCAGCCTTTCACGTTCTCACAGCTGGGACTCTGGTCTTCTCTCAGAGAGAGTATGGGCCGTAATCTACCACCAATATTATATTATTAGATTATTCTATTTCTTACACTATTGTGGTGAAACAATAAAGCATTATGTATCTATCATGAGTCTTTATTCTATACTCAGAAACTAGATAAACGAGATCGTTATATTTACTTGCACTCGGATAAGAGAAAGGAAAGTAAATAAGCTAGTACATTTTCAATATTGATTTCTGTGACGATAGGTATCTAGGTAGAGCAAGTAAAAACATAAGAAAACATTTTTTACACACACCTATAATATTAAATAGTCATTAATGTATTAAAATCTTAGGAAATACATTAAAAAAGGTAGTTTTCAAAAACTGAAACGGAAGTCACATGAATATCTAAATTATACCGGTGCAATAACATAGGTATGTAGCTAAGATATAATGGATTTGTTAGTACCTACCGGTAATCTATTGTGTGCTTTTACACACCTCTAATCTAACAATTGTAGTGACTGATTTTCAGAGTTATTACAAACATTATGTGGGAATGAAAATAATGCTCTACTTCTTTCGCGACTTGGGCCGATTTTCATCAAACACTCGTCCGTAACTCTCCTTTCATACAAAAAAACTAAATTGAAATCGCTTCATCCGTTCGCGAGCTACCGTGTCACAGACAGACAGACAGACACGTAAAACTTATAACACCTTTCTTTTTGCGTCGGGTATTAAAGGGTATTAAAAAGATGCTATGGATTCAAAGGATCTAGGAATTTACTTATATTTCAATTTTTTATATAACACCGAGAGCAAACAATCAATTACTAAATGCACTTTTAAATTTACCACAAAACTTTTTAGAAAACAGGAACGTACCTTGTAAAAGCCCGAGCACGATGACTGAAGAAATCAAAACTTGCATTATCATTTATCACAGCACCTTACTTCACTGAACAACTTAAACAGATGAGGAAAAGTGTACTTTGTTATTAAAATTAACTTTTATGTCATGGTTTAGTGGTTAGTTGTTATATTTTACTGCAGTTCACTTTTCAATTTCAACAATGGTTCATGGTAGCAGCTGACCGGGCGGCGCGGCGTGAGCGTCGGGAGTACCTAGTGCTTGTGACGTTGTGACAGACAACTGTGCGCCGCCGATGATTTCCCTCGCTTTTAACTTCCCCTGCCTATATTATAATGAAAGCACGTCAGCTGCTATCGGTGTGAAGTTTTCCAGACTACAATATGAATGAGGACTGAACAAAGTTGTACAAAGTGAATAAACTGACCTATAAATAAAGTCACTGTAACAATACTACTTTACAAGTTGTTTTTGCTTGGGTATGTTCAATAACAAATACAAAATATGTTTATTTAGTACGGACACAACGTGTGATCAGTTTGAAGCGGTAAGTCGTTTCTAATATACACGGGAACATTTTACAATACCTAGGTAAACCCTTCCGGTAATTAATCAAACACTTTCTAGAATACGGCCTTGTTAGGATCTAAAGGAGGTCACTAGCAGAAACATCACATACGATTGCGAATAAAAGCTTACGTAAATTAAGCCTATTCATAAAATATAACTGATTAGAACTCTGCGATATTTTTTTTATCAAATAAAATTATTTTGTGGTTTTTCAATCGTTTTACATCGGAGTTTGCTAAAAGAAGTGGTCCTCTCTTCAATAAGTATATGACCATTATACAATGAAAGGTAGATTTACTAGGTAAATGACGCAACGGACAAGGTCGTTCACCTGCTGGAAAGCGCCACGACCGACGGCTCCTGACTCCAGCCCATAACAATAGCTGTGCTGCGCAGAACTCTGAATCGTACTCTCGAGAGACATATCTGCTCTTAAGCTAGGGATGCTGTGCGTCCCTTACACTACATTTATCCCCCTGAGACAATAGTTGGTGATGTTTTAGAAACGGGATATTCATCTACCCTGTATTTGTTTTTGTTTGAGTTCACGATATTTCGACACTGTTGCAAGCACCATGATCACGAAAATCATGTTTCTAAACCAAATTTTAACAGTTCGTAGTAAAGTATCATTTTCCGAATACCTTGTAGGTAAAGTTTTTAAATTTACATAGATTATTGAGCATCAAGTTACTTGACTTAGTTTGCAACCATGAAGTAAGTGGTGGTTAGAATAAGCGGGGTCGCAGTTGCAATAACCGTTGGAGGACAAAAATATTTGCAGAAGAAAATTTAAACATGCCTTTAGCAACTGTTTATATAATATAGATATGCATGTTAATTGAATTCACCTCCTTAAATATGTACCTAGGTAATTCACATATTTTAGTCGCAGGTAGGTACTTAACAGTCAATTTTCCTTTTTTCTATCTCTCCAATGACTTGTTATTATGTAAGCTATGCTGCATTATTGACAATATAGGTAGGTACCATAAACGCCAGGAAAGACCTAGGTTTGATCTATTATAGTATGTCTTCCTGCTTTGACCGCTCGTAAGTAGGTAGGTACGTCTGTTTACAATATGTATATTACTGACCTGCATTTAATTTAAATTACAAATATAGGAACTAGTAAGTACTTATAAAGATAATTGGATAATAACTTAAGTTTTAAACGGATATGACAATAGTTTATCATATCAATCGGAAATCATTGATGTACCTATCAGAAAAGATGGTTGCTTAAAAATAACGCTAACAGCGGCGTGGTCAAAGGTGGTGTCACGCCTGGATTGGGAACTGGCTCTCACGTTAAGCTATTTATGAATCTTATCTTAGAGGTTGGTAGCTACTATATAGATAGCTAGGCGAGCACTAGAAAATGCCCTAACAAACAAGCTATGGTTACATGACGAAGTTTTACATCAACGAAAGCTCAAGCTCATTGTAGAGTTCGAACCCACGACCTACAGGTCGCAAGCCGACGTCACTGCTATCAACTACTTCGACTACAAAGTGCGCTATCTCCTTTAGTCACGGCGATCTTTACGTTCGTCCATAATTCAACCATGTTGGAATTTTACTACCTACCAAAGAGAATATACTAATAAGTTTTACGATTGAAGACAGTATTTTACAGGATAGCTTTTCCCCACGCGATACGAATGCTGCGTCGTTTGTTTCATTGGAAGGTCTACCTACTACAAGCAGTGGTATCATACTTGCTATGGAACATTGTTGGATTATATTAGTCAAAGTTAACTATTGTTAAAAATCACTCAAAAATGTATTGGAACAATAATTGTAGTAATGTACTGCTTACAATTGGCTAGTGGGAATGGGAATACACATGCTAATATAGTCGTTGGATTTATAAATACGAGTCCTACATCTCTACAAACACGCTCTCTATGCATCGCTTTTTAATGATAATTAAAATAGAGACAGCTATGTCCTAATTATGTAAAAAGTACGTAGTAGAGAAACTTTCAGTTCTCCTTTGTTTAATAGTAATGTTAGGTAGGATGACTGACTGACGGTTTATTCTTACCACTAAAACCACCACTGGTGATGGTTAAGACTAAAACCCTCCGAAAACTACGCGATTCTTGTTTTGTAAAAACCTGGGCCCTTAACGTGAGTCATTTGTTTCGCTCGCGGGTCACGGCAGAAAATTTTCTCCTTGCACGCATTAAACATTACAGAATGCGTCACACTTCCTAATGTATGATCGAGCGACGATTCATCACAAAATACCAACAGACTACCTAATTCAATTTCGCCGCTTGTCGAAACTTTGTGGAATAGGGATGAGAGCATTGAGTAAAACAATCAAATTGGACTTCACACATTTATTGTATTTTTGTCTAATAAAAATACTATTTAATATAACTATTTTAAAAAGGTTATCTACAGCAATTGACAGTCTTGCTGGTTGTACACAATCGCACAGAGCACAACAAAATGATCCTCGATGCTTTTAGTGTACATGAAAGAAATATTTTCCGATATACTATTTTATTAACCTTATTTTACAGCCCTATTCCAGCTTTCTTTTTGAATCAAGGAGTAAAATGCACATATCGCCAAAATAACACCATTCCATAGACCATTTTTGCATAGCTAATTTATTATTGCACTTTTGATGAACAAGAATAACGCTGAAGTTCACAAGAAATAAAGGCCTTTAAATAATAATCCTGATTAACCACTAGCAATGGTTAGAAAACTTGCAACTGAGGGTGTTTTTTCATACGTAATCGATTAGTAAACTATAGTAAAAAATGATTAGGAAAATAACGAGTCACTCTGATGGTTAAATTTTAGACTACGGTTAACTTTTTAAGATCAAACAGCGAGACATAGGGTCTCTAAGGAAGGCTCATATTATTAAGTAGCAATTGTTACTTACTAGCATGCATTAGTGAACTGCTATCGCGCATTTAAATTTGATTCTGCGTATTGTGGAATTTGTGGACTGAATAGATTATTATAAATTCGATGTTCTTTTGTTACTTTAAAAGTAGTGACCAAATTGTACATTTAGTTACGGGCATGCAAAATGTACAGGTAATTTTTATTAACCTTAATTTAAGGAGATTGGTAAATGAATGTAATGGTGTTCACGAATCTAATTGCAAATGCTTTAGACCGTGCACAGCGCTCTTGCAAATGTTAATTAAATATTTCATGAATTTCGAGTTCAACGTCACATCACGTGCGCAGAAACATTACAGAAATGTTAATGTTTCAAAATTATTGGCATCCACGTTTAGCGATCGAGCACGAACAGTTTGAAACTGCTTCAACTGAAACAAAGTTACTGCCTCGTGTAACATCCGTCACTACCTTTAATGTAAGCAGTCAGCCTTGAAACCCATTTTACTTACACATAATTTATGAGGGGTCGGAAACATCCTGCCGTCAACACTGTTGACAATCGGAAAGGAACTCCGCTCGGGCGCAGTGTGACGAACGCAACTTTTTATTTCCCGATCGTATGCACATAGATAAATTTAAACGATCGTGAAATAAAAATCTTCGGTTGTTTCCCCCCCTCGATTGTCATCAATGAGTGTTACCGACCGGGGAAGAGCCCTTAAGAGGCGGAGCCACATAATAAGAAATACATTTACTATTGTTGTTTTTTTTATACGTCGGTAAAATGGGATTGATCTTGCCGTACAAATAAAAGTTATAAATTATTTAATTTAGTATCCAGTTTTACAGAAAAGATAGCATAGATTGGTATCTACAGTATAACAAGGCGGCACATAACAATGTACTTCGATTCTACAAAAATACAACGCATTTAAATTATATAAAAGTTATTTTTGTAAGTTTGCACAACGCCAGGGATATCGAAATAAACTCGAGAAGCAAATACTTCACATAAGTAATAAAAGATTAATTAACAATAAAAATACATTTTTAATCTTCTGCAACATGACACGAACGTGACCCAGTCTCACGGGATTTATAAATTTTATTTTTAATACACACAAGTTCGCCATGCACATAGGAAAATGATTTAAGTGGTCTACTTAACTTATTATGTATTGTATGTACACAATGTACCTAAATAATAAATTGGCTAAATCATAGTATTAGTCAAACTCATTTGTAACATTCACCTTTAATACAACAAATTATAATTACAAACGAAATCCTAAGTACTCACGAAGAATAGAAATACGTTTATCCTCTACAATATGTCGTTGATAAATCATTGTCATTGATTGAACCCATTTACAAACATACACATTGTAAAAAATTGCACCACAGACTATATCAAGCATGAATGTGAAAGAAGAATTGAAATAAACGATTTTCCTACTGATCCAAATTACTTTCGTGATACATAATTTCCAACTACAATAGACAATTATGCTTGAAAATTCTACAAAATCTGGAATAAGTTCATTAAAATAATCTGTGTACTTTCTCGTATTTTTTATTATTCATCTTATACTAAAAATGTGAAACAATCTACCGTCCTACACAGAGCATACATAGTATGTACAATAGTAACTATATACATAAACATAACATAGCATAGGTATCGTACGAGCTTTGCTTCGCTATACCATAGACAAGCATTCAAAGTTTACCAATATTGTAAATTTAATTTGGCTGTCACAGTAATGTTCTCAAGCGTATTCGCTACTGTGCCAGACCTGATAGGCGTATGGTAACTAACGTTTCTTATTGTCCAAATAGGTGAAGCATCCTTGCACCTACAAAATTCGCCCAAGGTTAGAATTCATATTTCATAATAAATTGTATAATGAAATACTGGTACAAAACTCTATGGTTCCCAAAAAGCCACACACACTAGCTATAAATGTAAAATTATAGTATTAAATCGTAACAAATAAATGAATAGAAACACAAAGCACCCCTGTGGCAAATAAGTAAAATATGCATTAAAGTGTGATTTATAGAAAGTAATATTTAAAGAAACTTACCATTATACTCGTATTTACGTAAATTATTCTACTAAAAAATAAGCAGGAAGCATTGTTTTTTTGTTGTAAAATTAATTAATTAAAGGTGAATGAATAACAAACAGCAATAGACAACCCAATGAAGGAAGATCAACTTTCAATAATACATACAAATAAATATAATACAATGTTAGTTTGAATGTTGTGCGTGTTGAATACAGACTGTATCTGCGTGGGTAACATGGAGGACTGGATGAGTTTACTTGATATGTTAGTCGTGGCGGTGACATGATGCAACAACTGTGTGAAGCCCCACGAGCACGTCTCAATACCACAATGTATGGAAAATAGCTTTATGCTGCAACTACTACTGCCTAACTTATACACCATGTCACAAAAATATCTAATTTACAGTTTTATATTTATACAATCATAAATATATTTATTTGTACATTACACACGTGATTCTTTTATTTTAGAAAATATTTACAAATAAACATTTCAACCGTCACCTCTATTCACAATATTTTAAACCTATTCTAGTGAAAATAAAATAATCAGGGCTGTAAATATCTTAAATAAACTAAAACTAAATGTGCTACTTTCAACCACACAGCATTAGTTTATTACATTTGGTGAGCTAAACAGTGCTGTGAAGTCTTTGTATTGCACTTCTATAGATGAACATAATTTAACGAAAATTATCATTGAATCTTTGAGGCGAACAAAGAATGGAATTATAAAAACAAAAAAGGTCCGCAAAATAAAAGTGTCACCTTCAGGTTTTGTAGATACTAGGCATAAACGATTCCAACAAAATTGAATTCGTTATATCTTTGCCTATTGTGCAATTATGTGATCCAATTGACCGGACTGTGGTTAATTTATGAAAGGTAATTAGTTTTTACATTATTCAGTTATGCCAAATATGGTAACTTTTCACCTCAATGAAACAATGAGGAGGCATTGCACAAAATGTTCATATAACTTACCAAGTCTTATGTATTTCATCATAAAAAAAATGTCTATCTATCCATTTGGTATATGAATACTGCCCTGAAGTATATGTTTTGCGTAGCACATGCACTAAGTGACCAAACGCTAAGATGCATCCGCAGTTTAAGCTTCAGTTTTGTTTACTATCTATGTTCCTGTCTTTTACAGTTTAAGTTTACACAAATAAGCTAAGTGTTTATTGCATGTATTGTCGCTCTGCTATCTTGTTTGATAGCGGTTGATCTCCGGCGTTTTATGCCACGTGCTTTGTATCATGTGGTTGCTGTATGTCACGTTTGGAACAGGCGCATCAGCTGATTCAAATTAAAATAAGCTTCATAGCTTACTTTAGGTAACTCTAAACAGCTCTCAATGTACGAGAAAATAACGAATATTATTGGAACAGATTGTTTTTACCGTGCACAATCTAGTTTGCTGTAGTTTACTTTAAATTTACGATAAATAAAAATATTCGATAATAGAATAACGCTCGGTTTCTGGTACACAAAATAATGTAATAAATACGCAGCAATAGTTAGTTAATCTACTGTCACAAGCTTTTTGGGGTTGCTGAATGAGTCGTGTGACAGTATGAGCAATGAAAATCTCATTGAAACGAGAATCAATGCAATTTTCGGTTTCCGAAAAGCATAGCGGATATTATAGACCAAATAATCAACCTATTTATTACTAATTTTTACAACATGTTAATGCTTTGTTTTCTTCTTTTTAATATCATTAGTTGCTAATTAATAACATTTAAGTTGACTCCACGACAGGATGTACAAGGATGAAGTGACCACAAGTGACGTATGTATAGATATTTGAGGCTAAGTTACAGGAAATAGAATTGTGCACGTGTTAGGAAGTAAAGGAGACACAATGAGTTAAAGAAACAAAGTTCTAATGAGCGAACAAATATTGCAAAATCAGACACAAGATTGGCGAAATATTTGTAGCGGGAGCGGGACTAATAAACAGCATTCAGAAAACCAAAGAGTAATTACTTATTATTATGCAAATCGGTCAGCTGATTCTATACGTGAAGAGCGTACCAGAAACCTGTAACTGTGTAGCATTGACCACTGTTGAATATGGCTTTATTTACCAGCATTGATTTAGAATGTGTAATTGAAGAATGATTTCTGTTAAACATATCACTATTTTATCAACCCTACAAACCCAATACATGAGCGAATATAAAACTTGGACTTCCAATTAATTAGTGGATGCGGATCATCATACGTACATAAAGTTTTACAATAACATTAGTTAACAATCTTTCATCAGACTACATTACGCCCGCGTCAAAAGCAGGTTTAGCCGGAGGCTTCGCTCCACAATAACATTCAATGCTAACATTATCCAAGATAAAAATATAACTGGAATTACTCCATCTTTACAATATTGTACAACAACACCAGACCTTTCCCTACACATAATAAATGTTTGGTCGGTGCAGAGCAACTAAAATAGTTGTCAAAGCCCTTTTATCTACTGATACATAGGATCAAAAGATATCTCTACATTACTGCTTGAGGACAATAAGGTTGGACTTTGTTTGATTGAGTGCAATCAAAAACCAAGTGTTTAGAATCAGTAATGATTTCTATCAAACTCATTACTGGGAAAAATAACCAGAACAGTAAATAATACTATTTAAACTGTTATAACTGATTTATTCACCGCCTGCGGTTTGTTATGTTAACTTAATTACACGGGATCTTACAACTGTGATTACTTATAATATTTGCCATTTATGTCTATGAATAGTTTAGTTAAATACATTGTATATTCCGCTTTTTATTTGTATTTATGGCAATTGGAACTAGCTATCTAACAGAAAGAATAGTTAGTTACAAGAAAGATCAGTTGCTAATCTTACCTCCTAATGACAAGTGATGATGCTGATGAAGTTGAAGGCGAAGCCACGCCTACGCCTGGATTGGGAAATTCGCTCTCAAGTGAGATTTTAATTTTAATTTGAGGTGGTAACTAGCAGGAAGGCACTAGAAAATGCTCTATCACCAAGACACGCATGGATGGCCTGTTATGTTGCTCTAGTAATCTAATTAGTTTTGTATGGTGTTTATAGATAGAACACTATTTAGTATTTAATTTCCTAATTCAGTTGTAACTCACATAATAATGCTTACTACCCACAGAAAGTATCATGAGTTTTAATAGAAATCATCACTATTGTAGATTGACCCTTGTATCCAAGTTTCTCAAATTGTTTGTCCACCAAGTTTGACCCATTTTTTATTTGTCAAAATCACGAATAAAAAGATGTTAAAGTAGAAATTCAGCTCATTAAATTGTGCCGCAGTTTTAGAATAATTACTATTACTCACCAGAGTAGTTTTGGTCGTGATGACGATTAGCGGTACTGCAGACAGAGTTGAACGATGCTTTTTATAATTTTCTGGGGCGAGTGAGACGACGTTTCTTACGGTCGGGGGTGGCATTGGTTGCGTCGGCGGACGCACGACGTCGCGTTGGCGGAGTGGATGCCGACCCTTCACCGCCGGAGTCGGTTTTGTACTCCATCTTTGCCTTTTCCGCTTTTGTTTCTTTCGTTTTAGAGTCTGATTTCGACTCAGATTTGGATTTGTCTTTAGAGTCTGATTTGGACTTGGAGTCGGATTTACTTTCTGGTTTAGATTTAGGCTCGGGTTTGACGGGTTCCGCCCGCGGCAGCTCCGTGGCTGTGTCAGCGAGCGCGCCGGCCGAGCCGCCGCCCTCCGCGCACGTGCCCTCCGCCTCGCCCTCCGCGCCCTCCGCACTAGTGCCGGCAGCCCACTGAAACACACAGATAATAAATACTTTAATAGATCTAATAGTGAAACTTTCAATTTCAGGATCGTAGAGCACAATGTGGCACAACCATCAGTGCAACAGTTCAGCTCTAAACACTTACGGACAAAAAGTCAGCCTAATGTAAATATATATAACTTCTGCCAGTGGCCGCAACATGACAGAATTCTTAAATGTGTTGTTGATCACATTCACACATTAGGAGGAATTCATTATTTATTTGTATGGGCATGACAGTCGAAAGGTGACAACCAAAAAAACTGCATCCAAATAACACACTTTTTGAAAATGCTTTTTTTTATACAGACTGTTTTACTGTAATTAAGGAGTACATAATTATTATAAGTAAAAATACCTGAGCTAGAGATGAGGAGGGCGACAACCGCAGCGAGGCGCCACACTCGGCGCACAGCGGCGGCACGGCTGGCGACCGCGACCGCCAGTACTGCAGCTCCGTTTTACACTTGTTCAATTCCTGTAATTAAGAACAAAACGCATGAAACACATGATAATATTAAGACTTTAATAATAACCTCTAACTAACGGGAATCTGAATAAACCAAACAAAGTTAATAACTACACTATACATAAGCTACATTTAATAGCTACAGCCAGACAATGGCAATACTAAGCTGTCTGTGGCCATGCAACATTAAAACTTCTAATGATACAAGGCATAGACAGATATATTTTAAGTCCATATTTTACAATGACATTTAGGAGTTGAGTATGTGATGTACGATTCCTCTAAATAAATTAGCACTGTAATAATAAGCGTGGATTGAAATAAGAAAAAACCTCGAAAGAATACCTCGATATAAGATAATAAACAGTAAGATGTCATAATACTTTTATGACATCTTACTGTGTGATATCAGTTTTATAACATTATAAAAGGTTTATTGGAATTGCGCCAAAACGGGGCTTGGAAGAAAATCTTGCATTTTGTATTTTCCCGGATATAGTAAGAATCCTGTGTGAAAACAAGGACCAGAAGCGCAGTTGTTAATGTCGAGAATCCGCTTTCTTTGCAATACCAATCTAAATTTTCTTAAATTGTTCACATTTATTCTTTGCAATCTATAAATAACTAAAAAGTAGAAAAGATGATGTTACCTGAAGCAATGTTTGAAATTTCCGGCTGGTTTCCTCATTTTTCTTATCGTAGTCATCCAAACGGTTAGCGTATTCAAGGGTCTGTTTCTGTTGCTCAGCGATTTGTTTCTGTTGCTCCGCTATTTGTTTCTGTTGCAGTGCGGTTTTGCGTTTGCAACTGCGTAGGTCGCTGCGCAATGCCGACAATTGGTCGTTGTACCTGATGACGGCATAAAGACCAAAATAAATAAACAAACGACCACACAATGACATTTTTATTACATCCTTCCCGTATCTAGGATTTCCTGTAAATCAGGAACCAAGAAATTAATAACGCCTATCCCTAATTTACTATCGTAACTTGAGAATTCACTTGTTAAATAATTATGTGTCATATTTTTTGAGTCCTAACTCAGCATACACACATGAGTCTAACAGTCAATGTCATGACCAAGTGTTGCTATGGTATAGATTATCGCTTCATCATCAACAAACATAAACCTTCTTTAAGAGAGAATGGGCTATAACCTGGTGCGGGTTGGTAGATGTTGCATACCTTTGAATGTTGTGGTTCATGTGCCCGTTCCCCCCACAAAGTTTTCTTTCATAAACATATGTGCAGGACCAAAATGATATTAAACTCGGTATTTTTTTCTGCCACCACCACCAATCCATAATAAACGCTTACACCTAACGTATCTGTCATGTCAGCTGCTAACTCACTTCTTCATGCCCTGCTTGATGCGGTGTATCCGTTTCCGAAGCACCATGTTGCTCTGCGGCGGCGGCGGCGACGGCGGCAGGCTCTCTTCCATGTACATGTTGAGAGACGAGACGCGACGCTCTGTGGACACGCCGGCCGCCTGCTGCGACGGCGACGACTCGAAGCCACTGGGAGGTGGCGAGTCTAAGCAGATGTACGACTTACTGCTCTCGCCAGCTGTAACAAAACGATTTGTTAAGAGAAAAGAATAGGGAAACAAGCTTTTTGTTATAGAATGTTAACATTTATTTAAACTTTAGCAGAAGATCAATAGTACAATAACATGCTCCTAATGACAAAAGCTAGAAATTTGAATATGTTTGGTTAGATGGTTAGTCATACATGTCAAAACAGGATGAATCCTAACTTCATAAGCGATACACATGTAGAAAGCGGGTAGGCTGGTTTAGCTTTCTGCCCACACAAGCATTTCCTTTCCCACCCACAAAGCTTAGATCAGTATCTGATTCGTGGTTATATCAAGCATATCGCGTACAACGTTGACTGACAGTAGCTACGGCACCAAATGGCTGTCCCAATACCTATTGATTCTATGATCATCTGAATAGGTAGATTTACACAAATTTTATTTTGAGAAGTAAATTTTATTTTGAGAAGTAAATTTTATTTAAAGTTGTTTCATTCAATTCTGAAATTTCTTTAACTGATAGAAAGCTACACTATTTCCGAGTGACAGAATGTTTTAATGTGATAAAAATTGATTGAGTTTACGCGAATAAAACCGCAGACCATAGCTAGTCATTCTAATATATATACGCTAGAAAAACTGTAATGGCCTTGTACAAAATTGTGCAGAGCGAGACATTTATTATTACGCTTCACGTCTGTATTTCTGCGTGACAAAATTCGAACGAATCGGCAATATAAATTAAATACGCCACACCACCACCTCTTCCCATTTAGAAAATACGAGTCCTGTCCGTCAGCATTATTTAAAAACACCAATACCATGCATCACAAAATCTAAGCTATAAAGCTGACAAGTTTATACAAATATGCGCGTGGTTTTTTTGGCTTCTAGATGCTTGCTAAGAAAGCTATGCCATTCATGTAGGTACTAGGTACTCAACGTTTCAATCAAGTTGCATTGATTATAAAGTGCAAGAGATTTGTCTCCTCGTAATCACAATCAATGCAACAGCAGTGACATAGAATTACGAAATTAAAAGCTTCAGGTAGCATTTCATCATTTATGGATGCTTACCATTAGGAAGCGGTCTGCTCATCTTGTCACTTAGTTGTATAAAAAGGATTAGCGGGTAGTACTTACGTGAAAATGCAGTGGTTATATCAAAGAAATCTGTACCAAAATATGTGATTTCTGGCAAGTTAGGCTCAATGTGCTCCTTGAAATACTCCATAGCCATCGTTGTAAGGTCAAACAACTCATCCGTCACTTTGTAAGGCCTTGCTAGCTTAGTTGTAGTTTTCAGGTAAGCCAAAATACTGTAGACTTCATCTAATATCTAAAAACAGAAATGTATTCATTGAACCCTACAATGCTACTAATATTATAAATGTCAAAGTTTGTGTGTGTGAATATTCGTTACCACGTATCACCGTTATTACTAAACCGATTTTGATGAAAATTGGAATGGAGATAGCTTATACACTGGATTAACACATAGGCTCCTGTGGGATATCGGGAAACCGCGGGACGCAACTTGAGATAAGAATATTTGGGAGCTACAATGCCACAGACAGCTACACATGTTGAACTTATAATACCCCTCTGTTTTTTTATAAAACTAGCATTCTCTACATAGTATCTACAGTGAAGAATTTGTATTTGCTGTGAATAGTTTAAAAAATGTAAATAGTATTTGTAATGTTTATGCATGAACTCATTAGCATACAGTCTGAATGAAAATTCTAATTAGAAATCCATAGGAATTTCAGTTACATATTATCCAGATTTACAATGACTCTGAAACAACCAGTTAAAAGCTAGATCATCGAGGAAAATAACAAATATTAATGAGTTACATCATCAAATAATAGTTGTACATTGTTACGATTCAATTTACCATACAAATTATAATGTCAACACATAACTATTAAAAATCTGCAATAATCTATGAAGCTGTTGAGGACATTCATAATCCTACTAATATTCTAAATGCGAAAATTTTTGTGTGTGTGCGTGTGTTTGTTTGTGTGTGTATGAATATTTGTTACCACATATCACAGTAACTACTAAACCGATTTTGATAAATGGAATGGAGATAGCTTATACCCTGGATTAACACATAGGCTATGTTTTATCCCGATAAAGGGAAGTGCAGGGTAAAGGGAAGACGCGGGTGAAACCGCAGGGCGCACCTAGTAACATTATAAAGTATTTGTTCTTCCATTCATGTAGTACTAGCTGCGCCCCACGGTTTCACCCGCATCTTCCCGTTATCCCGTAGGAACCTTCTCCGGGATAAAAAGTATCCTACGTCTGTCTCCTGGTTCTAAGCTACCTCCCCACCAATTTTCAGCCAAATCGGTTCAGGAGTTCTTGAGGTATAAAAAGTGTAACTAACAGGACTTTCTTATATATATATATAGGTTAGTCCAGGGTGAATATGGGCCACAGTTTAGAGAACCATATGCTACTTTTTATTCTGTACTTATACATGGACTGTGAGAATCTCCACATGTGTTAACTATGGGAGCATGACTAGTCTATTTATAAACCAATATCTAACAATTAAGCAGTTTTATCCAATAAAATAAATGCATTATAGATTCAGATGGTTGATGTATAGATTTCAGATCGCACTGTAACATCAACATCAAGATATTGTCAGGAAAAATAACATGGATTTTCATCACCGGCCTTTTTTATGAAATGCACTTATTGATATCACGTTACATTTTTTACACATAAAAATATATTACCTCTCCAGGAAAGAAGCAACAGTGTTTCCTCTCAATATGTTTACCAAAGGTCATCTGCAGCAGACTGAGTCTCATGTGCAGTGTTTCTATTATATCCGACTCGCAAGCCAATGGATGGCTTCTCCGAGCCGATTCTCTCCTCGGCATCTTAGCCTTTATAGACTGAAATCTATGTAGCATCTGAGTTTGCAAACGATGAAATGTAGAGTTTAACATGGTGCTGCATATTGTATTAAAGTGCCGGTTTACCTGCCGATACAAAAATTAACATTGTTATATATTCTGTGACCCGAGATAAACATTATAATGGATTCTAGACTTGTTTTATCATTTTGACTTCTGTTTCATAATGCCGTATTATCAGTGTTTATAACTATAATATAAATATTGCACAAAAATATGCATTTAGGTTACAAAGCATTGTTTGGTGATAAGCAAGATGGTTTTAATTGAACACAGATGAGGTTAGGCTCAAATAACATATTGGCATGATGTGAATGGTGGTTGGTGTGAACAGTCATAACTAATGTACCTAATTACTTGTTTGCTGTTGCAACCAAATTCAATCCATAATTATTGGGATGTTTCAAATGATATTTGCAAATTAGATGGATTAGTTTAATGCCCATTATATAGAGCACAAAAGCAAATAAATTGTTGAATTTACAAGCAGTTCTACTAATACTGAAAAATATTTTAAAATATGATAAGTTATGAGGCCCTTTGCTTGATCACTTATGATAATAAAAACCCTATAATTTTCAATATTATAGAAACCAAGATTAGAATGAGAATAGTCTATAAATATATAACATGTCATGTGTTAGCTGCCATATGCAAATGTATTTCTTAAGTAGTACTTTAAATAGACATCATGTTCACTTTTCTAAAATTCATCTACATTTTGTGCTGGAACTATAGATCACATATCTAAGACATCACACCCTTGTAAGACTGTCCAGAACAATACTGGTAAAATTGTAATTGATCAGTTGCCGACATGACATTGACACATATGCAAAAAGCACTCAAGGGGTGCAGTGACCTCAATGCTCTGACTAGTGTGCTTATGTGAAATGCCAATATTTTTTTGCCAAAAAACATCATGCTTGTGTAAAAACTACATCCACACTCCATGGTAATTGTTGGCTTAGAGGCTCAAAAAGCCAAATACTCACTATCCAATTTTTTTCACCTTATGGGGACCAAGTCTTGTTGTTATAGGTTAAATCAGTTCAAATTAATTTCAATACATTTATAGGCAGTTCATTTTGCAGTCTAATGTTAGTGAATAACCAAACAGAAAGATACAAAAATACCTAATATGTATGTAAGAAAAATAATAACCATTCTTAGATGTGAGACACCTTTGAAGCCTAAGTTCAAAAATATCTTTTCTACTAGTTCGATGGGCAAATCGAGCAGGTTGGTCGAATAGGTCTTGGGAACCGGCAATAAGGCAGTGCACTTGGAGGTGCTGGCATGCGGCGACGAGCTGCCAGGTAGCAGCGCGCTTGAGTGTCGAGTCACGCGGGGCACTGCCGCCGGCTCCGAGCCCGCAGTCCCGGCGCCGTCACTACTCCCGCTACTGCCTCCAACGCTACTCATTTGCCTCGTCGACACCATCTTAGCCAGCTTACTGATTAGTTATTTCTGAAAACTGAACCAATTTATAAAGTCCACTCCTATTCTTCGACAAAAAAAACGCGTTTTCGCACAACGACCGACCGACCTTTTCTTTTAAACGTAAAATACATGAATTCCAGCATCTATTCGATGCATTTGCAACGTAAACCATACATATTTTTCCCTAAACAAAAATAAATTAGTTCCGAACAGCACTGGACAAATTCTAAAATGGTGGCCATGGATGGCAATCGGAACTTGCTTGAGAAATTATGTATGATTTCTTTACATAACTATAGCAAAATTAATTAATATAACAAATAATTCACCCAATCAAGAGTTCATGCACATTTTTTTGAAAAATATGTCTAAGTATTTTCTTTTAGAATAAAACTGAAATGAGACGCAGTAGTTTCAAAAACGCTACGCTTTCACAATTTCACGCAGGCAGGCGCAACTCGGAACAAAAATTTTTTGTATGGAGGTTACAGCGCAAATAATGGCGGATATTGCTATCACACTCCCTCAGTGCGGTTTCTCTTTCATGCAATACTTCTCTCAAGTGTCAGCCATGTTGTTTATCAACAAAACTACATTTCGTACCGTGTGTTAGGAATGTAAATGCTTGTTTGATTGTGGATTTTAATTGTTTGAAGGGTAGTTTCTCCTAAAAATTAGTGACGGGTGATCAGAGGTGTACTTTGAGTCAAAATGCCACCGAAAAGATGGCTTATTTCTTGTGAAATTTGTTAAACTCGAGCAAGTCATTCGAATCGTAAAAAAAGGATGTTTAAGGCGAGACTTCCTTTAGATGAAGCCCGGTAAGCACATAAATATGATACTTTCCAGCCATATGTAAGTAGCAGGCTAAAAACAAATAAAATTAACCTATTTTCTCATTTAAATTGTGTGCTAGTGATGTACTGCAACTGTAATATCGATATATCGATAGCAACATTATTGATTTATCATTGAAAAAAATAAGGAATATAATATTGGGTGAAAGAGTAGGCGCACAATGTTTTACATATTTCAATGGCGTGCCTACATAAATGAACAAGGATCGGAATAGGTTGTGCAATTTTGCAGGACTTAGAAACAATCTTTATAAAATTGATATGCCACACAATGGATTACGTGTGCCGAGTACACAAAAAAACGCAAAGCCTGGCCATTATGTGTTTATGCCTAATACTCCTGATACCAAAAATGTGGCGATGCTAAGCACAATTTTTTTTTGATCCGGACATTTGGGTGGAGCGAAGGTGCATCTATAAGTTTTATATTAATATTAATGTTTTTTAGATTCTAAAATTCCTGTTCTACACCTACCCGAAGTTGATGATGCTGTCCTGCCTGATGTTTTCGAATTTCCAGACGATGATGCGGAATATGTTCACATGGAAAACAATTTGTTCGATTCGATCGAAAAGCAGCGTACTGTATATGTTGCAGGATATTTATAGCCTCAATGGTGCTAAAAAAACTGCGGCAATGTAAGAATTGTGAGCAAACCTTAAAAATAAAAGACCCAGAACGATGTGAGTCATCAACTGTTTACAATGGAATGTTTCATTTTCGTTTCGCTGAATAATTTAATTTCTGTAATAAAAAATTAATTAGCAGAAACAGTTTTTTATTTTATTTCGGGTCCGCATTTAAGTCCAATCTTGTATTAGAATTTAGTATCAAATATTCCTCATCAACATTGGACTCATTAATACAGATTCGATACCTATCTAAAATCAATATAAAAATATTATTATAAAGCTGCAGAGTTTGTTTGTTTGTTTGTTTGTTTGTTTGTTTGTTTGTTTGTTTGTTTGTTTGTTTGTTTGTTTGTTTGAACGCGCTAATCTCAGGAACTACTGATCCGATTTGAAAAAATCTTTCAGTGTTGGATAGTCCATTTATCGAGGAAGGCTATAGGCTATATTTTATTTCCAAAAAAAATAGGGATCCGTAAGAAAATTGCTATTTTTTAACCCAAGGTATGAAATGGAAAACCTATTTTTGCGTGCGCTGCAAAAACTATTGACAATAGAACAAAACAATGTATTACGGGTTTGTAGGTCCCATTAAGATCTACAAAAAAGTCCGCGAGAGCATATGTCTAACTATTATAGTTATGCCACAATAAGTGTTTTTTTATTTTAAAAATTTAATTTTAATGCCGCCGCTAGAAAAGGCTCTTTATTTGTATCTTGGTATTAATCCTTATCAAAATAAATTACTTTATATTTAAAACTGCTTCAATCCCTTTATATAGCTATTTGAATTATTCAATTCGGACATTCCATTCGAAAGATATCACGAGTTTAAAAATGTAAGTAGAAGTAGAAAAATAAACCCGCTGCACCGCAGTACCGCGGGAAACGCGGTGAGGTGAGGGGGGACCGAAGGCGGGAGAACATTCTATGAAATAGGTAAACTGCGGTCGCAATTTGCGAACCAGGAAGACCTTTAGCTGCGCGATTCAAACGCACGGTCAAAAAAAATTAGAATTAAAATAGGATAATGGATACAGCAGGTAACGCGGTGAGGGGCACCGAAGTGAATATATACGGGAGAATATATACGCTTTCGCGCCTAAACTACTGAACGGATTTAAATGAAATTTGGTATAGAGATAGTTTGAGCCCTGGGGAAGGACATAGGATACTTTTTATCGCGATAAACTGTAGCCCACGCGGGTGAAACCGCAGGGAACAGCTAGTATAAAAATATTAATATTTAGCAACCTAGGTTTCTGCATTGCATATTTTATCGATATCGATAAAAGGCTATTTATTGGTTATGCACTATTTGGTTCGTTAGGTTGGTACTCTGTGGTTTGACGTCTTTGTGATATCTGTTGGTAATGTTGGTATTGGAATGCGCCGTAAATTGATTCTATCGGCTAGTATGGAAGTCCCGTCTCTTAAACCTTACATTCTCTTGGATTTCACGAAAAAAAATTGTTGGATTGGTTTGCTTGTTGCCGGCATAGACAAAGTACTTTTCTTAGTTTTCTTGAGGAAGACGGAGGACAGATTATAAATATTTTTTGAAATGAGAAAATGGCAATGAAATAAATGAACAATATATCGACCATTGACTATAGACCATTTGAATGAATGACAATAATTGTGGACTCGGATATCGGGTGTTTGTTTCTTATGTATTTAAATACTAGATGTGTAAAAGTAACGAAAAAAACATATCCGTTTGTATTCGTTACATGCTATGTTATGCTAGTGAAACGAATCGAGTCGTATTGCGTACGCGTACAGTATACGTTCCAGTTCGGTGCATATTATAAAAGAATATGTATGTAGTACCTACTAGGCGTGGCATCGCAACATTCGTAATTTGAATTTGTAGAATTAATACCTAATATCATTACATATCAAACTGCATTTTTCACTTTTCCGTATTTTAAACCATCAACGCAATGGTACATTGCGTGATTGAAACGCTTCGTTACTCGGTACTAGATGGCGTACCCGTTACTCAGTAACGAATACATAAGGTTTGCTACAGCTTTATTAAATAGTATACAAGGCGTCTGTCTGTCAGTGTGACTGCGAGTGACTTCAACCTTGACTAACCATTAATTGCATTACATATTTTTTTAACTATACTTAACTTTGACTATGGTTGAGGAGAGTGAGGCACATGCGTTGAGTTGAGGCACATAATTACATGCGTCAACTTGTAAACGGGTGCTGCTTGTGGGGTTTGGTCTGCTTCGGTTGTAATCCCGTAACTTGTTAATGCTCATGTTTCCATATCCCAATGTGCACAGCCAACCAAGAGAAATCTTAGTAATAAAGGTTATTAAAAAATATCGGACTATTTAAATAACATAAATAGCTTGAGATTGTATGTAGTGAACTTGCTCCATGTCAATCAATTAGTAGTAAGATTAAAAGTACCTACATGTGATTGCGCCCAAAAATTACGTACTGGGCGTTTCTTGCCTGTTCTTTTTCTGGCGTAAGGAGGTTGGAACAGGCGTAGCTGGTCTTACGCTTGTCGTTTTAATGTGATCATATTGAAGCCTACTAAAAAGAATTTTGAATTGAATTGAATGGATTGAAAGTAAAAATCTAAAATCAGGACTATGTATCCACTCAGGCGCTGCCGTCGCACGCCTTACCGTCTCTAAAGCGCTGCGCGGTCGAACATATTCACCAACCGCAAAATACCGCGGTATTGTTTTTTGATATTGTCGTTTTTACTTAATTTCTAGCAAACTTATTTAATTTCTGAAACTAGTTTCAGAAAGTAGACAAATTGGGCATTACACTAGTATGATTTGTTATAATGAATATGATATTTTTAAATACACATTACCACGTTAACTTTGTCGTCATGAAATTATTACGTTCATCTGTTGTAAAATGTTTATAAATTTCCGAATAGCAAAGTAAATAACAATTGTATCAAAATAAGAATTAGATAGGTTACACGTTGCTAAAAATAAATATCAATAACTAGATTTACTGTAAAACACTTCACAATTCTAAATACGAAATTCTCCACAAGTTTGTAAAGTTGTACCTAAAAAAGCAAATTGAAGCCAGTGTCTATTTTTTTTCTACATTCATAGATGTTTTTCTTTTATCCGATAGTACTGTTCAACTAGTAATAATTGTAGTCGATTATAATCGTGTATCACGGCCAATAGTCGATTATAGAGGCTTATTTACAACACTTGTCGTTGAATCAGCTGTGGGCTTCGATCGTTACCCGCAGCCCTTTAGCGCGCGACGCGCGGGCAACCATCGAAGCCCGCATCGCCTGAGTGGGTATGAAGGAAAGCTTAACTTATCAATTTTACTCAAAACGCTGAACAAAAATATCGCATAAAAATATTACATCAATTTACATCAACTGATTAAAAATACGGATGGTATGTACTCTAGTTAGATATTCAATGCCAGCCAAATAAGCAAATCTTACATAAAACATAAAGCCAAGTATCAGTTAGCATATCACTTACCACCAATATTTTTAGTGAATAAAATAATTAGTTACAAAATATCCGTTATTTGTATTCAAACCAATACTTGTTTCCGTATTATGGATTCGAATTCGAATACCGAGCCACCTCTAGTTTGACATGTCAGTCATTCATTCTTTTGCTGTCATCTGTCATCGTAAATCAACCATTCTACTGTCAATGTCAAGTGTCAATTTTTGTTCTGTCAGGATGTCTGTCTCTGTCTGTTGCCTGCCCCCGTGCCCCGTCGTCTGTCATTTTAATTTGTTTTTGTTGCCGATTTGTTGCGTAATTTTACTAATTTTATTTTAATGTAAATTCAATAATTCTAAGTTTTGGAAAATGAATTTATCTCTCATAGTCTACGACGCCTTTTTGCTATCATTACAATATAAAGTGCATTAGCTAGTGCCTAAGATATAGTTTTTTTTAAATCATTAAGTTTACTTATATTGTAATAATTTACCACGTGTTTTTACAAATTGTTTGCTAATTCTTTAACAATGTATCCTCGTTGTGGCAGCAGTGGATCTATTCATAACATTCACCAAACACCATCATCATCGAATCATAACACAGGTAATGTCTTTACCATCTGCAATCTGCATGTTGAGAAAGTAAACATTCATCCAGCATCCTAGTGTTTAATACATTTTCGATTTGTGTTTATATATACCAAAAAATTACAAGGTTACAAAGCCTTCTGTAGTCTTCACCAAAATGTTTTCCATAATGTTATACCAAAGGCCATAAGAAGGCGATAATTTTTGGGTTGTGTAAACAGTATTTTACCAAAGAAACCTCTAAGTGTTATGTGGACTGCGCACTATTTAATGAAGATAATATATTTGTCTGCACTAAAGGTCAGATTTGACCAGACATTGATAAAATATATTGTTTTTCTGTTAGTTGGATTTTATTTTGTCACATTTTCTTAATTTTTAGCTGTTAATGATATATGTACTGCTTTTATAACGCTCACATATCAACTGTGTCTGACCTGCCTGAAAAAGATTTGATTCAAATAGGGTTGTGAAAAAATGCATTGTTTTGATTTTGATGTAATTAGACAAAAAAGATCTGATTTGCTAGCATTTCACTGAGATACACAGTGTGTATATATATAATATATTTAAAATTAAAAAAACCCCTGACATCTTGGACCAATTTTCATAAACTCACCTTTCATAAAAAAAAAAAACTTAATTGAAATCGCTTCATTCATTCGCGAGCTACGGTGCCACAGACAGGCAGACAGACACTTCAAACTTGTAACACCCCTCTTTTTGCGTGGGGGGTCAAAAATATTTAATTTATGACCCTACTATTTTTCTGACTTGAATTGTGATGTATTTAAATCAATGATCTATAATATCAAAAATGACTTGATTAACAGTTGAGTTAACTACAGTGAACTGCAACCTATGCTGCAATTTACAAAATCTTAAAAGTTTTATCACAAACAAGTAGATATACGCCCGAAATTAATAATCGATCTTGATCCGTTATCCGTGGTTTTGGATCGATATGTCATATTAGTAGTAATCTGTCAATCCCTAATACTAAAATGACATTATGACATGACCTATCGATCTAAAACCGTAGATAAGAGATCAGGATCAATTATTAATTTTGGGTGATAATGGGTACTAGTTAACCATTTAGGCATCCTGCTTTATAGGCACCCCTCGTTTAGGGCAAACAGAATTTTAGGCAAATCTCGTGTTTAGGTATAACGCCTTCATTGGCATCTTCCATTTAGGTTGAAACCAAATGAGCGTAATTTTGTGAGTCGTGAGTCGCGTATTTTCGGTAGCTCATTTTACGTTCAACTGAAGCAGACAATTCATTTTGCGTCATCATGTGGCACCAACTGCCTTTTTGTATGAAACCGAATGCAGCAGAATTTATGCAACCGAAATTCTGCAACTCGCGACTTGCAAAATTACGCTCGTTTGGTTTCATGCTTAGGGTCGCTTGATCAAGAGGGGTGTTTTTATTAGTTTTCCTCTACAGTGTATTGTTTTATCTCTATGTTACAGAAGATGAAGATGACAGCGGAGACAACAAGGCTTCCGCACTCAGCTTTAAGGAAAGAAGGAGAGAAGCTCACACACAGGTACTTACAACATACTAAATAACTGAAACTTTCAACTCTAGAGTATGGCTAACAAAGAGATTAACATTATGGAAAAAGTACTGTATTTATGTGGCCTTTGGACATCTAACTGTACAAAGCAGATTGCCTCGAGAGATGCCTCTCCAAAATTCGGTTGGAAGATGTTTTATAAAATAGAAATGAACAAAACATCCTATAAATAAATACTGTATGTATTGGTAATGCTTGGTGTATTATGTTTTATTTGTATGTAAAAGTAGCATAAAAAATTAATACAAATAAATCATTCCAAACTTATATTATGATTTTTACATGATTCTAATTTGATCTTCTTTAAAGATGTGCCACTGAGGGCACGAAAACTATAGCCTTTTTTTTTTTTTTTTTTTTTACTATTTACAGGGTAGCGTTTGACCACAAGTCACCTGATGTTAAGTGACGATGTGGTCGAAGATGGCGCCACGCTACACCCCGACTGGGAACTGGCTCTCAAGTGAGGCTGCCGGAACACACCGACAGGTGCTTGGCGACAGATTCTTAACAAGAGGGTGGTAGCTAGCCAGGCGAGTACTAGAAAATACCCTACCACCAAGCTATGGTTTCATCACGATGTTTTCCTTCACCGAAAGCTCAAGCTCATTGTAGGATTCGAACCCACGTCCTACGGATCGCAAGCCGACGTCACTACCACTGAGCCATCATCGCTATAAAAGTCTTTTATAGAAGACTGGTGTCTAATGGCTACATTTTATTTTTGTTTTAGAAATAATATTTACTTTCCTTTTACTAACTCAGATACTATGTGTATAATCTTACATTACTTGTTGAATCTTTAAAAGGGTTTTCTAATCCATAATTAGTTCTATCTAGCTTATTGTTTAACTCCATTTAACCCTATAAATACCAAACAAAAAATAAAATAATAGTAATGCCCGCACAATCACATACATAAGCGCTGACCCCTAACTAGGTTTCCCTGTATCTAGGGTATTAGAAACTACGAGGATCGGAGATCCACAACACCCAGAGACAGAACAAATACTTGCGCTTTTTTTTTCAATGCACAAATATTTGTTCTGTAGCGGGAATCGAACCCGCGACCTCACGCTTCACAGTCGGCTATCCGCCCATTGCGCCACATCAGTCGTCAAAAAAAAAGAAGCACTATTTATATTTTTTTATCAAATAATGAAAGAGAGTATATTTTTCCTCAGGCTGAGCAGAAAAGAAGAGATGCCATAAAAAAAGGTTATGACTCCCTCCAGGAGTTAGTCCCGACATGTCAGCAGACTGACGCTTCAGGTTACAAGCCAAGCAAGGCAGCGGTAAGCACTTGTGATATCTTATCTTGGCTTATATAATAAACTATGAGCTGACAGGTTATCTTGTTTTTCTGGCCTTGGCACTTTGTGGTAATGGAATGTTTTATAATAATTATTGTACTATATTTACATTTGAGATACCTATTTAATGTATATTATGCGTCTGTCAAATTTTATTTTATGATATAAATGAATTATTTTACTGTCCATTATAAAAGAGCCTCAGAAGTACGGAAGTCTGACATTATGCTTGACTCTCACTTAACCAGAATGAAAATGACATCCTTTCTCTCTGTGTGTTTGAAATTCTAACTTATTCTTACCTTTTGTATGTTATTTTCTAACTGATTGAAGTTGCACCAAGTAAATTGTATAAAGCGCTGATGACTGGTAGTTACGTCGTCTTGCGACCCGTGTGGTTTATAACTTACAATACTACAATGAGCTTGAGCTTTCAATTAAAGAAAAAAATCGTGATGAAACCATATAGCTAGGTGATAGGGCACAACCTATATAGTTAACCCTCAAGTTAAGAATCTGTTGCCTATTGGTGTGCTCTGACAGTCTTACATTTTAGCCAGTTCCCAATCCAGGCGTAGCGTGACGCCACTATCGATGACATCGTGACCAAATATTAGGTATCCTGTACGTACCATACACGCGGACACGAACGAATATCAATTTACTAACTGATAAATGACATCTTATTGCAGGTCCTTCAAAAATCCATAGACTACATCCAGTACCTACTTCAGCAACGACGACGGCAAGAAGACGAACGCAACGCCCTGCGCAAAGACGTCGTCGCATTGCGTATAATGCAGGCCAACTACGAGCAGATTGTTAAAGCTCAGCATTCTGTACCCGGGATGAACGAACAACGGCTCACTGACCAGGATAAATTTCAAGTTGTAAGTAAAATGGGCAAGCTACAGCTTTAAAACGTAGTCTTAATCAATTTCCGAACGAATTCTCTAATACAAAAGTACTTAGGTAATGCTGAAGGACAATTGATTTCTGACCAAATTTATTGATACAAACAGAAATAAATTCTTATTAGCCAATAAACAACTTATTGTATTTTCTAAATGTACTACTCTGCTATAGTCAATTAGACTATGGTAACATTATAAATGAAAAAATAATGAAAAGCTTTATATTGACCATTAATATCGTTAGTCTCATTCCATTCCATCCGTCTTTCCTTTTTTAATTACCATAATAGAGTGGCCCAACATAACGTATTTTTCTTCACCAGTTCCAAGGTATAATGGACAAGCTGTTTGATTCCTTCGAGGCAGTCCCTACCAATAACTTCGCCGAGTTCTCAGCCGGAGTGTTCAACTGGCTCGAAGAGTACTGCAAACCACAGTCGCTGAGGACTATGGTCCATGGAGTTTTGAGAGAACAGAATTACACACCGTAGATAGCTTTTCACTTGACACACATATGGTGGCTTGTATCACCTGCGATAGGCCGTCACTGCTATTGGCCCATTGCCTGCATACTCCTAGGTATAATGATGGCCTTATGATTTGGACATAGACAATGTTTATTTTTTTTTTTATAATATTTTCTTTAATGCAAGTAAGATTATCGAGCAAAGACTTAATAATGAAGAGAGAAAATAGTTGAACTTCATTCTTATCCATTCAAGCTTAACATGGTGCCATCTTTGACCACGTCGTCACTTAACACCAGGCGACTTATGGCACAAAATAGGAATATGAACCATACTATTACAACATGCTTTACGTGTTTACGTTAACTTTACGTTGTCCGAGTCAGTTTGTTCGTTATAGTTCTGTGCCCAGTCAAGAGGCGGTTCTATGACTGTTGTAAATACATGTAAGTAAAATTTTAACCATTTTAAATATAATGGTGACGATTCGGTTTTGCATTCTCTAAAACTAAGCTAAGTTTGACAGGTCTAATAGTATGGCTGTGTTTTTCTAACCACTGAAGTAAAACAAGGACAGCATTGCTTTTAGACCTGTCAAACTTAGTTTAGTTTTAGAGAATTCAAAATCGAATCGACACCATTATATCTGTAAGTTTAAGTATACTGTTGTATCGTATATTGCTATATTGGTCTTTGATTATGTAGTAGTAAATATATATATTATAATTATGTGTTGTAAAATTATCTTCTGGAGCTAAATCTTAAACCAATCAGAATTCAAGACCAAGTTATTGTAAGTAAACTATTATCATACTATGTTGATATTCGTTACAAAATTTAAAATATATGTAGCCAGTAGTAGATGGGAACTGTTATCAAGAAAACGATTTGTTAAAAATGAAATATTTTATTATAAACTGTCGATATATTTAGATACTTCTATTTTTAAATGCTTTTTGTGTACCTGTCAAGTACATTACATTTTATTTTTTAAATATAAATATATATAACAGTTAAACAAACACTTTTTTTTTTCTTCTGTAATGTTATGTTTTGACCAAAAAAATTACGTGACAATGTTACCGACCAGACGCTTTGCACAAATTCATAAAGCTAAAAATAAAGGATGTCACCAAGAATATGTTATGTCAATTGCTTAGTTTTTTAAAAAAAGGTAGTAATTATTTCGTTGGTAGTAACATCCCCTTTTACAATTTTTCTAAATTTTGTGGATACAAAACCTGGTTGTAGAACACATTTGGAAACTTAGCGCGTGTTTAGCTACTTTTGCCAGTAACTGTACTAACACGGTAACATCATAAGGCGCCATATAGAATAACACAAATCTTTGATAACCCCATACAGTCATACATCTGACAAAATAATATATATAGATATATACATACATATTACATGCACAATCATTTATGCCTGTTATATGTTTCATGCTATACTTACTTAGGTACCACGAAGTGACAAAACTGTTAACAACCAATTTACAAAGGTTAGACAATATTGGTAATAAATAATCCTACAATATAGTTGGTTCGTCGAACCCTAGCTAATAGCTTTGACACTGAAAATCTACATTGGCACAGAATATAATTTAATACTACACATTGGGCATCCCTATAGGATTTTCAATCGCAATTTTCCGACTAATTTCAAATTACGAAATACATATAACGGGGTACATGATTAAATAGACGTTACTGATTTATCGATCAACAAATGTACGTAGCTTAGTACTTTTGTCATACAATTACATTATAATAATATACCTATATTACACGTTTAACATTCACATTCAGATCATAATTACAATTATAGTTACAAAAGTTCACTACATATTACCAGGCAAGCATATAAATTTCAGTATAGTTGAAAAAAATCGTTCTCAAATGTTTGCTATAAATATTCATTATATAATTGGAACTCGGCCGGATCTGAAATGGGATAAAACACACAAACCTACAAGTTAACACATCATCCACAAAGTTTGACAAGCAAAACATTCAGTCTTACATATAGGTACGTAACAAAACGGGCCGACCATGCTAAAATCAACAAACCGCCTTTTCCTCAACTAGATTCAACTAAACTACGTATAAGTATAAATTATAAGCTCGACTCCTACCAGTGGCGGATTTAAACGTTTTCCAATTTAAGGCTCATAGTTTGGCGCTTTTATCTCTACAATCTGTCGCCACTCGCCAATTAAATTCAAAATTCAAATCTTTTTTATTCAATAGGATACATTGTGATTACTTTAAAACGTCAACTTAAAACTTGCTACGCCTGTTCCAACCTCCTTACGCCGTCAAAAGAACAGGCAAGAAACGCCCGGCAGGTAATTTTAGGTAATATTACCTATCGGTGTGTTCCTGCAGCCCCACTTGAAAGCCAGTTCCCAATCCAGGTGTAGCGTGGCGCCACCTTCGACCGCATAGGCTCTTTACATCAATTGACTTGTAGTCAAAAAAAATGTCAGTGCCTACGAGTATTTTTGTAATTCAGCAACGTCAAAATTAAATTGAAAAACCTTAAGTACACAATATGAATTGAAATTGCCGAATAACAAAAATGAAATAGACTACCATTGCTATCAAAGAATATCCGAAAAACGCCATAGGTAAAAAAATGTATCCATACATTTGCCGCCCCTAAATTCTGCCGCCACTAAGCCTGTTGGCAAATCCGCCACTGCCTACACTCGTTCGCTCTCCGTCGGTTGCGATAGCAACGTGATGTCACCCATCGGGTAGCTTTCAGTCCTCCTGGCGCAGGCCACGTGCTTCGCTCGCTCCCTGGGCGTGCCACAGCATAGTCGTTTCAGCACACATGCGTAGCACATCAGCAAGGAGAACATGAGCAGTAGGCCAACGATGACGGTGACCACGAGCAGAATTCGAAGCTCGCCGTTCGTTTCGACGCCCGCGCTGTTGCCCCCTGAGTTTCGCCCCATGGTGGAGTCAGCACGGTTTCATCTGGAAAGAGAAAGGTTTTCTACGTAAGAGGAGGTTCTCAGGTCGAAGGATAAGTAAGAAAATAGATCGAGCTAGTTGCAAGAAAGCTAGACTAGATACATGTAGTACTTAGGTGTAACCTAATTGCTATACTATATATTTGTATTTCGATAAGAGATTGCCATTGGATTGGAGTTTATATTTTTGCTTTTTGCAGGGTAGCGTTTAACTACAAATCATCCGATGAAAGTGACGATGAAGTCCAAAGTAGCGCCAGGTTACACCTGGATTAGGTACTGGGTTTCAATAATAATAATAATAATAGATAGTAGATACCTTTGAAGATAAGGCACAGGAAAATACTTTTTCTCAAACATGCTTGGAAATAAGAGTATTATTTTGACAACCTTCTTCGAGATAAATCAAACTTGCTGCACTGCCCAAATATATGCGAGCAGCGGCCGGCAAAATTTGTATGAAAAACCATATCTGTCGTGTTTAGCGGCCAAATAAATTACATAGAAAACTCATATATGTCGTATTTAGCGACCAAATAAATTACATATTAAACTCATATCGTTCGTATTATTTAAAAATGGAACGATTTTTACTCCGAAAATGGGAACCAAGGAGGTAACTGATCAAAGGTTTTATTTAAATTCCGAACCGGCTTACGCATAGAAACCTGTTTGTTGAAAAAAAAACAATCGATCAATAGAACGCGGGAAATTTTTTGTTGTTCGTTGTTCGTCATTGGTTTTGAAAACTAATTGTATTTGACAAAATGAGTTCAAGTGAAGACAATGAGTGAAGTGTGATCTTACTTTAACGCCACCTGAAATTCAAGAGGCGGCAAGAGCCGTAATATAAATTTGTTACTGCCAAATTCGAAAGAGAAAAGTTCTGCCCAGGTACTACTTACTTAGTTTTAATTTCCGCGCATTTATTGAGAAAAGTACTATACAAGCCTTGGCCACAACTAGGCATTGATGGACTCAGGTATGTGTGCCTCGGCTTTGCCTCGGCCCACATTTACACCTTCCATAATGCCTACGTTTACGGCCGTTGCAGTAATGTACTATTATAACATTGCCCACTAAAGCGACAGCTTTTTCCTCGAGATTATTTTCAAATAAAAAGGAAAGCCTTCCCTATTATGTACTTATTTTATTCAATTTTAGGTGAATTATGTCGCGACTCGCGATAAGGATTTCACATCGATTTTTCACTGAATACCCTTGTTAGTGACAACGACAAAGCGAAGATTATTACGATAAAATATTCTAAGCGGTCCCATTTATTGTACAGCCTATTTAATTTATATCGTAAGATACCACTTTGACTAGAGTATACCTATCTACTCACCCTTGTTCGCCGTGTGTGCCTTTTGTGCCCTATATATTACGGTATACTACATATCTACCCTCTTTAGGGTAATAAACTACTTTGGGCGTCTTATAAAAGGGCTTCTTGCCTATCCTATTCTTCTCGCTGTGAAAATTGATAAGTGGATATCTAAAATATTGACCTAACTACCGATCAATGAAAGAAGGAATGAAAATATTTCTGCGCCTTTAACGCAAGTAAGTAATTAGCTTCAAGTTAAAGTAGATATTGTTTTGGCAAGGCAACGGATAGGTCCAATAAATCCAGTGACTGAAGAGGACCCCATTTGCTCCACTTTTATGATCACAATAGTAAAATAAACGGGGTCAATGGCTTATGACGGGCTATAAGTAGTTTCAAATGGAATCGTTTTTATAACTTTCACAGATGCTAAGATTCATGCCATTTTGAATTTCTGAGAAGATTAGATAGGTTCAAATGATAGTTTATTCTTTAAACGAAATGTTGCAGCATCGCTAGTTGGTTCTCCCAAAAATGTTAAGTAGCCTATACGTGTACCTACTTACCTATGTAATATTATTTGTTTTAATTATATTTTAGCAAATGATTCTCTCCGTTATTCCTGACACATTCCATTAACAAGTGATGGGCGTCTTCCACCGTTCCACAAACTTCGCAATTCAGTGATTAACCCTTTCATTAAAAAATAATAAACTTTCGTCCGGACCGCAATCTGTGTGCCAAAATAATGTAAACATGATCTGCTTGAAACTGTTTTTGATATTGTTTTTGATGTTTGTGTTTTCCCCGACCAGAATCAAGTAGGTACCTGGTAGGTAATATTATGAAACAATTTTATAGTAAAAAAACAAGTTGACCGTAATTCGTAGGACTATACCGAACTCGTAGGTAGGTACACGACATTTTTCCATCCGCATTTTCTCGTTCACACTTACATGCGTTCCTTCCTAAAAGGTACTACCTAATTTCTTGGGATGTTATCGTTAGTTGAAATAGAGGATCTCAGTGTCGGCTTTGGCCCCAAATAAATGCCTTCGCTGTTCGCTGAGCCGAAAAGGAAAATTGCCTACTACCTACTTAACCAAAAATGTTATGTATACATATATTTATGCTAGAGTTGGTGTAGTGCTAGAAATTTTGCAATAAGTAAGTATCTATGTATGTTTATTAATAATTAGGTAGGTATATTATCATCAGCCTATTACGTTCCCACTACTGGGCTCTGGCCTTCTCTCAGAGAGAGAGTATAGGCCAGCCCTAACACGTTGGCCCAGTGCGGGTTGGTAGATGTGGCATGCCCTTGAATGTTGTGATTCTTGGACATGTCGGTTTCGTCACGATGTTTTTCTTCACCGTTTTTGCGAGATGGCTAATCCCCGCATAAGGTGCAGGGCCGAGGCCCGAGAGGATTTCAACTAAGTATCGGCGCCTTGTAAAGCGCACGCGTTACTCTTCAGACACCATCGCGTATAATAGGTATATTATGAATCTAAATGCTAAAATAGGAAGTGGCCTTATAACTGTCCACAGTTATTATTAAAAATAGCTTGTTGATAGCTAAAGTGAGCGGGGATTCGTGCATTCGCGGTCACGTCAGTTTGTTTGTAACTGCTAGGCGTCATCGCGCGAAACAAAGCATTTTCTATTCGAAACTGTGTGATTAATTGTTTATTAGGCTATAAAAAGACTCGATAACAGTGGGCATTAGTTGAGGTATAAATCTTCGGGAGGTGCTGACAGTGGCTGCTGGCAGGGCAGGTCATGTCTATTTACTTAGACATCTCCGTTGTCGACTCACGAGCTATTGTAAAATATTTTTTTAGTGTAGTTACTTAAACCTATCTACTTAAAGTAAAGAACACAGATTGATTTATTAATCAACGCACATACAATTTAAGGTACCTACACATTAACTTAAAGAATACAAAAGTCTCCTGATATTGGAGCAATATTGCTTACATAGGCAGGCAAAAACAAAAGCGATTAGCGGCCCTCTACTATTATGTTGTCTCATACGCAGCACAAATAGGTAATTTGTCACACACAAACGATCTACCATCTTATTTACTGCTAATGCCTACAAGTATATATTTATTAAGGTCAGTATAAAATGTTTTCCCATAAGAAAACAAGGAGAGACAGATATATTAAGTAGAGACTGATTTATTTGCCTCAACAGATTAAAACTTTACCTTAATTGCTACCGCGACACTAATGGAATCTAACCGTTCAGTAACGTTAATTGATAAACTTTTGTTTCGCGAGCTTCGCAGATTCCTAAATTTCTTGTACAACTTTTTCCTAACAAATCGGTTGCTTAATTACTAGACTAACGATATTTTCGTGATCAGGAAAGGATTAAAAAAACATTTTAGTTCTCTGTAAGACAATAATGTAAAGCTATATTTTTCACGAAAGTGACTTTGCTTGCAGCGGCGTCGTGTGTCGGGTCGCCCTCGTCCCTCTAATATGGTCGAGGAGAGCGATGGCTGGCACTTGCGTCAACTCGTGAACGGGTGCTGCTTGTGGGGTCTGGTCTGTTTTAGTTGTAATCCCGTAACTAATAATTGTTAAAATGTTTTTTCTGCATGTTTTAATTGTATAATGTTCATGTTTGCATATCCCAATGTACACAACCTCTTAGTTTTAAATTAGCTCATAGTATAATATAAACGCGGAATAACCTAATTATCTTAAAAGAAAATGTGTTGACAACAGTCCGGGCCTCGAGCTTGTAGTGGAAAACTTGATCAATAAAAAAAAAAGCTATATTTTAATTATTGTAATAGAAAAGTAAATAGACGAAAGTGGGAAAGGTTTTATTCAATTAAAATGTATTGGTAATTGGATTGTAAAAGTCTAATACGTCTATTATATGTTTCACGAAAATTAATTAACATCATTATTGTAAGTAAACTCGTAACTAACAATTAATGTTGTTGATATGGGTACAGGCTTGTTCAAACATCAATAGTTAGTATACAGTACGAATAAACTAATTTGTAAACTATTGATTGGCTGGCGCAGTTCCATTGATGTGTGAATTAGCAAAGTATAATTACATACAAAGATGTATGGCTCGGCACAAGTCCGTAAGGAAGGGGCTATCGTTTATGAGTGCGATCCTACTAATATTATAAACGTGAAAGTTTGTGAGTAGTTTGTTTGTCAGTAGTAGTTTAGTTTGTAGTTTGTGTAGTTGCTCTTTCACTCAAAAACTACTGAACGGATGTAAATGAAATTTGGAATGGAGATAACGTAATAGCGTATACCCTGGATTAACACATAGGCTACTTTTTATCCCGGAAGAAGGTTCCTGCGGGATAACGGAAAGACACGGATGAAACCGCGGGGCGCTACTGGTATTCTATAATATAAAGACACGGGTTCTAACTGATGTTGTAAAAAAATAAACGTCCTATTTTTTACTTGTTATTAACATTATGACTTTTACTTAAAGCGTAGGTAAGTATTTCACCACTGTCTCACTTGATGGTAAGTGACTTTTACGAATGCAAATTGCATTTTAATTTAAAATATATAATCACATCACACACTATACAACTGACTCATAAACATGCTTGTCGGGCTTGTGGGACTAAGTAGCGTATTCGTTGTATACTTAGATATTCTGACTAAATTTATTTATAGTTTTTAATCCTTGGGCCCTGGTACCTTGTACCTGGGCAAGTGTAGGTACGTGGTGCATGTATGTCAGGGGCTATTAAAACTTTGATTGTGTTTCCTCTCGCCATCAATAATTAAATAGTCCTACTGCCTCTTGGAACTTCAGTAAAGTTGGGATGGATGAAGTCACAATTAACAGAAATTAAGCCTGCCTACAAGGAATACTTCTACTTAGTTGTAACAAAGTTGTAGTTCAAAAGTAGATTAGAGATGTTCCCGAAAATACAGTCAAAATTAGGAAACAATAGATCCATTATGTAAGTTCTAGTAGGTTTTAGGCTCGAACAGAGATCTGTCATTGTCTAAGTAAATGTGCAAATTCATTGTAGATAGCTATTTTTATTTCAAAATATATTTTTATAGTTAGGATAGCTGGCAGCCTAGCCCTAAATTCTACAGTAAAGTATTGAGAGAATTCAGTACTAGGTAAAACCACAAAGGACTACGACGGTTAGGTATTGTTATTATAAGTACATATAGCAAATATTTGATCGGTAGTACCTATAGGAGTTGAAAAATAACAAGTTTAGCGATCAATTTACCCATTCGCGGAGTCGGCTGGAATCTGAAAAATGTCTGCCTCCCGATCAGCAAATAGAAAAGTTCAGTGTTTATATTAAAAGTTGAATGGCCTTGTTTCTCCTTCGTTTTCTGGATCAATTAATACTACCTTCATTAGCTCATCTAGACTAGTCTTTCGGGCGAATGATCGACAGCAGGAAGTAGGTATAGTTGTACGTAACAAAATGGAAGATTTCGGGCCTTTATTTGCGCGAATCTTTTTCTTCCAATTCTATATCCATCAAGTTGTTGAAACAGTGTAGGTACATATCTCTTATACAATTAGCGTCAAACTTTGATAAAATAGTAATCGCTTACTGACATTACAAACAAGTGACTCCAAGTGACTAAGTTTTAATGTTGAGCTTTCTATCTACAACTTATTTTGAGCTTAATTTCTAGGATTACTTAGGTAATATTGTATTTTGATATTTAGATAGTATAGTTTAATTTTATTATCTTTAATTCAGCCCTGTATACAAAACAAATGTATGTAAACACTCGGGAGCTTTGTTTACCTCTTATCATTAATATTATACATGCTTACATTAACCTGCAAACCTTGAAAAAGCTTTGGTAACCATCACCTGGATAAATATTTGTTAGTTGGCGCGTCTCTTGTTGGCACTGATAAATAGCATTATATATAATCAAAACTATGAAAACAATTTTAATAAATTCATCAGTTTTTAACATCAAATTTCTATTTGCCAGTTTTAGTCTGACTTATATACAACCTGCCTTACATTTTTTAATAGGCGAACTTCTACAAAGCGTTTTATACCAAGTTATAATACAATTTTAAACAAAGAAGGCCACCTAACTCAAACTATAGGGCTTACGAGACTAAAATTTTCATAGAACTTGTTTTAGTTCTTTTTAGTAAAGCTTTTTTTACATATATTTTACTCGGCACTGTTTTCAGAGAAAAACATGGAGGATATAGGAACAATATTCCTCTTCAGAACCACTTGTACTCAAGTGCTCTTTCCTCTGACTTGTGTACCCAAAAAGATTTAGTAGGAGACCGTCTCTTATGGCATGACATTTACATACATACATACTCACATCACACTTTACATTATAAATGTGGGTTTGTGAATAAGTGTGAATATTTTTTCTTTTTCACGCTGTAACCGCCCAACGGATTTGTGTGAAATTTGGAACGAAGATAGCTTATACCATGGATTACCAGGCTACTTTTTATCCCGGAAAAAGATCCTTGTGGGATAACGAGTGTAACTGTGGGTGTAGCTAGTCATTACAGAATCTATTTTCGAACAACAGTGTTGTTACAGCACTGAATCAACATCATCTTTCAGATTTACGCAAAATGTGTGTCAAAAATTGGTCCTAAACCACCGAAACGTTCACAACCAACAAGCGAAACAAAAACAAAGCTGTAAAAGTCGTGTAACCTTACTTGTTCAAACAGTGTTTTTGTAGAAAGTACCTAAGTAGTGTATTAGTGTTGGCACTACTATCACAATAGTAATTAAAACTGTCTGAAAATATAATCCTACCACTGTCTGAGATACAAATAGTACTCAAAGTGCCAGTGGATAGATACTCACTGCCCGCACTTGATTGCTCAAACAAACAGCGCGTTCCAGTTAAAATAACGACTGTTTGGACAAGCGACGTTCGAAATGTAATCCGGGGGATTTTAGGAGATGGTCTATTGAATTCCTCGGAAAAAAATATTATTCTTAAACAAACGGAACGACCGGATGGGTAAATACTTTTGCAATATTCTTTTAATCCATTCAGATGTTCTATTTGCAGAATCATATTTGTGGAGTGAGTGAGTATGTTTGTTACGTCTTCACGCTGAAACGACTCACGGCCAGTTTCAATAACCGATCTATCCACGGTTTGCACTACTGGAGATAGGAATTTGACATAAGCTCCATAGAAGTAGTGTCAAATTTATATCCCTAGTAGGGCAAACCATGAATAGATCGGTTATTGAAACCGGCCCTTAATAGATATAAATAAAATCCTACTGCCTACTAATATTATAAATGCGAAAGTTTGCGTGTGTTTGTGTGTGTGTGTGTGTGTGTGTGAATGTTTGTTACCACGTATCACCGTAACTACTGAACAGATTTTGATGGAATTTGAAATGGAGATAGCTGATACCTTGCTTGCATATAGTCTACTTTTTATCCCGGAAGAAGATTCCTGCGGGAAGACGCGGGTGACACCACAAGGTGCAACTCAAGGCTCTTTTAGCCGTGTCCAGTGTGTGATAGCCAGAAAACGGCGTGTGTAACCGCAAGAAACTGCTGGTAGGTTATGTATCTACCTATTTTATTTAATTAATGTTACAATATTCTTATACCATCGGGCAACAAGACGTACGGCAACACGACATCCGTACATGTTTGACATGCCCTCGATCCACACAATACCCTTCACTTCTATACATTTTTAATGCGAATGGCAAAGGTGTGGAACAGCCTACCAGTATCTTTCTTTCCCAATAAGTACCTACATATATTGAGTGAGCTTTTAAGTCACAAGTGAACAGATATTTCAATGCAAGCATACTCAATTATCCACCTCGTCATTATTTTACCATCAAGTGAGATTTACTGAATACTGATTAAGGGCCGGTTTCATAAACATCTGTAAGTTAAATGTCATACCAAATTTCGGTAAATTTGATCTTATTGTCAAATTTTAGTATGGAAAATTCGACAATAATCTCAATTTTACCGACGGTTTCAATTTACGGACGTTTATAAAACCGGCCCTAAGTATAGACGATCAAAGCTTTGAACTGCTTGAAAAGGTTAAGACCAGCTTATAACTGGAAAAGTTATTACGATGAAACTAAGAAGCCCAAGCGTACATTGCTTAGCGGGCTTGAATAGTGTAGCTCGTAGAGGCTCTACGGCTCGTAGACCCTTCATATTTCATTATTACTGGCATCTTCAAATATGTATGTCGCATCTGTATTCAAACAAACGCTCAAATTAAAGAAATGTTTAAATATTATAAATGTGAATGTGTGTGTGTATGTGTGTTTGTAAGTTACTAAAAAAAAAAATTATAGTGTAAATTATTTATATACTGAGACTGTGATTTTAGTAACTTTACGCCCTGCTATAAGACACAATACCGTGAAAATGTTTTATAGGAAAATGCGGGGAAAACCGCGAGGAGCAGCTAGGAAACATGCTTAAGAGAAGTTAACCTTGAGCTTACCCATTTGTGGGTTTGTTTGTGGACCAAGGACTTCTACAACTTAATATCACAAGACATACAGAGCATGTAATATTTCAAGGTGACGAGCATACTACATTATCGCGATTTTGAACTGTTGAAGGTCAAAATTCTGGGTGCTCAAAAACTGTTATAGGCAAGAGCTATATATATACCCTTTCCTCATACTATTTAGGAAGGCAAAGTGCTCACGTGAAAATAAATTTAATTTGGTTAAAAGCTTTGCAGGTCTTTTAAAAACATCGCACGTAGATATTCTTCGCAGAGGTCACTGATGTACCTGCTCTGAATGTAATCAACAGTTGCTGAAACAAATTCTAAACAATTATACCTAGAACATTTAATGATGCTAGATTTACAAACTTAATCTTTACTCCTTAGGTAGTCTAGTTTCAATATTACAATAGTATGACGAGGCCTTTATCTAAAGTTCAAAGGGAGATTAAAGCAGGTTTAATAGTTCATGAAAATAATAAATAATTCTACAAATATTTCAGTGGTACGGTTTATTCATTACCTTTCAAAAAAGCGGAGTCACTTTGAAAGCAAGATCGAAACTGATTAGACCGTCCTAGAAAATTACTCGCTTTCTTTTCAACAAACTTCACCGTAGTAATATTGAGTGAAAGAGTTATATTCTTGTAAAGAACGTTCTCAGCGGTTGATTTTTATCGGAAATTGAACAAGTTTCTGTGCAAGCTTGAAGTAGAAGAAGCTTCGAGATGCAACTCCTTTGGAAAGTCGCGAGCGCTTCAAGATTGAAATCTATATCTCTCTGAGCAATTTTGACGTAACAATATGAACTTTTGAAGTATGGTGTACATTCCAGTATTTCGCCCGATTCACATTTTCAACGTAGTACCTATCAGTGAAAAGTCAGGTCAACATATTGCCCTTATAGCTAACTTTATTTTCCTTCAATGCTCCTCATAACCAAACGGTAAGACAAGTAGATACATAGAAGTCCAAATGAAACCAGATACAATCTTGAAATATGGACATTGTCAGTAAAGTTGAAACGTTGGAAATATGAGGAACATTTTGAAATGTGACAACATTTTTAGATACAACATTTCTTGGAGTGTTCCTAGTATATTGCAAGTTAGTTAGTTTATATAGGTATCTATCTACAAGTTGGAGCTATCTTCCGAGTAAGTACTCCCTACAGACAGTAAAGTTAATTCGATTCCTACGTCCCCCAGCGCTGAGTTAAATTATGTTATGTTCGTCTGAGATTTTATTTATTTCAATACTCGCTGTACTCCATGGGTTTATTCGCGTGGCACATAGAAACCAAGCCGTTTTCGAGCTACAAAAAAGTTTAGGTCACTCTCCGGCTAGTAAGCTATCTCTATACAAAAAATTACGTTGATCTGATGCTCCATTGCTGTGCAAAAAAGACAAACCAGCAAGGACACTCACATTTATTTAAGTATATGGGTATAAATATATCACAGTCCAAGATGCATGCACTCAACAATATTATATAGCTTTTAAATTATTCATGAAGTTAACGTCAGTATATTACAACGCCAAAATGAAAAAAAAAGCATGAATAAAAAGATCTTCTGTGATAATATGTAAGTTTATTCAATTTCTTAAAGTGACTTCGAAATCAGAGATTAGTGGATATTTAGGGATTTAAAATACGAGTGTTGCCTTGAATGATGAGCTCCCTTCAACATCTCTTATTTCTCAGGGGATCCTAATTCTTCGACAACAAAGGAACATGAAATTAAACCGTGAGTAAACATCTAGGAACAAACATTTGAAGGAATTTCTTGTGTTTTATTTGCAAATGTTTGAGAATGTGCTCATGAAAATCTCATCCTCGTTTCATTCATAGTAGAATGAGTAATAGACAGTTACAGGCGTGCCTAAGACAAAGTGCTGAGGTAATTGCATTTCGTCGCCTGGAGCGAAGCCACAGGCTACCAAAACAATTCACATTCGTAGTAACTCAACTTTAGGGAAACGAGCGTACTAATACGACCAGCCCTATTCGGGTTGACATGACACCCACGGTTACATCCGCAATTTTCCCGTTGTTACTTTGTTTTATTTTTGTTGTTCTTATCCGCAACTACCATTTTCCTGGATAAAAAGTAACATGTCTGAATCCAGAGTATATAAGCTATCGTCATTCCCTTCACTTAAATTCGTTGACCCGTGTCAGTGTAAAGAAGTAACAAACATATTGAAACATACACAATCTGTCACTCAAAACCTTTCGAAATTATAATATTTTGAATTAGTGGTAGGTGTGATGTGACATAATAGAATACATTTGTTGGAGGCGAAATAAGTGCCAGACTCTAAAGCCAAACTTAGCAGGAGGGATTTCATACTCGATGAAAAGATTCTTTTAGAGTGAGGCACTCGTAAATCTTTCCCAGAGTGATCTTTTTATCCTCGTATTTTGGTGAAAGTTTATATTATGTGCACGTAAAACGTAGGCTTTTTTATTTTCCTCGCTATGATACTGTGTATTTGAGAATTAGGTTAGAAATTGTTCTGTAATAATGTAGATGTAGAGCAGTCAGTTAAATAATGTAACTAGACGAGCATGTATTTTTGTTTCAGCTAGTTACAGTAATGACGGCTTTATGTATGCACGTGGCGACATTATTCTAGACTTTTTGTTAATTAGAATAATTCGGTCCGTGGCCTTACAGCGTAGAGCGAAGCGGGTAGGCACGAGCGAAGAGGTTAAGTATATCAGTGACTTACCTGAGACATTTTGAAACAATTTGTTCATAGCTGTATCCATTATTTAATTTTGTCCCCCCACACTCTTCTCTTAACTACATAATGATTAAAGTGGATGTAACGAAAAGTTTATATCTTAGTAAATGAAGCCTCAAAGACTGTCTCTAGAAATGAGGATATAATTAGATCAAAGTAACAACAAAGCACCTAACTAAACGTCAAATAACATTTAGGAGTAGGGTAAACGAAAGATGAAATGTCAAATCACGAACTTCGAATCAATCGTGGAATACGAAACACATTTTCATAAAAAAGGGTACGATCCGTCGTCTGTAACTTTGTAGTTTGATTTTGGGAGTAGAGAGTAGCCTCTTGAGAAGATAGATAGATTAATAAACGCACGTGGCATGGACATACATAATATGCGCATATTTTTGTTTAGTTAATTTAAGTATTTGTATCTGTACGAAGTTGGTTTACTACATTTTGTGCGACACCTTCAACCGCAATGTATTCACAATCAATGCGGAGGGCAATTCGGTAGTAAAGCCAAAGGAATTTACCTGGTAATATACACAAATAAAAAATAAATAAATATAGGTGACCATTTCACACAAATTGCCCTAGCCCCAAATTAAGCTCGAAACTTGTGTTATGGGTACTAGACAACGATATACATACTTATATAGAGAAATAATACTATAGAAATATCCAAGACTCAGGAACAAATATACGTGCTCACCACACATATATTTGCCCTTACCGGGATTCGAACCCGGGACCGCTAGCTTCGTAGGCAGGGTCACTACCAACTCGGCTACCGTGTCATACATAAACATATCTAAGTTAAAATATACAGTGGGTAAGTGTGAAAATGTATTCGAGAGGGTTTTCATACTATTTTTCTTTTGCTACTCCTCACAAGGGTCAATGTACCTTAGCATAGTTCGTGGAACAGCTGGTCCGGTCAGTTGTAACAGATCAACCAAGTTTTGCAACGCTCAGCACGGCATCTCTTAGATGTGTGACCATTTAGGGGTATTTTGAACTGAGCGCTACCATATAAGTACGATAAGCAGTTGGTCCCAGCTGTATCATTCGTAAAACTAGGAGGCCTTCAGATGGCATGAAAACTCTGACAATAGAACTGGCCGCTAACCTATAAGAACGAAAAAAGTATAGTGTGTAAAAACATTGTGCAATAAATGAATAAATTACAGTGTTAAACTTAGAAAACATATAAAAGAAAAGTTTTATAAGTTCCGGCTCAATAAATTTACAAATGTTAGTATTTGCGTCACAAAGGAGTTGTTTACATTTTGCTTAGTCTGGATTAACGTTCCAGTTATTTTGGCAAAATATCACGACGATGTGCTATTGTTTTTTGTGTGTCCCGTTTTGATTAATATCCCTTATCCGATTCTGAACGTGTTTCAGTGAAAGCTGTGAAAATATTTATAACTCTCATACATTTACCCTATACTTACTGAAGAATATAACTAATACCTACTAATCATCCACTGGATATACCCGTACAAGTTACACAGATAATAAAAATCAATTGCCACATGTATGAGAGATCTGATCTACACTTGAGACGGCTTGACCGATTTGGCTACTTTTTTTTTTGTTGTGCTCATAATTTAGGGGACAAGGTATGTATGTACCAGACCAATCCATATTCTATCATGGAGCACACACTTACACACACAGTATGTGATGTGTAATAGTATCACAGCGTACACATACCTATTAAAAGTAATTGCCTCTCTCAATGGAGTGGTTTATGTTTTCGCTCCACTTATCCGTCGCTATGGGATATTTTGGCCGAGTGTCCTCTTTACCAGAACAGCGCCGCGTTGGACACACGCACACAGATGTATAAATGTATCTAGACTACTATACTCTTACATAGAGGTAAAGTTTGTTGGTAAGTGTGCTGACTGGTTTGATATAATTGAAGAAAATAGTTTTGCAAAAGAATTAGTTGTTAGAAGCCTTAATCTAATCTCTCTTCTTCTTCTTCTTCTCTAATCTTAATCTAACTGTTTCCAATTGATGTAAGAAAACTTCGGGCTGTTAAAATCTAATATCTAAATCAAATCGTTACAATTTTGGAATCTTCAAAGCAAGAGTGCAAAGGTACCTTCTAGGCATGCGTGATACACCGTCAACCGCATTTATAGTAAATCCCAATAAAAATATAACTTTGCCTATCCGCGCAAAACCAAGGCGGATCGCGAATTTTTACACTTATTTATAAATGAGAAAGTCTGTTCTGTTGGTATTTTATACTTTATAACTATGAGAAAAAGAAGGCGGTTCTCAAGTAGACTCGTACATATTTTTTGTAATCCTGGAAAATGCAATGTTTCTGTGAACATCTTGCTACCGTGGGACATAGCTAGTATTATTATGAAATGATCAACAAAGTGCTCGGACAAACGACGCCGTTTCACACCCAGTGGTTTATCACGAGCAACATCATCTATTGAAATGTTTACGCTAAAACTGTATTGACGTAAATTGACGTGATACATAATGATATACGACGAGATGGAAATAGAATGAGCGCATTTCATAAGCCGTTTCATTTCATAATTTCATTTTAATATCAGTGCATAGCTTTTAAATAGTCACTAGTTGTGCCCTGTGGTTTTGCCCGCGTAGAGATTTTCATAACAAACGATGGTTATTGGTTATACTTATTAAAAATTGAGTTGTAAGTCCGCATCATCATCTCATCAGTATCATCAACATGTTTTTTTTATTTCTTACATGATAGCGTTTGACCACAAGTCATTTGATTTTAAGTGACGATGTGTTCGGTAGCGCGACGCTAATCCCGGATTGAGAGGCTTTCAAGTGGGATTTCTGAATCATACCGATACTTATTGGTGATGAAAATGTTAGCTAGGCAGGCAAGAACTAGAAAGTGCCCTACCACCAAGCTATGGTTTATTTGGTGGTTTAGTTGGTTGGTTATGTTTTTTTGGTTTAGTTCACTATGCAATACAAGCAGCACACTTTCACGACCAACGCAACGGTTGCAAGCTGATGTCACTACCGCTGAGCCACCATCGCTACAAAATGTTCCAAAGGTTCAGCTTCCGTTCCCTACGTAGCAAGACAAAATATTTCACTGAGTTCATAACAATTAACCCTAATTGAAACTGTAAATTACATTAGAACCATGAAATTGGTGGTTTGGCTTCGCGGAGTCGGGAGCGAATTAGAAGGATTGTTATTGCCTACAACATTGGAATTGAATTTTAAATGATGAAATAGCTGTCTATTAGTAGGTACCTACATAATTTTGACAAGTGCCATGCTTTTAGCATAGGTAATTGCATATTATTATACTAGTGTACTTCATGTTTTCTATCCATACTAACGATAAAGTCTAAGTTTTTGCTTTAGATAAATAAGAGATGGAGTCGACCGCCAATGTGGCGCAGTGGAAGACCATTTAACTGCGTAGCGTGAGATTGCGGGTTTGATTCCCGCTACGTTGCAAATATACATTGAAAAAAAACCGCAAGTACGAGTATTTGTTCATGCTTGAGTGTTTTGGATCCGAGATCCACGTTGTTTTTAATACCCTTTATACAGGTAATCTTAGTTGATGGTGGGCGTTATTTAGTATTTTAATTAACATTGAAAATAACATTCTAATGAATGTTCCAGAGATTTTGTGGATCAGTGAAATCCTATTAAGATTTCTCATTACTATACAAGTCTCTTTCCCTGTACTACGGAAAAGTAATAAAAACATATTAAGGTTGTTCTGAGCAAAAGACAATTTAATATTTCGTAACATAATATACCTACGAGTACCTACATATTATTTAATTATGTTATGTTTCTTCTTTCTTAGGAGGTCATATACAGAAATAGTTCATAAATGGCCTTATACGTCAGTGGCAGATGATTGGGGTTTTAAAGACACATTACCATACCACTATCGTACGTATGGTACTTCAAGTTCAGAATCTGAACTAATATTTTAAAGTATTTTATTATGTTTAAAAGTATTAAAAATATATTAAATAACAAGATTAAGATACTATTAGGTAATAATACCTACTAATCAATAATGTATACAAAACAATATTTCTATATTATTATTATTTACCTATGAAAAGTAGGATATTAAAACGGACCTACATTTAAACGGTCAAAATTAATGTTTGGGAAGTCCCGGCCCGGTTAATTAATTAATTTTCTACATCGGCAGTTTCATCATTTTTACGATGGGAGAATACTTTGTTCAAATTTAGAGGTTTCTACATTAATTTTTAGATTTAATTAACTTGTCTTTGTCTGTTTGTGTTGGTTGGAGTTCAATATTTGTTACATACTAACCAAGTCTCAAATGCCATTTACAGCGCTCCTTTTGCTTTACTTGTTCACATTTCTTATTGATATTGTAAATACTTATTGTATAATAGTCCGGTTTCCTTGTGATTATTATTTTTCTTATATAAGAAGGAAGAAGAAGATACAACTCTCAACTGAGGATGGGTTTAAGATTAGGATTAGAGTATTTTTCCAATGTGTATAAGAGCTAGGGTTTGGTACTTATAAGCTTAGTTATAGCACTGCCTAGGCCACTATAGAATTTAATTTTATATCTCTAAAACACTGTACAATAACATTTCTAATGTTAGATAGTGTGGAATAACATTTCATTCCTTGACATTGACATGAAAGGAAAGTTTTACGACTTGGCACTACTATAAAACTGTTATTATTAAAGCTTCGACTACACCTACAATGTTGAGCGGTTGTTAATTATTTTTTACCTTGTCTATCTAAACACGTCGATTTAACATGACCAAGCTGAAAAAACTTCTACCAGAATTTTTATTTTTACAGCTTTAATATGAAGTAGGTATCTACAACGGATTTTCATTGTTCTCGCAGCATCCGCTCTTTAAAAACTCGCGATTCTTTTTATAGCTGTTACATGTATACAATTGAAAGCATCTATTTTGAGTTATGAATGAATATCCGATATTTTGAAAGAATGAAACTCACCGTCGTCAAACATTTTTGATTGATAAATGATTCTTTGGTTTGGCTAGCGTTTGGTTTGCTTATCACTATGAGCGATGCAGCTAGCATTAATATGGCTAATCACGAAAGTACTCTGCTGTATCTGTACTTCAGTAGATAATTTACATGTTCAAATTTAATATCCTACGTGCTTACGCACGCATGAATATTTAATTTCACCCGCGATAAGCAAATTCATTTTGCTGCAGATAGCGTATCAGTGTATATTTTGACACATGTCAGTGAATACACGTTCATCATAGAAATGTACGCCTGTTTCTACGTAGTAAAACATTATTCATTTCTATGCTATAGGTACTTACCTAGAGTACCAAATTTTAAAAGTATTTCGTTTCAGATACCACATGGCTACCGCTAGCGTGAAACTACAACCATTTGGCAATATAAATGTGTACTGATTTTGCGTTACGTCTACCGACAGTTCATTAATCGTAGAAAACAAACCAGTTTCCCTGCGTTTAGAGTGATTTTAAATAAATTTAATTTTACTGTAGTGAAAGTCGGAGAGCCTCATCGATGAGATTTTATATAGAATTTCAAATGTAAAGCTCTTTGGGCCTCACAAAGGTTTTTCGTTAGTTTTTCATATTGACGGGGCATTTTCAGAAATAGGTAGATAGAACAGAGGCAAAAAGCATTTGGGCCGCCAGATAGTCGCTTCCTAACTTATAAATCAAGGACCTTAGATATCACTGATATTTATGAGCACGTAGAGTCGGAAAGTACTTATGATAAATCTTTTTAAGCCCTTAGTATAATATATATCTGTGAAAAAACAGATGAAGTTTTTTGGGGACCACATCATCTATGTGCTTCGCCACTGTCTCAGAACTAGTTTTGTAGGATGACAAAAGCTCTATAAAAGTGATGAGATCTTAAGTTTTTCACCTGATGCTAAGCGTAACGCTCACCCACAGTTCAGTGCAATCTAGTTAGTAGTTATTAGTAATTCAACAGTTCAAAATCTTGGGCGACAATGCACTGTGCTCATCACTCTGAGATATCAGATGTTAAATCTCTTGATGCCTTGTAATATCACTGAAACATTCACATGTTTACACACTACTGCTCGACATTAATCAGTCATGATCAACTTTAAGATACAATTAATTAACCACCTATTAATGAACACATCGCATGAGTCTATCCTCCTTTGTACCCAAAAATGAATGATTGTTTTGCTCTCAGTGAAGAAAAATACAGAGTAATCAACGTTATGTTTTCTTATAATCCCTTCAAAGGGCTTCACATTACTTGGTTGTTTGAAAACAGATGCTCACAATTTTGAGAACAAGAGATGTTATCAACTTTGGATCTGTTGTAATACTTCAGTCTAGTTTACGTGTTAAAGTTAACTGATGATTAACTAGCTGCTCAGTAGCTAGGCTTTACAGAGCTTGAAGGCATACAAATTTAAATTACATTAATTGTCATAAAAGATACTGTTTTATTATAGTGGGAGTTACGACGACTTTGCATTCCGAAGAAAATCTAGAGCAGGTAACTAAGAGTTCCCTTTATAACATTCGGTAGAGAACACTTAAAATACTGGGTGTGTTTTTATAAAACATAGATATAATTTGTAGGGCTAAAGCTTTTCATCGCAAACGAGTTTAATTAGTGGGCTTGAATTCAAACTGAATAAATGAGAATGCGGGTTTAATAAATCTTAGTATGCATTAATAAAATAGGTGTTTTCGTAAGCAACACAAAATTGAACTTAAACATGATCCTTATACATATAAAGTACCCAAAAAAGTCGGGCAGTGAGATAGTAAAGTTCTTATTAGGGGCTAGTTAGAAAGGCAGTGAATCTGAGCCATCTTAAAAAGAACATACAAACAAACTTCGTGCGTGTGTTTCAAAGCAAACATTTTACCAGAAGTTTTAAGCACATAATGGAATAATAATATTTTAAACGTTTATACTGAAACTACCCACTTCTTAAGCAGAAATAATTTGAAATCTCATTAATCGAAACGCTCGTAGAGAAGTTCTATGAAATGTTAACACAAAATCTATGTCATTCTCCAAATACCGCCTTCGCTCAAAATTACGACTCTTCTTCTAAACAACCAAGTAATCGGAAACCATTGAGGGGTTTACGGAACATTATTGTATTATTCTCGTTGATATAAAATTCCTCGTAAACTTAAGGTAAAAGAAATGTGGCAGGAAACAACAACGCTCTACGTATCACCGTAAAGTGGTGAATAATAGTTTACTCGTATATATATGGATAATCTCGCCATCTCCATATTGATGACCACTTAACTTAATTAATCTAGGAAACAGCCAGTTTGATATTCAAATAGATGTGGGAAACTTACCTCGCTAATTTCCTCAGTGAAACCGCATTTTCATATTAAAAAGGTATATTAGAATGTCATAACAAGATCTCTTGTATTTCACTTCAATAGTAAGAATTAATTTTCCTATTTACAAAGGTGTAAGTATAAAATTTGGCAGTTAATGAAAAGTTTCTCAAAGTATTAATAAAATTACTTCACTGAAAACATAGTTGAAATAATGAGAAATTACTTTTTGCCTGGCAGGTATCGTTTCCAATTTGGTAAGAAATTTGTTTTATGTCAAAGAATTATTAACCTAAAACATTTTTTTGATATTAATCGGGTTGCAGAAACGGCGTGCGGTCTCACCCGTGTCTGAAATAGTACTGATCATGTACTTTTCAACGTTTTACACAGACTTCACAAACTGACGGTGTGTATCTACTAAGCCACGTTTAACGTCGTTTCCAAACGCTGTCTTGTATGCGCACGTTTTCCCTTTCCACATTGTAAAAGAAAACATTTCTCGGTCTTGTAAGAAACGAGCAATGGATAACTAACGGTTACTTAAAGTTTCGTAAAGGAATGTGAATTGTGAATGAGTAGTGTAGGACACAATAGCAGTAGCTCGCGCGAACTAGACCAGTCATCGAGTAAAAGCGACAAGAATAAAGTTCCTAAACGTTTCAAGCGTGGATTTTCATAAACGTTGCTATTCTTCCCAAACGTTTTGTTTATTACGGAATTCTTTCTCTCACGAAACAAGTGTAGCGGAGCTTTGAGTTTAATGCTTGTATGCAAATTATGAAGTACAGCTCTGAAGTTTAGGGAAATATTATTTGTGAAATGAGTTCTTGAAAATTGTATCATGCCGTATCTAGTAATAATTGTGCTATTTTTTTTTTTGGATTTTCATGCATCTGAGTGACAATACCAGTAAATTAATTGTTCTTGTGATGGTAAGAATCGCGTTTGTCCATTAGAATTCGTTGCCACTCAAATTTTGAACTTCAACTGTTTTATTTATATCAAGCGCGGCAGTGAACTGCGCTCGTCACCATGATATATTAGATTATGCCTTGTAATTTCACTGGTTTCACCCTTCGATCCCTGACATAGTAATGTTTCCACTCTACTGCTTGGTGGTTGACGTTATTTTTGTGTAGAAATAGTTTATGGGCCAAATAGTGACATGTTCGTAGGATGCTTTTATCCCGGATAAAACGGCCCACTCAGATGAAACTGTAGGGTATAGCTAGTGTAAAAGTAAAAATAAAAGGCACATGAGGAAAATATGATTTTAATCCTAAAAAAGTACAAGTTTAAACCACTCTACATATCTATTTATGCAATAGGTTTTTATTAACAACATAAACAATATACACATTAAATAACAAGTGGCTTCTATTTCAAATTGAAATTCCAATAAGATATTAACTTTTAAAGAATCTTTTTTATCTTTAATAGAATATGAAAAACGCCGTAAGATTAATTCAAGTTGTTTTCGTTTTCTTTCATCGCATTAACACTCCGAGGTGAATCTTTTTACGAGCCTGTCACTGGCCTTCTTTTGATTTCGCATTTCACGAGAGTTCACTCCCATAAGAAAATATTTTAAGTAGGCCAGACACTAAGTACTTTTTAGATTAATTCCGCCTTTCGCCCTTTCCTTATTTTGCCCCTCTAAGTTTTTGCTGTAATTACGTTGACAGATTTCGTGCAAAATCAGACATTGTAAAATAAGCGTTATTTTAACAAGTGACTAGGTATTTCTTTATACAACAAATACATATGTATATGAATCAATTTATGATGGTGGATCTACCAACCCAATCGCACTGGGTTAGCGTGGTAGATTACAGCCTATACTATCTGAGAGAAGGGCTTTTTTATAGTTACAGGGCACCGTTTAACCGCGTCCCTGCAGTAGGATATAATAGGCTGATGGTGACAGTGATGATGATGATAGTGGAATTTTCTGATGCTAACCTAGCTAGCTACCACGTTCATGTTAGGAATCTGTCACCAAGCATCTATCGGTGGGTTCCCGCAACCTCAGCGCCATGTTACTCTTGTTCCCGACGTCCATCACCAGCTGGCGACCCCTGGTGGACAGCGACACAACTCAACAACTCACAACTATTTCAAACATTCTCATTCGACACTTCTGGTAGACAACGAAACATTTTTCCCGTTGCCTAATCAATTCTAGCTAACATCACTTTTCACGGGACTACATCTAGGTAAAGCTACACAAAAAATCTCAGAAATAAAACTGTACCTATAATAAATAATTAATTTAATCCTTCTCTAATCTGTCATTGACTCGTAGAAAATGTAGGATTAAGTTGTCTGACTCGGTGCCGGAATGAGCGGAAATGTCTTTTTGTCCCTTTTTACTTTTCTTTATAAATTTCTATTCAAATAGTCACTGTTACACAGATTTAGTAAAAAGCCAAGGTGTGGTTCGTCTTACTACCTAACTATCTCGTTAGAGATACTAAGTAAGTATATAAAACATGCAAAATAATAGGAATATTATCTTTAAGAATACAGGAAAGCTAGAAATAAAAATGTTTTTTTTAAGTCCACAAAGCCAACATTTTATTAAGTTCGATTATATAATACATTTCAAGACAGTTGATAACGGTTAATTTTCTTAACAATTTTCCAATTCTTTTCTTTATAAGAAGCTCTTAAAAATACTTATTATATTTTATATTCACTTCATGGCAAATATTATTACAAAAGTACCTACATTTATGCAGATCTTGAATACTGAATAAGTGATTTACAAAGACTGTCAATAAATAGTTTTCTAAAATACATAATACAGATGATCTTAACTAAGTACGTTATGACGTTAGTTTTTATACTTGTCGCAGATTTGTATAATAATACAGTGTTCAGAACTAAAAAGCTACACATTTATAACATATAAACAGGACATGCAATAAAGACTTTTTTCGTAATTTAGAGATAGAAATTGAATAAACACTTTCTGTCCCTATGCTACGTTAGTTACTGTTCAACAAAAGAACACGTTTACATTTTATTATAATTCGATAACATTTATTCTCCCAAAAGTGTTAAACTATCATTAATTCCTTAATTTTTTTACGAATTCTTAGAATGTTAGACCTCCTAGATCCTTATTAATGATGTCCTTTGTTTTACTTACTTTTCCGAAAAATGATAATTAAATTAAAAGGGTGCCTGTACAGTTAGAGAAACAATTAGCTACATTTATAATCAAAGAATTTGTTAAAGCTATCATGAGATGAAATGTAATGACATGTGAAATACGATGAATAAACTAGTACATAAAAATAATTAGGTACGTATGCATTTATAGGCTAACGGCACGTTTTATTTACCATCTCAGTCAATATTTTCTATTCACCGGGTTAAAGTTAAAGCCAATTTTTTAATTACTGTTATCTTCCACTATCAATGGTTGAAACAACACACTCTTTAGTCAATTTAAACTGAAAGTAATGTTACTCATGAAAAAATATATTACACACTGCTTAATTCTGGAATAGATGTAAATTGGTAAGGCAGAATATTAAGCTTGTATTTATTCTAGTATGGCAATAATTATGGCAATTATTATGATCAAAACATTCGTTTAAAGCTTTTTTTAAGCAATCTATCTGATTAGGTACATACATATTCATTCTGTTAGTATTCTCTACATAAGCGATACGTTACTGTGTGTTATTGAAACAATTATAGAGTTACGACTATGACACGTATATTAAATACAAAACATTATCTTATAATGTAATTAAGTCAAGTTTATCTAACGTCGTTATTAATTAAAACCACAAAACTCTTTGTTGACATTTGTCTCTGAAGGATTTCATAGTTAATATCATAACATAATAATCCTTTAACAACGGTAAGCTACCTGCAATTATCAAAATAAGTATTTAGACATTGTTGAACAAAAACGTCTGTCTAAATAGTACTGGAAGGATATTTAAATATTAATTTAGTGGTTTCAAAAACATGCATATAAAAAGTAATGAAATAGTAAACTTTGTATTACTTCATTTGACACTAATACCACAACGGAGTTGGTAAGTTAAAAATGAACACTACGATATAATGCATTCGAAAAAAATAGTTTTCATTGTTAGTTTTATTTTATAGTTTAATTTAGTTAAGTTAACTTACATTTTTTCTGAATAAATAATATGTGTAGTTATTATTTCGAAACAATATTTTGCTAATTTTGTAAGATGTAAGAATTGTTAACATTATCCTACTCCTCACAAGTCTACATCACTAAAGTCAATATATAGGAACCTATGCTTCAGTTCAAGATCTAAAAATGTGATCTATATAGAGCGTCATCTATGGTAAAAAAAATATATAATGTACCTAATATGTTTCAGTAAATATTTTTGTTAGAGGCCAAAATTAAAGAACTCGTTTTAGCAAATATTTACTTACTTATATGTTTTCGTAAAACGACATCAATAATTAAGTACGTATTAAAGTTACCATGTAAAGCTCATAATATTCATTCATGCACGGCTAAGGAACATTTCATTTATGTGTATTTATTTAGACGTTACAAATTCTAACACATTTGACTTACATTAAAGAAAAAACAGTCGTTGACATATAATTAGAAAATAAATAATAATGAGTAAAAAGTAAGTTACATACATACAAAGAAATAGAGATAGGGAAGGAAAGTTTAGTAGAATAAATTACTCTAAATATTATTACGTCAATTTATAAATAGAAACCTAGCTATTAACAATAAATAAGATAATCTTAAGGCACTGTTTTAGGTACCAAGATCACAATTTCATCAGTTTCTAACTTTTGCAAGTAGATAAAAGGGTTAGAGTCATGGAATGTCTAGTTTAAGCTACAGGCCGGGACCGTAGAAATACGACAATACTGTTTAGCTCCATCGAGAAAAAATGATCTGACCCTTCAGACTCACTAAAGAAGTTACAATTATTATTTATACAAATATAAGCGCATACATTGAAGTATTTCTGCATTGTGCAGAATAACAATACCGACAAAATGTACAAATATTCTTGCGTTAACTAAATAATATGCAAAACTTGCATAAATAGCCCTAAACTACTTAATAAATAGATTCTTACATTGTAAAGTAGGTATAATAAGTATTCGTCGTATCATAGAAAACATTTAAATGTTCGCTAGCGTATTTACAGTCGACACATTCACTATTTACACTGTCCGGTTTATTTACAAGTATCCAAGCACGTCCCGCGCGCGGCCCTCTCACAGTCAATGTCAGCACATAGTCACTAGCGATACCTGTACGTAGAGGGTAGTACGAAGTCTCCAACCGCGTAGAGTGCGTTGGCGTACCAGTGTACACCTCGCGTCGACTCCTTGCCCGACCACGCGGACATCCACCGCAGTGGCGCCATGGCTGCGTGCGCGAGGGAGTGACTCTTCACCAGCGCGTAGCACGAGGCTAACGCGTCATCGACTATGATAGTCCCCGTTTGAGTGAGAGGCGCGAACACTCCGCGTTTTGTCACATAACGTCTCGTCACGACTCTAGAGGGGCGCATCACTCCGGCGGGCCCCCTCGTGAGGAGTACGTCACCGATCTCCACGTTGGAAGTGAAGGACTCCCGCCAGCCGTCCGCAGCGGCCAGGAGGAGCAGGTGGGACGGCGTACTCGTGATTGTGACGCCGTTTTCAGCGGTCACTTCGATGAACCGCCGCGTCATGTTCGGGTCTCGGTCGATGAATGTTAGCACCTGGAAATGAGAAAAACTTCTTAGATACGTATTTTTTATAAAATTATCAGGAGAGAAGACAGAGAATATAGTGTGTCTCCAACTAATTAGTTACATGTATTCTGGCTAATAAATGATTTGATCTTAATTCATAGGTATACATATTACGTCATAATATATTGAAAACGTTTATTAAACTCCATATGACAGTAAAGACTTCAACTTTATATTGAAGTTGTCTATAAGTTCAAATGTTTTTACACTATCTATTAGACGATGTATATCCTATGTAACATATATGAAAATAACTGTTTCCTTACCTCTGAAAAGACCAGTTTTCCATCGTCATCAGCGGCTAGCACCATATCTCCCTTCTGGATGGAGTCGATGTCTCGAGGGCCCTGCTTTGTATATACCATAGAGCCAGAAGGAAAACACCCAGCGCCCGTTCCCACAGACGATTCTGAAACAATAAAACACAACAATATAATATGTGAAATACGGAGTTTCTAACTTCAAAAATCTATTAATAGAAACGGCCTTACAGATATTTAATTCAATATTGATAGGTCATAAACTGCATCAGGTAAAGTTATTCGACATCATCCATAAAAATATTAAATGGGAATAACATTCATCAAACGAGCTTGCGTGCCGCACCTACATAAAATTCGAAATCAATAAAATAAAGTTGTGAACATAAAATCGTGCAAGGGACGATAGTAAATTAGCTCGGGACCAGTCATATCCCTTTAAGGAATAACGAGATTTCTCTACGCTGGTAATTAAAATCGGATAAGATACGAGACAAAAGAGGACGGTGCATCCCGGCCAGTGCGAGGTTATCGGAAGCCACCGAAGCACTCGCGATTTGCTGCGAAGCGTTCAACAATTCTCTCGTTCCACATTGAAATTCTTCCCTTCACAAATACAAAGTCTACCTCAGAGACCCACAGAAAAGATTTCGAAGAAATCCAATAATAAGCTTTTTAAGCCAAGCCAAAGAAAAACTTTTTAAGCTCTAGATAAACTAATTCAATCCATTTTGCGAATCCTATGGAGCCATTGTTTGCACCTACCAAAAAACGGAAACTTAAATTAAACATGCATTTCAATCTTGATTCGCTAAACTCTGTTTGTTTATTATCTAATAGTATTTATTTAAATCTTTATCCTGCTTAAACTGTACCTGTTTTAATCTCTACCTTCTTTGACTGCAAAAAGTCTCTGTGTATTTACGTGCAAGTAAAGGTTTTAGAGAGATAAAGTGAAATTTTAAATTTATTTACAAGCAGCTTTACAGGTAGCGCGATTGTGACATCGAAATTAAATATGTAGTTTAAAATGTAGGTATTTAGATAGGTAACTTGTAAATTATCAATCATAATTCACATGGCATCCAACCAAAACAAAAGCCTTCAAATTGATTTTAACTATACCTAGTCAAAAATGTGTGGAAAAAGTACTTTTTTGCAGATAAGATAAGACAACGCCCGCATAATTACATACATATATAGCTATGACCCCTAATGAGACCTTACGCTTTACAGTGTTTGCCCATTGCGGCACATCAGTCATCGTTTTTGTATACATTTTTAACTATAGGTGGGTAATTTTGACTACGGATGAAAGGATCAAAAAGTCAGCCCCAGCATCAGAATCGCGGTAAGTTACACAGTCTGCCGCCCAATATTTGGTACTTACTCTGTATTGCTGTGGGTGGTGCAATTACATGCGCAAATAAGCACGGCAAATGGTGTTATTGCAAATCCATTGAAACCATTTGCGTGAGCTCGTTAAATTTTGATTTGTTGTGAAACCGACCGATAAATTCTGACGATCCCCATTTATAACTAACCTGAAAGCGATGGGTCCCGGCGATATCCCATTACACAATAACCACACAAATTAGATTTTGCTCAAAGTCAAGCGCTTATTGTCAACATTTGTTTGTTGTCAGCGGAACACATAACATGACTTGTTGAATAGGCGTCGGGCACCTTTGCTGTTTTTTTCGCTATCCTAAATAAGGCTCCACACATAACGGCGGAGATTCACCTTAATATTGGCATTTATTTTACCATTTAACGTACCTTATGTAGTGAGAAAACATTAAACCAAACATATCCGGAGCATTTAGAATTCTTAGAGGCCAATAATAAATCGTTTACTCATAACCTAACGAAACGGTCCGATTCTCAAAACGAAGTAAATTCTATTAAAGTTTAATGGAGTGAAGGTTGTAATAGCAGTCAATGTACGATTTCACAGTGACGTAAGAGTGTAAGTGACATTAGGCTGAAGATGCGGCGATAAGCGTCGCGGGCGCTGGTGTGGGGCGGCGCGGCGGCTGAGGTAGGTAGGAGGGGGACGGGGGGACAGTGAGGCCGCGCGGCTGCGCCGAGTGGACGGGTAGACCCCGCCCCGCGAGGACCACCGGGAGAGCTAGGCGGCGCCCGCGCCAGCCGCGTCGAGCTCGGGCACCGCCGCCGCCGCCGCAACAATGCTAACCTAACAAATATGATACCTCTGGTCGACCGCATTCGTACGAGAAATCTAATTATCACTTGTAGTGTCCCCGATGCCAACTTAGTCACATTCGCTAGATGAGCGTAAAAAGTTAACGAGACTAGTCATTAAAGATGCTGTCACAACTGTTACACGCATATTTCATACCTAAACCACCTATACTAAAAACCAAATGCCTATTATTATTATAAATGGGAAAGTAACTCTGTCTGTCTGTCTGTCTGTCACGCTTTCACGTCTAAACTACTGAACTGATTTAAATGAAATTTGGTACAGAGATAGTCTACAGCCTAAGAAAGGAAATAGGCGATAAACTGTAGCGTAAACTAGTTAGTTTACTCTATCAGTCCGACAATTTATAATTTCAAAATCTTTAAAGAACCAAGTCCAAATAGGCCGCGGTTGAACGCCCATTCTGAGCGTAACCCTGCTATCTCCGACAGTAACGTAAGGTCATCGTGATCAAACTGATCGGCAGAACTGTATCTGATTTATATCGTAAGGAATAGCAATTAGTGGAGGCGCGTGGTCATGCAAATGCCGAAGCACATCGCTTATAACACAGTATGAAATATTAAGTCAGTACGTAAGGTCTATAGAAATGCCAGACTTCACGAGCACTTGGTGTTCGCCGCGTACTTTGTTGTACATAATATATGCATGCTCTTCGCACAAATCAAAGCATACAAAGCTTTTTTACGATAGAAGTTAAACAATGTAAAATAGATGTGGCCGCCGTGGTAATGCTAGTCTATTTGACCATGACTTGTGTGCGTAAACATATTTGACAGCTTATCTGAAGTTAAATTACTGTCTTACACACTTTAGTTATGATATGAATCATGCCTGTGCCAGCGCCGACCAACGCTCCCAGCTGCATCTTAAAATGAGTAAATAAATAGGTACGCTATTGCTGTATAACACAAGACAATGCAAAATATACATATTTGTATTATAGGTTGATTCTCAGTATTTCAGCAGACAAACAAACACTTATGTACGTGTTTTCTGTCTAATTAAATACCTGGAAACTATCTTACCTACCAGCACTGTTAAGCATGTACACAAACATAGACTCAAAGGTGACCATTAACTATAAAAACAGTCATGACTTTTCCTTATAATTATACTTCTTGAAATGTGGTATCGAATGTGATAAACGCACCGTTTAATATTCATTTGTAAGCATCAGTTACGTTAATAGAGCTTACAGCGGGAGTTACTACGTAGGTTCCTATATTTACTCACACTTATGCCATTTAGACAAGTCTACTAAAGCTAAATAATTAATATCCATTCATAATTCTCAAGTTGATCGTCGGCCGCTCGCGCTCGGACTGCTATGATTTAAACAGCAAGTAAACGATACTGACTTTCTAATGATGCATTTATGAGTTGTATCGTCGTAAGTTTATACGATATCGACGGCTGGACTTATGGCTTCTATGAATTATTGTTGACGATTCGTTCAAGTGTTGGTATGTCCAAAAAGTAAAATAAGTAACTCGTTCTTTTTAGCCTGAACCCTGGAAACGTTAAGGGTGGAACATAGGTATAAATGTTGATAAGTAAGTGATGTTATATTGTGTGTTAGTTTCGTTATTGCTCGTCATTACTCATCATTAATGGTTTTTGATTAAACTTCTTTGTTTTTATCACAATTCACCGTTTAGTAGAATTACAAAATAAGGAAAACGAGCAGAGGGTAACGTACTCTATTTTATAAATAAGGCGCCCTTGCTTTTCATGACGTACCTACACATATTTGTGTCTAAAAAAGAATCAAGTTCCAAAATTATACTTGGAATGGATTTCTAAACACTATAAATAATTATATTTGATCACATCTCGGTTTAAAAACGATAATGATTCCTTGAGCCCGAGTGCACGCCGACGTCACAAATTCAAAACGGGCCGCGTTGGGTGTGGGAACATGGGACCACAGCCTTCCGGGATGTGGGATCTCAAATGTCAGAGGCTTTCGCACGCATGCCGCATGCCCCGCGCGCGCTCGACCACGCAACATCGTTCACTCGCATCTCTATAAGAACACAAGATTTCTGCTAGTTTCAGTTACATCAGATTATCCTTTTACTAGCTGTTTCTCGAACACAAGATTTCTGCTGGTTTCGGTTAAATCAGATTATCTTTTTACTAGCTGTTCCCCGCGGTCTCACCCGCGTGGGCTACAGTTTATTGCAATAAAAAGTAACCTATGTCCTTTCTCAGGCTCTAGACTATCTCTGTACCAAAATTCATTAAAATCGGTTCAGTAGTTTAGGCGTGAAACAGACAGATAGAGTTACTTTCGCATTTATAAGGAAGGAAGTAAGGATTATAGTTAAGTAGGGATTATACAACTGTTTCCTGCAGTTTTTACCTGCTTAGACTAGACACTATCGTGATAAAAAGTACCTATCCTATGTCCTTCCCCAGGGTTCAAACTATCTCCATACCAAATTTTATAAAGATCTGTTCAATAGTTTTCAAGTTTATCCGGAACAGATAAGCAATAACATTTTTTTATAATACATGTGCATATTAGTACTTATATAGATAAACGCTGGAAATAATAAACTATCTTACCACAGTTTGTCCTACTATCTAACCCAAGATAGATTTTACGTTACTTCTATGGACCTTGTGTCAAATTCCTATCTCTATTAGGGCAAATTGTGGATATAATGGCCGTAAATGGGGAGAAGAGGAACACGTTGGTAACTGCCATGCCTGTCTAAAACATTTGAAGGCCGTGGAGGAAAACAGAAAAAGATATAATTCTACATAGCAATAAATATGTATGGTCCGGAGCTACAAAGACAGAGATCCGTCGGATATTCTAGGGCCGGTTTTGTAGACGTCCGTAAGTTAAATATCATACCAAGTTTCGGTAAGTTTGATGAAAGTTCAAATTTACCGAAATGTAAGATCTGACGTTTAACTTACAGACGTTCATAAAACTGGCGCTAAGAAGTCCAATTCAGTTCATATCAGTTTTTAGAGCCTCAAAAACTCTTTGAGCGAGTTTAATCCAAGTCCTGAGAATCAAATTGATTTAATTACATTCCCTAGCTGTATGTCTTATGACGTAGTGAAATGTGTCCCAAGTCCCAGTGAGTCGTGACCTGTCCCGGTCACACGCGGTCACGCCCCATTTACCGCGTGCTTCTCCAGTGTGAAACTACTTTAACTGCCCATAGCATTGTTTCTGTTCTTGGAAATATACTTTCCAATTTGTATTACACTTGTCTGGGGCACACAACAATATGTAATGTAGGAAGCCATTTGCATTTTACAGCTCATCTCTTTGTTTATCACTGAATAGAATTACATGTTTTACTTTCATTTTTTGCTATATTTATTGATTCACGAGATTAAAAAGATTCTTTCTAAACAAAAGAATGTATGTTGCAAAATTAAATCAATGATAGGTGAATGAGACGTTTTAAGAATAATGCTCGTTGATGTTCAATGACATGAATATATTTTATAATTTAAAATTGCAAATGGCAATTTATTTCCCAAACATCTACTCATTGTAATTTTTATCATGCAGACAGAGTATCTACTTACATATTTATTAAATGAGGTGAAGGTTAATAATCCACGAGAATGTTACGTAACAGCCATAACTGACACTAAAGACAACTTTCACTGATAGACCATCATTATTTGATTCGACGATGTTTACACTAATATACCTATATACACTTGTACCGGTATTCCTATCGTGACTACTGTATCCAATGTCAAGACCGTGGGAAGCTGGGTGTGGGCTTAGTCGCTAATAAATTAACTGTTAAGTCAAGACGGTGCAAAGATGAAACGTTGTGGTACTAAAACCTCACTTTTGTCACTTATACAACCAATAAGCAGTATGCAAACATCATTTACTGTGTTTTGAATTGAAGGGCAGTTTGTTCTGGAAAATTACAGGGTATGGCTTAAAGAGGTTTAACATCAAATATCTCAGGGTGACGTGAATATACTGCGCTCGCAATGACCTTCCAGGATTTTAAACAGATGAAGTTCAAAATTCTTCTGGACTGCGATGCGCAAGGGTGACTTGTACTTGCTCGTCAAATCATTCAGATGCATGAAAAAAATTATAGCATTGAAAATAAGCTGAAATTTGAAAACATAAATATACAGGGCACAAACAGATATCAATGTTTATACATACCATTCCTACATGAGAATTTTTCTCATGTTACTCTATCACTTATTTTTTTTATATGAAAGAGCTATTTTTACTGTAACCGCTATTTTTAGGACGCAGTGCTAATGAAATTCAGTTGGATTGCAATATTTTACTAACGTCAATGTCTTTTAAAAACACACAGATATTTGTCACCTATGAGTCAGATTTTAGCATAAGCTAAACTCGATGAATCAGACATCTGAAATCAAGAGTGGTCATTTTGGAAATTTATTTGATTTTTATTGCAGCTTTACATAGATTATTACATGATTCTGCTTTATTGACTCCCAACGACTTGGTCAACGGATCAAAACACTGACACACAAATTGGCTGTTCAATAAAATGCTCGTCAAAATGTTTGATTTTAAATTCTGTCACTTTTACAATATCAATATAGTGGTTATAAAACATGTATCATGCTGTGATTTAATTCGTTTCGAAATGTATGCCTTTGTAACTTATTTGTGTACATAGTAGAGCACTGTTTCTAGTCAAACTGGTGAAAATCGAAATTACAGTGAAATGGTGAATGCGCAAGTACAAATAGCTCAGAGAAGTCGTGCTGAGAGGGGCCTTGACCGCGGCCGGGACCGCGGCCGCACACATACCTACACAAACCCCATTAATTATTTATAAGCTCCAAATTAATACTAAAAGAGCCCGATCGTACAAAACGCCGGAATAAATGAATAAACATCGAAACAAATTGCCTGCGACCGATCTCGATTCGAAGGATCGTGCCTATCAGTGGTGGAGATTTTGAAACAATGACTGCCCTTTTTAGTTTTCGAACCCATTTTATTTGTTATGATCAATTAAAAAGGTATACAGCATTATGCTGGACATTCTTGTGTTTATGTATTTATTAACTTGTCTGATATTTTATAGCTTCAAGTTAAACGATTGAAGATGTTATTAGTAACAAAAAATCAATCAATCCTTTATATTAAAACTAGCGACCCACCCCGTGGGTTTGCCAACGGACTATTCTACATTATTCTGCACAAACTTGTGACGTTTTGATACCTTTTCCCTATACCTTGGTAAGCTTGTAGGTTTTGAGCTTTCGTGATTAATCAGTCAGTGGTGTATTTCTTGTAATTTAAAAAAGAAACCTCCTACCATTAAGCAACGTGGTGAAAAAAAATTTGGCCGATGATAAGCGCAATATCTACTAAAATCTTTGAACTTCGCATTGCATAGTCATGCACTAAACTAGCCTACGTTCATCACCCTGCCGATTTTTATTAGTTTTCAAATATAAAAATAGTAATATGTAGTAGAAGAACTATTTAAAAAGTATTCGGTTCATGCACGACGATTGAAAATGTAAGAACGCTTCAACATTTACGACATAATTACTTTTAAATTACTCTACTAGGTACTTCTTTTTATTGATTATCACATCTGAGTAGTGCTTCTAGAATAATAATGTGGACGAGGAATGTCGTAGATTACGCATTGCTTTCCTGTTTTCTGAACTTTACCAATAAGCTTAATGCACACGGGTTTGTTTGTAGTATTAAAACTTCATTTTAAGTTAACTTTGCTTTTACAACTCCACTTTTGCATTTTGGTGAAAGTAAACCACAATAAAAATTTATTTCATATAAATCAACATCAAAAAAATATTGAAATTTACTCGTTTCATAGTTTTAATATAGATAAGTCTAACTGATCGGCCTTTATACATACAGTATAATGTAAAGGAAAAATAAGGTATCGTAATATTAAGGTTTCATAATTTATTTCCTAGGTTCACAAGCACTTAAAGAGCCATCTGCAAAATTAATTGGAACGACGCAAGCGCGCCGGAATGCCTCCATAATATCAAAAAGAACACGCATACATATAAATGTACGGTTCTCTCATCGTTATGCGTATACACATATATAGATATAAGTAGCCATTGAATCACCGGTGTAATTATAGAAGTGGGGGATTGGCTGCGATGCGGTCGCTCAAGAAAGAGATCGGCGTAGTTTTCGCCAGGTGTGGGAAAGAGAGGGACATTAACAAGAGGCTCGTTCGTCCGTTTGATCGACACCGCCGAGGCGCGGGCGCGGGAAGCTGTCTGAGGTGCATTCTTCTTGTAAAGTTCATCTATAATATATTTGGCCATCCCAAAACCTAATCCTCGAAGAATAGTTGTTATGTATCCAGTAGTGTTACATATGACAAGAATTTTCCACTTTTAACTTTTTAGCATGTGTGCGGTGTCGGTTGGGAAATCCAAAATGCAAGTCATGTTGTGGTTAATTTACAAAAATGTTTTGTATCTAAATACGTAAAATGTCCAATGTGGAAAAACAAATGGAAAACACTTCTTTTTGGAAGTGAAATCGTAACAAATGGCGAAGCGATGTTACGCAGTACAAAAGAGTTCAACGCGTACGGGCGCGCTACGAGATAGCGCGCCTTGTACTTGCAACATTTTATTTCTGTTTTTGCATTATTATTTCAATATCCAGCTCTCCATTATTATTTCCTGATGCTTAACGATCAGTTTATGTCTTGGAAATGGTTTTGTTGATTTAATATTACTAGCCTTTTGGAATTTCTCACACTTGAACGCGATTGTTTGTTCGACAAATTTTAGATTATTTTTTTAACGTTTTTGCAGAGTCGGAGTCTGTTCAAATACACTTCTTCAGTTTACTTTACTATAATAATATTATAAAGATGAATAGCATAAAATTTTATGACTCACACATTAAAAAAAAACTGTCATAGGATTTTGCCCCATAAATGTATTATCTACCGCCTAAACCTATAATCAAATACAACTTCACTGCTATATGAAATGAATGTCATTTCATTTATATATCTTACTAGTATAATATATAGCAACCTTAAAAACCTTAAAATGAATAGAGTCATACCTGTTTTGACAGAACAGTGAATATATGAGCGGCTCTCATAAAAGACCCAGTCGAAGCCCGCTTCGACGGCCAGCCGCGCTAGCATGCCATATTTGCTCCTATCTCGATCGCTGGTGGTCAGGTCCACTGCCCGACCTTCGTAGTGGAGCGAGTTCTCCAGGTGGGAGTTCTCTTCGTCCCAGCCTTCGATGACTCGCAGCCGGACACCCGGCCATTGGTTCATCACGCTGATCGCTAGCGTGTTCAGCTTCTCTTTGCACCTCTGAAAAATATTAGTATAATATGTTAACTACGTTTCGTTTTATAATTTCTCATAGACGTCGTTAGAGATCCTGTTTCTTTTGCGCACACTGAATGCTGATTACGTTTAACAACTAAATATTTAGCTACATCATTTTGGTTAAAACAATTAGAACCTGCACGCTAATATTCTAGATCAAATATTATTATCTACTCCTAATATTTGCAACGAAATTTACGACGTCAGCGGTTAAGTCCACAAGCTCGATTCTCAACGGACATCGGCTCTCTTGACATGAGGCATGCAATGCGAAATTTTTTGTTTACTCACTAAAGAAATACCAATAGATGTGCTAACAAATTGATAAACGTTGCCGCCCTAGGACTGGACGACACAGGATGTCGGCTTTTTTGTCGTCAAAGAATAAATGAAATTAAAACACGCCACATAAAAGGATCGAAACAATTTTGTTTGTAAAATAACTCCGCGGGAGAATAAAGGAAATGTCAAAATATTTATAAAGAAATGTGGACAATGCATCGCACGCCGCGTGACGGCTTTGTACCTTGATGTCAACTCACTCTGTACCGTGTCTATGCAGATTTCTTAGTGAAAAAATTTAGAGATTGACGTAACGAATCGAGACCCTAGGACCGGCCGAGGCGCCCCGCCTGGCGAGTATTCGCTCACATTCAACTCCAGAGATACTTTAGAGTACCGTATATAATTATTTCTACGAACGTTTCGACCGCCTAATAAAGAGTTGCAAGAACTGTGACATTTTTAATTTCAACAAGGTTTCTTTGCTTTCAAAAAGAATTTAAATCCGGTACGCCCTTCTGCAACGCAGTAATTTAAGCTAAATACTTCAATGCTATATAAGAGTCTTAATGTTCTGCATTAATCTCAAAAAGAAATGGTGTGATATAATATCAGGTTGGCCTGCCGTGTGTCGAGTTGAAGTGGCAACGTGAACGTGATGATGCAGGGTGTGCGGGGAGGGGGACGGCCAGGAAGCTCAATGTTTACTTTTCCGCAGACGTCTCGGTCCGGACTAAAACAATCGAATGCTAAATGCTTGTTCAAACACTTGCTGCATTTAAACGTGGGAAAGCATCGGTGGCGCAATTAACCATCTCGCACCATCAGAACACTGGGATACATTCTCTCCCAATTTTAGATTTTATGGAATCGCACAACAATGAAATCTAATGAACATTGCAGCAAGTGTCAATTCCTTGGCAGGGAGTGTCATAGACTATTGATTTTATCCGATCGTATTTCAATAGATAATAACCCATTTACAGGTATGGAGAGTCGTTGGGCTACATGGCAGGTTATTATAGATTCATTATGCATATTTTTAGTAAACAAGCTGTCGCTCACAATGGTCGGGCGCAGCGGGACGCCCTGCCTCCGACACCTCGCTTCCTCCCCGGACCTGCGTGCCCTAATATCAAGATTATCATCGCCTCGGTATGCAAGCAACATAAATATGTAAACTGGGCTTAATGCGATCTGAACATTAAACAAGTTTTTGTCAAGATGTCGATTTACGTAAATTCATATTCGCAAATTATCAAATTACACCACATCAAAAGCTCGTATTCAATTAAATTGATTAACAAAAAATATAACAAGCGTATCGAATACCTAAGGTCAAGTTGTAGCGAAACGGCGCGCTACCTGAACCGGTGGCGAGCTGGCGAGCACTTGCGGACGCATAATGAAGGCCGCCCGATGGAACTCGACCAAAACGAACAAAAACCGTAAGGATCATCGCACTGAAACCGATCGGCTGTTGCCGGAGAGAGCAAACGTGCTCTCCCATAATACCATTTCTAAAACATATTTGCAGATAATCAGATTCCGCATGTGAAGCCTTCTTTATCTACCCATCAACATAGTCAACGGTTTCTATTCGCCACCTTCTCCCATCACAGGCAGGCCGTTAATTTATTACTGCGATACTTCTACCTTAACAATATATTAGGATAATTAAATGGCTCTTTACATTCCTTAACACATGGTTTTTTATCTCCCGAGTTGAAAGCACCAACCAATGCTGACTGGTTTTTGATGTCCCGTTTTTTGTCTTTTTGTAGAAACCACAACAAATAGCTTAAGGGCATTTTTTGTGACGTCGACCGTTCGTTTTGTTAACGCGAACCCACAAACTCTACCTTACACTAGCAACGCGTCATTTCATGTAGGGAGTGGGTGTTAGCAAAATACTTCTGATATCTCAGTAAGTTTAGGTATCATTATTTAAATTTAAAACCGATACTCGAACCGCCGTCGAAAAGATATGTACGATAATCGATGATTTTATGGCCCGTATTATATCGAACAAGGACATTGTATGATTTCAAACATTACAATATCAAAATATAGGATATATTTTGTTAAAACAATTATCTGTTTAGACCATCCGACAGCTTTGACTGCACAAAAGGCCACTTCAACTAAAATAAGATCACTTAATACTTGATCATTATTGCCTGCCTTCTTTCCCATCGCGCTTTGATACCTGCGAAAATGATGTGTTCCAAAAACGTGTAGTTGAGTCAAAGCTAAATAACATTTTCGGCGCTGCAAAGTATAAATTAGGCGGCATAATATTTGAGCGTTGGGAATACCTAACACCTTTTTTATTGTAATGGATTATTTTTTCGTATTGGTGGATGATAGGGTTGGACTGGGAGGAGACCACGTAATGCGTCTCATGACGTCCATTCACAAATAACTACGAAACCGCAGGTCGTGATGATGAATCATTAGCTCCTCCCGCATATCTACCTTCATGACTAATTAATTCGAACATCATGTCTAGCTTGTTTGTATATAATTTTCGGGTAAATTATTGATAGTCAAAGCAAAAAGTGTTTAATCCCACTACTTTTCAAATTACTTCCAGTCAGGTTAGAAGACCGTACAAATATTTACCCGCCATAATTCTTAGTGTCACACTAGTTGTCGAACACATTATAAATATGCATCGTGTAGGTGCATCACCTGCGTCTGTGTATGTTCAAAGCCCTTTACTGTTTGTTCACGAAAAATATTACCCTTTGTTGTCTTAATGCTGCTGTCGTCGGTTCCACAGGATGCCGCGTCGCGCCACCACACTATTTTCCTTCGTACACCGCGCCTTACCACTAACTCATGTTCTTGTAATAATTAATCTTTGCGGTGTTACAAACGTGATTAACTACAACAACATGCCACATTCACGAGTATGACGGACGACCATAGTTTTGAAAGTTGTTGCTTTTAATAGTCATTTCTGAATAGGTATACCTACCTATTCTAGAAATAGAAGCGCTCACAAGATCAATTTAGCTCGATCTAGAATTTAGTTACGTGTGGATTGTTATTATTAAAGTGTTAACAGAGAGCGGTGCTGTGGGCTAAAATTATTTACTTATTAAACATGTGTATAACTACTTAAGGTCAGTAGACTCTTCTGCGCTCTTCAAAGTTTTTTTTTTTCATTGAGCGCTATATTTCATATGTAAAGGCGCGCTAACGAATACAACCTACAAGGCTTTTAAAGAGACGCGGGCGCCTTTCACTTGGTCGAAGAAAAAAAGTTTTGTAACAAGACACCGATGTGCGGTGTTTGCTTGGGCCACAGACCTCTGTTAATGAAACGTTACACTTCATTCACTCAACTGGAGCAAGTGTCCCTACGCAGTATAATGGAGATTGTTTGAAAAAACACCTGAATGTTGCGTCAACATGCCCAACCCGACATGCATACGCATCTTGTGAAAACTTAAACGCGGACGCTATCATTAGTACGGGGCCTGTGAACATTCGTGAACGTAACGGCTTCTTGTCGTTGTACCAGGGTGTCAATAGTCAATAACTACAGCCTTCTCATTCACGAGTTATTCCAATTGTGGTTCATACCCAAGGGGTCGATCTATTACTTCTGAGTATTGTATTACAGAACTGTATGTTTTCGAGTTCTGATACCCATGGGATGGCTGGATGTGACTCCATTATTTATATTATTATTGTGATCGCTAACGTTAGCTGACGCGGGGTCAATGGCGAAGTCAATGAGAGCATGCTCAGTAGTTGCAAGTCATCCAAATGAACGATGGAATATATGTTTCCGACATCGATCAACTTCGTATTGTTGTTCTTTGTTTCTTACCGTAACATTTCCCAGATTTATTCTTATGACGGTAATAACAAACTGCACTCGTTCTCTAGTAGTTTAAAAGTTGGTATATAAAGTGTTGAATGTGCGTAAAGATTATACATTAGCATAATAAGTTTTGAGAGGCTGTTTTCCTGTATAGAAAGACCATTATGAAGCGACAACGAAACGCCCAGAGGAGTGGAGTGGTCAAGCGAGGCGCGCGCTGCGTGTCTTGCAATCACCATTTTCGCTAAATCGCGGAAGGCTATAAACGTTAACCAGCGTATCGTGCTAATTTACAGCGTCAATCCTCGTCGAGCCGATAACTGGTGTTGATCGATTTGCATCCGTAATTACGTCACTTTTAGCGAGCAAGTGATGAAAACGCGACAAGTACGTGATTGCGGGAGGCGATGCCCGCCCCTTCCGATGCAACCGGTTGGAGCTTTTACTCGGTGAGCCGCGAACCGCTTTGACTATAATCGCGATCATGTGCTCAAATAATTCACAAAATATGTTAATACCAGCATTAAATGGGCTATCAAACTGCGGAACCAGAAGTCACGTAAATCAAAAATTATTACTGTTGCTCTCGACTGCTATAGTGATAAAGTAAGATATTGATTTATCAGTACTTACATCAGAAGTTCACAGTTCCAATGCTACGTCAAGTCGAATTAGATCCAAGCGAATGCGCGTAGCTCGCTTACTAATCCCCAGCCGGTACGGTCGGCTACAATCATTGACACCTAACAACCTATTCACTTCGAGATCTCCTCTTTGAGAAAAATAAACCATCTTTGTTACAGCATTGACGAGCAATCGCCTCATTCATTGTTTATCCTCGACCCTATAGCGGGGTGATCACTTCACGTGGGAGTAAAGCAAACAGTCGCACACCGATCACTGTACCACTTCTTTTGCTGACGGTCCAGAGGAGCCTCTTGATAATATTTTATAAGACAAATAACCCGATAAAGATGTTTTGACGTGAACCCGTGTTCATCGCTCACACTAAAATGCGTCCACTGAACAAGTATAATAAAATATTTATTTACAATTTTATGCTTTCGGACACAAAAAGGATAAAAGTTCTAATTTAGTGTCAAGTTTATTGGTGGTGAGCGAAGCGTTAAGGCCATCGGTGGGATGTATATTGCGTTGACAGGACTTAAGGCGGCAGACTTCACGTAGATATCCATTAGCATTGTTTTAAGGGATTAGAGCGGTGCTTACGAGGCGCATTGTGGGGCAACGTGTCGCTACATGCATATTTTTATGACACATGTCTTCTTATTTCAAACATAATCAGTGTAAAATGACTACTGTCTCGTGAGCCGTCGATAAGACATTTATTTGTTTATTTTGTAAAGATATTAACGCATAGCTTTTAGTTTCGAAAAGGTAGTCCACATATGGCAGGTATTTCTAAAATCAGGGCGCTTTGACCGCGCGTTGTGTCAGCCTCGCGTCTGCGGTCAGTATCGTATTACACAAAAGATCCAAATTTTTAGATTGTTTGGCCCTCGATCAAAAAACGATGTCTTCTGTAATTTGACAAATTTTCCTGATGAGATGGCCATTTCTGGAAACCTGATGCGGTTTACTTTTTGGAGGCATAATGGTGAATCTCGAGCCTAATCTAGGAAATGATTGTGGGCCCAAGCAGTTTTGCTAACCCGCAAAATGTATGTTGGCAGGATGAACATAATATCTATCGGTTTGACGTTAGTAACACGTTTAGAAACAATTGACGATATATCGAAGAGACAGGTTGACACGGGACTATAATATTGCGGTTACTTCCGCATCGTTTCTCTCAAAGAATTTAGTGACAATCAGTTGTAACTTCTCGAGTTTAAGTGGGTATTCGGGTGACGCATTTATCGAATCATTGTTTTATTTTAGAAGAAGTGTCCAGGATCTCAATACGTTTATCATAAAGAGCGCGAGATAATACGTTTGGTGAGAGTAGCGTGTTGTTATTTATTTTGTGGTAGTAACTGTTTTTATCAATGGGCGTCCATTAGATGGGTCTTTGTGAGTCGCGTGAGGGCGTGAGAGCGAATATTTTATTGATTACACATTCAAACACGGATTTAACGTCACTTTTATTTTGATAGCTATTGCTATTGAAACAATAAACTCATTGATTTTATTGCTGAGTTCAAGGTGTCTATAATATATGTATTCTAAGATAAGCAGACAGATAATACCTACACTGCTCAAAAACTTTGAAGATAGTTTTAAATATTATGAAACATTGATGATGGATTTCTTGTAAAGAATACAAAAGTATTAGAATTAGGTTTTATAACGGGATAATTACCATGTATCGAGAACTCAAACAAAAACAAAAACAAATACATGGTAATTATCCCGTTATAAAACCTAATTCTAATGTTTTTGACCATGGTAGTTTAAAACAGTATAATACAAAAGTATTCCAGAGAAATACGTGTTGAGAAAAAACTTACAGATTACGCAAGTAATAATTAAAAAATAACATGGAAAGCCGTATCCAGAATCCAGAGCTAAGCAAATAGAAAAATACGGCAGTCCATCAAGTGGTAGAGCCGATTATTTATGCCGCTTATCTGGAGACAGTGCTCGGCCAACAAACCATCACTCAGGACCCATTGTTAACCAGAAACAAGCTGCGCTGCGCCTGACATGATCATGCGAATTTATTTGTTTTTAAACAGCTAAAGTATTTCAATGTTGACCAACATTTAAATTGCTCGCAAAATAATTCGGCACTATCAAAGGCGTCGTCCGTAAATTAATTATCAATTTGTCGTGGGTGCCAGGCGACATAAATCGATCGGGTGTATCAGCCTGCAGCCACATTAGCCACGCTCGAACACGAGATAAGGATAACAAATGCTCAGTTTAATGTTATCTCGACATCGCGGACACGAGAGAGCTTTTTGCCACCACATCCTTCGACCTTATGGTTCACCTTTGATGCACAGCCGATAAATTATACTCCCGAGATAATAAAAAAAACACTCAACAGGTTCTGTCTAATTCACTTAAGCGCCCTAATTATTTATAAGCGGATTTAAGCTCATGAAATGCTGTTCTTTCTAACACATATTATAGTTAGCATCATGGAGATTTCTACGATAAATAGATCGTTTTAATCTACTTGCATTACTTGCACAGCGATAAACGATTACCAGCGCAGCTGAGACATTAAAGAAGCAGTAAAAAATTGCATACATAAATTGTCTGGTTATTACTTGCAAATAGGTGCCGTGAGCAGTTACAACTATTTGTTTTTAAAAATAAACACTATCTCGTTAAATATTGAATTAGACAAGAAAAACGTGCGTATTAAAATAAAATTATTATACATAAAAGCATTCAAAGAACGATGATGTTGATTCTTGGCATATTTTTTCTAATATTGATGAGACTTCCATCTTGAATGTAAGAATAGGCATGAACAGCGAGATATATACGCGATCGCAGGTAATATATTACTATGTATTCATAATCGTTCAATAAAAATGGCATCCTTTTTCAGCCATCGCTAGGGTATAATTATCGAGGCTCGGACGCATGCGAAATTGGGGTCTCACCTCGACTCGCCGTCCATAAATAAAGTAAAATGACCGTAGGTGGTGGGAGGAACACATCGCTAATGAATAAGGCCCCTGGCAGCCTGCAGTTGAAGTGCAAAAATGCGGCCCGGAGATAGCACTCGATCAGTTGTGCGTGGCTGTTTTCACGCGCTTGTTAGGTACGAGACTTTGTAATTGGACCTGGTTTTTGAGTGATAAATAAACTCGGCTGATGATGGTATAAAATATTGAGTTAGAATGGGTAAAAGTTGTTTTCTATGTATTTCTAAAACGCTTTTCTTGGGACGCAAATTCTTCGTCGCGGTTCGAACTTCTACTTATTTATTCATTTGGGTATGTTAAGTGGATTTTGGGAAAAAGAAGGAATAAAAGTAAATGTGACAGAAGCTAATGTGATAGATTAAATGCTTGAAAGATCAAAACGCAGCCTTATATCTATGACTAAACTTTGGTAGTGTTCATGAATAAATAATATACATGATACAATACAAAATGTCGATAAGTCTATTTTTACATTAAATTTTAGATACAAAACACACATGCGACGGCATCCATCGCCGTTCAAATATCTATTATCAGAGCCCAATATCAACATTGACGCTCAATTGCGGCAAGGAAAGCATCAATTCATCTCACTTATGCCGCCTCATTTAATTTATCATCCCAATGATCGGATTACACAATTGTAAATAAATGTTAAAAATTACCCAACAAGAAATACCAATTTGAATATGAATAGATAGAAGGCGCCACGTAGGCAGGTACAAGAAAAAACCGGCCCCAAATAATAATAGTAGACAAATGTCCCCTTTTAGGAACACAATGAGCGACCTTAAAAACGATCAAATAGACATGCTAATTTGAAAATCTAGACCTCTTGTGCTACCGTGATAAACATATTTATCATAATACAAAAATCGATCTTATTATACGCCAATAATAACGTAGTATATAATCGTAAGTCAATCCTAATTCCATCATATAAGATGCCAAAGTTAAATTAATTCTCACAGTAGATTTTTACGCAACGCATCTGAAAATCGTTCGACTTTATCAGTGACATTTCGAGCGCCTCAGAAGTAGTCCCCGTGCGTTTGCGATGAGTGACGATATAAGAGAAGGGTCTTGGTAGTGTAGTCTCGCAGGTAGGTTGGGTGGCTGCTATTATTTAAATTAATTGGACATAAAACGACGAGCGCCGAACCCGAGAGCGTGTCGCCCGATGTCGTGTCGGACTGCCGATTCCGTCGCGGTCGCGCTAAATCTACCATTCAATGTCAGACTCTTCATGTTGAACAATACTGAATATTTACCTATGTCAATGAATAAATGAATTGCAAAAGAGCAATAATCATTTTTGTCTATCAAGATGTAACCAAGCACTTTTAAAAGCGTAGCAAGACTTGTTGCTGCATTCGATTGACGCCTTCTTAGGTATGGGAGAGTGGAAATTGTCAAAAAATAAACTACATTTATTTAGTACTTAGTACAAATTTAAACTTAAAGCTACCTACACCATTGTTCTATGATGTACTCGTATGTACTATCTGCGCTCCGCGGTTACGCCCGCAATCTTCACGTTACCCGTAGGAAACTTTTTCCAGGATAGGTAAGTAGCCTGTGTTATAATTTATCTCAATTCCAGGTTTCACTCATATCCGTTGAGCACAGCGTGAAGAAGTAACAAACTTACACACCCACTCACAAACTTTCGAATTTATATTATTAGTTTGAAGTGCAATTGTTCTTCATAGCTGTAACTCACAGGCTTGCAAATTCCCATAAATAATTTAATAAATGATACAAAACGAAGATCTGTCTACATTTATGGGAACACTAGTTGCGCCCCACGGTTTCACCCGCGTCTTCCCTTTATCCCGCAGGAACCTTTTTCTGGGATAAAAAGTAGCCTATGTGTTAATCCAGAGTATAAATATGCTATTTCCATTCGAAATTTCATTCAGATCCGTTCAGTACACCAGTACCGTTCACAAACTTTCACGTTTATAATATTAGTCGGATAGCTGTTACTCACAAGCTTGCAAAGTCCCATAAATAATTTAAAAAATGGTACAAAACGTAGATCTGTCTAAGTGCGCCTACATTTATGGGAACATGAAGGATCAGCGAGCGCGCGGGAGTCGCAGCGCAGGCCCGTCGTGCGATCACTATCGCCCGTCGCCGTGTCGACTCCACAATGCCATCTTTTGTGTTCCGACACGATAATTTATTACCACCAAACACTGAGCTTACAAACCAACGAAGATAACTCTGCGATTTTGAAATTAATATGGACACGCCCTTTTAAATATGCTGAGCCCTGTGTCATTTACGTATATTTGATGCATACTCGTAAGTGGGATTTATGATTCGCTTTTGCATAATTATGTCAAACAATTTATTAATATTTAATTAGTTATATAAAAATGTATAAAACCAGAGTAGGTATGTCCTAAATTACAGAAATGATGTTAATGTACTACTACTACTACTATTAATGTACGATTAATGTACTTCTATATAACTCTTTCGCCATATTCTCATAAAACATTTTTATTACATTTTAATGCATCTACTTGAGTATGTACTTCTAGTACAATTATAGTTTTTATTGACTTGTGAAAATGTACTTAACAAGATGTACTCATAGGTAAGTATTCCTACAGGCTAATTGAGAACCTTGAAAAATATAGTAAAAAAAAACAAAGGCTATTTACCAACAGTACAAAACAATATTCCTTTAATGCGATGGTTCAGATGTGCTATTTAACTTTATTACCATGATAAAACATCAATAGTTATTGAAATAGTAAACATTGAAAACATAATGGAACATGTGAATGATTTTGCGGTATTTGCCAACAAACAACTGCGAAATGCCATCGTATAGCGTTGCATTTACACTGCAATTACGTCTGCTTATGTAAAACTTTAACGAACACACTAATTAGGTAATTGCAAAATATGTACTGGCGCAATGTGTATTCATATTCAATCACCTTGAGATATACGTGCATAAATATGTGCGAGGACTTGCGGAGTCCAACCGATGGCTTCAAATGGAAATCTAAACGAGAACAAACTAAGCTTAGCAAAGCTTATATTATTATAAGATTTCATCATAGTCAAGACACGTTATAGGTGAAATGTGAGGTGGCAGGAAGATCTCTCTGAGGCACTAAAACTAAAATCTTGCATAATAATTATATTGCTTATCATGAATCATTTTCATTCTACTAATCCTACTCCTACTAAGTATAATATTATAAATACGAAAGTTGTGTGTGTGTGTGTGTGTGAACGTTTGTTACCACGTATCACCGTAACTACTTAAAACCGATTTCGATGAAATTTGGAATGGAGATAGCTTATACCATGGGTAACATATAGGGGTTTTTATCCCGGAAAAGGGTTATAAAGATAACGGGAAGACGCGGGTGAAACCACGGGGCGCAACTAGTAAAAATTAAAACTTATTGTTTCGTAATTCTAAACCGCATTAGGTAATATGCTCTTTGAACATTCTCAGATACCTGAGAGTGTATTTCAGGTCAACGCATCGCGCATTTTAATAGTTATGACCGGTGCGCCGCCGGCAGTTGTATTAAAACAATGACCAATAACTTCATATTTACGTCTCATTGGCTGACAAAGGTATACGCCGAACCAGTGTCATGTTATCTTTATAGATTTTTGAATTTTTAGAAATAATACATTAAGATACCTAATAATAACTACATACATATAAAGCAGGGGCGGCCAACTTTCAGCAGACTAGGGTCATACAGCGGCAAAATAAAGCTTAGGCAGTTATCATGATGCATATAATGCGTAACGCACAGGTACCTACTAAATCAAAATTTTATAAACTTTGGATTAATGACAAATTATGAGATTTTAAGGCATATTTATGGTAGTAATAAGAAACTTAAATTCATTTTTTGGGGGTTGTATCAATTGGCAATGCGGTGAATGTTTTTAAATACATATGATGTAGCATTTCTTAGAATGGTAGGTATTTGAATGTGTCAGGCAGTATCAAAGCAATGTATAAGCAATAAATTATCGTAGGCCGCATGCAGGAAGTATGCATGGGGCCCGCGGGCCGTATATTGCCTACCGCTACATATAAAGCATAATCAAAGAATTTACCATTTTTTCTTGGCAATTCGTAAGTCAAGCGTGGTGACCTAAACCAATGGATATTTATTTCTCGTCTTGTTTTTATACCCGAGTAGTAAATAGAGGTAAATAAAAAAAAATGTTCTATGGAGCATGCATAAATTGATATTTCAATTTCTAAAGACGGATGTTTAATTTTCTCGTAACAATAAAACAATCATGACTGTGAAAGAATTGCGAGTGTGCCTTATCAGAGGCACGAGTCGATCGTTCATAGTCAAAATAATGGCTGCGGGCGCCTCGGGGTACCAATTAAATACATTAGTTTATTAATCGCGACTGAGCCTGAGCATTGTTCCACCGAGGACAATCGTCGCTAGACCAAATAACATCGTCGTCTCCACTTACTTAAAGAAAAAACCAAGCTGATCCGACTACGAATTCAAGGTAAAATTATAATGATTATCGATTGGTGTTACGTTGACTGTTCATCACCTACGTCAACGAATCCAACCAAGCGAATGAACTGAAATATTTATGAAACCACCTCTACAGTGTAAGATGGAAACATAGTAAAAAGGAATGCAACTATAGTAAATAATGTAATACCAAAAAGAAATAACTGGATGCTAGAAACTCAAAATAAGTGAGATGCGAATGGATTTAAATGGAAGTGAGAGTAGGACGGAAAAACCAGCTGCGTGAGAACAAATCGAATGCGGTTGAGGCTTCACATGGGCCGATGCCGACCGCAACCGCGGCCCTATAAATACTGCCTTCGCTGCAATACAAATGCATTGCTATTGCGCGGTAGTCTGTAAATTAGCCTTGTGTCAAACGCGTAATTCGATATCAAGACATTCAATGTAAATTTTATTTAGAGATGAATACAACTGCAAAATTTAAATTTGAAATATGGCAATTTGAAATTATGCAAACCTATTTGCTCCAGTTATTATGAAAATGTTTCATAAATATGAAACGCTTATAGCCTAACCTAGTACGAGAGTAGCAAATACCAAAACAGATATAAAATGTTTAACTGATACAGTCTAATTTACGACACATTGTTTCCCAATGTTTTAGCTGCTGTAACGTGTTTGTTTGCAAAGCTGTTACAGTACTTTTCACAGTTAGTAAACAAACGGGAAATGCATCGATTGGTTGCGACATCGCAGTATGTGCAGGCGATTGTTTGCGAACATTCTTCAACTCGGCGGCGGATCATAAACTACCGAACATACGAATGCACGCATCGATGCTTTTCCATATAAACAATACGACCATAAACCAAAACCAATTACATGCTATTGACGCTTTTAACCGCGAGTGTACTTAAAAATGTAAATTGATAATTGAATTCACTCGTTGGTTTTCTCATTAAAATTCCCGAACGAGTTCTGTGTGCCACTGATTAAAATGCAAAAATTCAGGAAGCATAATTTACCAAACACCTGAACATATAATAAACACAAATGGGTTGGAATGTAGGACGAACGCCAGAGGGGAACGCTCCTGAAACTCGGAGCAGGTGAAATGTAGCGGAAACCGATGAAACATTGTAAGCGGAACGAGACTACAGAATGTAATGTTTATTGTTGTTGAGCAATGCGTTTATCTTAAAGGGCGCCTGGTCGCGGTAGTATGTATATCGAAATGTAAGTCGCTGAGATCGCTAAGCGGTCGCAGAGTGACTAGCTATTTCCTAAGCTGTTCCCTTGAACTCGACCGCGTGGAACATGGCTGGGGCTTTGAGTCTGTTCACGGTCATCTACGTAGGCACTGTAAATACGTAGCTGCATCAATAACGGCCGACATGCTATCGTATTATTCGTACTCGTATCTGTTTTAATTCACAGGTGATATCAATCTATGCAAATAAAATGTATCTTATCTTAATCTCTGAGATTAGTGATTCGAACATTTTTATGTTTTACTGCGATGAAAGCCCTGTCGAAATCTTCACACGGGTGAAACCGTGGGATATAACTAGTGTATAGAAAAGCTTGTTTCAGTGTAAAAATAATATATCAGAGGCTAATAAAAACAACTGGTGTTTCGACAGAAAATTCCTCATTCATTAGTCTCATTGATACAATGATATATCAAAAAGCACACATGTATTTCTTTCCCATTTAAAAATATGTTACTCTGATTTTTAATGTAAGTTCGAGATAAAATCTCAAAGCTAACAATAAAAACGATCCATATGGATGGACACGAATTATGATAGTAATAATGTAAACAATTGAATCACGATCAGCGCCCACAATGGATTCAACTACAGTTGTAAACGAGCATCCTTCACGCTATAACATGAATAAAACCAATGCACGGAGCCAAGACTATTTATTATTTTATTTTATGCTAAACAACACCACCAGAAGCAAAGTTCAAACAAGTCTATTGTGTTTATTATAATTGTGTAACAATGTCTCTAATCGGACACTAATAGACAGTGAAAGTTGCACAGCGTATTTTCGCAACTCATTCATAGAACCAGCTCAATTTGCGATTATAATTCGATGCAGAGACAAAGAATGATTCATAAACGAGTGTTACTACAGGATGGTTACAATAACAAACATCGCACTCATTCGCACACACTTGCGAATTGACTCCAACACAAGAATGCACTTTACCTCTCCTCGAGGTCTCAATCGGTAATTTTTTATATGTTATTACGGACGACAAACTGCGATATACATGACACACGACATTCGGAGATTAATTTCCGATGTGGCAGATTGTCACTTTAATTTATGATCGACCATTGTCTCTTAAGTGACGTCATTTTATGCAAGCCTTCGCAATGTCATCTGATTTAATTCATGCAATGTTGAAAAATAGTGTTGTTTGTTACTAATATTGTGAAAATTGAAAAGATAATGTTTTGTGCATTACTTTTTGTCGTTGTAACAGTTACTATGAAATTATGTATTTGTAGGTTATTAAAGTTTACTGCGTTTGGGTCGATGTTTGCTAAAATCTACCGGTGAGAAGAAATAGGTCATCCAAATAATTAAAGGTGAAAGCAAATAAATGTTGTTGTTTTTTTTCAGTGGGTGCATACCACAAAGAGTCGCTTGCTCATTTTACGCGGTGCTGACCCAGAAGGCTGCACCGCGATACCAACTGTCCGAACTAACGACCGCCGCGATCTTCTTGTGTTTCAGCCCACCACAGCCAGGCCACCCCGGTCAAAGACCTGACTCGATTCCGTGACAATTCTGCCACAATTTGTCGCACAATCAAAAACATTTATAGGCGTTATATCGCCGCTTAAACGGTACTATAAAGCAGATGTAAAGATCTCGTAAAACGTTAATGCATTTTGTTAAATCGTCATAGCTTGGTCTTATTCTGACATCTAAAAGACAAATTTGCAATTTAGATCGCGCTACGTCACGTGTCTTATCAATGAAACACTACTCAATAGCGCGATGAATTAAGTATGGTACGGAAACCACTGATAGAGCATACTTAGCAGCCCTTATTGCATTCATTAAATAACTAAGAAATATTTGTCAAAAATATGTAGACACATTATTTAGACATGTTCGTATGTATGGTGCGACGTCTTGAATAGTCATATTTAAGCGTTAAGTATGCGTGTCTTTTAGAGGGCTGTCAGTGTTACAAAGGTCTGTCGGCCAGAACAGCTTTGGGTGGAGCTAATAAACTATTTGAGTAGATGCCTCGTGTTGACACTGGCGTTTCACACCTGAACAATGCTCCTCGTTTGCATTAATGTAAATTAGGTTAGGCCCGCCGCAGCCGCCGCCGCGCGTACTTTCAATTAGACTTGCCTTAAAGTAGCGCATGTGTGCATATGTAAACGTAGCTAATAGCGTGTACCTAACAACTTCCACACTCTTTAATTATCTACCGAAGAACATATTGATGCAATCGTTTTTACGGTACTGTAATGAGTGCCGTGGATTCGGGATTCATCGGTGTGAGTCGGTCTTTCACTTATAAGGATTCTTATATCAATCATATAGATACTTATCGATGTAAAAATATTAAATTAAATGTTCAAATTTTATCGCTTCAATTGCTCTTTATTAATGTTATAGTCCCATTCTGGCGAATGAAACATTCATCTATCTAGTGCACTCAGCAAAACTGGCAGATAATGGTGTCCTACTTTGTACACTCAGTAACAAAAGTCGCTGAACCACTAAACTCGTTTTTAATTTTTCTAGAAATCTTGAATAGCATAAATCTATTTGTTCCGATACATGTGAAAGATTGGGCACGCAGTGAATTTGTGTATACCTGATATTTACTGGAAGCTTTTTTCCCGAATAAATCAATTATTTTTCATTAACAATATGTAATCCTAAGCATAATAGATTTGACCCCAGTCTCACAAAACACAAATCATTTATTGACATAAAAAGTGAACACCACTTATGTGTTGAATCCATAAACTTTCGAATAAGTATTCACTGTGTTTCAGGAATAAGTAATTGTAAGTATAAGTGGTGGAAAGGTCGAAGATGAAGGGTGCTTGCCTAAAAGATCGAAATTATACTTATCGGAAAACAAGGACGTTGGCTGATATATAAATAAAATGAAGTATCATAATGAAGGGAAGTTAAGGGTATAATCAAATTATCAATAGACTCGCTTGTGCCTAAGCTATTTTCTTGTACCATAGTGTTTAGTACTTAAGCAAAGTACAATGCGTCGGTTACATTTGACTAAACTCTTTATTACTGAAATGCCGCAAGATTCACTATACGCTCTGTTGCACTGGCTTCAGGCCAAGACAGTTTGCTCACCATCGCCTTTACGCCTTAAGCTTTGTACATATTTTTTTGTGTTTATTTTTTATTTTTCAAGCCATGTCTACTCTCTTTAGAATGGATATGCTAGTTTTACAGACAGTAGTTAGGAATGTTAAGAATTTTATTTGCCTATTATGTGTTACAGGATGTATCAGATTTAAATGAAATGTAGTAGTGGGGTTTACATTTTAAACTAATTCAATATTTTATCATATTAAAACTCACACAAGTAACATATTAAAACATTTAGGTCTTGTGTGTAGTGTGTACTAAAAGGAAATAATCATAAACCTAACTATAAAATTTCACTTTTTCTTTAATTTCAACCAGTTATTTGTTTCAAAACAATGCATTGTGTTCCAGAATTGCTGGTTATCTAAAAATAAGGTGGGAATCGGAGGCCGGGTGCGGTGTCAAACACTGGAGCTCTGTGCCTCGTCCGTCATCACGCCCGCGCGCGCGCTCTCCTCGCGTAAACACCGGCCGGCGCGGCGCCGCGCCATGCGCACCCAAACATTCGCGGCTTTTACTCATCATACTCACAGATGCCACTTCCTCGATCTCCGAGCTATTCCTAAAACTCAGCTCATTCGTTAATTACCGCATAAAATGTGAAACTCGCTCGCGAAAAATATAACTCCAAAAAAATCTATAAACCGCACCATTAACATTTCCGAACGTCACAAATCACACCAACAAAATGCGAGATCTGTAACCGAAAAAAGATCTATGTTGGGAATGATTTTTTTATAGTGGAGCGAGCGAGTCGCACGCGCGGCGCGATTGTAGCTGTGTGGTCCTCGCTAGCCACTTTGTAAATAGCGCGGTTTACCTTTTTCAACTTTTGTGTTTTGTTACCTTTTGTGCTGTTGTAGGGCCAATATTACCATAGCTATTTAGGCTCGTCGGATAAATAAATACGCCATTTATCATGATAGATAACCGATGCACGTGAACGTCGTCGCGTCAGCCTTCAGATGTTCCGAGATTCGGCCCTGCTCAAAACTATAATGTGGTGATTTATCTTTGCATTGTCTTCTGGAGATACACCTTTTATAAATGTAGGTATTCCATTCCATCTCGGATATTTGATTGGTTTTGAAGACATATTTTACAGGTGCCTATTTATTATAACCACCGATGTAATTGTCTCGTAATGTCGTAGAAGTGCTACGAAGTAATTAGGTGTAGCAAAACTAATAGTTTGTCAAAGTAATTTCTTAATATTATTGCTTTTCATATAAACAGCTGTAATATATCTAGATGGTAAGAATTAGTGATATAGGTAAGTTATGTAGAATTGCAGATAGCTTAGTGCTATCTTTGCTACGGCCATTAATATGCTCAATAAGTAATCACTTCCCGTTAAATAAACCTTCCGATATTCATCAATTCAAAATGAAAGTAGACCCAACTGAAAAAGCCACAAGGCTTTCCTCCAAGAATGCAAACGTCATCGGACCCGTATCCAATTGTAGCACAATAAATTCAGACAAACCGCATACTCTTTCACAATATTTGTATCAAAAAAGGCCGAAAGGGCGGCCCTCGGTGAATGAAGGGAAGGTAAATAAATATAAATAAAGGTGACGGGGGGCAGAGGCGCGGGGGGTAGCGGCGTCCCGCGGCGCTTGCGCAGGCCCATAGTAACTTTTGAACAAACTGTGGTGCGGTCGGCGTGCGGCAAAGTGGACGGCCATTTCTAAACGGCTTTTGAGGATGTGATCTGTGCTCTTCAGGCACGTGAAGAATGTGGATTATTTATTACAACTGAAATTGACTTCGTGTAGTGCGGTGGTAACAAGATGTTGTTTGTAAGGACACTTGAGAATTGGCTTCTGCATAAAGATGCAACGATATGAAATCAAAAATTTATTGCGCCTAAAAAATGACCTAGCGGTCGTTTCTTGCTGGTGTAAAGGGGTTGGAATAGGCTTCATTCGTTCATTCATTCTTTTAGCAGTTTGGGTTTTCTAACATTATTATTTTAACATATAGGACCGTTAATTTCTAACCCTCAATATCTTTCTGTCAGCAGTTTGAAAACGACACAATGCCTATTACTCTTTTTTCGCATAGGTACTTACTTAATTACTTGCCTAAGATTACGAGATCAAGTTTTTTACAGAATGCCCAAGCTCAATGTAAGATTCACTTTTTTTTTCTCTGTAAATGTAATCGAAATACTATGCGAGGGACAAAGAGCTTATGATGACCACATAATATTATTAACACACAATGAAACATTTCAAAAAAACGTTCCAACAGTTTTGGTGTGAAAGAAGACAAACTAACAGACACAACGTATCAATTATATATCAATTAGGGATATGGATATATACGCAACTTCATTTCACACTTGGAAAATACCCTGTAAAAATACAATTACGGGATCATTGTTCTCCCCACAGGGTTGTCACACGTCATTAAACAGGACCAATGAGAATCGTTAAGGTATTGGCGATCGCCTGCGACTGCAGCATGTACACGCCACCAATTACGGCCCTGTGCTCGCCGTCGCGCACATTTATTGGGTGTAAGATTTAAGTGCCGCTCGACACACCGAGTCCGGCCCTGCTTGATTTTTACGGCCACTTAACTCCCTTGAAAAACCTTTCTAAGTAAAATGGCCTGATATATATACTGTTTTCTGATGTTTCATGGCTTATTGGAACTGAACACATTTTAATATTAAATTACTAATTATACCTACACATATTTTTTGTTCATATATTTACTAACACATTAGCTCAAAACATTGTACAGTCAGCTGCAAAAGTAGCTGAACACGTCCGAGTCCAAATATCTAGCAGATAAGCAAAGTTTGGTATTCAATATACTCGACAAAATTGAAATAAATTGTTTTGTTCAGCACATTTTGTCAATAATATCTTTAAAATTAATAAGTTACAGTTTTTTACATCTGACAGGGCAGCGATTGATTATAAGTCTCCTGATGATAAGTGACGATGTGGTCGAAGGTGTTTTCACGCTATACCTATAACCTACATAGGGAACTGGCTCTTAAGTAAGGTTCGTGGTGCGGTAGCTAATAGCTGTTCCTGGTGGCGTTCAAGGAGAAGTCTATGTTCAGCAGTGGACTTTTTCTGGCATGGTGATGAGGTGGGTTATATAGAATCTACCTAATATACGAACAAGAAATAGGTATTAGGTAGACATACTGTGCACCTCTCAATTGTATCACTATCCACTAATTTGTCATAAACGTTTCACATCTAAATAACTTATGTAAGTACGTATAATTACTTATGTACAGTTACATTGTGCCCTTACAATGATATCGCCTATTCCATATATACACTAAAATTTATTATTATGTACACTATTAACCCTATGAATAAATTGAACACCAAAAACCCGATACATAAAAAAACAGTATGTTTGCCCGTTTGGTTTTTACGACTGTAATTAATAGAGGACCAAAATAATTATACCGAAACGTTGTTTTATTTTATTGGTGACTTTTTGCAGTTTGATACCTGATTCCATATCAGGAAGTAAAATACCTACTGCTGATATAGTATCTACAAAAAGTACGAAGTTCCAAATTCTAGGTGTGTCTGAACTTTAATGGGCAAGCGCAACGCTTACCATCAGAGGAAAGACTTGCTCGTCCCATCATTTGCATCACATTCGTTGCATAAAATAAAGTAGCACAATCTGTCCCTTAGGTTTATTTTTTTATTTATTTCAGTGATAGAATCACGGGCAATTTTACCAAGGTGAGTGGTAAAAAAAAAAACGACTAAACACAAAAAACGACCTATATCTAATTTTATAACTTCCTCATCATTTTATAAAAATAACTATCTACTTTAGACATGAATAAACTAGCTTAGAATGATTTATGATGTAAGAAAGCTATATCAAATCTAAAGGATTCACATTATACCTTTCGACAACTACTTATATATGAACTAAATTTCAAATTCTCGAAATGTTTATTCAATGTTCAATATCTGATGTAAATACATGGTGTGATTGATCTCGTAATCGTTAGTTCACGCCGGTGATTCACCTTTATAACCATTTTATAGGCAATGGATCAATGTTGCGAAATGTAGGAAGAGAATTGATACCGTTTGGGTGCAATAAATCAGTAAGAACCATTGATAGGAGCCATCGGATTACGTTTGTAAGTACGCAGACGTTTCGGAAAATTAATGTTTCTAAAATGTTTTGATGTAGCATTTTATAGTTACTTGTGCGTAGAAATCATTATGCATTAGGTATAAATCTATCTATCTATCGCACTTATTATCGACCAGTATTTTTAGGGCAAAATGTGTTTGTTAGATTTATTACCACTAAATATAGAAAGTATTAAAAAATAACACATACATTACATTACATTACATACATTTACATTATTACATTGAAAAATTAATTTGTTTTTATGATTTACTACGTTGCTTGCGACTAATATGTATGTACCTACTAGTACATTGTTTTGCAAATATTTTATTTATCATTTAATCATTCATTTCTAAGTTATAGGAATCCACTATTAATAAAATTGTAACAAACTTAATGTTCCACTGTACGTTGCATTTTCACATAAAAGTGACTCAAAATTATGCTGTGCTGTGTATATTATGTTGTGCTTATTTTCCTAAAGTGCCTTACCTACTTGTAAAGAATCAAAGCTCAAGTTAGCCTGTCCACGGTCAACATTTTAACAAATTAATCTCTTTATAAACAAAGGTGGTACTGGTTGACTAGATAAGACCCGATCGAAAGTTATCGTAGCATAGATGACAGCAGATAGGATACCACCGCGTACCTACATAATTTCTAAGGCAGAAGGATTTAAATTCAAACTAAGCAGGAATATTATTTGAGTCGTTTGTTTGTGATTCCGTGGCCCGTGCCTCAGCATTGACTGAGGTTTGACAGATAAGGCTGAGATAACCACCAGCTGTACCAGGACAAATATTTGCAGCAGTAATTAAAACAAACCCGCCGCAGACACACGACACTAGTGCAAACACACGGGGCCGCTTTTTGCGACGACTTTGCTTTTTAATATTTATTTTCTTTTGAATAACTATGCAAACATACACTTTGAAACGCCGAACGCATGGACGTGAGTACTGAATAAGTAGAACTAAGTAAATTTGATCGTAGACGTCATCATCGAATAAATCAGGGATGTTTAATGGGTAAACTTTAAAACTGAGGGATGAATGAGTTGCTTACACTTTCCAATTGCAGAGTAGGAAAAAGTCAGCAATCTATACTTAGATACTGACTTTGCATGTAGCACATTACTCATGATATGGCCAAGATTTACGCAAAGGTATTAGCACACCCGTGTTTACATACATCACAGCTGTTTACTTTACAGAAAGAGATGCAAATCGTTAATTTATCGCCACCTTAGAAAGAAACTACGTGAAGTAAACCGCAAAGAGGCCAAGTTCAAAGACCTATCTCTCGAACAGTTTGGCTTGTGTTTGAACAAGTGTTCCTGAGACCTATGTTGCGAACGTTAGAGGGCTTCTATACCAGTTACGCATTTCACGTTTTATTCCTACGCTTGGCTCAAGATTAAAATTTTATAACCAGTGGTGGATTTAGCAGCAGGCTGAGTAGGCTGGAGCCTAAGGCGGCAGATTTTAGGGGCGGCAAATTTAGTGTCAAATAAAAAAAAATGTTTTAATGATATTAAAAGAGTCGTATATATGTATTTAAATATTATTATGTGCACACAAACAATTAAACATTGTTCACCACTTGATTTTTCTTCAATTTTGGCAGAGGCCGTAGAGGTTAAAGAGGTTGGTAGGGGCGGCAAAATTAGAATACTTAGCCTTCTGGCGGCAAATGTGTAAATCCGCCACTGTTTATAACCTTCTGCTCTGGACTCAAATAAAGCCAGCTAATGCTCGCTGAAGGATAAAACAATACTTAGATTAGAACAACCAAAAACAAATGAGGTCAAGGCAGGCAATTGATAAGATTAGATTGATTGATTGATTTCACTGCGATTAGAACTGTCCTAACAATCCACTTAAAGCTTAAATCGTGCTTTGAACTAGACAAGTGATATTCTGTATTTCCTTTATTGGTAACTGTAACCTTGAAATAACTCTCCAGTAAGGTAAGTGTGAAAGGATCTTTGCTTGTGAGTTTACTCAACAGACTTGCATGCATATTGACTAACCATGGGTAATTACCCATCCTACACTATGTTAGTAAAACAAACGTAAGTAAATTATTTTCACAAGTTTCAACAGTACATGAAGATATTTTAAAGGCTTAACAGTTGTGCAACACATAATTATATTAAGACGATAAATCTATTAAATTAGTCTAGTGTGAATGGAAACAGAGAGAGGTTTTCAGAATATTTCACACACAGTATTCACTTTTGCCATCACTCAAAACGATGAAGGAAAACATCGTGAGTAAAACCGGCATGCCCAAGAACTGCAACATTCAAGGGCATGCGACATCTACCAACCCGCACAGGGCCAGCGTGGTAGATCACAGCCCATACTCTCTCTCTGAGAGAAGGCCAGAGTCCCAGCAGTGGGAACGTGAAAGGCTGATAATGATGATGATGATTCGCTTAACTAGGTACTTCATAATAAACCAATGAATACGACCCCATTACCGAAACACAAATCTTATCAAATAAAGATAAATTATTAGGCATAATTCAATATTCTAGAAGCGATTATAGCTCAGTGGTAGTGACGTCGGCTTGCGACCTGTAGATCGTGGGTTCAAATCGTACAGTGAACTTGGACTTTCCGAAAACATCGAGATGAAACTATAGTTCGGTGGTAGATCATTTTCTAGTGCTCGCCTGGCTAGCTACCACCCTCAAATTGAAAAGCTGTTGTCAAGCATCTATATCGGTATGTTCCAGCAGCCTCTCTTGAGAGCCAGTTCCCAATCCAGGGGTAGCGTGGTGCTACTTTCGACCCCATCGTCACTTAATGTCAAGTGACTCGTGGTCAAACGCTACCCTCTAAGTAAATGAAAATGCTGGCCCAAAGTGAGTTAGTCGACATCATATTGAAATTAATAGTTCTTAGATAAACTTACATTATGCTGGTTTCATTTAAATTCTTTCAAAGATAAGCTAAATAAAAATTAACAACCATTTGCAAACACTGTGAAATTATTAGTGCAACGTTGCTCAACTAAAGCCATAAATTGATTCTAAATGAAGTGTTTATATCTGTCTTTATTAATAGCTTCAAAGTGATTTAGCCAGTCATAATTTCTAATCTCGCGTTTACCATCGGGTAATCTTACATTTGAACATGTAACTAGCACAACTCGTACCTACCACTCGTAAAAGTAGCATTTTCAAAACAAATATCTAGGTAGGTATATATACCTACACTACAGTCTGATCTTTTAAATCTTTTACAATGATCAAGTTATATTTGTGTAGGGATACCAGCGGCCTTTGAAGATACGCGGTGGTATAATACGGCTGTTAGGAGATCTTTATAACATTTTACAACGTTGTAAACCCACCGTAGAATTTTAGGATTAATTTGATTATAGTCAATTATTCACAAAGCGATCAGGGCTCGTTCCGTTTTTAGGGTTCCTTGGATAAAATGGCAAATTACAATGTTTCTCATGTCTGTCTTGCAGTCCGATTATCATATGGAACATATCAAACGCAGCACCATTTCGACGCTGACAAAATGTTATAAAACAAAAAAAAATTGGAAGTAATTTCAAAGCATTTAGATATTGTTTCTATTCACAACAAAGCTAAGTTAAACTTTGTAAAATTACAATGAAATGTTACAGAACCCAATAATGTGTGAGAGAGTTCACAATTGATCGGTTTATTTATCCTGCGCTAATAAGCCGAAAAGTATCTAATTTGGGCGGCGGTGTCTTGCTGCTAACAAATTAAACCACTTTAGCGTATCAACAGGCAATGAAACAAAATCAATATTAACAATCGATAATTAAGTGGCTTTAAAGCGATGCCATCATATAAAGCGTTTATTTGATTTTCTACCTACCCAGTTACTTGATGAGTTTGAGTAACTTTTAATGAAGTTCGTTTCGCAGCGTAATTACAATAATGAGCGACGGCTCAATATTAAGAGACGTGACGACGTCTTTCAATATTTGAGGAGATGTCAAACAACATAACAGTAACCCTGGATTTTAAAACGTAGATAAGTAAGCGAGTTTGTGAGCGTCGATAGCTGCGCTATCTGCGCGCGCGCCGCAGTAAAAGCTCATTGTAACTCGAGCCTCAAATACGAAATTGAATAATGCTGACCTATCCCGCGACCGCCTTGACCATAAATCACCGAGATATTTATGTCCCCTAACCCCCGCGCGTCCCCCGCACCCCCTGAAACATCCAAACCTTATTCGCGTTCAGGGATATAAAATATTAATAAAAACTTACATAAACTGGTATAATTCCGATTGGAATCGAAGGAGCGCCGGCACAATGCGGTGGGATGCCTATTCTGTGGCCTGCGAGACTAGCCAACCAGTCAATGGAGACCGTCTTTAGAATGGAAAAAGTGATAGTTATTCTCTCTTAATGGTAAAGCAAAACATCTGCTTGCTTTGGTTTAAAAATAAATAATAGGATTCGAGACCGCAGTCGTTTCCAGACCATGCAAGTAGCCTACGTTGGAATTCACCTCTTCGTATTTACAAGGAGGTCAAATTTAACGTTACTAGTCGTGGTATTATAGAACACAATGTAATACGAGAATGGAAATGCAATCATCTGTATGAAATGCAAGCGATTGTTTGTAAATAAAGATCACAGACTAGTTCGAGTCGGCTACCGTCACCGCGCTGCGCAGGTAACGCAACACAACAACCGAAAGAGTACCAGTCATATCTATGAACCATCTGGCATGTATGTAACGTACCGCTTCCCGTGCGCATTAGCTTTACTTATATTCCCTCTTATTTATGAGAGATAAATAATACTATTAGACGGAGATACCGATTCCTGATAAAAAGTGGGCCCGAGTTAAATGGGAGGCTCGGTGGAGGCAGAAAGAAAGTAATGGAGGCGCATCGAACCGGTTTGGAGATTTTTACGAATGCAAGGCTGCTGAGCTCGGCCGGGCTATGTGCTGCCCGGGGCGAACACTGTGCTCGGAGCACATAACATCTCCGCCGGTGGATTCGCGCCGCCCTTCCTCCACGCACACACGTGCGCCCGCGCAGCCGCCGCCGCATCGCCTCTACCTCTACCTCCGCAGTCCTCCGATTATTATCTGCATAGAACTGGATTCCACGTAAAGGTACCTACGTACGCTCATTAAAATATTTACCGTACAATTTGTTCATACGCTTGAGTCATTATTTGCGAAAATCGCGGCGTACAACAACGCAACTACGCACTAAAGCGGCTTTACTTGAAAACTCGAGCACTATTTCAGGATTTGGGTTGTGTTTGATTGAAATATGATCACAATATCACGGAACGGGTTTCAGTTTGAAACTACGAATGTAAACACGATGTCTAGAGCGCTGACGGAATCGGTGGTGGCAAGACTTACATGCGATTGACATCATAATCAACTTACGCTGTATGTTCCGAAATAGTAGCGGCTTCAGTAAACATGTCACATTCGATTTTTACGACGAATGCTAATGCAGTTTTTGCACCCGTCAATAACCTATAGTCTTGGTTTTTTGACGCTTATATATTAGTATCAGTATACATGTATGTAATCAAGTTGCATTTTAGTTAGGATGAACTTATCGTATTACACGCAAGGGTCAAATTTTTTTTATCCTACTTAGTTACGAGACGAACATGTCGCTCGCCTGAGGGTAAGTGACACGTCTAATGTCTATTACAGTGCCAACAAGAATATAAAACTTCAACAGTTTTAAAATCCTTCTTGGCAATGCATGGCGCTCACCCTGAGATATTAAATGTAGGTAGGTACCTAATTTTACTGGAAACATATGCTCTTCAATCCGGAATACGGTAATGTTTGTACACTACCTACTGCTTGGCGATTGAATAACTAATGCAATTAAAAACACCATCTCAGAAGCTTTAATAAAGAACTTATTGCATCAAGAAGTACGTAGATTCATAATGTGTTCATGTATCTTTACGAATGTTTGTTAGTGTGGTAAGTAATGAGTATATCAAAGTTTGTTGAGTGACGTAATAATATGGTAGAATCACTTTGAAGTTTCGGATAAACATAGTTTTAGTGGTGCCTAATTATAGCTCCGAGATTACTGAAGGATATGGGTTACAAACTGACCTACATCGATCAGGAAGTAGTGGGGCCATCAATGGCGAATGCGTGCTTATTTGTCAACACGCGCTGCTGTTTGGCGATCCATTAGAGCGAGGTCGAACAAACGCCTGCCTCGTGGATACCTAAAACCTACCTTCCCAAATATACCATATACCAAATATTATTTTAAACTTGGATGTGAACACGCAATATAAAACGTAGGGATCTCACTACGTTGGATATAGTACCGTTCAAAAATGGATTTTCCTATCTTTGTTTGAATTATGGAATTTGATTTGTTGCAGATTATAAATGAATAAATGATATATATTTTCCTTGCAAAGGTAAAATATGTACAGTGACAATATTATTCTCATTCAGATGGAAATACCTGTCCGATTTCCCGTTTATTTTGTCTGTTTGATTGCTGACATACAGCTTATAGAAAAAAAATCTATTTAGGTAACTAACCGACTGAACTGCACAGCCTATACGATAGGTAAGTTCTAAAAACAAGAAACCTGGAAAGTACTAGATCTTTTCTGTCTGGAATGTATAGATTGTGTGGCGGACAAGAAAAGATTTTTAAGATATTTTTAGAAGTACAATAAAAGATGTTTTTGAATATCCTCTCCTATCGTCAAATGGAGGGTAAAAGTTTGTATAAAAAAATTGTTAATACTGAAAAAGAAACTTTACACAGGCGAAGCTGTGGGGCTGCCGTGTCTGTATGAAAGTTTTATGAACATTAAACTGAAGCTTGAAAACAGTAAGCATATTGATTAATAATTTGATCATAAAATTAAAGCATTGCATACGACTTATTTTTCCAGCCTAAATTAAGATTTTTTAAATTTGGCCACAGACAGCATTTGATAATTTTTATATGTATAAAACAATGTGGGGTAATCGAATATCATCAAGAATATAAAAGTATAATTATAAATTAGACAACTGTTGAATAACACCGCTTTAAAAGGTTTTTCCTCATTTTGGACACGATATTCACGATTTATTTGCCAAGTGCGATTGTCAATTACCTACTCATGGAAACTCGATTATCACCATAATAGGTGCGTCAATATTCGTCAATCGAGGATGCAAATAGTAGCTGTTTACTTAAAGTAAATATTTTTTTTATTTTCAGAAAACGGAATGTCCTTTCCAACAACAGTGCTACTTAAAGTACCTACTTACACGTATTGTAAAGAAAATTACTTTGTCATAAAATTAGTCATAATAGCTAATACCTAGTTAGCTGTCACCTACTACATTAATTTAATTTAGTAAAATAAAATACGGTACTTTGTCATTTTTATACAAAAAAATATTGATGGCGGTATAGGTACTGAGTTTATATCTGCTTTTTACTTCTTTCTTTGTAGCGTATGACTCAAAATCACCTGGTGTTAAATGATGATGTGTTCGATGGTAGTGCCATGCTACACCTGGATTGAATCGGTCCGAGATTCTAGTGTTTTAGAATGTAAATATGAAACAGCTCATTTTTATCTGAAACACTGTGTAACCGAAAAATAATTCAACATTATTTCTAACGGCTAATGAAGAGAACAGATAGGTAAATTAAACACCTGCCGATTTATTTATGAACGCGCTGACCAAAATATGTTTTCCCAAAATTACGTGGGTAATCTCTGGTAGTTGCGCGCATAGGAATTCAAGGAATCCAGGTTAAGGTAGGTAGTTAGAAAAACACTTAATGCGAATGCCCGAAGTGAAACTAATTTTTTACATGTCACATGGTCACACAATCTAATTAAGAAAGTCTATTTATTACAATTAGTATAAAAAACTGTAGAACACGTCTACAGATGCAACTCGCAAAAAAATGCAAAACAATACAATATCCCTCAACAATAATAAGTTTCACGTAAGTTTCTATAGATTGATACAAAAGCATCGTGAATGACAACGCGCGACACTGAATGCCTTCGACACCAACTTTTTCGACGGCCATATATTCACCGAAACTGGCACCTAAATTGAAAAGAATTCATCATTTATCCTTTAGTCACAGAGTCAAAATATTTGTTGACAATGCCTGCGTAATTGCAGTGCTACAATCGAAACACTCGCTACGAAGCTACCGTAACGCCCGCAATTTGTGTTCATTGTTCCACGGCCTAATGTTTACACCGGACGATTGTCCCTGCCCGAGCACCGAGCTGTTATCAAAACAGCGAACTCCTCAAAGAATCCATTGTTTTGAGATACAGCTTCCAGAAAACATAACGGATCCGTCATCTGAGTAAACCGGCTTTAAAACTTCAACAGAAAATTGATTCTAATTCAACAACCATTCTCTTTCACATCAGAGAAAATGCATATGGTAAAGCGGAAAACACTAACGGTGGAAACTCACCTGAGTCATGAGGCGATCGGCACCAGTTCCTTCATCATCCTTGAAGTCGATGTCCGGATTATAATTGGGCACTAAGTCTTTAAACCTCTCGTCGTCTCTGGTGATGCGGCCCTCTGGAGGGCCACTGGCGGTGTTCCTGTTCTCGCTATAGTTGGGGTCATGCTGACCGAAGACGAGGGGTGTGATGCGGCGGCCGCCCGTGCGGCGGGTGAAGCCGCGGCCTGGGCCGCAGGCCGCCACCGCGCTCAACCACAGTAGCACCAGCGTCAGCCTCATCTCGTAGACATCACTCCACACGCGCTCGACGCACGACCACCGCGCGCCGCGATCTGAGCGACACTGAGAGCGGCTCTAAGCGCCCGTCCACCACCGGACCCGAGCCCGAGGCTGCATCCCTTGCTAGCCGCCCGACCGACACGCCCGCCGTCGCCGTCGCCGCCGCCGCCACCACCTAGCTCCGCTCTGCACTGCTCCGCTGAACGCTCGGCTCGCCTGCCCGATCTGAGGCAGCTTTCGCTGCTCGTGCCGTGCATCGCGTCTATAGCGACTAGCGACTCGCATTGTGATCTCCTTTTGATCGCGGCACTAACTCCACTACAAGAGGTGTACGTGACTATGTCCTATCCGTCTAAGTATACAATTTTACAATTAATATTAATGATGTTAGAGGAAATTATTTATTGGTATCCGCTACAAGTGCCAATCATAGATACGAGGAAGTATAATAAGTATTATTGTCATATGAATTTATATTTTTTATCAAGTCTTGTTCAATTAACTACAACTTTAATAACTTATTATTATGGTTTTTAGGTATTCCAAAATGTATGAATTAAAAAATTACAATGCTTTCTATCGTAGAGTATGATGAAAATATTTGCCTACTAATCACGTTGGTCGTTTTTGGTCAACCAGCGAAGTAAAAAGGTTATTTTAGTGGGTTCAACTCAAAGCCCAGATAGGGGTGGAAATTGTAGTCGAGATAACATGTAAGGTCACATTTTCACTGCTAAAAACGTAATGCGGAAAAACTATCCGTTGGCTGAAAATATTAGAATCCAGATAATATCGTGTTCAAACGAATACTATAGGTATATCACATGCTTACGGTTCCGAAAACTGTAGCATTACGAAATCGTGACCAGGATAAGTGGTTAGGGTAAAACCTAATGCGTATTAGAGACATCAATGTGGCATTTTCATTTCAGCAATGGGTTTTTACACGCCTTATTTTTAGGTAAATATGTAGGTAAATGGAATACCGAACTATGAATGTACAGTCAGCGACAAAAGTAGCTGATCGTTCTCCATTTTCCAAATGTGTTTCAAATCAGTAATTATTATTTTGACCACAACATAACACACCTGATTTTAGGTGATGATGAGGCCAAAAATTGGTGTCTAAGATGATGAGGATAATAGAAAAAGGTGTGATTGTTCAGCGACTTCTATCGCGGACTGTACATGCAGTACATACCTACTTGGATTACGCATCAACGTAAGCAGTAGGCTAGTAGTAGGTATAGGTAGTAGCTAACTCATAGTTCAGAGTTCTACCGGAGTTCTATTAGGTATAGTTTAGGAGAATAAGTAAAATTCTCCCTCGTATTCCCTCGATTAATTAATGTGATTACCCATGAACTAGGTGCTTTCTCTTCTTAAAATGTCAAAGGCTCCACAATAGCAGGAACGGGAGTTCAACTTCAGAAGATTTTATTTTATTTTATACAGCGTTTGACCACAAGTCACCTGATATTAAGTGACGAAAGGTGGTGCCACGCCACCGAGACAAACATAAGCTACATTCTGCGGGGAAACGGAAAAACTGCGAAACCAAAGTCAGGAGTCAAATCGTTAGGGATTTAAAAAACCGATCTAGGGTTCTAGGGCCGGTTTTAATAACTGATCTATCCACGGTTTGCCATACTAGGGATATAAATTTGACATACGAAGTAATGTCAAATTTCTATTTCTAGTAGGGCAAACCGTGGATAGATCGGATATTGAAACCGGCCTCTAGGTATATACCGTACTGAGATACACCTACTCGTAGACAATCTATGACGACTAAATTATTCTTCAAAGCGATTATGCCATGGTTGTGACTAATAGAAGTAATCGAAGTTCAACTGCGCAAGTGAATATAACACCCAATGACTAAGTCACCTGTAATGAAATACTCGCTCGACATTAGTCTTTGTAAGTACCAAGTCAGAATTTACAAGTTAGTAGTTATAGCGTAGTACAGTCAGCGATAAAAGTCGCTGAACAATAACACATTTTCCGATTCCCTTATCACCTTAAACACCAACCTTTGACCGCATCATCACTTTACATCAAGCGTGTTGTATTGTGGTAAAACTTTAACTTGCAAGTTGTATAAAAACATAATTACATTACACAAAATTAGTAAATAAAAAAGTTAATAGTTAATTTTATTACCAACAACATTACTGATCTGAACCGCATATTTTGTAAAATCGAGTATGATCAGCTTTTGTCGCTAACTGTACTATATCTGTTCTGTGGTTATATAGGTCTGTGTATCGCGATAAAAAGTATCCTATATCCTTAACCAGGGTTCAAATTATTTTCAAACTAGCTGCACCCCGCGGTTTCACCCGCATCTTTTCGTTATACCGCAGGGATTTTTCTTTTGCTGTATTAAGAACCAATGTGACATTAATTTTATCAATGTAGATTACACATCAATGTAGAGACATAAGGGAGCTCCCGTTGAACTATTTTAAAATAAAATTACGAAGACGGCTTACTGATAATTGTTTAAGACATTAAAGAAATTTTAGATCGTAAAAATTGACATTTATTATTATTGAATCTTGTTTTTTTTTTTTTTAATTATTTATCGACATTCCTTCATTTGACATGGTTTTTAATGTATTATTATTTAATTGTTAAGAAGCATGTCATTGTAGTCAATCTATTTCTATTCGTCGTACTTCATTTCTTTTTTGCATAAATTGTGTATGCCAGCAATGGTGAAGCACGCTGAGCAATACATAACCGTGTTTCGGACAAATAAATAATTTCATTTCAATTCACCAACAATCGTACAATTGTACTTACACCAGATACAGTGATGTCACGTCAAATCAGGAAACCTGTCAGAGGTCAAGATACCGGTTGGCTCTTACACAAATTTTCTCTCAAGACAAACAGTCCTCTTTCAATTCTGACCCAGAAAACGCAAATATATATCCACATTTACATATTAAAGAGCGGTTATTTAAGGCTATTTGTACGCAGAGAAAAGTCATCTAAACAATAAAGTGCATAATCAGCCCATAAGTTAAGTCACACACGAGTGGCGATGCTTTTGTTTTCCTTCTATCGGCATCTCTCTGTTCACATGATTCATAGAAGCTGCAATGGGAAAATTTATTTACCTACTTGTCTGTGTAAAATAGGAACCGACACTACCGACTGAACCTATTTGAGTAGGTAATTACTTAGGTTGCTTGTAAGAAGGTACTTACTTATACATTTTTGCTTTTGAACTGAGGCTTTAGCCAAGTATGCTTGATTCTTCAAGTTACAATATTTTGATAACTTATTGAGGAACCTAAAAACGCAACCCTTTCAATAAACAAAATATTTAGCCTAACATACACACAAACCCAAATACCTACAAGTACCTAAATTCGCACCAAAGGTCATAGATTTTTTTTAAATAATTACTTTTGACAGTACCTACAGTCAACGACAAAAGTCGCTGAACAATCACACTTTTTTCTATTATCCTCATCATCTTATACACCAATTTTTGACCTCATTATCACCTAAAATCAGGTGTGTTATGTTGTGGTCAAAATAATACCATGTGAAATGTAAAAAAAAACAATGATAATTACTGATTTGAAACACATTTGGAAAATCGAGAACGATCAGCTACTTTTGTCGCTAACTGTACCTACTACTGACACATACCTAAATAATAATAACCAAGCTGTGATTTGCCGTGACGATTAGTAGTAACTTATGGTCTGCGCAGTCGATTCTTTCAGCGCTAGAGTAATAGTATACAAAACTATATGGAACGGCATAAATTACTTAGATACGAGTAAAATATACAAAATAATAAAAATTCGTCATACATATTGAATTATAAATAAACACACACATACGCAAAATACATGTAAATCATATTGTATTGTCTAATCCTCCTCATCGATTTATAGGTAAACCTGTACCTAAGTTTACCTAACTATTCCGTGGGAACCGCTGCATAAATTGGACTACATCTACACATAATAATGAATCGTTATTGATGATAACATTATTATTACTTATAGATACTTTTAACTAACAAAAAGGTCTTTACACGGCCTTATCTTCTTTACCCAGAAATGTATAGTTAGCACCTGCGAGGTGGTGAGGTGATGACTAAAGGTACGAAAACAACGTGCCCATACGCAACGCACAAAGCTTTGCGTTGCAAACTGCTGATAAGATAACACTGGGATAATCATTTCCGTATTTCGTAGTCTATGAAAAAAATCAATAAGAGATAGGTAAGAAAGAAAATCTATGAATCTATGAAAAAAATCAATAAGAGATAGATTTGTTGTGGTTTTGAACAAAATGTACAGCTACAATTTTATGTCAGTACCTACTTAACTTATGTGTATTGTAATTTCACATGCCAATAAATGGCAAAACAGAAGAACAAAATTATAACACCTAAGATTAACGTACTTTAAAAGTGAAATAAATCACATTATTTTATTATTTTACTAACTATTACTATTTTTATTGGTTCTGAATACTTAACTTAGTGCTTCATAATACACATACCTAACTGGGATATTCTTATCCAATAAATTAATAAACTATTATCTACCTATAGTACTTAAATGGTAGATGGCTTTTAGAAAACTGTTTTACTCTTCCCAGAAACTAAGTACAAATACTTTTTTAAAATGATAAAAGGTGAATTATCACACTTCCTCACATAATATTAGAAAATAATTATTAGGTAATAAGTTTGGAATTCCAAAGATATAAATAAATGTGTTTGCTACAAAAGCTTAACCAAGAACTATAACAAAGTTAAAGGGACAGAGGAAGTGACAGTGATGCAATATGAATAAGTAACCGAAGTTTATGACTCCGTGGTTATCGGTTAGTGCCAGTTACCTAAACTTGGCGCCACTCCTGACAAACCGACACCGACAATAGTACGCAATTTAATAACCCAATAAACGGAGGATATTGCAGTTCCGAAACTCATTCATAAAGTTTCATGGGATTTACGCCTGTGAGGAATCTTCGAAAGCAAATATCCTGTCGATGTTTGGGTTAGGCAGGGGATGGGGTTGACACCGGCTCGTCTTATTGTTCAAAAAGCTTGACTGGACTTGTGTGACTTTCCGGAACATTAAGTACCTAAGCCAGATTTTTTATTTTTATTATAAAAAAGTAGCGAACTGTAAAGTTGTCATTTTTCAATTTATTTTAACACATTTATATTTGACCCCATTACGTAATTATTTTCAAAAATCTTTTTATGGTGCACCCCTACACCACATAATCTATTTACATTCTAGGAGTTACCGTTTAGATTGTTCGTCAGACAGTGCTTGGAGCTATTTTATTAGAAGTAGATTTACTTAGGTACCTTTGTAGTAGGTACAGTAAGAGCCTAGTGGTTAATGACTAACGGTTTGAAAGGAATCTAGATCTACTTAGAATGAAAACAAGATCTACTTAGAATGAAAACAAAGATGCTTTCAGAATGACACAGATATTACTTATAATAGGTAGATCGATAGTCACCTACCTAACCTAGGTATGTACCTACTTAAAAATAAATGAGTAGCTCACAAGTTTATTGGTAATCTTGAAAACAAATCTAAAATTCTCAAACCGAATCTTAACTGCGAATATGATACCCGTGTCAATCATAAATTTCCTCCAAAATATAAACCTGTGCAAACAAAACAACGGCCGCAAGCCGATTACCAGCCTTTAAAGGCAGGCAAAGCAAACTGTACCAAGTGGCGGACGAGTGTCGCGCCCGCACCTCCGTCAGTATACTGCGCTTGGGAGCAAACATTATTTTCGACAAAGGAACGGGCCGAGGTGTCGGCAACGGCTAATGGACGAAAGTGCTGGACCAATACAACCAGTGTGTAGTGTTTTAAATTGTTTACTCTTCCATAAAGCTCTCGAGTCCGTCCACACGGGTGCCGTGTCGCTCAACGCTGGAGTGAGATATCTACCTAAACAAAGCAAACAGGATACTTAGGTAGCGAGGACGAGGAACCTGTGTGGTGTTGGCATGATGATACATAATGACTGCCTGAGGAGTATCGGTTTACAAAAACGAATGAAACAAAGAAAGGTCCATTATGTCTGAAAGACTAGGCTGTCTACGAAGGTGTAGACAGCCACTCCATAAGTTTTGTACCGACTCTTGAATCTGATCTCATATTCAGAAACAAATACTACTAATACGTAAGTCCATAGTTTATTTTAAACTCAAGAATAATAATTACAGTTTGATGCACACTTTCATAAAAGTTGCCCCGCGGTTTCACTCGCGTCTTCCCGTTATCCCGCAGGAACATTTTCCGGGATAATAAGTAGCCGTGTGTTAATCCAGGGTATAATCTATCTCCATTCCAAATTTCATTCAGATCCGTTAAGTAGTTTTTGCGTAAAAGAGTAACAAACATCCATCCATCCATCCATCCATTCATCCATACTCACAAACTTTCACGTCTATAATATTAGTATGATTAAGTACTTATTGCCTAGTCGGCATCATCATCATCATCATCATCAGCCTATTATGTTCCCACTACCAGGACACTGACCTTCTCTTAGAGAGAGAGTATGGACCGTAATCTACCACGCTGGCCCAGTGCGGCTTGGTAGATGTCGCATGCCCTCGAGTGTTGTGGTTTTTGGCCATGCCGGTTTCATCATGATGTTTTCTTCACCGTTTTGAGTGATCGCAAATCACATAACATATTAATTCAAAGGCCAAGATGAATTGCCTAGTGAGTATTTGCTCATGTCTATAAAAAAAATGTACCTAATTAGGAGCCTTACCTACATATCTACATAGTAGGTAGACTATTCCCAGAGTTAAATTAAGTAGTATAGGTAAGTACTTATTGTTACTAATTGTAGTTTATAGACACGACCTAATGAGCTATTTGCCAAGACATATTTACATGAACTCAGTCAGGTAATTACATATTGTGAGTTTTTATTTGCGTATAGCAACCCTGGTGTACCTTCTTGGAATTAGGATATGAGAACAACCAGGATCCACTGTGGGAAAATTTAGTTTACTTATTTAAACTAAGAACTTGGTAAATACCTAGTACTAATGAATCTACTTGAGGAGGTGGCTACTATTTTGATAAAACTTTTTGGTAGACCCAAGAGCTAGCAGTTCGAACTGGCTGGTTGTTTGGAAGATTACACGACAAAAAGAGATCTTAAGCAGGATGACGAGGGCAGTGCGTTTTCGTGTAGGACTTTGAACAATTAAGATTGTAGCCGGCCATCATGACGCTTACTCTGAGGTGATTTTTTTTAATACTTACAGGTTTGCGAATGACTTACTCGTCACATTATTCAATCACATAAAAAAAGTGCAAAATTAATATGAAGTTTTGTGGGAATGGGAAGGGACCGGAAAGGCGGCTACAGCGGCTTTAAAGCAAAGCTCAAATGAATAAATACGGGCACCTTAGCAATAAACTAATTTGTAATCACATTCTGCGAATCGGCGTATTCATGTCACCAGGTGGGGCGATGTTAACATTTACCTCTTACCATAATTATCTGAAAAAGCTCTACGAATGCAATTACGACACATAGGTACCTACCTACTAAACATAGGGTTTCATGAACTTCAATAACGTATTCAAAAGCACATTTTAAATTAAACTCATAAAGATACGAGGTGCAAAGAAGTCAAACCAGTTTGTTTCTTGCGATGCCCTCTAATTGACAAATTGGAATCTTATTAAAATAAAGTTCAAGTTCGTAACTGAGACCGAGCGGCAGAGCCTTGCGCAGGCGCAGGCAGACGTGTGTGACGTCAGCGAAACCTGCCGACCGGGTGCCGACGAGTGCCGAGTGAACACGATCGGCCCGCGAGCGTCAAGAATAAAAAGTCAGCAGCATTCGAAGCGCGTGCCTCGATGTGTGTGGTCCCCTGCGAAGTCGGGAGGTCCTCCTCGGCTTTTGATTTATTGAAATCAGATTTTCACACCATGTACATTATCATCGTACAGTATTTTTTTTAACTAATTGGCTTGTTTTAATTTGACTACGGATACTTTTAACAAATTAGGAAACTGATTTTTGCTAGGGTTGCAGATTTTTAAGTTTTGTGTAATAATACCTACTTACTTACCTACCCATGTATCTTAGAACCTAGTTAGTCTTGTGACCTACCTAAGTGGCACCTGCCTACAGAATAAATAAAATTTCATATTCTATTCTTGGCATGATTTTTATTTCTAGAATTTTACCTATTATTGAAAAAAAATAACAAATTAAATCGAATATTAATTGAAATAAGAGTAACAAATAATTTGGAACAAACACAATAAAAACAGTACCCCTAGTACAAGTTTTGAAAACGATAAAAGTTTTCGTAAACGTCGACGTTTACCACCGCTAACTTGTCAAAGTGGCAACTCGATCTGCTTAAATTCATATAGTAACTCAATAACATTGTTGGAATATGATTATAACGATTTAAAATAACCCGTATTAACGATTTCAGTTCCTCCAAGTCTCGGTAAGATTCGCTGAAAAAAATATGTGTGGATGGAAACGAAAACTTTTATAGTTTTTGTAAACTATCAAAACTAGGGATACTGTTAAAAAAACTGGAATGTGATCAATCAGACAGTGCCGAATCGTCTTTGACCAAATTACAGGACTCGCCTTTGTAACTATTCACATCGCTTCCAGAATGCGCTTTAAACTCCAAAAAGTTTGGAATCACTTCATAATTATTAACATCAAACACATTATTGTCCTCAGTATTTGTATTCCACTTATTAGCAATCATCTGCAGCGGCTCTAAGCATTGAAGACTCTGCTTCACTCGCAGTAATTCGATATTGCATTGATTTTCTACCTCCATAAGCTTCAGTTTAAAAGCTTTCGCCAACATTTGCTTGCGAATAGCGTTTTTCTTCTCGTTTTGAGCCATATTCAATGTATTTTGATATTTCTGCAGCTGTTTTTCATATTCAATAAGACTTTCATCGCAATACAGTTTGCTATCAACTGAAGCGCTTAATAGTGAAGTGTTTCCAAAGTATTGAGGAGTTGTAGCATCGTTATAATACCCAGGAACGTGATCAGAAGTTACAACCACATTTTGAGCTTTTTTCTCGGTTTTTAACTTTGCCTTTTCTTCGGTGAGCTGAAGTTTTAGGGATTCAATAATATTCTTGCACTGAGCAATTCTTTCTTTCAACTTCACTTCGTTATCATCGATCGCTTGTGGAGTGATGCTCTCTTCTTTGTCAACACCACCTTCATTTTCGTTTGAGATAATACTATCATTAGCAATGTCTGGTCTAACAGTTTCAACATACTTGGGAGATGTAGGAAGACAAGAAATATTGTCTCCTGAAGCTAACTTGGAAGAATTCATCATACTTATAAATTGATGATGATTCAGTTAATAAGCAAAATATCAAAATTAGAGTTATGGAGAAATATTTCAAAATTGACAGTGAAAGAAAACGTGTAGGTTCTAGGTACCTAGTAGAGGTAGGTTAGATACCAACTACCAACAAAGAGCATTTACTCAAAAACACTTGTAATGTGAATGTGTTCATTATTTTGACAACCTTTTTTATACAAAGTTGACCTCTCCGCGCTAATGCGTCAGCAACAATATTGTACGTAATTTTATGGAAATTTCAGTGGTGGTAAATTTTAACCACCAGCAATTTCCTTTGAAAATGCATTACCCCATTACAATTGTGAAGAAGCTAATTCCAATTACCCCTTTCAAGTTTCAACTATTTTCAACTGGCATAGAGCACCCTGCACCATAACTGCAACTTCTTTTTAATTCTTTTGGGCGCTCTGTCACGTAGTCTGGCATGAGCTTTACCAGGCCCACGCCCTTGAAAAGCTCGAAAACGGCGCGCAGCCTATGCAATTTCTTTTGTTTGCGAGTTTATCATTTGTCTGTTGTCAACGTCAGATCAGGCGGTATGGTTGTTATTATTTTAGCCTAAAAAGTAAGCAGCTGTCAACAAAGAACTGTCAGTTGTCGTATTCAATAGGGAGGGGCAATTATAAAAACATATCGATATTTGTTGTATCGTTAATTTTAAACCATATTGCTATGTGGTATTTTTTTTTAGTTAAGTTTGGGCCATTTTCATAATAATTGCGTTGTTGCTTACACTTTAAAATTCTTTTATATACCATCTATTTCTGCGTCTGCATATCTTAAAAAACTTCCGTTACATGGTGATATATGCCATAGTGGTGTGTGGTGTACTAGTGACATGATATATAAAAAGTATTACGTTAAAAATAAATAAGAATTTGATAATATAAATAGATACCGATTTTGTATCATTAAAAATATCGATATAAAATATTGATAAATTTATAAGAAAATATCGATACATCAATATTTGTTGCCCATGCTTGGTCTCAATCATAACAAATTTGACATTGACAAATGACAATTGAATTGTCATTTATCAATGTCATTGGTGTTTAGCGCGCATTCTGAGTTTTCGATTGTGATTTTAAATTCCAGTAAATACTAAATTCATCGTTTAAAATGGGTCTGCTAGAGCTTTGTGAAAAGTATTTCAAAACTAACAGTCTATATGAGGTGTTACAAATAACAGAAAAAGCTACAGACAAAGAAGGTATGAACATAATCTCCTCACGCTGGTTTTCTCACATTACATTATCCTAATTCACTGCAATTGCGAAAATACATTCTCACAGCTGAGTTCTCTTTCTATATAAAGTTTCCTATGGCCTATTGATGTCAACTAGGCCAGGTCAACTTCAGCATCCAACACTTCACCGGCGCGGCGTACCTATATATTATTCTCTAAATTTTTAGTAAAGAAAGCTTACCACAAGCTATCACTCAAAGTACATCCTGATCGCGTCCCCGAAGATCAGAAAATCGAAGCCACAGAGAAGTTCAAAGTTCTCGGCGGTGTGCATGCAGTTCTCACAGACAAAGAAAAGAGAGCGATTTATGATGAAAGCAAATCCGTCGACGATGACGACAGTTCTATTGACCTGGATCGGGACTGGAGTGCTTACTGGAGACTGTTGTTTAAAAAAATAACAGAGGAAGACATCAGAGCTTATGAAAAAGAGTACATTGGTAAACCTTTTTTAATCTACCATACATAATCTAGTCTCCTAGGTACATTGTTTTAGTAAACTATACACATGAGAGCTCAAAATATATATATAAAACTTCCACTGTATCATCTTTGAAGTTTTATCATTACATAAAAATAATTTACCATCTTTGAGATTTCAGGTTCTGATGAAGAGAAAGCTGATCTAAAGCATGCTTATCTGAATGGAAAAGGTGACATGGACTACATAGTTGATCATGTACAATTTGCAAGATCAGAACAAGAACCAAGGCTCAAAAACATTCTTAATGTATGCTAATATTAAACTACATATTGTTCTATGATTCTATCTATAGAATGTGCAATGGATCTTGGTTGCTGCAAAACTGCACCTAAGGTGCAGCAGGAGCGGTAATTATGGTTCAAAATGCACTGTCCCTAAAAGATATTGGTAATAATGCTCTTCAAAATTTGGTAACCCGTTTTCAGGGTGGCCAAGATTCATTGCATCTACTATACCTACCAGCATAGTCGTAACTAGGCAGAAATGAACAGCTGTTGACCATTAGTCTAACATACTGTAAAATATACCCAAATAATTAAAAGTTAAATGGGTATAATAATATGAGGAATCACCTCTAGCTCTATGTTAGTATGGAAATCATATTCTGTAATATCAACTTCGCTCGACTTGGCGGGGGCACTGCCGTGCCCCTCGATATATCAAATTAACACCTATCCTTGTCACAATTAATTTACAGGAAATGATTGAAAACGGTGAGATACCATCTTATAAAGCTTTCACACATGAAACAGTTAAAAAACAACAAAAAAGAGCTGCAAAAGAAAACAGAGAAGCTAAGGAAGCTGAGGAGTTCAAGAATGAATTGGGTCTTGGTTCGGGTAAGGACCATAAAATAAATATTTTATTGGCTCATCCAAAGATGCTGAAAACTTCCTCCTATTAATTTTTGCCTATTTAAGTTATCCTACTAACATAATAAATATGAAAGTGAGGATGGATAGATGTTTATTACTCTTTCATGCAAATACTACGCTGAATGGATTTGAGTGAAATTTGGAATGGAGATAGCTTATACCTTGGAGAAACACATAGACTACTTTTTATCCTGGAAAAGGGTTCCTGCAGGATACCAGGAAGATGCGAGTGAAACTAGTCTTTCATCATAGCTAAATATGTATTAAAAACAGTTTGCAATTGCTGCTTATTCATTTGAACACATACTACAGCATTAACATCCAATAAAGCCTAGGTATTAATTTTTCATTTCTTTCAGAACCTAACAGCTTAGAACTAATGATTAAACAGAAGCAAGAGTCAAGAGCACAGCAATTCGACTCCTATGTGGATAATTTGGCAGCAAAATATGGTGGAGGTAATAAGTCTAAAGGGTCAAAGAGGAAATCAGCATCCACTGCAGCCGCTACTAAAAGCAAAAGAAGGAAGTAGGACTTAGACATTTATTCATAAATAAGTATTTAATTTTAGTACTGAATGAAAACAAAAATGTATTTTCCTATTTATGAACTTTCAACATTATAAACCACTCATTGAATATATTAATACATTTTTTATTTAGTCACCCTCTTCTATAGCTACTTCCATCTCCGTTTCTGAATAGAAAGGGCCCTGCTTCACATAAGTCTGCAATCTCATAATAAGAGCTTCATCAAATGCTGGTGAATTAGCAAGCCTTTTAATGACGTCATATTTGGCTTCCTTGGAATCCTTCAAGTGGTCTACTGACCGGTCAAGAAGATATTCTATAAAACCTGAAACAGTATTTTAAAAAAGCATTACTAGTAAGAGGGGCGTCCATTAATTACGTTAGGTGTTCTAGGGGGGAGCTAAATCTTTCCAAAACTCACTTAGAGGGGAGGAGGGTCTTGGCAAATACCACGTAATTATTTTAAATTACGGTAATATTCACAAATACTAGTCTGCTAGCCTTCATTAAAAGTAATTGAACAAGTTGTGTTCATGTTTTTTTTTCTTAATAACGATAAATCCAACACGTTTACGCATCCCAAAGAGTTTTGAAGAATCTCGCGTGAGATTAAGGGAGGGGGGAGGGGGTCGAAAAATTCTCAAAAATGCCTCAGGTTATGGACAAAAAAAAACTAAATAGATATGACATGGACTTGGTTAGGATGCAGTTTTTTCTTCACATTTTATTACTGTTATATTTTAATTACTTGGTTGTGAGTTTTTTTTGCTACAGGATTTGTCCTGTTAAAAAAAGCTCAATTTTTTCCATGTATAGCATGAAAATCCCAATGTGTGTAGTTTGTGATTCCCTGGATATAGGGAGTTAGTGTAGCTATGTATGTGATTGTGAGTGTTATTATGTTACTATCTATACAAATAGAATAGATTTGAGTGATTGTTTATTCTGGATAGACTCAAAAGCTTAAAAACTATGGAACTCATCCTGATGAAATTTGGTATGGAAGTAGTTTGAACCTTGGGGAAGGATATAGGATAATTTTTATTACGATATACCTGCAGTTCTTGCCACCAATTCTTCACCCCATTGATGTTGACATACTGAATCAAGTAATGTCAAAGCTCCCAGTCTTAAATCAGGGAACGGGTTCTTGCACAGTTGAAACAAAGTTTCCATGGCACTTGGTGTTGTATTTATGCATCTAAACCACTCTCTAGTCATGAGCGTCACTCTATGATCCACTGGACCATCTTTAGGCTTCTTTGGATCCTTGTCAATGCTAATGAGACTAGCAAAACAATGTAAGGAGCGAGCTTTCATTTCTGTTGGTCCATTTCTGATGATAAGTCCAATTTTTTCAATCGCCTGGATATAGTTAGCACCTGAAAATAAATTTAAAAACTTTATAAAAAAGATAATTTTATTAGTATCTAGAAATTAATTTCATCCTTGCCATTTTTCTCAAATCAGATCCCCTTTGCTATGGTTACACTAATGTCCATCCTCAGGTCTTTAAAAAAACATGTAATGAGGATTCATTACTAGAAGCCCTACACTTATTAGACAAAATCAGACCATACCAAGAGCAGCTAAGCATAATTTCCCTTCAATGGTTTCGCCAATGAAGCCCAAAGTATCCAGAGCCGTAGGTAAAACGGTTGGATCTTCACATTGAAATGCATCATACAACATGTCTAACAATACAGGATATTTGTCAAATGTTTCTTTGGGATAATGATGAGCAATGGATCCAAAGAACTTCATGTAGCCTGTAAGAAAAAGTAATTTAAATATTTGATCCAATTAAACAAAAATGCATTTGACACAAAATAGACCAATACACAATTGAAAAGAAAGAAGAAACTAGGCAAATAAAATGAAGTGTAATGGGACAAAAGTTCCTGCCTGAATCAACTCAGGAACTGGTATAGGCTGTTGACCATAGCACTACTTTTTAGCTGTTGTAACAAACCTTTTCTCGGCAAAAACATTCATACTACAATAAACAAAAAAAAATTGTAATTTTACAATAAAAGCTAAAAATAACAAGCTGAAAAACATAAAAGAAAAATGTTTTACATAGGTCTAGCTCTATACATACTTTATTGGACAATTCATACCTATACCAGCCAATTCATAAACAAACCATTTACCAGGAGTCAGTATATCTCCAAGAGGATTAGTTGACAAATCCTTAAGCAAAGCTGCAATACTTTCAAGGGCTCCTTTCTTAATAAGATAGTTGATGCCATGTGGTGTCACCACTAGCTTTGAAAGGAGTTCCAAAACATTTAGTTGGTATAATACATCACTTGATTGAAGTTCAGCTACCATGAAGTCTATGTAATTCATATCAGCACTTAATTTGAATAACTCATATGATTTAGTTGAGATATTCATTATGACCTGAAAGAAGGTTGAAGGTCAGTGAACATAATCATCTTCATGCAGCTGATTCATGTTATGAAACTTGAAGGCAATGATGACCGAAAATTTTATACACTTCTAAAGCTGTATACCCTGAAAAATAGGAGTGAATGTACATAAGTTGCTGTTAATTTTGGGGGTGAATTATAAAATCCCCTTGATGGACAAGTAGAAGTCCTTTCTAAAATGTTTTTTTGCTACTTTACATAAGCTGATGTTATGGATTTTAGGGGCAAAAGAATGTGGGTGTCCTTACTTGTCTACTACTGCATAAAGTGCTCTCCTAGGAGCTAATGTACTAATATTCATCAATAATATTTTTGGCTCTTCTCACCTGTTTAGCAGATTATCACCAGGCTCATCTAAGGAATATAATCTATGCAATGATGCAAACATACCTCAAAAGCGTTACATTTGCCACTACAACTGTCTTCCAGTACAATCTTCATTTCCTCTAGCACTTTAGGATATGCCTCATTTGGTAAATTAGATGTGATCATGATAGCTTTGTTTGCCACGCCCATGTCTTCATCGTTAACAAGCTGTGCTGTAGCCACAAAGACGTCAATGAATTCTGGCACTGGAAGTGCTGTGGGATTCTCTGATATTGTCTTATGCACCTGAATATAGAAATATCATTTATTTAGTTTTAAATTTTCATTATTATTCATTCCAAGTTTAACAATACTAATGGTGAATAGTGGATTACAAAAACAATACAGGTTAAAATATCTCAAACAGTAGAAATATCTAGTAGTTTCTAAATTACAGCTAGAGCTATAACATGAAATACCATTTACCTCATCAATAGCCAGTTTCCGTACACAATCCTTTTCATGGCGCAGTAAGTACATTAAATGGCCTGTGTAGTGCTTCACCATATCACCAGTGTTCATTTGATTAAAGCAAACTTTGAGCACGTCACACGCTAGGTCTGTTTGATTTCTGTCAGACAAGAAAGATGATTAACTGTAGTCAGTGTAGCGCTGACTACAGTACCAAGAGTAGGTAAATGTGTAGAGTTAAACTAAGGCTGAGATTGGTTCTGTACAGAAATAAAAATAAATTTACAAGCTCAGTTTGTGATTGATTCTAAACCTGTACCGAAGTGCAATTGTAAGTAAAATATGTTGTGTTAGGCAGGTACCTATTTACAGTCAACTTTAGAGATGTTAGGCAAAACATACTTATCGGACGTATTCAGACAGTGAACAATTTTCGAAATCCCAACATTTCTGATGGTAATTGCAGCTTGACCCGGAGGTTTGAACACAAATAAATTCTTGATTTCTCTCAGCGCAGCCGGCCTCTGCTCTTCTCTCTGCAGTTTCGATATAAACTCTCGATACTGCTCAGTATCCTCGTTCGACATAATTAAAAGCAAATATTTAATTTGTTTTGGTAATTTAGAACAGTAATTTTTAAATCTGAAAATATTTGTATGCTACAAACAATAAAACATTGAATTACAAAAACGTCAATGTCAAGTCAATCTGAAATAGGAATGTTGGTCAGAGACCGATTAATCGTAATGTCGATTCCTTTCGATATTTCACATTGTTTGAATCGACTTTTTTAGATTATGCTACATATGTAATTTGTATTAGAAGAATCCCAACAATCATAGCGATTTTATAAATTCATTGATTACTAAAATGTAACAACCTATAACAAAGATAAATAACTTAGCACAAGATATTTTTGTTAAATCGGTTCTGTTAATTTCTATTGCGTTTGGTTCAATGATCGAGGAATTACTAGCTGCGCTCCGCGGTTTCCCCCGCGTCTTTCCGTATCCCGTAGGAGACCTTTTCCAGGATAAAAAGTAGCTTTTTTTTTTTTTTTTTTACTATTTACAGGGTAGCGTTTGACCACAAGTCACCTGATGTTAAGTGACGATGTGGTCGAAGATGGCGCCACGCTACACCTGGATTGGGAACTGGCTCTCAAGTGTGGCTGCCGGAACACACCGATAGGTGCTTGGCGACAGATTCTTAACAAGAGGGTGGGAGCTTATGTGTTAATACAGGGTATAAGCTACCTCCATTCCAAATTTCATCGAGAGCCATTCAGTAGTTTTTGCGTGAAAGAGTAACAAACATCCATACTCACAAACTTTCACGTCTATAAAATACTAGCTGCGCCCTGCGGTCTCACCGGCGTCTTCCCGTTATCCCGCGTGAACCTTTTTCTGCGATAAAAAGTAGCTTTCAGGGTATATGTTAAGCTATCTTACTCAAATCCGTTCGGTAGTTTTTGCGTGAAAGAGTAACAAACACATCCATTCATCCATCCATACTGTTAAGGTAGTGTAAACTTTTTGGTTACTGTCCTTAAGTCAGAAGAATGTCGTCTCGCTAGCATAATTGCCTTGTGAAAATAAATTGATATAAATATAAAATGCTACGTGTTCATTAATAATAATCCGCAAAATCACATTGCCAACCGGTATCCATCTTCAAGACATACTTACAAAAATTCACGTTTATAATATTATGGTAGGATTTACTCGTAATCTAATATGTAACATAACTAATACTAATTAGACCAGACCAGTCGTATTCCTGCTAACCATTGAGTAAGATGACTAGGATGACCCGTGTTTCTTGTTTTGTTGTTGGCAAGAGTTTAGTACTCGTAGTATTAGTTTATAATCACTGTACTCTAGACCAGTGGTACTACTACACTAGTGAAGCTAGTTCAATTTGTAAACACCAATAACTTACTAACTCTAACTGTATGTGCATAGCTTCTGTTAAAATAACTGTCTTACTCAGTGACGCAACGCGAACAACGAATCGATCAAGACATTTCGAGACATCTTCACAATCGAATGATTTCATTAGTAAGTCGAATTCGCCCTTTGAAAGTACTAATACTAGAGGATGACATCAAGACTATTTCTTATTTCTCCGAGTCATTATTCCACAGAATATGTATCATAATTATTACTGCTTCATGGCTTCATGAAACCATAGATTTAATAATGACAAGCATTAGAATTTTAGAGCTTTTCACAACGACGCCATCATGCTAGTAATACATTCGTGGCAAAAACATGTAACTTGACTTTTGAAACAAAACCCATAATAATTTATGTACAATTTATTTTAACAAAGTTAGTTAAGAATAAGACTTTTTAGCCCGCCAATCTAAGAACTCATCAATGTCTTCTTCATTATCGGAATCGTCGTCATCTTCATTCATTTGTTCACTAGCTTGTTTCTTCTTTTTTGTTTCATCTTTCTTCAATTCAAGGTCTAATACTCTGTAAAAAAATATTAAATCAGTTTATTTACAGATTTTTATTCGTAATAGGTCGGTAACTCGGCGGCTTAAATATGGCAACGTCCATATTATGTCATAAAATACTACCCTACCTCGCCATTCGCCAGTAGTCGGTGGCAGTGCAAATCTGCGCAACGCATCGTCCGTCAGTCACAGTCAGTGGCAAAAGTAGCTCGATTTCCAAATGTGATTTACATCAGTAAAGTTAGTTTTTTTTACAGCTTACCTTCGCTTGAGCACACATAAGTTCACACAACACACCTGATGTTAAGTGATGCTGCGACAAAAGATTGATGCCTAAGATGATGAAGGTAATCGGAAAATTATGTTATTGTTTAGCGACTTTTGTCGTCACCCGTACTTAGAGACGAACACAAACCTTTTACATTACTTGTCTGTGGTCTGTGCCACAGAAAGCTAGAAAAATGTATGTTATACTTACCCACAGACTCTGTGGGTAAGTATGACATACATTTTTTTTAAGTGTAGATTAGAACGCCATCTATTTTGGTCCATAGAACTAATTTTATTTATACCTACAATTTAAATGCTGGTGCTGATACCAAAACTACAGACAGTAAAAATAATCCAAATTAGTTATGTACCTTGACCAATTTCTGATTTGTTCATCAATCTCATCAATCTGTCTCTCTGCTGTAGCTTCCTCTTGTTCCTCTGCTATGATTTCTGCTGAGGCTGTCGCTTCTTCTTTTATTTCTTTTTGAAATTTTTCCCATTCTTCTTCAATCGGATCTTTGTATTCGATGTTGCGAACCTAAGATTATAACATGTGATATTAGTATCTTGTGTCAAGGATTTTTTTGGAATTGTTAGCCCTTAGCCCTGCATATGGCCATGGTCAAGAAAAACCATCAAGAGAAAAAAAAAATTTAAATTTCTATTTTATAAAACAAAATTTAATCTGTGGTCCATGTCCGCCAATCGGCGGCGAAATCGAGAAATAACCAATATAAAAAAATGAACTTGGGTGAGTTGAGTGAGACCAAAATACAAGTGCAGTTTGCAAACACTGATTGTTAAAAAAATCTGCAAATTTTTAATGAAATTGTCTGTTCGTTTCTGTACATGTATACTGTAGTGTAAATGTCAGGTCTGGGGGTGATTATAGATAGTATCGTATTGTATTGTCTGTGTAACTCATGACAGTCAAATTACCTTGATCAAAAAAAAAACCTTTTCAAATAATGTTAAGAACAGTCTTGTACACACATAAACTTAAAAAATATATGCTAAAGCCCTTTACACAAACTGCGAGCAGTAGAAGATACAATAAAATGGAAAGATCCGTGATGATTGAATTTGCTAAAAGTTGTATTCCACTTCTTGATAATAGCCATCATAAAGGTCAAGCAGGCCGAATAGGTGTTGTTGGGGGATCATTAGAATATACTGGTGCACCGTTTTTTGCCGGAATAAGCGCCTTAAAAGTTAGTTCTAATTTGTGGCGTTAAATCTTGTTATTATACTGTGATAGGAAAAACAAGTTTTTACATATTTTTTTATTTTATAGGCAGGCGCAGATTTGGTTCACATATTTTGTGCATCCTCAGCAGCAACTGTTATCAAATCCTACAGCCCAGAGTTAATAGTTCACCCCTTACTGGACAAAGATGCTGTTGCAGAAATAACACCATGGTTTGATAGGCTCCATGCTATTGTCATTGGACCAGGACTGGGAAGGGAGGCAGAAACAATGCGAGTTGTATCCGAGCTGATAGCAGTAATCAAAGAGAAGAAAATACCACTAGTCATAGATGCGGATGGGTTGTTTCTCATAACAGAACAGCCACATTTATTAAAGGATTTTTCATCTCCAGTGATATTGACACCAAATAAAATTGAATACGAAAGGTTTTCTAATAAAATAGATTGTAGTCGCCTTAGTGATTTGGGAGGAAATATAACGATTTTAAAGAAAGGAGCAAGCGATGAAGTTTTAAGTACAGTTCCTGAAGCTCAATGGATATTTAATGAAGGAGGCTCTGGGAGGCGATGTGGTGGCCAGGGTGACTTGCTCTCTGGATTCACAGCTACATTTTTAAATTGGACATTGTCAAATAAAGATAAGATTAACACTGCCACAGATCAAACTATGATGGCTGCATCAGTAGCTTGCTATGCTGCATCAGTTTTAGTGCGAAAGTGTAATGAAAAAGCATTTAAACTAAAGGGTAGAAGTATGTTAGCTAGCGACATGATTGAACATATTCATGAGTCTTTTGAAGAGCTTTTTGATCAGTAATTTGCTATGTCTTGTCTTGTCTTATCCACATTATTAATTTTAAAACTTGTCAAGATGTAACGGAATGTTTTAGAGTAATGGCAATGTAATCAAAACAATATTAAAAATAACTGGGATGGTATTATAATTTTTTTTTTAATCTAAAACTAGCTATGTATCTTGATGGTGGTAGCTAGCCAGACAAATACTAGAAAATACTCTACCAAACTATGGTTTTGTCACAATTTTTTCCTTCAGCAAAAGCCCAAGCACATTGTAGGAATTGAATCCACAACCTATGGGTTGGATTTCAACATCCCTACCAATGAGCTATCATCACTTCAAAAGTTACATCGACTATTTTGTTTTCCAGGGATGAAAGTATCACAGCATGTAAGCTATGTAAATTTCGAATTTCATTTAAATCTGTTCAGTTGTTTTAGTGTAAGGAAGCAAAAAAGAACCCACACACACAAAATCATGAATTTATAATGTTGATGTGAACATGAACTGTGATAACCTAAACTTCATTACAGGCTAAATAATTATAAAGATTGCCATGCTGTTTGCCGAGGTTGTGGGTGCAGCAGCAAGTCATTGAATCTTGGGCGATAAAAACATACCTTGGCATCCAACACAGGATCATCAAAGAACCCTTCTGGGATTGGCTGCTCTAAAACTGCTGGTTCTTTCGAGGTTTCATCAATAGAACTTGAAGTTGATTGGTCACCTAAAACATTGTTGCAGTTTTTTTTAATCAAGTTAATATTATCAGGGAAATATAACATTATGAAATGAATAGCATGATTTAAACCAGGAACTCAATCTTTTGGAATATCACCTCACTATGCAAGAGCCATGCATGCATAGTCCATACTGTATACTGATTACAAAATATTAGCTGTTTTCGACACATTGGTAAGGAGATAAAATGTACATAAACCTTCTTTGACTGGATCTTCTGCAACGGGTTCCTCCAGGGTAGACCTTTTCATTTCATCATCATGGAATGTGACAACTTGTGGTGATTGATTTAAAGGTTTCGGTGTAACAATAGCTGGAACATTTCCTGCATTTTTCAGTATACTTTTAGGTTTTTTCTCCGGTGGACCATCTGTTATTGGATTGGTCCTTTTAACTTTGCTGACTGTAAAGTTGTTTGTAAGCTCTTTCAACTTTTTTGCTTTGTCAACATTTTCTCTGTGTTGTTTACTGTTTAGATGGACTGGCCACACATTTTCTGACCGTACTACTGAAGAGCAAAGTAAACACATGAGCTGTCCAGCGTTGTTGTACTTAGCAAGAGGGTTCTCAATTTTGGTACTTTTCTTATCTTTCTTTTTACGCTCTGCCATCAACCGTCGCATTTCTTCTTGGGTCTTCTTCTTTTCAATTTTCATTCTTAGCGACATGATTACTATGTTCAAGTTCTATCAGACTAAGAAGTATGAAGTAATAATTATTAGTTTCGCCAAAATTACCCAATGTAATTAGAGTAGTCAGTTGAGTGTTGAGTTGACTTTAGACTTCTTGGATATAATATTTATAGGCATTCGTGAAGACGTACATAAGTTTTGCTTTTTCACACGTTTTTAGTCTTTCTAAGTTTTTACCTACCTTTTATTTTCCTCAGTTTTTTTATTTTGTTTATTTGACAGATGCGAATGTTCTTAATTGACATTGGCAGCAAAATCTGACATATCAACTTAAAAAAAACCACGAAGATTCCACAGAGAATGACAGATCCTTTGAAAGAATAGATTAATTCAAGTTTATGTCGTCTTGAAAGATTTCATAAAAAACATGACATTGTAAATTGTAATTGATTAAATTGGGGGATTATTGGGAATAATACATACGCAAGCCTTAACGGAAAATGAAAACTGGGTCACACGTAAATCTATTAATGTTACATACGTGGTGCAACATTAATTCATCATTGTAGGTATTAAGTATAGATACCCGCTGGTACCCTGAACCCTCAATTCAACCCTTAGCTCAATCTTCATTCCTCAAGAAATCAACAACCAGCCGCTAGCTAACAGCTAGTCAGCTATATTATTCAACCTCTTTAGAATAACGGACTTTTTATAAAATTCAAACTTTGTCATAGACCATTAGCCTCTATAGAGTAATGTCAAATTCGGAATAGTTTTTGGTGCTTCAGTTGTAGTCGCCAATTTTTCCGGATTTTCAAAGCTAGAAACCAACTAATTTTGCTATATTTTTTGGTTTATTGGTGTCATTTTTATATGTTATGATTAGATATTAGTCCTATGTAGTACAAAAAAGCAGAAGTGTGAAAATAAGTTTAAAAACCTCGCCAGAAAAAAATCGTCTTATTTGGTGGTGGAGTGTGCAGTGTTTATTTCTCATGCTGTGATCTTTCGGCAATATTTTAGAGTTAAAATGGACATCGACGTTAGTAAAGAGAACATACAGCCATTGCGAGGTGGCAGGAACATTACGCAGCTCGGAACTGCTCTCCAGGCGCAGTCTGATGTGGATGCTCAGAGACAGCTGCAGTTGCAAAAAGAGTAAACTTTTTGTTTAGTTTTGAATTCTAAAGTTCCTGACTGGGTCTTGCGGCTTAACTTTTTTTATTTAGTTCGTTTATAAACATGTAATTGCAGTTGTAATAAAACAAAAAATAAATTCTCTACTGTCTGTAAGACAAGAATAATCAAGCCAAAAATTGAGCAGTTACCTTAACTCATGTAATCAATATTCAATTCTAATATCCTCTATATCCCGGATATTTCTCAAAGCTGTGCTATTTGATAAGTTGTAACTTGCTACTAATCCTATGCCCTAATTTACCTTAGCTGCTATTCCTATTGCAGAGACATTTTCCTCAATGGTGAACTTTTATTTCATTTTCCCTAAGGCCTAGCCCAGTCAACAATAACTAACACTTTCTCTACACAGGGAACATGAAGCAGCAATTAGACATTACCAAGGTACAGACCCCTTAGACCCGTGGTTCAATTACATCCAATGGGTTGAACAGTCTTTCCCCAAACATGGTCATGAAGGCCACATGGATAAGCTAATTAAAGACTGCCTGCAACTATTTGAGAATGACAAAAAGTACTACCAAGATCGGAGATTTGTTAAGCTGTGGATTAAATATGTGAGTATGGATCATGGTCAAAAGTCAGATTTAAAACCTGCTGGAAGGGGTAACTTCTATTTAATAAAGATTCAAAATATATTTTGAAAGTTTATTAAATAGAAGTATTTCCATTAATAAATGTTTTTGGAAACATCTCAGCACATATTATTGACCAATTATTGCATCATACATTGCCTGTACTCGGCTGTGTTTCAAACTTTGATTTAGGTACCAAACTGTTATAGAACTGATGTTTTTGAACATGCACCTATTTATGTACATAGATATGGCTAGGCAACAGTTTTTTGTTTTGTATAGGTATTTGTTATTTTTTAGTTAAAACTGTCACTAACATGGTGAGGTTTATACTGTTTTATACTACCATAGTCAATAACATTAGAATTAGGTTTAACTAAACAAAAACAAATACATGGTAATTGTTATCCTGTTTCAAAACCTAACTCTAATGGTGAGGTTTGTGTAGGACTACAGGCTGCCTGGTTGCCACACTGTAAATGTGTTTAAAAGAAAAGCTAAAGTAAGCATGATTATTGTTTCAGGTTGACTGCCTCTCAAACCCTTTGGAGATATATCAAAGATTATACAACACTGGGATTGGTACAGAGGTGTCTGAGTTCTATAGGGCATGGGCATGTTACTGTGAAGAGTCCAGTGACTACAAAAAAGCTAATCAGGTGTATATGTTGGGGCTTCAAGCTAGAGCACAGCCTTTGGATGAGTTGGAGCAAGCTCATATGTGAGTTTACTACTGTCTTTTTTGCTGCATTTCTTTTTAAATTCAGCTATTAATTTGTTATCTCACATTGTGATTCTACATAATATATTAAAATAATCCCCTAAAGTAGGTGCTGGTTACACTTATTCCTTGTTTTGTTGGCCTTATGTATAGGTAGTTAAAATATGCAGTAAGAACACTTACTTACTTACTATTACTAAAAAGAAATTTACATATAGCTGCTTGAGAAAATATTACAATTTCATAAATTTCCAAAGAAATGAAGAATAATAATCAAAGCTTAATGTAGGTGAAGGTATTGCCTATGTTAATCTAATTTCTATGATAGGTATGAAACTAATAAAATATTTATGTATTTAAAACAGTAACAGAAAATATGGTGGATAGATTACTAAACATTCTTAATACTAACTTTAATTAAACCAATCATAGACACAATATGTTGTCATATTTAAGTGACTTTTCTATTTATTAATTCCATCAATTGAAGCTATTTTATTAGCCACCTGAACTTTTCCTTTGCTTCCTATAAAAATATTTGGGCATGCAGCCAAATTTACAAGCCATTCAATTACATAACTCACATACACTTTGTAGGAACTTCCAGCTGTTTTTTGCTCAACGAATGCTACATGATGATTCACCTACCAAAAGGAAGGCAGCATCTGCATTGGCAGAGACAAGAATGGCTCTGACTTCCTTAAAATCATTTAAAAGGAGGAACATAGCAAATGTGCCTATACAGAGGATTGGTGATAGCATCAGAAGTACAGTGCCTGGTGTTGTAAGACAGCAGGCAGGAGGCTTTGACAATAGGATGCCCAATTCTAATGTTATGGTTAATATATATGAGGTAAGATTAAATTACACAGGCTTTAAATGTTTGCAGGCTGTTTGAAACCCATGTTAGACAAACAAGCCTATTTATTAACTGCAACAATCTTTGTTTTGTTTGTGTAACTGAGCGATGAGACGGACAAGTCACTAGTATAATAGAAAGCATCATGCTTGTCCATTCCAGTTGTGCGACCTAGAATTTTGAACTTGAACAATTCTAAATCTTGTGCTACCTTCTAATAATCTATGAGTGCGACAGTGCACTTTGCTCGTCACCTTGCAATGATCAGATGAAGAATATATTTACACCCGGTATTTTCACTGAAAAACTATTAAATATTATTATCAAAACATTTATTTTTAAAGCCATTTTTGACCTTTCGAATATAGACTACTTTTTTTAGTTAGTTGTGACTAATAGGTTTTAAGTGATTTGTCACAATAAAATTGTGGTTGGTAAACACGCTAAGCCTAGAATGAAATTGGATTAAGAAGCTGTTGGAGCATACATATACTGGTAGCATAATTATGTTTTATTTACTAATGCCTGAAATTAATAATCGATCCTGATCCGTTTTCCGCAGTTTTGGATCAAATTGTCATGTCATAACCACGGATAGGATAAGGATTGATTATTTATTTCGGGCGTAAGTTGACTGAGATTATTGAACTACAATCTTATTATTTCTTTATAGGATGCACCATCAACTTCACATGCTGTGATACCCGTAGCTGATGTGCCTGGCCCTGCCTCATTGGTGCAAGCCTGTAGCAATGTGGAAAACGAAAAGGAGATTGGGATTTGGACAAACCCTAAAACTAAGAAGGTCCACAGTAATGTTGTTCCACACCAGCCTTTACCCTATACCCGTAAGTACTGCTCGATATACACACAATCCTACTAATATATTGTCTAGTACCCATAATACAAGTTTCGAGCTTAATTTGGGGCTAGGTCAATTATTTTGTGTGCAATGGTCCCCGATATTTATTTATTTATTTAATATTATAAACGCGAAAGTTTGTACGTATGGATGGGTGGATGGATGGATGAATGGATGGATGTTTGATACTCTTTTACGCAAAAACTACTGAACGCGAGATAACTTATACCCTGGATACACGCGGGTAAAACCGCGGGGCGCAACTAGTATAAAAACTAATATGTTTATATGAATTTATCTTGTGCGATTATATGCTTTAAACTGATATGTTGTTGTAAATTCAATGTTACGGCTAATATCTGGAACTACTGATCCATTTTTTAAAAGTCTCGCTTAAACATAGTTGCACTAACCCTGAGTGTTACTGTTTATAATTCGGAAACCTTGTAGAGTATCAAGAGTAGAGTTATCTTTTAGAGTGAAAAGACATCTTCTAGCCAAGCATGCTCCATCATCGACAGATGATGTAGCATGCTTGGCTTGCTTGGCATGAGAGCAAATGCTTACCTATCTATGTACTGATAAAAAAGCAACTTTCTTTATAAGAGTTTTGAGAATCGAATTAGTAGTTCCAGAGACCGACAAACATAATATAGATGCATTCTTACAAACAACTTTATCTCTTTTTTTTTTAATCACAACAGCATATGAAGATGAAGATGATATTTTAAGACTTTCGGCAAACCACATGGCCTACTGTGTTGACGATCTAGCATTCTCAGTGCCTCTTAGTGTACCTGATCCAATGGACCCTACGAAAATTCCATGTTACAATAAAGCACAGGTTCGTTATCTTAATATAAAACTAGCTTTCATCAGTTGCTTGATACATTGTTTTGTTTTGAGGTACAAATATTTGATAGTAAGGTGAAGTTGCATCATCATCATAGCTTGGTGGCAAGGAATTTTCTAATGCTTGTCTGGCTAGCTACCACCTTCAAGTTAAGAATCAGGCGCCAAGCACCTACTGGTGTGTTCCGGCAGCCCCACTTGAGAGCCAGTTCCCAATCCAGGTGTAGTGTGGTGCCACCTTCATCCACATCATCAATAACATCAAGTGACTTGTAGTCGAACGCTACCTTGTAACATGTAAAAAAAGCTGCATTGATTAATTATATTTTTCTCAACTTATCCAAACCGTTATCTATTCTTGAAATAATTAATTTACAACACATCTCACTTTAGGTGTACATCGACGAAACTGAATACAGCTTAGAAGAGATAAGATCAAGAAAATACAACTTAGAAAAAAGAGTAAAGACTGAAAAACCAGAAACCTCGCAAGTTCAGCTTAATTATAGTAATAATATCAATGAGACTCTAGCCCAATGCAGTGCGTTGGAGACTTTAGCCAACTGCGCTTTGGACTCGGAACAAGATCATTTAGGACAACTAATGCCATTAGCAATACCTTCTTTACAACACATAACTAAAGTGACTAACATGCATTCACCTGGTGAGCCTAAAGTGTTAGTCAATCTTGATTCTAAAGAGTTCAGTGAGCTTACCACAAAGAGGAATGACATGAACCAAAGGCCGCAGATGGATGACGATAAAGACCATCAGTTGCTTCAACTGTCCTCTTCAAACTACGGGAATGAAAATGCTGTAGGCAACTATGGGAAGAACAATCTTTTAGAGGAGTTCAACAGAAGCTTGATGGGAAATCTTCTTGGTGATTCCGTGACTGTAAATACTAAGGAAGCTAGATGGGAACTGAGGAACTTGTTCAACGATAATGGTAAGTTATAATGAGCTTAGATATCAATGACGTTTGTATACCATTTTTGCATTTTTTTGTAAGTTCTGATATTTGGGTCCTTTTCTGAAGACCTGATCACGGTTGATTTTAGTGTGCGCGAATGATTCATAAATTTGGATAAGCTGTGACATTTAATTATTATGTTGGAGTTGAATATTATGTCAGCAATGTCAGTACTAATCATTCGCTGGTCACCGCTACCGCAGCAAGGAATTGGCAGTCGGCAGTGGCACGGCTGTCATCAGTTACTAATTTCGGTCAGTCGTTCGATTGCGTCGAATAGCTGGAATGTAATCATTCATAGTCGCGCATCGCTATCTCATGGTCTCACTTTGGTGTCTATCCAGACAAGTGGTGGAAGGTGGACTAGCAGTCTTGACGGTCTTAGACTGTGTCATACCAGACGCCTCGTGGTATTCCTAGGGTAAATAAATGTATTTACGTTACAGAGCCATCTATAGTACAACCAGTTCTGCAACAGTTTGAAGTACCTAACTTTGACATACACGAAGACGGATCAATCACAATGGCCGTCAACAACAAGAAGAAAGAAGATCTAGCTACTATGGCTATGGGACAAGATAAGAAGAATGTTAACAAGTTCTCTGCGCCTGTGGTTCAGCAAACTCAGCAAAATGTAAGTTGAAACTCCTTGATACTATGTTCGACCATATTTATTTACACCATACTTTATATATTTTCTGTAACAAACTCATAAATGTTTTTTTTTACAAAAGTGTTTCTGTTACATGTTTTTGTTATGAAATATACGGTTTTAGAAAGCAACCCCCTATTGAACAATGTTTCACATCAAAGCCGCCGTTGCCGTTTTCATGTAACGATGTGATAAAGTAATCTATCAATATAAAACAATATTATAAATGGGAAAGTACCTAACTCTCCCTGTCCTTGTAACCTTTTCACGCCTAAACCACCGAACATATGTTGATGGAATTTGATATGGGGATAGCTTGTACTCTGGGCATAAAAGAGAGACAGTGCTACATACCCTGGGGAAGGACATAAGATACTTTTTAACGTGATAAACCTGTAGTCCTAGGGCCTAAGTCTCGCGGCGTGATATATTATCAAAATTCAGTACATATTTTGACAGTTATTGCGATATTTATCGAGTGTGATAATATATCACGCCGAGAGAATTGGGCCTCTGTAGTAATGAATACGATGTCGCGCAGGAAATGCTAGGTTTCGATAAATTTTTACTTAGCTTCATCCCAGAGTTAAATCTATTAACCTTAGTTATAAGCTAATAAGCATTTCATTGGATTTGGATGGTAAAATTCACTGCAACTATTTCTTAATATATTATTACCCTTAAAAACAGATAAACAAAACTGCATACTACGAAGAGCCGTCCTGCACCCAAGTATTCAATTTCAACATCAAAGACGCGAGCACGCCCAACATGTCTGAGTTCAAGAAGCCGACAAACATAGATCAGTCGAAATATCCCACCGTGCCAAAATTCAGTATCGATGAGAGTGTTATCGAGCACACAGATCAAACAACTAAGAGGGAAGAGTCCAGACAGCATGGCGATCAACACGCTACGGTTGATCACCAAGGGACAGGGCTCTCTGTGATCATGGAGGCGACCAGAGAGTACAACAGGTATGTCTTTGTTTCAGGTTAATAAGATAAAACATCGAAATCAAGCTAGATTCCATTTAAAACGGGTGCCGCCTTGTAAGTACGAGAATCGTTTCAGATAAATATTTCACATATTTTATGTTTCATAAATCAGAGAACTGAAATGCAGTAGACAGTATATGAACGTTAATAACATCTGTAGTGCATGTACTATTATGTTATGTTTTAAAAATTTCAGCAAATCTGGTTCCAGCTCATCTGGCCAGTCAACAAGAACTAACTTCACTGGTTATACAACAAACTTTGACTCGATGTACAACAACAACGATCCCACACAACAGCCAACTACATCGAAAAGAAGCTCTATTACAAGTCAACCGAGACTACATAACGGACAGTTTGCTAGAGCGCAACAGAAACGCGAGTTGGCGGAAAACAAAAACGCCGCCCAGGCTAATTACCAGTCGCACGACCACCAATACCAAAAGTCTGCACCTACACCGCCAAATTTTAACGGCTATTCCCCACAAACTCAAAGAACAATGCATGCTCACTATCAACAAAACTACAACTACCAACAAGGATACCCTAATAATAATCAGATGATGCCTCAACAGCAGCAAGGGTATGCAAGCCCTAATCCCAATGCATACCATAGTCCACAACACCCAGGGATGCAGAGCCCTCATGCAATGAGTCCGTCTGTGCAGCCTGGCTTTCAAAGCCCTACTTACTCCAACCAAGTTGGGTATCACAGCCCAGGACATGCTATGATGAGTCCGCAGGGTTATGCGGGCAGGCAAGACTATCACTATCCTAATCAGCAAGAACGACAGCATATTTACACCAACCAGCAGCAGCAACAACAACAACAACAACAGCAGCAGCAGCAGCAATCACAACAGGCGGCGGTTTTCCAAAGTCCTCCTCATCAGACCCAGTATCAAAACCCCCAGTACTATCAAAGACCTGCCCAAGTACAGCAAGCTCCACCTGCTAATCAGGCGTACAGTCAACCTGGCTACCATAACATGCAGAGCCAGTATGGCAATGCAAATATGTACCAGAATCATCCAAACCAGAACTACAACAGCATGCAGAGCCAATACTCACGGCAACCTGCTAAACAGATGCCTGAAACTTCTGGATATGGTGGGTCAAACAGTCAACCTTTTCAGATATACCAAAGTCCTCAGGCAGCTCAGAACAATAGTTTCGCAGCGAGGAGTATCGCTACACATGCTGCTACTCCTGCTGAAACAGTTCCGGAAATGCACGGAAGACAAGATTCTCTCGGTAACGGTTCTATGAAAGCGCACGAAGTACCGGAACAGAATTCATTACACAAACTCAATAACTCTAAGAATGTGTCTGTGCACAAAAGCCCTACCGCAGCTTTAAGGAACATCCGACACGACCAACCAAATGTTAAAATCGGTCAGAATTCACCCGATATCGGATTTTCCAACCAGTACCTTAACTTCATTACTAACAGAAATGAGCCAAAGGACAACGCGAATACGCCTAAGTTCACCAACAGTCCGAGCATATCTCAAAAAATGCACAAGAACTTGTATGTTTCAAGCCCTGAACAAGCTCAAATACCTCCATCTTCCGGTATGTCCGATTCAGACAGTAAAGACGGAATGACCACAGCGCAAACAAATACGCCGATACAAGCAGCAAAGATCTCGCATGTTGTTGACAAGCCTAAAGATATCTCCAAAAGGCAGTTAGACTTTGAACATAGGGTCGAATTGCAATCCGAAGATAGCAGAGACTCTGTTAGCAAAGAAAGTAGAATCTCGTCAGTCTATTCTAGGCACTCTGATTTACATTCAGATGGGTATGGCATGGATGTAGATAGTGAAAATTCTATGGAATGTGCGGCTTTCAAGTCGCAACATTCTATATCTCTGGTAGAAACCAGTGACATACCTCGACCGGCGGATATTGATTTCCCGAAGAAGATTGATCCATTTAGCAGAAAGTTGCTAGATTCTCTATTAGAATATGTGAAGTTCCCTAATAAGACTCACGCTGATGGCTATATAGAAGTGAGGTCCGTTCCAAAGATGCAACAAGCTACAGCAATAACTGTTGGAAATAACAAGTTCTCTATAGAAAAACAACTTGGGAAAGGAAACTACGGAGCAGTTTTCCTTTGTCTAGATTTGCACAGTAACAAATCTGTTGCTGTCAAATACCAGAAACCAAGTAGGCCTTGGGAATTTTACATATGTCAAGAAATAAAAGCAAGGATAAAAGATCCTTTCATGGTAAGCAACCTTATTTGTACCATTACTGATGTAGTTTTACATAAAGTGGAAAAAGTAATTTATATACCTACTTATTAATAGTGCGAAAGTACACATGTTCGAATTGCTGCTTATAAAATATTCTTTGTAGCTTCCAGGATACATGGACATAACGACGGGATTTTTAGGGGAGAATGCTAGTTTATTTGTATCTGAGTATTCCAAGTATGGATCACTTTTGGACGTCGCCAACAAAATTCGAGCTGCTACCTCAAAATGCATAAATGAATTAATAGTTATCTTACTGACGTCCGAGATGTTGTCTATCATCCACTATCTGCACAAAGCGCAGATCATTCACGCCGACATCAAGCCCGACAACTTTTTGTTGATGAAAATGTAAGTATTTTTCACATTAATATTTTGGAGAAATTCTTTGTTAATTCTTCAATTTATCTTCCGTTTTCTGAAGTGTGAGTTGGGGCCTTTAGATACGAGGCCAGGAGATGAGTGAGTTCATTAAGTCAGCAAGCAGCTTATCTCGAGAGTAAGACTATGACTAATTGAATAGAGTCACTCTGAACTGTTTTCAAATATTACCTGACCTATCCCTGGCCTCGGTACTCGAGGCTAAAGATAGGTCAGTGAGTGACTGATTAGACTCGCGAACTGACCTCTTGTCAGGCGGGCATATCGGATATAACGCCAGTCCGCTACCTCGTCCTAGGTTTGCTGCAATGTCGTTTCCGGTCAGGAGATGCCTATTGTGACTTCGGTCAAAAGATCATGCGACACGCAAACGTGTACAGCCCAGAATTGATAAATACTATAAACAGTGATCAAAACTAATGCATATTCAAATGTATGCCTATTTTTTCCAGACCTACGCAAGAATGGCGGACTCCGTCCTTGCAACTTATAGATTTAGGTTGTGCAATTGATATGTCTCTGTTTCCTGAAGGAACTACATTCAGAGAAGTAAGTTATGTTCCTCTTCTTATTGACTCAATTTAGATGCTCACAAGATTTTAATAACTTTATTGAATTTTCTTTTAACAGTTGATAGCAACGGAAGGTTTTACATGTACAGAAATGAGAGAAGGAAAGCCATGGACCTATCAAACAGATTTGTACTGCCTGGCTGGTACAATTCACGTTATCCTGATGGGCAGTTACATGAAAGTTGCTAACCGATTAGGCCAGTGGAATATAGACAAGAAATTACCCAGGTAAATTGTTCTGTCTTAAAAATTAAATAGTGTTTGTAAGAAATTTTATCAGAAACAAATTAGTCACAACATGCTTATTGTGGTCACGTGGTTGTTGATAACATGCTCATTTGATGAACGCTTCTAGTACTAAGTTGAGATTATCTGTCTTATTAGAATCACCTTGAGATGGTACTGCAACCAGGAAGGTTTGGCTCTTATCATCACGTGAACGACGTTTTTTGGCCACAAGTCACCCGATTTTATAGCGATGTGGTCGAAAGTGGCGCCAAGCTACGTCTGGATTAAGAACTGGCTTTGAAATGAGGCTGACGGATCATTGATTGGGGCTTGGCGACAGTTTCTTAACTTGAGGATGGTACCTACCTAGCTACAATGCGCTACCACCGAGTAGTTTTCATCACGATATTTTCCATCAACGAAAGCTAAACCTCATTGCAGGATTTGAACCTACACTACAGTCGCAAGTTGACGTCTCTGCCACAGCCATCATCGCTTATGGTTATCTATTGAATTCCATTGTATCAATTGAGAATTATATAAATAAAATTAAACCCTTGTTCTGGTTGTAGGTACATGAAAGTCAGTTTATGGGACAAAATATTTACGACTCTCCTGAATGTCCCGGATTGTAACAGCTTCCCAGATTTAATGGATCTCAAGAATGAGCTTGAGAGTGGACCAAATGATGACAATCTTGGCTTTCAGCTACGTACCTTCGCTAATGTGCTTAAATCTCGATAAAACGTGAAGATCCAGATTGTATTTATTGCATTTAGATATAATGGCGAATGTAAAAAATAGACACCTTATGATGTATTATTATCTATAGTGATAGGCCTGAAATGAAGATGCTATGTAGTAGCAGAAGGCGCGCTACTTAGCAAAATCAGGTGCTACCATCACATTGTTAAAACTTTCAAAAAACATACTGTGTGAAGGTAGCATTTGCATGGACAATGGACATTGCTACTACATAACTTGTGTATTTAAGACCATACATATATATGTATAATAAGTTGATGAAAGTTATTTAACCTTTCGCCAGGTCAATGTTGCTTGTTTATCAAAAGCAATAGGTAACATTGGAACCCATAACTTAGTTATAACCATCGCCTTGTTGTGTTTAGTTAAAATGTGATATATGTGGTTTTTAGTTTCTTTGTTGGTGTAACAATAATGTTGGCTTAACTTGTTGGCATAATTAATATTGAAAATTATGTAGGTTCATTTATTTTTCTACAACAATGAATATGAGACTTGCACACTTCACTTTCTTGTTCAAATTGTAATGAAACAATAAACAATTACCTGGTTACAATTATTATTTTATTTCTTTATATTTGTAAAAAAATCTTCGTTGAACCATTACATTTGCTAGAGAAATATGCACATAGGCCACATAGCACATTTTTTTTTAGTTTACGTTGTTTGAGATTAGATAGTGAAATTACTCATCTGAGGACCTAAACAAAAAAAAACTAGTTTTTCTCCTTTATACTTTTGAGTATTCATATAGATGGACATACAATTGAGTTTTGTTTCAGGTTGGAGAGATAGGATAAGGGGATTTCAACTAGCATTCATAAAATAAAAAATATTGCTTGATTCAAGATTTTATTGCAGTTTTCTCAAGTCTTTGCTTCTTTCTTTCTTGATATTCCTGTACATTGTCAAACTTTCTTTTGTACAATAACTTTATGGATTCAAAATGGTTTTCTATGCCATTAGTTTCTCCATTAGAAACATTTTCAAATACTTTGACTATTTTATCCTTCTCAAAGGTTAAAGAATAATTTGAAAATGTATAGTTATAAGAAGTTACACTACATTCAGAGTCATTATAAACAAAAAGATGTTTATTGTGAAATTGAACAGCGGTAGGAAAATTAGCAGATTCTAATTTAGTTTCTAGTTTATGACTAAACTTCTTATTGAGGCTGGTCACACTGTAAATAAGTAGACAACTGTATGTATGTATAGAGACTACAAGTAAACTTGTTTCATCATTCAGTTTAGTAACAGCTAAATGAACTATTGGCAATGTCTCAACCTCAATTCCTTCTTCATCCATCTTCATAGTGAAATTATTCTTCAGTTGGACATCATTCACATCATTGTAGGTACTGATAGTGTAGCAAGCCTTCCCTTCTGTGTATTCCCATATTTTCACAGTTCCATCTCCAGAAGAGCTAATCAGAAACTTATTATTGTGTGGTAATAGCTCTATGTGGTTAACAAACTCTTTATGTCCCAAACAATAGGTCTGTATGTTGTATGTATTAGGATAACATGACACTTTTACTTTTTCATCTCTATCTGATGTGATAATAAACTTCCCATCGCTTGTCTGTAGTATATCCAAAAGTAAGCTTAGATGACCTAAGAGCTTCGTGCCTGTGTCTTCCTTGCTCAAGTCGTAAATTAGGACGTCACCACTCTTATCTGCTACCAAGATGTGAGAGTTGTTTACAGTAAATCTGATTTTACTAGCACTTCTAGGTAGTGTCAACACTTTGGGGCTTATACCAGTTATAGGTAATTCATACAAGACAAGTTGCTTTGAAGTTGATGTTATTGTAGCCAAGTACTTACTGTCAGTAGAAATAATAACATCAGTCAAGTGATCATTTTCTTGTGGTTTGGACGGTGTTGGAACATTGACGATGTTATGGTGGTTGGTATAGTCATATAAATCTATATGCAAATTCCTAGCGATAGCAATATACTTGTCACTCGTTGATAGGGAAGACATGATGTGGTTGAAAATTGAATTAGTTTACAAAGTTCGATGCCGCAGAAAAACTCATTTGGGTAACGAAAAGAGTAGAGAGAAACGAGAATCGACTTCGACACTTCGACATCAACATAACCTACAAAATAAACGCTACCCTACCCTACCTGTCAGGCTGTCAGCTGTCAGCCTGTCACATATCCTAACCTAAAATTCTCACAACTAACAGTCAGTCGCTGTCAGTCAGTTGTCACTGTAAAAATGTCAAATGTCGTGTAAAGGCAAAGATATCTAATACACACGACATCACCGGAGACCGAAGAGCTGGCAGCTACCTCGGACAAAGAATTAGTCTAGCCATCCAAAGGGGGAACACTGCCAGTATCTTCGGTACCATGCCTAAAGGGACTTCTTTTCATAATGTATTTTAGTTTTTAGTTTAGGTTTATTTGTTTTTATTTTATTGTTATAATAGTATATAATAAATAAACTGTAATAAAAATATATGTTAATCTAATACTTTCCTACTTCTACGTTTGAGTCTTGCTTGAGTTTGACGGATATGACAGTTTTGACATTTACGTATTTTTTTGATAATTTTGCAATTTTTACATTGCAGTTTTGCACGTTTCGAGATAATATACGTATATCCAAATTTGAAATAATCTGAATTAATTAACTTTCTGAATAGTGAATCCTGTGAGCCATGGCTACTATGATAACTTCTTGGGGCCCTGAAAAGAAGCATAGCGACGTCGAAAGGTGAAAAAAAAACAAATAAAAACTTGTTGAAAAAATAACATAATAACAAAGTTTTCTGCAACAAAGTTTCTATTAGAACACAATTACTTTCTTCATAAGCCGAATATCATACTCTGAAAGAATATGCAACATATAATAATAGCGCATTAAAAATTTGCAGATGGATTTGCGTTTACCCAGCTTATATTAACAGCAGGAAAACTCTGGCACAAGGACGACGGCTACCAAAGTCAAGCTGTGTCGAGAACCCAACCCATCAGGAGATAAGAGATGTGTTGATTACCACAGGATTAAAAGTTGGAGTGGAGAATAAACTTTACCCGAGGGAACAAAGTAAAGTAAGTTCACTGCCTTATACTACTATCCATTCTTAAATTCAACGTGGAATATTGTTACCTTGGGTTGGGATGTTGTTATTTTAAATACTAAAAGTCATATCACTACTTGGTATAAAACAAAGTCGCTCCCCGCTATCTGTCTTTATGTATGCTTAGATCTTTAAAACTATGCAACGGATTTTAATGCAGCTTTCAGCAATAGATGGAGTGATTCAAGAGGACGTTTTAAAGTATGTATGTATAATACATACATACTGTAGTACAGTAAAGCTGAAAAATTCTAAGATTTGTAAAATACTGCCCCATATTAGTATCTATAACCCCTGAAATTAATGATCGATCCTGATCCGTTATCCGCGGTTTTGGATCGATATGCCATGTCATAATATGTCATTATAGTAGTAATGTGTCAAGCCCTAGTACTAAAATTACATATTATAATGACATATCGACCCAAAACTGAGGGTAACGGATCGGATCGATTATATTATTAATTTCGGGCATTAATCTACATTGCACTGTGCCAAGCTGGAGCAGGTCGCTAGTAGCAGATATAAATCTTTTTAAACACTTTTACTAGCTTGACTTGTAACTAACTAATTTCATACATTGTTTGGAACTGATCAGTTTTATTTATCACAGAATTTTGTCAATATTTCAGGAAATGCTGTACAGAGGTAGGATCCGCATTCAGCTGAGAAATGATGATGGAACTCCAGTCAATTCAGACTTCCCTTCCAGAGAGTCTGTTATGAAATACATTGGAGACGCAATACCTAAGCTGAAGACTCGCCAAAATAGGTAATTCATAATTTAAATTAAATCACTCCCTAGTGCATGTTGATTAACACCAATTAGCATTAATTTCTGTTCAAGTACACACAAAAAAAAAATCGATTTCATAATTTTCCTGTAATAATTTTGTTTTGTGTTCTTTTTATAGACCAGCTGATCAACAGCCGCAGCCCGTTCAAGCTAGCAGCCAGAAAGGTGCCAAGGGCAAGAAAGGAAGGCGATAAATAAACTGATATTTTTTCAATATAAAAATACAAAACAGACGGTTTTTGATACTTACAAATTACTTATTTCTATCTTGACTATCAACAATAAACTCACAATTTAAAACATGCCATCGAAAAGATACATTAATGTAAGGTTTGGATTTAAAAATATTCTATTCTTTATTATTACTCTTTTATATTATTACCTAGTTGCAGAAAATATAATTTCTTTATTGTTTTACAAAAGATAATGTTACCATATCATCAACAACTAAGGACGAATACGAATCGCCTTTTCAGCCAATTTATTCTGCCCATTTTTGTTTCTAGTTACACTGTAACCATCTATAATCACAACTACTGGACCTTCAGTCCTTGTATTTTTTGAAGATTTCTGAGGTATAAATGGTTCATGTGATTGGTATACTACTCTTTCATGTTCCGGACTAACTTTTTGATTTTCTGAGGAAGATGAGCCACTTCTGTCAAAAATTCGTTGGTCATCGAAGCTGTCGTGTGCGACAACTACTGTTTCATGCCCTGAAGTAACTTTTTGATTTTCTGAGGAAGATGAGCCACTTCTGTCAAAGAATCTTTGATCATCGGAGCTATCGTGTGCGATTACTCTTTCATACCTTGGAATAACTTTTTGATTTTCTGAGGAAGATGAGCCACTTCTGTCAAAGATTTGTTGATCATCGGAGCTATCGTGTGCGATTACTCTTTCATACCTTGGACTAACTTTTTGATTTTCTGAGGAAGATGAGCCACTTCTGTCAAAGATTCGTTGATCATCGGAGCTATCGTGTGCGACACCGAGGTCGCTTTTTTCATTATCTTCTTCGGACTGAACTGACTCTGCAGTATCGCCGACTTCATCTTTGGATAGGAATCCTCGTTGTCTTCGAACAGGTTCTGGTAAAAGCTTTGCGCTTTGTGCTTTGTCTCTTCCAGTCTTGAGTTTATCTTGTCCATTAAGTTCGTCGATGTGTCCTCTGGGGCTGTCCAAGGCATTTTCGACTTGGTTTTTCGAGAATGAGTTGCTTTCATGGATGGTTTCGTGTGCTTCGGTATTATTTCTTGGAGCTCCTCCTCTTCGTAATCCTCCTCGGGATTGAACGCTGCTTGCACCGTGTCGTGAATCACTGTAGGTATGTTCCTCATTACTTTTTGCATAGGGTTTATCTTGTTCCCATTCGGTATTATGTTCGCTATCTCCATAATTCCTGGAGATATCTCTTTCAGTGCCCCCGTTATGTGCGGCGCGGCTTCTCTCACCGAGTCCATGATCGTTTCTCCTAGCGCCAATGGTATCTCTTGGAAGTAGTAAGGGTAAGTTCTTATGCTGTCTGAAACTGCGGAGGTCACTAGGGGTAGGATTATCGGTTGTCTCGGCGCTAGCCTTGGTAGTAGGCGAGGCCTCAGTGGAGAGAGTCTCGGGAAAATTAACTGTCTCTTTCTCCGATTCAGGTCCTGCATTTGATTCTCTTGGTCGAAGACACTGACATGAATCATCGTCACTTCCTTCGAGATAGTATCTGAGCTGTTTTCTTGTATTCCTTGGGATTTGAAAGGCTTCCCCTGAATCTGTGCCAAGAATATTATCAAACAGCATAGCGAGGTTTCTAAGCAGTGGAATGTACTTCTGATTGAGTTTTTCATTTCCGTTGATTTCCCTTTTGACTGCTTGATTCTTCCGCTTTTGTCTAGTCCTTAGGCTGTGTTTCACTCTTTTTGGCTTCAGCGGACTTTTTATTTGAAATGTCTTTCTGTACTTCAACGGTGATATTTTCTTGCTTAGAGATATAAAGTTATGAGTAGGATCTGAAAATAGAAAGTAATATTGTATAAGACAGAAATATAATCATCGAATCGCTGAAGTCATACAAGTTTCTAATTGAGTACCTAAATATTAAAACATTTCAGTGTGAAGGTTGGTAGATAATTACAATACCTACCACTAAGTGTAAAATAATAATATAGCGATGCCTTAATTGTGTTTAAAACATACCTGTTTCCTTTAATTTCTTTGATATCCGACTTAAAGGTTTCAGTCCCTTATTGAGAGAAAAACGTTCAGCAAGCGGCTCGGAGTCTGAAAAAAAACCAGCAGCGTTCATTTCTAGTTCGAATTGCTACATAGCATATTCAATAGATGTCTGCAACGCTTTGTTGCATATTCTATACTATAATAAAATTCGAAAATGAAACTGTTCTAGACACTAGTACAAAACAGAAATCTAAATAAAATTGGTTCAGGCGTTTGTCTGTTAGATGAGTAAACAGCACGTTTTAAAATATTACGAGTACCTTGTAAGATCGGAGTTAACGTCGTGTGAATAACTCGTTGATGCGATTCCGTTTCAATTATCTTGTTTAAGGAAAACTGTTTACCCACGATACCTGCAAGAAATACAAAGTTTTTATATAACAACATTAATATTAACCACATCGCCCACATCGCTCGTCGATCCAATAACCTATGGGGAAGAAAGGTTCTCGATTGGCGACCACGAACCGGAAGACGTTCTGTTGGTAGGCCTCCCGCTAGGTGGACCGACGAAATTTTAAGAGTCGCAGAGAGTCATGGATGCAAATGGCTAACAGCGGTTCATGGCGGTGTTCAGAGGTTCTAAAGTCAAAAAAAAATCACTTTTAAATAAAATGGGTTCACTGAATTCAACTGAAGGTGGTGGTCACACTTTGAAGGTGGTCGAATTCTATTTCAAATATTTATATATGATACATACTTATAGCTGCGCCCCGCGGTTTCACCCGCAAGGACAAAATATTATCGCGATAAAATGGAGGGGTACAATCATAGTTTACGACGTAAGTATTCTCAGATCTACCAAATTAAACTTAGATACACAAAAAAATCAATCATAAAAATTGGTCAAGCCGTTTCGGAGGAGTTTGGGTACTAACACTGTGACACGAGATTTTTATATACCTACCCACCCACCTACTAGTTGCGCCCCGCGGTTTCACCCGCGTTTTTCCGTCATCCCGCAGAAACCTTTTTCCGCGACAAAAAGTAGCCTGTGTTAATCCAGGGTATAAGCTATCACCATTCCAAATTAACTAAACTAGTTTTAGTTAGTTAAGATTTTGAATTTGCATGCCATTTCATTGGTAAAATGTGTCAGATCAATATTTATGTTGTTATTACTGTTTCACTCACATTTTTAGCAAATAAATTTTCTAATCTATTCAAATTTCATCAAAATCGGTTTTGTTGTTGTAGTGATACGTAGAAACAAACATTCACACACACAAACAAACTTTCGCATTTATAATTTTAGGATTCAAAGATTAAATAATTTGACTGTAGTACTCACAGCACACTAAAGCACAGTTAACAGCATAACACAGCCAGCGCCTGATTTCCATTTTGAGTCATTTTCGTATGCAATTATCGCGCTCGATCACGTCGCAAGTTAATTATTAATTAAGCGAATCTTTGCTTCGTTATAAATTTGTATTTATAACATCGGCTGGGAGTGCTGAAGCGGCAGAAAATTGTTGTTAAAACTTGCACGTTTTCATCGCATACGATTAAGATTATTACGTGAAGGCACATTATAAATTAAAGTTATTAGTAAGTATTACCATCTGCAGTAATACTTATTATAAAGGAGTGTTTCTTAAGAATAAAGTAACCATCGATGTTCCGGCAGACTCACTTGAGAGCCAGTTCCCAATCCAGGCGTCTGGCGTAGTTAGTATGACGCCACTTAACATTACGTGAAAATTTAAAATTTTAATAGTAGGTAAAGTAAAAAAAAACATTCCATAGCTAAGTGGCCTACCGAGCGAAACTGGGGCGTGTCGCTAGTTCATTCTGAATCCTAACTAATATTATAAATGCTAAAGTTTCCACCGTAACTATAAACTGATTTTGATGAAATTTGGAATGGAGATAGCTTATACCCTGGATTAACACGTAGGCTACTTTTTATCCCGGAAAAAGGTTCCTGGGGGATGACGGGAAGACGCGGGTGAAACCGCGGCGCGCAGTTCAAAATAAAGCGAGCGTAAAATATGAATACTAAACTAGAAAATATGAAAACCAGCATAAGTCAAATAACATTTATGACGGCTATCTAGATGAGAAAGAAACCGTAAAAGCAGAAGTATCTACCTTTCTTGATGTGTAAGAAAAGTAACGGTGTTTTATACCGCCATATATAAAGTGAACATTTATGACGCTAACTCATTATAAATACTTAGGTGGGCAGGTATTTATATTGCAAGCATTCAATCCATCTCGTCACTCGTGTGATATATTTTGTTTTCGCGGCACGTACCTACAGCTTGCGTACAGCGACAATTCAATTGTTTAAAAGTTAGCGCAAATTGAGAGAATTAGATAAGAACGAATTTTGTTTTAAACTTTAGTCTACCTCACGTCTATAAAGGTACGAGTAGATAAACAATTTGACTAGCCGAATTTTTCTTCGGTTGGTTGTAGTGTTTTATTATTTATGTACAAAATGAATAGGGATTCTTCCTTGAAGAAGTTATATGCGAAAAAGCAGCAGAACTTCCTTTTATAAAAAGACTACAGTCTTTAGTCGGTAGTACACCGCATTCAACCATCCTCCACCAAACCACATTCAAATTCGTTCAGTGGTATTTGAACTAAGCCATATCAACATACTGAGCAAACGTATGCGGTCTCGCTAAGTCCATAAAAAAGTAAAACCAAAAGTGATGAAAATGCAATGGAAAAAGAAAACGGGGCTTAAAACTGGTAGAGCATATTTTTAGTGATAAGTAAGTAGTTATATGCCTAAGTAATATTTTTATTTTTCTCTTTGAGTATACGGCACGGGCTTTTAGCAAACTATATAAGCCGATGTAGAAAGAATCGTTTGAGCTTAGGGAATAATTAGTATGTGGATCGAAGAACAGCCTTACGCAAAAATCAGTCTTACTAGCTTTAGGTATCAGTTCAATGCCCAATACAAATAAAAGGCAGGCTTACCTAAATATTTTACTTATTTATTTAATTAGGAGGACCAGGGACCAGGGCAAGAAGAAGAAGAAGAATTAATTAGGAGCAAAGATGCCTTTGAATAGAGGTTAACATAATTCGATTAACTTTGTGGTTAGAATTGTGACATACTTATAATTAAAGAGTATACCTATATAACTTTTCGGGTATAAAACAAAACAATTAAACCAACCATGAATCATCTCTTGTTGAAATTGACATTTACAGGTTTAACCCATAAAGTGTCAAATAAAACTAGTTAATGGTGATTTTGTATCAAATATTTCGATAAATAATAAAATGGCCGCAGTAAAACAAAGGAGGTAGCTGCAGGGTCGGGGGTGCCGTTAAAATATTACGACCGCCCAATATCTAAGGGATGAAATCTTTAATCGTACACTTTTACGTGGAAGCCCGCGGAACTAGGGGTTCCTTCGCGGCCAAAACAAAATAGTCAGATAAGCTTCGGAGCTTAGAGAGAAGTAAATCATATGACATAAAACCAATCGAGCTTAGAGAAAGATATTGCCTTATAAATGGGGATTTTTGTTTTATCGCTTTCCTGATTTTCTTTTGCTTTTCCTAACTGAATCTACGAATTTAATACGATAATAACATAATTCTTAGTTGACGGCCGTTTACTTAGGCTTTAGATTGGAAAGTAGGTACCTACCTACCTAGTTTACGGCTATTAATGAACATATTGTGAAAACTGTAACGTAGGAATAGTTACACTGTGTTTTATCTTTTTCGATCGTGTATGAAACTGCATTTCAATGCGAAAGACAAAAAGTTACACAATGTTTCTTACTAACTATAATAGACCTAAGCCTGCGTTATATGGTACTTAGCAGCAAATCGATTGTAAAAAAAATGTTATATAATGTTCTTTGCTGTGCATTACAATATCAACTGTCTATTTTTACTTCTTTCAGTGTAGCGTTTGATCACAAGTCATCTGTTGTTAAGTGATGATGTGACCGAAGGTGGCGCCACGCTACGTCTGGACTGAGAATGGCTCTCAAGTCTATCTGCAGTGGAATAAAATTGTGCTTGGCGATTTCCATGACAGCGACTGAAATATCCAGACGAGATTTTTCAAAACCGCCAAACGAGGGTCTCTGCTTATTTTTCGTTCAAATCTGATTATTTCCGCGCCTTATTTCACTGGGTGCGCATTTTATTTTCCGGTTGATAAAGTGTTCGTTTTATTTGTACGCAAATCCGGGGCCCCTCCGCGGTCCGCATACTAGTGGTCGGTTACTTGCTCTATTTATGACCGCCCACGGTCCCGAGTTAGTATCGTTCTGTCGTCACGCCTCGTATACGCTCGATTTATATTTTCACCGATACATAGACAATAGCTTAGGAATTTACTGTTAAAAATCGGAAATCGACTGCGGTGGACGCTTTTAGTGAAATTTTATTTTTTGATAGCCTTTTCCAAGCACAATATAAAGCAGGAAATGCCTGTGTTGCGTTCGTTTGTTTTTTTTTAGATCTTTCGGCGCTGCGTTTAACCACATGTCTCATAGTGGTCTCTAAGTGGTGCCGAGCTACGCCTCGATTGTAAATTGGCTATCAAGTGAGGCTGCCGGAACACATTCTTACTGACAGATTCTTTACTTGAGAGTGGTAGGTAGCCAAGCGAGCATTAGAAAATTCCCTTCAACCAAGCTATTTAATCCTTCACATAAATCTATAGCTCATTGCAGGATTCGAACCCAGGACCTACTGGTCGTAAGCTACCACTGAGCTATCTTTTCTAAATCGTCACCTCCTTCACACAAATCTTTAATTCATTGCAGGATTCGAACCCACGCCTACTGGCTGCTAACCAGCGTCACTACCACTGATCTCTTCAAAATCGTCACCTTTACCTGTATGTTATCATGAGATGTAAATTTTCTGACTACAGTAAAATACGAGTATATAATCTATTTGGGCACATAAGTAACGTACCTCCTCGAATGTCGTCGGTACAAAATAGTACAACGGAGGCGAAATTCACGATTCGGTTAAAGTATATCGGGTGCAATGTATCTAAACACGCCGAAACGCCTCCGAGTGAGCCTTGAGTGTTGCCACTCCCGAGATAAACGGATCGGCCCGGCCAGTATTATACCGCCGTAATAGAGTGAGACTTCTTTAGGACCATTCAAGGAAACTGATGACACTATTTGGTTTGTGCCATAAAAAGTTATGATATCATATTTGCGGTATCAAAATATTACCAACAAATAATGTCTAGTGCCTTTTAGCCTTTGTGATTTGTTTTTTGCGGGTTAAATATTGTTGTTATGTTATGACCAGGCATTAAGGAAGGCGCAATATCACGTTTATTGCGATTTATGTTTACGATAACACATTCTGTGGTCAGCAAATAGTTTCAATGCATGATTTAGGTATAATAATTAAATCATGTATCGCAACTTTGTTTTCATCACGTACACAAGATGATGTTAGTAGTAGTACGGTGTGGCGTTCACATAACTGACTGGGACATTCTTTGAAGAAGTAAGGGATTAAACCCCTCTTAATATCCGCAATAATAAAGAACGCCGATAAAACAGTGTCTGAACATTCACAATACCTAATACCTACTCTATCTGGTTACTTTGAACAAATTTCCTTGTTGTAGCCAGCCATCAAGGCAACCTCTTAAACAAGTAGGTACCGAGTTACATTGCAACCCTTCGAGTCAGTTTAAAACAAAGCTGCGGCGCCGTCAATAGGGGGCTGGCATATTGCCTCAGTTCCAAGTTTTACTGCTCGCTTCAGGGTTTATGCCTTATAAAATCCTTTGCCTCGTCCACGCGGAATGGCTGTCAGCTAAAAAGTATCACCGGCGAATAGATATTATCGCAATTGGTCTGTAATATTGTTCTACAGGGAACGGCTTGTATTCACAGAACCTTTGTTTGCCGCTCGAGTTACAATTTGGATATTAAGGAGGAGTTTACGACACGGTCTGTTTGCTCGCGATTCTCCAAAACTTTGCTGTTTATACTCTGGGTAAATCTTCGTTTTCAGTACCTAAGTAACTATTAAGAAAGTTACGCGTACCTGGCACCTAATTTGAGGTAACTGAAAACAATAAACACGTATTTGTATAGAGTTGAGAACAAGCAAAAAATCCACAGAAAAAAGAGGAGTGTCATTGTTTTTTTTTGTAAGAACGTGTCAAACTTATGACAGAGTACTTAGTCCAATGTTGATGATTCTATTTCCAAAGTTAAAAAATATAATAAATAATTAAATAACAAAAAGTGTTTGACAAAACACCCGTAAGGGCAGGAAAATACAGGATACTTGATTGTTCAACCACTAAATTTTTACCTATACGATATATTTTGTCGACCAAAAAATGACGAAACAGAATCTCTGCCGAGGAAATGTAGCGCTACCTTAAAGAAGACTTGTACCTATATTTCGGGTAAGATTTAGCCGTAGGAGTAAATACACCATACCTTATTTACGAGGTCCTTCGTTTTTATACACACTTGCGTGTCCCTGCAAACATCCGGAGGAGATGAGCTGGGCGAGTACGTTTTATATCCCTCGGTTTACGTCGCTCGGTAGTCCAGTTTGTCGTGCGATGTGGCCGGCTATTTTATTAGCAGGCAAATTCGAAGGCTCGTAACGCAAGCGGAACCAATGGCTGAAGTAACGAAGTCTCGGAACGAATCGACTTATGGCTTCCATTTCCTCAGACTTCGAACTGCGCAGTATAAGATAGAACCGGAGTATTTTCTCGTTACACTATATAGGCTTATGGGAGAGATGTGTTTACTCGTATCGCCGGAATGTTGTCATATTGGATACTTCTAATTCTATCAGCAATTTTGTTTTCGAGAGTTTACTTATCTAGTAAATGTTGGAGTTGATTAATGTCCCAACTTTTTGAATTATCTTTCGCATGTTAAAATAAAATTGAAAACCTTTTTTCTATGTGAAAAAAATAGACTTGACGATTTCTGTAAGATCAGAGTACCGTCAACGACTTTCTATATCCATCATCAGATCAGCTCTATTATTATCAATCATTGTATTGCAATCGTAACAAGGTACCTACCCGATAGAAATGTACTATGCAGAATAGTTGGGAGGTAAAGATACCTTCTCTCACAACTAAATTGATAGCACAGGAATCTTTATTCATGTAGTTTACGAGTCCGCATACGTAAGGTTTCCTTTCATATTCCATACAAATGAAATAGCGTAATTTTCTATGCGTTAACATCCGTGTGCTGAGTTCTGTGTGTGAATAAAGTATGATATTATTATCAGTAACGTACGTACCCCCATTGTATGTAAAGCCCAATATAATAAGGAGAGCCGATAGGATTCACAGATATGTGAATGTGACAAAGACGCGGCGTTACAATAGCGATGCTCTCGGGTATTGTCTCCTTCGGATGAAACCATGTTGTTGTAGGTAGAATTTTACGTTTGAAGCCTATGAGGGTGTTTGGAAAATGTCAGGGTTAGATTAGGGCAATAACACTTCCCATAAAATGTTTCGGTTTAAATTCAATGTGTGTTCTTATATAAAAGGATGAAAGGAAAACATTGTTGGTAAGTAGGTACAGAAAGTAGATTAAGCAAAGGTGTATGTTATGTTCGACTTTGTTGAAAGATGTTTTCTCAATGGAGGATCAAAGAAGGAGAGGCTTACACAGGATGAACGCCTTCGATTATCGTTATGAAACTGTACTCATTATATAACTTAGGTACCTACTTGTGTATACTTTCAAATAAAGATATTTTCTTGAATTAAGAATGCAGAACTAGAACGAATGTTATTTTTCCTATTATACTATAGATGTATATACGAGTATAACACATTGAAACAAATATATGACAATATGGAGAGAGATAAAGTAGAGAGTAGGGTTTGGGAATTCCCAACAATTTCAAAGTCCCGGGACACGAGACAGCCTACAAAGTCCCGGAAATTCCTGGGGCTTTGAGACTGAAGAAAAATTTTAATTTTTGTTTACTTTTTAGAGCAGTAAGCCTTTTTTTAAAGAATTTTAATTGAGGTAATTGCTGGTGAAACGTATTTAAAAAGGCAATTTTTTTGTAATAATCAAACGACTAAAACTCCTTTTTTAGTGATGTTGTTGTTTTTTATTTTTTGAAGAATCTTGGATACATTTTTTTGGATTTTATTTAATGCTTGTTACATTTGAAAAGACTCGTTAGTCTCGTTGTGTACTTGAAAACTACTGGTACTGGTTTCAGTGCCTATTATTCCCACATCTGGTGTTCGGATACTAGGGATATTTTTGAAAAGTCTACAATACAGTTCTTCGCGGCAAACGCATTTATTGTGGTGTATATTCAGTAGTTACGTACTTCGTACACTAAGCAATTACTCATTAAACTAACAGATGGCGCTAGGGCCCTTCAATTATTTATTTGAAAATAAAAATTATTACTTAACAATTTCGTCAATTTTGTTTCGTATTGAGTCTCGAAACGAAAGTCCCGGGACTCGAGACAACTAAAATTACGAAAAGTCCCGGGACATCGAGACACGAGACATACCAGGACCCAAACCCTAGTAGAGAGATACCTATAGGTATCTACCTTTCTTTAGGGTAGATAGTAACTAACTATACATACTATAAGGAAGGAGAGTAGTTTGACAGCCACAAACGAAGAAAAAAAAGGAACGTAAATTGATTATCACACATCAATGTGTCAGCCCGTAATATGCGTGGTAGCGCTCCGAGGGCGCGTAACGAAGGGTCTTCAACATCCGTTCGCGCGCCATCGAGCGTTCGTTACCGACTACTAGGGATGTAGCTGGATTAGGCCGGATAGTCGGATACCGAAAATGCATTCGAAACATGCAGCCATAGATGATGCCTTCGGTAAATATTTTAGCTCACGCGAGCTTGGCGCTATTTATTTATTTAACTGTATGCTGTCAATGCCTGTTCTAAACTTATCTTATCATGGGGATATACCGCACCTTGGATAGTTATTTAACCTTCAAGTAGTTGTGTGCAAATATTTCTGTGTTTAGGATTGAAAGGCAATGTTTCCAGTAAATTAGAGGGTATAAATTGATTCATCATCATTCATCATATACGGGTGACGAGCATAATATAATGCCACGCCGTATTTTGAAATGTTCAAGTTCAAATTTTGGGTGGCACAGATATGTAATTAGTTAATTAATCATTTATTTCCAAGTTACAAAGACTCATTTCATCATTAAATAATTAGTCACATTAAAATAATAAAAAATAAAATAAATAAAAAATAATTAAGTCCAAACCGGCCCAGATTGTCTCATTCTCTGTGTACAATGTGCAGTTGACAACAGTGATTGATGTAAGGGCAATCCAGCCGATCCGCGAGCGTAGCCAGCATGATGTTGGGGCTCCCCCGCACTCGCCGCACCACCAGTTAAGCATCATCATCATCATCATCAGCCGGAAGAAGTCCACTGCTGAACATAGGCCTCCCCCCTTGAACACCACCATGAACGGCTATTAGCCATCTGCATCCATCGGCTCCCTGCGACTCTTACAATGTCGTCGGTCCACCTAGTGGGGGGCCTACCTACAGAACGTCTTCCGGTTCGTGGTCGCCACTCGAGAACCTTTCTTCCCCATCGGTTATCGGTTCGTCGAGCGATGTGGCCTGCCCATTGCCACTTCAACTTGCAGATTCTGAGAGCTATGTCGGTGACCTTGGTTCTTCGTCGAATTTCCTCAGTTAAGCATACGTGACGCTTATACTATTAAGCAAGCGACTTAGGTAGCCAGTTTATACAAAAATAAAGTAGAAGAATAAAGATGTTTATGATTAATTTAGACAAAAAAGAATTGTCTGAATTGATCTTTTTGAGCGATGAGACCGCACAATGTGGTGTTTTACTTTAAGGAATTTTATTTTAAATACCTATGTCTGTTGCTAGGTATTTCAATAAAGAGTTTATCCAACTATTTAATATTCAAGAACTTGCCGGAATACCCAAGCACCCGGCAATGTATAGCCACAACAACCTAGTTACACGAAATATTTGAATATTTGCCGAAGCTCCAATCTCGTTCTTATCTTTTGGTGGTATACCTGTTACTACACCCGTTATATCTGTTAAACCGTTATTTATGCTATTGTTATTGCTAGCTGCTCCCCGCTTTTATCAGACCGAAATTAACTCACAATGGCCTTTGTAGGAACATTTTCAGCAAGGTCAACGTTTTGTCGTAACAATGCTGTTTTCACATTTTCATTTGTGTTAGTTTGCAAACTTGTTACTGGAGCTCATTTCTACTACGTCTAGTCTCGGATAGTTATGCACTAATTTGAAAAGGTGATAGCTCAATGGCGGTGAGTGGTGACGTATGGCTTGCGACACGTGGGCCTTGGGAAGGAATTCTGCAATGAGCCTGAGCTAAAAGTTTATTTGCACCGAATCCTACTAAATTTAGTGCCACTGGTGGTTGTTAAGATAAATTGATTGTTTAAACAGCTGGGTTGAACATTTTCTAGTGCTCATTTGGCTAGCTAACATCGTACCCCTAAATTAGATGATTAGCCAAAACAAAACACTGGCACGTTTTGAAGTGAAATGCTCAATAAAATATCCTTGGCTTCAATTCTTCATCTGCTCAAAGTGAGATAGATGACTCTATTAATAAACGGAATGAATTAATCGCTTCATTTATTATATTCGTTCGTTTTGTAAATAGGTACAGAATAAGCCGCGCTTGTTCAATATTTTAGCTAACCGTTTTATTCGTAATATAGGTAATTATAGACCAAGTCAGGAAACGTGACCAAGAAAATTTAATAAGTACCTAGGTACCTACCTAATTAGAATAGAATTTACGCTTATTTGCAACAACAACACTCATGGTAAATGAAAAAAAAACAATATAACAGTAATTGAAGGTACACAAGAATGTCACCGTCGCAAATCGGCCCCAAATCAGCAAAATGCTGGTTAGTTAACCAGCGCTGGTCTAACCTGCGTTGCTAAAATTACTAATTTAATACTAATCATAATAATAATTACTAATTTTGCGACAAAGTCGACTTGTAACTAAATGGACCTTTAGTCAAATATTAATGTGTTCATTTATACATAAATTATACATAAACATCTTTTTTACTTTCATTATTATATCAGATCGTTGTAAAGATAACCACGAAAAATGTCCCTTCCAAAATAATCACAGAAATAGTACTTCCTAAACCTAACGGTTTTATGTTCCGAACAGTATAGGCAGATACTAAAATAATAATACTTTAGTCTAAGACTATAGATGAGTACTAAGTACAGTCAGCGACAAAAGTAGCTGAACAAAAACAAATTTCCCGATTGTCTCTATCATCTTAAACACTTACCTTTGACTGAACCATCACTTAACATCGGGGGTATTATGTTGTGGTCAAACGCTACCGCTACCAACATATTACATGTTAAAAAAACGCAAATATTACTGATGTAAAACACATTTAGAAAATCGAATATGACCAGCTAGTTTTGTCGCTGACTGTACGTAAAGTATGACATTATAGTAAAGTCGAAGCTAGAGTAGATAGAGTTACCTTGTGGCTTTGAGTAAATCTTCTGGTTTGCATGGAGCAGTTTAGCAAATACCTATATACAGCACTGTTTGAACGGTTAGGTACTCAACACAAATAAACGCTTTAGATCTTTGTTGGACTACTTACACTTTGAAGTACTAAATACTAATATTTCATCTGTCAGAGTTAGGAATCCGATAAGCCAAAAATACATTTAAAGCTCGCATCAAATATTTTGTTACAAAATTGTCGGCTATTTTTGAATTCCCGCAGTGATGCCATGAACTCCCAATTCTGAGACTTAAAAGCAATAAAGGGTTCAACTGCGAATGATGAATTTGGCTTTAATCAGAGGCACAATGGGCTGCAGCGGTATTTATCAAGTATTTATACCCTGGGCGAGCGTTACTACCACGGCCTTTTGGAATCGGTACGTTTTCACTGGGTCGTAGTTTGAGAACTACTGCGTGACTAATTTACTGGAGACTAAATTTTCATTTGAATGGGTTACAGCGGCTAATTTTAATAACGATTGTGAGCGTAACTATAATGATCTTTTATCAAATCTGACATATGAGGAATCAATCTATAATATAAAAATGAATCGCAAAATTTCAGATAAAAATATACTGAAAAAAAACTGTTTTAGATATTTTGTCATAGGCTTATCAAAAGAACGAAACAATCTTGACTCTCATCTGTAGCCATAAACATAAGTAATTAAACTCAGCGGTACCTTCCACCTATACCTTCCTATAGGTACTTTATATTTCATGTGGGACTCGGAATGCGAACAGAACAATTTGCCAATAATCCTATCCCCGGGCAATAACTGAGGTGGCGCCCAACAGAAATGGGTGTTATTGCCCATGAATGATTTCTGCACGACTCATAAGATCGACTTGAATTTCCTTTGTATTGAAATTGCTGGGCCCATTGTCTCCATGCGGGTCGTTGAGTAAGCATTTTCTAATGCTTCAATAGATGAAGGTCTGTTCTACTTGACTTTATTTGGCCTTAAATCGTTTGGACTGAAACAAAGAGGCGCTGTCCCAATGATTATAATTTCTGTTCAGCCCTTGTACTCATCAAGCTTAAAGAAATAGCATGGATACACAGAACAACCTTCAGCGCTAGAGAATTGCTGTTTGCAAACTATGGAAAAAGTTCATTCAACCAAACTGTTAAGAATAAACAGGCTAACTAAAAAGAAAATATTCCAGTCTGCCGCCATTACATACTTAGATGGCGGTCTACTCATTGTAAAGGCTGTCATTATAAATAGACTGACTGGTTCGGTGTCTCTAAAGTGTGACCGTTTATTGGAACCGAAATCAGTCCCTTGAAATGTTGAAGCGCCGATCGTTCCTTGAATGGATTAATGCTTCAGTCAGTAGATATATCTGGATTGGGAGACTCACACGCTCAATATAGCATCAGACAGTCTGATTCAGACTAGTTGCGATCTCGTGTCAATGATACAATTTAACACCAATTTACTATCACGGTGTGTGAAGGTCCTGTTAAGTTAAAAGTGAAAATTAAATTAATGATAGTTTGTCGTGGGACACCAATATAGAGAATCGTTTGAGTTTGTATATAGCCGTCTTTTTACCGTCAAGCTATACTTGAACTCATATGTCAAGACTAGGATTTTGAGTGTAGATTACCCACTGTTTTTATATACTTACACCAGTTATCATACCTCTAGACAAAAATCTGCAGATGCGCAGTTGTATGCATGTATAATAGAGAAAATGTCCTATATACCCCACCCCTACTTTCAAAATAACTTTATTTTCCTAATAGGAAAATAAACGTATGCCTGGACAGCAACAGGCCTGATTTTTTTGCCCCTAAGTCATATTTGTGTCTATAAAAAATTGCCGTCATCAAGTGAGGAAAATTACAGGTGCGACACGGGTGTTTCACTCCGTCTTGAACTTGTTATCTGAGACCTCAGGAAAATGAGATTTTAATCATTATAGATAACAAAGTGTGGTACCTTATATATCATGTCTTGCCTCGAAAGTACGACGAAATAGCCCACGTTTTTTTGTTAGAGAATTAATAGGCGTTCCTGTCCGAATCATTGGGTCCCTCCTTTTTCAAGTCTAATTAGCATTTTTCGCCAGTGGCGTCGAAGTTCAGGTTAATAAATCAATTTAAGCAGAAACGCTTTGCTGAGTGAGTGAAGTCAGCGGGGACACTGCCAGCCCATTGCGGCAGCAAATTCAATTTATATTCAGATCTACACTGAAATAGAATCGAAACTTAGATTGCGGCTAGATAGTGGCAGGTTTATAACCCCAGGGGATACCGCACTAAGTAACTTAATCATGACGTATATACCTATAGCTTTTAACTTTAGGGCCTCTGCAATCGCTTTATACTAATCTGTTGTTTTTAGTGTGTTCAGAAACTACCAAGCAACTAATAACTAAAATTATTATCAATAGTTAGAGTTTTGTTCGTTAAATTAACATAAACATTTAGTAACATGCTTACAATTCAATAAGTTGTGATTCAACCGTTTTTCGCAAATTCCTAGACAATGTTTTGGGCTCGATGAAATTGAGAATCTAAGTATAGAACTGCTTTTGGAGTTGTAGGAGTTAGTCTTCTCATTTACCAGAAATATTCAGCTAAAGTCAGTCAGTAACTAATTACTAATTAGTGTACATCCCAATTAGTGGCTTTATCACATTTCCGTAAATATTTCACATTGTTTACTTTGATACTTAACTGACTAAGTTTTTGAACAATCAAATGATTCAAATTTTCAAATGAACGGTTGTTTCGATTCACAGTTTTCTACTTTTTAGATATGACAGGGAACGGTTTGACCGCAGATCACCTCACGTTTTTTATTGCTTTCTAGGCAAGAAAGAGAACGCATTATAATAAACGGGAAGGAAGATTCCCCTTTTTCTTCTTTATGTATGCCAAATAAAAAGCCGACTCCTGAAAAGATCAGGAAGAAGATCGCTTTTCGCCCGAAGATATATCGATGATGGATTTCGTTTAATTTTGTGTTGAAATGAAATTGAGTAAGTATTGAGACATGACACTGAATTATTATTATTGCAAGAAAAATCAAATTATTGCATACCCTGAGGGGTTATTGGGAAAGAAAATTGGCTGGTTCTGTTTCTGGATATAATTATTATGAAATTACACACCACCGCGCGGAGGGCGCTGGCATTTTTAGGAATTCTCTATAAGTTTACGTCAACAATAAACAGCTGAATTTCGAATTGTTAAGGCCTACGTCATTCTCTTTCAGATACATGTTTTAAAATTTTCTAATTTCATACGTACAACAATACACAACTCGAGACTCTTTAGGAAGCTTGTTAATGTAATTTTATTTAGGATGACCATTAAATAAATGAGATGAAAGTGTTGAAGGAAATTCAGTCTATGTTGTACGGATGTCATATACGTAAGTGGCCACTAAACTTTATTGTTGCGTTTACGACCGGCGAAACTACTATTAGGATGCAACCACATCGGGGACATTCGAACGAAATTTCGTTATGCGAATTTCTGTTAGAAAAAGAATGTTTGTTAGACGTGAGTGATCTAATCCACATATGGCCAAGTATCATTCCACACGTTTCACCTAATCACAATGCCTCATTGAGTGAAAACAATACAATCCAAATACCAAAGAGTATCTAGTGATATTACCGGTATGCGTGTGATGCAAACTCATTTGTGACTTACTTATCTATTAGGTTGAAGTAACGAAAAATTATTGTAGTTACTGACCGATCCTCCTCTGCGGATTTTATGCCGAGTATATGCGTGGATCAGTTACAATCTGCTTGGTCTCTTTGGACTTCATGCCGATTATGTGGGACTAGGTATTTGGATTAGGTAATTGTGCTTATCGGATTAGGTATAACGATTATATTTACCTAATACAATCCATCTCTACAGTAAGGTAGGTACCTAATCGATTGTTAGTAGGTAAATTGAAAAATTAAATGTAAAAACCCAAAGACTCAACATATTCCAAGCCCCAGAAGGCCACATTCAAAGTGCAGTAGCTTATTCAAATTACCGAGGAGTAAAATAAACTCACCTACTTAGCTTCTACGAACTTAAGAGAAGGCCTTTGGCTCTATTAAAACCTGATCCGCTTCGGAATCCTTGCGACGATGTCAAGTTGACTGGTGTTATATCGAAATAATGATATGGCACCGTGGGAAATCGGAATCGGAAAATCCCGGGAATTTTGGTAATGGCATTTTTTGGGATCGTGTTCTAGCCACGGCCCTGACTCTGACCGACTCTGATCTTAAGATTTGAACCGTGTTTTTTTTTCAAAAACTGATTTTACTCATTCGTATTTTACTCATCGGGAACGTGCCCTTATAGAAATGCTTCGAAGCGACGAAACAAAGGCACACACTTTTCTAGTATATATACGAGTACGTGCGGATATTTTAAAATTATTGCTTGGATTTATGCCTGTGCAGTAGAAAATGCTTGTTCACTTTACAGTTCGGATTTTATCTAAACTGTATAAAGTTCAACTTTTCCTATTTGTTTGATAAATTGAAACATATTTGACGACTGTCTTCCGTATTTTGGCTAAGTTACCTTAAGGGTGCTGCGAGTTTGATTCCCTTGGGAAAGTAAAGATTATTATCTCTCATTTTGTAATATTTTTAACATTAGAACAACAACAACAAACTGAGAGGCACAATGATGTTATGCGGCCTTAACAACGTATTACCGATGAAGACTGATGGCGTGATAAGTAAAAAACCGACTGTGAAGTATGATATTGCTGGTTCGATTTCCGTTATGGAATAAATATGTGTATTACCTATAGGAAAAAAGCCGCGTGAACTTGTTCCGTGTCTGTTGTGTTGTGGATTTCCGATTCCCGTAGCATCTGATACCCAAAAGATAAGCTCTTCTTGTTTGGGATATATGATTGTATGGGTGTCATTACCTCGTAGATATCATCCACGTAGAACCAACTCTGTGTCTCTGTGGCTTTGTGGCTGTGTGGATCGTAGGATCCATCCGTCACCTTGAGTTTATCTTTAACTCCTTCTCGGTCTCAAAACAGTCCCCAGCTACGACAATCCTATACAGAAGATCAACTGAATCTATAGAATGGAAGTTAAAGCAAACCACTGATTCGTACAATATCTTCATATCCCATCTCATCCGGTTCAAACGTCGGATACGAACTGTTATATCTTATGGGTGCAGGGGATAATGCGTGTACCTACTAGATACTGACAACGTCAGCATTTATGTAACAATAGGTAGAAAGGTACTAGAGACAGTCAGTCTTCCTCCATCCTCCGGCGCGAGAACTTGCCTAAGGACAAATTCACTAATGTTATCACTTTTCTCCAAAATTAATAAATAATTAGTTTCGTCAAATCTTAAAAGTTTTTTTAAAACGCGGATCCTTCTAGCCCGCGTAACATAAATGGTGGCAGCGTAAAGGGATACGTAAAGTTCCCCGGTCCGTCTCTGAACAAAAAACGAAACAAATATAAGTGATAAGTGCGTTATATTATATCCTAAAAGTGTAAAACGCCAAAAGTGAACATTCTCGCTCCTTCAAGCAGCCGTCGTGACCGGTACCTAATAGGTACATATCGAGGAGACTCATCCATCATCCATCCAAATTCTACTGTGCAGTCTACAGTAACTGGCCTTGACATAAGGCCACACCGTGTCATCCCAATCCAGCGGCCTTCACTCAAGATTCAAGAATGCAACCTATCGTTATCGCGGTCGCCTACGCGTTCCTGTAAGTCTTTGGTCATTGTTAGTGATAGGGTTGTCAGTTCAGTTAAATTACTCTAATTCAATTCCAGCTTTGATTTAATTGTGATTCAATATTTTAACTAACTATCATCAAAATGTCAAGAAGGGAAGAAAAAGAAGTACAATCCAAAATGATTGATATTGATCTAAATGTATTGATTAAATTTATTAGCACGTTTGATGGTACACGGGAAAAATTAAACCCGTTCGTAAATAATTGCAGAAATGCTATATCACTTGCTTCGCCTAGCCAATCAGACATTTTGCTAAAGTATATCCTCAGTCGACTGGAAGGCAAAGCTGAAATTGCCTGTTCGATTAAAGAATTTGAGAACTGGAATCAATTAGAGGAATTTCTTAAGACACAGTTTGGAGAGAAAAAACATTATGCTCATTTACTATCCGAATTACAAGAGTGTAAACAATTAACCAACGAATCGGTCAATCAGTACTCGCTAAGAGTGGAAACATGTTTAGCCAGACTAATAACTGAGATCAATATATCCATACCAACTAAGCGTAAATCAGAGCTGATTGGTCGAGTCGCAGCCATGGAGGACCTTGCCCTTCATACTTTTGTAACAGGACTTAATCCTAAGATTGCTACGATTGTCAGATGTCGTGACCCTGAAGATCTTAATACCGCCATAAATTTTGCTGTTGCGGAAGAAAAGATTTTAGACAGTATGTCAAAGAAAATGACACCATCTTCGTCTAATAATAATAATTTTAACCGTAATCGAAATTCTCAACAGCGTTCTGAGAACAATTCAAGCGGAAATAATGGCGGCAATAAACCGTTCTGCCGCTACTGCAAAACAGTAGGTCACGTGATCGAAAACTGCCGAAAACGCGAGTTTAACAATAACCGTTTCCGGAACTCTAACCAGCAGCAACCATCAGGCTCAGGCTATGGGTCTCAACAAAAACCATTTCCACGTGTTCATTTCGTTACCGACACGCTAGAGGATGAGCCCCAAGATGATGAGGCTCATGATGACACTGATCCTGATTCAAAAAACGAATAATTGTCTCGTCCCGGTGTCGTGCGGGACCCTATACATCTAAATCCGACACCTCGATTCCAAATGCAGCTTCGAGCTCCAAATCGACTGTTCAACGCAAAAATCCTGGTTCAAGGACACCTAAAACTACTGAACTTACCCCTGAATCAATTTCTAAATCCAAATTGACTCCGCTACATGGTAGTCATTGTGTTGATACAGGGATTCCTAAAACATTGAAATCGTTACATGATACCCAATGTAAAAAATCTTCTAAATCCGTCTTTGAACCAATTTCTAAATCAGGGCAGCAACATAACTATGTTGATTTGCCACAGTCAAAAACCACTGAATCGATTTCCAAATCCAAGCAGACACATAGTGTGAATCTGCAAGAATCGCGAAAGTCAACCTCTAACATCTTTGAAATCACGAATGATCCTGCAAAGATGTTACTACCTCATGTTCTTGTTGACTCTTCTGTATCGGACATTCCATTATCCCTGCTAGTCGACTCAGGATCATCTGTTAGTCTGATAAAACGATCCTGTCTGCAACGTCATCCTAAGCTCACTAAAGATATTATTCATCTAAAAGGTATCGACTCTTCGGAAGAATCTGTGCAAACTCTTGGCCATTTTCCATTGAATATGCGTTTTCCCAAATCCAAGGTGTCACACAAATTTCACGTAATTGACAAAATACACCTTCCTTATGATGGTATCATAGGCACGGATTTACTCAATGCTCACAATTGTAATATTGACTACAACGATAATTTACTTCGTTTCGGGAAAACCTGTTTGAAGCTACATTTCTGTGATCCTACATATATTATTCCTCCTAGAACGGAAGCTATTATTGAGTGTTCTGTACAGAATCCTGATTTAAGAGAAGGGTTTGTACTAGATCAAAGTCCATCTGATGAGCTGTTAATCGCAAATTGTTTAGTTCGGGTGAAAGATAATAATAGGATAAATATATCTGTACTCAATACATCTGAGGAACCCATAACTCTAAAATCGGCACTAAATCTAAAACTTACATCAATTGACCCTTCTGAGGTTGACAAAGTCTCTCATACTCTGCATCCTATAAATAATGTCAATGCAACAATTCCGAGTAATACAATCGAAAGAACAAGAGAAGTCCTAAACCAATTACGTGTTTCACATCTTAACAGCGAAGAGAGAGAAGCTCTCTATCAGGTGTGCTCCGACTATTCTGATATTTTTCACCTTCCTGGAGAACATCTTACTTGTACCAATGCTCTGAAACACGAAATAAAGACGACAACTGATATTCCCATCCACACCAAATCTTATCGATTTCCCGAAATTCATAAGAAAGAAGTTAAAAGACAAATAGAACAAATGCAAGATCAAAATATTATTGAACCCTCTGACTCTCCGTGGTCCTCTCCAATATGGGTGGTCCCCAAAAAACTCGATGCCTCGAATGTACAAAAGTGGCGAGTCGTAATTGACTATAGAAAACTAAATGACGTCACAATTGGCGATACTTACCCTATTCCTCAAATCACGGAGATCCTGGATCAGCTGGGTAACAGTAAATATTTCTCGACTTTAGACCTGGCATCTGGGTTTCACCAAATTCCTTTAAATGAAGCCGATAAATCCAAAACTGCATTCAACGTCCCTGAAGGACACTTCCAATTCACAAGGATGCCATTTGGGCTGAAAAATGCTCCTTCCACATTCCAAAGACTAATGAACTCAGCCTTATCCGGTCTTCAAGGCATCCGTTGTTATGTTTACTTAGATGATGTGGTCTGTTATGCGCATGATTTAAATTCACACCTAGATAACTTGGTGTCTATCTTCCAAAAACTTCGTGATTTTAACTTAAAACTGCAACCAGATAAGTGTGAATTTCTGCGACGCGAGGTCGCATATCTGGGACATGTTATTACTGAAGAAGGTGTGAAACCTAATCCTGATAAGGTGAAAGCTGTAACTCAGTTTCCAACACCAAAGACACCAAAAGATATTAAGTCATTTCTAGGACTCGTTTCATATTATCGTCGTTTCATCCCCGATTTTTCCAAAACAGCGAAACCACTTACTAATCTTTTGAAAAAAGACGTCCCCTTTAATTGGGAAAATCAGCAACAGCTAGCTTTTGATAATCTAAAACATAGATTGACCACAGCCCCTCTTCTTATCTATCCCGATTTCACCCAGCCATTTGTACTTACCTGTGACGCTTCAAATTTTGCGGTAGGTGCGGTGCTCTCCCAAGGACCCGTGGGTAGAGATAGACCAATAGCATACGCATCGCGTACTCTAAATAGAAGCGAGACCAACTACAGCACAACTGAGAAAGAATTATTGGCTGTGCTGTTTGGGTGTAAAACCTTTCGTCCTTACCTTTATGGTAATAAATTTCAGATTATTACTGACCACCGACCGCTAAAGTGGTTATTCAATCATAAAGACCCGAGCAGTAAACTCCAAAGATGGAGGTTGAAGCTAGAAGAATATGATTACGAAATAATATATAGAAAGGGCAAACTCAATAACGCAGCTGATGCTCTTTCGCGATTTCCGGTCAATCCGGTCCTTCCTGACATTTCTCCTGACTCTCCAGAGGAACAAATAATTGACCTTGGTCCTTTGGATATTAGTCCTTATGATGACAATCTTGGTATAGATTTCAGTCCACTTAATCCACCCTCTTGTAACCTGAATTCTGAAAATCAAATAAACTTACCTGAATCTGATGAAATCACTAGCCAACTCGTTCAAAACAATCCGGAAAATCAAATTAACTTACCTGAACCCAATGAAATCTCTGACCTGCCCGTTCATAATAGTCCTGAAAATTTAAATATCTTACCTGAGGAAAACGCTCATCCGTCTTCAGTATCTGAAATATTCAATGATGACGATTACTCCACCTTCCTGAAAGAAAACATAAAAAATAATATGTATAATACTAACCTGAAAGAACACAATGAAGCATTAATGAAGACATCTTGCAAAACACTTATTGTTCCAACATCAATAGATGTAGATGAAGCTAATCCTTATGTCGCTGAAATATTGTCAAACATGGAAAACACCGAGGAATTTCTAGATTCTGAAAAAGAACTCTTTTCCTTCAAAAAACTCAATTTAAATAACAAAACCATTTACTTAGCTTTCATTAAAGTTCACCATTTTGACGAAAGTTCTTATCAAGACATCTTCAAAACTCTGAAAGCAATAAGAAACGAATTAATAATAACACAAGATCTAGATGAAATTGCAATTTCTGATTTTAAAAATCCTTTTGAAAAGCTTTCATTTATGAAAATATACAATATGCTAACCTACCTTTTCCATAACACTAATATGACAGTTCATATTTACCATAATAACATAATATATCCCACTTTAAGTGAAATAAAAAAGATAATGCGTGAAAATCATGATATACCTATTGCAGGACATTTAGGGTCAACCCGAATGCTAAAAAGGATCCAAGAGAGATTTTATTGGAAAGGAATGAGAACTGATGTGGAAAATTATGTAAGAAAATGTACCCTCTGTCAACAGAACAAAGCTTATAGAAAAATTAACAAAGCGCCGATGCAAATTACTACAACATCTACAAGTCCTTTTCAACGAGTGGCTTTGGATGTCGTGGGACCCTTGCCGGAATCAGGCACAGCTAAACTAAAATATATCTTAACAATACAGGATGATCTGACTAAATATTCTATAGCTTACCCAATCCGCACCATCACAGCAGAGGAAACTATGGAATGCCTAGTGCATTTCATATCATTATTTTCAATCCCAAAATCAATATTAACCGACCAAGGCAGTAATTTTACAGCTGACCTATTCAAGAAAACTTGCGATTTCTTAAAAATAAAACAGTTATGGTGCTCCCCTTATCACCCTCAAACTCAAGGCGCACTTGAGCGCAGCCACTCCACTTTAAAAGAATACTTAAAATCATTTGTTAATACCAACCAAGAAAATTGGCCCAGATACGTCTATACTGCGATGCTTACCTATAACACAAACGTCCACTCTACGACTAATTTCAGCCCCTATGAGCTTTTATTTGGTCATAAACCGTTTATACCCGATTCTATATTTGAGGAAACTCTAGACTCAACTTATCCGGAGTATTTGAAAATGTTGAGCCATCGCCTAAAACTTTCCCGTGACAAAGCAATCGAAAACATAAACAAATCAAAGGAAAAATCTAAGACCCAATATGATGCACATACTCGCCGCATACAATATAAAGTTAACGATTACGTCTATTTAAAAAATCATCTCCGACTCAGGAAAGCCTTATCTCCGATCTGGAAGGGGCCTTACAAAATAGTTAAAGTTCACAATAACAACACAGTTTCCCTATTGATAAATAGACGACATGTAAAACACCATTTTGATGAGATCAAACTGGCTGGTTCTGACCCACCTGGAAACCCTTAAAAGGTTTTCTTTTTATAACTTTTAACAAAATTATTTATTTGATATAACAAATACATTTTTTTTTTATTTATCATTTCAGGGCCATCGCTGGAGCGAGCCCAAACTTTATTCAACCAATCCAGAAAGGGTCTGGATTATATTCCGAATATGTGGGGAAAATGAAGGTTAGAGATGGGAACCTGAATATTATAATTCCTATTGACATTTCCCATATAAAACCACATATAACTAATATTAATTTAATTTTAGGTACTTTTAAGTTTTTATGTAGGCAAATAGATATAATGGATAATTCTGAATGTTATAATACGGTAGAACCGCTGTCGATCAGGTATCAGGACCTTGTTAAGGAATTCGATTCGATTTCTCACTTGATTGAGAATAAAAGCAAACGGTCAGCCTGGATAGGCTTGGGTGGTTCTGTCCTCAAAACTATTTTTGGAACTTTAGACGAAGATGACGCCATAGAATACAATAAGATATTTAACTCTTTACAAAATAATGATAAAAAACTGGCTTCGCTCATTAAACAAAACATTTTGGTGACGTCATCAACTTTATCTAGTTACAACCAAACCATTCATAAAATAAATATGAATGAAGCTAGTTTGAATATGGCTATCGACGAGCTCTCCAAGAACTTGAAAAATATTACTTTTATTACTAATGAACTATTGGTGAGAAATAAAATGTTTGATGTCATTAACCAACTTGAGACTACATTACTTACAATATCATTCCAATTAGAAGACATTACAAGTGCCATTTTACTTAGTAGTAAAAACATAATACATCCGTCAGTTATAACACCTACGCAGCTATACAGAGAACTCGCCGATAACCACCTACACCTGTCTGCAGGTGTTAACTTACCGATAAGTCTAGAATTAAGCAAAATATACATTATACTAAGTATGTCGAGAGTGATTTGTTACTATTACGACAATAAGATAATATTTGTACTTAAATTGCCGTTGGTAGACCCGGAAGTATATTTCATATACCGGAACTTACCCCTACCTATACCGCATGATATTTCGAAACCAAACACATATAGTCTAATTATACCTAGCAGTACATACATAGCAATGACCAAAGACAAAACACATTATTGTGTATTAAATGATTTAGAAAAATGTGAAAGTGCCAACCCTGAACACCGTATATGTGATATACCTAACGTGTTGTCGAGTACCGAGAACCCTTGCTGCGAAAGCGAACTGATAACGCGTGTGGTCACTTCTCTTCCAGTGCAGTGTGAAACTAAAACAATATTTGGACACGTAAACATTTGGAATGCGATGCGACAAAATAGTTGGATTTATGTTCAATCGGAACCTACTAAATTGACAATAGAATGTGAAAACTCTAATGTTTATAGTGTTAACATTCATGGAACTGGCATACTTACCTTGCCGACCTATTGTTTAGCTTTTAGTAAAAGTACTAGATTAGTCCCTAAGTTTAACTATGCTAATGTTAGTCTCGCGATTATAAACATGGACTTTAACCTTATAAATGAGTCGTGTTGTAATCCTAGTAAGATAAGGCAGATTACGTCTAATGTGTCTCCTATTAAATTGGAAAATATTAAATTAGAAAATTTAAGGTCAAATGAAAAATTAATGAAAAATTTAATAGATAGCTCAGATGAAATTATAAAAGAAGACTCGTTTCTAACCAAATATGGGACACATTACGCAGTTAATACTGTGACGTTTATTTTAATTTTGATTATTATATTTTTAGCATATAAGGCATATAAACATGTCAAGTCCGGCAGCAGTCTCGAAATAACCGCCAAAAACAAAAATTCTATTCGTAAATCCTCGTTATCTAAATCCGAAGATAGCGCCCCTGTCTCATCACCTCGTCTCAGGGAAATAGTATGAGTAGGTAAAATTTTATTAAGAGCAGTAAGTCCTTTTTTTTACATAAACTTCAGTTCCTCGTCTAACCCTGAAGTTTAGTCTTCTGCGGGGGGTTGTTATATCTTATGGGTGCAGGGGATAATGCGTGTACCTACTAGATACTGACAACGTCAGCATTTATGTAACAATAGGTAGAAAGGTACTAGAGACAGTCAGTCTTCCTCCATCCTCCGGCGCGAGAACTTGCCTAAGGACAAATTCACTAATGTTATCACTTTTCTCCAAAATTAATAAATAATTAGTTTCGTCAAATCTTAAAAGTTTTTTTAAAACGCGGATCCTTCTAGCCCGCGTAACAGAACGTTTTATTTAGGTAAAGGACGTCGGATCTTCTCAGAAGGATCTCTGCCACATCTCTAGTACCTACGTGTATCTTACATCACAAATACTTTTTTCTCTTCAATTATTTATTTGTAAATATTCCTAACAAACTGAAGTTAGATTAAATTAAATTAAATCAACCTTATATAAATAAAAACCTGAATACATTTTTAAAAGTTTTCAGTTAAATCAGAGATTTGTTTCGCTTAAGATTGCAATACTCATGAAACAAAACGATTCTTAATATTCTATTTCTTAATTTATTTTGACATTTGCTATACTTATATAATTTACCTTCAAATATGTATCTAACTTTAGTATGTAATTAACCAATTATTTTATTATTTGTATTTTCTATTTCTAATGTTCACCTAATGTTCGTTTAATTAATTTGTATTTAATTTTTATGTACCTACATATTTTATTTCATGGTGACAGCATCTCAGCATCTCTTGATTTTGTACGCCAATAACGGCAAAACATGACGCTTCTCTATTACCGTAAGATCATTGTACCTACATCATTTGTCTGTACTAACCACTCATGTTTTATTCAAATTAAATTTATCTTTATCTTTATCTTTAAATCTACAATTGAAAGGAACAACATTTTGTTTTTTTATAGACAGAGTTTTTTGAATTGAAATCATTTACTTTTTACTTGGCTAAAAGTTTTTTTTTACAATATTGGACATCCTATTTTTTTCTGCGCAGTGCGCGCCTGATGGCTACCATGTCGATGCCGACATCAAGAATCTGTCACCATGTACCACCATCGGTGTTCCAGCAGCTTTTCTTGCAAGAGAGCCAGTTCTCAATCCATTAGGCATTAGTGAGAAGCAATGGACTTCCGTAGCGCCACTTTCGACCACATCGTCACATAGGGCTGCCACACAAAACTGCGTATTCGCATCGCATCGAAAATATCTACAAGCTCGCACGAATGCACCACAAGAACTTTCGATCTGATTCGCATCGCAGTTTTGTCTTCACATCAGGTGACTTGTGCTCAATCGTTACCCTGTAAGAAGTAAACAATATTTGTTCCATGTTTGTTTGGTTAAATAGAGATGCACGATCTTAATCGATCTTCCATAAAATCGGCCACGGCCACGGCCATACGACTAAGTTAAGTCATATGAAAAGACATTACTAAAGTGAGCTTAGGTTGCTAACTCAAAGATATTACAATTCTAAACTAAGTGCGCAGAGATAAGCACTCTGTATATCTTTCAGGGCTTTGTGGTAAAAATAACACTGGATAATATGTTTCTATTTGAATATCAAGTGGGGATTTGTTCTTTGGCAATACAGAGCTGAAGGATGTCTAGAAATGAAGGTGTGTGTGACTGTTTGTTCCCACGTATCACCGTAACTATTAAACCGATTTTGATGAAATTTGGAGTAGAGATAGCTTATACCCTGGATTAACATATAGGTATTTTATCCCGGAAAAAGGTTCCTGCGGGATAATGGGAAGACGCGGATGAAACCGCGCAACTAGTAAGTAGTAGTTTGAGTCTGGTATTCTAGAAAAACGCTCAAGTGTTGATCAAGACTTGAGTAGCGATTAAGTGACATATTTGTATGAAATAAAAGACTCAAAATCGCTTGAGCGTCATTTTGAAGACCGAGTTTCAGGTAAAGGCCGTATATAGACACCTAGGTTCTTAGAAGCTTTCAGAATCTAGATACTTGTATTAAGTTCCATTTTAAAGTAGACAGTTGCTTTGTAAGAAGATAGATCCTTTGCCATAGTCTCAGTTACAGGTAAGCAATGTTATTATTCCTTTTTGTAATTCTTTTTCTAGGTACAGTAATATTGTCCCAGTTTGGTGTTGAGGGCTCTCGAGCCCTCGATCCACGTATTCGTTTTTTATATAGCCTAGATTCAGGGAATCCTGTTAAGGGTCATGTAAGCATGTAGATGATTGTGTGTAGTGTAGTTTGAAGGATTATACTATATCTTTATAGATAGATATTTATCTCAGCACACGAGACTTAAAAAATAGGTGGGCCCTTACTAGCAGGCGAAAAACCGTCTCGTTTTATTTGAATGAACAAAGAACGGAATAATAAGCATATACAATCTTACACCTGCAAGATAAAAAGCCTAACAGGGAATTGGCTTAATAGCTCCGTTTGAAAATAACAAACTTTAGGACAATGACTTTGTAAGGGGATTAAAAGGTAAATTACGTAATTACTTTAACCTTTCACAAAATTCTCTTTAACGTTTCCTATGGGTGGGATAAATAAAGTCGATTTGTTAGGCACTGTTACCTACGAATACGTCTCGAGTAAAATAAAAATGTTTGTGTTCACCCGCCAGACTTACCGGAAAGAATCCGTGTGTAAACGGAACGGAAATCGCTCAGCAACAAATAATTTCTATACAACTCAACTGGTCCGTGAATCCGCGTCACAAAATCCTGAAAGGATCAGCCTTGATATTCGATAAAGAAAAACGTACTGGTTAAAGTATCCGAGATAAAGTAGAGGCCTAGTTATTCCGCTGACGCAGTGTCGGGCCCGTTCGGGGCGTGCGGCCCACGAAGCCACCGTTTTGTATATTATCTCGTGCTACAAATCACACCGGATGTCCCGCGAAGGGGAAATGAAAATTGAGATACCGGGGAGGCATTGTTCCGTGAAAATATATCTTCTTGATATTCTCAGGGCGCGGGATGGCCGACGACGGCGACGCTCGGATATTGCGATAATGTTGCGTCATATCGGAAGATAAGAGCGTTTTTGATATTGCCGGATAAATTTTCGCTTTCTTGTTTTAAGCCCGCCTGGGACGACTCTCCTTAGAAAGTGCCCGTTTATCCGTCTACTCATTTGTTATTGTTACGATCCCAGACTGGTATAATAGCAAAATATAATAAAGAGAGAGAAGGTAACTACGATAAAGTACACCTTTTCATCAAACTCGAGTTATACCTAATTTCACAAAACAACTTCATAGACATCAACACAAATATTTGCCTGCAAACGGCTGCATGAATTTCTACATAACTATAAAGGAAAACAAAGGTACGTAGAAGGCACCTATAATTTCAAATAGAAGCCCGCAGCCTTTGTGTAGGTTTCCACACTAGTTTCGTTTATTATTCAAGTTTCTATTCTGAGTATCTATATTAGCCACAGCCACACAGCAGATGAATTTCTGTTTAATCTAGCGAACTCGTGCATTTTGATGAAGGCTAGTTAAATGAGAAGAGCGAAAGACCAAGAAGTACTAGAAAATTACATTACGGATTTGTTCAATGAACGAATCCGTATCGTCATCCATGAGACATGAAATTATCAGTGCGGGTAGCACTAAGAAAGATAGGTATGAGTGTCAAAAGATGTAGTTTGTATGGGAAAATGTAAATATATATAAAAAGTATAATATCAATATAATGTCAACTTTTACAAGGGCCATGACACGGGTTAAAAATATAATTACATACCAGTTTGAGAGCCAGTTTCCATTCCAAGTGTAGCGTGGCGCTATCTTTGACTTATTGACTATTTACATCGTCACTTAACATCAGGTGACTATTGTTCAAACGCTATTACCCTGTGGAGTAAAAAAGTTCCAAAGTTGTCGTTGGTAAACCGACATCGTTATGATGATCCTATTGATGAAAATGTTCGATATCTGTACGTGTAATCTGGGCCAACAGACAACCTCTTACTGGTACGGATAAAAAAAAATACCTCTACATCGTAGAAATCTTCGAATTTTCGGTGCAAAAACTTCGCGGCTACCTCATTACTATTCACAATACTTTAAGGCACTAAAAACTATTTGAGCCCGAATCCCATTATTTAGTATTCATACAATAGGTGACCACCGGTTCAAGTATAGACCAATAAAGGCCGATTATATTCTGATCTGACCCAGACGGCGTGACCTTAAACCCAACACGCCAGTAGCCATATTCATCTGAATTTTCTAACATTTTCAGCGAATTTGTCGCGTTTAAAATAATGATTATTAGCGTCGTTCCCCACACCGAAGACAGGTAAAATGGCAAGAAGCGGTAATAATTTATCATTACGTACAAAGCGTCGTGATAAGGGCTCTTTCTCACTAAGCGTGGGACAAAGGGATGCCGGGGGTGCACTGCGTCGGCGGACGCGCTCGCGTCGGCAAAAACTGTGAGGATTACAAGGACTTCCTAAATATTTACCTAACACGTCCTGCTCGCGCCAGTTAACGCTGCGCGGCTGGAGCCGGCTCGAAATATTACTATTAGATGCTGAGATGAGATTGCCACGAGTTTTACGCTTATTTTATCTCTATCGGTTAAGTTCTACGTAGGTTCCAAAGATATGTTATTTTAAAAGTCATGCATAATTTGCGTTCCTGCACAAAGACTAAGGCCCGTTCTAGAATGACGCTCAAGTGTTGATCTATGCTTGAGTAGCGATTAATGTAACATATTTTTATGAACTGATCATCGCTTGAGCGTCATTCTAGAGTAGGTACCAGCCTTAGACGATGATGTCAGTTCACTATCATTAGAAAATTCCAGGAATATTGAAATTGATTCAAGCACAAGAGAGATTGAATGCTCTGAAAAGACAGAACGGTTTAAGATTTCAAAAAGCGAAGGTCTTTCTCCGAGATTCGATGTTCAACATTGTTTTAGAGCTCCTAATATCTTTAATTTAAAGTCAGCGAGGCGATACCTATACGAGTACAGAATTTACTTTTGAAATTGTCTTATCTCGCATCCGCAGGGAACTACAAAGAGGGACTTCGTTTGAATTTAGAACAAATTTTAAACTAACTTTGTTCGGAAATCGGTGGCGCTCGCATGGTCGCATTCACAATCTGGTAAAATGCGGAGTGAACGAGTTCCTAATTTGTTTTTTTTCCGAACGACGAAGTTAATTGGAACGCGGGCGTATTTAGCGCTCACTCCGTGATTCTGTTTGTGTGCAGCGCGTGCCACTCGCGCGGAAAATGATCCACGTTTGACTCGCAAGCCGTAATGATATTCCGCATGAATAACTCCCCTACCAAGTGTTTTTCTTTAAATTTTCCATACTCAAGTTCTCGGAACGCTCGCAGATGTTTAATTTTCTTGAGTATACTTACTTTTGCTTTCCTAACCACGAGTTCACTTCAGTCCCTAACACCCTAGTTACTTAGCTCGTGGCTGACTGTCGGTTTGAATCCCACAATGAGCTTGAGCTTTCGGTGAAGGAAAACATAGTGATGAAACCATAGCTTGGTGGTAGGGTATTTTCTAGTACTCGCCTGGGTAGTTACCACCCTCTTGTTAAGAATCTGTCACCAAGCACCTATCGGTGTGTTCCAGCAGCCTCACTTGAGAGCCAGTTCCCGATCCAGGTGTAGCGTGGCGCCATCTTCGACCGCATCGTCACTTAACATCAGATGACTACACTGTAAGTAATAAAAAAGAGGAAGAAGTGCCAATAAATATACCCAAACTAAATACCTGTTTTTTGACGTCATACGGGTACCTGGTTTATTTGAAGAATTGCTATAAGACTAAGTATACATTTAATTACTACGCTCTATTTAAAATTTGCAAAAGTACAAGAAATCTTAGGGTCCAAATTTTAGAGTTGATAGTTACAAATTAGGCTCTTTGTCTTTGTTAGTACCTACAATAGATAAGCTGATGGCAATTGATGACGAGGTTAATGATGGAGGACTCTTATGGCTTTATTTTTTCGTATTTTTATAAGCGAAGGCAAAATTAACAGTAAATAGCTAGGGCGGATAGAATAATAGCAACTCAAAGAAAAGTTACCTATCAAGAATAAATTGTTAGTTTTAGAAATAAGACCGCCTTTATGTCACCAAGGACTTGCGTGAGCTCTTGGTGGAGGACAGGCAGTAGGTGGCGTAGGACAGACCGTAATGGCGTCTTTAATTCGAAGGTCAAGACTCACATTGGGTCGTTGCGCTATCTCAGTTTGTTATTGAACTTTAGTTTTAATTTTGTAATGCAATTTATTTCTGAAAGATCTACTCTACACCTCGTTTCGGACTTCGATACATGTAAACGCTTAATAGCCAATCAGATGATTAAATTATCCTGTAAACGCACTAATTATTCAACCCCTCCCAGTGCCCTGATCGCTTGCCCGTTTACCGAAATCCGTACACCGTATCCGACGGTGAGTCGAGACCGACTAATTTTGCTCTCGGCGTGAAATGGACCGAGTCATTCCCGCACAAAGCGCCACTAATGCGCGCCCGTCCGTTGCCGGCCCGCAATTATATTTGCATACGATCACCTATTGAGTGCGATTGTATCGGAGGAAAGGTGAAGTCAGTGGAGTTTGATATTGGGAATCTGATGATGTAGTCGTACAGTACAATGGTAAATGAGTTCTACAATCTCCTTGATTTGCGCAAATGCTTCGAGAAAAGGACTCGCGCTTTTAATAACAGAGGTTACGGCCTGAAAGTTAAGCGTGCGTTAGCAAATACCAACACAATCGGAGCTGGTTGTCAGAGGTAGTCACTGCTCGATTCATGAACTCGTTCAAAAACTAGCTAGACAGCTAGTTGCAAACAAAACAGTTATCTCTTGCAAACCTTTGGATATTACAATGAAATACAACAGCCTCAAGCTGCTAGCTTATTGTTAAATAAATAAATTGATATACCACGGTCAACGACAAAAATCGCTGAATAATAATAATAATTCCGATTATCTTCATAATCTTAAACACCAACATTTGACCGCACCAGTGTGTGTTGTGGTTAAACGCTTATTATAATTTGTAAAAGAAACAAACCTAAACATTACTCTGCTACTTTTGTCGTTGACTGTACTGCCAGGCTAAGATTAAAAGGTGATTTTGGACTTAGGAAGAAAAATTATGTGAAAGTATCATAACGAAGAAGTGTAAGTGACTCGACGGAGTAATTTGGCTCTCGATGCGAGATGGAATAAGTTATCCCCCACACAAAGTGCCACTTATAGTACGTGTGCCGTCTATTGCCGGCCCGCAATTGCATACGCGATCACCTCTCGAACGCGATTGTATCAAAAAAGAAGAGATACTCGTATCTGCAGCGGAGTTTTGTATTGTGAATCTAATGAAAGAACCGGATATCAAAGATTGAGGTAGAACAAGTATTCTATAGTTTTATGTTCAAATCATTCGGATGTAGGGATGGCTCAGTGGTAGTGAAGTCGACTTGCGACTTGTGTAGGTAGTGAGTTCGTATCCTGCAATGAGCTTGAGCTTTCGGTGAAGGAAAACATCCTGATGAAACCATATATGCTGAGCAGTAGAGTGCCGTCTAGTGCTCGCCTGGCTAACTACCATCCTCAAGTTAAGAATCTGTCTTCAAGCACCTATCGGTGTATTCCAGCACCTCACTTGAGAGCCAGTTCTCAATCTAGGTGTAGCGTGGCACCACCTTTGACTACACGTATGTGTTGTAGTCAAACGCTACAAAGTAAGTTGTCAAACAAAATGTAGACGATATTTGGCAAATCGAGTCATGCTAATAACAATAACATATCCTTAGTTTTACCAAAATAGGAAATGTGATGGTAGACTAGAAATCAAATCAACGTGACAGTATTAAAGCAAAGCTACACCCGTCAGTAAGTCGAGTAGCTAATTTGGTTCTCCCAGCGTGAAATGGAACGAGTCATTCTCGCACAAAGCGCCACTAATGCGTACCCGTCTGCTACCGGCCCGCAATTATATTTGCATACGACCTCTAAAGCGCGATTGTATCGGACAAAAGGTAAAGTCAGCATGCCTTAGTTTAGAGCAGGGTGCGCTACCGTGCTTCGGAGGGCACGTTAAGCTGTCAGTCCCGGCTGTATCAGTCGTAAAGCCAAGTTGGAGGGGCGTGCTTATACGACAGAAGAAGAGATACGGGCCACGATAGCAGATTTCAAAGAACCAATACAAGTCGGTGTTTGTGACTTGAATTTTGAAGTCGATTTCGTGTCTCGACTGCTATATGAGGTGTCAATCATAGTCTTGCGCCCCTAGCGAAGATGCAATCTACAATCGTTAACGTTAATAGAAAACTAAACAAATGTATGGATGGGCGTAGATATATCGGTTATTGAAACCGGCTGTTAATGCGATTAACTTAGGTCCACGCGGGAAACTACACCTTACAAAATACCTTACAAAATGGTAGCAAAACATGCATTATGACAAGCTCAAACGAAACGTAAGGCGATAGAAAAAAAAACATTTGCGTCTTGGCTAGGCCCCAGATGACTGAATAATTAAGTAAATTATATGATATGATATGTTTTATCTTTTTTACAAGCAATAGTTATAACAGTTTTATTATTCAATGAACGTTTGTACATAAGTAATTTTCACCGTCCGTCGTGCCTTTGATACCTGGAAACATCGACGGCAGGGTTGGCCACGTAGCTAAAACAAACTCGCTAAAGTATCGGTTATTTTGAAACTGCAACGGGAAATGCTTACCAGCTACTTTTAATTACCGGGCTCCGAACTCCGGACATTTGAAACTCCAGCTTTATTTTGTATCAACTTGGACTGGTTTCCTAATTTTGTCGATAACGGGAAGCTCTTTTTGATTTAGAGTATACAGTTCATCATCATTATCATCATCATCATCACCAGCCTTTCACGTTCCCACTGCTGGGAATCTGGCCTTATCTCAGAGAGAGTAAAGGCCGTTATCTACCACGCTGGCCCAGTGCGGGTTGGTAGATGTCGCATGCCCTTGAATGTTGCAGTTCTTGGACATGTTGGTTTCCTCACGATGTTTTCCTTCACCGTTTCGAGCGATGGCAAATCCGCACATAACTTATCAAGTCATAGGTGCGGGGCCGAGAGGATTCGGACTCGGTGTCGGCGCCTTATGTGTTCACGCGTTACTGTTCGGCCACCATCGCTTTCGTCATCATCATCATCATCATAAACATCATCATCATAAGTCTGTATAAGTCCACAGCTGGACATAAGCCTCTCCCGATAAACTGTATGGCCCACGCGGGTGAAACCATGGGGAACAGCTAGTTTAATTATACCGACGACTATATTGTGATACCGAACTTCACTGGAAGAGTGTAAGTTAGTTTTACCCTATAAACCTGAATAGAGGGTTAGGTGACCGGTCTTCACATAAATTTGATGACAGAACGTATAATCAAAGCTCAGCAACTCGACATAGCTCGTATTAATGGAACATTGCCATTGCGTCTCTTCCTTCTATTTTGTCCACGGTAATCTAATCGCTGTTAATTGAATGGAGTGGAACTGGGTATTCGAAACGATGAAGCACTGACTATTTCTGATTCGGTAGGTACACTAGGTACTAAATCAATGCTATGGTAGGCTTTTTTTAACCGACGAAATTCGGAACGGAGATAGCTTATACCCTGGATTAATACATAGGCTACTTTTTATTCCGGAAAAAATCCTGGATAGCGGGAAGACGCGAGTGAAACCGCAGGGCGCAGCTAGTACTTCATAATTTTAATTACCCATACAAACAAGAGTAGAGTCGCGTACTGACTGCCTTGTTTAAACTACGAATAGATATGGGATAGTTCAGGCGTCTTATTTCAGTACAGGCGTAGTGGGGCACCGCCTTCAATCAAACTACCCTGTAAGTAGTAAAACATTATTAAAATTGAATGCACTTTTTAAAAATAGTGTTTCGCGATAGTATGCTATAGCCAGTTTACCATTCAAAATATAATGATAATGATACTGCGGTCCGCTATTTTATTTATTTATTATTACACTTCAGGGATAAAAGTTGTCTCGTTAGATTTATGAATCGCTTTTACTAGTTATTATCTTCGTAATAATTAATTGTGCCATCTCGCCTGCCAGTGACACAATTATTATTGTTCTATCCGAGCACTTGGAGAAGGTAAAGAAATACCGAGTCTTGAAAACTGTTTATTTTCGAGAATCTGTAAGTGTTTTGTCTGACGCTTTATTGGTTATTTGCACATCGTACTAATATTAAATTATTACATTCTAAATAAAATGAAAAGAATTAATGTGAAATCTAAAATGCGAAATTTGATCGTGTATTTGTTATCTATATTTGTTATTTTTTCACACTGAAACCGCTCAACGGACTTGATTGACATTTGGAATAGAGGTAGCTTTGAAAGCGTCATAACATCAAATGCTGTTGACATTGTTATGTTTACTTAGTGCCAAAAAAGTTGAGAGCACCATCAAGTGCAATTTATTCATACCAAAAAATGGCCTTTTATTTCTTCTTATTCTTCTTCTTGCCTGGTCCCATCTATTTTGGATCGGCGCAGCATGTACTCTTCTTCCACTCTTCCTTAACAGCCATCATCGCTTCATTCACTCCCCTTTCATTCATATCGATCCTTACACAATCCATCCGTCTCTTCTTTGGCCTTCCTCTTCCGTTACATCCATGAACATTCATATTCATCACTTTTTATTAATATAAGACTTTCATCCCCCATAACATGTCTATGCCAAGCCAAACGATTCCCTTTCAACTTTTCTGTCACTGGTGCTACTTTCATACTGCCTCTAATATATACCTATCATACATATCGTTTACCCAACGTTAAGAGTTTTCAACAGATTAGTAGTTAGCCAGACAGCCTACCCAGCAGTCCAACTCCGCACGTGACTGATATAGTCCGAATTGATTTCCATCAATGTGAATGAAATTCAATCATAGAACTAACACAAAGAGCCTTTTGAATTATTTTGAACTGCGCTACAGCTGCGGTGCTGCAGTTCATTTCAATGTTTTTTTGTTAACTGTATAATAGGAGCAGAAGTTACTAGTTACTGGGAGCTAAAAGCTTTAAAAAAAACAGGCGGCATTGCATGCTCACAGGTAAAGTATAGGTATAGGTATACTGAGAAAAAAATCTTGGCTTTCCTACTGAGTCTTCCTTCTAAAACTGATTCCTTCCAAAATGTAACCTTTTCTTTCCTTATTTTACCTTAGTTTTCCCTCTGAGTGGAATGGGAAGAAAATTCCTTCTGTATTTCGGAAGGTCTTTTTTCTCCGTGTAGACAGTTTTGCAAAACTGCACAATTATACCTTCATGCTGTGTTCACGCCACCATCCAATCACGGTATATTGAGCTTTTATCAATAAAACTTTCGCATAGAAGAGAGAATCCCTACGTTCTTCTGTTTTTTATAAAGGTACGATTTTATAACTACAATACTAGTAAGGGGTGGTTGAGTTTATTATTTTACTAGCTGTTCCCCGTGGTTTCACCCGCGTGGGCTACAGTTTATCGCGATAAATCATATGTCCTTCCCCAGGGCTCAAACTATCTCTATACCAAATTTCATTTAAATCGGTTCAGTAGTTTAGGTGCGAAAGCGTATATATTCCGTATACTCCAAAATTATTCCCGCACTTCGGTGCCCCTCACCGCGTTACCTGCTGTATCCAATATCCTATTTTAATTCTACTTTTTTTTGACCGTGCGTTTGAACCGCGCAGCTAAAGGTCTTCCTGGTTCGCAAATTGCGACCGCAGTTTACCTATTTCATAGAATGTTCTCCCGCCTTCGGTCCCCCCTCACCTCACCGCGTTTCCCGCAGCACTGCGGTGCAGCGGGTTTATTTTTCTACTTCTACTTACATTTTTAAACTCGTGATATCTTTCGAAGGGAATGTCCGAATTGAATAATTCAAAAAGTTATATGAAGGGATTGAAGCAGTTTTAAATGTTAAAATAAAATAAACACTTATTGTGGCATAACTATAATAGTTAGACATATGCTCTTGCGGACTTTTTTGTAGATCTTAATGGGACCTACAAACCCGTAATACATTGTTTCGTTCTATTGTCAATAGTTTTTGCAGCGCACGCAAAAATAGGTTTTCGATTTCATACCTTGGGTTAAAAAATAGCAATTTTCTTGCGGATCCCTAATTTTTTTGGAAATAAAATATTTATAAGCCTTCTTCGATAAATGGACTATCCAACACTGAAAGAATTTTTCAAATCGGATCAGTAGTTACTGAGATTAGCGCGTTCAAACAAACAAACAAACAAACTCTGCAGCTTTATAATATTAGTATAGATTATATTATATAGTATAGATAATATATTATTAGTATAGATTAGAGGCACAGAAGTGAAACAGTGCTACTTTTACAGGTCACAAAGATTGACAGGTTATTTCTTGAACTCGTATACTATTCAATCAGCTACATTTAAATTGGCTTTGATTTTGCTGACAATTATTGAAAACTTCTCTAGTCGAAATCAACGAGAAATATAAGAGTGAGTTGGAATATATATATAACTAGATTTTTTTCATTTGAAAACATAATAAACCGGTAAATTGATTAAAAAATAATTGAGAAATCAGGGGTTAGGGTCAATCAAATAGTTTTCTTTACGAAAAAACGTCAAATCTGAAAGAACGGTACTGATAGAATTCTGAAACCGTATTAATCCAGTGTCTGTTCAAATGAGGTAGTAAAAGCCTGTAGCTTTAAGCTCCTGTATAAAGAGATAGGTAAACAAGATTAACGCAGCGACCATCTCACCATATTTGCATATACGCCAACTGGAAATACATAGTCATATAACTACTTAACTTCCAAACTTATAAGGAGTGCTGACACAATTCGATACTTTGATTTTTATACCTCACATATAATTACATATTTACTAAGTGTGTGTTAAAATCTAAAGAAATTAAATTCTTTAGATTTCAACACACAATTCAGCTACCAATCAGACTGACTATTATCCATGAGGCTTTGCAAGACACTCATCGGTGTGATGCATAGTAAAAAAATCCTGGAAAATTTCCTGTGGGAAACCTTCGGGGCACAACGAGTATTTTATATGCACAAGTTTTTTTTATCAGCCGTACTCAAAATTAACAATTCAAATACAATTGTCCTCAAATAGTTTTATATCGGAACTGATACATGAACCGTGAACTTAATATTCCCATCGCGCAAATGTCACAACTTCTTACCAAAAGATATTGGTTTCTCGTTTCGAATTCCATGTGTATAACTCCCATAAACAGGGCGACGCCATGTAATGGGGTCATAATGTCTAATAACCGAGACATGCCCTAAAAGAAATACCAGAACGCAAAGCTAATACCACATTCATCGTCATTTATTTCCAAGATTTAATAAATGAAAGCAAAACGAAAATGCCAATGGAATAAATATTGCTATTGGATTTATTCATTGTGCTCATTTGTTAACTAAGTACAGTAAGGGATTTCCTCATAAAACGATGCAATTCGAGTGATATCGAGTCGACAGTCGATTCTAATTGCATGTAGGTACAATCATAATCGACCCTCGCGAAGCGAATAGCGATGCGATGCGATGCAATTCGTACGATATGGAGTCGATTATCGATTGGACAACAAAGGATAAGGATAAGGATAAGGATAAGGATAAGGATAAGGATAAGGATAAGGATAAGGATAAGGATAAGGATAAGGATAAGGATAAGGATAAGGATAAGGATAAGGATAAGGATAAGGATAAGGATAAGGATAAGGATAAGGATAAGGATAAGGATAAGGATAAGGATAAGGATAAGGATAAGGATAAGGATAAGGATAAGGATAAGGATAAGGATAAGGATAAGGATAAGGATAAGGATAAGGATAAGGATAAGGATAAGGATAAGGATAAGGATAAGGATAAGGATAAGGATAAGGATAAGGATAAGGATAAGGATAAGGATAAGGATAAGGATAAGGATAAGGATAAGGATAAGGATAAGGATAAGGATAAGGATAAGGATAAGGATAAGGATAAGGATAAGGATAAGGATAAGGATAAGGATAAGGATAAGGATAAGGATAAGGATAAGGATAAGGATAAGGATAAGGATAAGGATAAGGATAAGGATAAGGATAAGGATAAGGATAAGGATAAGGATAAGGATAAGGATAAGGATAAGGATAAGGATAAGGATAAGGATAAGGATAAGATTTCTCTTTTATCTTTATCGTCATCTTTATCGTCATCTTTATCGTCATCTTTATCGTCATCTTTATCGTCATCTTTACCGTCATCTTTACCGTCATCTTTACCGTCATCTTTTTCGTCATCTTTACCGTCATCTTTACCGTCATCTTTACCGTCATCTTTATCGTCATCTTTATCGTCATCGTCATCGTCATCATCATCGTCATCGTCATCGTCATCTTCATCTTCATCTTCATCTTCATCGTCATCTTCATCTTCATCTTCATCTTCATCTTCATCTTCATCTTCATCTTCATCTTCATCTTCATCTTCATCTTCATCTTCATCTTCATCTTTATAACGGCAAACATAGCCGGCATAGTAAACATAACTATGTATAATCACAGCTTGCATGACTGGAGTCACATGGCATACCTAGCCACGAACATAACTAAAGTCAAAATCAACGGCAAACATAGTAAAATCACAGCACAGCATGCATAGCTGGAGTCACGTGGCACGCGTAACCACGGACATCACGGCAAGCATAGCCGGCATAGCAAACATAACTATGTACAATCACAGCTTGCATGACTGGAGTCACATGGCATACCTAGCCACGAACATAGCTAAAGTCAAAAGTCAAAGTCAACGGCAAACATATCCGACATAGTAAACAACTAAACATAATCACAGCATGCCTAGCTTGAGTCACGTGGTACACCTAACCACAAAAACTTTCAGTCCATTGCAATCACTTGTAAACCATTGTATTACTTGGTGTTGAATTATTATTGTTTTATTTATTCAAGGGACAGAAGCAATAATTCTTGCATGAAGTGTCAATTATGGAACGCATAGAAATCTCCGACACAATCAAATATCTGTGTGGTAAACTAAATCAACTTTAAAAAAAAAAGAATCTCGTACAAAACTGTACACATAACTACATAAGGAAACATACCTACAGCATTAATTTAATATTTATTATCTCTGTATGAACTTCCAGCAAATGGAATACTTTAGACTGAAAGTTTTTCTATTTATTTATTTATTTATAATGCACACCAACATAATAAACAATATATCATCAATTTACGAAGATCACGCTATAGTCAGCTCAATTCCAATTGTTATTACAATTATAGGCGTAGACTACATGCAAAAAATAGCAGAATAATTTATTAATGAATACGTAATTCAAGATGTCCAAAAACTAAGTGCAATAAACGATTACAATTGAAATTAAGTGCAGAATTTATAAACAATACAATAATAATAAAGAATGAATAATTGAAATTAAAAATGTTAATGATGTACCTAATTATATGAAATAATAATAATAGTTTAAATGTTTATGCTAACAATAAAATTTTCTTTTTAAACTTACAAATGCTGTCAGCAAATAGGTCAATATCTGACTTTTTAGAGATGTTGTTATAGGTTCTATCATCCTATTTAGAGGTGCATTAAGGCCCAGGTTAGATTTACATCGGTTGTTATTGGTAAAAAGAAGATTAAAACTAGAAACGCGCGGTATCATCAAAGGTAATTAGTTAAAATCGGTGGCACGAATAGAAAAATATTTTTCCATACCTTAATTATTTTAGGTACACAAACCACTTCTGAGATGTAATGAAACTCCAATATGTTCCAAGTATTTAGTTATAATAATATCCTCTTCCTCATACAAGCAGCTATTTCCAGTAATTATAATATTTTTAAGTTTCCTTCCGCCCTGAAAAACCTCCCGCCATCACGCGTGACAAAATCTAGTAGGCCTCCTCCTTTTTTTTGTAAGTCCTCAGTACGGCTTTTTGGACTATGGCTTGTTACCTACAAAAACACTGTCGCTTCGTTTCAAATAATGCATGGAAGTTGCCACTTGTTTAAACATATACAAATAATTTACCAACCCTTGTTTCATCTTTCATTGTTTAAGAATTTAGCCTTTATATTTGAGTGAAGGAAATATTCAGCCGAGTATTTGGCTTGAGTTCATCGGATGGAAAAAATCGACGAAGTAGAAGATCAGACACATGAACTTGTTAAGTAAGAGCTAAGGGAATATGAAAGGGTCATTTAAAATCTTGGGACCCGCACATTCTTCTTGAGGCTTACGCCTTTTTCTTCTTCTTATATTTTTTTTATTTGCGTAACGGGACTAGATGACCAAGTCTGGCTTCGCCATTCGTTATAGTAATTCAAATAATTCGCGCGCTCTAATTTACGTGTCTGCAATGACACATGTCATATTTTTGAGTGATAATGTTGGCAGCCTAATCCTATTCCGCTATCCATTTTCCTTCTCCCTCGCACGCACGCCTACTGATATGTGTGCGTCGCACGCGCCACCCGCGACACATCGTCATGTTGGCGAAAGGAAGAAAAAAGTCCGTTCGCACCCGCCTCGCAAGATACAGCTCGCACCGCAACTTTTCATTCAAAAATAAGTTAATAATATAAATCCGCATCCATCTGTACTTTATATGTGAACAACAGCTATAGTTAAAGTGTATACGTGTTTGGGGAAGTGTCTTGTACGGATTAACATCAAAAAGTGCAAGTTTCAACGTAACCGCGTGCCGCCATTACCGGCGCCACGCTATCGTTGGCCCGAAGCAGACGGAGCCTGGAGGAAGACCGCAGTCAAGGACTCAAGGTAGGCGTGCACTACTTCCCTATCTGTCTCCCCCATATCTACCCTTCGGCTGCCAACTCGTCACCTTAATTTTGTAGTTCACATCCGCACCGCGAAATTAGCCCTATGAAAATACAGTCCACAACCGCTGGGGTTTCATAATTTATATTTTAACCCCCCGCACCGGAGTTCGAGAACTTCGGCCCATTGAGTTAGCTCAATTTACCATATCTTTCCCGCAAGACGTTCACAAAAAACGTCTACTTACAATAGGCGTGAACAAAGTCGCTCGCCTTATGAAAGAAAAGAAAGAAAGAATATATGTTTATTTGCAACAACAACACTCTTGGTACAAATTAACTATGGTAAGCATCGCGCTTGCTCATTACAGTTTTTTTGGTCTTCAATAGTTCAAAATCATACCGCAACATATAATAATAACCCCTATAATATTGCGATCTGTCACCAAACATCTCTCGCTGTGTTTCGGCAGCTTCACTTGAGATCCAGTTCCCAATCCATACAGGTCAAGCTCTGCCGTGTAAGAAGGGAAAAAACGATTATAGGCGGTGGCCGCCGTTAAACATCACTCGGAGCATCGGGTTGTTCCGTCATCTAGGTATTACATCAAAAGCAACAGAAAAAAACAAAGCAATTTTAAATTCGTTTGAAAATACATATTTTAAAAAGAGTTTTTAATAATTCGTAATATTGTTTTTTTATTTATTTCTCATAGGTGTGAGTTTGACCGCCATCCCGCCTGTTACCAATCGATGATATGGTCGACGGTGTAGCACTTGGTGTGATTGATATTAGAATCGGTATACATTTTTACAACACATTTTTATATTTTTCTGCGAGTCATTTATTGATAAGATAACAGATCCCGGCACCGTCGCGGACTCCCTTCGGATGATACTAATAAATATGCTAATGTCGCCGTCCCAGATGGATTTCCTCGGATTTTCATCTTCCGTACCCACATCGATAGCGCTAGCGAAAAATAAAACCGCAAATGTTGCCAAAGGCAGTATTTAAAAAATACCATCAATTTTATTAATATATCCCGGACATTAGAAAATTCAATAGTGTTAGATTTATTAACTCGTTTTTAAATATTTTCTACTATAAAACATATTTGTTGTATATATATTATATAGATATCTACTTCAAGAGAATAGTCTTTTGTTTATGTTCACAACTAATTGTTTAGAGAATTAATAAAAAAGCTTACATTGCTAAATCTTGTGAATTTCTGATTTCATTGTAATCGTTCGCATAGAATATACTTAGATAGTAAACTTTTGGGTATTTTCTACCCATATCGTTGTATTTTCAACATTTTTGGCTGTACCACTAAAATCTACCACAGATTCCCCGCAAATTAGGAAATTCCTCACAAATTGGCAACACTGAAACTGCTCGCAACGTGTGTTGAAATATGGCCCTACCTGCAAGGGTACCCAACTACCCACCCGCTTTTCATTGTAAATAACTCCCAAGTTTTTAGTTGATGTATTTTGAAGAAACAGGAAAAATTCTTGAGATAATCTTTATAGGTTAATATTTTGTATCGATTATCTAGCCATGAAATTTATGGACAAAGGAACACATACACATAACATTTTAGATTTTGTACAATTTATGGGGTCTCTGAAGTATTTTTCTCTAAATTATTTATGTTCTGTGGGTTTTTGTACGCAGTTTCATACTCCATTCTATAACGTACCTCATGTTTCCTTGAAAAGGTAAGCGTCAGAGATAAAACCTAATTTGGGAGTGGACCATAATCTGGTGCGAGATCCCAGTGAATGCCAATTTTCTTGTAAGGTCGGGAACGCTGGTTTCTAGGGTGGGCGATAAATCCGCACAAAGTAGGGCATCATTAGAGCTCGCCAATGTTCACACACACACCTCGTAGAACAGAAAGTGTGCCTTTCTTACTATACTGCTGTTAGGGTTTACACGCAGCACTTTCTATATTAGCAAAGCAATTTGCGGTAAAACCGACGATAAGAGTGCAGCGTCATAAAACTGTTACGGCGATAGCATCTTAAAGGATTTTTGATTCAATGTCATTATGCTTATTTAAGCGGTTTCCCTATCGGCGATGTTGAAATCCATTTACGATGTACGAAAAAAGGGATTTGGGAGGCTCGCAAAAGAGAAGTGCCTATTAGATTATACAGTCCTGGTACTCGAGCATATGCTACTTACGTGTTACCGCGCTTAATGATTTTTTTTATGATTTCGTATTACCATAATGCGGTGTAGCTAATGAGTTTTGGGTTAACCCTGCAGGTGGATGAATGTAGAATACTGATTTTGGGTTATAGATTTTAATTCTCTCATTCAAGGAGCTTATTGAAATGAGTGACAAGTCTAAAAGCACATCAAATTAATGTAACACTAGACAAAAACTGGAGCAAAGATAGTTACTTCGAGAACTGTGGACAAATTCCGGACTACAAGCATGCTTGCCTGAGTGACGCTATTCCAACTACGCATTGACGATCAACGAATGATGGGGATGCTTCTGCTGCTCTTGTCACTTAGGCGTGTATACGTAAAGTATTCAATTTATTACTAACCAAATGTATATAGGCATAGTAAAGGATAGATGTATAGAATTTCAGTTTAGTACGCGCCATAATACCCATTTTATGATTCACTATTACACTCTTAACGATCACATACGCAGTACGCACATTGCAACGCTTTAAATAAAATTAATATTTTCCCGTTTGGAGAACATTTCACACATGAAAACGGCATATTTAACGTTTAGCAGAATGACATATAGATATGTATGTAGGTATAAATTCTTTATTTTACATACAGAAAAAATATACACAAAAGTTTTCTTACTTATCAATTTTATCAGTACAAGGGGCGGATTTATCGCTTAGACTTGACCCATAACTGTTAGGGGAAACGTGATTTTAGGTGGAGACCACGACTCGTCAAACGTAGAGTAGGTCGACCTGCAGCAATTGGAAAAAGAAGCCTACATAAGACCGGCAGCATTGTCGTGCCTTTGGAGAAGTCTGTGACCAGCAATACATATACAGAAACGATATATATGTACATACATTGTAATGCTAGTTTGATAGAGAAGAGAAATGAACAAGATTAGATCAGTAGAAATATTTTACTTGAGCTTTAATTAATATGTCATAAACGTTATTTATATGAAGCTTTGGAGCGTTGGAGATTTCATCGGCTCTTAGGAGCGCCTCGGGCCGCCTTAGCTCACTAACGGGTTAATCTCCTTTATAATATATTTTAGGATAAGAAGCAAACACGAATATCTCCCAACATGGCGATAACGAGCCGTCCTCGTCGGTTATTATTAAACAGAAAATTTAATCTCTGTTATTTACTGAGGAATGAGGTTAACGTAGATAATTTCCTAAAATAACTCGTAACAGTACTGAAACGATATGAGCATTTAAAATTATTACCTTAAGCCGTTGGCGTATCTTACGAGTAGTTACACCAAACTCGATCGAAAGAGACGAAATACGGTGTAACTATTCCTAAGTTACACCATGTCTTAGCACTGTAAATATCGATGAACGTCGGGTCCGCTCAAAAGCGTCCAATCCAAAAGAGTGCCAATCATACATCAGTCACCATTTAGTCACTTGTGTGTGACACGGTCAGTGAAAGCTGCACATGCTCATAATTTTTTGCAAGCAAATATATCCTGCATGTAAGTAACTTAAGATATAAAATAAATTAGTTTTTTTTTAAATCTTATACAGTCATGATAACTCGTTTGTAGGTTCGTTTGTACCCAGTACATACTTAGCCACTTTTCTCGTCACGTTTCCATTAGACCCGATGTCTATCCCTTTGTACGATAATGACTGTAAACCTTTTTTACATTACATACATGTTTTTTTGATTAAAATTACTAGACAATAGCGGGATGCTGATAAAATAACGTAGTAGCTAGACCGAAAGTAATAAAATTGTAAACGTAGGTACTTCAAAACGTAACTGTTTCGTTATTAAAATAAATATTTACCTAAAGGGTGGTTTGGTCGTGCTTTTATAGGCGATTCTCTCGCAGATTGTGTTCAAGCAGGACTCGGGATCTTGTAATAAAATACTGAAATACTGCGAATGCGGGCTGTAGCTAGTTCTTACCGAGGATATTAATTCTTTGAATTTAACAATTGAATCTACAAAGGAGTTAAAGTTTGTGAATTTAGATGAAGAAGGTATTCTCAAGAACTTGTACTGATTCAACATTGAAAATTCTTTCATGTCTGAATGTTGGTATGTTCATCGTGAAATTTGGAATGGAGGTAACCTGTACCCAGGATTAACACATAAGCTACTTTTCAATCTTATGGGACTTTCCACGCGGGTAAAACCGCAGAGAACAGCTAGTTCATTATAAACAACTGTAGACAATATAATAAGTTCTTCAAATTGCTCAGATTTTTGAACATTATAAATATGTATTTTATATACTAGGTAGTAAGATTTACATTGGTGATTGAAAGTTTTATATATCACTTTAGTAGACCTCGACAATAGTTACATACATAGAATGTAATAGATGTATGAAAATTTCGTTTATCCAAGGTGCAAAGAGCTTGCTTGAATATCCATTTATGAAAGGAATCAAAGGAGAGATTACATTTTGCAACAAACCAACCACCTACTGCGGCAACCCACTTCCACAAAGGGAAATGTTTGTGTATACTAGGTCTGTGTAAGACTATTCAATATAATCCGCTGTACTGGTATGTAAGTCGACAAATATGTAAATAAGTATCTAAAAACTTTAAAGTTACACCTAAGTACTTTGGTATCTATTTGGTTTTGGTAAACTAACTAAAACATTTATATAATCAGCGAGTATAATTAGGATCTATTTTTCAAAACGGAATATCGATACATAACAAAATTGAACTAAGTACCCATACTTACTTATACTTCGTAAACTTGAACTTGACTGTAAATTTAGCTATGTAAATGTGATCACTCCCAAAAAAACCTGCCCTTTCTGACCAACTTTTGCCGGTGTAAGGAGGTTCGAACAGGCGTAGCAAGTTTTTTTTGTTTTGAAAATTTGAAAAATATAAAGATTTATTATAAATAGTAGTCAGGTAAAGCGTGGTTTGAATATTTAACATTAGATGAATAATTGAGGTCTAACGCTATCCTTTCAAAGTTATTTCGTAACCTTTTTTTGTAAAACTAGGGACAATACCTGGTCAGGTAATAAGAGGGATGAAAATTAAAGGTCTCAAAAATTAATAAGCTTAACTTTACATTAGATACCACTCACAGGGTCAACATTTTATTAAAGACCTAATGTGTTAATGCGAACCCTAACCCTAGGGGCGAGTTTATAAATCAACTAGCTTTTCCCTACGGTTTCACCCGCGTGGGCTACAGCTTTATGCATGCAAAGTCTCAGCCCAATCGGTTTAAAATTGACAAAGTTTCGAACAAACTTTCATCCCCTATTTTATCCCTTTGGGGGTAGAATTAATCAAAATCCTTTCTTAGCGGATGCTTACGTCATAACATCTACCTGCATGCCAAATTTCAGCCCGATCCGTCCAGTGGTTTGGGCTGTGCGTTGATAGATCACTATGTCAGTCAGTACCTTTGAGTTATATACATTTAGATTTTTCTTCATACAAAAAACCCATTTACGCGAAGTCGCACTATGCCTACGGGCCCTATATAACATGCATGTTTTTATCAAGATCAAGTTTACAAAGAAAGCATCTCAACATTGAAAACTTCTACCAATTTGACAAGAATGGCTCCCCATATTTCCAAACTATGCACAAGTCCGGCGTTACATGAGCAGTCAACAATAAATCACTGGTCGATGGTGCGCAACAGAATTTCCCAAACTTAATCCGTAGAAGGAATATGCCAATGGATTGTGTACAACTCGCCGAACTTCGGAACTCTTTCGAAGAAAGCTAGAGCACCTCGCCAGTAGTGAGCAGTGGACTGCGAAATAACTGAAAACAAAAATATTCTGTTTATACACTTGAGTGGAGGATTACGGTGTGGGTCCTTTGTTTAAGTTTGTTGTTATTAATACTTATGTGTACACTTGTTTCACATTAAATAAACTCATACAGATACACAATGCAAGTAGAGAAGTTTGTGTTTAGAGTTGTAATCATGTTGGTATGATGATTATATTATATTATAGTGTGATCTGTAACAATCATCACATCACATAGTTGACATCATAATAATAATATGTGGAAACACCACGGACGTAACCGTGAAGCGCAGCTACTAAAACAAAAATATAAATATTCTAAAAACGAAATACTGACTGACTGACTGATTAATCTAAGTTAATTAATCTAAGTGAAAAACGTATGTGCTTTTTTTTTGGGTACCAGCACGTAATAAAAAAGGTTTTCTAAAAAAATATTCTGGTAAAAAGGTCAAATAGGAAAAGTTAAAGTTTGTAAGAAAAATTACAACTCTCTCCGCGAAAGAGGAGCCGCGGGGCGGGATGCTAGTTTGAAATGAGACCATTTTACTCAACATTTTTTTATTCCATCTCCAAAATAACTGCCATAATCTAAATGCGATATATATATACCGTCTGGATTGCATTATATCCCAAAGACGTTTGACATGTTCATAGTTTTCATATCACCCATATTACCAATCTGATCACGTCACTGCCATCGACGTTCATTCGATTCCCATTTATTACGCTATAAAGGTTTGTATTTTTTATCGGAACACGATATTCTCACCCCCGATTTTTTTTTCGATCCTTCCATAAGTACATAATCTTCTGCTAAACTTATTTACACAGAAAATCCAGTAAAGAAATTATTCGCTAACCGTATTTGACATATATTACCTTCGGATAAGCCGTTGAAAATAAAATATTTCTTTGGAATTTGCGAACTTAAAAAGATTTTTGTGTGCACGTCACAATCATTCTGTTCAAGGGGTTAGTGTTCATTGGGTGGAAATAACAAAGACGATAAAACTGTTCGCTTGGAAAAAGGATATTGAATGAGGTCAGACGCAGATATATTCTTATTCAAAGCAAATGTCGAGGCGTGTTGGGGACAGCCGTTTGCGCACTGTTTTTACAGTGTCGCCGCCAATGTGCCCTGTCGTTACTGAGCTGATATTGCGAACAGATCTCTCGGCTATTTTCACGATTTCTCTTTTGTTTTTATATGTCTCGGTATCGGTTTCCGTCAGACTGTCATTATGATATCTTAGTTAAACAAAGCGTGAACCTCTCGGGTAACGTATCGTGTAATACTATACACCGTTATGACGTTCACCGAAGTTAATAACACTTTTCTTCGGTCTTATGTTTTACTTTACGAGAGCATAAAAAGCAGCGGGTGTGGTTCTTTGAAATATCGGATGGATAAGTTTTTAGTACAGTCGAAGATAAAGTATATATTGTTTATTGTATTGCTTAAATACAATTTCAACCAAACGGTCTGAGAGTGAACAACATAATATAGAAATATTCAAAGCGTGACGAGAGGTTTTACGGAGTATAAGTAGGTATTTGATTTCCAAGAGTTACTTGATCTAAGCAGGCAAGAGTTATAACAAGGTAATCTATATCTTTAGCTTTGTGGTGAGGATATAACTAATCTGAAACTCTAAGACTAGATATTTACCAATCTATTAATGTTGGTACCTATACTAAATGCTGTAAGTATTTTGTTGTAAGAATTGCTTATACGAATATCTGAAAAAAAAGTCGTTTGCTGAGTATTGATGATAGTGATAATGTCCATTTGCAAGTTGAAGTGGCAATGGGCAGACCACATCGCTCGACGAACCGATAACCGATGGGGAAGAAAGAATCTCGAGTGGCGACCATGAGCCGGAAGACGCTCTGTTAGGTAGGCCCCCACCAGGTGGACCGATGACATTGTAAGAGGGGCGCGCGGGGAGCCGATGGATACAAATGGCTAGCCAGCCGTTCATGGGTGGCGTTCAAAAGGGGAGGCCTATGTTAAGCAGTGGACTTCTTCCGGCTGATGATAATGTCCACCAGATGATGATGGACCAACAGTCAAACACTTAGCGATGCATGTATACACGGAGAAAAAAAAACCTTCCGAAATATCGCTTTCCTTCTGAGTCAAAAGGGAAGGATTTGTTATTCAGAAGGAAATCGAAGGTAAAAAAGGGGAGGAATCGGTCTTGGAAGGTAAGACTCAGAAGGAAAATCCAAGTTTTTTTCTCAGTGTAGATTTCTAGATTCTCTTTAGTACAGTGGTGTTATTATTTACCTCTGTACACGCCGAGTCTTGTAACTACTTATATGTAACAAAGTAAGTTTTATTCCTATTCAAGAAGTATAAGATATTTCAAAGAACTTTGCATCGTTCGATAGAATGGAAGCCACTCTTTACTTTCGAGAGAGATTCAATGTACCTCGTTATTTCTTTGTCGGTCCTATTTAAAACCGTAGCTCGTAACTGCTCTAGAGGTTCTTTGAATTTAAAACATTCTGTACCTACAGCTGAGAGGCTCTAATGGTGGCTCCTTTTCAAAGACGATCTATTGAACCATCTTCTACTTATTGACTAGATTTTTACTAATAAAAATTTAGAGCAATGGCACTAAATCACATTCATTAACTGATTTTGATTTTCTCGATCCGTAAATGTAATCAGAGTCATAACCATGGATTAAAATTATAGATGTTACATATAAAATTGTTACGAAACGCTAACTGTGTGCGTCACTTTGTTGACGGGTTTTAAGGTGAATGGGTCCGGCAATTTCCCATACAAACTCAAGCCGAGCAATATAGATCACGCAAACTATTTTAATGAAGTTTGAAAATTTTCTTAAATTGTTCAATTAATTACCCATCCGCGGACTATCAGTTTCTCTTACCAAAATTATGTTTTCCATCAAATTTTACCTTTAAAACTTTCGGAAAAATCGTATTTTTATACACATGTGTGCGTGAGTGGCATTGAAGTTGACGGACTTGAATTAGGTGATTTTTACCTGCCATCTACCTGAATTTCGATGAACTATTTAGATGTAGACCTTAGTGAGCGATGTAGTGGTGGCGTGGCTACAACTTTGCCACAGAAGAAATTATAGTTTGTATTAGGTTCGGTCACAAAATAGCTAAAAATTATGCGACGTTGCAAGATCGCGCATGACTAGTGAAGAATGATTTTCTGTCTCGCTCGCCACGGCCCACGATATTGCGACTTGCCAAATCGTGCATGAACGATGTTGTTGACTTTGGGGCAATTTTTACTTTCCGTTCCGAAGAAGTAAATCAAAACGGGTTGGTAGTCAAGGTCGTGGAGGTCTAATCCACTTTGATTACCTAAGTGATATAATTTCGCCCAGGTAATCAAAGTAGAAAAATTAGTAAATAAATAGGTAAGAAGTAAATATATATATTGCGATAGTTTCTCACACGGCCAATAGATCCCAAGATAGGCAGAGCTTGTATTATGGTAACCAGACAGCTGACAACATAATTACATTAGAACGTAATTCTAAATTCATACCTACGTAGGTAGGTACCTACTATTGATAATAATGTATAGTTAGTTAGGTACTTGGCGGTAGAACTAGAAATGGTAGATCGCCCTTGCAAGTCGCCTACCACGGTTAAATAGTTTAGAGATGAGAAAAAAAATTGATTTTATATTAATCGATCATTTTTTTCTTTTAATCGATTTAAAAAAATCGATAAACAAATATTACAAATCAATTATTTACTATATTAAAAATCGATTATTAATTGTATTAAAAATCGATTATTTATTTTATAAAAAATCGATTATATTTTTAATAAAATAATCGATTTGTAAAAATCAAAAAATAATCGATTGTAAAAAATCGATTACGTAAAAAATAATCGAATCGTTTTTTACAAATCTATTTATTCTAAAGAGATGAAAATCGATTATTTCTTAATCGATTTTTTCCCCTTCTAGTCACACCCCTATATTTGATACCTAGTGTGTTGGTACCGCACTACCAAATAAATGTTTGGTAGGTCAATAAACACGATATTTTTCTTCACCGAAACCTCATACTTATTGTTGGTATTTGAACATGTGCTTTCCAGCACGGAAGTTCGATGCGCAACCGACTGAGCTATCATCGCTTCAAAACATAAACGTCAAAACAAAACCGAAATCAACCGATATCTATCAATGTAATCTATACTAATCTATACTAATATTATAAAGCTGCAGAGTTTGTTTGTTTGTTTGTTTGTTTGAACGCGCTAATCTCAGGAACTACAGGTCCGATTTGAAAAATTCTTTTAGTGTTAGATAGCCCATTTATCGAGGAAGGCTATAGGCTATATTCTATTTCCAAAAAAATTAGGGATCCGTAAGAAAATTGCTATTTTGCAACCCAAGGTGTGAAATCGAAAACCTATTTTTGCGTGCGCTGCAAAAACTATTGACACTAGAACAAAATAATGTATTACGGGTTTGTAGGTCCTATTAAGATCTACAAAAAAGTCCGCGAGAGCATATGTCTAACTATTATAGTTATGCCACAATAAGTGATCTTTTATTTTAAAAATTTAATTTTTAATGCCGATGCTAGAAAAGGCTCTTTATTTGTATCTTGGTATTAATCCTTATCAAAATAAATTACTTCTTATTCAAAACTGCTTCAATGCCTTCATATAACTTTTTGAATTATTCAATTCGGACATTCCATTCGAAAGATATCACGAGTTTAAAAATGTAAGTAGTAGTAGAAAAATAAACCCACTGCACCGCAGTGCCGCGGGAAAGGCGGGAGAATATTCTATGAAATAGGTAAACTGCGGTCGCAATTTACGAACCAGGAAGACCTTTAGCTGTACAAACGCGCGGTCAAAAAAAAATTAGAATTAAAATAGGATAATGGATACCTACAGCAGGTAACGCGGTGAGGGGCACCGAAGTGCGGGAATAATTTTGGAGTATACGGAATATATACGCTTTCGCGCCTAAACTACTGAACCGATTTAAATGAAATTTGGTATTTTTATCGCGATAAATTGTAGCCCACGCGGGTGAAACCGCAGGGAACAGCTAGTGCTATATATATTGTTATCAAACGGAATATGGTATATTTTTCAATGAAACAGTCTAAGCGCTAAAGAAGACGGAATTCAAATCCACATTTACAGTAAAAATCTATTTACCTACATTTGTAATAAAACTGTGACTGATCGCTGTCTGTACATCCTATCCTATCCTACTAATATTATAAATGCGAAAGTTTTTGTGTGTGAATGTTTGTTACCACGTATCACCGTAACTACTAAACTGATTTTGATCAAATTTGGAATGGAAATAGCTTATAGCTACTTTTTATCCTGGAAAAAGGTTCCTGCGGGATAACGGGAAGACGCGGGTGAAACCGCGGCTGAAAACTAGTGAAAGATAAATGAGAAAAGCTATTATTGGGGGTCTTTATCATCAACGCAATAGAACCCAAAACAATGATAAATAGAATTTTTGTCTGTTTGACTGTATGTCTGTTTGTCTGTGCATTTGTGCGCGCTAATTCCAGAAACGACTTAACCGATTAGGGTGCGGTTTTCACTAATGTATGTGTATGTGTGGTAAGTGGTAAGCTTCACTTAATATTTAGTGTTTCTTTTACTTCAATAGTTTTATATAAAAAAATATCGCGATAAACTGTAGGACACGTGAGTGAAACTGCGGGGTGCAGCTAGTATAAACTAATCAGACTGTTCTATGAGTTTTTTGGTTACGTCATTCACGTAAAATGCATTTTTGACTAGTTGCTACGTTGCTAGGCAAGTTGTTGTTTATAGTTTTACTCTGTAAAAAAGGTTGATCAACGTTGGAAAATTATTGATGGAAATCAGCAGATACAATCGTGCACCACTACGCCAGCTGAGGCCAGCAACAGCCTTGCCACAGAGTACCTTTGTATAACCGGAAAAGCCCTGCTAGCTGGCTGACACCACAAATCTAATTTTCGGAGGATCAAGGACGTTGTTCTACAACTGCCCTAGCTGAAAGTGTATTCAAATACCTTTGAACTACACAATATGATAACATATAATTTTCCTACGCTTATTTACTTCGTATATGATACACCTTGAAATAAACGAAATTCTATTCTACTAATATAATAAATGCAAAAATTTGTGTGTGTGTATTTTAAATGTTTGTTACCACGTATCAACGTAACTACTAAACCAAATGAACCAATTGTGGAAATAGATTTGAAATAAGCATGTCTCTCGAAACTTCGAGACTTCCAAAAAACAACGGAGGAAATAAAAGGAATTGAACTTCTGACCATAGGGCAACATGAAAATGATGTTTACACTACATATAAATGCGACAGGCCAGCCAGCCGATTTGGAAACTAACCGTTTTTCAAAGTCATGTTTGTTTTTTAGTAGTGTTTAGTAGACATAAATCCGTGGTTTTCGTATGACCAGGTTGGGATACAAATTAGAATATACTTTAATTATAGCTTTGTTGCAGATATGTAAACGAAAAGCGACAACACCATGCCACAACCACGTCAAAAGCATTTTGTATAAAAACAATGTTCTGACCAATAACATGGCATATGGCCAACACAATGAGTCTGTGGCCAGAACATAGTTCATGGAAAAAATGAAAAAAACTGTGCGACCAGTAGGACTTTATATTGACGAAGAATTGTGAATTATTGAATATTTAAGAATGTGTAAATAAAAAGACTATTGGTGATTGACTGTTTTTTATTTTGATACTATGTACATGTATAATAAATAATCCTGATTGTTTCATAATAAAGTATTACAATAGCCAATGTCTTTATTGGTAGGAGAGTAGAGAGTATAGGTAATAAAGGGTATAGGCCATCTCCATTCTAAATTTCATCCAAATCAAAGAAAATTACCAAAAATCTGAGGCAGGGATCGAACTCGGAACCTCGTTATCAGTAAAGAACTACTGAGAGGTTTGACCACTGGTCTAACCTATACAGTAAACGAAAGAACGAAATTAGCAAATGGTTTCGTGTACAACAAAACCATTTTCTATGTGTGCGTGAATAGTTGCTTAGCTGCCATTCACCACTACCGCCGCGATATTGTTTGGCACAAATAAAAGTGTTTTGAAAACTAAAACACATCTGAAATATTGTTTGATACATAAAACATATTACGCCATTACCGGTAAACATAATTATTATTAAAATAATATGCACCTGTTCATTCATAATAAAATAGATGCGTTAATTAGAAACAACGCCATCTATTGACGCTGGGCTGCTAGGCGGACCGCAAGCAACCACCTTAGATGCGTTCTAATGACATACTTTATGTCTACGTGTGCGTGTGTAAGTACGTAAATTTGTGACACCAGCAGTAAGAGAAGCGTTACGAGTAATTTATTAGTTTATTAAATGAAGATTTGGGTAATTTACAATTGAGTAACGCTATAGAACGCGCGCTTTAGTGTTTGGTTCGAATAAGATTATTATTTTCGACGTAAAAAAATAATTTAGGTAAAAAATGACATCAGCGCCATCTCTTGACAACATAGCGTGATGAGCTCTGGGATCATCCACCTTAATAACGCGACACAATAAATCATATTATTACAATCTATTTAGGTAACTCCTCATTAATTCATTATATTACGAAAATAAAGGGTAATTATTACCTACCTAATTATGAACATGTTCAACTAATCACTTATGTGGTATAGATGAATAGATGTTTATAGATTACTAAAGTGATTAGTTGCACTTTACCTCTGCTTGCTGTATTTAATTGAATTATTTAGATATATTTAATGATTTAAAATACATAGTTATGGTATGGATAGATATAGTAATAGATATTAAGAACCATTTAGCTTAATGATAAGGATTATAGTTCACAGTGTCATATACATCAAAGGTTATTGTACTTTCAATCTCAGTCTTGTCAAAGCCATCCTCGTACTAAGCCTGTACTTTAACAATACACGAAAGTCTTTCAAATTTCACTGGACAGTATATTCTTAAGACAGCTGTCGTGATACTTCTATTTTATTAAGCGATCGCCTGCTTTTATAATACATAACATGTCTTGTTTCAACAAAACTTTCGCCGTAAATAAAGTTGAGAACTTAGCCGAGATGAGGGGTTCGGAAAGCCCTCTTGTAAGAAACGATGGCGGTTTAACGTGTGGGAGTTGTTCGATGTTGTACACAGAGTATAAGCACTTGCTCGAGCATCTGTACTGGAGGCATGGAACGGAGAGCTTATGGTGTAAAGTATGCGGGTTGAAACGATGGCGGTATGCCCCACACGTGTGCCACGTCCTCCCGATAACTGACGCCGTTATCTTCGAAGAATCTGACTCAAATTCCCGTTGTTACGAGCACAGTGAGAGGGAAAGCGACTATTGTTTCTGCGGGAAGTACATCGAAGAGTCGCCCATGATTGGCTGCGATGGTCCTCAATGCTTGCTACAGTGGTACCACTTCAAGTGTGTCGGGATCGCGTCGCCGCCCGACGGTGATTGGTTTTGTTCCGAATGTGTCAGTGCCGGAACTAAAGCCACTGAAGCAATGGAGGTAATTCTTATTTTCTACTACACCATCCTTGCTTGGCCCGGGCGGGTCATTGGAGTATGAAATGTTGTCTATGTTCATTCAGAAAGTCCGTGTTGTCCTTTTGATAAATTAAATCTAAAACGTTTTTCTTACTTTTCAGAAACAAGCCGTAAATAGGGTTGCAGAGATCACAAAGAAGAATGAAGGTTGTTTCAGACAGAATAGTAACAGATAGTGTAGTAGCTAGCTTTGAGTATTAGTAAGAGTAGTATTTTCCTTCATTTGCTTTCATTAAATTGTATAATAATATGAGTTGGTACCCGGACCGGGCTCAGTGCGTACCTTGGGAGAGGTCTATGTGCAGCAGTGGACTGATACTGCTGATGGTGATGATTATAAGTAGGTATAATTAATGAAATATATGTCTTTAGATATTTATTTCTGAATTTGTATGTATCACTTCTATTTCGATACCGACTGTTTTATTGAAATGTGGTTTCATTACCCTGAAAGCAAGTATTCGATGCCTTAATGCGACGTTAACGAGCGCATTAAAGCTGAACGCATGCACAAAGCGCTTTCAGGAATCGAATGTTAGTAGCTAGTTACCAGTCAATGGGGTTGGCAGGATTAACTCATATAGATATTAGATATCCCTATTTCTGTAAACTGTTATCAATAAAGAGATTCTAACAAGATTTTATTTATTATCTCTCTGATTAGTAAAAAATATCATTAAATGTATATTTTTTATATATTCTTTTTTTTTCTTCTTATTTCTACAATTTATTCTATGGAAACCAATATTATTTTCTAGTCTATACAACTACTATCAAGTAGCATATCAATGCCCCGCGGTTTCACCTGCGTGGTTTAGAATTTATTTCAATTTATTGTTACAAAAAGTATCCCGCGTCCTTCCCTTCAAACTAACATACCAAATTTCATCAATGTTTTTTTAGCGGTTTAGGCTTGAAAAGGCAACAAACTGACAGAAAAACAGAGGTAATATTAGTGTGATAATGTACCACTGCTAGGTAAAGTACTCCCCATTTCCTTTCAGATATCACTGACCCTTGATGGAATTTTAGGCCACCCTTTTTGAAAGGCGTTGAGGTCAACATGCTACAGTTTCTTGGACCTGCAAAAGCTATTTATCTAAAAAAGCTAATAAAGTAAAGTACCTAACGCAAATACTTGGATTTTAATTACACTAAACACAACTCATTCAAAGGTCAATGTGTACGCTTTTTCAACAAAATCCCAAGTGAAATTCAAGACTTGTCTATAACAAAATTTCAAATTCGTATAAAGAGAAATCTCATTAGTAAAGCTTATTATAAAATATCGGACTATCTAGATGACAAACAAGCTTGGGATTGTAGTTAATCTATCTATCTTTCTTTCTATCTATCTATTCTCCCTATTTCCCCTATTCTAACCATTTTCGGTAAACAGCCAAAACAGTCATGCTCACGAAAGTGACTTTGCTTGCAGCGGCATCATGTGTCGGGTCGCCCTCTTCCCTCTCATATGGTCGAGGAGAGCGATGGCTGGCACATGCGTCAACTCGTGAACGGGTGCTGCTTGTGGGGTCTGGTCTGCTTTGGTTGTGATCCCGCAACTCGTTAATATTCATGTTCCCATATCCCAATGTGTACAACCAAACAAGAGAAATCTTCTTATTAGTAAAGCTAAATAAAAAATATCGGACTATTAGATGACAAAAAAAAGCTTGGGATTTTAGTGAACTTGCTCCAATTCAATCAATTAGTAATAAGAATAAAATTGTCAATGTGATCGCGCCAAAAAAATTACCTGCCGGGCGTTTCTTGCCTGTTCTTTTGCCGGCGTAAGGAGGTTGGAACAGGCGTAGCTAGTTTTAAGTTGACGTTTTAAAGTGATCACAATGTATCCTATTGAATAAACATATTTTTGAGTTTGAGTTTTGAGTTTTAAAAGCAAGCATTTTCAGTCCTTATGTGGAATCCAGTGCTTTACCTGGATAAATACGGAGAGTGCTTTCAAATTAAATACCTAAGTAGTTAGTATTGCTACAATTGAGCGATGGTGTCTCTCGGCCTCGCATCCAACAATAAGTTATGTGCGGATTTGCCATCGCTCAAAACGGTGAAGGAAAACTTCGTGAGAAAACTGGCATGTCCAAGAACCACAACATTCAAGGGCATGCGACATCTACCAAACCGCACTGGGCCAGCGTGGTAGATTACGGCCCATAGGTACTCTTTGTCTGAGAGGAGGCCAGAGCCCGAGAAGTGGCAACGTTTTTTTAACTACTTACAGGGTATCGTTTGGCGTCATCTGATGTAAAGTGACGATGTGGTCGAAGGTGGCGTCACGCTACACCTGGATTGCGAACTACTTCTCAAGTAAGGCTGCGAACGGGCTGATGATGATGATGATGATGATGAAGCATTGCTAATGCAGCTATACATTTAAACAACAAATTATTGTGTAGGTAACACAATAATTAGTAGGTAAGTAGTATAGAGAAGTGAACTTGTTTAATAGCTTCCTTTGAAAGAACTATTTAATCAAACTTGACGCTGTAACAAGTTTCGTCAGTTTAAAACTTTGTTATTAAATTACCGGTGCAGCGTGCGTTTTATCAGCAAAGTACTTGACCATTTTCTTAGTAAATACCTGCATAAGTAAGTTCCTAACTTGCGTGGAATATACTTTCATGAAATGAACGTCTAAAATCTTAAACACAGTACAACCTGTATAGAGAAAGAAAAAAGTTTCTTATCCAAGTGTAGCGATGACGTCATCTCCGACCACACATAACGATAACCTAATTAGTTAATCTATAGAGCAATAAAGCGTCAAATTCAACCACTAACTCCTGGAATTCGAATCTAATATAGGTTAATAATCATCAAGCCTTGCAAAGCCTTTGAATATAAATTCTACGAAAACTTATCCATGTTAGGTTCATAACTGCTGCCGAACGTTTTATCCAATCACAGACAGATAAATTTGATATGATTATTGTAAAAACTAAACTTTTATAAATCAACAAATGAATTGACGAAATTATTCAACGCTGATGGCGCTCTCTACCTTTATATAGCTCCGCGCCAAATTACTTTTACCAATAATGTGTTACTTTTTTTTTAAGGAGAATGTGGCATGTAATAATAAAAAGGGTAAATAATTAAGTTATAGTAATTATTTTGGTATAGAAAAGACATCATAAGAACTTTGATTGTCGTGATTGATTTGAAACAAGAAGTTTGTGTGTTATTCAAAATCTTTCAATAAAACATTAATAAAATCACTTTGAACATTTTTGGAATACTATCACAATTATCATAAACTTGTGGTCTTAATAATTCCCTCTTCTTCTTTCTTCAAATTATATTCGTAATAACTGTCTACTTAGGTACTAGAACAGACAAGAATCTAGAATCTAGCCAGTCTGTTCTAGTTGCTAAATGAAATCGTTATAAAAAAATGACTTTTCTAATCATTATTTATCAGTACTAACATAAAATGTATGCCAATGAAATAAATGATAAATTACCTTTGGAAATATACCGTGCCCCGTGTTTTTTGCAACGTAGACCTGGATTGCCGTGTCAATGGCACCTTTTTTGTACAGTATAGGTAGTCAACGAAATACCCTTATCGTTGCGTGCCCCATATCGGCTTAGCTCCTTTTGTAGCAACTGGCTGAATAACGGCTATTGCCAAATAGGGTCTTAACCTGGCTCATTCTTTTTGAGGAAAGTGCAACGAGCTGTGGCATCTGATATACAACATCGTTAAAGGGAGGAAGGCGTGATTGGGGTAGATTCCTTTTGTGGCGATGGTGTGTGTAAAAGAAAGACGTTAGGAGACGTGAAAAACATTTATCATTCATGTTTTTGTTTTATTAAAAAAATATTAATAAATGGTAGGTAGCAAAGATAACATAATCACTACTTAATTTTTGAATACTAGTAAACATTAAAACAAAAGTTCACCTATATGGTGCATAATGTAGCATAGGTATAGGTACTTTGTTATAATGACATTTTAAATGAATGAATCCATTAGAAAACCGACCAATGAGTTTTGATATTATTGTTACAGCGGTAATCATCTAATTTTTACAATAATTATTAAAAAAAAAACAGCCAAAAACTAAATTATGATATAAAATATAAACTTTGAGTGTCGCCCGCAGCGGGGTAGAATCCAACCTTTTATTATTGGACCAATATTTATCTTAGTTACACCAATTAACTAGTTGTTCTTTGATATAGACAAATTGTTAGGCACTCTTGAAAATAAATTAGAATTTAGAACTTAGAAACTGAGCTTAGAAATATCAATATAAATGTGATCGGTTTTCGTTCAATTTTAATATGCTAATGTCATCAGGTAAGGTTTTTGTGCCACCCCCGACAGACATCTGACGCCCGCGGCCGTCCTTGTCGATCAGCACAGACGACTAGAGGTGCCTATCTTTTAACGTTTGCTACTTTATTTATTAAAAATATTATAAAATGTATTTATGTACACAATGTTACGTATTTTTATAGGTAGGTACAACATCGTCGATGGAAATCTCAATTTTCTGCTAAGTTAGTTAACTGTAGGATTAATTATTTTTTTATTACTATTTACGGCTAAGGCCCATCAGGGAAAAGAAATGTTGGAAGACCAATGAGACGGTGGGCTGATGATCTTATTCAAGTAGCAGGAAATGATTGGATAAATTTTGGTAAAGACAGAGAGTTATGGAAGAAGATGGAGGAGGCCTTTACCCTTACAGGGGTCCATATTTCAATTACGGATACTAATACTACTAACATATAATAATTTAAGCAAACCTACTAACAAATCACTAACAAAATTTTAAATGTACAGTAGAAATATGGAATAAATGGCTTTATTATTATTATTATTATTATTTACAGGGTAGCGTTTGACCACAAGTCACCTAATGTCAAGTGAAGAATTGGTCGAAGGTAGCGCCATACTACACCTGGATTGGAATTCGATCTCATGTGGGGCTGCCGGAATACGTTGATATAGGTGCTTGGTTTGTTATATACGAGTGTATAAAAATATGTCCTTTAAATATCTCCTTTGAAGATAGTACATATAATCTTTTGTAAAGAATGATGTAATAATTTTGACAGTTCTCCCCAAAGGGATGATAAAGACGCTTGAAAACATGATGCTCCGCAGAAACCAATTTAGTAAAAATGGGTGCAGATAGATTATACAACTATAAGTAAACAAACACAAAACAACAAACATACTTCACTCGAGCTTAGCTTTTAAACCGCACTAGTCATCCGTCCCGGCCTCGCCCGGAGTAATTTACGGACGCGCACATAAATATCTATATTTTCACGTCATTTGCTTTCGGGTCTAAAGTGGCATTTCTGTAGCGTTGTGCTAAATGGCTTGGATATCCTCCAAATATGCCATCCAGATAAGCTACGAGTCCTTTTACGGTTATTATTGGGTTCCCCTATTAGCTAAAGTTTTGCTTCTTGTTTGCTGAGCCATCTTACGAGCCCATTATTGTTGTGACGTAGAACGTTATATGGGACTTCCAGTTAGTTTGGCGAGATTGGGGAAAGTTTTAAACAATTTTGTGTTGAGTGTATGAAGAAAATGTACAATTAGGATCTTAATTTTATGAGCGTGTACGTGCAGTTTGCTCTAAATTGTTTGTTGTGAGATAAACGTTTACAAACCATTTGCTTGTTCTTGCCACATAAAACCCCGAGTTAAATTAATTGATAACATTGCAAAATGACTATGCGGCAATTTACTAGTACATTAATTGTTTAATCTATCTATATCTTTAAGAATCAAAGTCCTAACTGACTGATATCAACGCACAGCGTAAATCACTGGTCGTAGAAACATAAAATTATGAGGGTATGTTTCTCTTAATGCGAAGGGGTGTACTAAGCTTTTTTTTGGAAATTCCCTAAGGGGGTAAAAATGGGGAACTGTAGCCAGACGGGTGAAAACGCGAGGAACAGCTAATTACTAATGTCTCGAGATTTTAGAACTTGATTGTACTAAGCTAGAAGATGCTTGGGATAATGAATATGAAACTTCAAAATTTCATTCAAATCCCTTGAGCCGTTTCATCAAGAAGAAGTAACAAACATACACACTTACTCACCCATTCAACCCATTCTAAATTTCGCATTATTAGTGTCAGAATTAATTCGCACGCTGAATCAGATACATGGAGAAAAAAGACCTTCCGAAATACCGTTTTCCTTCTGAGTCAAACGGGAAGGATTTGTTATTCAGAAGGGAATCTAAGGTAAAAAAGGGAAGGAATCGGTCTTGGAAGGTAAGACTCAGAAGGAAAGTCCGATTTTTTTCCCAGTGTAGAGACTCTACCACAGACTCTATACTTACTCCAGATTGTTAGATGGGTCGGTGACATGACGTTGTTTACGACATAGTAGGTAATTGTTGTTGACAATAAACAACTCAAACAGATAATACGATCATTAGGTTGTAAAGTGTTTGTTGTTGTTAGAAGCTATTTCAGTAGGAAATCTCATAACAAGTCCGTTTTTTAAAACCTTTAGTAGGCACACTGTAATTGATCTTTACCAGATACTTAGATGTTAAATTATGAAGATCTAACTAGAAACAGGTGTGGCAATCACTATGTGTGAGATAGGTAATTTTGGATGATTTTAAACCATAATAATGTTTGTATATTGATGTTCAACTATAACGAAGAAATTAATTTGATACACAATAAATGATTTCTATTAAAATGAAAAAGTAATTTAAACAACTAGCTATAAGACATCTACAAATAAAAGTCTGATTTAAGTCGCTGCCTGCAGGTAGCATGCCCAAGAGACTGCCATCATTTAGAAGTTGTCAAAGGTTTTACTATTACATATAAAATTACGTTTTTTTCTCAGCCGCTTTAATCGTTGCAGAGTAGTTTTGGTTGTCACTTCAGGATTGGATCTATTTAGTGGTAGGCTTTTCAATTGGTCACCATACCTTCCTCACTCTGACACTATATATGTACTTGTATAGGGTAAATAAACGAAGGGCATTAAGTGCAGTATTTATGTGGTCGATCCATCATATAAAAGATCTGACGAGAGCTCTTGTGCCTTTAACGACAACATTAGGTAGGTATGTACCGAATAAATAGGGAAGTTAAAAAGCCAACGCGTCGTAGAAAAGTAGCGTAGACATTTTCATTTTGTTTACTTCCTGCATACGGCAGGTAAAGCTTTCAAAAAACCCTAATGCGCTCTCTCGACGGTTCCTTGGTGCATTTTTAAAGAACCTGCCCACAGGGCATTTGCTTGGATGCATAAATTTCCTAACAGGTAGGTAAATGGCGTCTTTTGTAATGCTTATGCAAATAAATCGTCGGTGCATTACTATTGTGATATGAACAAATGTGCAAGAGTTTCAGGTGTTACAAAATGAGCTTGAGTTTTCGGTGAAGGATAACATCGTGATGAAACTATAGCCAATAAGAATCTGTAGCCAAACACCTATCGGTGTGTTCCGGTAGCCTATCTTAAGGGCCATTTCCCAGTCCAGGTGTAGTTTGGTGGCTTCGATCACATTATTACTTTACATCAGGTGATTTGTAATGAAACGCTACCCTGTAAGAATTAAATTACATGAAAAACCTACTGATGTGCAAAATCAAAACAAAAACAAATAAAAGAGCAAATAAATAACAAAGAAAGAAATAGTCTTTTCCTATTACATTTCCTTCCTTTATAAACGAACGGCTTTTTGTCGTAGGTATAGAAACTGTGGGTTTGGTGGTCAACCCTCTGGCCGAAATCTAGAGTAAAGTGCTTTATCTAATTAAAAAGTTTAGTTCGTTGTGTTGATAGCGTCCAAACGATGATTTATTTATAACCATGTCTAGTAGTAACTTAATTAAGGGTGGAAAGTGGGTTGGGATGAACTATCACATGTATGCTATGTGGTCAGTTACCTACGAAAAGTGGTAGATAATGAGATTGTACTTAGTTTAAAAAATTTACAATGTACATCAGCTTTTATAGCGATGATGGTAAGGTAGTGGTGACGTCGACATGCGATCCGTAGGACGTGGGTTCGAATCCTACAATGAGCTTGAGCTGTCGGTGAAGGAAAACATCGTGATGAAACCAAAGCTTGGTAGTAGGGCATTTTCTAGTGCTCGCCTGGTTAGCTACCCTCTAGTTAAGAATCTGTCACCAAGCACCTATCGGTATGTTCCGACAGCCTCACTTGAGAGCCAGTTCCCAATCCATATGTAGCGTGACGCCATCTTCGACCACATCGTCACTTAGCATCAGGTGACTTGTGGTCAAAAGCTACCCTGGTCAAAAGGCTTCACAATTTTTCGATATGACCTAGTTGACGGAAGTGTTTAACAACTTTTGAATAATAAACTGGTGGAATATTTCTACATTCATAGTTAGGACGTAATAGATGAGAAAGTAAGCCTGATACGATGGCCCGATACAGTTCAATGCAACCCAAAATGTACAACTTCTATTTCAAATCCTGTGCGACAATGTACTGCGCTCGGTACCCTAAGATCTATTCATGCCCTATAACTTCACTGTAACTATGGAAATACTCGTATATCACGTAAAGTTCTACATGAATAGCTTTCATTCAAAAAAACCTTTTTATAGCTACACGGGGATGCGTTCACCGATGTGTATCGTGCCATCACAACCGTCCTATCGACACAAAAACGGACTCTCAAGTATCGCAACTGAGGAAACCCGATCCAATTTAGCTGCCGAATCGGATGACTGTCCCACGGGATACGAAGCTTTATTCATGGAAAGATTTTTTAACGGTGAAAGGAGAATTCGATTTTATCGTAAATAGGCCCGTAGTATTACTTGGCCTAGATTTAGGCACAACTCTCACAGGAATACAAGGAATAGCGCGAAGCCCGTTACGATGTGATCTAGGAAAGTAGATAGGTGGTGCGAGACGTTTTTAAATACATTATATTATAGTAAAGTTAAGGCTGAAGATTAGGTTGTATGGACACATGTTAAACAAACAGTCAATGCAAATAAAGATATAACCTTACTAGTTTCGCCCCGCGGTTTCACCCGCATCTTCCAGTTTTCCCGCAGGAACCTTTTTCCTGCATAAAAATGTCTTGTCTTGTCTATGTGTTAATCCAGGGTATAAGTTATCTCCATTCCAAATTTCATCAAAATCGGTTAAGTAGTTACTGTGATACGTGGTAACAAACATTCACACACACACACACAAACTTTCGCATTTATAATATTAGTAGGAAGTAACATTTACGATTTCAGTGAAGGTAGGTAAATTATTTCAGAGTAAAGTCTATTTTCCGAACTAGGTATAATTTTATTTCCTTTTTCACTAGCCACGGAAGCCTGTAAATGTATTAATTAAGTAAAAGAGTCGCCAAAAGTCGATTAAAAAAACTTACAAAGAAAATGAAATTCAGACGCTCACTCGAAAGCAGTTAACGTTTTAGAAAGATCTTTTAAAATAAAAAGAGATAATACGTATGCAAACTGTTTCCGCTCTGGCCGAGAAGAAAATCAACTGGCGAAATAGAGGCTATTCCGCGCAATGATGCGAAAGTGACTGATAAGTTGCGAATATTTCGCCAAAGAAAATATTTCCTGTATTTTTCGAGGTTCTCTTCCTAAAATTTATTTCTACTTGCTGGCCTTATTAGGGACGCTCAGCAAATATTTAGGATACATCAAATATTTTTGTCATTGGAATATGGTGGCATTTACTTAATTATTTTCAGTAAGTACATTCAACGGAATATTTACGAGAGTCAACTCATGGTAAGATAGTATCTTTTACTAAAGCAGGATTGCTTTAGTATATAAATATAGGCAATTCTTTATTGGAATTTCATAGACCAATTCTTGTGAGCCAGGAATCATTCATAGGAAACAATTTAATCCATACCCAAATGGATTATATCTTTATGTAAATTTGTGACATATACAGTTGACTGCCTTTATCTAAATAACCTTATAAGAGTTCCATAAACAGATATAAATAAAAGTGTTTTTCATCATTTATAGATACACTATCTGATTCGAATTTGGCATATTATTATACCTATCAATATATAGTGCCACGTGACATGGCAAACGTATATTAGAATAATGGCATTAGAATGCCTAGTTTATACCATCTACCACCTAAATGCTTTAATGATTTAGTCTACGAAAATTGGCAGTGTCAATTTAGTGCGTAAATCGGTAAGCTGGTAATTTACCGACATTTTTACTTCATCGACTAATACATTAAGATTGGATCTATTTTTCGCAACACGGTCAGCTGAGTTTATATTAACTCCTATAACGTTCGCGTGTGAACATCGGTATCCTACAGTCCGAACAACTAATCAGCGACTAAAGCACGCAAGCCCTCAGATGGTGTCCAGACATAACCCGATTGGAGCTACAAAGCCAAGCACTATTTTGCCTCTAACTCTTTTAAAAATACAAAACAAATACATACAATACTTATGAGTTAAATAAAAAGTGTCCATCTATAGAGTTATTGTACTCTTTGATATCATGGGTGTGGCAAGAGAACTGATACATCGGTAATTAACGTGCCCTATTGATGTTGCCTATTAATCGATTGGCTCTCAATAATTGAACCTTTTCATCGATTCCGGTTAGTCGTTAACAGATATAATAATTGGCATTGTTGCCAACCCAGAGATCAAACGTTTCTATCTCAACTCAGTTCCGATCGACATTCGGTCCTGGTGCCACAGTGGTGGTATATTGGCCAGCACTAAACCTAAATCCGGTCAAAGTTCGCGGGCTCAGCGCTCTACACTATGTAAGTTCGTCCAAATGTTGTGTAAGTTTAATTAGAATTCCTGGTACAAGCCCGGAGTCCCATCTGACAAATGAGTCTATCCACCATCTTCCGAAATAGGTTGGAAGCTACTGCCGGGTTTAATTACTTATCTAGATTGACATTCTTAGCCTCGGCATATTGAACATTCTGTTATAATGTGATTGAGTGACGCTCTTTGTTACTATAGAATAGACGTTATACACTAAGTGAACTGATAATAGAACCCTTCTGGGTGAGTCGTTTTGGCGGTGTTATCAGAAATTTGGCTGCCAAGGTAGTTCGCGATAGGTAATTAGGATTTAAGTTTGAGAACCATGTGGAACAAGCGCAGTGCAAAGACCGCAGATGTGACAAGTGATAATCGTTAAACATAGCAAAAATCGACTAGAATTAGGTTTTAAAATGGGATAATAATTATGTATTTGTGTTTGTTTGAGCTCTCTATATTTCGGCACTGTTGCAAGTAAACGTTTTTGCGGGTAGAACCATGGTAGTTTAAAACATTATATAAAATCGACAACTTCGACTAGTAATCAGAACATTCCAGTATGTCCCTGTCTAAAACTAACCCCTCAGTATTTAATGAGAAAATAATGTTCGTCCAATAACGGAAAAGTAATGAGCGCGGACAAATGGACCATGAATCTTGGTGTCGTTGTCTACGGAACTGTTTTTGATGGATTCGTAATGAGATGAAGAAGGTTAACACAAAAACTGGCTTTCATTGACCTATTTATATAAGCTACTCCTTTCAGCTTACTGGATGGCCCGGATATATACGCAGTGATACTGATACAACGCTACACGGATCTCCATTTTAACGCATCCAGCTTCTGCCAACCACTTTTCATAGAGTTCATTGGCGTCGTGATTTTTGCTCATAATCTATATTGCTATCAGTTCTACGTTTGACAACCAGTGTGGCGCAATGGGCGAACTGCTGTCTGCGAAGCCTAAGTTCTCGGATTCGATTCTCACTATAATCCTACTTCCTACTAATCCCTTACTTATTATAAATGCGAAAGTAACTCTGTTTGTCTGTCTGTTACTCTTTCACGCCTAAACTACTGTACCGATTTAAATGAAACTTGGTACGGAGATAGTTTGAATCCTGAGGAAGGACATAGGATACTTTTTATCACGATAAACTGTAGCCCACGCGGGTGAAACCGCGGGGAACAGCTAGTATTATATAATATTAGTAGGAAGTATAAAAGTAAAAGTTTGTGAGTATGGATGTTTATTACTCTTTCACGCAAAAATTACATGGATTAACACATAGGCTAATTTTTATACCAGAAAAACGCTCCTGCGAGATAACAAAAAGACGCGGGTGAAACCGCGGGGCGCAGCTAGTGACAAATATTTGTGCATTGAAAAAGCGCATCAAGTATTTGTTCTGTGTCTGAGCGTTGTGGATACAGGGAATCTTTTAGGGGTGGGAGCTATGTGCATTGTATGGGTTTTATTATTTATGATAATTACACTAGTCCACTATTACTAACCCTAGCTATAAACATAACCCAATCACATTTCGCGCAACCAACACAAAAGTTCTTGTTAACAGCATGTTATATCATCCGTAAAATAACAGCTCACAATAAACAGAATAAATAGACGCTGACAAATGGGATTACTCAGTATTAACGATTTATCTTAATCCGAGTGACGAGGATAAAGATCGGTACAGCCTATCTAAATAGCCGATTTTTTGGAGCGGTCGGTAGGGTAAAAATTGTCAAAGAGTAAATATGCCATATTAAGTAGATAGTGGAAAAGATATAATTTTGTTTTTGATAAAATGCATCACTAAAGAAGGAAATAACATCTTACAGTAGCGTTTGGCCTCAAGTCACCTGATGTTAGGGTACGATTTGGTCAAAGATGGTACCACGCTACGCGTGAGGCTAAAGTGATGGTACCTACTGGTTATCTACTTTGTGTTACGTAACAAGCCCGCTAGTTCTCAAGCGAAGCTGCCTAAATAAATACTTATAATATCGAATTATTTATTATTGAAATGAAAACAATCCATTGAATTGAAATAGCCTTCAAAAATGTAACTCTCATTACCCTTGTTTATGAGCCCGTGGTAAACAACATCAAAGCTTTGACGCCGGTACGAAGAGTTTTGTGTGCATACAGATGTAAACTAAGGACCGAAAGCGGTACAGATTCAACGATATACACAGTAACGCTATTGCAACCTAAGCTTATACGAATATATTGATGAACTTTTGGCCTATTTATCGTGAAGCAGGTAGGGGCTACGTCCGCTCTTTAAGTATGCTGAATTCTGTCCGGTTGTACCGGTTTATAATATCACCATCATTAGCCTATTACGTTTCTGCTGTTAAGACACAAGCCTTCTCTCAGAGAGAGAGAGAGAGAGAGAGAGAGACAGAGAGAAAGAAGAATATGGTCCATAATCTATAATGCACGCTGAAATATTGCTATGATTTAGTATTAGCAGCACATTCGCACTAATTTATTACTCTATGGCTCATTGAAGTTATATCATCACAAGCTTATTTTGGGATACATTTCGGTAGTCGGCATTATTAGGTTATTGCGTCTTAGCTTTAAACTATGCGCTGTTATTAAACTACTTGGATGGATAAACCTAAATCAACTAAAAACTTTAATTGCGATTCAGCCATATTCATTAGATACTAACATGAGTTGATGGTGCGAGGTAATCTTGTGTATCTTTACTGTAAGAGAAATTATCTCAGACAAGTGTGAGAGCTGGCTTATTTCAACTCACTATATAATATAGGCTACAGGATATACTCACGAACTTTCGTATTTATACAAGTTATAGTAGGATTAGTAAGTTGTTTGTTATTTTATCGGTACGCTACTTTCGATCACATTTAACATCAGGTGACTTGCACTCAAACGTATTTATCTTATTTTTAACGTTAATTATTTTTCTATGGTTCCATAAACTGGACCTGAGGAAGGACTTCTTGAAGACCACACTTAAATGTAAATGACCTATTAAAGTTTGTATGGAGAAATATCAACTCGCGTAAACGCGGAGCCAATCTCTAGTTCTTCATTTAAAACTAGTAGTTTCCTGCGGTTTCACTCGCGTGGACTATACAGTTTATCGCAATAAAAAGTATTCTATGTTTGGATTATTTTATCTCTAGGGATCAAACATATATCCATACAAAATGTCATCAACACAATGGTTTTTAAGTATCATCATCAGCCGGAAGAAGTCCACTGCTGAACATAGGCCTCCTCCTTTGAACGCCACCATGAACGGCTATTAGCCATTAGTTAGTTTTAAGTAAGTATATCTGGAACAAACAATCAATTAATCCTTTTCTTTTTAAATATTAGTAGTATAGATGGATGAAGCGCGACGAGCTTACATGGGACGGCCGAGTGGCCGTCGCCCGGTCGGCCGTCCCAGGTATCGCTGGAAAGACGAAGACGCGAAAGATTTGCGCGAGCTCGAGGTGGAGGACTGGCAGGCGGTGGCGCAAGACAGACCGAAGTGGCGTCTTTTGTTATCAGAGGCCAAGACTCACTTTGGGTTGTTGCGCCATCTCAGTTAGTTTTTTTTACCTATATAGATTCATGAAACACGACAAACGGCTATTATAGCCGCCTCCATAATTATATAATGTGGTAGTTCCACTTAAAATATGAAGGCGCTTTTTTCATGTTAGGCGGTATCACAAGACGAGTGCACAATTTTCCTGCAGTTGCGACTTCGATGTCACACGCAGGCGAACCACATTTTAATACTCTTTCAGTAAACGAGAACAAAATGCGGAGTTCTTTTAGAACACTTTATGATAATATCTCCTTCTTTAAACTATACTCTGGCTAATAATTTCTTGCTTTACCTATGTATAATAGCATTTATATTATCTAGTTGTTGTTTTTGTTAATGAGACGTATTCTGAGGCAATTAAAAAAGTTTGCATAATTTTTTGCACATTTATCCTATTTGTTGTTAAATAACAAACGCGTATGATATCAGTTTGATCAGAAGTGAAGTGAATTTGTTTCATTTTTTATTTCCGATCTTCCGCCTGAACCGTGTTTGGCTACCTATGCACAAAAAACTTTCTTAGAACACTTACAAAACTAAAAAATCTTATTATATATCGCCTTTATTGGACAAAGACAAAAGAATCATGTGTTCATAACATGTGACATATTTATGTTTCGATTATGTTATTTTAATGTATTTTTATTGTTAGTTTCAATTTATTATCGCGATAGTTTCTGAAACGGACGAGACCGCGGGGTTTAGCTACTTAGTTCTAAATGTACACTGAATTTTATTCACTACAAAATAGTAGCAGTTTTCCTCAACCCATTTCAACGTAGTACGTACCTAATAAAATCTCATAAGAACCCGCAAAGTTTCAAGTAAGATGTTTGTACCATTTAATTCCTATGTAATCGATACCTTGTTCTACCGAACAACAAAAGTGTAGAGACGTAAGTTCCAGAAACCCTGGATTATCCCGGTATTGCATCGAGACCGTAAAATAAAATAGATGAGAAGATGCTGTCTGATTTTATTACTTAACAACATCAAGGTGCAGTGTTTATAATAAATACAGTAAAGCCAAACCTTTTAAAATTATGCGATTTAGTATGTCGCCTAAAGCCAAAAATACATAAAAAAAACTATGACAATGACAGCAATGAGCACTCAATCGAAAAAAAGATAAAAATTGATCCATCCGTTTGAGAGTTACATTGCCATGTTTATACACACACACGTTAAACCTATACTTTAATTTCCTCCCTGTTTGACTCGGGAGTTAAGATCTGTTACAGAGCACTTATTTGAGGGTTCTAACAGTCTCACTTGCGAATCACTTCCCAGTCCAACGCATCGTGTCGTCTCCTTCAACCACATTGCCACATGAAACATGCAAAAAGTTTTATTTTTTTATCAAAATTGAGCTAACAACTCTTTTGAGCATCAATTTGGCCGTCCACTTCCATTGGAAAACTCACCTATTAAAAAAAAGAAGCGAGTCATGTTCCCCTCAATTTTTCTGGGTAGCCATCATTACCAGTATTGGAACATCTCCTTTCCAACAAAAAAATAAAACATCAAAATCGGTTCTTAAACGACGAAGTTAACCGCGAACGCACATAAATAAAACATACGGTCGAATCAAGAAACCTCCTTTTTTTGAAGTCTGTTACAAACAAACATAAAGTTCATCTTTACAATACTACCTACGCTACCCTGTAAATAGTAAAAAAAAAAAAAAAAAAAATACTTGTGTGACAGTAAATATATTTCTCAGTGGTTCTCGAACTAAACCGGTTCTTGCGGAACTCTGAACCTGCATCGCGGCGAAGGTGGATAACGTGCCTCACGTACAGAATGGGATCGCGAAAATATATCGAACATCTGAGTACCGGTGCACTGCAATAAATCATGTAGGTATTTCTGCACCGGTATTTTTTCAGAGCTCTCTTTCTGCAGTCTCCTTTTTCTGTCTTCGTCACGTTCGCTAGCGATCTCAGATTGCTCTGAAATCGCTGATGGACGTGACAAATTCAGTTTCTTTTTTGGTTGTACTTACACATCTACTGTTGTTGATAGAACCCTAATTTACTTTCAGACTTGAACGAATTGAACATTTTGCTGTCTCTCTCAGACGTTGAGATAGAAAAACAAGCTGCTTTTTAAACTCCGATCCATTCGTTCAATCAATTTCATTTTACTTATCTGTAAATTTTTACCAAGATTGATGATGATGAAAAGCTTTTCTGTTCTTTACGCATTTTTTAGTTAAATTATTATCACACCAAGAGAGTCCTTTAACTGTTTGTTATCTTGTAAAAGTTAGATCTACTATTTTGCTAAATAGTATATTTCTAATATTACGGTCAACGACAAAAGTCGCTGTACAAAAACAAATTTTCCGATTATCTTCATTATCTTATACCTTTGACCACATCGTCACTTAACCATCAGGTGTGTTGTTTTGTGGTCAAAACTATTTCATAAGTTGTAAAAAATAACCCTAACATAACTGGTCCAAAACACATTTGGAAACTCGATTATGATCAGTTACTTTGGTCGCTGAGTGTACGAACAAAACAGTCACGTAATGTTCTTTAACATTTACTTACCAAAAGTCTCCTTGTTCAAGCTGAAGTCATACTATACATAATTTTGACGATGCACTGATTGCTGAGCTTGTCACATGGGGTTTGACAGTGCCTTCTCTTGAATACAATTAATCTAATTGCTTGTCTTGTTCCGATATGTTACAAAAACAACAATATATTTTTATATTTCATCTGTGTATTTCATCATAAAATATGAGTTACCCGGAATGAATAAGAGAAAATAAGTACCTACGCATTTCCATAAAAATCGAGGCATGAGGCACTGTACAGCAGACTGTTCATACTGTTATTTATTCAGTGAATAACTTTTACAAATAAACACGTAACTAAACAACAACTGAGTATGACACGTGACACCGCGTTACACTCCAAAAGGTCACGATTGAGTTGTCATAACTGCCACCGTCCCGGGAGAAATGTCGTGCAAGTCGATTGACTTGTAAGTCGTTAACCGCCGGAACTTACGAATATATAAATCTTAGTCATAATAAAATTATTGCTGTACATACTAAATTTATTTTGTTAGAGATGTAAACTTGGCAATGTCAGAGATTTTTAATCTTGCGCAGGGTTCCTTGATTGGAGCATCAAAAAAGGTAGGGACCGATAAAGGTATGTTAGACAAAGACTTCCATGGTGATCAATCACATGATCATCAAAGGGAAACCTCTTGTAATAGATTCGACAAATGGGTACGCATCTACGTGGAAACAGTCAGTAGTGGGTATACGTCACGTGCCGGCTCGTCACGCCCCAAAGAGCCGCGGTTGGAGTTGTCACGACTGTCACTCCCGGGAGAAATGTCGCACATATCGATCGATTGCGAACTAGTTAACCGCTGTGACCGTTGTGATATTAAACAAAAATAGAGAATTAGCCAACAAGTATAGACTCGGTACTCAGTTTAGGGTCATTATTTTGATACTAGCGCGACCCGTTATAGGTATAGATTTGACAAATTGTTTTTCCATACATTATTTGACGAACACACCGATTTCAACAAGATAATGTCATTTTAGGCAGAAGACGAAAATCCGGTTTTTTATTATTTTAATTATTGTGTACTTACTACCTAGTTTGCTGGATGTGATTTTTACGACCAGTAAGCAGGTATATTATTGAAATTGAAATTGATCTTTTAACTCACAATAAAATTGAATAACTTAGTCAGAAATAAATTGAGTATCAGATTCAGCACTTGAGCCGATAAAGCCGTGTTTACTTGAAATGCCAGTGATATCATGTGCCGAGCCTCAAGTTAATGTACAAATGTTAATATAAAATTAATATTAAGTTTATATTATACTTCATAAATGGGCATTTCTTCACAAGTATAACAGTTGTAAAACGTACTTATACCATATTCAGAACTAAAAAATAAAGCAAACAAACTTATCATGAATTTGCAATGACTTCAGCATAAATTTAATGGCTGCTATACAATTTTCAACAAGATAGTCTTCAAGCTAATATTCAGTTTCCAACTTACTTTCCATAAGTTCCAAACTTCAACGACCTTTAATATAAGCAAAATACATTAGGTTGGAGCTATTTGGTAAGTGAAAACAGCAAAAACGTATTTAGAATTAGTCAAGTCTCAGGAGAGGCGGTAAGAGATGCATACGAAGTTCAGATCTCTGTGGAGGCCAAGGTTTGGTAATGAGACAATAACACAAGACTTGAATTTTTTAATGCGTCGTCGCATAGCTTGCAACTTTTCTGCTCAACAATTTTTTTCCGATGGTGGATGTTCGAATCCTGTCGGCCCCACACCTATGACTAAGTTATGTGTGGATTTGCTATAGCTCATAAAGGTGAAGGAAAACATCGTAAGGAAACTGGCATGTCCGAGAAGTACAACATTAAAGGACATGCGACATCTACCAAGCCATACTGGGTTAGCGTGGTAGATTACGGCCAAAACTCTCTGTGAGAGAAGGCCAAAGTTCTAACAGTGGGAACGTAATAGGTGATTAACTTTTCCGGGCTTTTCCAGTAGGTATATATTATCATATCCTATAACTGTAACACCATCATAATATTAATAGGCGACCTTGTACCTACCCCACCTTCCAGCATACAAAAATATATATATTTAATTCGGGAATGTATGATTGTTTTGTCATAGAAAATAAGTAAATTAGACTCTAGTATTGTACAAGTGTTTTAGCTTAGGAATGTGTAAGATAAATAGAACTGAAGCTTGCGCAGGATTGCGACTGCAAATGTGTCGGCGTAAGCGTTTTTTTTGGGTGGCGATGTGACTTGAAGCTTTTACAGGAACGTTTAAGTGGGGAGTGAGTTTTTGACGGTCGAAGGGTTCGGACTCTTCCGGGTTACGGTTAAGAGTCCTCGAGCGTATTCGAATTAACTAATTAATTTAAATAATTATAGCTTGTTATAATTATGGTGTAAAATATTGCTTTCTAATAATGAATCAGTGATCTCTTAAAAATATACCTAGAGTGTGATAATTAAATAGAGCTCTGTGGTTAAAGTTGATTTTGTAATTAAATATAAATTTTACGAAAATTGTGAATTTCTTAGGTTTTATAAAATAATCGCGAACCGGGCGTTAAATCTATTAATTTCGTTACGAAATATAGTGTACTTCGGCAGAGGTCGTGAGTTATTAGGATAATGAATTATTTTGTATCTATCTATTTATTCGATTCAGTTTTTTTAATTGATTGTTATAATGTTCATTAAAACACTGTTGTATTTTTATTACGTTAAAATTATTCTTTTAATGAACGTTTTATCAATAAGCTTGATTATTTTACTCTATGTGTCTTTTTGCATTTTGATTGTTTATTTTATGTGAGATATTTTTCTCTCTTAAATTTTGTCTTACATCACTAGTAAAAATAAATCACAATACAGACTGGTGATGGATGTTTAGATTTGTGTAAAGACTGGGGAGAACCTAGAGAACTCTTTCATTTAACAAGTAATGTTTTATTATTCGAAAGGAAATTCGCGGAAAGCTTGATATTAAAAATCAATAAGACCTGTCTAATAATCTAGATCCTAAAGACTCATCGTAGATATCACGGCTATAGGAATTGTATTTCAGTTAGAGTTAAGTATTTGTTCCTGCATCAGCGTGTTGCAGAATCTGGGATCGTTATGCTCTCCAAACTATTTAGATCTTATTTTTCAGCAACCAAAACCTAAACTATCTATACTCCAAGTTAAGAAATGAAACCTTCGACTGGTTTCAGATATATGTAAGATGTTTTGGACAGCTTCTAAGCTACTGAACTTAGTAAGGAAGAGAGATAATTATCTACTTAATGTGGTTTCGACACCTCTTAAATTATCGCAAGACATTAGGAATTTATATACCTACATAATATACAGATTATCCTGCGAATTAAAGGAATGAAACCTTCGATTGGTTTCAGGTATTTATTTACCGAATTTATTAAAGGAAGTGGAATAATACTTATCTACCTATCCAATGTGGTTTCGATACCGCTAAAGTTATTACAGAATGGTTGGAATTAACATGATTACTTCTTATATAAAATCACAGATAAAACTACTGAACTAAATATAGTCAGGTTGATAACTACATTACAGTTTCCGTAGATTCGATGCTACGTAAAGGAATACAAGAGTTTTGGAAATTTGTATTTCCTTTCTTTTTATTATATTTCAGCTGTTAAAGCATAACGATCCTAGGTACAAAGAAGCCATCGAGGTTTGTGGAAGTTCTTATTACTTACCCATTTTGGTTCCTAATATTTTAGAGTTAGACTTTTAATGTTCCAATATTATTTTGTTATCTCAATTGATTAAAGTGATTCAACTCTTATTATTTATAGTTTATTAGATTCCTTTACTATCTACAGAAATGGTTAAAGAACCAAAATGGAAATACCACTGTTATAATGAGTGATTTATTGGTACAGTTTTGATTTTAAATAACATAATCACTTCTTGTACAGTTGGCTTAAGATTAATTAGAATAAGTTTACTTATACGGCTTATATTTGGTATTTTCCAAATAAATAAATAATACTTTTGATATTACTTATTTCGTTAAATTTGCGATTACGGTTTATGCTTGGTGTTTTCCACGGCATTATTACGGAAACATTTTATTAATACTTATAATACATAATTCTTATTGTGTTAAATTTACGATTACGGTTTATGCTTGGTATTTTCCAAAGCATATTTTAGAAATAAGTTCATGGTACTCTTGCGTTCGTTTAATTATACGGCAATACCTAGTTATTAATAGGTACTTTTGATATTACGTGATACCGGTAGAATTTGAAGTCGTACCTTGTTTATACTACAGAGATCAGGTACGCTGATGTAGGTAGATGCTATAAGAAGCACAATAGTTCGTTGTTCAAGGAGATTTATATAACACTTAATTCATCTCCTGCGCAATTCTTAGATGTAGATTATTTACTTTATTGATGATTCATACCATAGGGATGAGGTGGGAACGCTAGTACCTACTATATGCACACAAAGGCTCGTTATTCGAGGTGTGCTGTTTATAACATAAAGTACCCTAGCGCGCAACTCTTAGATGTAGGTTGTTATTCTCACTAGAGTCTGTTTATATTTTGAGAATCAGTTACACCTTATGAAAGAAGGTACTCATTGCTAACAATGGTTCTTTGATGGCGGCAATTCATATTAGATTAAGTACTCGTGTCGCATAACGTTAAAATTTATTATACATCCGCAATTCCGTTCCCACAGCGATTTTTTATATTTTGGGATTTGGGTCCACTTTAGTGAAAGGTACTTAATGTTGACGAGGGCTCTTGATAGCGACGAGGTATATATGACCCAGGTACTTAAGATAAAGCATACAAACTCTTTAACTAGGACTGTGTATCGGATTTGCCTGCGGTATAAGGTAAACCCAATATAGAGTCAATAACGATGCATCGTTATAGGTAGGGTATATCTTAATTTGTTAGATTACTTTTATATGGAAATGATTTGATTAAAGAATGACTTGTTGATTTATTTCTAATCCCGGTAATCCTGGTTTTGAAAGGTAAAGGTAACGGTGGTTTTCTGGTAAGTTATGAGTAAGCAAGGTACATTTACAGAAGCACAACCCTGAGTACTTTTACATATAGATATGGGAGCTGATGTAGACTACTCGTGCTTATTTATGACATTCGTCTGTGTTTTACTTTAGTTTAAGGTTTTGTTTGATCGATGAAGTTTTATTGATTTATTACTAGTCCGACTGTATTGACACACTATTGAATTTCTGTGGGTTTTCATGGGTGTCAGGAATATTTGTGATTGGAAAAACTCACAACTTTTTCAATGAAGCAAGGTCCTGGCTTTAGACCTGTGAATTCTCCACTGCAAGCATATTTACTATACACGCAGCTGATATCTTTACGCACACTCTACATAGAGTTATAAAGGCGTGTTTCACTAGGCCGGTGACTCATTACTTTATTAACTCAACCTACGACACTAAATATTCATTATGGTTAGACTAGTATCGCGAGTAACGTAGACTCACTTAGGGAAATTCCTTATTCCGTCATTCTCCTACCCAACTCTCATCCTTTCCTTTTAGATAAGTTTATATCGGGAAACTGGTTCAGTCTTAGCATAATTGGTTAACAGTGTGGTTTTGCACCCACTTAATAATTAGTAATATTAATGATTGTTGAATAGTAATTTTTAGTTCATCTATTTCGAGCTTTCTGGTTTCTAAAGGTGAACATATGGGAGGACCTGACCTCTCCTGTGTTTGGTAACCAGCGCTGGTGGAATATCATGTATGGATAGGCATAAAAATGTCGTTCATGCATTGGGACCCCTCCGCGTACCTTCTGGCTCTGCCGGCACTTGAGACTGATCAGGATCCTAACCTAACATCGCTATACGAGATCATAAAGTCAGAAATGTCTTTAACATTATATACTGGTAGCAACCAGTTAGAGCAAAGCTCTAATCTTTAGTAAAAAGGACAATGTTCCAAATATGATGTACTGGCATTCTCCAGCTATCACCATACACTGACACATGTCAGAAATATGTGCAACAATATATGTACTGGTAGCAACCAGATAGAGCAAAGCTCTAATCCTTATCAAAAGAGACATCGTTCCAAATATAATGAACTGGCATTCTCCAGATTAAAACTATGTACTGGCATACTCCAGCTTATACTATGTACTGGCATACTCCAGAATACATAATGTACTGGCATACTCCAGATTATTACGGCAAAGACCGATATTATCAATTGAAATATTTTAACTTCATTTTATAAGTTAACCACTTTATGTGAGATTGAATGGTCGTCTGATAACATTTATTGTTATATATAACCTAGACACCATTCCCATCCTACCCCCTCCGGTGTCGCGAGTGCGACTTGCGAGGCATGGGGTGGCTTTAGGGGAGGTTGGAGGCCATCGGGGGTTTCCCCCATTTTATCCTTTCCTTCCTTCCTAAATATAATTCTAATGTATTCGTGTATGAGATTCTCCAAACACTGCAATTTGAACATAATTTTCATTTACTATTTCTCTTTCAGCTTTATTACACATGAACCAAGTTCTCCATCTTATTGCGTAGCAATCGATTTTATAAACTCACATGAACGAAGAAGAAACAAAGCAATTACGTTGAAATCTGCGATAAATTTATTATGTGTCTTCTCCTGTTAAAATGTTTATTATTGTTTGAAATATTTAAGTTTTTTTTGTAATTAAAATTTCCATTAAATAGTTTCCAACTCTAAAAGAATTTGGGTTACTTATTTACACAACGAAGGGTTCCGACGATCATCTGGCCAAGTTAGTTTTAAGTTTCGATTAAACGGTATCTTTGGGTTAGGTCGTTTCTTTTTGTTGGGGTTTAGTCTAGGGGGGGGATAGTTACAATTTAGTGCCGCGTGACCAGGATGTCGTTTAATCATTTAGTTTTAAGAAAGTAGGCTTTATAGCCTACAATTTGGTGTTCGTGAAATGGAAAGAGTTGAAATGGAAACTGTTTTTGGGAGTTTATTTTAAATAATTTTTTTAGACCGTAGCAAAAAGGTGGATTGTGATTAGCACAATACACAAATAGGAATTTTTGTGACGATAAAATAAATGACATTATGTAATTAATTAAATAATTGTAAGCATGCGAGGGTATTTTAGTGAGTGAGTGAGTAAGTGGGCGTGTGTGTTCGTAAATGGTTCACTGGATTTGAGTGAAGTTCGGGATGGAGATGACTTATGCCCTGGAATGGACTGGCTGCTTTTTGTTTCAGAATAGGCTCTTGTAGTTTTACAATGGGAAAGCTGCGAGTGAGGCCGCGGATACAGTTATTAATAACAATGTGTAGTTAGATGAATATTTTGTGTTGAATCGACTTTTAGAAAATAAGGATATTTTTAGATTGAGGTTGTCAGAGTTTAACACAGAGAGAGAGAGAGAGAGAGAGAGTTACGCTTTGAAAGAGAGTTGAGTTTACATTTTGAAAGTTGTAAGAGATAAGGCTTTGGGGGTGTTAGAATTCAAGACTTGAATGGTGTGTTAGAGTTCGAGATTTTGGAAGGTGTGAGAGCCCAAGATTTTGTCTTAATAGTAGGTCATATAGTTTGACAATTAGATAGGTGTGATAGTTTTAAAAGGTTTGGGGGGTGGTAGAGCTTTAGACTTGGGGGGGTGCAAGAGTTTTATAATCAGGGGGGTGCATAAATTATACATGAGGTAATTGATGTCAATGAAAAAATAGATAGATCTACTAAAATATATATATTTTTCCACCTTCTTTTAGTTTTGAAAATTTTATTCGGTTAGACCTCTTAAAATTTTGGGGGGTGAATGTACCTACCCCACCTTCCAGCATACAAAAATATATATATTTAATTCGGGAATGTATGATTGTTTTGTCATAGAAAATAAGTAAATTAGACTCTAGTATTGTACAAGTGTTTTAGCTTAGGAATGTGTAAGATAAATAGAACTGAAGCTTGCGCAGGATTGCGACTGCAAATGTGTCGGCGTAAGCGTTTTTTTTGGGTGGCGATGTGACTTGAAGCTTTTACAGGAACGTTTAAGTGGGGAGTGAGTTTTTGACGGTCGAAGGGTTCGGACTCTTCCGGGTTACGGTTAAGAGTCCTCGAGCGTATTCGAATTAACTAATTAATTTAAATAATTATAGCTTGTTATAATTATGGTGTAAAATATTGCTTTCTAATAATGAATCAGTGATCTCTTAAAAATATACCTAGAGTGTGATAATTAAATAGAGCTCTGTGGTTAAAGTTGATTTTGTAATTAAATATAAATTTTACGAAAATTGTGAATTTCTTAGGTTTTATAAAATAATCGCGAACCGGGCGTTAAATCTATTAATTTCGTTACGAAATATAGTGTACTTCGGCAGAGGTCGTGAGTTATTAGGATAATGAATTATTTTGTATCTATCTATTTATTCGATTCAGTTTTTTTAATTGATTGTTATAATGTTCATTAAAACACTGTTGTATTTTTATTACGTTAAAATTATTCTTTTAATGAACGTTTTATCAATAAGCTTGATTATTTTACTCTATGTGTCTTTTTGCATTTTGATTGTTTATTTTATGTGAGATATTTTTCTCTCTTAAATTTTGTCTTACATCACTAGTAAAAATAAATCACAATACAGACTGGTGATGGATGTTTAGATTTGTGTAAAGACTGGGGAGAACCTAGAGAACTCTTTCATTTAACAAGTAATGTTTTATTATTCGAAAGGAAATTCGCGGAAAGCTTGATATTAAAAATCAATAAGACCTGTCTAATAATCTAGATCCTAAAGACTCATCGTAGATATCACGGCTATAGGAATTGTATTTCAGTTAGAGTTAAGTATTTGTTCCTGCATCAGCGTGTTGCAGAATCTGGGATCGTTATGCTCTCCAAACTATTTAGATCTTATTTTTCAGCAACCAAAACCTAAACTATCTATACTCCAAGTTAAGAAATGAAACCTTCGACTGGTTTCAGATATATGTAAGATGTTTTGGACAGCTTCTAAGCTACTGAACTTAGTAAGGAAGAGAGATAATTATCTACTTAATGTGGTTTCGACACCTCTTAAATTATCGCAAGACATTAGGAATTTATATACCTACATAATATACAGATTATCCTGCGAATTAAAGGAATGAAACCTTCGATTGGTTTCAGGTATTTATTTACCGAATTTATTAAAGGAAGTGGAATAATACTTATCTACCTATCCAATGTGGTTTCGATACCGCTAAAGTTATTACAGAATGGTTGGAATTAACATGATTACTTCTTATATAAAATCACAGATAAAACTACTGAACTAAATATAGTCAGGTTGATAACTACATTACAGTTTCCGTAGATTCGATGCTACGTAAAGGAATACAAGAGTTTTGGAAATTTGTATTTCCTTTCTTTTTATTATATTTCAGCTGTTAAAGCATAACGATCCTAGGTACAAAGAAGCCATCGAGGTTTGTGGAAGTTCTTATTACTTACCCATTTTGGTTCCTAATATTTTAGAGTTAGACTTTTAATGTTCCAATATTATTTTGTTATCTCAATTGATTAAAGTGATTCAACTCTTATTATTTATAGTTTATTAGATTCCTTTACTATCTACAGAAATGGTTAAAGAACCAAAATGGAAATACCACTGTTATAATGAGTGATTTATTGGTACAGTTTTGATTTTAAATAACATAATCACTTCTTGTACAGTTGGCTTAAGATTAATTAGAATAAGTTTACTTATACGGCTTATATTTGGTATTTTCCAAATAAATAAATAATACTTTTGATATTACTTATTTCGTTAAATTTGCGATTACGGTTTATGCTTGGTGTTTTCCACGGCATTATTACGGAAACATTTTATTAATACTTATAATACATAATTCTTATTGTGTTAAATTTACGATTACGGTTTATGCTTGGTATTTTCCAAAGCATATTTTAGAAATAAGTTCATGGTACTCTTGCGTTCGTTTAATTATACGGCAATACCTAGTTATTAATAGGTACTTTTGATATTACGTGATACCGGTAGAATTTGAAGTCGTACCTTGTTTATACTACAGAGATCAGGTACGCTGATGTAGGTAGATGCTATAAGAAGCACAATAGTTCGTTGTTCAAGGAGATTTATATAACACTTAATTCATCTCCTGCGCAATTCTTAGATGTAGATTATTTACTTTATTGATGATTCATACCATAGGGATGAGGTGGGAACGCTAGTACCTACTATATGCACACAAAGGCTCGTTATTCGAGGTGTGCTGTTTATAACATAAAGTACCCTAGCGCGCAACTCTTAGATGTAGGTTGTTATTCTCACTAGAGTCTGTTTATATTTTGAGAATCAGTTACACCTTATGAAAGAAGGTACTCATTGCTAACAATGGTTCTTTGATGGCGGCAATTCATATTAGATTAAGTACTCGTGTCGCATAACGTTAAAATTTATTATACATCCGCAATTCCGTTCCCACAGCGATTTTTTATATTTTGGGATTTGGGTCCACTTTAGTGAAAGGTACTTAATGTTGACGAGGGCTCTTGATAGCGACGAGGTATATATGACCCAGGTACTTAAGATAAAGCATACAAACTCTTTAACTAGGACTGTGTATCGGATTTGCCTGCGGTATAAGGTAAACCCAATATAGAGTCAATAACGATGCATCGTTATAGGTAGGGTATATCTTAATTTGTTAGATTACTTTTATATGGAAATGATTTGATTAAAGAATGACTTGTTGATTTATTTCTAATCCCGGTAATCCTGGTTTTGAAAGGTAAAGGTAACGGTGGTTTTCTGGTAAGTTATGAGTAAGCAAGGTACATTTACAGAAGCACAACCCTGAGTACTTTTACATATAGATATGGGAGCTGATGTAGACTACTCGTGCTTATTTATGACATTCGTCTGTGTTTTACTTTAGTTTAAGGTTTTGTTTGATCGATGAAGTTTTATTGATTTATTACTAGTCCGACTGTATTGACACACTATTGAATTTCTGTGGGTTTTCATGGGTGTCAGGAATATTTGTGATTGGAAAAACTCACAACTTTTTCAATGAAGCAAGGTCCTGGCTTTAGACCTGTGAATTCTCCACTGCAAGCATATTTACTATACACGCAGCTGATATCTTTACGCACACTCTACATAGAGTTATAAAGGCGTGTTTCACTAGGCCGGTGACTCATTACTTTATTAACTCAACCTACGACACTAAATATTCATTATGGTTAGACTAGTATCGCGAGTAACGTAGACTCACTTAGGGAAATTCCTTATTCCGTCATTCTCCTACCCAACTCTCATCCTTTCCTTTTAGATAAGTTTATATCGGGAAACTGGTTCAGTCTTAGCATAATTGGTTAACAGTGTGGTTTTGCACCCACTTAATAATTAGTAATATTAATGATTGTTGAATAGTAATTTTTAGTTCATCTATTTCGAGCTTTCTGGTTTCTAAAGGTGAACATATGGGAGGACCTGACCTCTCCTGTGTTTGGTAACCAGCGCTGGTGGAATATCATGTATGGATAGGCATAAAAATGTCGTTCATGCATTGGGACCCCTCCGCGTACCTTCTGGCTCTGCCGGCACTTGAGACTGATCAGGATCCTAACCTAACATCGCTATACGAGATCATAAAGTCAGAAATGTCTTTAACATTATATACTGGTAGCAACCAGTTAGAGCAAAGCTCTAATCTTTAGTAAAAAGGACAATGTTCCAAATATGATGTACTGGCATTCTCCAGCTATCACCATACACTGACACATGTCAGAAATATGTGCAACAATATATGTACTGGTAGCAACCAGATAGAGCAAAGCTCTAATCCTTATCAAAAGAGACATCGTTCCAAATATAATGAACTGGCATTCTCCAGATTAAAACTATGTACTGGCATACTCCAGCTTATACTATGTACTGGCATACTCCAGAATACATAATGTACTGGCATACTCCAGATTATTACGGCAAAGACCGATATTATCAATTGAAATATTTTAACTTCATTTTATAAGTTAACCACTTTATGTGAGATTGAATGGTCGTCTGATAACATTTATTGTTATATATAACCTAGACACCATTCCCATCCTACCCCCTCCGGTGTCGCGAGTGCGACTTGCGAGGCATGGGGTGGCTTTAGGGGAGGTTGGAGGCCATCGGGGGTTTCCCCCATTTTATCCTTTCCTTCCTTCCTAAATATAATTCTAATGTATTCGTGTATGAGATTCTCCAAACACTGCAATTTGAACATAATTTTCATTTACTATTTCTCTTTCAGCTTTATTACACATGAACCAAGTTCTCCATCTTATTGCGTAGCAATCGATTTTATAAACTCACATGAACGAAGAAGAAACAAAGCAATTACGTTGAAATCTGCGATAAATTTATTATGTGTCTTCTCCTGTTAAAATGTTTATTATTGTTTGAAATATTTAAGTTTTTTTTGTAATTAAAATTTCCATTAAATAGTTTCCAACTCTAAAAGAATTTGGGTTACTTATTTACACAACGAAGGGTTCCGACGATCATCTGGCCAAGTTAGTTTTAAGTTTCGATTAAACGGTATCTTTGGGTTAGGTCGTTTCTTTTTGTTGGGGTTTAGTCTAGGGGGGGGATAGTTACAACCTCTAGCGGAAATTGCTAGCAAGAGTTAATAAATCTACCAGAGAATCGATAGCAAATAGCAGAGTTGTCGTCAAATGGAACTAGATGGCGGTGTACCTCCTTAAAACACTCAAGCGTTTGTCTCCACGCAACTATGTAAGCGCGGCCAATTCAAATTATCTCGCTGGCTTTAGCGCTTTGTAGCAGTACCCTATACAGATCTCAAGCTCTTGCGACTGTATGGTATCTGTGGCACTGCCTTAGGCTCGGTAGATAACAATTCAATATTCGCCCCCGCCCCTTATTGTAATTCCCCTTTACTTGTAATAAACCCGCTCGAAGCTACCCCTTCGCCTTTCTTTACGTCACCCTGCTACGTAGTGTTACATAACTATTTTTCAAGCGCAATATTTCCAGCTGCATCCAGCATTGTCTTGCGGTAAGGCTGCATTATATAACCCAGTGTACGTGCGTTTTATGTCAGCGCCAGACCCTCGTTGGCCGACGACGCTTTGCATGACAGGGGCGCTGAGAAATACCTCATAAAATCCGGATAACTTTACCTCACAATCCCTTCTTACGTCTGATTTTTAAATTCGAGTATACGCTACGTGTGTTATGTAAATTGATTCCTGAATCACCGCTGTAGCAACGCTGTTGACTTATTACGTTTGCCTACTGGATTTCATCTTTGCGCGAAGGCATTTTTCTTATAATCTCAAAGGGAATTCTCGGAGATAAGCTTTTTCTTTAAATCTAATCTTATGTTATTTTTGCGTACATAAATCTGTGGCTTTCATATTAAGTCTTTTTTTTTACTTACTTTACTTACAGGGTAGCGTTTGACCACAAGTCACCTGATGTTAAGTGATGTGGTCGAGGATAGCGCCACGCTACACCTAGACTGGGAACTGGCACCCAAATAAGAAATTTCAGATTCTTAACGGATGGTAGCTAGGCGAGCACTGGAAAATACTCTACCACCAAACTATGGTTTCATCACGATAATTTTCTTCACTGCAAGCTCAAGCTCATAGTGCGATTCGAACCCACAACGGGTCGCAAGCCGACAAAACTACCACTGAGCCACCTTCGCTTCAAAAAAATCGCAGTCTAACCTAACCTAACCGTTTACGATTGGCTAAGAAACCCAGGAGGAATGTGTTGGGGCTACTTTATTATCTCTGACTTTAAGCGTATGTTAGTTGGAGGGGCTGCTAAGTGCTGGCAATAAATTGTTAGTTCCGAGCACTACTTCAGGTGTTTTTTCATTAGTGGAGCTTTCCTGCAGGTTAACTGTTGTTACCTTAAGTAAGGGAATGAAGTTACGTCTTCCGTGAGGAGGTTTATGCGAACGGCAGATAGCATATCTATGAATTTAGCGCTTTGTGCCATATGTTGCATAAAATATCAGTTTCTTTTTAAATTCTCACTAAGTTTAGTTGAAGTTTAAAAGAATGGCCAGTCATTTCCGCACTGCTATTTTCTTTGAACGCGTTTTTCTCTAGTGATCTACGCTGAGATTTTTCTATTGAGAACATACAAAAATAGAGTTCCAATGGAAAGCTTATTAAATTCTGAGTGATTCTTGTAACATAAACAATGTAGCATAGAATATAGTATTCCAAGGGTAAAATCGGTTTTTAGAAAGCGATCTAGTCTTTGTTATTTTTCAAAATCGAAGCGATTCAAAAATGGATCTTTTTAAGAAAATTCGCTATTCCTATAGCAGTCGAAATTAGCGTAGGTATCTACGTTTTAAACACTTTTCATTTCATCATGACTAAAAGAAGCGTTATTCAAATATCTACAGCTTTCATGTATTCAAGCAGTTCAAGTTAGCAAGTAGCAACGTAAATTCTTACATTTGACAGATGTACGGGATTTATCAACGTCTCCGCGTTGGCGCGTTGAAAGCTAACATCAATAGCTTCACGCGAAATGAATGTCGATTCGTTTGTCACAGAATAACGATATCTATGTAGCTGTTATTAATTTAATTCACATTCAACTGAGTCGAGGCTTGTTCATTGTGTTTTTGTGTACCTGAACATTTATTAAAATACTAGCTGCACGCCCTGGTTTTGCACGGGTATAGGCAATGATTTTGACAACCGGAAGTTATCTCAAAACCATTAAGAAATCGTTCAAAAAGTCGGTTAATCTTTTTTGTAGGCTTACTGGACCCATCACCTTTTAATTCTAATATAAACGTTAATGAAACCGTTTAGCCAACGTAAACTGAAAAAAGCATATCTAATTTTTTCCCCGACTTTTTAACATATTTCATAAAATAAAAAATCCATTTAGTGCCACTATAACACAGACAACATATTATGTACCAGTTACATACTTATTTAACTAATTAATTATAGGGCAATAGAGCAGCTTCAGCATGTGCTACATTCACATAACAATAATTACTATGTGAGCGCAGCGCTGTTTTTCAAACTACCTTATGCATCATGATTTATTACTGACAACTCTACTCTATCAGAATAAGCATACGACACTCAGAGATAATATAGCTTTCTAAGAAAAAGAAAGAACAAAAATAGTGGAAGAGTATAAAAAAAACTTTCTGAACAAAACCCGAACAAAATTAAGTTTTTGAGTTTTTGTTTTAGTTTTTGTTTTAGTTACTTGTAAGGAGCGTCCGTTTTTCGACTCGTTTCAATTATTATTTGGTTTTGCTCAAAGTATGTATTACATAAAGAGCTAATACAAAATAATAAGGAAATTAATGACTCGAAATTTACGTTGGCAACATCTCGCATGGTCCATATCAATATCAATCGAGCTATCTATATTCGCTGGTAAGTATAATGAAAATTTACTTGTAAACGAGCCAATATTTATTCTGAAAATACCACCACAGTTTTGTGAAAACGTTTTCATTGGGTGAGCGGCTACAGATAGTTTGATAGTAATGTACTTAATAATGGAGCTATTGAAAGATAATTCAGTTAATTGAGGAACTTGTTCAGGGAAAGCATTTAATTTTACCTACAATGAAGTTACTTTTGGAATAAATGACTAGATAGTATTATCCGTACATAGCAGTTTTTATATTTCTATCTATATCAGTATTTATTTCTATATATAAGTATGTATATCCATAGTAAAGGAGTAGTAGTTCAGCTTCATATAAATCGGCCGTCTCCGGTTTGAATGTGTGCGTGAGTAGCGGCACCGTGTACGCACGCACTTTTCACGCACACAATCACATAAACGAAAGGAGGCGGCCGGGGCCGCGGCCATGCACTCAGTACGGAACGCGCCGCCTATGCGTCACCGCAAGAGTAGGCAATTAACTCGTCGAGCGGCCTTAGCTAACCTATCGTTGTCTAGTACCCTTAACACAAGTTTCGAGCTTAATTTAGGGCTAGGTCAATTTGTGTGCAATGGTGCCCCGATATTTATTTATTTTATTTCACATATATTACACATTCACATAACAACAAAACCTTTTAGAATTTAGCAAGACTGTGTGAATTGTGTTAGAGGATTTTCCTATGACTTAATAAGTTATGTGCGGATTTGCCATCGCTCAAAACGGTGAAGGAAAACATCGTGAGGAAACCGGCATGTCCAAGAACTGCAACATTCAAGGGCATGCGACATCTACCAACCCGCACTAGGCCAGCGTGGTAGATTACAGCCCACTGCTGGGACTTCGGCCCTCTCTCTCTGAGAGAAGGCCGAAGTCCCAGCAGTGGGAACGTGAAAGGCTGATAATGATGAATGTTCTACAACGTCTACATGTAATTTTGGTCTGTCGGTGGTAAATTTATATGGCAACATAATTAATAGTAGGTACATATCTATTTAATGGAATACAGTTTTATGTTGCAATACCATTTGGGCATTGGCATTTGTGTGGTTTCAAATCCGAATTTGTAACAATAGTAATTAATTAATAATTTCATTGTGTTATTACTTGGAAAATTGTGTGAACTTGTACAACGTTGTGTGTTGTGAAAATTTGCAGTGGTAAGTACTTCGGCGAATAGATATTTTCGTATTTGCATTTTTTGTTTGTGACTTAAGTGCGAGCGAAATTAGATAAAAATCAACTTTTGCTTACTTTTCAATAGGTACGTAAGCACCAAAGTACTTAGTAAACAGCAATAAGTATGCAAACTGTGCGTAACCGTAAGTCTTGATCTTTTCAATCCCGTCAAAAGGAACAAAAATAAAACTCAAATATTCGCTCTCTATTCGTACGGTGTTACCAAGTTTCTTCAGACAATGTAGACAATGTCACATAGGTAGTACCTATACACACGTATTCACATTTTCTTTGTCTCGCTTCTAAGAAGCCCAAGGTATTATAATAAAATTTAATGAACAATAATTCCTCGAGGGTTTCTTATTCTTGTATGGTTCTATCTTTTGCGTTCTGTGTAGAGACAACAAGCACATAACAATCACATAAGCTTGACTTATAACCAGAATTCGTTGTAGGTATCTAGTTCCACAACTCTTAAACACAAAATTTTATTTAGTATATCCACATTTTGTATATACCTTCGTATACCTAAAACTCTTCCATAAAGGCAATCTTACTTAAAACCTCCACGAAAGAATTATTTATTACAACTTAAAATGATTCCTATAATTACTCCCGCAGAGTATAAATTCCCATAGATGCTATCTGGAATTGAAACATAACGATCGGATGCTTACAAACAAAATAGTAGTTTGTTGGTAACAGGTTATATTTAGTCGAGTTTATTTATTAAATTAGTTGGATATGTAAGGGCCTCCGTTAGTAAATATTTATAACTATCGATTAGCGAGGGAATGTAATTAGTAAGTTTGGTATTGTAGTGCCCGGCCTCGCCGGGATTTTTGGTGGGACCCCTTTGTCACTTGTGTTTGTAAACTAAGGTTAGTATTTGCTTAACGATGACTTATATCCGCCTGTAGAGACAGAAGTTACAAGCAATAATGAGCTTTGTTAAGCTTAACATAGTGACAAAATTAGGAGTATGACAGAAAAGAGGGAGGAGATTACACATAATCTAAAAATGCCCAAACTCAGACGATGTAGTTCATGTCACGAACACCACTAAAGCCACTGAAATACTCCCCAACAGGCACAATACTCGCAGTCCTGTAATCCACAGAGGTAGTTGCCCCCGCCCTTTAACCATGGTAGGAAATGGAACACCAAAGACGAAGATGTAAGAAACTTTCTGGACTCGGAAATCAAAGCCAGGATTTGCATAGCAACACTCGAATTCAGTGCATGGGTAACGTAATTTTCCCTTTTTTTTATTTGTTTAGTAACAATGTAACTAGTGCCAGGTGGAGGACTGGCAGGAGGTGGCGCAGGACAGACCGAAGTGGCGACTTTTGTAATCGGAGGCCAAGACTCACTTTGGGTCTTTGCGCCATCTCAGTTAGTTAGTTTTAACTAGTGAAATCGTAACAATTTACACATAATTTTTTTTTAGTGGTTGTAAAAATTAATCTATTACACTAAAAATAGAAAATAAAACTGCTCACCCGATGTAAATAATACATTTCCCTCGAATCAATAATTAATCTTTTAAACTCATTCGATCCGTAACAACTACAGCTTTTTCCGATCACATACCAATGCATAGATAGCTAAATTCAAAATCGTATGCAATTTTCATAAACATTAAGGAGATTTTAGTTTCCCTATTAAATAAAATGAAGCTTAACTTTAGCAAACCCAATATTTTCCACATAGTTTTCTCCGAAAAGGGTTTCAGGTTAATCTGACCCTAATAACTTTGGGTCTGTAGTTGCATTGTGTTTGAGCCTTTAGGTCGAATAATTAATTACGAGCTGTTTTCGCCGACTCACGCCATGGAGCGAATCCCAAGTACCTACCCCAACTGTCTAAACCTTTCGACTGTAAATTAGTAAATAGTTGACGATCAATACTAACTTTTATAATTCTTAGATAAAATTCATCGACGTTGTAATTTTATAACTTGAACCGCTTCATTTTGGCAAAGTTACTGGTTGTTCACATAACAAATATGATACATTACATTATAAGTAATTAGAGAGTAATTATAAAGAGGCTGGGGCTAAGGACACATGTGTATGGAAGGAAGGTAATCTTAAGATATAATAGTAACCAGTAACACAGTAGGTATATGTGTGACTGGGCTTCCTAAACTACATATAATGATATAACTTTCTAAAACCGGATTCATCGAAAACTACAGGAGCTACGAAGCTGAAATATGACGTGCGTAACCTTTTTGAGTAGGTACTGAGCTAAGAATATATTTTTGAAAACTCACCCCCTAATATCAAATGCAATGTTAAAGTTTGTATGGAGAAACAACACTTTTTCTACAGAAGAAACAGAAGGACGAGCCCTATAACGCAACGTAATGATCATCAACAAGACAAAGTGATTTGTATAAAATATGTATGTTATCATATAATTATTATAGTGACGTGTAGATTACATTTAAAAAACCTCTTCGTAACATTTCTTCGTCGTTGCCGTTCGGCCTCTGTTACAGGCTATTAGCAGTTTGATTTCCTGCTGAGTGCTAGGATTGCTCCATTTCACGGTGGGTAAGTTAATATTGAAACTTAGTATTGGTATCTGTAAGGTAAATACTGGATAATCCGATATGGTCACGCTGCCGTAGACACGTCGCGTCGTCGGTCAACTCGGTCTTCACTACTTATTATACAACAAAGTCCTCCGCGCCGCGTCTGTCTGTCTATCTGTCTGTTCGCGATAAACTCAAAAACTACTGCACCGATTTTCATGCCGTTTTCACCAATAGATAGAGTGGTTCTCGAGGAAGGTTTTAGGATAATTTTTCATGTTATTGTATACATTGGCTAAAATATAACGATATTTGTTGGAGGAGTCGGAAAAAAATAAGCTGTCTGGGAGCTTTCAACGAAAACGCTGCCCCTTTGAGATATAACAAAATAATGTATGGTGGAATTGTGTATCTTATGTAGGTCTACAAAAAAGTTTGCGATGGCATACGTCTATCTCTTAAGGATAACATACTATAACTACTTTTTTACATTTTAAAAGTTGTTAAAAATGCCGATTAAAATCAGACCGTGTTATCCATACTTTTATATTAATCCTTATCCAAATAAACCTTCCAAATAAATTTCGTGTTCAAGATTGTTCCAATACCTGTAGATTACTTTTTGAATTGTTGAAATCGGACATTCCATTCAAAAGATATTACGAAATTAAAATTTCAATCCAATGGAAAATAAAATCACCGCGCCGCCCGCGCCCCGCCCCGCCATCCATGGCTGCGGCCACTGCATGGCTAATGGCCGCAGCGCAGCGGGAAACATGGCGGGCACCGAAGTGCGGGAATAATTTTGGAGTGTACAGAATATAATTATACGCTTTCACGTCTAAACTACTGAACAGATTGAAATGAAATTTGGTACATAGATAGTTTGAACCCTAGGGAAGGACATAGGACACTTTTTATCGCGATAAACTGTAGCCCACGCGGGTGAAACCGCGGGGAACAGCTAGTAATAAATAAAATACTGACTCGCTTGTAGCAGCGTCTACAGCTCTTACAGAAGTGTATACAAAAGACTCTAGAAAGTTTCTTACTTGCAAATCGCTTGAAGTATTTTTGTGGGCGGCGTAGTATGAATGTAACTAACGATACAGAAATTGTAAATTACTTGAGTTTGAGTCTCGAGTCGTAAGTTAAGTTGGAAATTTTAAGCTTCATAAACAGCTTCCATTTAAAATTTACCGCTAAGTATATCAGAGAGCTTATCTGAAAAAAGCTGTGCTTTTTTATACGGCCCGGACAAAGAAACGTCGCCACCGAGACCACAAAGTTTTTATACTTTTCCGATTTATTCAGTAGAAAGATATGACCTGTGAGTTTTATGCCCTAGCTACTTTTTTAACTTTAAACTAGGATCAAACATTTAAGTACCATTAATTCTCCTTTCTTGCGTGGTTTGTTAAAATTAATGGCCACAAGAAAATAGGGGTAAGTGGCTTGAGAAACAAAGATTTACATTTTTAATAAACCCAATATTAAAAAGTACGTCGCAAAAAAAGTAAACAAAGAGAGACAAATTCCTTGAAATACTCGGCACAATTTTTCCCATTTTCTTGAACAAATTAGTTTTACTACACTGTTTTTTCGCCGCCCCGTTTCATGAAGGTAGACAAAATGAAACCTGTCCAGGGTATAATAACAGATCAGTTTAATCTGCCAGCGTCTCAGCCCCCAGCTGGGCGGCGTGTTTGGGACAGAATTAAGACGTGATCAATTATACGTACCGTGCGTCCTTTCCTCCCTGCGCTATACAGTGTTTATTGAAGAATTTTAATGAGAAAAAAATAAGGAAGTGTGGTGAGAGATTAGAAAATTTGAGACGAGGAAATTTCAGTGAGTTTTTAATGTGCTTATGTTCTGACAGTGATAAATTCTTGTGTAGCGGAACAGAAATAAACGAAACATTAACAAGTTTTTTAGCGTAGTCTGGTAAGAAATCCAAGGCTGTTGCGGAACACGTTTTATCATAAATAAAAGATAATTAAATTAATTATTTAAATGGTTTGAACAGCATTATGGTTACATACAAGATAAATATATTTTGGATATAAATCCCAAAAATATATCTGTATAATAATAGATTTTTTTTTTATTTTATATGCTTGTAAAACATCTTCCTTAATTTTTATTAGACCGTAGTTTATTGTAGAAGCTCTTTATGAGTACGTTCCAGGAAATAATTAACAATAAGTCAGAAGATGGTAGCTACATATTTTGTTGCGTGTTTTAGCTTTAATCCCAACAGAAACGGTCTGAATCGTTTCTGAGAGTAATATAAAACAGCTGTATGTTAAATCGGTGGAGGAATTAATATAAACTGACGCGTCACGAACACGCGCTGCGTGACATGACAGGATAAGGAAATGCCGAGCTTGGCGGCTCTGAGGATTCAGAAAAGCGAAAATATAAACACTTCTAGAAACATTCACAGATCTCCGTTCAAACAAGTATGTTATGAGAGAGTAGAGTTTGTACACGGTATACAAGCAGCTTACAGGTAAGGAGCTCTTACGTGCATTGCGAATCCCTTGGGCCAATCCTGTCGTCTGACGGGCTATGGATGTTAAAATAAACCATGTCAACATTCATCGTCCTAGTTAAAATACCGTTGAAAGTTTCAAAGTAACGGAGTCCAGGCAAGTCAAAACTCAAACAGTAAGGGCTGCTTTTGAGTGGCGAGAAACTAAATCACTATTTATTTATTTACTTTTAGAAAGACAGCTTATACATGTTTGAAAAATAACTATTAGGAAACAGAGATTATAGGTCCTCACGGATAAGTATCACGTAGTAGATAAGTATCACTCTTTTTGAGGTCCTCTTTTTAGTTTTCTTAGCCTTTAAACCAAATTTGTTATTGATTTCATAAAAATGTGTCACTGGCGTTATAAATATGTATCAACTAGAAATGTTGTTTTTTTTTCTCTACTTTCTACGTAGTTTCGTTAGACTACAAGTCACCTGATGTGTAGTGATGATGTCATCGAAATATAATAGATACATTTCTAAAGTAAAATCACATTTTTTTTACACAGAACACTGAAAGGTATAAAACAGACCTACTAACACTCACTAAATAAAAGCATTTTTTAAATGAACATGTTGTTTTCAGTAACTAGTCCCAAATGAAGGTGTAGGTAAGTGCTTCAAATCAAATTACAACACAATTCCAGTAATTTCGTTAGCCTACTCTAAAAGTCTCTTATATTTTTGTCATAATTCAGACCTCTGGAGTATTATACCAAAGGCAAGGTACAAAAAAAACATAAGGTGAACGCTGAAAGGAAGACATTTTGTTCTCATTGTTGTAAAGACTATTAGGGATAAAAGAAAGTAGCCGAACTTTACGATTATTTTATAGCGCGTTGACAGTAGAAGTTTTTATAGCAGTTTTTAGCAACACCGTAAAATGTTATGTAATTGCAATATACGTCAAAAGTGATATTGGTAAAATGTTGATGGCGGATATAAAACACGGATGAGGAAGCATGGGGCTTTTTAATAATTTAATTTTTTTTTGCGCCTAGCCGGGAGTCGTTCTGTAGGTACCTATAGATAGGCCTAAGGCTCGGTATTATAACTATTATGAAAAGTTAGCCATTAGACATTAATTTCATATTTTTTTAACTATAGGGGCCTAAATGAACCGACAATATCGTAAGAGTCGCAGAGAGCCGATGAATGCAAATGGTTAATAGCCGTTCATTGTAGCGTTCAAAGGACTCAGCAGTGGACGTCTTCGGCCTGATAAGATGATGTTTAATGTTAGAAATTAATATAACCTTTTGGATAAACACAATCATATCGTAGATTGACTCAAATAGGTGGAAAACTACAGAAAATATTATCACGTAAATGTTAAAAGAGCTTGAGCTCGACTTTGAGATCGTAGGTTACCCTCGAGAACATAAATTAAATGCTTGAGCGATTGCCCGTTGACAGGAAATATTTGTAATCTGATTGTGCCCGTGCGAGATTGTCACGTGTCACTTGAGATTAGCTTTGAATCTGCCACTATAAAAAGAAGTAGGTAAGTATGGGTAAACCCTTCATACAAAATAACGTTTTTCAGTTCACGCGAAAACCATGCGTTAGCGGTAGGTATCGCTTTTAGTGATGTTACAAGTCAAATAATTTTACTCAGTTACTTGAATTATAGAGATAACAATTCAACTCGAGTAGCGTTTGCATAACTCGAGTGAAACTGACTCGTTTCGTCGTTGTTTAGTCATGTGGGCGACAAATGAAAATTGAAATTCCAATGCAGAATACTTAGTAACCTGCTTGACGCTGCGATGATCAAGAACCGAGTCAATTTGACTCGAGTAGGCTATTATTTCTGCTCAAATCACTTGAGTTGGAGGATTATTCGACTTCTATCATTGTTGTTCAAAAACAGAAATGTTACTACATAAATACGCAGCTTTAACTTAATTGCCAGCATAACATTTGTATTGTTTTACTCGTATTAACAAACTGCTCTCAGAATAAAAACAGCAATATTTAGAAAAAAAAACCAAAATTACTAAGAAACTTGAAATTGGAACGCATTGAAGATCGCTATCATGTTTGAGTAAGATTAAAGTCTGTACAGAAGGTTTACACTGTATATGTATATTCAACAATATCTGCGTTATTGCGTTTACGAAACAAAGAACTTCAATATTTTCGTGAATATAATAAACTGCACCGTCAAAATCAAGTTTAGTATGTCACTGGATATTGGTACCTATTGACTCATAGTTAATTAGATTCAAATTGGAATGAACCAGAACTTATATGTCATCATCATCATCAGCCAGAAGAAGTCCACTGCTGAACATAGGGCTCCCCCTGTGAACGCTATCATGAATGGCTATTAGCCATTTGCATCCATCGGCTCCCTGCGACTCTTACAATGTCGTCGGTCCACCTAGTAAGGGGCCTACCTACAGAGCGTCTTCCGGTTCGTGGTCGCCACTCGAGAATCTTTCTACCCCATCGGTTATCGGTTCGTCGAGCGATGTGACCCGCCCATTACCACGTCAACTTGCAAGTTTTGAAAGCTATGTCGGTGACCTTAGTTTTTCGGCGAATTTCCTCATATCGGATTTTATCGCGTAAAGAAACTCCAAGCATGGCACTCTCCATAGCTAACTTATGTATTCGTTTGCAAAGCAGGTCTATCCGATTCAACGTAGGCGTGCCCCTACTATCCACACGATGTGCCTTTGCTTCAAACCCAATCGTTCGAACGAGAGCACAATAGGAGTTCCTTTATACTATAGTTATTGCCATTGAGTCTACCATTTCTCGCCGTGTTTTATGAACCGTCACATCAGGAGTTATTTACTAACTTTAATGCCAGAGATATATTTTAAAAGAGCGCTCGCCCCAACAATAAATGTCAGACGTGTGTTATAATAATATAATTTATATTTCATAATTATATAGTCTGAGTGCAGCCTTGCAGCATTTTTTTAATAGGATATATAATTCTATAGGTACAGAGCGTGTCTTCAATTAAATACCTTTGTTTAAAAAAAGGAGGTTCGCAAATTAACTCTCCCTTTGAAATTAGTTTTTTTTTACAGGGTAGCGTATGCCTAAGTCACCTGAATTCACATGTGGCCAAAGGCAGGCAGCGCCACGCTACGCCTCGATTAGGAACTGGCTCTCAAAAGTCGCATATGGGGCTACCGGAACACACCGATAGGTGCTTGGTAATAAATTCTTAACCTGAGGATAGTAGCTAGCCGAGGAGCGCTAGAAAATGCCATCAACCTATGATTTTACACGATGTTTTCCTTCACCGAAAGCTCCAGCTGATTGTAGGATTCGAACCCATGGCCTAAGGATTGCAAATCACGAAGCCATCATAGCTTCAATTTTTTTATAATTTCAGCACTGCGTCTGATTTACTTTAAAAATGTGGCTATTTTTTCGAATAAAAGTCGTGCACCGCATTTTAATTACAGATTACAAGATAACTTCAGTTTGTCACACAGAATTATGCGTTCGCTTGTTATTTCATAAATGAACACACATATCAAGGGTGAGTGCTGTAAAAAATGAAGCCAATTTTGCGATATAATACACCTGAGGGTGTGTGACGCGCCCGATGTTTGTTGAGTGCCTAAGTTAATTAATACATGAACAGATTTTATTTGGCGCAAAACTCAATTTCATCGGCAAACATAACACCTGGCACTCCACGTGATCGACTCGAAATGATTTCGGCTCAATGATTTATTGGGTAAGTAATATTTAATACAAATTTAGATGTTATATCACAATTTGATATAAGACTACATTTTCTATGTTATTTTTCGTTTTTAGATCCTTTTTAGATATAAGTATATGTAGATGTAGATAAAACATTTGTGGTGTTTTTGTAGTTTTTATAATCCCTATTTAAAGATCGTTCCGATTTTCTTACTGTGATCGGCTTGTCTTTGAAAACACAGTAACTAAAATTTTTCTTCTTTTTCTGTATCCTATCAGCTATTAAAACAATCATACGCCTATTGTAAGAAAATGAAGAATTATAACATGTGTTTTGTGTTAGAGCGCGTAACATAAACGCGAGACAAGCTCATAGCCTATATACAAGCCCAAAAGCATTATATGTAAAAAAGATTTAAATGCAAAACGATTCCCTCTACATAATAGAATAGATAAAATAATTCCTGTCCATAAAAATAAATCAATCTCGAAATCTTAAAAACATCAAAATTGACTTAAATCTCAGCGAATACATTAGTGTTTATTTTACTACACACGTTTATTCTCGATTGGGCGGAGTTTTATAGCTGTTTATGCATCGCTTTTACGTTTCCCTTCAAACACATTCCCACCGATTGAACATAAAACGTCTCCCTGTCAGAAAGACTCGACGAATGTGCCAAAGGAATTTTCTCACGTGTGGAAATGTGGCGAGATTTGCACAAGTGGCGGCCCTTGGGACAGCGGTGGCTGGTTTACATTGGCACAGTATAGAAAACTGGTGCAAATAATGTAGCTGGAACGTTGTTGTTATGATTCGAGATAATAATTATAATGGTGCGACGGCAAATGGCTAAGTACGATAGAGCATATTTTCTGTGATAGGGTTTGTATGAAACAATATATGTAATCTGCTAACGTATGAGCAATACCTACGAGTTGCATGTTGTTGGTTGAGTTACAGGTGTAGCGTGGCACCACCTTCGACCACATTATCACTTTATACTAAGCGACTTGTGGTCAAACGCTACCCTGTAAGAAGTACTTGTAAAAGAAAGAGTTCAATCACTGTCACATTAATACTAGAAATGCAAAAGTTTGCAAGTGTGTATGTTTGTTGCTTTTGTATGCTAAAACGGCTCAACGCATTGAAACTACGTGAAAGAAGGACAAACCAATAACCACACTTCCACATTCATGATAGTAGGCAATAGCGATAAAAAAAGCACAAAGCGATCAATAGGCATTATTAGATATTGGAGTCAGACACTGTACCAAAAATGAAACGTACATTTCGTGTACCATAAATGAAACCCAAACGAATTTAGGGAGGCAAGGCAATGTGCGTGTGTGTAGTGCACGAGAACATTAAACCTTATCGATGGGGGGTGGCCGAATTATCCTGAACGTCGTCGTGTTGTCCGTAGGTACGAGACAATGTGCGGGTGCGGTCAGTGTCACATCCACTCTAGTGATTGTCTTTAATCTATATGAGAGTGTACATGTACATTTTATGGCCTCCAGACAGGGTTCATGCTTCTGAATATTTATTTTGCTGTACACTTGTTCGCTGTCGTAAAACAAACTGTTAGAATTTAGTACGAACAAACTGATTAAAAAAAATGTCGGCAAAGTAGAGTTTGATGAGTCACTTTTACTCATGTAATTGTCTTGCATCCATTTATATTACTGTACATGCACTCCAATTGAGGTTGATGCTGCAAATGAGATTCATGTAAGATATTTACTATTTGTGATATTTACAAGGTGGTGGAGCATTTTCTAGAGCTCATCTAGCTAGTAACGAATCTGTCGCAAAGTAACGTTATCGATGTGTTCCGGTAGTCTTACTTGAGAGCCAGTTTCTAATCAAGGCGTAGTATGGCGCCATTTTCGATCACATGTTCACTTGTAACACCTTGCAATTAAGCGCTACACTGCTAATATGATGTAAAAAGCACTTTAGTTTTTTCTTTTCATTATATAGTTTTATTTGTGGTTTGTAATTTGTGTTAGTATTTTGCAATTAGTAAAAAAAATTCTGCTTGGGAAAGGAGGTAAAATGTATAAATATAGGTTTGTTTGTTAATCAATGATCCGATGAAACAAAACTTTCGACGAGTATTCTTAAACTAAGGATGCACTTAGGTCGTGACAAAACAATGCTGACCAGTCACAGTTTAACGGCCAGATTCCGTTAGACTGTGACTTCAGACCTATCTTTCCACGGTTTGCCGGTTTGCGGTTTGCCTAGAAATTTGACACAAGGTCCATAGAAGTTATGTCAAATTTCTATCTCTAGTAGGACTAACCGTGGATAGATATTATTGAAACTGGCCGTTAGTGACGCAAATCAATCGTTAAACCTGTCAGATTTGCCCTGCAAAGCCAGAGCGGGTCGCTAGTTCAGTGCTTGCTATACACTGATTAACCTATGCTATCTCCCTATCCGACAGACCTTTAATCGCGGTTATCCATATCGGATGGAATGAAATGTGGCCCAGATATATCAGATTAATGCATAGGTACATGCCAATGTTGACTCGCCAGGAGCGTGATAAATATTTATGGATCCTATGTTGACACAGTTAAAAGAGATGTAAAAACGGAACCGGAACTTTTAGGCCGAAATTCGTCCAGTGATATTTTTCCATCGAAAGCTTCGATTTTATTTTATTTTATATTTTTGTGTAGCAAGCAAAATACAAAATAAAATCATATTAATAGGTGAAACAAAATATATTGTATTTCGATGTTTACATTTTGTACTTTTCTTTATCTAAAAATAAAAGTAAAAGAGTAAAAGTTTTTGTTCCGAAACAATCCTGTGTCGGTTGTGTCAATCCTACTTTTTGTTTATTTTAAACAAAATCAAATTTAAATTACATATGTTTCTCCTCACAAATAGAAAATAACACTAAGTTAGAAGCACAATAAGATTAACAAGTTGAGATTTAACTTCACAAGGAGCTGGTGCCTGAAATAGGTTTTGAAAAACAAGTCGTACAAATTACCATAGTAAGTCTCCACGGATAGAAATAGCTTTCGGCTTACTTTAGATGGGAATCAAACAGTCATTCAAGTGTGTAGAAACATAATGTCGTAGTTAGTATGAAAAAGCGAAATTAGATGTGAATCTACCTGCCGCACTAGATTGTGACTCAGAAAGTAGTAGTAGTGTTCGCTTGAACTACCGTTCCCGATACCTAGGTCCTAGATTTTCACTGATTAGGGGTCCTGTTGTTCTGGGTTGCTATTCTTCCAAATACAAGGCAAGCCACTCACCTTGAAACCGTTGAGCCGCCAAGTGGACTGTATAGCCGGCCGGAACCGTCCCTTCGATGGTCCTGGACACCCGGGTGCAGGTGAAAAGTCTAATGTCGCACAACAGCACACTTAATTGTCTTAAAGTACCAAAAATACACCGCTGAGTACCGTTCACTCTTGAAGTCCGAGGTGCACTGAAGATCGTCAGCAACTACCCTCGGTTTCTCCGGTAATTCGCCGCTCGCGTTATTTGGAATTTCAGCTTGTGACCTACCCGACATTTATAAGAATAACAACGCCTGAACAAGTAGGTATCTACTTTTAATGTTCTATGGAGCTAAAAAATACGTCTATAGCATACTTAGATAAACCACGTAAAACGTTAAATATTTACGATTTTCCGTGACTCGAAAGAGAATAGCAGAGTAGTGCATTCATATATTTTCTTGCCTTGCTTGCCATTTCCGGGGAGATGTCAACGTGATATTTTGACGTCGAAGTCCTTGCGCTGAAAGGATGCCTAAGTTATTTTACTATTTACTAGGTATCTTTGGCCACAAGTCTTCTCATGTTAAGTTACGATGTGGTAGAAGGTGTCGCTTCGCTACACCTGGATTTGAATAGTCTATTTGAAAGACGGGAAGTTTTTTAGAAATTGCCAAATTAGCAGCATACAGACGCTGTCGCTTGTTTCTAATTAGTGGCGCCTTTGCCTTTAAAATTAAAGCGAAATTAGCATAATTCTAAGAAAAGAAACTTGAAAGCAAATTTAATTTAAGACAATTTTTTTGGACAAAACACAACACAGACAAAAAGTTTACCGTTGAAAACATTACTATAAATAAAACTCAATTTGTCTCAACTTATATACTTTATACGATACCACAATGTCTGTTATATTTCTCACACACGTGTTTTAGGTATAGCCCCTTCAAATGAGTTAATTTAGATTCGACCGCTATACCGTAGAGAATATACTATCGCTTTTTCGTACTTTATTGCCTCAAACCTTAGAATTTCACTTTGACAATTTCCTTTGATATGGTGTGGTAGTTGTCATAACGTTGATAGTATGTTACCAATCAATAAGAACATATCTACTTCGTAAATGCTCATAATTTGCCGGTAAACTATTATTATGGAAAACACTTGCATAAAGTTTCGTTATAAGATTGGTTTCACCATATTATGTCTTTAGAGCGAATCATATACAATCCGTTTTCTTCCAGGTAGAGAGAGTTACCGACGAACGGAATACAAATTGTCATATATGTATACCTATGTATACATTAGTAAACATATAGGTTTATGCTGTATCGCACCCACGCTAAGGTTAACAAAGTTCAGTCGTTACGTAGCGCTTAAATGAAGCCAATTTATTTTAGGGCACATGCTAAAGAAAATTTTGATGGTTAATCTCAATTAAAATAATTTGAGACTTACGTTTTTGGGATAAAAGAAATGTTTTAGGTAATCTGAAGAATATCTAATTGCCCACCCACCAGATCCTTCCTGAAAAGGTTAACAAGAATAAAACTTCGCGATTGAATAAACGGAGAAGGACAGCTCTGACTTGATTTCTTACAAAACTTGTGTGAACAGACTACTTCATGAAAACAAAAATCAAATTGGACTGTATTTTTCGTGTTTTTGTGCGAAGGTTTCGGGAGCGTAGGTAACTTTTTAACTCCCCTGAGTAAACCAACCGTTCCGTTGTGAATGGCTGAGACTTTTTTGGGATCCCCTTTTCTTCCCACAAAGAAAGTCAGATTCATTTAACGAACGGCCTTTTAAGAGAAACTTCTTTGAAGCTTATTAAAGAATCGTTTGGGAGGATTAGAGCCCGCAGGCATGGATAACGTTGTTGCATAATACATGGATATTTATACCCAATGAAAAGTAAATAGATCTTAAATAATACATTCATGGAGATGTGTTTTAATATTTTTGTAACGTTGAGGGATGAAAGCTAGCTGTGACAAGACAAAAAAAAGCTGTTTCAGTAAGTAAGGGTAACTGGGTTTTTTCTTGCCAAGCACCTTCAGCCTCACTCGAGAGCCAGCACCCAATCCTAGTGAAGCGTGGAGCTACCTTCGATCACACCATCGCTTAACATCAAGTGCCTTATGGTCAAACGTGACCCTGTAAATAGGTAAAAAAAAACATAGCAGAAACTAAGAAAAGAAAAAATACAACACCATAGATGAATGGTATTGCCTTGCGAGTCCAATACACTAAGACAATGGCAACTACGAATAGAATTGGTAAAATACTAACAAATTGAGTCAATAACATAGAAGAGGTTGTCAGTCTATCGAGCAGACTTAGTTCTGCAGCATATGCTGTAAAGAAGATCCGTCACCTTACTGATGTTGATACAGCCAGACTAGTCTACTTCAGCTATTTCCACAGCATTATGTCCTATGGAATATTGCTGTGGGGAAACGCTGCTGATATAAACACTATATTTGTTTTGCAGAAGAGAGCTGTTCGTGCGATTTACAAGGTGGGCCCCAGAGAATCTTTAAGGACTAAGTTTAAAGAAATTAAAATAATGACAGTTGTTTGTCAATACATTTATGAAAATTTAATGTACATAAGGAAAAATTTAAATAGCTTCAAAAAGAGAAGTGATTATCACAATTTTAATACTAGAAACAAAGATAAAATTGCTGTACCCACTACTAGGCTCCATAAAGTTAGCAACTCGTTCAAAGGTCAATGTGTACGCTTTTTCAACAAAATCCCAAGTGAAATTCAAGACTTATCGATAGCAAAATTTCAAGTCCGTATAAAGAGAAATCTTATTAGTAAAGCTTATTATAAAATATCGGACTATTTAGGTGACAAACAAGCTTGGGACTGTAGTTAATCTATCTATCTTTCTTTCTATCTACCTATTCTCCCTATTTCCCCTATTCTAACCATTTTCGGTAAACAGCCAAAACAGTCATACTCACGAAAGTGACTTTGCTTGCGGCGGCGTCGTGTGTCGGGTCGCCCTCTTCCCTCTCATATGGTCGAGGAGAGCGATGGCTGGCACATGCGTCAACTCGTGAACGGGTGCTGCTTGTGGGGTCTGGTCTGCTTTGGTTGTGATCCCGCAACTCATTAATATTCATGTTCCCATATCCCAATGTGTACAACCAAACAAGAGAAATCTTATTAGTAAAGCTAATTAAAAAATATCGGACCATTAGATGACAAAAAAAAAAGCTTGGGATTTTAGTGAACTTGCTCCAATTCAATCAATTAGTAATAAGAATAAAATTGTCAATGTGATCGCGCCAAAAAATTACCTGCCGGGCGTTTCTTGCCTGTTCTTTTGCCGGCGTAAGGAGGTTGGAACAGGCGTAGCTAGTTTTAAGTTTGACGTTTTAAAGTGATCACAATGTATCCTATTGAATAAATAAAATTGACTATTGACTATTGACTATTGAGGTACCAAACACAATATTTCAAGACATAATCGTAAAAAGAATTAAAAAAGTGCGAATAAAATGTCGTTATTACTTCAATTCCATTGGCATTGGCTGAATTTATGATCCAACGTCCAGGGAAGAATGTAGGCAAAGTGAAAATCGGATTGAACTCGGTGTTACCTGGCCGCAATCGGCGTCTAGATTTGATTCCCTGCCGCCCCCAATGTAGATTGGATTTGCAGTTCTGCAGACCTCGCCATTATGTACGCCGTAGATACTTTCGAATTACTAGCAATTGAAAAGGAGATTGTATAAATATATTTATGTAGTAATTTTATTTGTAACAGACAATATAAGCTCAATAAAGAGTTGACTTTTTTGTTGTATAACCAGCGTCTTTACTGCCTGATACGTAGGTATAAATTATTTGGGAAACTTTAAGTCAAGAGTTATAGGTCAACATCAACATTACATGTACCATCATCGACTTCATCATCATTTACCATCAGATGAGACTCACTCCCCTATCCGTGGTATAACCGCTATGTTGGTATCATCATCATCAGCCTGTATCAGTCCACTGCTGGACATAGGCCTCTCCCAAAGTACGCCACTGAGCCCGGTCTTCAACGAATATGTTGGTATAAAAAGTATCAAAAACCAGGCATATACTGAAGTAGTTTTTGTTTCATCATTCAACCAATAACATCAGCCGTTGATAGGTTCATGTAAAATTATATTGGCGATATTCGATATTTCCGCGAGTATGGCACGCGTCAATCACTGACAGATGCGGGTGACACACTCAAAATTGTCGCACGGAGATCACAGAAAAATATTAAATGCCGTATTTTAATAATACTAGCGTTTGACAGGGACTCCATTCATAAGCTATTGCGATAAAATATGTTTTATGTAGTTACTAGAATAATTTTGTGAGCTATCTCCAAACTCTCTTGGTAATTAAACCCTTTTACATTAATAATCTTTTCTTAATCATAAACTTTAAACACATCTAAATTGATTGAGTTTATAGCCGGGACTGAAGAATAGGAAAATATTCCAATAAACGATCCAAATAAAATTTTCAAATATATCTTCAAACATACAGTAACGAATTCAAAATCAATACAGACGAGGCAATATAAACAGCCAAAAGATGAGGTTGTCAAGTCGTATGTTTATATAATATAATATGCGTTGTGTTTGATGTATGTTTGCGTTAAATCTGACAAAATTTAATGTGGACCGATTTTCTTTGACATAGTCGGAAAAGCCGCGTCCCATAAAAAATATGTACCTATGAGTTTTTTTTTCTGCAAATCAAATGGAAAATAAATTTATGAAAGCCAGTAGGATATCCTCTCTCTAAACAAGGCCGCTGCAAGGACATTGAGAACGTCATAGTCTGATGATGACGATGATGAGTCAGAAAGCCAGAATACATAAGTTGAACCTCGTAGCGTAACACTCGCAGTTTTCATATCAATATTGGAGGAACTGTGACAGTCTCACTTGAGAGCCAGTTGGCAGGACAGGCGTAGCGTGACGCCGCTTTTTACCACATCATACCTAAAATCAGGTTAAACGCTACCCTGTAGAAAGTGTAGAACTAAAACAAAAGATTCCTTAGACAAACTTTTGCCTTTTTACTTTTGCTATTTTAAACTAAGAATACAAAACCAAAACTTCACTAAAACCTTTCCTACAAAAATTATTACAATTTTCGTTTAGCTGCCTAGGTAAAATATGTCACGCCCAAAGCCTAAAACGTTCTAAGGGATGCCTTTGTTTATCTTACTAATGCCGTAATTTGTGAATCTGTCCAATCACTTTGTTAACATATTAAAGCTGTTTTGCTTACAACTTTACGCCTTCAGATTTTGAAAGAGGTATTGCCATTGTAGGTATTTCAGTTTTAGATAACTGTGTTTGCAACCCGTCCATACAGCGGACTATTTTAGCGTATCATTTGATGATCATCAGCTTTTCAACCGAACCGTATTCCCCACCTCTATACCTAATTATATGTTTTCAGCGGCAGGATCTATGTTCGTGATAAATTACTTCCATCAGCGTGTGATCTCGCTCGTAGAAGTTTATTAATCTATTGAAAATGTATCGATTTTGTTTGAAACATTAGAACACTTCGCAGTAGTACAATAGGTGCCGAAAAAAGAATTTTAGTTCTTTGTATTTTACCTATGCGAATGCGAAATACGCCCTGACAGAAGAATTGAAACGGTTGATACACTTTCCCGCGAGGTGCGCTATTTTCACATTGCCTGTTTTTGTTTCACAGAGATGCGCTTTTTAAAAATCTGAACAATCAATAATTTCTGCAACTGAACAATCAATAATTTCTGCAACTTTACTTTTTGGATCAGTGAATAACTTTCATAAACATTTTTTTTTTTGCTTGTTTGTTTGCATGAAAGCTGGACACAATAATTGAGTTCAAGGTGATGGACGCGATACCAAGCAATCAGAAATTTGGGAGAAATTTATTTTGAGACGGTTTTAATCAAAGCATATCGTTATGAGTATAATTTGTTTTGGGGCGCATTGTGAATGTGAGGCTTGTGGTGTACCTAGGTACTTATATACGGTTTGCCCTATAATAGAGAGAATTTAGACATTACTCATAAGGAGCTTGTGTCAAATTACCATCTCCAGTAGGATAAACCGAGGATAGATCGGTTATTGGGAACGGCCGTTAGCGAACATGAATTTTAAAGTGGTAGTAGTAAGGTTGTTATATATTTTAGTTTGCTGATTCCCGCCAAACCTGAGGTGTTAAAAATATGATACTTGGTTTAGTAACACTATATACACAGGCGAACGTGTCCTGACTTTTTAGTTGCCAACCGACCATCGCTTGTAATATTTATGCGCATCGACCTCAGATTGACAGGTAAACGAACTTTTTGTGCTTTACATTAAATTGATTTAACATTTATTTATTCGCTGAATCAAAATACAGTTTATCCTGAATCGAGCTCTATTTATTGACAGTAACACTATATAATTTGTAATTATTTCAACTAGTTTATTTTCTGTAAATGATGAAGTAAAAAAAGTGACCTTGGGGCTACCTAGTAACGCTACCTAGCAACCTTGCAATCAAGTGATACTCATTACCCCTTGAAAAATACAAATTTCCTCACGACAACGGGAAAATTTCAGGCTGACAAAATCTATGCATGCCTGTGCTAAGCCAAGGGGCGGGTAGATAGTAAATTATAAAGTGTAGATAGTGAAATCAAGGACCGTTGGATGGATTTATGTGTCGAGAAGTAAGAACTTCCCGACGCATAAATCGTTTCCCGATAACTATTCTATTGGATCTGCGTTAAATCAATATTGTACTCCACGTTGAGCTCTCTCGTCACGACATCCAGATAGCAAATTACAGGGCGTCTAATTCCATCTTTCTAATCACGAAACTAATAAAAGCAGCTCTAACTAAATTAAAGCATTGCCAATCATAGAGTCAAAGTACACATCTGTAATTAGTTTCAGCCGGAGTTTCAGTTCGGGCTACGATGATTGACTAAGGAACAGGGGCGTATAAAGGCATTGTTTAGGGGGGAGGTAAAGCAGTATGACCATAGTAAAGGAGTAGTTCAGTTTCATATAAATCGGCCGCCGCCGGTTTGAATGTGTGCTTGAGTAGCGGCACCGTGTTCGCACGCACTTTTCACGCACACAATCACATAAACGAAAGGAGGCGGCCGGGGCCGCGGCCATGCACTCAGTACGGAACGCGCCGCCTATGCGTCACCGCAAGAGTAGGCAATTAACTCGTCGAGCGGCCTTAGCTAACCTACTGTTCTTTATATACGAACGTTCGTTCGTTTGTTTTTTTTTTTTTTTGTTTTTTGTGTTCTTTTTTTTTTTTTTGTTCTGTTTTTTTTGTTTTTAATTTTGTTTTCTGTTCTGTATGACTATCAGTCGCTCGCCTGACGGTAAGCGTAAAGTTTACGGGGCAAGCGACTTTCTTGTCTCGTTCTCATAAAAAAATGTAGTACAAAGTTGAAGGTGGGAGACGTTATAAAAATAAGTATAAAGAGTTTTGTCATTGAAGGGTTTATTGTATTTTTGGTCGCGTGTACACAGTTAAAACTTGATGGCGTTCATCGTAAATAGGTATCTACGTAAATTCAAGAGAGTTCTTATGAACTAATTAAATACAATAAGATCTCAGTTATATTATTTTATTTATACATTTAGATATTTTTGTTGATTAAATAAATGTAGTGATAAATTGTAGGCTGTAATGGGTAAGCAAGAAAAATATCCAACTCACAACTCGCACAGGGCCAGCGTGGTAGTTTACTGCCCATACTTTCTATGAGGGAAGGCCAGTGTCTCACCAATGGGAACATAATGGGCTGATGATGATGATGATGATGAATGGACTGTCATTATTGCAGGTGCATTTGAAATTAATGCAACGCTAGACTAATATAAACGTTTGAAAACGAGAATCTTGATCGATTCAGTCAATGATTGTAACATACAAAAATAGCCTTAATTCTGCCCCTTTTACCTATACGTTCAGTTTATTAGCCACGGTCGCCTGCCTAGCAATAGCTTCATCTACATACCTGACTCAATCAGGCAAACTGTTAAGAACTTATCTTTGATCTACGAAGACAGATCATATTTTTTATATAAAAATCGTCACACAGTTTGCAGTAATATCCCCACTATCACGCTGAACTAAATTTTGGGACAATGTGCAAGTGAGTGATTGTGTGTGTTTTTCACTTTGAAACTTCGAAAGGACTTATCGGACTAATGAGAAATTCTGAATGTCGATAGCTGATACTTTGAATAAATACGTTTGTAATGTGCTATTTTTTAACCCCGAAAAATTTCGAACATTTTTAAAAGACATACATTTTGATTTATAATTATTCGATCCTTTTTAAACATCTTCAATAACATCTATATTGTACAGAAATGGTTTTAGTGGCTTTATATTACTAGTTAGCATACAAACAAAATTCATATATAATACTAGTTGCGCCCCGCGGTTTCACCCGCGTCTTCCCGTTATCTCGCAAAAACCTTTTTCCGGGATAAAAAGTAGTCTGTGTTAATCCAGGGTATAAGCTATTTCCATTCCAAATTTTATAAAAAATGGTTTAGTAGTTACGGTGATACGTGGTAACAAACAGTCACACACACACACACAAACTATCACAATTATAATATTATGATATTAGTAGGACAATGTCATTGTACAGACTTGACTCACAAGCTATAAATTATGCGTTCCTACGTATACTCCTGTATGATAATTTTACTACCGTGTTACAATTACAATCCGGTGCGATTAATTGCAATGCACAAATGAAGATGTCTTGTACCATAGCATAATGCTCAATCGATATTACTTACTATGCTACGACATTAACACGCTTGTTCTATCAGACTGTTCAATTATAGGATTGAAAGCATGAATTAGCTAACAATAGTTAGTAAGCTTCTAATATGGCTTTTATTCGGGATGTATTGTTACCCGTAAGTAAGTACTTATCGTAAACCAATTTTATACTCTATCGCTATAAACCCCTAGGTTACGAATTAGCCTTGTCTAAAATTAAACTGAAAATTGGGCCTATTTGTGACCGATTTTCTTGTAATTATGATAGTGAAAATCATAATAAATGATAAGGGTGCAATATGTCTCTTTTTTAAGGTTGCGCCAATTTTTCCAGATCCATATTTAAGAAAGATTTTTTTTTTTTTTTATATTTAATTTTAGAGATTTTTTCACACATTTTTGTATCACTCCCAGATTCTCCTCTGTCACCTGCGGGGTGAGGGGCTATGGATACTTAATCTAAGAATAGACAAGACATTTATATGGCATTGCGAAAGATAAACAAACGACTTTCAAATAATTTTCTGGATTTCGTTCATAGAAAAAAAGATACCGTAAATGTATTTGAGTAAAATTTCGGAATAGATATAATTTATACCGTGGATGATACCGGAAAAACTGTGGGTGCAGCCTCAATGCAGCTAGTGACAATGACAATATAAAAGATCTCACAAATATATAGACGCCGAAGTCAATCCATTTACACAACGAAATTTTCCATTACGTTATATAGGTCGTTAACAAAAACATTACAATCTATTACTATTACTACGAACGCTTAACCTATATCAATAAAAGTTCACTACATCACAAAGAAATCGCCGCAGTCATACATCGTCATTAATAGAACTTCCTCTCATTTTAATATCACAAAGTGGCACTGATATTAATCGCATACATTCGAACTCTACTTTATTCATAAAAATTTATTGGTCATGACAGAGTAATTTTAAAGATCGCTATTGGAAATGCATTGGGTATAGTAAATATATAAAGCTTTTAGCCAAATGAAAACCATAGATTACTGAATAAATCACGTAACTGTGATATGAGCCGCTCAGAAAATAACTGGCACACAATGTAGGTACCTAGTAGGTACACTCATAATGATATTTGCTTAATGCACTTTTGACCAACTTTGGCTAATTCATTTTGTTTGCAAAACGGTATTGTTAGCACTCAATTATATTAATGCAGCAGTAGCACGGGAGCGTCATCAGTTAATATTATTGTGCGAGGGCCAACGTAGTGATTTAAATGTTAATTTTATTGAAATGTTACTGCGCGATGGAATTACTGTCATTGTTATATAGCGGCGATTCGCTTTTGTTTATAGGTGCTCGTTCCTTTAGAATTCAATTTTAGTACCTACCGGTGGCGTAACGCAAGACTGTCTTCTTTTGACGGTATTTTGTAGGATCTCTTTCTTTCATAAATGTTAAAATACTTGCAATTATGATAGGTTCTTGTGAAAGCACACATAAATACAGGTAATTGGATATCTAAATCAGTTTTCAAAGAGACTAAAAGGTATGTTGATTTATGACGCTTCTACCTTGAAAATATTTTAGCCTTTAAAAGTCAGATAATCCTGATCAGTAAGTCAAGCGAATAATTTGTTACCACCTATGATATGAACTGAATGATTACATTTCGATTTGGTAACAAAAGTCAAAGGCGCAACTTATTCGTTCGAAGAGGAAGAAATAAGGGCCCCAAAATTAAGAGCCAGGCTTGATCGAGGCATTGACCTTCCCTAACTCGCTTACATCACACTGATCCCTATTCCAGTGTTTTGTTCAAAGACGGATAAATTGAGGGATAGGGATATATATTAAATTTTCTCTCGGTATTTAATAAATAAAATTGCGTCCTTGGTCGTTAGGTTCGTCGGATTCCTACAAAACATCGTGAACACATCGATCAAGCTGTCTTATTGTATAGACGGGGTCGTTTCTTAGTATAAGTATAGATGGAGTTTTTATTATTAGAGATACCATTAAATCTTTTGGTTTGTGATGAATTACAAACGCTTTTGTTGTGATGTTAAAATGAAATTTGTAGCTATGACAATATGTTGTTACTTTTGCAAATCGCTTTAGTGAAGTGCAATCTCGCACATTGTAGTGTTCAAGATATAGCTAGACCAGCCGATTGAAACAACAGTCATATCAACTAGGTTAAGCATCATTCAGCACTGCCATCATTTGGAGCGGAGACCGTTAAACCGTGCTTCGGAGTGCACGACTATATCAGTCGTAAAGTCAAGTCGGAGACCTCCGGATGATCTGAAAAATTCCGACATTAGAGTTACACCATCTTATACGATGAAAGAACATCATACTGTACTTTATTTTAAAAGTTGCATTTGATTTATTAGAGTTGCAAAAAAAAAATTTTTCTTTAATGTAATAGATTAGTAAACAAGCTGACGGCCCGCCTGATGGAAAGCGGTCACCGTCGCCTATGGACATCTGCAACACTAGGGGAGTTGCCGATGCGTTGCCAACCTTTAAGAACTCTTTTTACACCCATCTTGAAGGATTGCAATCTGTAGTACAGCGGAAACACTTGTGGGGGAAGCTCATTCCACATTTTGGTAATGCGACGTAAAACGTAAATTTAACAAAAATTATATTTTGAATCACATACGCTGGAAGGGAACTAAAAAGCGAAGCAAAACGAACATATCTTAGGTTAGGTGCTTCAGTGCCAATTACGAAATACTAATCGAGCAAGTGCACTCAAGGTTTTCAAAGTAGGGCTGTGACTGAACAGACTTCTTTTACCTTACCTATTTAAATTGTACTCCGTTTGACTTTATTCACTTGTTTACGCATGCTCGTTGTGTCGTTTCGCCACTCAAATGATTATTCTGTGTTTCAGGATTTTTCAAACTAGCAACACTTTTGAAAGTTCTTAAAATTAAAATCAATATAAGCCTGCGCAATATTGTTGCGGTTTACGCGATCTAACAAAAGGTCGTAGTTATTTAACGATATTACTTTGAAACTCAACGGAGAATTGTTGGTTTGTCCGATAAGAAAGTTTAGTTCGTTAAGTAGGCACATTAGGGTGGAACAGGAAAACATTATAGCGTGTCGTCGACAGTGGCTCGACGCCAGACGCTATTAAAATATGCTAACCAATTGGATGCAGAGTTCACTCTGTTTCGACTGCGGAGAAAAGAAATATCGGAGAATTGACGTCGCCTTCTTAAGATTCCATGACGTCACACTTCGCGTTGTTTGGCGTTTGATGCTGCTCTGTTTTGTGTCGTGTGATACAGAATACAGACAATATTAGCACATAAAGGATCAGGTGGAAAATGGCCCCTTTTTTTAACCAGTTCATTATAATATTGTTCAGCTAACGTTGTTACGGCAATTTCCTTCCTATCTTTCGTTTAAAATACCTTTTAGATTTTTTTATTTTTCAGGGCTGGTTTTTGCTCCGGCTCCTCAACTGTGAAAAATAATATTTTTTGTTCGTTTACCATTAATATCATGTTTTAATTATATTATGATCACCGATAGCTTTTTTGTTTCTTTTGATACTATGTTTCGTAATATTTTTTCTTTGTCTCTAGAAAATATATCTAAAATACAGGTTCCTTTTTACCTACTTATTTCAATTTTTGAAAGTTAAAGAGAGTTAAAGCAACACTTTTTCACAGTTGTGCAGTTTTTAATTACTAATACACTAAACAATTTTAATTACTAAATTTTAATTAAAAATTATTGAAAAAAAATAAAAAAAAATTTTTAATTACTTTGCTTGGTGGTAAAGTATTTTCTAGTACTCGCCTGGCTAGCTACCACCCATCTTGTTAAGAATCTGTCGCCAAGCACCTATCGGTGTGTTCCGGCAGCCTCACTTGAGAGCCAGTTCTCAGTCCAAGTGTAGCGTGGCGCCATCTTCGACCACATCGTCACTTAACATCAGGTGACTTGTGGTCAAACGCTACCCTGTAATTAGTAAAAAAAAAAAACATTAATTTCGCTATGTACTTATATGAAAATTTTCCTACCTCATAAATTGTACCTGTAGGTGTACAACCGTACAGTCTAATGAAGCTTGTCGTATGTATCCTTATAAAAGACAAAATTATGTACAAATATTTAGATTTGGTAAAAAACACGTTATACCTTCTTTTTAGTGTTGTGTGAAGTTCATGTTCTGTTGTGTTCTATCTATAGCGCTCTGTAGTTAAATAAAAAAGTTCTTCACTCTTCACAATAGTAGTAGTATAGTTGCTTTTTACTACTAAGTTCAAAAACACTGCCATATCTACGATACTGCTAAGCTTTGATAAAACATTCATCATCCGCGATGCACTTAGCGTGTTTGCATTGAGAGCGGATGCGACCCACCTCCACGATTTTGACAAGTTAAGCATAACTCAGTTTCATATTTGTATCGAGCATAACATCCGTCAAACTATGCATGGCCTGCACGCGAGGGTGGTAGAGCGTTTTGCCTTTTGTAGACTTCTGTCGACTGACGGAATAAAAGCAACTTATATTGCGCACTTTCTTTTCAATGCACCTTAATGTTTTCTTTGAGATAGAAAGAGAAGAAGAGAAAGAGAAGGGAGAGAGTGTGTGTGAGAGAGAGAGAGAGAGCGAGAAGGACAGAAATTGGTTGTATTGACTGTAATCTTTTACTCTAGCCTAAATCCAGTAGGTAGTCACATGCGCTTGACTGTAGTGGTTCTTGAACATGTTAGTTTCCTCACAATGCTTTCCTTCACTGTTCTCTCCGACCAGGTGGAGTAACGACTTCCGAAGATGCAGTAGTTGGATAAGAAGAGCCGAAAACCGGGCTTGATGACGTAGGTACTTGAGGAGAAGCCTCTGGCTGTCAGCGGACTGATACAGGCTGATGATGTTGATTGAATATCTTGTATTATTGTATTAAATTATTATCAGTTGATTTATCCTCATTTTTTAACTCATTCCGCGTAATATAAGGTAAAAAAGATACTTACACGACACAAATAAGTTCCATTATCTTTTGAATATCACGATTTCACTGTATCTATAGAACTCTTTTAGATGTTCGCAAAACCAATTCTTTATAGGGTTCTAAATTGACGAGTGATATAGTGGTACGGTTCACGTGGTAACCCTAACTAGAGATAAATCTGTTAGCGCAGGTGGAATGTTTCGAACTCATTTATGTATTCCACGTCCCGATGTGCCTCTATGAAATCAGAAGTAGTTGGCCGTTTATTCCAACATATTCGGTGGTTTGCAACTAACTTGTTATTTACACTAATATGTTCTGAGCGCAATTGCACTATAGGCACCGCCCGTGATGACGGAGGTATGTAATTAATTCTCTAACAAATGGAATGTTAAACACGTGCTTCGCGGTGCCTGTCTTCGTGGCAAACCTCTATAGTCTCTGACTTTAATTTCGATTTTGTAAACTGACAGCACCAAGTGTCACTTTGCGTTCCTGAAAAGATTTTGCTAATAGTTTTTCGAACTAATTCACAATTCGAATTCCAATATATTTTTTTAATTGTCGTGGTAGAAATCATGATTTGTTCCTGATTCGCCATACTCCTAATTGGTCATATTCCTAACTCGTCATATGCCTGATTCGTCATATTCCTAACTTGTCATACCATATACGTTTGACTGCACAAACTTATTAAAGAAATCTTAAATAGAACCTCATTAAATGGCTTGAAATTATGTGTAGGTGTAGCAAAAGTTGGGTAGCATGTACTCGTAGTAGGTATTATATACCTAAATACATTAACGACAATATCCATTAATGTATCCACCACCAGTCTGAACTGATTAGATCAATATTCTTCTAAAAGAGCCGTTCATTTAGATCGTATCATTTTTCATCATTGTCTTTATTTCATCAAAAAGTGGCAAACCGTGTAGTAAAGTTTGTGTGTATGTGTGTGTGTGTGTGTGTGTGTGTGAATGTTCGTTATCACGTATAACTAACTACTGAACTGATTTTGATAAAATTTAGAATGGAGATAGCTTATACCCTGGACTAACACGTATACTTTTTATCCCGGAAAAAGGTTCCTGCGGGATAACGGAAAGACGAGCGTGAAGCCGCGGGGCGCAACTAGTGATTAATTAAATAAAGAGATAGGAATAAAATGATGACTAATATCAGAAAACAATGGGAAATTACAGATAAACGTTTCCGATTAATTTACATATACATAGATAGAGCTTCGCACTGTAACTACCAAATTTAGGGCTAATCAGCCGCAGGAACAAAACAAGGTTTAAATTAACTAAATTAGTTAGTTCAACAGGAACTATTTGTCAATGCCTATTGTAATTTTGGATTAATTAGTGCAATATCATTTCGATTAATGTTTTTTCAAATAATAAAGCCTGCTTGATGGTAAGCGGTAGGCCACACAAAATTTCGAGCTACGTATCGGCATAAAGCCCTGTAATAAGTGAAACTAAAGGGGGTAGTGCCCCTTTGTTTTTGTTCATCAAATAGCTTGAATCTGTTGAGGAATTCTAGAGTTGTAACTTAGGTCGTATAGTGCATGCCTGCCCGTCAGCCTTCAGCCTGCGGCAAATCGTGAATGGGCGGCGTCAGGGGTCGCTCAAAACGGGAACTAATTAAACTCGCTACTCAACTATTATCTGTAGACTCTCCAAAGTGGAGTGGAGTCAGGAACTTCCCCGTGTCTCGGACGTGAAACTTTTCTCGCTGAAATTAATCCCTGCTTTAATCTAACAATCTTTGTGAAATCCTTTTGTGAGCTCACCTACGCGCGCTGCCACCGACTTACATTTCATAACGTTATTCTTATTACGCGTAACTTCGTTGTTTCGAACATGGCCCGATAACGAGAAGTTATATGCGCTTTTGTCGTCTATCGAACGGAGCAGCATAACGTAAATGAATGTGTGCAGTGCGTTCGTAAATTAAGCAATTATGTACCGAGCGAGTACATGTTAACTAAATACGAAAATACGAGAGATTACTAATTACGAGATAAATTTTGCTATTTACGCGTGTGCGGAACCCGAGGCGGACGAAACAGGAAATTGAATCTAAATCATTTTGCAAGCGAAAGTTTGCTAACGATGGAACACCGCATTACGAGTAATTAGTTTTACATGGGGAGTAGTTAAGCGAGCGTACCTTTTAGTGAACCAACTGACTCGTTAAAGTTTTTAATTGATGGAGCTAAAAAATGATGATTAACGTAAGCAATTATAACACATCTCCTTGTGATAGATGGATTATTTGTGCTTAGTAATGAAGTTTAATTTAATAATAAGTGTGTTTGTACAAGAAAAAATCAAATTAACATGAATCATTAACATACAAATCGACAAAAGAGACGTACCAACCCACGTACCAAGTTAACGTACCAACCCAGATGTGTCAGTGGCCCAAAGTGTGTCTTGACCTCCGAAATGAGAGAGCGCCACTTCTCTCTATCCAAAATTTATATTCAGTCATTCTATTTTATCTCTCTATGTTAAAAAAAAATTGTTGTGTGTATTTCTATGCCAGGTTTACGGTGTGATTGTTCATTTTCACTTGTTTAAAGCTAATGACGTCATAACAAAAACCACTCTTGATACAAAGTACACAATATTTTCCACAGAGTAATGAACCTGACGTCGATGGCGCGTCGGGCCCGAACAGCAATATGGGGTATGTTGAGTGGATTTTCCGCTCATTCTCCACACCGGCGGATGGCTCGTAGCACTGAAGTATCTAGTGACACGTGGCACAAACGATTAGAGGCACGCACACTGCATAAACTCGTGTGTACCGAGCGTAACAACTCGGAAATCCGAACGGGTATTCTAAACCGCCGAAACGGGTTTCAATATTTGCATTAAGAGGTTAGACTAAAAACTAGGACTAACAACTGTTTTCTTCTGTATCTATTCAGTATGACTGTGAAAAATCTAAAACAATTAGATAAAAAAAGCAAACAATATATTAAAACTAGCCCCGTGGTTTCACCCGCGTCTTCCCGTTATCCCCCTTTTTCCGGAATAAAATAGCCTATCTGTTAAGCCGGGGTATAAGCTATCTCCATTCCAAATTACATCAAAATCGGTGTAGTACTTACGGTGATACTTGGTAACAAACATTCCCACACACACAAACACAAAAACTTTCGCATTTATAATACGTATTAAGTAGGATTAAAACAAGGTGCAAAGTGTCCTGCTTTCTTAAAATTACGACTATTTTTCTCCTGATCTATAAATAACAAAGATCTGTTAATTCTATCAGTATATCGAGAAATATATTACCTATCTCAAAATACTGCCCCAGATTGGCATGAAGTCCACTATCACATACGGGGTGAAGCTGTTGAAACCAGGACGTTAATATCGGTTATGTTAAACACAACACAACCTTCCTCCATGTGGGTTGTACTTATGCATGCAGCATAATCCGTTATTCTCTGTTTACCACTAGTTGTGCATTTAGCATCGATTATATTTGAAATACAAAGTTGTTTCACATCGGGTTCGCTGACATTGAGACTGCGCACGCACTGATTTGATAACTGAATAAGTTTTTTTTTTCTCTTGTGACTTCACTCGTTTGACGTATATTTTGCCAAATGTCAAAGTTCTAAGTTAAGTAAATCAAGGTCCTGACTTTTTTGGCGGCAATCGAATTGTCAACGTGAAAATTTTGTTTTTATTTCCAAAACTTGTGTTTCTTTGAGTGATAATGTGTAATATTGGTGGATTATTAACCATTATGTGTTCGTTAATGTGTACGAGTATGGGAAATTGAAATAAAGTTGTGAAAGTGACTTTTCTAGTTGCTCCAAAAAAGTCCGTGTAAAGTTTAAGTAAAGCGCCACTACTTTACTTAAACACTATCCTCATCCCTTCATCTCACCATCATCATTTAAACTTGATTCAACTCTCTGAGTTTGAAATATTTTATACTTGACACTGGCAAATACACTAATCATGTGACGCCATAACAAACAAAAAAAAAAAGTTAAGTGAAACGGCCATCTGTCAAGCAGTGTTTTTTTTTGTTTTGTTATGGCGTCACACGATTAGTGTATTTGCCAGTGTCAAGTATTAAATATTTCAAACTCAGAGACTTGATTCAAGTTTAAATGATGATGATGATGACGATGAGATGATGGGATGAGGATAGTATTTAAGTAAAGTAGTGGAGCTTTACTTAAACTTTACACGGACTTTTTTGGAGCAACTAGAAAAGTCACTTGCACAACTTTATTTCAATTTCCCACACTTGTACACATTAACGAACCCATAATAGTTAATAATCCACCAATATTACACATTATCACTCGAAGAAACACAAGTTTTGGAAATACAAACAAAATTTTCACGTTGACAATTCGATTGCCGCCAAAAAAGACCAAGCAGTGTTTTATCATTGTTTTTACAAAGTGACAATACAGTCGTTAAATTTATGGTAACAGCCGTCGGCCTATGAAAGTTGCAAAACGCAACATATCACTCATCATAATAAAACTTAGTCCTCAAAGTAGTTAAGTTTAATTAATAGTTTCTTGCACCATAAATACTGTCTGCATATGGTGGCATCGGAAATTATTAACAGATCGCATCAAAATATCCACTAAATTACACTGACAAGATTTGCTTCCAAGATTTAACGGAAAATTTCGAGAAAGTGTTTTACAACATTGGCGTAATTTCTTTCAAACTTTTCTGAAAATTATATTAATATTGTGCCGTGTTTGTTATAGCCCCTTTTAATTGCCTTATTCGCTGTCACAGTGGACGCCTGAGAAATGAAGAGTTTAAATTGCTATTTTAAGTGTAGGCGGAAGTTATGATTTCCTCTGAAAATAATGTTCTGCTTGATCAAATTGAGTTTGCATTGTCAATGTTGTTTACCCGATAAATTCAATAAGAGCTCATTGAATTTTCTATTCACGTAGAAAACTTTACTTTCATTGACGTAACTACTCCTTAGCACGTTGGCTCCAGTTTGAGGGATAAAGTGACGATCCTTTTATCCGAACATTAGGAAAAGAGCCGTATCGTGCCCATCTGTTCACGTTCAGTGTAATATGGATAGTGCGGGGATACAGATCTCTTTCTTAGCGATGCTGCCCACGTACTGCTTTCGATCGTAAAATCCTTTTGCCCCCAAAATGGCCTTGAATAACACACAACTAGATCAGAGATAAAGAAGGACTTATTTCACAATATGATGCTGGTGTTTTGTTGGGGTATAAATTTTCCGCTGTTTCAAATGAAACAAATTTTTATATCCCGTTCGGCGCTCGTTTGTCTCTCTAATGGCCACGTATTCCACGCTGCATCGATATAAAATACTTAAGTCCTGTGTTTTAGTGAGATATAGCTATAGTATTTTATGATCAAGATGTTGCGGTTGGAAACGTTTTGTTTCAGCTCTCAGGTTTAAACGTAAAATGGAAACATAAGCTGTCTCTCTGGAATGGAGGCAGGTATTCGCCAAGAAACATTTCTGAGATGTATCGCGAACGCCCTACGTAAATAAATAGAGCTATTTTTACTTCTCAATTTATATTATCTGCTCAGAAAACATTATTTATCTAGGATACATTATATGATTGCTTTTCTAGTCTACTTTCTATATAACTATGTATATAGACAATTTGTAATGAAATCAAAAAAAATTGGGACTTTCCATGACTTTTTTATGTTGTTTTTCAACTAAGTTTAAAAATCCACCAGTCCGTTAACTCTAAAGAATTGCTTATATTTCTATAATAGTTCAGCAGGCACAAAAGTGTAGGTAAAACTCGACTCTATTATAACTTTACCAGTAGGTATGTTTATTCAATTAAAAAAGATCAAAAGAATTTTCCGCTCAGCGTATGATAGAAAAGTCCTGTTGACGTGATACACTCGCATATAATGAGGTCCTCGGGAAAGAACGACTAATAAATAATATATTGCCAGCATAATCCTACTAATATTATAAACGTGAAAGTTTGTCTGTCTGTTACTCTTTCACGCAAAAACTACTGAACGGATCTGAATGAAATTTGGGATGGAACTTATAGCCTAGATTAACACATATGCTCCTTTTGATCCTGGAAAAAGGTTCCTGCGGGATAACGGGAAGATGCGGGTGAAACCGCGGGGCGCAACTAGTATGACAATAAATTATAGGTATGTAGTTGCAAAATACTCGACTCCATGATACACTTGAGTTTGCGTAACTAACAATGCTATTGAAGGCATTTCAAACAAGTTAGTCTGTTGGGTGCTTTTCACTTGGGTCTTACTTACTTCAGGATTTATATTTACACTAGCTGCGCCCCGCGGTTTCACCCGCGTGGACTGCAGTTTGTCTCAACAAAACGTCTTTTTAAATTTTTTTCTTTCATGAGAACCTTCTCCTCGCAATAACAAACAGCAAAAAAAGAATGAGTGAAATCGATCCAGCCGTTCACGCGTGTTGCCGTGACCAAGGGAAATAGGGATTCATTTTTATTATGTATAAGAGAAGATATGTTTATATTTGAAAAGATTTTGCTACAATAGCTTTTAATTATTATATTAAATTAAACTATGGTAAAAATATTACCAAAGCAGGTTTTTTTTAATTAATTAGTTTAAAAAATACAAGTGAAAAGTAACGTTGTTGACGTCAGTTTCACGGTAGTATGAATAGGCTTATTATGCCTTTGCCAGTTTGCTCCTCATCTGTTGCCTACGGCTGATATTATTTTTAAAAATATCTACGTATGAAATTTAAATAAAAACCTTCGTCAGACAGGCCAGTTTGGTCGTTATGACTTTAGCTTTTTCACATGGACAAATATAAAACGGTAGCAGTGCCTTAAAAATGTCACAATGTCGGATTATAAACATAATTAAATTTTTTTTTTTTATCTAGAAAAACATTATGTACTCAATTTCTGGGGCAGATCGATAAAAAACGATTTTAAATGAACAATCTACTATGTGAAAGACTTTTATGTAATCAATAGTTGTGGCCCGCGGTTACAAACTCGTGTTTTCCCGTTATCTCACTGGAACCTTTTCCAAGGTATTTAAACTATCCCCATTCCAAAATTCACTCAAATCCCATGAGGCGTGTCATCGTGAAGAAGGAGCAAATTAACTCACTTACAAACCTATATACAATTTTTAGTGTGTTTTTCTGTCATTATTCAAGATTGGATAAGCTTGGCTTTATAGATAAGTTCTAACTAGAAAGCTCTCACCAGGACCAGTTGTTATGGCGCGTTACCAAAGTACGCATCATCAGATAGCATCCGCACTTGCAGTTTGTCGTGCACCAAGGACGGATTCAGGGGGTAGGTACAGGGGCATGGGCCCTACCCAGACTTGCACGGAGCTGATGAGACTGAGAGATTTAATACGTAGTTAGCACTTTCATAACATTGGTCTCCAACCAATATCACCGACATAGCTCTCAGAATTTACATGTTGAAGTTTCTTGAGTGACGACAACGAACCGGAAGACGTTCTGTTGGTAGGTCTCCCACTAGGTGGTCCGACAGCATTGTAAGAGTCGCAGGGAGCTCATGGATGCACATGGCTTATTGAGTCGTTCATGTTGGCGTCCAAAGGGGGAGACCTATGTTCAGCAGTGGACTTTTTCCGGCTGATAATGATGATGAACATCGGTATCTTGTATACACGATATAGTGCAGGACTAAGGGTGAAACTCCTGACTTGGCTGGATTGTGCCCCTCCCAGAAATAAATCCTGAATCCGCCGTGGCCATGGCACCGACGCGTTTCCTGTGAAACCGGCGGCAGCGTCCACGCGGCGTATCTCTCACATTGTTCGTTACCGGTACCGGTCCGGTTCTACGGTCTCCGCGGCTCAGCGTGAATAGTCTGCGAGTTTGTATGAGCAATAAAAGAGCGAATCTATGTACCCTTGAAGCATATAATAGAGTCCATACTAATATAAATGCGAACGAAGCTATCTCTGTCCTTCCGTCTGTTTGAAAGGTATGAACCCTGGGAAATGATAATATAGATAATATGTACTTATAGACGTGGGCAAAGTCACGAGACTAACATTTACGTCACATTTGTATGCGCTTTAAAATGAATACGGGAAAGCAGAAGTGTACTTTAGTCGCTTCGTAATAATTGTTTTTCATGCTGGGGAACACTAACGGGAAATGCCGTTCAATAGCGCGATGATTGACGTTTCACATAAGTGTGGCCACGACATTGGACAACGGAATTCACATTCGTCTTTGACGTTAGCCGATAATTCAAGTGCATTTACGTTGACCGTTCAAGTGTAGCCACTCACATAACAGCGTTAAATTAACGCAATATTTATCGCGAAGATAGGCATTGACATTACCCTTGACGTTGACCTTAGTGTGGCCTCAGAATTGCCCGGGCTACACTAAGGTCAACATCAAGGGAAATGTGTGGATCATCGCGCTATTGAACGGCATTTCCCGTTAGTAGTGGTCTCAGCATATAAAATTTACGTTTGTTTTCAAAAGCGCAACGATGACACAACGTTTCGAATTTATTTATCAATAAAATTCTGTGAAACTTCATGGTATTGTATATTTTTTGTATGCTCGTTATACATATAGTTCCATGAAGTTTGTTAAACTTTTATGATATTTATGATATCCCTACTAATATTATAAATGCGAAAGTAACTCTGTCTGTCTGTCTGTTACCCTTTCACGCCTAAACTACTGAACTGATTTAAATGAAATTTGGTACAGAGGTAGTTTGAACCTCGAGGAAGGACATAGGATATTTTTTATCGCGATAAACTGTAGTCTACGCGGGTGAAACCACGGGGAACAGCTAGTTTTTAAATAAAAATGTTACAGCTGCATGATGGTGCCACGGGGTTATCACACAGGGGTATCCTAAACTTGCGGAAGTTGCTTAAACACAATTTTTGATCAGTTTCAACTAATTGACTACCAACAACAAACAATGGTCGTTACCGCAACAATATGCCACACACCGCGTGTGGACCGAAATTTATCCAATTTGCTGATGTCAGGTGGAAAGCGAATTGCTATCGGACCGCGTGTCCGAGTCATCAAATATGTCCAACTTTCTAGTCGTGTCAGCACTAAACTTACATACGCAGGTGTTTTTAACATGTTCCAATGCTATAAATTAAATTTAAGACAAAGTTGTGAGGGTTTCGTAGGTAACTTTGTAAGGATGGAGTTGACCGAATACATTTTGGAACCCTGTAATAACATAATACAAATAGACAACGTTCTAACATATTTTTTCTTACAGGGTAGCGTTTCACCATAAGTCACCTCACGCTACACCTGGACTGGGAACTGGCTCTCAAGTGAGGCTGCCGCAACACACATATAGGTGCTTGGCGACAGATTCTTAACAAGCTGGGTGGTTAGATAGGCGAATACTAGAAAATACCCTACCACCAAGCTATGGTTTCATCACGATGTTTTCCTTCACTGAAAGCTCAAGCTCATTGTAGAATTCAAACCCACGTCCTACGGATCGCAAGCCGACGTCACTGCCACTGAGCCATCATCGCTATAAATCTTAGGTAAGTTAAATATAAACTACTAGTTGCGCCCCATGTTTCACCCGCGTCTTCCCGTTATCCCACATGAACCTTTTTTCGGTATGAAAAGTAGTCTATGTGTTAATCCAGGCTATAGCTATTTCCATTCCAAATTTCATCAAAATCCATTCAGTAGTTTTTAGGTGAAAGAGCATCAAACTTACATACTAAATAAACTATTAGACGTGGCTAAATTCTGACCAAGGTATTTTGTGTAATAAAATATAATCTACAATATCTATCGTAAAATGTAAAGTCCAATTTGGAAAAAGGCTCTTAAAATGTCCGATACAGAAAGATGCAAACATGGCCCTATGGGAAATAATCTACCAGTCCATATATTCCTACCAAAATTTGGTGTATCGTGTATAAAATTTAGGTTTTATGCCGAACGTTTGTGATATGCTCGGCTCATATTTCCTTCGAAAATGGGATCGGGGTTTTGCGCTAGGTTAGCATTCCAATTTTATGAACTGAACTATGGTAACTGCTGAAATTTCAGTTTCGTTTGTAGAGTATAAAAGGTAAGTACGTAAGAAATCGAAATATTTGACATATTCTTCTTATTGTCTTATTTATAGAATGCTCGCAAAAGCTTCCTTCTTGGAATTACACAGAATGTACAAGAACATAATGTGTTGTTATTACTCACTAAGCTTTCTATACCGCTACGTTTCTAAAAATAAAAGATTGTATACCTTCTTTTACATTAAAGATTCTTATCTTCCGAGAAGTTCACGTGAGTTTAAATAGCGTTGAGATGCAGAATGTTATTTATAAAAAACACAAAACGAATTGAGAAGCGACTTAATATCTCGCACTGTTGTTTTAGCTTCCGTAATTGGCGGCAAGGGTGTTGTAAGCAATTTATAACGAGCAATGTGACTGTATAATAGGTAAAATGCAAAATTTTGGCAACAATATCCGTTCATAACGCGAGACGCCGCTGAGTGTGCGGTGTGCTATATTATGTGCATTAATAGCATTCAGGTTTACGCAGTCAACCCTCATTTTACTCATAGCTACTGTACTGCTTATATGATAAATATACGAGTAATAGTAGCCTTTGTGTTAGCCTCTCAGTGGGAGCTTGCGGTGGATCTAAATGAATTTTGTACTCAGATGATTTTGCTAATATTTGCTAATGGCAGTGGAATGATGGTTCATGTTGTTGGTACTTTTAAATTAATTGTTTAATAAATGTTGGTTCTTGTGAATTGACGTCAAACTTTAAGCACATATGCAAATCAAGTCTCTGGAAAGTTTGTTAACGATAACATGGAATAATTGCGTGTATACGCTTCGGGATTTCTACGAATATTCAAGCTTTGGAACTAGTGAGAAATGATTTTTGCGGGTGGGTAGGAAATGCGCGGGATTTGGAACAGTATCGTATAAATCTGTGATTGTATCTATCTTTTTGTGATGTATTTTTTAAAGTGGTAGGAGTCTTCAACAGAGTCCGTTTGGGAAAGTACCGCGCTTTTGTCAGTTATTCAACCGCTAAGCAGTATGTGCAAACATTACTGTGGGAAATGTTTCCAGTGAAATTACAAGGTATTCATAGATTTAAAGTCTAATATCTTAGGGAAACGAACGTAGTGCATTGCCGCGCAATATTACGAACTGTTGAAGATGAAAATAATTCGGGGTGGTACGGTCAACGACAAAAGTCACTGAACAATACTAAATTTTCAGATTTTCTTTATGACCTTAAACACCAACCTTCGACCGAATCATCACTTAACATCACGTGTGTTGTGTTGTGGTCAAATGCTACCTTGTACGTTGTTAGAAAAAAACTACTGAAATGTAACATGCAAGTGTAACGCTTACCATTAGGCGAGGATATATACTGGTTTCCCTGCGGTCCACTGTCAGTAACTTCACAAGGCTGAAGTATGGCGGGCAATATGACGGAATATACCTTGTACGTACATCAAATACTCAAACGTATGCGTATTTAAAGATCTCGTTTCTTTGTGAATGTTAAGTCATCGTTTAAATGGTATTGATTGATCAGCTACCTCGTAGCTTCCTCAAGTGTGATAAAAACTGTCTATCATGCTGACTATTATAATCACTATAAGGGCTCTTACACAAAACTACGAATTCGCATCGCATCGCAAATATTTGCGAGCTCGCACGAATATTTCACAAGAACTTCCGATCTGAATCCCATCGCATTGCCGTTCTGTATGGGAGCCCTAAAAGGTGTAACAAAAGCTTGCGTTTGCAATTTCCTTTAGTTTCAAGGGAGAGGTACCTGCCTATCCAGTATAGAAGTGTGCTTTTAAATCCGGGGAATATCATTTTGAATAACTGGTTGTATGTACCGATGTATAGCAAGATTAGCAAGAGAATATTTATTTCTTAGTTAGCCAAACGTTTTTAAGAATTACTAGTTGCGCCTTGCGGTTTCTCCCGCGTCTTCCCGTTATCACGCAGGACCCTTTTTTCGAAATAAAAAGTAGCCTATGTGTTAATCCAGGGTATAAGCTATCTCCATTAGAAATTTTACTCAGATCCGTTGAGTAGTTTTTGCGTGAAAGAGTAATAAACATCCATCCATCCATCCGTCCATCCATCCGTCCATCCATCCATCCATACTCACAAACTTTACGTTTATATGATTAGTAGGATTATTGGAAACTAGTAGTCTAAATAAGATTACAATAATATATGTTTTGGCAATTGTTTGCAAAAGGCAGTTGCCATGGCACTCGAAAGCGGCAATACCGCAAACAAAAAATTGAAAATCATTCTCCGATTTTCAACTCGCTATCTGAGCTAACACATTTCTACCACAATAGGTTAAGTCTGGCAAAGAACGCCGTTTCTATTCATAGCTTTCGTAGGTATGTTCCAGACAATTACAAGTATTTCTGAGCGTTATCTGAAATTGAAATCCGTTTTACTCGTATTGCCAAATGCTCCCGCGGGACACGCCAGTCTCATAATAATTGCAAAACGTTCGCGAAAGAGAATTCTGCCGGAAAGCTGGACGGGTACAGCCTGTATGATTTAAACCACATTGTTAATGTATGTTGGTTCTAGTGAAATAGAACCCTGTATTTTGTGCCCCTTTATTCTATGGAGATCATTTTATACCTGACTTTAGAAAAAAAAACGAATCAAAACATTTATTGTCAAACTGTAATTATGTAATAAATATAGTGGCAAAAAAGCCCGTGTGATGATAAGTGGTCACCGTCGCCTATGAACATTTGCAACACCCATCCTGACCTGACTGTTCCAAAAGAAAGGTTGTAAGCGTATGTTTGTATGCATATTGATTTTTTAACACTGTCTATAGCGTATAAACAACTTAAGGCGCTGGTTCCCAAGCTAAGTAGAAAAACGGAGTAAGTTAAAACTATCTCTCTGTGTAATTCTGTTCTAAATAAAAATATATGTCAATCTACTTGACATATAGCAGAACACCTACAGGCCAAAAAATGAAAAAAAATTATATATTGAAAAAAATGTGAAAAATGGCCCCATTTTAAAAAAGTTTAATACTACTTTACTCCTTAACTATATATGCAACAAAGACTTGTTAATACCATCAGCGTATTAAAAAACATAATACCAAAAACACCTTTAGACCATTTTTTTTAAAATACTGCTTTAATTATTTTTTGCGAATTTTTTACGTATTTCATACTCGCAAATCGGCACGCAGTCGCCCATTAAGTCATTGCGGGATCCTTTCACCTGATCAAGCAAGGTCAACGGCGTATGGCAGGGCCTTAATGGATTTTATATATCAAGTAAATGGCTAATTTTAAAAGGTGCCTTTAAATTCTTCGTAATTGTGGGAGTGACACAGAATGTAATATTTATTTCTGTACACTGGCAATACAACTCGTAGAGTATAGCTTCTTTTAACTTGAACGCAGAAAACCAAGTCACAAACGAGAGTTAGCGAGGCGAGTCGAGAGAGAGTGCTGATGAAAGAAAGAGATAGCACCTATACGAACACGCTTTCGAGCTTCCTCGGGACTCTCGAGGAGTAGGTATAGAAGTTGCTGAAAACGTCACAATTTTTACATTTCCCAAACTTCTTAAATACTAAACATACAAATTTAGAAAATTAAGAGGGTACTTCTGTAACCATCTGTACAGTTGGTATGAGAGAAGACCTGTTCCTAGCAGTGGAAAAATATTATAAGCTGATGAGGATGATGAACTATGAACTACAAGCTGTGCCCGCGGTTACACCAGGGTGGATGAAAAGTATGCTAAGTCCTTCCTCAGAGTTTAAATTACATCCATATCAAATTTCATCAAAATCGGTTTAGCAGTTTCAGCGTGAAATGATACAAGTAAACAGGCAGACAGAGTTACGAGTATTTTCGCATAAAAAAAATTGTGTAAAATGCCACCTGTTTACGTCATCTGAGAAAACGTACTTTAAAAAATGATATAACTCTTTATTATGTATTTGTAAAATTGTAAAAGTATGTCATATATCTTGACTTTACAGTGTGAAGTGCTGCTTTTATCTTTTTATTAAATAAATAATGGCTCTTGTCTTGCACTGAATTGCCGTACTGGACCTTTGGGTTTATGCCATAAATGTGAACGCGAATTCCCGGAAAAGTGAGATGTAGCCGTAATACATTCCTGGAACCTACGTATCTAAGCTTCGATATTGCTCGTTTCATATTGAATTAAGGTCAAATAAATACCTCACCTATTTTATTTTGAAAACTAGTTAAAAGCATACTTTTAAGGAAGATACTAGTAGGCAGTCCATACAGAATTTACTTGACACATTACATCATAACAAAGAACTTAGAAATATAAATTATTTTATTCCTGACAAAATCAATAGATAAACATTATAAACTCTATGCCATTATGTATTACGTCAGAATATTGCCAGTTGACATGAATCGGTACCCTCGCATAGCGATGGTTGTACAACCAGCGCTGGTTTTCTGCTGGTGCCATATTCGTGTCGTCATATTGAGCGCCCATATTAGCTATGAACATTAAGATTCTTTGCCAATAATGGTCGTAGCGAATAAGGGCCGGCGACGAAAAACGCTATTCACGTCGCCGTGTTCTGGTCAAATCCTACTTATATTATAAACGCGAAAGTTTGTATGTATGGATGTTTGTTTCTCTTTCACGCAAAAACTACTAAACGGATCTGAATGAAATTTGGAATGGATATAGCTTATACCCTGGATTACCACATAGGCTACTTTTCATTCTGGAAAAAGGTTCCGGGTACAGGTGACTTTTGGTCAAACGCTACACCGAAAGTTGTAAAAAAAACCTTAGCAAGCAACAATAGTAACAACAAGAAAACGGCAAAGTTAACACACACAGATATCGTGTAGCTGGCTTTATACAAGCACAAAATGTGTTTTCCATTTCTTCTTTTGAGTCATGTTTTTATCGTACATAAAGAGACACTGCCGGTAATATTTATTCAACAGGCACAACTGAGCACATCCGTTATTGAGTATACTGTTCTGATTGCGTAAATGGGTTTGTAACTTTAGAACGAAACCTTCCCTAGTCCATTCACACAATCGGAAACTGGTTTACAGAACAGTTATTGTTCAAGGGTACGCGTACACGCGAGGCACGCACGTTGCTTTATAAGTATGATGTCATGTTCAGGTGGGAGAGTTCCCCATTTGTGATTTTAGTAAAGTGTCGCTGATAGGAAAGTAAGCAAAACATTTTGGCAGCACATAGTTTGGGTTTTTCATTATTTTTATATCAGACTAGCTGCACCCCGCGGTTCAACCCGCGTGGACTGCAGTTTAACTTTTTCCATTTTTTCTTTCATAACAACCTTTTCCTGACAATAAAAACACAACAATAAAATAAATAATCGGTCCAGCCGTTCGCGTGTGATGCCGTGACCAAGGGAAATAGGGATTCATTTTATATATAACATATAAGATGAATCTGGGTTCACAAATTGTCATTACGCAACATCATTATCATCATCATCATCTTTGCATCCGGAAGAAGTCCATTAGGGCTTAACACGGCTATTAGCCATTTGCATCTATCGGCTCCCTGAGACTCTTACAGTGTTGTCGGTCTACCTAGTAAGGGAGCTACCACCTACAGAATGTAAATAATGCCACAAACATACACAAAAGTCTATCGAAGTTATATCTAGCGCTTTTTAGGGTTTCGCACATCTAAATGAAAACACGGATCGGATTATAGGATCACTGTCGTGTTAGTCTGACACAGCACATTTTCTGCGAATCTACTGGACGAAAAATGTTGAAATTTGGATTAGGTGACTCAATCACGGACGTGCAGTGTAAATAAACAAAGTCGGAATTTGGAGATTAGTTTTGAGGGACAAACTAGTAGATAGACGCACTCGACCGTTCTTTATGATGGTAACTACTTGACTCTTACTCTTATAGCAGGCTATCTGAGCCATATATTGGCTGTCTTTGTGACTCACTCCCAGCTAAGCTCCAGCTAGACATTTTTTACATTTTTTTTCCCTTTCAATGCCGGGCAAAGATCTCACTTATGCCTTCCAGATATCTCGATCCCGCAACCGCCGACTACCGCTCTTGAAATGAGTCAGGGTCATCACTCCATATTTTTCGGGACCCGCCTACGACGTCACCCGTTCTCAGGTACCCGCTGCGTGAAGATCCTTGAATTATTATTATTAGTTTTTATTTCTAGCTATATTTTCTTCCGTGAAATTATTGATTCGTCTATCAACAGTCGCTCCGTTTAAACAAACCATTGTATCGAACGCCAATGTACGCTTTCGGAATAATTTCCATTATCATCTGAACATTGTTTTGCGAAATCGTAATCAGTAACATGTGCGTGTCATTTCGAAGTTTTACCTTTATCGCGATCGGTTTTGCATTATATCAGAGTTTGTTTACACGGGAGGAGTCAGGGTGGGGCGGTGTTAACCAAGGAAGTATCTACGTAATTACTTATCATTAATATCTGTTGCTTTTTTAAGGCTGAACTACTAGTGGCAATACCTTCTAGTCTCGTGATGTTTTAAAAATAGTAACATAGTAACAACAGTAATTAAAAATAGTAACATCAAACTGTTTGTAAAACTGCTACAAGTGCGTTTGTAAAATATTGCAGTCATTATGCTATTAAAAAAAATGAAAAGATAATGACAACGCTTATTTTAATGACTCTTTGTTTAACTAAATCTACTAATCTACTGCTTACAGGGTAGCGTTTGACCACAAGTCATGTGTTCGAACCTTCGAACACATGACTTGTGGTCAAACGCTACCGCCGCTACCCCCGGATTAGGAACTGGCTCTCAAGTGGGGCTAGCCGAACACACCCATAGCATTAGCATCCTCTAACATTTTGGTCATGTACATTTATTTTTTTTACTTCTTCAACCTCTGGCCTGACGTTTCTCACAATGGTATCAAAGTTTTAATATAGCACTGAGAGAGTTAACTTGCCCCTTGAACTGAATCCTGGCTACGCCCTCGGCTGTTTAGATTGAAAACGAACTTCGGAGCGGAATAGGTATTGTAATTTCGTAACTTTTAACATAAACCTGATATGTTCGGCTTGTTTTGTGGAAACACCGTGTATTGGTAACAAGTCGGGCATGTAGATGTGTATACGTAATTGAATTCTAATATGATTACCATTACGTGTGTTTCATGGCGGAGCAAATTTTACATGGTTGCGATTATAATGAGAAACAGCTAATTGTTTTGTAAATACTTACTATTTTTCAATACTTTTTGATATTGATGATTTGTTGCGTAGCGAGAATCGGGAGATGATGTAAGTCGATTTATCGTACGTATTTATTTACCAGCGACTGTTATTGCGATCAGTTTAAAGTGGTTTTATGGTTGAAATGGTACAGTTTTCTAAATTTCATAACTAGCTGTAATCCGTGGTTCCACCCGCTTGAACTACAGTTTATCGCGTCAAAATCGTTCCAGCCGTTTCAAAGATTAGCCAGAACAAACAGACAGACAACAATTTAAAAATTGTTTTTTTTTTGTTGTGAGTACCGTATATTATAGTTTCATATGCATTTAGTGAAAAGCTATTAATTTTGAATTAAAAACAGACACTTCAATTTTATTTATTTGTGTATATTAAATAACTAAAAACATTAATAATAATAATAATAAGGTTTCATGCTCGTAATTTATGGTACATTTTGTAATAAGAGATGCTTGTAGGCCCTCTGGACTGAAACATTGAGCGTGCTGGATTATGTTTTGACACACGTACTCTCTCTGTGAGGAGGCTTGGAGGGCCTCAGCTGTGTGATATAATGGGTTAACGATGATAATAACCTTTGAATACTTTATATCTACATATTCAATTTACAATTTTATAGACAGCACCGCAAAAGCAAGCTAAAAAATAGTCAATTAACAATAAAAAAATATTTATGAATAGCGATTCGTTTATGCTTCAGATTAAACCAAAAAGCGGTGATGGATCAGCATGCAAGTGCAAAATTTCTTTGGTGAAATTACTTTGGTATCTAGTTGCAGAACCTTGAAGTTTTAATAGGCATTAAGTCTGAACTTAGGTAGAATCCGATTACAGACTAGTAGTAAATTAGTATGTTGCATTTCGACACTAAGCGGCTTCAGAAGATTATTTTGTATTTAACTCTTGCTTTTTGCTCTTTTATTTTTAACCCCTAAAGGTGCGTTTAAACGACGCGCAAACACGCGAGCCGAGCCTGGCTCTACTCGTGATTCAGCGCGCCACGCGCTGTTTAAACAACTACGCTCGGCGCAGCTCGGCAAAGTTCGCACGATCCATCACTGGTCGGTTTTTTCGACACGAATCAAAGGCGTGCGCGCCATCTTCGGCTCGGCTTGTGTTAATAGGCGCCGTCTAAACACAGGTATAGAGTGCGCGACGAAGGAAGACCCATGTGAGCCTGATTTCCACGGACGGTTCGGCTCGCGTAGGATCGTGCTACCCCGCGTCGTTTAAACGAGCAGGCTTGCGTTCGTATTTAGCCAAGCCGCATCTCCACGGACGGCTCGGCTCGCGTAGGATCGTGCTACCCCGCGTCGTTTAAACGCACCTTGACGCAAACACTGGTGTTTATCTGTCTGTGGTATCGTAGGTACGAAAAGTATAAACTGATTTTGATAGTTTTATATTTTAGTTGCCACTTTGACAAGTTAGCGTTAGTAAACTTTAACGTTTACGAAAACTTTTATAGTTTTCAAAACTTGTACTATGGGTACTAATGCTGAGCTATCCAAGCAGTTGGTAAATTAGATACAGAAAATCCTAGTTAAAGGTTAGAGCTCTGTATGTGATTGTATAAGCGTCATTAACAACTTGAGTATCGAAACAATTGCCTTAATGTAAATGCATAAATTATATAGGTACCTAGTTGTTTCGCGATATTTCCTATTCAACGACACGTGGTAATGAAGGAATGGGACAAATGATTAGTCATGGAACCGAGAGCGCCGCCGCTGTAATGAATGGTAAGAGCATCATTCTCATGCAGGTTGCGGCGCGACGGCTCCTTTAGACGGGTAGCTGAGGGCAAATTTAATTACACGTGTGGGTGAGCGGTTACTAAAAAAAACTAGTCGACGAACCTCCTCCGTTTTTATCGTCGGTTAAATAGAGATAATTGGGGCTAATTACAATCATTTTTCGAAAAAATTAAAATAATACATCTCTTCTTTTATGTAAGAGCGGAGCATTTTCCATCCCGTTCCGTTCTCGGCCATATTTTTGACCTCTTGGTACGACATGACGTCAATTCTTTCTTTGACTTGGATTATGTAGGTATGTTCTTCTCGATCTACCTCTCCCTCTTCCCTTCTACTTTTCCTTCTATATTACGTGCTCCCTAAACTCAGTTTGCAATTATGAGTTCTAGAAGTACCAGTTGAAAATTACAAAGGTGAACATTTAAAATATCAACTGTAATTTAAAGTTCCAGCGTGTTCCGGCCTACTTGTTAATTTCCCACGTTCCTTCTAATGGCAAAGTAGCACATAAAGTTCTCGGAATCAAAGGCGGTAACTCTGATTGCAGGGAGGAGCGACCGCCAAACACACCGTCGCGTTTCTGATCGAACTCAAGTAATCGATGTGGGACCACCGGTAACCAATCAACTTAGCGCACTGCGATTCAGCAGTACAGCAAATATTGAGGATATCAAAATAAATTATAAACAAGCGAATTCAATAGCATAAAAAGAAACGCAGACTAACTAACGCTATTCATTAAACAAATACCGATGCGGCCTAAAAACAGTAACGACCACATAATCTTGTTTCAATAAAATAAACAAAAAAGCGATACGTTTCCCATCAACGTATGCCTACAACTGTTTACTTCCCCTAAACGGGCTTTGTAACTTTTTTATCGGCGTCGCGGGACGCAGTGCACGATTTATAGAGGGGGTATCGGTCGTTCTGGTTAAGGTTTTTTTTATACAAAAGGCTGGTTGGAACAATGATGTTTACTTTGGGTGGCGCCGATTCCATGTCGAAAATTATTAACGCCCGGAATTATAATAATAACCGGTTTTGGATCGATATGTTATGTCATAATAATTATGTCATTTTAGTTTTAATATGTCAAGCGCTAGTACTAAAATTACATGACATATCGACCCAAAACCGCGATCCAAAACCGCGAGGATCGATTATTACTTTCGGGCGTAAGTGCACAAGTTTCATGTTGAATTTGATCTTCGTAGACTTTCGTAGCACGTCGTAGTGCTTCGTAGCACGTAGATGTAGTCTGTAGCAATTCGTTCAGCAATAAAATACAAAATTACGATAAGGATGGGAGCGAATGGTTTATATTTTTTCTAAGAACGAAGAAGACAGATCTAAACAGAGATGGTTCCAAAAAACGTCTTGAAAGAATTGATTCGGAAAAAAAAAGAGGGAAAATTAAAAAAGAAAACAAAAGCCTTTTGCTTAGCGGAAAAGGAACCACATTTTCCTATTCTGGAATAGTGTACTGCCGGTTGTACACACTCGGCGAGAGTCTCGAGAGAGAAGGCGAGAGCTCATCATGTACACAGTCAGTCATAGAATCATTTGAGGCGAGATGCTTACTCTAGGCTTCTTCTTCTTATTGCGTATGAGCTAGCGGCCAACTCTATTGTCGGAGTTTTCCAGCTACCTAAAGGCCTCTGACATGGCTTTACGACTGATACAACGTGCCCTCCGAAGAACGGTAGCGTTCAGTTGAAAATGCCACTAAACGATCCAAGTGATGGTCGCACTGAGTGTTGCTTTACCAGGTTGATCTTACGACTGACCGGACCAGTCATGCCATAGCTAGAGGAGCTAGAACTATTACTGTTATTTGTCTCATCGTCATAAGCATAATACGTTCCCACTGCTGCGACTCTGGATTTCCCTCAGAGAGTATTGGCCGTAATCTACCACGCTAGTAGTGCGGGTTGGCTGTTTCTTTACTGTTATACATTTTTGTACATAAACCACAAAAAAATCTGAACCGTGGCAAAGATGACGATAACGTGACAAACAACATTAACAGCCGACTAAAGACTTGAGTGTGTTGATTAGCGCCATCGCTTACTTCGTGAGACCCAGCAAGGTCCTATGACGATTTGTGAAATGAATTTTCCAATATATTTATAAAAAAATCGAATCGCCATCTTTTCCTTTTGGGCGCCAAAATAAGCGACGAAAGATAGCGAGACCAGACTAGAAAGAACGAGACGAGAGCACTACGTACACACGCGCTCTCGGCACGCCTCGCGATGTCTCGACGATTGTGTGCAACTGCCTCATGGATTTCGAACTAGTGACCCATGAAACTAAAGGCTCCACTACGCTTGCTCGGAGCAAAGATGGCAAAAGCTCTTTCAGCTAATTATTTAGTTTCGCGTCAATTTAGATCGTTATGCAATGTTGGGTTTGATCCGGAATTTATTGTTCAAGCACCGTGTGCACATCGGAGTGTGAGGGTTGAAAATGTAACGGGTTTTTTACATTTATTCTCTCTCATTCGAAAAAAGGTATTTTATTTTGGTTTTTTCTGTTTAAAAGGCTTATTATTTGCATGTTTCGTTGGACAGAGTAGCAGGTGTAATGTGAAAGGTTCATGTTTTACTAGACGAATGTACCAAAATAGCGTTTTTTTTAATCGGCGAATTTAAAGGCATTAGGGTTTATTTTAATAAAACCGTTATATCGGAACCCTTGTTTAGTTATATTACTAATTAGGTAGGCAACTGAAGTGTTGGTTCTAAGTAACAAAAATAGCTTTTCATAACTCAAAACATTTGAACTAGAAAAGCATTAACGTGTTTTTCTTTTTTAATAATTAACAAGAACATATATAGTACGTTTATTGCAAGATAAATTGTTAATCAATGAAATAATGTTCGTGGTATTGGTTGTGGTGTATACATATTAGTTGAAGAGAAATTAAATTATAGAAAAATAGAACATAATTTATTCGTGACAAATAGACAATAATTATGTGATAACGTGTTGTTGTATGTTAATTTTATAACAATTTGCTTCTAACCATAAAATTAATGGCTGGAGTAGAAGTGCCTATAACATTTTAACTAGCTGCTCCCTGTGGTTTCTTTCAAGGCTCACTATCAACAAAGGCAAGCACTTAAAAGCATAAAGAAACAAACGTGCCAAGTTTCAAGTTTTGGAATTTACGTAATGAATGAGTGAATGGCATTTGACTTTCGTGTGCTCAAATAATATGTAGGTTATTTTGTAATTGTGTTGTTTTATTGTAACAATATGTTTTCTTATGACTTGTGATGTTTTATTGAAACGTTTTAGTACTTAAAGTAAAAGTAGTACCTACATACGTAAAGTTTTATTATTGTTTTAGTTTTAAAGTTCTCTTGTATTGCGGTGTACCAATAAAGAACTAATGTATCCATTTATAAACTTTGAGATAATAATATCTGATAAAAACTAAGCCAGTCTTATACTCTACCAGCTCCGAGAGCTGGATTACAGCCAAACAGATCACGTCTTGTGTTTCCGAAAAGGAAACTTACTTCGGCTCGACAAGACTTTGCCCAGCGACGTTATTTTTAGTGGAATAAAACATCAAAGTTACTGGCATCCAGTTGAGATGTTATCGTGGGATTGCGCAACGTCAAATTGTATTGAAATGGTTAAAATATATTGGATAAATAAACTAGGTATTGGTAACAAGTCAAGTGATCAAAATATGAATCATGCTCAATCCTAAATATTATAAACGTGAAAGTTTGCGAGTATTTATGGATGTTAGTTACTCTTTCACGCAAAAACTACTGAACGGATATGAGTAAAATTTGGAATGGAGACAGCTTATACTCTGGATTAAAGCAAAGGCTATTTTATTATCATGAGAAAAGGTTTCTTCGGGATATCGGGAAGACGCGGGTGAAACCGTCGGGAGTAGCTAGTATTTTATTACTTCTGACAAAGTAGCGCGTGACCAATAGTCATCTGATGTTAAGTGACGATATGGTCTAAGGTGGTTCCATGCTACGTCAGGATTAGGAATTAGATAGGGCTGCCGGAACACAACGATAGGTGCTTGGCGACATATTCTTCATTTGAGGGCAACCAGGTGAGCAGTACAATATGCCGTAACACCAATTTATGAAACAAATTAAACATCAAATGTTATTGTAGAATGGTATGCGCGTAATTTTTGGCACTGTCAGTTAGCGCCCCCACGCATTTAGGCAGCCAAGCCGCGCGGCCAGTTCACTGCGGTCAACTAATCTTTCTAAGATATATGTAAGTGCGGCCAGCCGTTGGCGGCCACGCTGAATTAAATGGGCTGCGCGCTCTGGCCGCGGCGACCTGGCCGCGCGGCCAGTGGCCTATTGCGCGGGGGCACTTAGTGTCAATCTGTCAGCCTGTTAACACTATTTAACCACAGTAGCGCAGATTAAACAAAAGCGGTTATGAAAAGGTTATAAAACATAATATTACCCTGTTTTATTATAACTGCGTATTCAGCCTAAAAAGAACGTAACAATAGTTTCCGAAACACCAGCAAAATGTACGTGAACATTGAATATGTCACGTTTTACGACATATATAAAACTATACACACGAATTTCACACACATGGTTGAGGAGTAAAGAAAAAAACGGCGGTGATTTTTAACAGAATATATGTTGTATGCTCTGTTCAATCTGCTTCACACTGTGCAAACTAGCGAGCGAGTTCAAGGAAGCAGTTTAACTCTCGTCGCAATCAAATAAGCACGTTTATGTCAATAACAAACAGAACAATCATTAACAGTACAAAGGCTTCAATTGTTTTTCATTCTTTACATTTGCATTAGTAGGTGCGTCTAGCAGAATCAATATTCTTCGCGTTTGAAGTCAAAGATCAGCTTCCAGTAAGTCAACATTGACTACAAAGGCGTCGAAACCTACCCTAGGTTGAAAGTCACTACTCAGCTGTCATGTTGTTCTGTACAGGAAATACGAATAACCGGAGAGTTTATACCTGGAGAATGTCTAGGTTCGTTTGTTTGTGATAATAAATAAATATAAATAAAAAAATTGATTAAAAAGCCTTTTACTTCATGCATATTAAAAACATTATATTTTATTTTTTACTACATACATTGCAAATTAAATAAAAGCTTTTAAAAAGGAGAAACTACGTGCATAGAGTATCGAGTACTATCTCAAATGCAGAACAAGTAACTGGCACAGTGAAAACAAAGCTTCCGGCGTTACCGATCGAATCCACAGCCCTAAAGCAGTCATAACTTTATCGTGTTTGCATTATTTCACACATGAACGATCATCCAGATCTGCGTGCAAATGTGTTATGAATATTTCATCGTAGACAATTTATAAACAAAGTCTGACAACATGTTATTGGATAAGACAGAATAGGTAAAAGAAACTGAAGGTGAAATTCTTCTTCCACACGGCTGATGTAGAGCAATCCAATTTAATACTAGGTTATCGATCGGATATACCTCTAGACAATCAACTCGTAAATGTTTTTCTATTTTTATACTATCCTACCTCGTGGACTACAATTTATGGCAATACACAGTTTTCTATGTGCTTCTCCAAGATTCGTTCATGAATCCCCTATAAAAAACACTTCATATTATTTTAACTGCTTTGAACAAATAATTTGGAGTGAAATAACACCATCTTTCCGCTCAATGCAATTTGTAACATTATATAAGCGTCTGTCTGTTTGTCACCCTTTTACGCCTAAACCAATACACAGATATTGATGATATTTTGCATGGAGATAGTACATTTTGAACCCTGACACGCATAGGACACTTTTTATCGCAATAAAGTGTACAAAAATCCAACATAATATGAAACTTATTCTCCACGACTGTTTGAAATAAAATCCCAATAAGATTGACCACCCTCGTGTTAAGAATCTGTCGCCAAGCACCTATCCGTGTGTTCCGGCAGCCTCATTTGAGAGCCAGTTCCCAGTCCAGGTGTAGCGTGTCGCCACCTTCGAACACATCGTCACTTAACATCAGGTGACTTGAGATCAAACGCTACCCTGTATTTGTCAAAACATATTTTTACTATAAGACTTTTTGCACTTAGCAACGGTCAACGTACTTTTTGCAGTGCCAGAGTAATATCAGTACTACAGGTGCAAATGTGAAAGTTTTAATGCCACGTTGTGGAATGAGCAACCTGAGACAGGACACTAACAATAGCCGATGTGGGGAGTACGAGATGAGTATCCCGCCATTACGTATCTTTAGTTGCAACCGGTAATATCACACGTGGGAGTGTGCTATGAAAACATTTCGTAGTTTTGATAGGACGAGGAAATGTTGGCATAGACAGTTTTATCTCAATATAACGGAGTTCGTTATATTTGATGTGCGTGTGACTAGGTGAAACGGTGATATCGTAACAGTCGTGAAGATCCGATGAATGCAAATGGGTGTCACGTCTAACAGTTTTAAACCTAGGCATACTACCTATGGCGGACAGGAAATAACAGACCAGTTTGATCAATTAAATGGTACACTAATATACCTGCAGCAGGACAGTCGTATGCAAAACAAAATTATTTTGTTTAATCATAAAAAAAACAGTTACACAATAAAACAATCACATACAAATACACAAAAGTACAACATCACTTTAAAAAAAAATGGCTTGTCAAACGTTCCCCTGTCTTAAGAAAAGACAGTAAATAGTAATAAAATTTGTCTATTTTATTTCGTGCTAGAATTGATCTGAGTTTTCTTGTAAACTTGATATACATTTTGTATCAACAGCTAATGTCCCACAATAACTGAACTGCAAACCATCTCTATCAGAAATTGTTATTTATCCAAAGCGTACCTACTACAAGGCAAGTTTCGTTTAATAAAGCTAACCTTGTGTCAAGCAAGGCACTCATTGAGTTCGCGAGGCTCAATTTTGGTAACAAAGCCCAGTGTCACAGCCAGGATAATCGTTTAGGGGCAGTCATTACACACGGATCGACATTCGGGAGTATCTAGTTTGCACACACAAAAGAGGCAACATGTTTTAGCGCACGCGTCCCCTACTGCTTACAGTACGAGGACAAAATTGCAGTTGCACCTCAATGTTCATAGTCACCGCCCGCACGGCACACAACGTATCTCCGTGTGTGTGTTTGCGTCCGGTTACCGCGCTCCTTCTGATTTGTTCGCAAAACGGCTAACGGAAGAAGGTCATATGTGCGGTTTATTGCTCTTTGAGACTGCTACTGGAATTCTGACTCACACCGTACAGCTTCGGTTTTTTTTTGCTATTTACATGGTAGCGTTTGACCACAAGTCACCTGATGTTAAGTGACGATGTGGTGTGTGTGTGTTTTAATTTTTTCTTTGTATGAAAATGTAGGCGGAATCATCACTCATGGTTACGATACGCACGAATGCGTGGCTTGATGACGTCACAAGCACACGCATAACTTTCTCGGATTCGCTCACGTAGCTTAACGTAGCGTATGCTATACATGCTGCATACAGAAGCGTAGCTTCATATCCATATCCTACGCAGTAATAGATACTTGGCTTTATTGTAATATACTCAAAACGCTTTGTATTTTAGGGATTAACTTGAACCCCCCCGCCCGTCCTGCCTTCGGGCCTGCTGGTGCCCTAGGTATTAATTTCGGGTCCCAATTCAAATAGCCAACTACGGGACTACTGCTGGTACAAGATGGTGGAAGAGATATAGTAGTTTTCGAAAGCTGCAAACTTTGGTATTGTTTTGCAATGACCTTAACAGAGGGTTAGGCATGGGTCGTAACCGTTTTCTAGCCAATGTTTAGGATCGGCGTGGGATGTTTACATATATTTAACTACCAGTATTATTAGCTATCAACTTTAGATTATTAGTGCTGGCTTTGATTTCTAATCTCAACTCCAAATTTCAAATACCTTGATGTTGGTTTAGATAAATTACTTATCGACGATTAATGTTTGTTTTTCATCAAACACTAGTTGCGCCCCATGGATTCACCCGCGTCTTTCTGTGATCCCGCAGGAACCTTTTTCCGGGATAAAAAATATCATTTGTGTTAATCTAAGCTATCCCCATTCCAAATTTCATCAAAGCAGTTTTTAGTAGTTACGGTATACGTGGTAAGAAACATTCACATATACACACACACACACAAACTTTCGCATTTATAATATTGTAGAATTTCTCTAAAAGTGTGCGATGGAACAACATCGTAACCTTATTCTATCGTCCCCTTTCCACCGTCGGAAAACAAGACGTACGGCAACACGACATTCGTACATGGTCGAAATTCCCCGATCCGCATAAAACGCTTCCCTTCTTAATTTATAATTCTAGGTAGTGGTTCCTTTTTAGCGTTTTGTTTTGAAATGAGTTTCAAATTCAATTCAAATTCAATAGGATACATTGTGAACTTAAAACTAGCTACGCCTGTTCCAACCTCCTTACGCCGGGAAAAGAACAGGCAAGAAACGCCCGGTAGGTAATTTTTTTGGCGCGATCACATTTGAAAGCCTTCCAATCAAGAGTGAATTGTTATCTCCTAGGATTCATGAACTTTTTCATTACCTACAATCAGGTGACAGCACTGTGTCAAAACGTACTGCAAAAAATAGTTATTTTTTGTGAAATAAAATCACCATGAATATGTAGTTTCATGTGATGTACTTACTCATTTTAACATATGTGCTCATTAATGTATTTACAAACCCATGTTTGGTTAATCTTTATATGTGTCCGTTATAAAATATTCCCATCGTTGAATTGTAATAAACAGAAAGTAAATTAATTCAGAATTTATGATCGTGAAATGACTGATTTAATGCTATTCGTTTTTCAATTATAACTTGTTCATTAACAAATATGGTGATTAATGACTATTTATTAATACAATTTTATGTTTTTTGATGAAATAGCAAAAAGGCACTGTGTTGCTTGGTTGATAGCTGATATTTTTGTTTTTTTTTAGTTCTTACAGGGCAGCCTTTGATCACAAGTCACTTGAGTTAGAAACGTCGAAAGTGCCATGGTACGCCTAGATTGGGAACTGGCTGTTATGTGAGGCTGCTGCTAATGTTTGATGACATATCTTCAATTTGAAACTGGTAGCTAGCCACTAGATAATACCTTACCACCAAACTATGGTTTCATCACGATGTTTTCTTTTACCGTAAGATTCATCAGATTCATTCATTTTTCTTTTGGAGTTCATTCCCAAAAACCTGTTTAGGGGTAGCAGGCAGTACTTCTTGTTTTTCATATAGATATGAAATATACTAGGAGGAAAAATATCTGTTCAAACAACAAAACAAAATATCTCTCATCTGTCGGTTTCTTTTGGCAGATTCGATCTCGAGATCCGTGGATGAGAATCCGTTCAAAGTTAATTCATATGGTTAATTCATAGTTTTCAGCTATTATTTATCCGAATACAGTTAATTGTAATGAATGCGAAAGTTTGTGAGTGTGTTTGTCACTTCTTTTCATTGAAACGGCTCAACGGATTTGAGTGAAATTTGGATTGGAGATAGCTTATACTCTGTTTACTACATAGCTACTTTTTTTTCGATTTTTCGCATAATAATGGGAAAGCCGCGTTTATCATCGCAGAGCGTAGGTAGTTTGCCATTTAAATAAATTACTTGCAAGACTATGACTATGTAAGTCACTATTAAGTATTAATGTCATGTTTAAGTAAATTTTACTAATGGCAGCTTTTCAAAAATCAATAACAATTAAAAAAACACGATATAATAATTTTTTTGTCTAAGTAGTTTTAATTAGACTAGGCGGACTTGGATTAGTATAAAAATGCAGATTTCCTGCATAAACATAATAAATAGGTAGGTATGTGGATTGAAAGTCACATTGACGTGCATGTACATGAAGAGAAAGTTGTCCGTACCAATTACTGGTACGGTACGGTGGTGCTTCGTCAAACGAAATAAAGTTCGTAATTGAACAGACGAAAGAGCAATCCAAAGAGGATTTAGACTAATCTACATCGAAACCCTGGCTCTCTATGCAAGCACCTTTACATTCAATCGACAATTTTTGTTTTTATAATACAGGGTTTCCTTTGGTTACAAGTCACCAGATGTAAAGTACATATTATTCTAATGTAATGAACAACAAATAACACCACTCAGATCTTGATGTATCCGTCCATATAAAATCAAAATGTGTGCAACCACAGACATTCTGCTTCACATGTAATAAAACAATTACAATGTTTAGGTTGAAGGATAAAGTTACCCAATGAAATATAATTGCAATATGTTCATTCAATGATATTGTGATTTAAGACGTAAGTATATAAGTGTCAAAGACTAGAGTTGCTCGCTAACTTAAGTAACGATGTGGTTAAAGGTGTCGCCACGCTACGCTTTTACTGAGAGCTGCCAATTTGACATTTGGATCTATTTAGTACGGAACCCTTGAAACCAATGAGCTGTAAACGCTTCCCTCTATTTTCGTTCGAGGTAGTAAATATACGTAACAACGTTTATCACCATTCCCGATGTGTTCAATTAGGGATGACGCAAAACTTTTCTCGTTGTTTTCCTTTGCACGACAAACAACGTATTGTGTATAAACAGAGAAAAAGTTCCATCTGGTAAGCTGCGGCGCCAATTGCTTAGGCAAAAAGATTATGTTTCCATATCCCAATGTGCACAACCTCTTAGTTTTTTAAATTAGCTTATAGTATAATATAATTATATTTAAACGCGGAAAAACTTAATTATATTATAAGAAAATGTGTTGACAAAAGTACGGGCCTCGAGCTTGTAGTGGAAAACTTTATCAAATAAAAAAAAAAAAAAAAAAAAAAAGGACCTTTTATTGGAAGAAAAGTATGTCGTCATCATCATTAGCCCGTATCAGTCCACTGCTGGACATAGGCCTCTCCCAAGGTACGCCACTGAGCCCGGTCTTCGGCTCTTCTCATCCAACTACTGCCAGCCACTCGGCGCAAGTCGCGCTCCACCTTGTCACAGGGCGTCCTACACTTCAAAGTATGTCCACTTTTCGATAAATAAAATCTATTAGCATAAGTTTTCCAAAGATAAATATATTCAGGGGCAACATTATATTACGGTTATTTAACTAATTTCCACAGTGAACCTCTAATATTTTGTTATTAAAATAAATCAAAAATCTCTTGTTATGCTGTCAACGTTTTGTTCTCAGGCGAACAGAAATTGAAATACACAGACGAAATGTTACTTTTAGTTTGTTTACAGCCGTTGCAACGTCGGATGCACGCATGTCAATTATTGGAAAAAGCGGTTAACCCCATAGTAAAACAAAGTAACATGCAGATTCGAAACGGATTGGCAGAATGGCAGCCGACAAGGAGTACCTACAGTTAAAAAGTTGCTCGCGGCATTATTTCGTACAATACGCAAACAGGATATCATGAAAAACAAATATTTGGTTTGATAGAAAATAGATCACGGAAGAAACAATCTACTCTCTCTCAATGAAGATGTCTCTAAGGTTCACTTGTTTTTAGGTAAGTAGTCACCATCGTCTACAGATATTTGCAACACGAGGGGCGTTGCCGATGCTTACACACATTTTGAAAGACTGCAATTAATAGCACAGCGGAAAGACTTGTGAAGGAAACTCATTTCACATTTTGCAAGTATGTGGGAGAAAGGAGTGCAAAAATAGTGTGGGATTTCCAAGCCTCACTAGATATTATTTTCCCGATTCAGCCATCCAAAACGAATTTGAATTAAAAAACGGATATAGCGCATAAGCGCTAAGTATATCGACAATGCAGTTTTTACTAGTCAAATTTAAGTTTTACGACCCGCTTTTATTCATTCGGTGGAACAAGGCAAGAGGAAAACTAAGTTTCCCATGATTACCTGAATCAAGATTAGGGTGAATGGTAATGGTTAAGGTGGGGGTAATAACTGCAATACATTTAAGATCAAAGAAATACTCCTGTCCTTCAGTTCTACGAATAATAAAAGTAATATTCTCAGAATAGCGTATAACGTGTAATCTGCAAAGGAAAACTGGTAATAACAACACATAAATTACTTAGAACCGTTGGAATACAAAACCGTTACCAGTACTGTGGTGGGCAAAGTACTAATAGCGTATTTACGCCATTTTTTATTGCGAAGGACAGTGTGCCCATCCATCGATTAACCGCAACCTTTTTACGCATGAAAAAACAGTTAGGCTAATTGCTAGCTTAGCGAAATTTCACTTCTAAGTCAACGAATTGAACTTTGAATGAATGACGTTTTATTATTTTCAACACACTTGCTTCTAAAGTGACTCTTATGGCAACGTATTTAGGTTCATAATTCAGCTGACTATTCGCTCGTGTATTTTACTATTCATTAACCACTCTAGTGTTTTTTACTTTATCAAACTTCAATGAAAATATTTCTACATCACCAACAATATGAAAATAAGGAAATTATTAAATTTTACTGAACAATTTTATCGAATTGTCACTAAAATTCATTAAATGTTAAATTAAACCTCTTTCCACGACTTATAATAAAATTATTGTTATCATCCCGTAAATGCACGCGATTTTGATTAAATAGTAGAAGCTTAAGCCTTAAATTCTCCTATTGTACATTTATGATACTGCAATCACGTATCAAATTAAGAATATAATTAATGTAAAAATACGAAAATGTGATCAACGGTCTCATCATCAACATCATCATTATCATCATCTTTACGTTCCCACTGCTGGGACTCTGGCCTTCTCTCAGAGAGAGAGAGAGAGAGTATGGGCCGTAATCTACCACGCTGGCCCAGCGCATGTTGGTAGATTTCGCATGCCCTTGAATGTTGTCTCGGTCAAAAGTCTCATTTTTACATTATTCTCTTTGGCTCACCTTTGGTGAGATAACACGTGCAGTTGGGGTTTTTAGACCGGAAGAACTGTGACTATGGTGCCGCCGTCCAAGACATGTCACGCCCTTTATGCCCCACATACTGCAATTCAGGAGACCTCAACGCGGCGACGGAGAAAGCAGTTCAGGTCACCAAGTTTTGGTCAAAGAATATATAAAAAGATGAAGCAACGATGAACATATTTCTTTATTATCATCGTCATCACCCTATTACGTTGGGACTCTGGCCTTCTCTCAAAGAGAACATGAACCTTAATCTACCACGCTGGCCCATATTATAGTAGATGTCGCATGCCCTTGAATGACATACCGTTTTCTTCACGATGTTTCCCTTCACCGTTTTAGAAAATTATTTAGGTATATTTAATCTTAGTAAAACATGTCCTTCATAAGATCCCATGCAATTTATGTTTCCAGAAAATTTTCCGAGCTACCTGCAAAGTAATATTCTCAAAAACCGCAAAATGCGCTCTGCATTTTTTACGGTTCGGTGACGCTAGTATTGTGCAATGAACCTTTGCTGTCGCCTTAAATATGATATTCATATTGACGTCGTATATTCGAAAAAAAAAAGAACGCGATGTAAATAAATTTGCATATTATGTGTATTTTAGGTTCAAGTTAACTTCGTTTTGGGACCGCATGAGATGCTAGCAGCACCCCGTGGTTGCAACCGAGTTTTCACGTATTCTTTTTAGGGATCCGTACCGAAAGGGTAAAATGGGACCCTATTAGGTACTAAGACTCCGCTGTCCGTCTGTCACCAGGCTGTATCTCATAAACCGTGACTGTTGAAATTTTCACAGATGATATATTTCTGTGTTGTGTGTTGTTGTGTTTGTTATTGCAAGGAGAAGGTTCTTATAAAAGAAAAAATATTGCGATAAACTATAGTCCGCGCGGGTGAAACCGTGGGGCGCAGTTAGTAAAATATAAGTGAACATATATTATAACATATATTATGTATATGTTCACTCTTCTATTAGTTGTCTACTGAATGTTTTAAAGAACAAGTGCATATTTGCTTCGAATCTGCGTAAATGATGGCCCATACTCTCTCTGAGAGATGGCTTGTGTGAGCAGTGAGAACGTAATGGATCGGACGTTAGATAAATACCTATGCTTTGTTTTAGATTTTTTAGAACAGCGGGTTTTCAAACAGACGATCGCGGTCGATACTTACAAAACTGTAAGCATAATATGCAATGTGTATACTCTCTCTCTGAGAGAAGGTCAGTGTCCCAGCAGTGGGAACGTGATAGGCTAATGATGGTGATAATACGATATAAACAAAAACCCTGTCTGACCAACATAATATATAAAATTTTGGTGTTGTTTAGCTAGCGAAGGACACGCAGTGTCATTAATTGGCTTCTAATTAATTTGCATTAATTTTTAATAATCTATTTTTATGAATATGAAAAAGTTCTTTTGATAAAAATTTACAATTAAAAATGTATTTTTGAACTGGTATACGTATTTTTTGTGGAGAAAGTTTTTATGTTATAGGTTTTTATATCCACTCACCATTGAAAGGGTGTGGGCGGAGCCTAAAGGCGAGTCGCTAGTAAAAATATTATTTATGCTGCTTGTGAGTCGATTGCTTGCTACCCAATATTTTTAGTTGCCGATAGTGCTGTTTTAGAATCCTACTTAATATTATAAATGTGAGTTCGGAGGATGGATGGATGTTTGTTTTTGTTACTCTTTCACTTAAAAACTACTGAACGGATTTTGATGAAATTTGTTGTGGAGAAAGTTCAAACCCTAAAAAAGGACATGAAATACTTTTTATTGGCTAAAGTATACCTCGGGGCATAGCTAATATTCAATAAGCGATGCAATTTTTATTACAGATTTTTCCCGGCTCCCGTGTAACGTGAGCGCATCAAAAACTGCAATGTGCGGTGCTCTTACGGTTCGGTGGTGCCGGCATTGCGCAATGAACCGTCACAGATTCGCTCGTCAAAGGAGCACAGCTTAATTGGTATCATCTATTACAAATTTATGTTGAAAAATATTAACTTTACACCGGAAAATAATGCTGAGCTAGCCTTTTTCCTACTAATATTATAAACTTAAGTGTGTGAGGATGTATGCATGTTTTTTACTTTTTCACGCAAAAACTACTGATTGTATTTTGATGAAACTTGGTGTGGAGATAGTTCAAAACCTGAAGAAGGATGTAAAATAATTTAACGTGATAATGTTTAGTCCATGTAGGTAAAACCTGGGGGCGCAGCTAGTAGTAGTTCACAACTACATTTAAAAAAAGTTCTCGTTACCACTTATTTAGAGGTCGACTCCCAGATAAAAATTGAATTGGGGCTAATTAGAAACATTTTTCTCTATAAATATGATAGTGAAATATTATAAATGCGAAAGTTTGTGATGTTAGTATATGTACGAGTATGTTTGTTACTTCATTACGCTGAAACGGCTGAACGGATTTAAGTGACATTTGGAATGGAGATAGCTTATACCCCGGATTAACACATAGTAGGCTACTCCTTATCTCGACGAAGTACACAAACATCACTGTTGTCTCAAAGAAGGTTCCTGTGGGATTGTAGCAAATCTCCAGGTGTATTTGTGGGGCTCAGCTAGTCAGTTACAATGCAAATAACTGACTAGCTTAACTTTCCAACTTCACCTCTTCAAATTCAGTAATGAACAAGAAAATAAAATTAATCGTCCCCTCTACCTTAAAACACCCGAAAGTATTCAAACGGCAAGAGAACAGTTATCTTCGGGCAAATTACAAGAGAGAGTCCTGTAGCGTTTTCAATAACTGTAGCTGAAAGAGAATGAATTATTCATGGGTTAAAACTTTTAAAGGTGTCATTTGTTAAGTTTTCTTCGGTCGCATTGACAAAATTCTCTGTGAACATGGCTCGGATTGAGTTTCGTATGCTATCACCAACTTTTTCGATTTTTCATAGGATTTAATGTGACGCGAAGTGCTTGAAAACATTGATCTCTTTTTTATTTATTTTGACATTTGGAGGTGTTTGAACTGGAGCTGTCCATTAGTCTTTGGATAAATTATGCGAAATGTTTTATTCATACAGCATTAGGTGAGTTGACCTCTATCTACACTTACTTGTTCATATCATTTTACACAAAGATGAAACACCAATTATTTCTGATATAAAATTTATAGGTATACAAAAATGGATGATGGTGTGGTGGTATATTTGACTTTGACACCGTTGGCCGATCACCATAAAAGTTAGCACATTCATATGTACCCACCCGTGTTTTTGCAAATATTAAATTTCTAATGTAGGTATATTTTTTTTCACTTTGTTGTAAATGGCTACTAGTAGGCCCAACAGCACGTTAACTATTTATATTTAATTATCCGTTAGTCACATAAACGTAAAAGGATTTGGGAAACATTGATTTAACTCTAGGCTTAAATTGAAACTTTTGATTTACAGGTCTCATAAGATATATCTCATGCCCTCAGAGTTTGCTAATCCCTTGTAGAATTACGACTAAAGTTAACATTCTGTTTCTTAAAGATAAACAAAATACGACGAAAATATTTGGTGAAGTCTCGGGAACCTCACGGATAATTTCGAAGACAATACACGTTAATGAATAAAGTTGGCTTGTTAACGAACCTATTTCAGGAATTCCTGTTTAGGAGTGTTCGTGTTTTATCGAAATTACACCGCATATTTTGGGGTCACGGGTTTGAACTTTCCTATTTAATCATACGAACATTATTCATTAGAGACTAGATAAACTGCATCGGTTAACCTACAACCGTTTAATAAATAATTAACCTAAATTTACTAAACATGTGGGTTTGAGGTAGTTTTGATAGCTTAATTCAAGTATTCAGCAGAATGAAACAACGTTACTATAGAAACAGTGGTTTTTTTGCTACTCTCACTCAGAAATAAATTCTGAGGCTATTCGATCACGTCCAATCCATGTTTCCCAACTCACCCCGAGTTTATATCGGGCCAAAAGCAGTTCCTATAATAGATAGACAACTGGTTAACAGTCAAAATCCACTTGCGGTAATCCACGTTATACGTTCCTAGAGAGAGATTTGCAATAGTGACTGCTAACTAGGCTGTGGTCCGGTCCAATTGGGGAAAAAGATCTCTATTGGCTCAAGCCTGGCCCCGATTCCCGAATCAATCAAGTGGACTACCGGAGCGTTTGTTATCGGAGATGGATGCGATCTCCCGGTTTTGATACATTGCGGTGAGTGAGATCTAGCACATAAGCATTTTGTTGTTTGCGTGATTGACCTTTAAATTCGTTGAGACGGAAATATTAGCTTAGTAGCTCATTTATTTTACACTATACTCTCCTTTTATAAAACTGAGTGACAAAACAAAGCAAGTTGCTTGGCTGATGGCGAGTTTCACGCTTGCCCATGTATGTTCAGTACCGTTTAGAATGTTAAGCTTCATCAGTTCAAAATCCTGCGCGGCAACGCGCTGCGTTTATCACCCTGATATATTAAATGTTAGTTCTCTTCATAACCTGTAATTTCACTGGAAACATTGCTCCTCAATCTGGAACACAGTCATGTTTGCACATTACTAATTGTCTGTTGGATAATAGGAAAAACAAGATAATTCCAAAAAAGAACTCGGTCAAACTCGCGTAATTTTTATAATATGAGCTGCATGGACCGGTCATTGACTTGTTGTTGAACTGATTGAGCACTTAGCGGATGTCTGAGAAACGATTCAATAAAAATCCAAACTCAACGAACCTCGGCTGAGTTGTGAAAGAGTTTCACCAAATAAAGTTCCATAAGATCTTGTCTGCAAACAGTAACTTAAGTTCTTCTACTTTACAACCAGAAAACTTCTAGACTTCATCGTTAGGGGCATCACTAACACAACGTTTACTCATGGTCGCCTTTTATATTATTTTCCGAGAGTTGCATCTGCATAAAACTATATAATTTTAATACCTAATGTATTTAAGCTTAAATGGAATTCAGCCAACGATTGGAGATGCAAAGCTAAACAACCACACAGTGTTGCACAGTGTTCACAGGAGATGAGTAAATAACCACGGGCGAGTCAAAGATGTTCAGTCGATCGTTAAGATTGTTCTGACATCTCGATGGTTATCGATGATTTCGTCTCGATAACTTTAAGCGAGTCCTAGATGCTTGAACAATTGAAATCATTGTAACTTGTTATACCTTCACACCAAATACGTAAATACACCCATGCGTCGGCTTAGCAGAAGCAGCGCAAGTCTAAAAACTCAGAACAATCGAAAAATTTCTCGATGGTTCAAATGGCGAGCGAGAGGTTAATAGATTCGATTGTAATTTTACACCGACACCGACAATTATCTCGATTGTACTCAATTTTTGGACTCGCCCATCTATGGTTGACTGAGGACACTGAATTAGTTGAGAACGTTTTATGCAATATTCGACAGCAACCTTGACACCTACTCGTACGTTTTTAATCACTCAGTGGCTAATTTAATAACGGAAACTATTTATTTTGTTCTGAATATTTCGTTTGCATCGTTAAGCAGGGTGTCAATGAGTCTATTGAACTTATTACATATGTGTACTGTCGTATATTTATATCTATTCTATGCAACGGTCCTCGCCCATTCCTCAGTTTGTCTTGGTCTTGAGCCAGTTTAAGCCAGATTTTAGTAGTTCACCCTCGAGTTAGGTCATGTATGTCTAGTACAAATGGCCAGAGGTCACAAGAGGTCATCATCATAGTTAGGCAGAATGCCTAACAATATTTATGTGAATACGAGTATATGTGTGTATATGAATCTGTAATTAAGCACCAATCGGTGTGTTTCAGAAGGCTAACTTGAGAGCCAGTTTTCAATCCAGGTGAAACGTGGCACCACCTTTTACCATAATATGGTTACTTAACATCAGGGCGACTTCTGTTCAAATTCTAAGGTGTAATATATTTATGTAGATTAGATCATCATATAATAGTCAGTAAAAATCTATTGCATTTAAAATGTAGGAATAAGAATAAGCATTTAAACTTCAAACTTTTGCCTATGTTACAGAATTTGAATTTTTTCATTTTTAATTCAAAATGAAAAACATCTTCAATACTACCTTGCTGCAAATAAGATTAATTTTAATTATAAAATGATAAGGATCGTACAGTTATATTTACATTTCCATGCTCTCATGTAAGCTAAATACCTACGACCTATTTCTGACATCGCGCAATGTCGCACCTGTACCTATGTTCTATGTGTGATTGTTACTTTTTGTTCATGTCCCTAATTTGTGCGATATTGTGTGTGTCATTAATAAATTTATTTCATTTCATTTCATTTCATTTCAAATAAAAAAGTTTTATTTTTGTCTTTGAAAGTCAAAACAATTGGGCAAATTTGGTTGCAGTTTTGCACACAGATAAAATGTACCAGAGAAACCAACATAAATTAAGCTACTTTCCAGGAAAAACTGGCAAACTTCGAAAGCGAACCTTTGCAGTGGTTCTCTGCATGTAATAGTTAAGCATTGCTTCCCCCAGCTGTTTGAATATTCGTCGGGAATCTGAAAATACCCCGTATAAAAGTTACTCTGCCAGTTTCAATAAAACCGATCATAGAGTTTGAGCGTGGGATCAAACGACAAAAAAATATTAATTAGAGACAGAATGAGGAAGTTTCAAGGAGCAAAAGTCAATATTGGCGCGGTAGTTTGTGCCCGGTTACCGGGGTGTGTCTGGTGCCGCTTCACGATATACGTACGGATCGTTTGTCTGACAAATTAAAGAGAAAGTGGTCTCAACCCCTCTCCTACTTCGGTGGTCACAACATAATATTAACAGTAACCGCCTATGTGGTTTTAACGATGGTAATTTGATTCTGCTTGAATGTACTCCACAAAATGTACCTTAAAAGGATATATTGTCGATATATGTCGATGCTTTTGCTGTGTTCCAGCAGTCCCACTTGAGAGCCAGTTCTCTGTCCAGGCGTAGCATGATGGCACCTTCGACCACTTTACCACTTAGCATCATAGCTTATGGTCAAAAATACACTGAAAGTTGTAAAAAACTACATATCACTATTTGGCGCAATCAAAACTGACCAAAGCATTTTTTAATTGCATTATTTGCTGAAGACTTTTCATTCCTAATTTTTTTTTTCAATGAAAAAGTTTTATGGGTTAGTTTTGATTACTATTTCACCTGGTTTTAAGTGACGATAATTATTGTCCAGGATGGTGAAGATTTCCTGTGTCGTGGTAACAATAAACATACAAAAACTTCCCGGGACATACATACATACATACATAATACAAAAGTTAGCTCCTACCAGATCAGGACTTGAGCCACACTGTTACGCTCGGTACACCACTGTTTACGCTCGTCGTTGGTAGAGTCCGTAAGTAAGTCGTTGTCAGTGGGCAGCATTCCAGCGAACCTGCCGTCCACGACGTGCAATTCATTCTAGTTTAAAATAGGTTACTCCATTTCTCGATGACTACGCGCCTTAGTGACATCTCTGCTCCTCCCTTTACTTGTTTTTACTCTTCAAGATATCGACGTGAGTTCACACGCTCGCGGAATAAAACTGCCTTCGGAGACGCATCTTTGCGCACATAACTTGGCCCCAGTGCTTGGCCCGGCTCCGTATCGACTCAACAGTCTTGCTCTGTTGTTTCTGGCAACCATCACCAACCCATAACAAATTGAACGTTCTGCAGTTTAATCGAAACAACAGAGCGTAGTGGCTCATAAATAACTTCTTTGAAATGTAAATTGGTAAACGACAACACTTGCATTTTAAATTGTGACAGAAGTTTATTTCGCAAACTAAATGCTAACTTAAAGAGAAACATTAATAACGTCAATTACGTGAACGAAGTTTTTTCCTCTGAGACTGTCTGAGTTACTTTTCGAATTGTTCACAGTCGAAGAAAAAGCTTCTGTTAGATTTAAATATCTCCAGAGCATTTACCCCGGGATAGTGAAGTTAGCGTCTGACCCGACTCCCAAGTTCTGCGCCTGAGCTCCTTGAAACACGAAAACCTTTCATAGATAATAAGTACAAGCGTGTTGTGACACCTGATTTATTATTTTAAACTCTATAAGTTCCTTTTTGGGTTATTATGTATTTGGAGTGTTGCCGGAAAACGTCTTAACTACACAATTTTAAAACTGTTCTATAATAATTAATTCGAAAGTGACTCTGTTTGTTTACACGCATATACCGATCTTGCGAAATTAGGTATATAGATAGCGTGAACAATGGGAAAGGATAAAAAATACTTTTATATTGCCACAAACGCGGACAAAACTGCGAGAAACGGCTAATTAAATCAAAACAACTTTATTTGCACGAATATAGGTAGGCATGTGTATACAATGAATGTTATTAAATTTTAAAAAATAGTGCTATATATTCCACCTAGTACTTAGGCATGCAAAATATAAAAATAAAAATTATATACAACTAAATTAGATATAAATATGTCACAGCCTTGTTTTGTACATAGCTACTAATTCAGGTGCTCTTTATTCTCATATATTATTATTATTCACAGTTTATGGTTGGCTAGCAAACAGTCTTCCGACTTTATATGCGCTACTTCATCATCATCAGACTGTTACGTTCCCACTAATACACACAAGCCATCTCCCAGTTTGTGAGAGAGAAAGACAGATTATTACCTACCACGCTCTCTCAGAGCTGGTTGGTATATCACGGCATCACGGCCCTTGAATGTTTTGACTGCCAATGGCCAGTTTATGCCGTTTCCTCGCGATGTTTTCTTTCACCACTTAGCGTAACGTTAGGTACCGACAACTAACCCATTGCGGTACGTCGTGAAGTAAGTAGTGCGGCGTCATTGACTGAATCAGTCAGTTTGTGTTTGCGTTATTTTTGCAGCAAATCAGTTGTTGATCGGTCGGGAGTGCGGTCAAATTTTGTTATGGTTATAGGTGCTCCGTTCAAAAATGTATTGGGCGCTATTTTGAACAAATAATGTACTATTTCTGTTTGGAGTAGATACTTTGGGTCTATGGGGGCCAGGTAGTCACGAAATATTTAGGGACTTGGCAAAGATTCTATTTGACGCGACGAGTGACCAAAATGCTGGCTCATATTTCGGTCAAAAAATTAGCATTCCTATTCAACGAGGCAATGCTGCCAGCGTTTTGGGCACCTTACCGTCTTCTGGAGGTTTACCAAATCTTAATGTACTGCGTTTGATTTATTTTAAATTTTATTTTAAATAATTTTTGTTTTATCTTGTATCTTCTTATAATAAAAACACTCTGTAAGATGATTCTGAAACCTGAGAACATTCTCGTACCTACTAAATAAATATATGTAGGTACATAAATATTATATTAAACATATATAAATATATTCATAATTATATATTCATACCATCTAGTAAGCCGTAATTTGTAAAGATCCTGGATTCTTTGTACGATAATGAAAAAAACTTATGTCACTAGTGCAGGTTATATATTTTGGAACAAAGTGAAATGTACGTAACTTATTATTAATGCAAAGCAACGGAAAATTTAAAAAATACGCCAAAACTCGGATACCTTGAGACGGTGATATTGAAAGGATTAAATGAATAATTCAGCGCCGAATGTCGCGAGCTGCTCTCTGGCTCGCCTCATTCTTGCTGGCTTTCTGTCAAAGTATCGTTAAAATGCACATATTTTATTTTTTACTTGTTCCAAAAGAAAAACAAAATATTGAAGGGTGCCAATCTTTTTCAGCATTATAATAAGGTTGAATGTTCGAATAAGGTTTTTTGTCAATATTTATTTTCGTATCTGCTTTAATTTTTCTACCCATTAGTTTTGCCAACTTAGCATCTATATGTGGGTTACAGAACCGATTATGTGAAAAATTAATCTATTTTTCAGAAAATTATTCCCAACAAACTTTTTAAGTTCTTCACAAAGCTATCTCTAGAATATTATCGTTCGTGAAAACTTAAAAGTATAGAAATAGTATTTGATCCAATTGCATCGAAGATTATTCCACGTATCAAATCCTAGAATATCATACTAACAACTTACCTATTGTATTTATTAATCTGAGTATAATCTAATTCATTTTAGTCCTATGTTACTATGCACAACCCTCACACACACGCGTACCCAAACACACTCACATACCAGATTCTCACGCTCGGTTTCGTTCTACAGTTTTGTTTCAAATAATTGTGTCTATTAAACGAGTATTATCAAATATAACGCGTAATTTATTCAATTTTCCGCTTCCCTTTTTCTCCGCCAAAAACTGCCCGAGCACAGGGGTAAATTGAAAACCAGCGCGGTGTGCACATGTAAATGTGAACACAACACACGCTGAACCATATTGCCTTAAAATGTACCATCAATTTTACTGTTAGTTAGTTGTATTTTAGTGTTTTAATGGCAATAAATGGACTAACATTACCAATAATTCACATTACTTATTTTATTTCTTGAGTCTATGATTTTTAATAATTATTTTACCAAAGTAAATATGGACTTAATACAAAATTACTTCATATACCTATAAATAAATATCGGGGGACCATTGCACACAAATTGACCTAGTCCCAATTTGAGCTCGAAACTTGTGTTATGTGTACTAGACAATCTATAACTGACCTATATGTATGTATATGTTATAAATTGTATCGAATTAATTGAAGTTGAATTGATTTAATTTTTAATAAGTAACCATGTACTGTGACTAGGCAATGATTTTAATTTGATATAAGGTAACATTTATTATGACATGGATTTTAATTTTAAAAAGACCTAAACCTAAAATGCCACCTGCAGCAAATCAGGGCCTAAGCTACCGTAGGTAAGGCTGCACAGTGAGAATATTATTATCATACAGAGAGATTAATCGGCCGTCTCCCATTGGTCACAATATTCTTTGAAGTTCAAAGTGCGGGTTCAATTTGGCGAAACTTCCTTGGCTCCGCTATTAATTAGCAGAACTATATGCAGCGGGTAATGGCAACGGTAATCCGCAGTAATCCGCGTAATATTGCGGTCGATAGTGTCAAGAGTGTCCGCTCTAAGCCGAGTTACGACATTGTAATCCTCCAGGACTTTATCTCGGCCGGCCCTTTACGGGATTAACATAAACTTGTTCGACGATTTGTCTGTTTATCTTTATATCTTGTGTCGATAGCACTTGATAGTGATAGGGTTGAGATAATATTTCTAGAGGAGTTTGTGCGTTTAACGTTTCTGTTTCAACTCAAGCGTTCTCTATAAACTACCCTATTTACCAACACGCACTGGGCTCGCGTGGTGGATTTTGGCCCATACTCTCTCTATCTGAGAGAAAGCGTACGTAGCAGTGGGAACGTAATAGGCTGATCTCTAGTGCTATTTTTGCGTGCACGTTGCATTCTGATTATGACAGCTGCAATTTCATTTTTGACATATTGTGATACAAGTCAATCGATCCTGAGCTTTTTTGGTTTATAATAAAACAATTCCTAAATTCCCGTACAAAATACCACGAATTTTTTTGTGTTTTGTTTTTTTTGTAGTTATTTGCTTATTTGCAGCTTTTTTAGGTTAGAGTTTTTAAAATCCTTTCTTGGAATGGATGGTATTTGCCTTTTAAATAGTGTTGAACTCCATGGGTTCAACCAAGGCAACGCTTTTGTAACGAGAACTTAATAGTCAAAACCAACATGTACTTTATTATATACTATGCTAAGTTATACGTTGACAGTGGACACCTAACTACAGTTAGTAGTTATCCATTTTTTCATCTAGAAAGCTTTCATAGCATGCAAAGAAACAGTACTTGACATCCCTTTCATGTTTGTAGGTTTACAGTTAAGAAAACAAATTGCTTTCTGTACTAAGTGGGAAAATAAACATATTTTATTCAAGGTACGCTTAGTCGATTTAATAGCCACTTACAAAAGTTTTCCCTTACGGTCGCGAAAAAAGAAAGAATCAATCAAGATGGATCGAATATAAAAATGTAAGTTAGCGAGTCGTTATTCAGTAGACTCATTTGGCGATAAGCCCACTGATTTCCTTCTGACAATCGGAAAAGCTGGGGCTAACAATAATTTCCGCTTTTTCTTGGATATAGCGACGTCATTGTGATGACATTCTATGTTGTCCTAATGTAACTTGTTATTCTTTCATCATTGTTTATGACTGATCGCTTACTTAGCAAACACGATGCAGTAAAGAAATTAGTTTATAATTAACACATTACATACGTTTATAAATTATTTATTCATGGTGATTGGTGACGCAGCCAAAATCATAAGACAACACTATGTTTGCACACCAGTTTCATGATAGAATGCATTGGACCTATCATAATAATGACTACCTCTGCACTATCCTGTATTCTAGCGAATAAATAATTTTAATTTGAATTTGAATTAGCGTTTATCAGAACAGAGAAAACAACACCTAAATACTTAGAAATAGTGCACGAAATCGCCTGTGCTTAGCTATTGTTTCAGTCCCGCAATTAAAATAACCCTAAAAACCCTGGGAAGCCAATTGTCGCTACTAGAGCGGCAATATTTGTAACGGTACTCTGCTGCTACGGAGTAAAATTCTTATTTTACTGTACATATACGGCCTCATCACGCTCCTTAACTACGTAATACATTAAGAACACAAATAAAACACAATCATACTCCGAAATCACTTGTCATTGTCGTGTAGTATGATATTAACGTCGAGTCGTAGCAAGTCATAAATTAGAGACTTAATTACAATTGTTTTAACGAGTCTTTGCGAGTAGAATGGAGACTCGGAGGCGACATGACGTCATTGTTATCGCGGATGATGTATGGCGAGAGTAGATGGGAATTGACGCGATAAGCTATCGACGAAGCTAATGGTTCTCTGGAACTGTTCATTCAACTGGCCATTTCGCAATCTGCGACCAGCTGTTTGCTCATTTCTCTCACGGTCGTTCGCTGCTTTCAAGGACAATGTGGCATAACACTCGTTTCTCTTTTTAATGACTCGCCGTGGTCGGAAAGGACTTCATTGTAACTTTTATTGTTATGCGCGGTACTGTGTTCCGGATTGAAGGATAATGTTTCCAGTGAAATTATTATCCAGGCTAATAGAGATTTTGCATCAAATTTCAGGGTGACAAGCACGGGGCGTTCCCACGCAGGCATTTGAACTATTGAAGTTCAGTTGTATAGTTAAATGTATCTAATACTCTAGGATAAAAAAAATAAGTACAGAACATAAGAAAACTGTTTTGTTATATCGAACGAATTTTTTTTAAGCACAGCCGTCATTTTTTAATTTTTTAAGATATTTTATTTGACGTAAATGTAAATTAATTGCAATGCAATGCCATGTGCAAACTATACATAATAATATATAGAGAAGCACACGTATCAAAGCCATTCTAAAAATAAAGGTTCCGTTTCCGTGTTTCAGGAACCCTGCATTGTTATCTTTATTAACTTCTGCATAGTTATATAACATTTTCACAGATAAAATAACAGAAAAATACACTTTATTTAGTTATTAAATGTGTCATTAGAATAAATTTGTAGGTACGTTGGTGTACTTACCAAGCTCATAACTCTGCGGCTACATTGTTATAAACTTATAATTACTTTAAGGCCCTCCGTTATTGAACATACTAACAAATAATACATATTACGATACAAAAACATGTTAGTAACAGCATTACATCGCAGACCTATTAAATGATTCCCATGATATGTAAGTAAACCGGGCGGATTTTCTCATAAGTGCGCTTCGTCGGACCCCATTTCTACGCGACAGTTGAGTTGTCAATTTGCGTTTAACACTTCCCCCCTGCCGCTGATTTATGCGGGTAAAATCGGTTGAACATTTGTTTTGTAAGGTTTAATGTATACACGTTATTTTTTTCTGCTTGTTTCGATTGTTCGCAAATTGATTTGTTACTTACCGACTACTTAGAACTTGATGATTTCTCACAGTAAGAGCCTCCACTATTCGCAGAAATTCCTGATATATCTCTACTATCAAAGGAGATCTACCTAATTGTAACTTGATGGCCATCGAACCGTGATCAATATGGCTGTATTATTGATATTCGAGGACTGGTAGGTCTGGTAGTCATCACATGTACCTACTATCTATTAATTACCTTTCTTGATACCGTAGTGTTGAAGATTGGGAGCGTTTGTACCAGAATACTGTTTTGAAAGTCTTATAGCCTAGACCGCCTTTCACTTTCAAGGCAGCCAACGAGCTATCCAATTAGGGGTTCATATAACATGATTTGTTATTTGGCTATGATTTATTTCACTCGTATCGTATATTGTTATTTGTGTATTCCGTACACAATTTGCTTCTTTCTCATGCTCTAGAGAACGCTGCCTATAATCTATTAAGACGTGTAAATGGGGCCTTAATCGATTGAACGACGTTTATCTGTAGGTAAGTAGGTATCTTCACAATCTAACAAAAACAAGAAATAACGAGGGAATAGTCCATTTCAATATAATTGAATAATGCGTTTTCAGTCGTCGCGCTCTTTTGATGTCACTCGCGCGCTCGTTCGATTTTATTGTAGGTATTACTTGGAAGTGACATCAGTGCCGTTATTTAGGTTTTTTCACCGGAAAATGAAAATTGTTTGATATATGAAATAGAAAACAGGCATCAGTCGAAAACGCGTTATTATGAGTAGTTAGAGGTGAGACACGGTTTCACCTCACTAGCTATCCTAGTTTTACGGAAATACTTAGAGATGCTAAAGAAAAAAATACTCATATCTAAGCCACGATAATTCATTTAAAATTACAAAGCACAAAAATAGAACCCTACATTAACATTCTTAATTTAAATAGATGGTAGGAATAATTTCAGGAGCGCTGTTCTGCGCAGTCAACAACTCGTTTAATTCGATACGGATTGCGAATTAACGGGACCTCACTCTTGATGTAAATTAAACCAGCTGATAGGTACTTATATACCACGTACAGTAACTCAACTTCTGGGAGCAGTTTCTTTAGTCATCAGGACTTTGTCAAACAGACGACTACTCTAGCTATTTTTACCGATTAGTGGTAAGAATTGATAAGATCAAGCATAAAATCTGTTGAGCCAGGTACTTATATACCACGTACAGTAACTCAACTTCTGGGAGCAGTTTCTTTAGTCATCAGGACTTTGTCAAACAGACGACTACTCTAGCTATTTTTACCGATTAGTGGTAAGAATTGATAAGATCAAGCATAAAATCTGTTGAGCCATTGTTGAAGCCGCGTAATTCGATATTTGAGTTGTTTAAATCTTATAATAGTTATTGATAGCATTCCTTAGTTTGATTTTCGAACGCACATTTTGACAGTTTACGTGGGTAGAATAATTAGCTCTGATATAATTTATCGATCCAGCGAGGGTAGTTTTGTAGTTGTACTCCCGCTCGTTTATTCACCCGCATTTCTCAACCAAACTCTCAGCCGAAAGTCTGAACCTGACGTATGCTTGTAAAGCAATAAATTCAAAAAGCCTAAAATATCGTTCTCATCGTAGCCCCAACGCTCAAGGGCTTCATCAATGTTGTGCGGGAAAATAATTCGTTACACCTGTGTCTACTAGATCTGAACTGTGTCTGTCTAAATTCGGTGGATTTAGGATGGCGGTGCCTTCACATGATGTCTTGACCTGGACTATGGTGAGTGGCTGAGTAGGATCACGACCTTATTACGATCTCTCACTGTATTGCTTCAGGGATTTGTTTATCGTGGTTTTCTTGCAATTGGGCAAACCCCAAAGAAAAATCTCGCTCACTCAAATCGCGGGGGAGCGCGACACCAGTCTTAATGCGTGCAGTGATGATATAATTCAAAGTTCAAGCTGTTTCTATTGTTACATCAGGCACTTCAAGTGACAGCAGATTCCTACTGACAGATGAATACAATACATTTTTTGGTGGCATGGTAACAAAATTTGCCGCTTTTACTGAAAACAAAAAGCTTTCGATATGCATGTATAGTTATGATCCGCAAAATATCGTACCATGTGTTTCATTTTGCAATAGTATGGCTATGCTTAATAAGCAAAAAATGTTGTCAACAAGTAAGAAAGTGCTAACTTTCTTATGATGACATGCCATCAAATATATGTGTATTGGCTCGTATATTTTTAAAGGGGGTTGTCTGAAACGTAGTTACTGATATGAATCTGTATCACGTCTGAGCGAATGTTGCAGCGGAAACCGAATGATTTATCCACCCGATCGGTAATGGCACTCTGATTTCTTGACTTTGCGCTTGAGATAAAGAAATGAGTTTGCACTGTTACCAACCGAATAATATAAATACAAAGTAAACTTTTAAATCGAGTTTTTTCCCAATTTAATTGTGTACGATGGTAACATAAACAGGACAAGTACCTGATAGAAAGGTAGTAATGATAAGGTTTACGGTAAGCAAATGTTCTTACAAGATTTCACTATTATAACGCGTCATAAATAAAACTTGTCTACATATCTGTGTGTTCTATTACGAAACAGTTAGGGATAGTTTGGAACAAATTTGCACGTCTAGCGACATGGAGGCTGATATATTACATATACTGGAAGCGATAAAAAGGCAAGCTGACGTCGCTGCGACCAACATTTGGTAAAGTCTCTAGAACAAGACATTTAGATAGACGCGTTAAGAGGACTTCTGAGATTTATTTTCTCTTAAATCATGCGTGTTCTCCCCCTGGTAGGGAAGCCTGGGGTCAGCGGACTGTTCCATGCAATGTCTCGGTATCTGGTGAAGCCATTCACCGATGATTAAACGCAACTCCACCCCTGTGGTTATTTTTATCATTAAAAAGGCTTGTTGATCGTCATAATATGTGGGAAAGATAATATGAACATTGTTACTATCTTAAACGAAAGCATTTAAATTTAAATAGGTAATAATTAATAATAAATAGGAACATAATATATGTCTCATTTTGTTTCAATAATTCTACTAAATTGCTACTCTTCCAGGAAGGCAATTATTTGGTTATGAAATTTCAAGAGAAAATTAAGCTTCAAACAAGAGATTACTGTAATAAGAGATTTTTAAAACACTTTTTTCTTAAAGAGGACGCCGTGATAAACAATGAATCTGAAATCAGCTCCATACAAAAACGCAAGCGAGCTGACTAATGCCGTAAGGTCGTATGCATAAAAAAAAGGTTTTTTTCGTTTAAAATTAAAACCATTGTTAATTTTATAGAAGTAAAACCTGTAGTTCTTTGAAGAATTTGTATATACAATACAAAAAAAAAAACAAATCGGTTTTGTATGCCTGTAAAATGAGAATCTTTTTTTAAGAGGGCAGTTTTCGATCATTGTTTCACTGCTATGAAAGTAAACCAATCAAGTTATCCTTCCGACAATTTTATGTCAAAAACATGATCTTTAATGTACATATATGTATGTTTTGTAAATACTGAGAAAAAAGGAGATCCCTGCAGCCAATATTGCCAATTCTTCATCTTAATTAAGACGGTTTCAAGAATACGTCAACAACAATATAATTTTTTTTTATGTCGCTAGAGACACAATATTACACCAAGGTAACCTATAAAAAATAAAAAATAAATAAAAATATAATTATAAGTATAAATTTAACACTGTTAGTGATTCTATCGCTGCAAAGAAAAGTGCTAAAATGTAAAATCGTAAAATCAATATTCCGATGGAATCAATAACTTGTAGGTAACTGACAAATATTCAAACAATATGGTTATAATTTCTGAAATATGTGGTTAACTGGTAAAGCCGTATAATTATTACAATAATTAATTATTTGTAGGGTTATTATTATTGTTAACAAGACTGAAGTATGATTTAAATTGTGTCTAATGCACAAAATAAAATGTTTGCGGAAATCCGGTTGTCGTTGAACAATTTTGATTAAAATACACGATGGAAGTTTCTCGTTTCTCGTAAGCTCTCCATTTCAACTGGTTAGAAGAAAGCAAGAAAAGTCTTACATTTATTTTCGAAAAAAAGAAATAACTTTCCTTAAAAATAAGTAAGTTTGACAAAGAATAAAGCCGGAGGCTTTTCCCAATTGGCAGACGACACGATTCAATCTAAATTTAACGTAAAGTAGTTACTTGTTTCGCCATATTTCCGCCAAACGTAATTATGTCAGTGATTCGTTTGATATAAGCCGGTTATCGAAATGTGTTTTCGATCAAACGGTTATTGACTTAATAACGATTTATTGAGTGATATACAATTTTTGCTATGGAATTTGGTTATATATTTAGACTGTGGCTTTCTATTTAATTCTAGTTATAGTTGCAGAGACGTGATATGATGTTATTTAAAAAACAAACAAAAATAAGTAAATAATAATAAATCATACTTTTAACATTATAAATGTAAAAGTAACTCTTTCTGTCTGTTTCATGCCTATACTACTGAACCGATCTTGATTTGCTATGGAGATAGATAGATAGTTTGGACCCAGAGTAAAGTCAAAGAATACTTTTTATCGCGATAAAGTTTTATCCATGTGGGTGAAGCCGCAGGAACATATTAAATTAAGTAATTTGGCTAAAATGATTTGGAAACATTAACTGTACCTTCTTCGTTTATTGAAATTGTGGTGGCGTTTAATAATGGTAATTAAAAATCTATTACAGAAACTCGTAATATAATACGTAGTTAGTTGGCATCAGAGCTGCTGCCTATCATTATCAGCCTTCCACGTTCTCACTGCTGGGACTGTGGCCTTCTCTCAGAGAGAGAGTACGGGCTGTAATCTACGACGCTGGCCCAGTGCGGGTTGGTAGATGTCGCATGCCCTTGAATTGTTGCAGTTCTTGGACGTGCCGGTTTCCTCACGATGTTTTCCTTCACCGTTTTGAGCGATGGCAAATCCGCACATAACTTGTTAAGTCCTAGGTGCGGGGCCGAGAGGATTCGAACTCGGTGTCGGCGTATTGTAAGTCGCACGCCTAACCGTTCGGCCACCATCGCTTTATAGGCACACAAATTTACTTCATTTCAGGTTTAGTTTTATATATATAGCACTACGCGGTTTTACCCGCGTCTTCCCATTATCCCATAGCAACCTTTTTCCGGGATAAAAAGTAGCCTATGTGTTAATCCAGGGTATAAGCTATCTTCGTTCCAAATTTCATTCAGATCCGTTCAGTAGTATTTGCGTGAAAGAGTAAAAAAACAAACATCCATCCATCCATACTCAAAAAATTTTATGTTTATAATATTAGTATTGAAGTGTAATAAATGACGATTTATTCTTGAATCTAAGAATGCAGAGATAAACGCTGCCGTCTATAAATAAAGAGAAAGTATTGAGTAAATACTAATTTGGGCAAAAACGTTCCGTTTAGATTTATTTGCAGTGCTGACTTAATATTTCAAGTTCACGAAAACCCGATAAATTGTGTCGATAGAAATCGAACAATATTCAGAATATTTAAGTCTTCTAATAAATAGGTGATTCAATCTTATTTTATCAGAGAGCAATCACGAAAGTGTTTGCGTAAACATTTTTATTAGATTTCGCAAGTAGCTTTTATGCACTGGTTTTATGGGTAAATAGCGTGGAATTCAATTCCACTGAACTTGGTATAAAATAAACTGGATTGTCAGGGTTCGTATTTATGCGAGGACTAAAAACAAAAAAAAACTCCATGTGATACAAGCGTGCTACACCTCCTTGTAAGTTGTAAAAATAACTCCGCTGATTTATTAATCCCAATCCAAAATCAAAAATATATTTATTCAATACATTGTGATCACTTTAAAACGTCAACTTAAAACTAGCTACGCCTGTTCCAACCTCCTTACGCCGGCAAAAGAACAGGCAAGAAACGCGAGGCAGGTAATTTTTTTGGCGCGATCACATTGATAATTTTATTCTTATTACTAATTGATTGAATTGGAGCAAGTTCACTAAATCCGACATACGACATGAGATACCGTTACAAATATCGACGTTTACTGTATTATTATTTGAATTAGTCATCATCATCATCATTAGCCGGAAGAAGTCTACTGTTGGACATAGGCCTCCCTCTTTGAACGCCGCTATGAATGGTTATTAGCCATTATGCATCCATCGGCTCCTTGCTACTCTAATGCTGGGGCCACACTAAGGTCAACGTCAAGGGAAATGTCAATGCCTATCATCGCGATAAATATTGCGTTAATTATTTATGCAACTATGTGAGTGGCTACACTTGAACAGTCAACGTGATTGCACTTGAGTTATCGGCTAACGTCAACCGCCAATGTGAATGCCGTTGTCAAATGTCGTGGCCACACTTATGTCAAACGTCAATCATCGCGCTATTTATCGGCGTTTCCCGTTAGTGTGGCCCCAGCATAACAAAGTCGTCGGTCTACCTAGTATACCTACGAATGTCTTCCGGTTCATGTTCGCCACTCGAGACCCTTTCTTCCCCATCGGTTTTAATTAGTAGTTGTTTTAAATTACAAAGTATGTAAGCGGGTTGAAAAAATGGCGCCTTACATTAAAAGTTTCTCCCTGGCACACGGGCCACATTACACATTTTTTTAATAGATACGCAGATGCAAAGCGGAAGAGATAGCGTACCGCGGCCGCAAAGTTTTTCTTCCGCGACTCGTATAATCTCAGGAATTAACTGGCGTTACTTGAGCGAAGAAATTTTAATACCGAAACTTTGAGTTCAGCTTATTAAAAACACTTTCTTTTTTGATCCTAGACGTTTTAAGACACCAGACCACTTCTATGAGATTAAGTAGTTGCCAGAACAAAATATAAGAGTGATTTTTTTAAATTATAATTCGAGAGAAAGAGGCTTTTGACTTTTTTTGGGTTAGGTTGTTTAAGGGCTTGATTTTTTATAGCCATTTTTAGAGTAAGTTTGGTAGACTTTTGCATTTATTGTATTGGTATGGATTATTAATAACCTTGTATGCCTTGTTATGATCTATGTCACTACGTCTTCACTTACCATCAGGTGAAACTGTGGTCAAATTATTGCCTATTGTGAATAAAAAAAAATGTTAAAGTAGCTTCAAATTCTGCTTGCTGATAAACAACAATCATTTCGTTTGAATTGAAACGTAAATACATCTTTGATGTAAAATTATAATTTCTTCGATAAAACGTTGAAATGCTCGACTCGTCTTTATGACGTCGAAATAAATATATCAGACACATAAAAAAGTCCTTTACTCCTAATTACTATGAAATTTCACTGAGCATCTTATTTATATCAAAAGTACCTATGGCCTATCGTTTTCATGAGCTTGTTGAAAAAATGTTGAAATTTTTCTGCGAAATTTTCTCGTGATTGACGTCAAAATGGCTGCTTAGTTATTCCCGCAGGGCCGGTCGACAAATAAAATCATCTGCATTTTTCTTGAAGACCACCAGACATTTATTTTTTATAAAAATTAATGAGACATTCTTGAGTAACAAAATAAATGCTAGAGCTAAAATACTTTGCAGGGGACGGGCCTAATTGAAACTTGTATCAGTTTGTAGAATGAAGATAATATTTTTGATCTATTTTATCGCCTTTTCTAGTACTCATGTTAAGTGACGATGTGGTCGAAGGTGCCACCACGCTTCTCCTGGACTGAGATCTAGCTTTCATGTGGATTTTTTGGACTTTCATAGACTTTAGAAATACGCTGATAAATCCATGATAACAGATACTTAACTTGGTAGCTAGCCAGAAGAGCACTAGGAAATACCCTTCCACCAAGCTGTGGTTTTATCACGACGTTTTCCTTCACTGAAAGCTCAAGCTCATTGTAGGATTCGAACCCGCAACCTACGGGTCACAAGCCAACGTCACTAACACTGGATTCTCGAAAAGGGGAGGTTCTTCAGTCGCGTGTTATTGTTTTAATGTAATGTTACTGATCTGTAACGGGCCAGCAACATAACATATGTTTGTTAATTTTTATATAAATAGACCTTTACGTTATGTACGTCTATCTTTATATTATGTAGGTAGATATAAACATTGTGATGGTAAATTAAACGCGTGTTTATAATGTAGAACCATGTCTCGGCATAACAAGTCCCAATTTTTCTATTTACATATATTCGTGGATGAAAATGTAGAATAACGAGAAAAGGTGAGCCTCTGGCGTCGTGGCTCATAATGTTCCCTTTTTGTGGACCTAATTTATGACGTCAAGCACGTAGCGTGTAAAAATGGAGGATGTAGGTATACGAATATGCAGGTTTAATTTTAGGGCCTTTTGTAAGAGAATGAATAAGGGGTAAGCCTTTAATTATAAGCAAACCTCTAGCCGGCGCTGCAGCATTTATAAATTAACTCCATAAAAAACAACACTTGAAAGCAAACCTGACTGCTGTTTTTAAGCGGAAACGCTCGGCATTCAACCGAGAATAAGTTGTTTTGCACAAAAATACAGCTGCTTTGATTCGTATCTGTTTATCTGTTTCAAAGAAAGTACTCACAGTTTGAACGCGCGCTCGAGAGCGTGGAATATAAATCAGAATTGGGGTAAAAACAATGCATCGAGCAATAATTTCAGGCGAAAGAGAACAAATCGAAACATTGAATGGGCGTTGTTGACACTTCGATGACAGTCGCAAATAATGCTTGTGTGTATGGGGCTGAGCAAATAAATTGTTTGTTTCACGCAAAGATATTTGACACAGTTTGAGCAACCTGCGTTCATCGAGTTTATCATCCCTACTTACCCGTTTATTCTCTTCGATTAGGAAAAAAATATTTACTATTCATGCAAATTTAACTTGTTGGAAATTTTTTACTCGCATTTTTTTCTAGGTTTTAAATGTTTATTTCCTGGGTGCAGTTCTCACAATCAGAAACTTAAGGGTCTGATAATGAGCAAGTCAGGTATATCTACATCTCAGCCATTATATATACAAGCATGGTAAATGGTTTGAACTGAAATGTTTAATCCTCGAGTAATCTGTCTTCGCGCGAGCGAAACCTGCAGCAGAGGTTGTCAGAGATAAAAAGCGCTGATCTGTTTTTTGTGTCATTCAGCGTTGCGCCCTTTTTTACGCGAATAAACCGCTTAATTAATGATACACCCGGATTTCTTCACGTAAAATGTCAAAATCTAAGATATAGGATATAACAAAATAAAGAAATATAGAGAGAGGGAGAGATAATGAGAGAACTGGGGCCCAATTCTCGCGGCGTGATATTTTATCACATTCGATAATTATCACAATAACTGCCAAAATATGTATTGAATTTTGGCAGTTATTGCGATATTTATCGATTGTGATAATATATCACAAATCTTTCCCCCCAAAAATTTCTACTGCTTAGAGAACAGAGCTATAAATAATAACAGCTATTGGTTCGATCTTTGTTTAATTATGTTTGCTTGAATGTGTTGCTATAAGAACTGCTATTCGTTTACTGTAATATTATGTACCTAACATCGTCTTATGAACCTGTATCTAAGCAGTAAATAAAGTTGAATTTGATTTATTTAATTATCCTCGACTAGGCCAATCCGTAGACAAATAAAAGTCAAATGCTAGCTTAAATCCATACTATGTTATGTTATAGTATACTCGTATATGCGAAAGTAACATTGTATGTCTATTTGTTTGTCACCTTTTCACGTCTTAACCGCTGAACTGATCTTGATGAAATCTGGTATGGAGACAGATTGAATCCTAAGGTAGGGCATAATGATACTTTTTATCGCGATAAACTGTAGGTAGTTGACGGGGGTGATGCCGCCCATTAGGTAGTTTGATACTAGAGGCATGATATAAGTGTGACATTGTAATGTGACAGGATGCCAACGTCAGCCCATTTCAATCCTCTTACGAAACCAGGGGCCCATTTTTCGCGGCGTGATATATTATCACAATCGATAAATATCGCAATAACTGTCAAAATTCAATACATATTTAAACAAAGATCGAACTAATAGCTGTTATTATTAATAGCTCTGTTCTCTGAACAATAGAGAAGTTTGGTGGGAAAAATTTGTTAGGTCGTACGTGTGAAAAAAATCTGCGCCTGCATTCCATTGTGCCGCGAACATTTTTTAACAGTTTGTTTTCACTGACGGGTTCCATCGACAAAACTCGATGCTATATTGTGGTGTGGTACTGTATATTATCAACGCAGTAAGGACTTAATACTAACCAAAACTGGGCCAGATTGCGGCCCATGGCCCATACTCTCTCTCTCTCTCTCTGAGCGAACGCCAGAGTCCTAAAAGTGGGAACGTAATATAATTGATGATAAAGGTCTTAACAGACGAATGTAAGTTATAGTGCTTTCGATTGAGGCGCTTATATTTACATTCGATTAGGTTCGGAAAAGATATCAAGTACCTACTTATTAATACCTAATACAATGATCAATATCTAAATGTAGGTATGTAGGTTTATATTTTAAAGCATTTCATGCAACAATATTAACATTTATTTACTCGTTTAATGCACTTCATGGAAAGCAAGTGAAATCCCTCACCAGCTTCACAAGTATAGGCAAATAAGACGGGTACCTATAGAAAAAGCATGCACTTGCAATGATCTTTCATACATGCGGCAATTGTTATCTAAATATATATGTATAACTCAAAGGTGACTGACTGACTGACATAGTTGCAGAAGAGAGCTGTTCGTGCGATTTATAACATGGGCCCCAGAGAATCTTTAAGAATTAAGTTTAAAGAAACCAAAATAATGACAGTTATTTGTCAATATATTTATGAAAATGTAATGTACATACGGAAAAATTTAAATAGCTTCAAAAAGAGAAGTGATTATCACAATTTTAATACTAGAAACAAAGATAAAATTGCTGTACCCACCACTAGGCTCCATAAAGTTAGCAACTCGTTCAAAGGTCAATGTGTACGCTTTTTCAACAAAATCCCAAGTGAAATTCAAGACTTGTCTATAACAAAATTTCAAATTCGTATAAAGAGAAATCTCATTAGTAAAGCTTATTATAAAATATCGGACTATCTAGATGACAAACAAGCTTGGGATTGTAGTTAATCTATCTATCTTTCTTTCTATCTATCTATTCTCCCTATTTCCCCTATTCTAACCATTTTCGGTAAACAGCCAAAACAGTCATGCTCACGAAAGTGACTTTGCTTGCAGCGGCGTCATGTGTCGGGTCGCCCTCTTCCCTCTCATATGGTCGAGGAGAGCGATGGCTGGCACATGCGTCAACTCGTGAACGGGTGCTGCTTGTGGGGTCTGGTCTGCTTTGGTTGTGATCCCGCAACTCGTTAATATTCATGTTCCCATATCCCAATGTGTACAACCAAACAAGAGAAATCTTATTATTAGTAAAGCTAAATAAAAAATATCGGACTATTAGATGACAAAAAAAAAAAGCTTGGGATTTTAGTGAACTTGCTCCAATTCAATCAATTAGTAATAAGAATAAAATTGTCAATGTGATCGCGCCAAAAAAATTACCTGCCGGGCGTTTCTTGCCTGTTCTTTTGCCGGCGTAAGGAGGTTGGAACAGGCGTAGCTAGTTTTAAGTTGACGTTTTAAAGTGATCACAATGTATCCTATTGAATAAACATATTTTTGATTTTGATTTTGATTTTTTAGTGATCCATCAACGCGCAGCCCAAACCACTAGACGGATCGGGCTGAAATTTGGCATGCTGGTTGATGTTATGACGTAGGCATCCGCTAGCAAAGGATTTTGATTAATTCTACCCCCAAAGGGATAAAATAGGGGATGAAAGTTTGTATGAAACTTTGTCAATTTTAAACCGATCGGGCTGTGACTTTGCATTCATAAAGCTGTAGCCCACGCGGGTGAAACCACGGGGAACAGCTAGTTTATTTATTTAGATTAGTGCTACAGTAAGCTCAAGTGCACGTGAATTATAAATCAAGGTACTCGTTAAAGCCCTTACTGGCATTAAATTTCTTGGAGTCATTGTGGTTCGGTGGGTAACAGTGGATTAAAGCACTTCCATCGGCTTGTCTCGCAATGTTTCACGAATTTACACGGTTTCAGATCAAATGCCCGCCCGCCCTGGGATTCCTTCGAACTTTAAAGCATATTGTCTGTGTAGGAAGTTATTTGTATATAAATTGCTATTTTTCAGGCTCTGCACAAACAATGTAATATTTTCCTTATATTCGAATTCAGCATACGTATAAGTTTGAAACAAGTTGCGGAATTCAATGTTACTTTTTGGTTTTTCGAAGAATGATGTGTTCTGTGTTTCTGTGCGTTGTTTTTTAAACTTGTTTTTGTGGATATGATATTAAGTGTGTTTCGCGATATAATTGAAAATCTGTAGGTAACAGTTAAGTTAATAATACCGAGTCGTAACTACAATTAAAAGCTAAGTAAGAAAAATTTTCTTGTCTACCTTTTAGGTTATTTTTAATTTCCACTAACAATTTTGTTGACTAACTATATTATTGTTCGACGTAACTGACATTATTGAAATTGTTATACCTAACTATATACATTCACATGTCACTATTGTTAGTAATTCTGATTAAGTATTCTGAACCCTCAATATATTATTGTTATTTAGACCTCACTTTGTTATGTACTTTTATTAAATCATTTTTAGGTTCATTTTAGTAGATTTTTTATGTTTTTGGGTACTTTATTTAGCGGCATTGTTTCACAGAATAACTTACATAAATTAATAAAAAATGGAAGTTATTTCTGTTGCATTAATTAAATTTACGCGCAACAACTAAAATCAATTAATAACATGCACTGTAGTTTCCCTTTAGCAATATTATTCTGCACGTCAATATAACAATCTATTGCCGTCGAGGCAGTTTCCAGGACCGTACCTACTCTATTAAGGTTATAATCAAAGCTGATCAAGTAAGCCATTGACGTGAAAATTACAAGCTCTTTGACCCGTTTTACAGCTGAACCATCAAAGATGAGGCTCGAATTGTAATGTCAATTAAGTAAATGAAATAGGTTTTTACCAATTGGTTAGGTACTATTATGATAGTCTTGTCTTTATCTCTGGATTTAAATTTTGCCACATTTGGGCTTTTGTACTGACAAAATTTTGATTAATTAAAGCTTTGTGGCGTAGTGATGATTCAATTAATTACTTTTTGCTACGAACTGAACTGTCAGAGAGATAAATTCAATGAATATTTTGATATTTAATTGTTACGTTTAAGACGCTTGGTGTGAACAATCTTCTGTTTTTTTTAGCATTATACACATATGATTTAGAATTAGAATACATTTGGAAAATCAAATTTGATTAGCTACTTTTCTTTATGCCTGTACCCTAACACATACTGACTAATAATTTATTATGTTAGTTTGTTAGTAAAAGTTCAATCACACAATTAACTGCATAAATGGACAATCGTAACATTCCCTGCACTGGGCCAGCGCGGTACATCACGGCCCATACCTATTCATCTAATGGAAGGCCAGTGTCCCAGAAGTGGAAACGTAATAGGCTGATGATGATGATGAATTTATGCAGAAAATTACTATCCTATCCTACTATAATATTATAAACGTGAAAGTTTGTTCGTATAGATGAAGGGTAATTAATATGTTTGTTACTCTTTTACGCACAAACTACAAAACGAATCTGGATGAAATTTGGAATGGAGATAGCTTACACCCTGGATTAATACATAGGTTACTTTTTATTCCGGAAAAAGGTCCCTCTGGGATGACGAGAAGACGCGGGTGGAACTGCGGGGCGCAGCTAGCCATCAATAAAAATTCAATCAATCGACAGAATTTGTAAACGAAATACTTACCTACAACGTGTTTTGTACTTCCATTATCCCGATCACAAACCTTTCAAACGAAACAATTTTTCCTCGTTTATTGGTGAGAAAATATACATTTCCTCTTGAAAGAATACAAAACCAATTTGAGAGAACGAATTAAAACTGAATCTAGTTTATAGAAATTTTATGTCACGACTTTTATCAGTTAACATTGTTAGAGCAGTCAGTCGGCTGGCTGTAAGTGGACTGTAAGCCCGTTGTCAACAATAGACGCGGAATGGGTTTTACGAAGAATGTCTTCTACTCTACTACTCTATCTACTTATAAGTACTGTAATTCTAAGCGACGATGGTTCAGTGGTAGTGACGTCGGCTTGCGTCGGTTCGTATCCTGCAATGTGCTTGAGCTTTAGGTAAGGGAAAAACACCGTGATGAAACCATAACTTGGTGGTATAGGGCATTTTCTAGTGCTCATCTGACCACCCTCAAGTTATGTGTTGGTAGCCAAGCACCTATCGGTGTGTTCCAGAAGCCCCATTTGAGAGCCAGTTCCCTGCAACCCAAGTCAAGCGTGGCGCCACCTTACCTTACTTAACAACAAGTGACTTTTGGTCAAACGCTACCATGTAAGGAGTAAAAAATAAGTAAAACATAAAATAACACTACCTACAAAACTAGACAATTTCACTGACCTAATAAACCACTACGCGCATTGCCCTGTTGAATGGAAATGCTTAGCTTTTGTGCCAAAACAATGGTCAGCATTTTGGTAACGGGCTACCCGTCATCGACAAAAAAAGTTATGTATTACTGCTATCTTCTACAATAATTTGCATGCTATCTATTTGACGCTTAAAAGTTTATTACATAATTCATTTTGATAATCTTATGAACGCGAGAATAATGAGTTACTATTCAGGTATGTTACCAAAAAGTGATCCCACAGTAATGTTGTTAATAAAATAGAGTTCCGGTGTGATCCTACAATAGATCGATAGTTCGTGAATTATCAAATTATTCGTGATTAAATTGATGGTGAATTTCATTCTGAACACGTTGAAGCTGTTCTACCTTTATCCGATGCCCCGAGAATAACCAAATCAACTGCGAGGAAAATAGTTGGACGCTTGATTGATTTGCATGACGCGCTTGCAAAAGTTCCGCCTTAATTCCATTAAAGAAAACGTGCGTACATAGGCATCTATAAAAATAGAAGCAATTACGTATACGAATATTTCCATTTTATTGGCCGCTTGCGAGTGACGAGTTGCCGATACAGTCGACAGAATATGCCGCCGATTATGTTATTTTCTTAATTGTGCAATAAAGTGTTATTTGTTGTAGTTTTGGAACGGGTTTTTGTTTTTAGCGACAAAGTATTGAGAGCTCAAATAAATGCAAACTCTCTTCTTCTTGCCCTGGTCCCACCTATTTGGGGTCGGCGCAGCATGTATTCTTCTTCCACTCTCCCCTATCAGCCGTCATCGCTTCATTCACTCCTCTTTCATTCATATCGGTCCTTACACAATCCATCCATCATCAACAAGCGTACCTTATATAGTACTAACTGATGAAATTATCACATTTTACCAAGAGTTTTTAGAGCAAACTTAGGATTTTTTGTATTTACGAAATGCTACTGGGAAACCGACCGGTTGGTCGAGATCGGAATGAATTATGCATGTTATAAGTTGGAGCTTTACTCAAACTCAAGACACGAAAAGTGAGTGAACTCTGTTTACTAATTCCGTTTATATCTGTGGGCTGGGTACAGAGACTATGTGATTGCGTGTTTATCATAATATACTGTATTACTTACTATACTGGGCCCTTATTCACTATGACCATCAAGATTCCTTGCCAATAACGTGTGACCTGTAGGACGCCCTGCGACAAGGTGGAGCGACGACTTGCGCCGAGTGGCTGGCAGTAGTTGGATGAGAAGAGCCGAAGACCGGGCTCAGTGGCATACCTTGGGAGAGGCCTATGTCCAGCAGTGGACTGATACGGGCTGATGATGATGATGATGAACGTATGACGTCATTACGTGCTTCAGCGGTCATTCCAAGCAGATAAGGTAACGCGCCGGCGTTACGTGCTTATATGGTCCTATCGAAAAAGGCCTCTGTTGTGAGACTTTCGGGCGACTCGAAAAGTTCGACAGTAGAGTTGGCCACCAGCTCACATGATAGAAAATCTTTTTACTGACTCCGAGTTTATGTCTTATGGACAGAAGTACATTATTTTCTTTGTCTTTGTGGGTTATTTTCTTTAGCAGTCACGAGTCTAGTGCCTGGATTGAATAGCAATCTAATTTATTCCGTAGAAAAATGCTATCTAGCATTGCAAACGCGAAGAAGAATAGAAAAACATATACACAAAGATATTTGCGTTCGTAGCATATTTACTAATACACAAAGTAATTGTGTCGTTAATCTCTCATTGTACTATTTTTTTTTATCACAAACCATTAATGTCAAATATAACATGTGTTCGTCGATGAACGCAGCCATCTTAAACATTTATCACGAGAAAGAATTGAGTAGTTTGTTTATTCTTTGTCAATGAAACATTTTCCTTATAGCCCGATTTCTTATTAGATTGTTGTTTAGGTGGTCCCTATTTTACCGGGAGAGGGGTTAAGGCTCAAATACACGAGTGGTAGAGAACAGGTACCACTTCGAAGTTTCTTTTTACTTAGGTTTAGGTATATAATTACATCACAATAGTTGCGCCCCGCAGTTTCACCCGCGTCTTTCCGTTATCCCGCAGAAATTTTTTTCCGGGATAAAAAGTAGCCTATGTGTTAAACCAGGGTATAAGCTATCTCCATTCCAAATGTTTGTCATATCCGTTTAGTAGTTTTTGCGTGAAAGAGTATCAAACGTCCATCCATCCATCCATCCAACCATCCATCCATCCATCCATCCATACATACATACAAACCTTCGCGTTTATAATATTAGTAGGATATGCGATAAATTATGTGGATAATGTTTATAAATAATGTGATCAATCGAATCATCAGCATTCAAGTCGATTGAATTTCAGAATGTATTTTATATTATAAATACCATAATTCAAATTATTTTAATCAGTGCAGACTGCAGATACCATAGGTCACATTACAGGTCTGGTTGTGAAAGCATTTTCAATTATCGATAAAACGTTCAGGTATTTCGTACGAGCACAGTGTAAAAACTAGACAGTAAGCCAACGCGTCTTGTGCTGAGCGTTTTGCCGATTCTGTCTAGACAGCAATGTAGTTTCACCGAGACATCCAGGGTTGTCAACTGTAGCGCGTGACGGGTGCAATAGCGTAGGCACTTACCTAGAACCCGGGCCAACTAATATTTATTACATTAAATTACATTACGGATAATACTCCTACATCGCTAAGTAATTTTACGGCATGATATATTTACTGTCAAGATTCCAAGATCAAATAGTAAGGCTATTTACTTAATCGAGAGAAGTAAATGCTAGGTAAATAGACTTTGATCAATCTAATCATTATGGGTTTGTTGATAAAATACCATGAAATTACAGTACTTTATCTATGTAAGAAGACAACATGCAACCTCTGCACACACCATGTCAAATGTTTAAGTAAAATAAACTCACGTCTGCTCTATATATCGTATCATCTCACTTCTCACACCCCGTGCGATTGGCCTATCTAAACCCTTCGTTTTATAGACTGTGACAATACCATGCGGAAGATATAGGTACTAAAAGGATTACATTCAGAGCAATTGGACACAAGATAAATTAAGTGCTTTTGTAATGATATTCTTTGAGAAGAATTAATTAGCAATATTTCAATTATAATCATAATATTAATATTGAAAACATACTCTGACCATTCGGTAAAAGGACGTCTGTAATTAGTTTCTCATGCAACAATATAATTATGGACCAAATATTTTTTTGTTGTCTAATTTAACATACATATATTGTTACTAGTTGCACCCCACGGTATCACTCGCGTCTTCCCATTATCCCGCAGGAACCTTTTTCCGGGATAAAAAGTAGCCTATGTGTTAATCCAGGGTATAAGCTATGTCCATTTCAAATTTCACTCAGATCCGTTAAGTAGTTTTTGCGTGAAAGAGTAACAAACATCCATCCATCCATCCATCAACAACTAACTCACAAACTTTCACATTTATAATATTAGTAGGATTATATTATCAGAACACACCGATAGGTGCATGGCGACAGATTCTTAAGGGCTACTAGAAAATGCTCTACGATGTTTTCCTTTACCGAAAGCTCAGGCTACATTAAATGTGGTCTTATGCCACGCTTAATTTATACGAAAAGTTTGGGTGGTACAAATCGAAACTAAGTATATGAAATAGAGAAAAAGGTTTACAGGGATGAAAGCGATACATACAAATAAATGCGACATGTTATTGTTATGCTGTTTGTTGTATGTATGCTTGCGGCTTTATTCTCTTATTGTTATTATTCAGTTGGCAAAGGGACATGGCTACTGACGCGCAAAACTAACTTGACTTGTTGTCTCGTTTTTGCTTTATTGCGTTAGCACGCTTGAAAATATTTTCGCCACTGTTTCTTGGTATAACAAAATGTGTAGATTCTCTTTAACTTATTAGATGTACATGAAGCAAGGCAGTGGAATCATTTTTAGTATTTTTACCCTACTTTCAAGGAGACAAACAGCACTGAGTACCTAAAGAAATAGGTAAAAAAAGTCAAATTCTTTTCAGAGAACTACTCGATAATTTACGCAAATTGGTGAAATTGTATGTCAACATTGATCGACAGAATATCGTGAGTTTATTTTTTAACGGCAATTAACCTTATTTTATAAGGATTTTTTTTTATGTAGATACCACACATAAATTATTATTCTAGAGTTATAATTCGATTTTTATGACTCATTTTTTGTTGTACCGTTACTTTATTTTTTAACTAACTTTGAAATGTTTTGCGTTTCTACAACTTTCAACGACTGATGTGGCACAATGGGCGAACCACTGACTGCGAAACATGCGGACGTGGGTTCGAATTTCGCTACTTGACAATTACTTGTGCAATAATTTGTTCTGATCCTAGGTGTTTTGGATCCCCAATCCTCCTCGTTACTATTCTCTAGATAAAGGGATCTTTGTTAGGGGTCAGATCAGATTGCTATAAACGTTATTGTATGGGCGTTATTTCTTATTTACGTAAGGAAATTACTTCCATATACAAAAGTAAGCACAGCCAATAGCGTAAGATGTTACTTTACACGAAGCTTTCAGTCAATCCAGTGTAATCCTTCAATTCGAGAGTTCGTGTCATCTTTCTCGATACAAGTACAATTAACTTCTCAAAGAGTAATCGCGCATGAATGCGTGCGTGATTGTTCACAAGACTACAATCGCTCGTCAAGAAATGCGAATGGAAATTTAACTAAAGGATTACAAACTCGTCAACGTCGTACGTGATACGTGATTATGCGGTTAGTGATGGAAAATTTTGGAATGCACTTAATATCTCACACCCTCGCTTCGCACCGCCCGCATACCGCAGGTGTTTACTACATAAGTTTACTTTGGTCCTATTTATAAGGACAAGTCTCGTCAGGGATCAGGATAAAAAATTGATCAAGTCCCTCATTTCTGTCATCCCATTTTTGGAAAGTTTGTTAACTAGCTTTCGCCATCACTTTTGACTTTGATGTCCTTCGGGCGAGTTCAATGAGCGCTGGGAATATCTGGTTAATTTCGGCCTTCCTTATCGTGAATGAGTTTGTCTTTATTACATAACTTACCCATGGATTTATTTGCCAAGGAGTTTGTTTAGAATTTCAGCTGCCGTAGACTGTAATAAAGTTTTTTTCACACAGGTATAGCAGGGTAGCGTTTGGCCAGAAGTCAGTGGGGTTAAAGGTGTTGCCACGCTAATATGGGGAAATGGCTATCAAATGTGGCTATAGGAATTTAGGAATACACTGATCAGTGTGCAATAGGCGCGAGGCGAGCGCAATAAAATATCCACCACCAACCTGTGGTTTCATCGCGATATTCTCGTTCACTGACATCTCAAGCTCATTGCACAATTCAAACCCATAACAATAAGTTTGCCATAAATCAATTAATTTCAAATGGCGTGCATTAAAATTCGATGGTTTAACGATAAGTAGTAATATTAGTTAACACAAAGGCCCATGTATTATGTCTCACTCCAATCCCGGGCCTTATAAGTTTTTGCAAGCATTGTAAAGGGAACAGTAATTATAAATTCTTCAAATAAACAACATTATTATGCTGTAAGTACCTACCACGTCTTTGCGTTAGGGGCTTAACTCGTTAAAACTTTGAATTGCGGTCACATTAAATTAAGCATTATAGAGGCCTTTGCTATTTAAACTCGGTTATTTTAACACATTTCTTGCAAATTATAACGTGCCCTGCTTAATATCTCACTTTTATAGTCTGAATCTCTACCATCCTTATCCCTACTTTAGTATTAGAAATGCGAAAGTGCGTTTGGTTTGTTCTCTTTTCAGGCAGTACCAGCGGAATTCGTTTTGATAGTTTACAAAAACTATAAAAGTTTTCGTTTCCATCCATACATATTTTTCCAGCGAATCTTACCGAGACTTGGAGGAACTGAAATCGTTAATACGGGTTATTTTAAATCGTTATAATCATATTCCGACAATGTTATTGTTCGATCTTTGTACAGTTGAGGTAGTTGGAAAATATCTTGCCACCAATTTTGTATATCTACCCGCTTCTGGAAGATGTGAAGGCGGCCCGCGCGCCCGCACGCAGCTGTCACTTCGAGTTCTCCGTTGTACTTTGAGAAGCATACATCTTTCGCGCCGTGCGTGACTCTAAGCTAACGTTTAGCTCAATTTTGGTGATACCTAGCTTCGAAATAGTGTCTTAGCCGTGCTAGCACAGTTTGCTTCGTATAAACATCTTCAGACACCTGCACAAAGAGCGTTTCACCGGGACGTTCCCTCGCCACCTACGCTGAAGGTCGCCGTGTGAACTTTCATCGGAAAGCCTGATCAGAATCTGGAGAAGGTGGATTTCAAGGTTGGTGGTGTGTTTTCTACTCTCTTCTGTGCAAGGATTTGAATCTCCTATCGTTTTCTCTTTTTTATTTTTTATTAGATCTATTTATTATTTAAATTCTAACGGTCCTTCGATTATACTATTGAACCTATTTTTATCCTTTGGAACCAGCAAACCTAAGTGCAACGTCGCACAGTTATTGAGTTACTTTTTGAATTTAAGCAGATCGAGTTGCCACTTTGACAAGTCGGCGGTGGTAAACGTCGACGTTTACGAAAACTTTTATTGTTTTTAAAACTTGTACTAGGGGTGCTGATGTTAAGTGACGAAGGTGGCACCACGCTACACCTGGATTGGAGACTGGCTCTTAAATGGGACTGCCGGAAGACATTGACAAGTGCTTGGCGACAGATTCTTAACATGACTATCAGCTAACAGGTAGTCATGTGAGCACTTGAAAATGGTCTTCTTCTACCTACTAATGCTCGCTTCCAACGCATGTAAAGCCGTGAGGCACAGCTAGTACTGCTATAAAACAATAACAAAGCCATTCCAAACATTCTTGGAATTACACTCCAGACATTCTTACTTACTGGAATCGATAGGCCGGAAAAATTAAAGGTAATGAGGCCTAGGTATCATTTTTTTCTTCAAGTAGATTGACTACGTACTACGTACCCAATTAAAGTTTTTGTAGTGTGTTTCCTACGTAAAAATAGCCTATCTATAGTTTCATTTAGTTATTTAATTTTTAATTAAGCTAGTAATAGATAGATAATATGTAATGTAGTGATGTGGTGTGTGTGTGTATGTGATGTGTGTGTGTGTGTGTGTGTATGTGTGTGTGTGTGTGTGTATGTGTGTGTGTGTGTGTGTGTGTGTGTGTGTGTGTGTGTGTGTGTGTGTGTGTGTGTGTGTGTGTGTGTGTGGTGATAGTATGTAATTTTTTTTAATTAAAAAATACATTTTAGCCAATGTAAGTCTTGACATTAAATGAACTTGTACAAAATAGTTCTACCGTTGCACATTTCAGCTAAACTAAATACATGCAATTAGTGTGATGTTCCAAAGTACGGCAAATTACGGAACAGCGATGAAAGCCACAGATGCTGTGGCAATGAGTCTCGGCAATGAAAACGTGATCGGTAATGATAGGATATTAGCTAATGTGTCTGCATCTTGATACGATTATAGGTAGGTACAGCTTGGTTATCTATAGCTGGCACGTACGGTCAGCGATAAAAGTTACTAAACAAGCCCAATACCTCAATTTTCCTATATGCATCTGGAACAGCAAACGTCGCGCATCAGAGACGCTTTTTGAAAATTGCGTTTGATAAGCTACTTTTGTCGCTGTCTGTACAACATTTTCACACATTCTCTAAATGAGCGCATGGCATGACGTCGCACTATCTATTTATTATGCATCGTGAAAAGTCTCTTTGTCTCTCTCGCAAGCTGTCAAGGTTTTGAGAGTGACAGAGATTGCTATTGTTTTGTTTTTATTAAACATACTGTGTAAAAAAATGATTTCGTGTTATATACTGTGATTGTGCCAGCCTTAGATAAGCAACCTAGGTATTGTCAGAATGTAGATATAGATAGAAATGTAAAGGTTCGTTCGCATAAAAATGGACTGGCACTTCGTTACCACGTTTTTTCCCGACATGAACTAAAATGTCACTGCCAATACGAAAGGTTTCGTGACCAAATGTAAAGAAGAACCTGACCAAGTGGCATGTTGTTAAACTAAAAATTATCATATCAATTGGACCATTGTTTCTGATTTATAAACACACAAACGGACAGACAGAGAGTAGTTGCGTGTTTCAATATGTTAAAATATATACTTAGTCAGCATTTCCATGGGCAAACCTAACACCGACCGGGATCCTATATGATAATGCTAAGTTTGTAAAAGCGTGTGTCTGTGCGTGCTTAAATATTTGATTTAACGTCGCTTAAATATGCTCTTAAACTTTACCACAATATTAAACTTTACTTTATCAACGTGATATCACTGATACCCCATAATAATGGCGCATGAAGGGTACCGGAATATCGGAAACTCAAAACAAACAATCTACATGGTAAATATTCCTTGGCTAAAGTAGGTATACACGTTTCTAAGCGATATATATGTAAATTGAACTCGAGCATGTGCCTCTCTGCTGATTCTGATTCTGCAGGACTAGCAGAGTCACTCAAGAATAAGTTTCTGAACAATATGAGTGGACGAGGCTTGAACGCGGTAGCCCATGGAGATAAATCAAGGCGAAGAGCTAAACGTAGAAAGTGCAAATTTTCTGATGGAGCCTCAGGGAATTCCATTTGATTCGAAACCTTGTTATGATAACAATAAGATTTCTTTATTATGGCAACATGGCACAAGTGTTAGTAGCATAATAAATTGGGCTACATTCCGTTTGGTAAGGATCCCATTTGGTAAACCACTTTATATATCGAATCCTACCTACATACCTACTTATACTAGGTGGACCGACGACGTTGTAAGAGTCGCAGGGAGCCGATTGATGCAAATGGCTAATAGCCGTTCATGGTGGCGATTTAAGGGGGAGGCCTATGTTCAGCAGTGGACTTCTTCCCGCTGATGATGATACCTAATCAAAAGCAGTGATAAGAAAATATTTTCCTATGTAATAATTTGCCATCACCCAAAAACGACAGATTTAATAGCATAATACATTATGTTCATTCTGAAAGAAAGCCTGTGCAAACAGGAAGAAATAAAAGTATAATAGGCATTATTTCTCGTGCCCTACTAAAAACTCTTTGTACACTTTCAACATCAAAATTAAATGAAGACCTAAGTAAATAAGTAGAATATACCAAATCTTACTGTAGCTCTAAAAACAAAGGAGGCCCCAAATAAACACGATCTGCAAGCTGTCGATCCCAGTAAGCAAATTGTCATATTCTGAGATCATTGGACTTTTGACCCAGTTACGAGCATCGAGTCCAGATTACAAGCGTACACTGGGAGATTTCCAATGGGGACGACTTGCCTGTTTGTACTGCAAATATTGCGGCTTTGATGAACACACGTTTGACCTTGACTCCAGCTTTTAACTGTCTTGTCACTGACTGATAATTAACGCACAACCTACACCAGACGGCTTCCTCCTCTTCAAAATGTCACTAGCTATGTGAAAGAATTTTAAATTGTCTTCTCAGCTCAGTACATCTTTCAAATTTACTGCTATTATGCCATAGGTAAATGCGATGTGTGCCTATTTAAAACTTATTCTTCAACGCGTGTGTGTATAAATTTATTCAGTATGGTATAAGTTGTTTGATAACTTATCAAATAAATATCGGAAAAGATAGACAGATCAGGTTAACGGACAATTTCTTCAAACATGCATTTAACATACTACTTACTCTGTTATATTTCTTTTTGGTATCTCATTTTAAACCTAATAGGTTAATTTAAATAATAAATAAATAATAAATAAATAAATAAATATCGGGGACAATTGCACACAAATTGAGCTAGCCCCAAATTAAGCTCGAAACTTGTGTTATGGGTACTAGATAATGATATACATACTTATATACAGAAATAAATACTTATATAGATAGAAATATCCAAGACTCAGGTACAAACATTCGTGCTCATCACACATATATTTGCCCTTACCATAATAGATGTGCAATGTTCGATCTTTTTTTAACGATGACCTAATAAAAGTAGACACATAAAAGAGAGATGCAAAAAGTCCTTTAAGATATCTCTAACACAAGCTCATTACTGTATTGGCATATAAACATACACGCATAGTATATGTATCAAGGGAGATGTGGACCATTACTGTCCATTAGAAACACTTGTCTTGTGTTCGCCGCAAATATTGCTTTGATGGGCAGTCCTTTACGCTCGACATTTCCGCTTTAGTTTTACTGCATTCTATTTATGCTTTGACTGGTCTTGCATAAGCTGTAAAGTGAGTATCCTGTCTTATGTAATTCTCGCTCTATTTGTCGATGGTAGCTGTAGATGTTTTCTCGTTATTGCCATTTTAAAAAGTAAGTAGCTAATAAAACAACTACAAAAATAAAACACTGAAACTTTAATGAGAACATTGGTCGTTATTCACATTATCACACTAATAATGATATATAGTAAGTAGGTAACTCCCTCACAATCTTTTGCAATTACATATCATCATAATCGTATACTTATCATAATCACAGTATCACATCACCCTTCTTTTTATAAATGCAAAAGTTTGTGATGCTGGGGCCAGACTAACGGAAAATGCCGTTCAATAGCGCGATGATTGACGTTTGACATAAGTGTGGCCACGACTTTGGACAGCAGCATTCACATTGGCGTTTGACGTTAGCTGATAATTCAAGTGCATTCACGTTGACCGTTCAAGTGTAGTCACTCACATAATAGCGTTAATAAATTAACGCAATATTTATCGCGAAGATAGGCATTGACATTTCCCTTGACGTTGACCTTAGTGTGGCCCGAGTAAGAGACAGTGAGTGTGTATGTATGTTATACGAGTATTTGTTACGTCATCACGCTGAAACCAATCAGCAGATTTGAGTGTCATTTGGAATCGAGATAGCTTTTATCCTGGAGTATAAGCCATACGATTTTTATCCTGTGAAAAGGTTCCTGCTGAATAACGGGAACACGGGGTACAGTTAGTTACAAATAATAGCACAATAAACAAAAAATACTATAAAGCTAAACTAGATTGGTAATTACATTAAAAATCTTTCGGAAAACAAGGAAGCAACACCTGCGAGTAAGAACTTTGTCATTTTTAACGTACACAACTAAACTTTATGACCAGAAATATCCGCTAACGATTCATAAGGGCAACAGGCCAATTTTTTCTCTGCCCTTCCGTACCCTTGTTCATCTTTCGTAGGCCACTAACAAAAGTCAAGTCAAATACAATTTTGCTAAAAATCTGACCTAAATATTAAGTAGGGACTGTAAACAGTGGAAATAATCAGTATTCTGGGCAGCCATCTTATAAGGCGCGGTCTTGAGTTAGGACAAAGGCAGTATTATATGAACAAAGACTCATTCAGACACGCTCGACCTAAATCACACGTTGAATTAACTAATGTGCGTATTGAGTTTGATATAGGCATTTGGAGACCCTGGTAAAATTAATCATTTATAATCTCCGCCTACAGTACAATATACAAAAACTACTGCGTTCTTAACGGCCCAATTTGCCTATAGTCGTAGATAGCTGTGCACCGCGGTTTCACCCAGTCCGGAGATTAGCAGGCTGTTACATGCCTGAAATAAACAACCTCTTTATATTAATTAAGATTAGTCTAGTCTTTATCATATCCGAGTATATTAATTGTTTGTTAGCAAACGATTTGTAATTTGCTTACATTAATCCCATTTTGCGTCAAAAACTCTTTCGCTGTAGTTATGTAACTGCCGCTGCCATAATTTTTGAACGTTAAGGATGACTGGTATAAAATGCTCTCTAACATTAAATTCTTCATGTACAATGTTTTGTTTTAAATAATAAACAAATAATACGTTTCTACAAGTATGTACAGTTACATTTACTACTGTACCAATTTTCATTCCAATCTCTTTAGATGTGGCGTAGTTAAGTAAGAAAGAAATATCGAAACAATCAATTAAGTAATAATAAAATTATCTAAGCCATTGAATCTAAGCCAACTTTGTCAATACGTTATTAACTCTACTTAATATCAGCCTAAATCATAATTATATAGATACACAAGGGACTCGTCTAAAAGTTGGCATTTTTCCATAAAAATATTAACATCCCATTTGAGCGCCCCATAAGGAATGAACTTCCAAAAATCCTTTCTTAGTAAACACTTTGTATCCAAGAAGAAAACTATGTCTATTTATATTACAATGTTATCTAGGTTCCTCGAAGTTTAGTGTTTACACAGCGATTTGTATACAGTTTAGTATTGCCACAGTCGAGCAATTTAATTGGTTCACGCTCAACAATTTCAGTTGAAGTAATAGTTAAACTTTTAGCCAATGTTCTTTGAAATTAATGGCCTATATACCTGTTCAGGTGAAATATTATGAATCTGTTTAAGTAATTGACTGTATACTCTGAAGTTTTAAGAATTATAATATACTTATATCGCGATATTCCCAATATCCCGCAGGAAAGTTTTACCGGGATAAAAATGTCCTAATAGGTGTTAATCAAGGGTTCATTTTCAAACCCAATTTTACTCAAATCCGTTCAGTTATTTCAGCGTGAAGGAGTTACAAATGTAACCTTAAGATGTTGTTGTTATGTTTTATATTATGTTACCGCCGAATCTAATTTACAAAATAATAGACTATTAGGAAGACAAAAAATCCAAGAACTATATTGAACTTGCTCCATTCCAAATAGTACCTAAATGTGATCGCATATAAAAGACCACCTGAGGGGCGCTCGTGCCTGTTATTTTGACGGACGTTTTTAAGTTGGTAATCACATTGACTATCCTACTAAATAGTTAAGCAACGTCCTTTAGGGACTGGTAAGGTGCCGAAATGAAAGGAAAATGTCCGAACCCGAAGTTTTTGTTACGGTAGTAATCCCTACTCAAATTATGTTAAGCCAACCCTAATGTGCGTGAAGTTAAACAATTTGATTTTCAAACAGATTCGTCAACATGAGTTCTGTGAAGTTCTGAATAATTCCAAACACCAGACAACAAACTGCATTTCAAGTTATATCAATGAACATCAAAGCTGAATACATATTTCATTATGACTAGTGAAAGCGCAAACATGAGCTGCGTATCAAAGAGCGGACGTATTTTGATATACACTTCTATCCTTACCAGACATTGGGCCAGGAGCAAATTCAGGCGTCCAATCACAGGGCCGGGCCACTCAGTTTATTGTCAAGCTTAACTCGGAATATCATGTAAACTATTCGAAGCATTTTATGGCCTATATAGAGAGCGTCGAATTGCGTACACCGACGTTTGATATCAATTCATCGGTGTTCTGGTAGCGTCACTCAAAAGCCAGTTCCCAATCCAGGCGTGGCGTGGGGGGGACTTTCATCGCTCTTTAACACCCGGTGATTTGAGGACCTTGTGGTAAAAACGCCTTCTAGCCCAGCTCTATTGAAAGTAAACAAAAAACATTTTATCGTTAGATAATAGTATCAGATTGCAATAAATAATTGTTTTTTCGTAGCAACATCGCGTCTTAATAAAATCTGAATAGTTTTTCTCACTTCTTACAGGGTTTGTAAAATCTTGTTGATATTCAATGTAATTAAAACACATTTGGTTGGTTAGATGATATAATATTAAGGCAAATGCATAAACTACCATTGTAGTTATTAATACGCGCGTTGCTGTAGCAGTCGTGGGTACTTCGGAAGACCAGCGATGCTTGGAGACAACAACATTATGAAAAAGTTTTTGTTTCTCCACAAATAAAGTTATACATATTTATGTTTGTGTCGTAGCACAACTAACACCTGTTGATATTTTTCTAGCGACGTTTGGCACTGTGCCCCCATCCAGCATCCTGCGTCCCACCCTGCATGACTCGCAATTCTTCGAACGGCAGTTAACCGAGTACATAAAACAACAGCGTGTTGTTGTTGCTACGGTTTTTTTTACAACCAAATGGCCGCGATACACGCTACTGTTTGTGTTTTTAGCTCAGCTAATGGATAGCGGATGTTAAAGCGCAGCCGTTTGAGAATTTAAGTGTACTTACCCATTTCAATCTGTCAAACAAAAATTGCGAAAAGGGCTGAAAAAGTACAACTGCTAGCGGCTTTTGTTGAAGTTCGGTAAATAATATTTGTTACCGCTCAGTGTAGAAGTGATGTTAGCTTTAAAGCCGTGAAAGCTTTTGTCTGATTAGAAAACTTCCAAGTTCTGAAAGTCTTCATACTTTCATGTTCACTTTGGGTAAAATGGATAATTAATCATAGACTTTATGGCATTGGAGGTGTAATTTTTAAGGTATTCTTGGATCTTTAGTATTATGTAAATATCTTAAGATACTTTAGTAATGCAGTAGTAATAAAAAGAGGCGAATTTCAGCGCACATTGGGATGATGAAGCATACACTTTTTGTTATTTATCGTTACCATAAGATTGCTTTGCATATTACAATCAAAAGGGGAGGATTTATACCCTCTTCAAAAAAACTTCACTGGTAAAATATTCAAATAAGCCAAAAAAACAATAGATGTTCGTTTTACCGTAGTTAGACTCAATGTCATTTGAACTCTATGAAAAGCGAATGGTTCTTAGCGAGAATTCGCGCTTCGTCGCAAACTCCTGTCACTGAATTATTCATTTAATCCGTTTAATAGCAACAGAGCAGCATCCAGAATAGTTTGAGATGAAGTACCTATAAGATGGTTTATATACCGGAGAGACAATAGAATAAAATATATCTCATTACTTGCGAGGAGATGTCAACGTTAAACCTAATTAAATGTCATCTTATGTTTTTTAGGCATGCCACAGACATATTATTTGGATTAGCGAATGCGTCCACGTTGTTCTCTTTGGTTAAGGCATTGCATGTTTTAAGCAACGTAAGGCTCGGGTTTGTTAAGATAATGTTCGTCCTTATTAATCTTGCATTTTTTAAATTGATCTTCCAAACGTGAAGCCTACTGTGCCGCATCGATTAATGCCGAAAATATATAGATATGTGTGGAAACCCAAGTCGACATCAATTGGCACTAACGATTGGTTGGGCTGGGGTGGCTCGATGGCGAACATAATATATCCACACATTCGATTATTGTCGCCCGATCCGAATTCTGTGAATCCAAAAATGTGTGTAGAGCGCCTTACATCTCCTGATGACTCCTTTTTAGGTACTTATGATTGTTTCATAATTTAAGACGATGACGATGATGGTAGGCGATGTGTCGGTGTCTGGCTTTGTTCTACTAGGTCATAATCTGACTAAGAAGTTCACTTTATAAATTTAGTCGATGTTCAATAAAAGTAGAGCCAATAATATGTTTTAAAAGTTTTATTACCAATACTACAGTCTTTACACTAGTTTCAAATGGATTGCAATAATCTCCAAACAGATATTAACTGAGTTGGTACATTATCTTCTGTTACGTTTATTACTCTACATTGTATTTTGATATTTCTTTTTATATATTAAAAAGTTATTACGTTAATCTATAGTTATATTATTTACTTAGAAAATTCTCAAGGTATAAATATTCGTTTGTTATGTTTGAGTTACATACAGTTTTCGATTTAACTTTATATTATACACCTGCTCTTACAACTAGTAGATATTTTCATATTTAAATTTTATACACAACATATTATTACACATATTTCTAAAATGTACAGTTAACTCTATGATAATAATCACAATAGAAAGTTTTTTTTTAACAAACATAGTTTACGTTTAACGTTTTGGCATACATTCAATAATAAAAGAGTCAAAAAATACAAACAAGTAAAGTAGTACAAATAAATACCTAATAACAAGGAACAAATAAGTTTGACACAAAAACTCAGTAGCAAAAGGTACGAGACAACGGCATTTTGGTTAAAAAACTTGGTTAATATGTGTCAAACACTGAAACAGATATACGTAACTACCTCGGGCGTACATAATCCAGAAAATAAAATTGTTTTAGAAAGGAAAGCCCTGGTGACTCAAAACTTTTTCGATTATCAAACATTCCGTTATTGATAGTACCTCGCACTTAGTAATAATTCATTCCTGTCTGCCAAAACTTCTTAAAGAAGTTTGAAAACGGATAAAGAAAGGTTTCATCCCAACATGAGTGGTATTTTATTCATAATCATCATAGGGGAATCGAATACGAGAAACCCGATCCCATATCGCTCTTTAAGTTTCCAAAGTTGGGATACGCATGCATGGTCACGTTTGCTATTCACTCGTGTTTGCCTGGCACTTTGGTCTTGTCCATTATGGTGTTTATATCCATCTCAGTAGTTTGAACTTCCACACTAGGCGTATTGAAATTGTCGTACGAAATATATTGTGGTGGTTGTGGCATATCAGCTTTTGCGACTACTGGACGTTTCTTCGTCTTTAAATAACCCAAAGCCGATACCAGCACTACGAACACTATGAATCCAATACAACACCCGACTACTAAGCTAAGTCTCCTGGTCAATATGTCTGCAATACCCTTATATGTATTAGAGAAAGGACTCTCCATCGCTGCGCGAAATATTTCTATTGTACTCACGCTCGTACATTTACTTGTTATGGAATCGTTCATAAAGGGCTGAAGATGATTCAATATGATCTCGTCTCCGTATGAATTGATGGACGATTTTTCTGGGGAAGGGGCGGTCCTGGCATCTGGCGTGGAGGAGCTAGGCGTCGCTGTACCGAAGTTGCCAACCGCCATTACGCAGATTGTGTACCGGGAGCCTGGTGTCAAATGGCTCAGCCTCATTGATCTTAAAGTAGTGTTCAAAACTTTCGTTCCCCTTATCTGTGAAAATAAAAGGAATATCAGCTCGAGCGCTTTGATCGTTGAAAAGTTCGCAGCCACGAGTGTAAAATGTTGTTGAAAGGAAGATTTAAACGGATTCACAACACAGCCGAACATCCACCGGCGAGAAACATAAATATTTTTTATGGACCATTGAAGTGATGCACAGCCTTTGTATTCAAATGTTTATATTTGCCCTGCGCGTTTTGTGATGGTTTAGTCTAAATTATAAGCGTTTAGTTCTACAGCAGGTGCTTTTAATCTTTTTGAAAATCATCATTGAATTACGGGGTTTAAAAGTAATGAGTACTTACTGCGGTTGGGTTTTGCTCTCCGAAATAAACCACTTGATATCCGCTTAAGCCGTTCTGGTTTCGACTCTGCCAAGACACAATAACGGAGTGTGTCTGGATGTCTTGTATAGCGATGCGGATTACGACGGGTATATCGCACAGTTTCTGGGAAGGCAGCTCGATAAAACTATAACCGTGAAGTTCTTCCGGGTGCTCGCAACGAAGATTTTTGCTTCCTTTTATAACTATTTTATGGTGGTCTTGCATCCATTTCCATAAGTCCTGGGATTCACAGTTGCACGTTAAAGGATTTTCTGTAAGAAAAATAACACGTTAGCATTTATGTGAAGGCGTCTAAAGGAAATAACATATTTGAAAAAGCATTAAGTCTTACCATTAAGAGACAAGCTCTTAACTTGTGTTTCTAATGACATCAAAAGTTTCATTGGTATTACTTCAAAGTAGTTACGACTCAAATCTATGTGCGTGATCTTGTTCATACTTCGAAACGCATCTGAAGATATCGCCGACAACCAATTGCCGCTCAAGTACAACTCCGTGAGACTTTGCAGTCCTCGAAATATATCTCTATTTATTCTTGTTATATGGTTAAAAGAGATATCTAACTTTTGCAAACTCTGCAAGTCTGATGTAAACTCTTCCAGTTCCCTTATTGTGTTTTGTGATATATTCAAAAGCCGAGTTGAGTATAATCCTTGGAGTCTCTCTCTTGGAATATTTTCCAATTTGTTTTGGCTTAAGTCGAGTATCTCTAAATTATGCAGTTTCGAGAACGCTCCGGGTGATAATCGAATTATAGAGTTCTGTGTCAGCAGTAATCTCTTCAGAGATGGAAAGTTCTCGAAATCTTTACTCGTTATGATTGTCAAGTTGGTGTAGGTTATTATTAATTCTTGCAACAATGGAAAAAGTTTTGATGGATATGCTTGTAGTAATTGCAGTAATGAATTTGATGACATATTCAGTGTCGTTAGTGCAGGCAGAACCGCCTCTGAAAGGCCATTGCTAGGAATATATTTGAAATGATTATGTGACAAATCAATTTCCTTTAGTCCTAATGAATGCTGAAAAAAATTCGGTGGAAGAACTGTTAACATATTTGTACTCAAGTTTAATGTGACTAAGTTTTTCAAAGCCGGTGAGCTGAAACCATTCAGTAGAGATATTCGATTATCACACAAATTCAAAGTTCTCAAGTTTTGTAAGCCAATGAATTTGAAGAAATCCACACTGTGTAATTGGTTGTGACACAAATCCAAAACTTCTAATGAAGTAACATTAAACAGCGCGACATGTGGAAAATCTGTGAAATTATTGCCTTTCAAGTTTAATTCTTGTAATATCGTCGTGTAAGCGAATACATCTTTGTGTAAGTCCCGCAAGTTGTTAAAAGCTAAATTTATTCGCAACAAATTTTGGTTCTTTATGAAAGTTGCTGGAGGCAATTGGGATATGTTTGAGAATTCTAATGACAAAGTTTGTAATGACGGTAGATGTGAGAATGTTTTGTTCTTGATTGTAGTAAAGTTGTTTTTTGATAGTATCAACGATTTCAAGCCAGGTATTTGTACTTGAATTATATCTTCCCAAGTAAGAAGGTTTGTGCTCAATTCTAAATCACTTAGATTAGGCAAAGTTTTGAGAGAGTTAGCTTCGATTATGGATATTGAGTTTTTATTTAGTCGAAGTTGTTTAATTGGCAGCGAAGAAATATCAAAATCTAAAACGATGATTTCATTATTTGACATGTCCAAAACTTTCAGTTTAGTCAAGAAGTGGAACGTGTCTTTTGTTACTTGATTTATATTATTATTTTGTAAATACAGTTCTTCCAACGTTACAAGTTTATAAAACGTTTCATTGGTTAGCTTAATTATTTTATTGTTACTTAATTCTAAGAACTTAATTTTCTTTAAATGAACAAAAGTTTTATTTTCTATATGTACAATACTATTGTTTTTTAGATACAGCCTTTGAATATTTATCAAATCATTAAAAAGATTAACAGTTAAAACCTTAATATTATTTTGGCTTAGCCACATTATTTGCACATTTACTTGTCCCAAAAGGGAGGTGTTCTTTAAAAGTGACAAATAATTTGCACCAAGTTGAATGGAAACTAATGAAGAATCTCTATTTGGAAATACGTCTCCAATGGTGGTAAGTCGATTGCCTTGTAAATTTATATGCTGTAAACTTTTAAGAGTTATAAATGCTTGCGAGTCTATGTTCTGAATCACATTGTTCTGTAAATGTAATTCCAAAAGTCCTGGTAAGGGACTAAATACGTTTCTCTTTATTTGACTTAACTTGTTATTTTGAAGACGTATTTCTCGAAGCTCCTTAAGTTTATCAAATACGAGTTCGTCTAATTCGTTAATGTCATTATTATCCAAACTTAATGTAACTAATCTATGATTAGATCGAAAAACGTTACTAGGAAGTTTCTTCAAAAAATTTGTTCCCATATGTAGTTGTGTTAAATTTTGTAACGAAGAAAAGCAATTTGGTTGCAGATATTGAATGGCGTTGTGTTCTAAATTAAGAACTGTAAGTCCCACAGCGTTTTCAAATGCGTCATCTGATATTTCTAAAATGTTATTTTCTGATAGAAATATCTCAGAGAGATAACGAAGATTAGAAAATACTCCTCTGATGTGATGCAGATGATTATGACTTAAATCTATCGTACGGATATTACGATTCTTTTGAAATGTATTTTTTGCTATATTTGTTATTTTATTTCGACTTAAATCTATAGTTTCTAATTTCCCTAAATAGTAAAATGCTTCTTCGTGAATAGTCTGTATGTGATTACTAAAAAATGTTAGTGTTTTTATATTAGGCATACATCTGAACCAGTTGTTCTGAATTATAACGAATTGATTTGAATTGAGATCTAAGCTTATGAGATGTGGTATTGTAACATTAATGCCGTCTGGTATGGAATTTATTTTATTCCAAGCAAGCCTTAGATTGCTTAGTTTATTAAGTTTACCCAAAGCTTTCAATGGAAAAATATCGAGAAAATTTTCTGTTAAGTCCAATTCACTCAGTAAATCTTCCAAGTTGTAGAATGCATCTTCGGAGATGTTTCCTATTTTATTTCCTTTCAAATTAAGCCTTTTCAATTTAAGGTTTCTGAAAGTGTTTGCTTGAACGTCTTTGATGTCGTTGAGCTGCAAATCAAGAGCCTCAATATTGTGGAGTTCAAAGAATGATTCATGCGGAATCGTGTTCAGTTTACTGGATATTATACTCAAAGATCCCAAGGAGTCCCGAATTGTACTAAAAGCATTTGGACTTATTTTATTTATGGCCGATTGTGAAATTTGTAGATTGATGATTTTGATCTTCGGTGGGAATAGGTCTGCTTTGAGTTCCGTCGTTGAGCTTTCGAGATCGTAGATAGAGAGTGACTGGATAGTTCCTCTTATCTTTGCTAGAACATTTTTTACAACACCGGGGGTTGCGCTGGGACACTCCAAAAATAGACCTGAAAAAATGTTAAATTTAGAGACACATCTACTTCAAGCGACAATTCCAGAATAAATTAAATGACTTGTCTAAAACGATAATTTAATGGACCAATATTGAGACAAAAACTCTTTTGATTTACACAACTTGTTACTTTACCATAAAAGTTGGGTAACAAATAAATTAACTTGTTAAATTACTTCAATAACACTGGTCATGGTCAAACTAACTACTCTTAAAGATTTTAGCTTCACATGCGTGTGATGCTACTAAACTTTTACAATTAAACTATTTGCACCCCGCGGTTCCCGTTATCCCGTAGGAACCTTTTCCGGGGTAAAAAGTACCTATGTCTGACTACTGCTTCTAAGCTACCTCCATTACCAATTTGTAGCCAATCAGCCATTCTTGAATTATAAATAGTGTGACTAACACGACTTTCTTTTATATAAAATCAACTTTAAAATAAATAATTAAGGCAGTAAGAAGGACTGAAAAGAAAATCTGTGTTTTATGGAGTTAATAAATATTTTATCGTGAAATTAAATCACGTGTCTTTTCAAACGTTCCTACTAGAGATGTATAAACAACAGTCACATAAATGAATAAATAGCGTCCTTCAGAGACACATTAGGTATAACAAATTAGATAGCATAAAAATGAGAGAAGGTAAAAACGAGAGAAGGCCGGAGTCCCAGCAGTGGGAACGTGAAAGGCTGATAATGATAATGGTTTATATATTCGTCATGCCGTACCAAGTGGCCAAACATCTTTCCTCTTCTTATCTCTACTGTTGTTAATATCTCTCTTTTTTCTCCTACCAAGTTCAATACTCCAAGTCCAATACTTCTTGGTTGGTTTTTTTTTTTTAATATAAACAAAACTAAAAACTAATATGTGTATAATATGAAAATATAAATAGGTGTCTTTAATAGTAATCGATCAAACGGTGTCGGAGTTTATCAATCCCTACTTCCCTACTACTACTATGTCTGTCTGTCTGTCTCGCTTTCACGCTTAAACTACTGAACCAATTTAAATAAAAATTGGTACAGAGATAGTCTAGAGTCTGAGAAAGGACATAGGCTACTTTTTTTCGCGATAAACTGTAGCACACGCGGTTGAAACCCCGGGGAACAGCTAGTCTTATATAATAACAGCATTTGTTTGTAAATGAATGAAGATAACAATGCATACCTTCTTTGAAGTTATAACAAGGGCAAATCGGGTTCTCTGTTAGGCTTGGACATTGTGACTGCTCTTCTCCTTGCAGTATCGGAATATGGATGACGAGTACAAACGCGTACACGCTGCATTTCAGACGTGATAGTCGAGTGATGACGCCCATGTTGGCGCGACGTCATTTCAGTAACATTGTGCATTCGGTGTCCAGAGTGATGAATTTCGTGATTCTGAAACAATAGAAATTGTTTTATATGTTGTGTTTGTTGTTTTTTGTTACTACGTTTTTTATTTTTTATTTTACATTTTTGGTTTTAATTTGTTTTACTATTGTATTTTTTATGTATTGTTGTTGTTTTGTTTTATTATGTCATAAACTCCTACTCAGGTTAAAGAATAGAGCGCTCTCTCGATTTGGAGGCTAAGACACCCTTTAGGTCGCTAATGCATTAGAGTTATTTACAAACTGCTGCATTGTTTTTTTTATATATTCGCCAGCCGTAAGACGCGAGTCTTAATGACTTGTTCGTTATGGCAATTTTAAAATGTTTTTCAGCATATCTCTTAAACGGATTACGCTGAAGAGATTTAGGTTTTCACTGAATTTAGATTCAATTTTAATTATTAAAATTAAAAGAGACTCTCTCTCTTAGGAGACTGTCTAACGCTACTCGTTGGTTACTATTACGACTAGATGGCGGCATTTTTACCAACTTTGAAATAAGTAGACAATAATATGTTTATCAGTTGCTTTTTTACTAAACATTTTAAGACACTACGTATGAAGACATGTTCTTGAGATTATTAGAATTTGCAACAGCTGAAATGCTTCTACAATTGCTCAGGTTAAAAAATATATATTTCGTTGTCATAATGGAGCTATAATTAAAAAAGATGTAGAACGTTACGGCTAAAAATTAATAGCACCATCAAGTTGTTTTGAAAGTGAATTAGCGAGGCAAAGGCCAGCAACTAAAGTTGAGAAAGGAGGAAAATTATGAATCGATTTGATCTTGAAACGTTTATTTTAGGCAAAACGTCCTAAGGGGGTACTGAAAAATAATAAAGTACGAAATTACTTCTCCGGCTTAACTTTTCTCTAAGCCTTACGGGCGCGGTCGATCGGAACAACTTTTCCCAAAGATAAACATCTCTTGTATTCGATGTTTGCCTACATTTTTACGCTGTAGAAAAAACACACACACAACAACAACAGAGATAAAAAAGTCATTTAAAATGAGTGAATAATACGAAATTTAAATAAATTAGATGATATAATATAAAAAAAAGCATTACAGCATTAGCATTTGCGTTTTTATGTAGCGCGCCAAGCACCTATCGGTGTGTTCCGGCAGCCTCACTTGAGAGCCAGTTCCCACTCCAGGTGTAGCGTGGCGCCATCTTCGACCACATCGTCACTTAACATCAGGTGACTTGTAGTCAAACGCTACCCTGTAAATAGTAAAAAAAATTAAAAAAAAATACCTACTTCGTCTTGCTACATTTGCCATGATAGCCTCGAAACATACCACTAGCTAATTTTAGTTCGCGTTTCTCGATACATTATGTCATCATCGTCATCATCACCATCAGCCACTGCTGGGATACAGACCTTTTCTCAGAGATAGGGAGTATGTGCCATAATTGGTCTGACTCCTGAAATTTCCTCTTATGCAAGCTTGTATTTCTCAACTAAAATGTTGGACAATCTACTTATTACTTTATGAATGAATGTTTTCATTTTCAATTGCTGTGAACAAACAAAACGTAAAAGGCGAAAGAAAATTCAATCTCGCGAAGTGTAATTAAAAGACAAAATTAGATTAAATCATTAATTTGTTGCTACAAAGCTGTTAGTCGGTGCGACTCGGAATTAATATTAGAGCAATCAAACACAAGTAGAAGTTGTGACGAAGCCATTTATCTTGCGATATTCCCAAATCACAATATGATTGCGTTAATGCTTGCTGTTTTAACGATTTATCATTGTTAGTGTTTCCTAATTAAGTTTAATTGTCGTCACAAAATTTGTTTGGTGTTGTATTATTTTTGCGTACATATAAATATAAACAACGGCCAAAAAGGACGGGGTAAAGACGCCGCGTCAAGTGAGCGTGTTGATTTGATAGCAAATAGACGGTGCCAAGGAGTATTGTCGGTGCCAAGAATTCAACGCAACAGAGAAACGCGTTTAATGCTAGAAAATATATTCGTCCTTAAAAATAGAGTACGTGCAAAGATACCTACTACTGTTGGTGAGTCTCCCTAATTAATGGAACCACTCGTTTGTTGGAACGTTTTATAAATTACCCAAAAAATCCTCCATATGTGTGAAATTTGGTAAGGAGGTATGTATAGTTTGAACCTTGAGGAAAGACATAATACTTTTTATAGCGATAAACTTTGTCCAGGTAGGTGAAACCACGGACCATATCTAGTAATTAGCCGTACCTACTTAACAGATTACAATACTTAGCAAAGAAGTTAGTATTGTGAGAATGACTAAATGAATCAGACTTATTCACTACAATAGTACACTCCAACTAGGATCGAAGTAGGAAACTTCGACTAGGTTCATTACATAATACGTTTTATTCTCTATACCGTCGTGTGATACGTTTACGTAAAGTATCGAAGCATCTATTCCAAGATTGGAAAAGTTCCGACGAATTCGGAGCTCAAGTTTGTTGGTAGCTGTCTACTGAATGAATTATCTTAATTACTTGGTTTCTTTAACATGTTTTTAAACAGAAAGTTTCCTGATGAAGCATTGGCTATTACGGAACTTGATTATTTACGTGACTGCCTGCAGATTTAACTAATTAAAATTGTAATTAGTTTAGAAGTTATAAAATCATCAAAGAAAGCCTAAAAATTTTGGTAATCGTGTTTTAAGTTAAACAGGATAAGCACTTCTTAAGGTTTAGAACTTTAGACTATAGAAATGTGTGGCAATTATGTTATTTTGATGGCAGACCAAGTGTATGTAGGTTTATAGTTGCCTAATTTGTGCAAATAATTCGACGCGAAGCCTTAGTGCTAAAAAGCATTTATCTATCAATACTCTAGTCTGTGAAAGAAAACTGGTAGGTGGATGGATGATAGTAGAGGTTTTGGACATAGCTACTTAAAACAATTTCAAGGAATTTTAATTTGCGGCGTCCATGCGTGTCTACCCACGAAGGCAGTGATCGGAAGGATAGAACCTTACATTCTATACTCTGAAAAAATTACTTTTTGCTTGATATTGAGGAATAAGTAAGGCTACAAATTCCAGACCGCATTGCCGAAACGTGAAAAGGGCTGTAATCCCAAGATTTACGTCCTTGAGGTAAAACAGTTACCTGTATAATTATAATAGAAGAAAGTTGAGTTCTAACTACTTTCCTAAAATTAACTCAAATACCTAATGGAAGCTTTCCGAATTAGACAAATTAAAACTTTACGAAAACGCTTAAGAAATTTTAAATTATCTTTGTGTTAAGCCTAAAACCGGCATTTTCTAAATAGGCTTTTCTATTTATGTAATTACAACACGAAAAACTTTCCTAATAATGTTGTATTAAGCAGGCAGACTTTTTATTCTTAGCCTAGGGAAAAAACAACAAGCCCTTGCCTCGGGGTCTTTTACCCTGAACCAAATATACCCTCCTAATAAAATTCCGTTTCAAGCCAATAGAAAATAAATCTTTATCTATTGGATAAAATGTTTTCGCTAAGTAACTTCTTTTTGTATTTTATCTAGTGCTCTTGTGTTGATGAAATACGGTCGGGGACTTTTTTTGGCGGCGTATAGACTAGGTACAGTAAAATTTTATCCAATTTATAGGTACTCATATGTTTCTTGATCACATGGTTGACATTTTTTATTTACACGCATACATTTTTACGATAGCGCAAACGTAGTTGTAGAAGAAACGTTCTTTTTTTAACACTTTTATTAGCTTGACTTGTAACTAATTTCATATTTATAGTGCGTTATAAATTTCATGAAACATTGAATAGAGCTTTTCAAATAATTAGGTACTACTTAACAACAAGTTTAAGGGGGGAGTCCTATGTTCAGCAGTGGACTTCTTCCGGCTGATGATGATGATAATGATGACTATTTAACATATCAACAGTACGTAAGTTATTATTGAAAAAAAAAACTCATAATAATAGAAAGATATGTTAAAATGTATATGTGTGCATGTCTGTTACCGCTCAACCTTAAAGATCATTTTAATATAAAGGCAATAAATCAGCCCACTCACAGTCACTTAGAAGTATTTAACTCTTGAACACTCTTTTTAAGTCAAGCATTTTCTGTATAGAGAAATTGTTTAATGGCTAGACTATAATTATAATGAAGCTCCGTTCGATCTGCAACCGGAATCAAGAGTGAAGACAATAACGATAATAAATCGAGAGTATGAAAATACTTGAGAAGAGTCCAGTAAAAATCCTTTATTTTAATGACTACTGCTAGGCTGTAAAAGCAAGCATAAACTATTTATACAACTTCTTGTTGAAAGGGGATATTAACCGTTTACAAAGCTTAGCAGGTTCTGAACTACGAGATTGCTTTGTCCAGTTTTTCAATTTTCACTAACTTTAACTGAATTTCCAGGAGGTTTTCACTGCATAGCGTGGTTTATTTTTCAGATTTCTAGTAAAACATGGGTAGTGAGGAACTAAATTGGGACGAAAAAACATGGTAGGTAGTAGGGATGCTGATTTTTCCTAAAAACGATCGTTTGGAATCGATTCTGAAAAAATGCCTAGGAGATCGATTTTTTAACAGTCAATTTTTCTTTCAAATTGAACATAAGTTATTAACACATAGAAATTAACTTTGTGATAGCATTATCAGTGATTAAATTCACGGGATCGATCCATTGTTGTTGTTGTTAGATCGATATGAAACATTAATATTCTTTAAAATCGATTCTCTGATCAATCGATATCAGATCGCCATCCCTAGTAGATTGGCAGGTATTCAAATACAACAGGAATGGTACAACACATAAATGTTTTCAGTCACAAAGGATCAACAGCAAAATAATACATATCTAAACAATTTTGGCCGGTACGTTTTTCAGTACATAAATAAAATGTACGGTTTTGTTGTTCGTAGAATATACTGCAAATATTTTACCACTAATGTTTTGCACGGCTTCGAGGCTGACAAAAAAAGGCACGTTAGCTTTATATCACATTAGCTGTTCCCCGTTTTGAAGTTTAGTTTATGCTTGCAGTTTCACCCGCGTGATTTTTCACAGCCAATATACTCGTCCTACAAATATTATAAACTTGAAAGTTTGTGAGTATGGATGGATGGATCGATGTTTGTTACTCTTTCACGCAAAAACTACTAAACGAATCTGAATGAAATTTGGAATGAAGATAGCTTATACCCTGGATTAAAACATAGGCTACTTTTTATCTATTTACTTTTTTTTAAGAACGTCCATGAGGTCATACACATTGCCGAAGACCGAAGCAAATGGAAAGAGATCGTCCTGAAAGTAATTCGTGGAGGTCACGACCCTCAGCAATGAGGAAACCGACACAAGGAGGAGGAGGGACTTTTTATCCCGGAAAAAGGTTCCTGCGGGATAAGGGGAGGACGCGGGTTAAACCGTGGGGCGCAACTAGTATATTATAAAGAGTGAAGTGACGGTGTTGTTGAAGGTGGCACGCTACACCAAAACTGGGAACTGGCTCTCAAGTGGCGCTGCCGGAACACACCTATAGGTGCTTGGCGACAGGGTCTTAACTTAAGGAACTTCTTGATTATATAAAGTGTAGAGCGAAGGCGTGGTCGAAGGTACGCTTGCATTGGGACCTAACTCTCAAGTGAGAATGCCTGAACAGACCGATAGTTGCTTGGCGTCAGATAACATTTTAGGACGGTACCTAGAAAGGGAAAATACCTTCTAGAAAATGCTCTACCACCAAGCAATGTTTGTGGTGTGCTGATGTGACCGTAATACCTTTTTTACTTCTTACAGGGTAGCGTTTGGCCACAAGTCACCTGATATTGAGTGACAATGTGGTTGAAGGCGCTATGCTACACCTGGATTGGGAACTGACTCTCCAATTACGCTACGCTTTTGTCCCATTGGAAGCTGTTGGTGGATTATTAAAATAACTGTTTATGGACTGGACATTTCAATCGCAAGAAGAGACGCTGGTATTAGGCCCCAGGGCTGTATGATAATTAATTTTAAGGAACGGTACATTGCAAGCCATAAACTGAAATACAAACTCTGGTCGGCCCTTGTTGTTTATCATTTTGTTTTTCAAGATAAAATACCTGCGAGTGAATTTATTTCGTCTACCAATGGTCAAAGTGATTTTTGGATGTCTGTCTGTTCAGTTATGTTATATTTATATTCATAGTTATTATAAATAAGATAAAATATATGAAACGATTTTGTGCCCTCAAAATGCACATGCTGTTTTTCAGCTGGATAATGATTGGATAAAATATTCACAATTTGGAATGAGCTGTACCACAACCTCGTTAACGCTTGCCGTTTCGGTAGAGCATATTTGGTTTTTAACTTATAAAATGAAATCCAATGTATAATATAGATATACATTTATATATTGGTGATTATACCTATCAACAATTTCATTCATGTAGGTATAATTTTGACCTATAAATATAATTTTAAAATGCATGAATCATACGAATATATCAGCATTTTGTTCCAAATATAGCCTGTTATATACGTTTTGTGAATTTTACCTTTGTATAACTACTAACAACCGACACACACGCTTTACTAGTTTCACGTTACGTTAACCTTACAAATAAAACAGATATTTAAACTTTTTGTTTCCTTCGGATATAATAATTATTTATTTACATTCCTTTTTTTCAGCGAACTGTGTAAGAAATGAATAGATGACTGACATTTGCCTGCGAATTTATCCAATCAAAGCAGCGCATTCGTGTGATTGGTTAATCGCTTATCTACAACATGTTATGGACCCAGAGGTGAACGTAATTGCACTACCGTTCCCAGTCTTTGGGAATACAGTGCATTGCAACATTGTCAGAGATCGTATCGGTATCTAACGGCTATTCCGCTGATTGGCAGTTTGAAACAGGCGTAATTAAACTCTCATGTTCCCGGCCGCATTAAGTGGTTTTTATGCTTTATCAAAAACTGAATGGTGTCGATGCACAACTTGCACAAAAAAAAATGACAATACTTTAGTGCTCTACAATCTCTGATTTTTGTAACCAAATCTGAGGCATCAATGTTGATCTAGCCTATTTCTAGTTCGGTGACCTGGCTTTTTAAAAGGAAAGGAAGTGAGAAATTTTCTCAGATAGGTATATGTAGTCCCCTATTTTACCAAAAAGCCATATTACCAATAAAGTGATGAATATTTATGTTGATGAATGGAAGGGAAGAGGAGCCAAAGAAAAGATGGATAGATTGTGTAAGGACCGATATGAATGAAAGGGAAGTGAATGAAGCGATGACGGCTGATAGGGGAGAGTGGAAGAAGAGTACATGCTGCGCCGACCGCAAATAGATCGGACCAGGGCAAGGAGAAGAACATGTAGTCCCCTATTTTTCTCCCTGAATTGTAATACAATTCAAGTCAAATTATTTGTCTAATAGGAGCTACACTACACTAGAGTAGGTATTCATTTTCATTATGCTGCAAAAAAGTCTATATCCGGGAAGGAGTGTTTATCTAGCACTTTATTTCTATCACTACACTTGTTCATTAGTTCATTTGATTGAGACCATAGATAACATAGAAAGAAGGTTATGGGACAGTTGCGCAGTAGGTACGACTGATAAAAGAGAGTAGTATTGCTTAATTGTGTCGTACGTATCCGATATGTGGACAGATGATTACTTTGAATACTGACCGCATGTAATCACTTACTTTTTCTCTATAGTCTGAAGAACAGACAGTATTTTTTTTAAATTGCTAAGATTAAAAACAAAGAAACAAGGACGAAATATAACTAGATTAGATTTGTGCTTTAATCGCTTGGTGAATCTCTTCTAGACAACTTTTAGATAAAGATTGAACTTCGTGTGTGGGTGCGAAAAGCAAAGAACGACCCAAGAAATTTAAATTGTATTTATACCAGGTTTGCCAAACCTTTACATTGAAATATAGGTAGATACCTACATATATGGATACCCATATCCATACCACAGACGTTTCGTGAATGAAATAGTTTTGGACTGCAATCTCAAGTCAAGTCAGAGGTAGTAAAGTCATTTTACGACCCGAACGTCGTGGGTTTGAATCATGCACAGAGCTTACGGTAAAAGAGAGTATCGTGATGAAACCATAGCTTGGTCGGATAGCATTTGTTAGTGCTCACCTGGCAAGTGACTTCTCAAGTTAAGAATATGTCACCAAGCCCCAGACTCATAGCAGACATTCTGATAGTCTCACTTCAGAGCCGGTTACTAATCCACGTGTAGCGCCACCTTCGACCACATTTTCACTTAACATCAGATGACTTGTGGTCTTCAAGGACTAGTTTAAAATCCTCAGTTGTACTGAACCATCAGGCGAGTGACTTACTCGTCTCGCCAATAAGTTACACAAAACAAAACTACTGCTTGGCGGTTGAATAAATGGCCAAACCCTACACCTACTTCTGTACCCTGTCGCTTCACACATACAGACTGAACGTTTCTATTTTGCGGTTGAATTAATCTTAACAACCAGTACCCACCTATTTCACCCGACCAATTGACTCGGACAGTTGCGCAGTAAGTCTGATAGTGGTATTACTTAATCGTGCGTCTGCAATAGACCCTCGCTGCTACTGAAAGATGATTACATTGACAAATGGTCCGTCCCTAGGGACCGGGTCACTAATCTGCCGTTGAACGGGCCTAACTAATTGTCTCCTTTGCTAATGCTCAAATGATTCCCGTAGAGCTCGATAGGTTTGTCAGATCTTGGGTACGAGGGTTTTCTACAGTAGTTTGCTTGTGTTTTTGTACTCTACTGGCGACCCGCCTCGCCGCTTTGCCTACTGAAATTTTAACATTTTTCCATACAAACTTTAACACCCCATTTGATTGTTAAGCACCTAATAGGTATCCGAGAAAAAATTGCACAACACATCTTCGTTATTTTCGTGATAGATTATTATATGTAAAATTTGCTATGTTCCGCTATTGTTCCGATATCCCACACCAGGAAGTCCACGAAACTTTCTTGGAATAAAGTTAGCCTATGTGCCAGGGTAACAGCTAACTCTATTCTAAATTTCATTCAAATCCGTTAAGACTTTTCAGCATAAAAGTAACAACGCATATCCACTCCCTCACTCACTCACTTGCTAACTTTTGTATTTGAAATATTTGTGACAGCCATAGATTTCTGAGCATACATTTTTTTTCAATTTTCCTACAGCTATACCTTGCCTAGTTAAAACTGATTTCCACGAACTTCTCTAAGATATATCTCGTCACTTTTTTGTACCCGCTGTGAAAATTGAACCCCGCTTTAGTGTCGTAACAAAAAGTGTCATTATTCTATGACATTTTGTCCACAGAAAAAATATCACCGCTGTTTTACAGCTCAAACCCAAAACCATTAAAAAGAACTTGAAAGGGTTAAGCAGCTGAGGCAACGACAAAAAAGGCCAACAAGATACGGCAAATTGCTTAAGTAGATTATATTTTTTCTTGTATATATCTCTCTGTCTTGTTTCGGTTTATAAAATAATTTTAGCCCGTCGATTAGTATTCTGGTTGTGTCGTGGCACAGTTGTTACATCTTTGTGTACAAACTTCACAAAATCGATTCACGTGGGCGTATAAAAAATGTATAGTTGTTTACCTACATCAAAATAAACAAGACATCGCAAGTTTTTCTTTTGCACGGATCAAAGGATTTTCTATGGCTTATTTTGAGAGCTATAAAATCGAAATATTTCCACCGCACATAATAAAACCACATCACAGGCACTCCAGCGTGTAAGGATTTATGTGGTTGGGTAGAGTAGAGCCATTTATAAGGTAAATAAAAATCCTACTCAATTATCTTGGCTCTAGAAAATTAAATAATTGACTAATACCTGCTGTAAGAATTTTGAATTTCTTTTGTTGTTGTGAAAAAAAGCGATATCCATTTATCTTTCTATCTTTTGCATAGATTCCATCGCTACTACATCATGATACTTTTTTTTTATTCATTCTCAAACTTAAAAAACTGGTCTTCAACGGAGTGCAGGGCTTTTTGTCTTCCTCACTTCAGACAAATCGGATACCATTTAGTGTCAAATCTCTAATAGTCTATGTCTAGGTTTACTAAAATATATTTTAAAGCGGTAAGTTTGTTGTAAGTATTTCACACCTATCTCCGAAACAATCATCCTATTATGATAATTCTTTCACTGTTAAAAAGCTATCCCTGAGTGACTTACCTAGGCTTTGTTTTATTGTGACGAAAGACTTTTGGGAATCTACAATTGGTTGAAACCGCGGGGAGCAGAAATAAGACTAATTCTGAAGTGAATATTTTATGGAACGTTTCATAAAATATTGTTTCTTTGGATCTTTCATGTTGCTCTCGTATTTTGTTAGAAAATACAAATGTTTTTGACACGCCACGTAATAAGCTCACTTGTTTATTGTGTTGTTGTGAATGAGTTGATAGTTTTTATAAGCATAGCCTAAAAAACGTACCACATTCGTGCAAAAAAATAAAAATAAAATTATTGAAAACAAATTGTGTTGGAGAACTATACGAATTTTTCTAATATGAATGGCAAGTGATGATGTCGTCCAATCACATGCCCGTATTAATAAATCGATATGAGTTGAGAGCACTCTTGAGAAAGAAAGGTTTTAAGAAGCAGATCAAATTAAATTTTAAATTAGTTTTATTTAGTATCTTAAAACTAGCTATAGGTAGGTACGCGTGTTCCATAACCTGGGCAAGAAACGCCTATTTTGAGATGCCAATATCAATTAAGTTAGTGAAGATAAACAAATTGAAGTCAAGTATAAATCTTAAGATGCTGGTAAGTCTTGACAGCGTATCAGCTAATATATGCAATTGAAAGCAGGTTGTTAATACGGTCTCTAGCGTACCTACTTGATTTCAAATGCAGCTGCCGGAACACACTACTTATTGCTAAGTGTTTTAGTGACAGATTTATAACACGAGGGTGGGAGCTGGCCAGGCAAGCTCAAGACTGTGAGTTACCACTATGCTATTGTTGCATCACGCACAATATTTTCCTTTACTTTTCATGCTGGCTTCAATACGGCACAATCGGGTAAAGTCAAAATAAGTAAAATCATCGCACAATATTTTCCTTTACTTTTCATGCTGGCTTCACTACGGCACAATCGAGTAAAGTCAAAAAAAAGTAAAATCATTTTGTAAAATTAACAATTTTTACTGAGCTAATTTATTGTTGAGTGAGAATTTTACCCAATAATGGCTCTGCAGATTGGATTGTGTCACATAAGCAGTATTTATTTTCTTTTGTATGTCTTGTTTCTTACGGTAGTTCGATTAAAGTAAAAAATTTAAAAATCCTGAACAATACTTTTTATTGAATACTAAATCTGTGTTTATTTAATTGAGGTATTGGTATATGCATTAAAAAGATTTAAAACAACAATCATAATCATCAATTACTTTATGTTGAATTACTTTTTCTGATATAAGAATATGCGAATCGACGTAAAATCATATATATACCTTAGATATTGCGGTAATATTAATTAATTAATTTAAATGTATGTTTACTGTAAAATGATATGCAGATCTTATAAAAATTACGGTCCTAAGTACGAATAAAAACTATGCACAAAACTGAATTTGTTTCAAATTGCCCAGATCTGACGGGTAGATATTTTTAGAAAAGTTAACCGCTTTTGTTACCAACTTACGAAAAGTCTCGTACAAAAAATATCAAGAACGAGTAACGAGTCGTAACAAAAACGGTACCTACGTTTTTTACGTATGGAAACCCGACATTACCCGATCAGTGTCACGTCAAGAGACGTGAATGACACGTAATATCTACTGCAAAATTATGGGTAGGACGTAACTGACATTAGACAAGTAATTTTACCGAGTTCCTTTGTTTTGTGAAGAAGCTTTTTGGAAATAAATCTTACATGGCGGTATTGTCAGGCTGCCTTTGTTTACGAAATCATTCGTTGTCCTGTTTTTTATTCATTCATGTTTATAGCAATGTTTAATAGAAGGAACTAACCTCAGCTTTAAACATATCTTCGAAGAACAGCAAAGTAGGTACGCGACCGGTTTTAAGGTACAATTTCATAACAGTTTACCTACTACGAACAGAAAAATGTATACTATATAGTTATGTACCTATATATTTACATGTATGTGTGTACAATGATTAAAGGCGTGCAATACAACTCAATCTATGTAGGAAAAATAGAGTTGGCTGTCAAAATTACATTCGAGAACGAAGTCTTACATTCTATTAGTACCTACCTACATATTATTATATCACTTTGAGCGATAAGAACGCCCTTTGTGACACAACTTGCTAGTTATTATTTTTAAACTAATTGCACCCCGCGGTTTCATCCGCGTCTTCCTGTTATCCCGCAAGATCCTTTTTCCGGGATAAGAAGTAGCCTATGTGTTAATCCAGGGTATAAGCTATCTCCATTCCAAATTTCATTCAGATCCGTTCAGTAGTTTTTGCGTGAAAGTGTAACAAACAAACATCCATCCATCCATACTCACAAACTTTCAAGTTTATAATATGTATTAGTACGAAGTTTTCTGTATAGTGATGTAAAAATAATGAGTTAATCTATTTATCTTATCTATCTATTCCCTACACGAAAACAGCATTTGTTACATAAGAGGAATTTTTCACTGGTTTAAAGGACGTATGCCGCTTTTGAGTTTACAAATGGTGCTTATATGTCACCCTCCAGATACGGGCGGTGACGAGTGTCGAGTGTCAAAGCTTGTCAGTTGAACTTGTTGAACTATACGTACAGCCATTTACGTCCATCTGTCGAATCTGCAGCGATTTTGAACTCTATTTCAACTGCGGTTTATTTTTAACTGATCTTTGCAGGATGGTAAGTTATTCGTGGTGGATATAACCCAGTTTACGAGTAGGTAAAAATAGGACAAGTCACATCACTTTGTCTTCCTACATATCGTTTATTTTATTATCGGCAGTACACGCTTCCATCGAATAATGTGACTGACGTAGAGGAAAAGAAATTGTGCGTATGCGGAAGAAATAATATTACTTAATGGTTTTTTCGGAGGGCATAATAAATAATTGAGGAATTTACTACATATTTCTTCTTGTTGGGATGCAAACAGCCAGAACATTCCTAACTGTGAAAAAATAAATAGGTTAATTAAAAAGTAGATAATTGATTAAAAAAACAACTTATTATTATTGACCTATCTAATTACAAAGTACTCCGCTGTTTTGCTTCTCTAGAAATTGATATTTTTTCCAATCAAATTTTAAGACCCAATTTGACCCCATAATGACTGATTTAAAAACAACTAGATCTTTTACTAATATCGTTAATTTTATTAATATACAAATCTAGATAGCAATTCCCCTGATCAATAAAAATATAACCACAACAAAACAACCCTGTCCCTTTTCCTAAATTAATACTATTTTTCAGGGTCGGCAACGCCTCTGGTGTTGCAAATGTCCATACTCCATAGGCGACGGTGACCGCTTTAAGTAAAGAAGAGGCATAATTATGTATAATCGTTTACATTAGCTGTTTAATATAAGTACCTATTACATGACATTCTTCTTTGCTACAAGTATATCGAGAAATAAAAATAAAACATAGCGTAGAAATATGTCACTTGGGTTATGAGTTGGGAATAGTGTAGCCTATAAGAGTGTAGCCTCTAAGAATGTAGCCTATAAGAGTGTAGCCTCTAAGGGTGTAGCCTATAAGAGTGTAGCCTCTAAGAGTGTAGCCTGTTGTCAAGGAAAGAATTTTCAGAATCAGATTAGTGGTTCCAGAGATTACTTCCTACAAACAAGCGTATTAACTTACATACACGCTAAAAACAGTCTCTTTATACTAGCGTAGATGTGAAGATAAATTAAAAATAATAACCACACAATCACATATATAGCTTTGACCTCTAACTAGGATTCCCTCCCTATATCTGATTTATGTAATTAATGTTTTATCTGTATTTACCTAGAAATGTTTATTTTTTATCTAAAATGCATTTGCAGCTAACATTGCATTGTAGTTCCTTTTTTTTAACTTTGAGAGCGAATTATCTGTGATTAAATTAGGTACTAACTAATTTTATGACGCGTCTCTTTTAGTCACAAATGTAAAAGAAGGCTGTCCAATATTTTCTACTTTTGCCGCCGTTTAAATGATGAGTTCTAGTTAATTTTTAATTGAAGTAGCCAACGTAATTGAGGGAAAATTTTAACAGCAAACTGAATGGTTTTAAGTTTTTATAATTACCACGAGGTCGCTGAATGAATTTTTGTTTTTTATTACATTCTATTTATCGCCACCGCCCCACCGCACTGCCCAACACTACTGATATAATAATACATATATATGTTATATGAAGCTGAAATGTATCTTTAAATTTATTCAATGAAAATAGTGTAGAATTTGAAATACTTAGTTATGAATCAATAGTTACATTTTCTGTAATCCGGTTATTGATCTTAGCTCTATATGATGGATTTATGTTTTTAATTGTTCCTTTCTAAAAGTATAAGGACTTCATTTTCAATACACATTGAAAAGCAATCAACTAAAAACTCCATCGGATTGGTTTCTAGAAAGTTTGTTCAAATAGCGGCTAGAAAGTTTGTCGAGCACCGCACGAACCTACTGAAAACCTGAAGATTCATTACCGCTTAGAACCGGTACGTTAATTTCACAAACCTTTTCGGTACATTTAAAAGTTTAACCATTAAAAAATTTAATTCTAAAACTGTGTGGGTGCACCTCTCAGTAGCACACTCGCAGTACTCACCGTTATGCAAATAAGTTTCAAAGTTTCAAGTGTTCTCAACCTCCATAGTTCCAACAACACAGAATCCCAGTTATCCAATCAACGGGTACAAGAACTTATGAATAAACACAGTATTCAAATGTGGCGCGGCGATCGCGGGCCGAGTTCGCAGAGTTCGTGAGACTGATAGGTCTGGCAGAGCATGCGACCCGACTACTGCGCTCCCGTTCCCGTGGCTGACTGGAGCAGGGATCTCGACGGAGTCTGCGTAATAGGACGGCATCCCTACAGATTGCTATATAGGAATAAACGCTAATACATTACGAACATCGTACACGCGTTCGGGACCGTGTTCTTGATTAGTTTGAAGTCAGCCGCTAATGTGTCAGACATGCATACTAAGCTCACTAAGCGCATTTCGGGGAACCGCTATCGTAAACGTTTATTCCCCGATTTTTATTTCGTTAGGTGTCGGTAAAAGGGCAGTCTTTCAATATATCGCCACCGAGTGCTATTTAAAGGCGGGAGGTTGAAATATCTTATGATCTTTCACCGCTCTCTGTTGGTCTGGGTTTTCGGTGCCGTTTATTCAGCCACAGAAAGCTTTACAATAAACAAGTCGTCTCGTTGCTTTGATTTTGCAGAACGAAATAGTCTGATAGGGGTATAAAAGTTTAAATCGAATAATCAAAGTCAAAGTAAAATTATATCTTTATAATGAGATACAACTTATGGTCGCTATAAAACGTCACACCTCAAACTAGCTACGCCTGTTCCAACTTCCTTACGTCGGCAAAAGAACAGGTAAATACGCCCGGTAGCTGATTTTTTAAGCGCCATCACAATCATAATTGTTTTAGTACTAATTATTTGAATGAGACCAAGTTCACTACAATCCCAAGCTTTTTTAAAATTAAATTTCGTTTTATATGACCTTGAAATTAAGCCATCAATAAAACGTGACTCAGGATTTCGTTGAAAAAATAAACATGAAATGTATGATTGCATCTATTCATTCACAAGAAAAAACAACAAATCTAGCAAAATCGTATGGTCTTGTGAAACTAGATACACGCTCTTTAATAAAAAGGCAGAAATAGTAATGAAGCATTGTTTCACGTTTCACAAAAGATAGTTTTCAGATCAGTTGGAACAATACCTTGATTACTATTCCTTTGACGTACTCAAACCAACTGAAGTAAAATAACGCTAGAACAAAGTTATCCAAATAGTGCTGAAAAAATCGAAAAACTGAGAGGCTGATGGCAGGTTGTTGAGTGTTAACGAGTTTACTGAACCAAAAAACTGTACAGTTAAGAAGAAAGGTGGCAAGCGTTTTCTCAACACAAACGTAGGCCCCTGTTTCCTCCCTAGGCCATATTTTATGCGAGTTGCGGCCCGCGGTTTCACCCGCGTTTTTCTGTTATACCGCAGGAACCTATTTCCGGGATAAAAAGTAGCTTATGTGCAGGGTATAAGCTATCTCCATGCCAAATTTCACCAAAATCAGTTTAGTAGTTACGGTGATACGTGGTAACAAACATTCACACACACAAGAGCTTTCACATTTATAATAATATGTATTATATTATATAGTAGGACTAGCTGCGACCCGCTGTTTCACTCGCGTGAGCTACACTTTATCGCGATTAAAAGTTTTTTTTCTTGATAGGGTATGTAAAAAGTAGCCTACAACCTATTCTCAAAACTACCAAATAAACACAAAAAAAAATCATACAAATCGGTCAAGTCGTTTCTGAGGAGTTCAATAACAAACACTGCGACACGAGATTTTAAGACTTATTTTAGAAAAAGAAACTTGTAGATATCCAATAGTAGATTGTCCGTAAATGCTGATTCTTTCCATATTGTATGTTATGAAATGTAAGACCCTTGAAAAACCACTCAATTTGAACGCCATCTTCAGACGTTTCGTATTCAAATATGACAAGTTTATGTGAAAAGAAAAATGAACAGACGTTGCACATTTCTTTGAAAAATAGTATTTGAAAAATCTTGAACATTGGTTTAATTTTAAAGGATAACTTAAGAGAGTACAAAGTTTTGGTTATTAAAGTAATAACTGCCTGTAATTCAGCTGTCTCTTATTAAGAATAGGTCTCGTGTGACCAATTCATCATATAAGAGTTGTCCTTATGCTTAATATTAGATCAAGGCGTACGCAATATGCAAGCAACACATTTTTTAATTCCACCGAATTTTCGAATTTCTCTGTGCTGGTGGTGCTAGTGGTTCCTCTTAATGCACCGAGTCTGCTTCGTGGTAGCTACCACCCTCAAGTTAAGAATCTGTCTTCAAGCACCTATCAGTGTGTTCCGGCAGCCTGACTTGAGAGCCTGTTCTCCAGGTGTAGCGTGACGTCATCTTCGACCACATCGTCACTTAACATCATGTGACTTGTGGTATGGTCAAAGGCTACCATGTCAGTAGAAAAAATATCTTTCTTAATCATTATCAGCCCATGACGTTCCCACTGCTGGGACTCAGGCCGTATCTTAGAAAGAGTATACCTACATGGACTAATAGCTGTGCTCCGCGATTTCACACGTGTGTACAGTCAGCGACAAAAGTAGCTGATCGTTCTCGATTTTCCAAATGCATTTCAAATCAGTAATTATTATTGTTATTTTTACATTTGTAAAATGTAAAATAACGGTATCATTTTGACCACAACATAATACACCTGATTTTAGGTGATGATGAGGTCAGAAATTGGTGTATAAGATGATAAGGATAATAAAAAAAAGTGTGACTGTTCAGTGACTTTTGTCGTTGACTGTACAACAGTAAGTTTATCACGATAAAAAGTATCCCAGCAAACTAATTAACACACACAGTACTTTCACATTAATCATATGAAATAGTATGAATAAACTAGTAGCGACTACCACCATCGCTGACCTAGAACTGGTTAGTAAATATCGCGTTCCCATAAATATTTATTGGACATCGTTCACCATTTTGGACGTTCCCATCATTGGCGTAGAGCCGAGATGGTATTTGAACATGGTATCAGTGACTAGTTACACCCCGGTCCCACGGTAAGTCGTTTGGTCTGGAGCGGCTTGATTTGTTGGAAAATGAACCTTAAGATCGATACAACGCACACATCAGACAGCCAGAGGCAGGGTGTATTCGTCGTTCGCCGTGTTGTCTGGTCTGAGGAAAGGCAAACCGTAGGCCCCGGCCATTGCGCACTGCGCCTCTAATGACAGCTCTAATGACATGCCCTACCTAGTTTTATTTAATACAAAATGTAGGCTTGATTTTTGTTTAATCTAATTCTTTTTCATAATGCAAAACGGGTTATTTGCGGTGCTCTTCCAGATGGGCTAGTGCCGGCGCTGTGGTTGGCGGCTGACAAACAAAAAGTTTCTTTTATCTCGTAATTTTTCCCCAGTTTCAAGTTCTTCGTTCATATGAACAATTTGATTTCGAGACTTTATCTCACCTTCGTGAAAATTTCAGAGCTAGAGTTTTATATATTTCGTTTTGAGTTATTTACATATTGAGGTTTTTTTGATTTTCAATTACCAAGATTTTTTGGGTAGTAAATAACTGATCGTACCTGCCCATTACAAGTCAGTACCACCCAGAACATTAAACATCAAAAAACCGCAATGAAGCCATATTGTCGCAGGCGCAATCAAGTAGATTAAAATAATCTATAGAATTTTTTTTGGTCACGTTTAATAATGCCACAAAAATCACTCTACCCACACCCTATTGTGAAATATCGTCGTCTGAAAATATATATAAAACCTATTTTCTTTCTCCAACGAGAGGTGTTTCCTTACTTTATTTCAAATCTATCATACAATTTGAATAAATAATGGGGGAGTCTCGTTTCTGGATTGTCTTTTTAGGCCGCGTTCACACAAACTACATAATATTTATTTAAAAAACTATTATATTGAAGTGAAACTTCTTTAAGCACGGTAGGGCTGGAAATCTGTTCGTACTAGGCGAAATATGTGTAACGCCGTGCATGCGCTGTGTGTTCTGTGTGTATAGGTATACGTTTCGCCAACAATTATAACAAGCAATGCATACAATGATTTTTTTTTAGCCTAGGAAGATTCATTTTTAACGCGTGGCGATCCACTTATTGCTTTTATTGAAATATTTTTAACATTATACTTATTTTTGTAGAAAATACTTTTTACTATTCAAAAACACCTAACGCAAAAAATAATTATATTGATTCTGTAGAATGATGGATTCCTATTTAGCCTAAATAATATTATTGTTTCTTACTACCTAATATTAGAATTAAAATATTCTGCGCTGTTGGTTCTGAAAGAAGCAATAAGGTAACTTAAATTTAAGTACGAAACTAGCTTTATACGAGGATATCTAATCGAGGTCCGTTCGTGGAAACACGGCACTACCCTTTTGGTATCGGTTCAACTTATGTCCTCTATAAGTTGACTTATCCCCAGGGAAATAAGGAAAAGCAGGAAATACGCTTGAGAACTCGCATAAAACATATCTTTATGTGATACTATTCATATCGTATTTTAGGAAGATTAAATTTTAACGTTTTTATTTAATTCGTTTATATAAAACGTTTACAGAACCAACTACAACTATTCAACGTCCTTTCACAAAGTCCAAACTATGTCCATATCAAAATTTATTAAAGACGGTTACGCCGATTAGAAGTAGAAGAATTACGAACACACGTAGTACACCAGAATCCACGCCTAATGTTATGCCTTTTTATCAAAACCGCTGAACGGATTTTTCCGAAATTTGATATGGAAATAGTTTGAATCATGGGGACATACCTAGAATACTTTTTATTGCGGGTGAAACCCGAAGAAATCTGATTTTGATAAGTCATCATACTGTATATAAATGTAGGTGGTCGTAGGTACCTACAGACAAACGAAACAATGTCGGATGCCACGATCTGTTGTAGTCTTGAATTAAAATTTATGAAAAAAAAAATCATTTACATTATATCAAAATTAAATACCAACACCGAAACAAGTAAAACAACTGATTACAACTACTACAATAACAATAACCAAATGCATTTCAAGAACGACAAACCGGCGTTTTACGTATCATCCTTAATTTGAAAATAAATTATCGTGATATTTTATAATCATTAACAGCGAGCCCTAATCGAGAAACTTAACAAACCAAGGAAATCTTCATTTCTTCCTCCTTTTCTTATTATACAGGAAATTTGAAATCTCGTGTTTTTTACCTTCTTTCTTTTAATCGCATTTTACATTGAAATTTTCCTATAATGAATTGCCAAGGAAGTTTAGATTTTTATATTACGACTTGTGGTAATTATTTAACCTCGCGTGAGACTAAACATCGCATAATTTGATACGATCACAAGATCGTCTTTGCTGGTAAAAACTAAATACCCGACTCTACCTAAGCTTTACGAATACCTACAAAAAGTACGATGTGAAATGATCCCTCCGAAAGCGTCTTACCATGTGTTTCGCATCCAAGACTTATTTCGAAATACCAGTTGCATTCTACTATTCCACTTCCTAAGAAGATTTATCGAGTCAAATTAAAACGAAAACAAATTAAAACGGGTTAGTGAAAGAAGCACATAAATCTTTTAGGTAAATAGAGAAACTTTTTCTCCTGAATGACCTTTGTACGGGTAAAGCGTTCTAATTCATATTTCATAGGCCTATAAATTCAGTCTCCCTCACAAAATTTACCTTAAGCCATTTGATGTCGTTAACTTTCCGCAAACATTACATTCCATTCTAAGATCTGTGTTTATAAGCTATTTCAAAGGGAATAAGAAAAAACTTAAATGTGGGAAAATTCCTTGCGCAACAAACTCTAGTAATTGAGTGCGCCAAGCCCGGATGTTTGTATAGTCGGGAAGAAGTTTTTATCAGCGCCAATTGGCGAACCCCTAGTGTCGCGCTGACTGCACCCTATGTACCTACTTACCTTACATAACTAGCCAACGGACGGTAACCGCAAATGACCTCTATTACAGTTGCCTGTGGGCACATATTCCCCTACTAACTAGTTAATAGAAACTCTGCTCCAGCAATGTTATTTTGCAACGCGTTTACTCTTAACAACATTATATTGAAACTAAGTACTTAAGGTTCAATATTTTGTTGCATGTAAAAGATTGCACACTAGCTCTATGTGATCGCTGTAATCAAGGTTTCATATAATAATAACTATAAATTTAAAATTGAAAAAACCCTCGACATCTTGGACCGATTTTCATCAAACAGCTAAAAACACTCGCCAGTAACTCACCACTCATACAAAAAACTAAAATGAAATCGCTTGATCCGTTCGCGAGCTACGGTGCCACAGACAGACAGACAGACACGTCAAACTTATAACACCCCTCTTTTAAAAATATTAAAAAAAGTAAAACAAATTTCTTATAATTTTGACCCTCATAGTGGCATAGTCAGTTTATTATTTTTGTTTTTCTAAAATTTAATGATATAAAGTAACTCCGGCACCAATTACACGGTGATCCGGGTTTTAGGACAACCTAGATCTACCCAACTATCACACAGTTAATTATCTACCTACAATGTTAACGCAATTTAAAGTGAAAATCACTTTATAATCAATCATCAAGTTTGTTTAAATTACGAGTGTTATTTTGCTCTCCCCAAAGCAAAGAGATAAACCGTATTTTGTACAAATGATTAAATTTCCCCAGCTTTTAGGGGCTAACTCAATAAAATTCATTTCGTACGAAGTGGAAAGCTGTAAGTAGTTTGGTACGCACTAAAAGCTTTCCGAATGTAAGTCCCGAATGAGCAACACACATGGACTATTCAATTATCCCGGTAATTGTTTTATTTGGAGTTTGTTGGACAATTTGAACAAATTGTAAGCGATTTACATTGCACTGGAAACAATCCAGCTCGCAATGTTATATTAAAACAATGTTAGAAATGTAGCTGCTACAATATCATGTCCCTTTTGAGGCGAGCCGGATGTTGTGATATTGTTCTTGGTACCATTATATCTTGATTTGCATATCAATTAGGGTTAAGCTTTTTGTAAATTGGGCTTGCATATAACTTGCTGTGCTCCACTCTCAGTTTATCGCAATAAAAAGTATTCTATGTCTTTTACATGGGTTTCGAAATATCTTCGTAAGAAATTTCACTAAAACCTGTCGAACGGACTATCCGTAAAAAAAACAGACAAAAAGAGTTACTTTTGCATTTATATTAATAAATTAGTTTGGATTGATAGTGAAAAAAAAAAACAAAATAATAATGATATAATGCATATTCATAATCAAGAAATCGATCTAAGAGCTAACTTAGGTGCAGGCACTAAATTGAAAATTTCATTTACATATTAATATCAAAGGAGTATCGTGACAGGTTGTGATCAACATATAAGCGTGATAATATGTCAATCTACTAACGTGATGATATCACGTAACGTTTGATGTTATTATACGTAGAGCTTGTTATTTTATTCATATTCCAAATAACTATGAATATAAAATATGTATGCAAAAAGTGATTAACTAATGAATTACGATAAGTACCTATATCTCTCTTGTACAGAGTACATCAATATAGTAAAGTAGAAAAAAGTAAAAAAAGAGGAAGTATCTGTAGTGTTTAGTAGTGCATGTTGAAGTATATTTTCTTAATTATAGTATGTATTGTATATAACACAATACATTCTCTGTTCACTTACGATCCCATTGGCCCATTGTCCAACTCAAAATTATCTAAAAAAAAGCATGTGCACCTATGCATGCATTACGTTAAACAAAAAAGAGGTTATAATATTTATTTTGTTTATTTGGCCCTTTGGTTCTTACTTTGTATTTATTATGTTAGCTGTAAGTTTCTCAAAAATAATAAGAAAATCTAAAATCAAGAGGACGCGCGAACGGTAAACAGAATTAGCCTGCCTTATTGCATGACCTATTTTAACTCCGGAAGCAAGCATCAGTGCTGTTGATTAAGTGTGGACAGATTCAGTCTAAATGCATTGAGAAATCATACAAGTGGACTGGTGATATACAGAGGTTACTTATCAGCCCTACACTTTGTAAAGTCAATCGCACAGATTTGTGTCAATGGCAAGTCTTCGCATGTGGGTAGAGCAAGCACATCTACTAAAGGACAAATGTTTGTGCATTGAAAAAAAGAGCGAGTGTATTTGTTCTGTGTCTGGGTGTTGTGGATCCGCATATAGTTTCCTAGTTAGAGGTTGGAACTGTGTATATGATGTATAAATGTGATTGTGTTCGGGCGTTATAATTACTATGTACTTTCAAGTACCAATTGGCGTTTAATCACTTTTTAATTTATATGTTTTTCTACGATTTAACGTTGAATACAATGCGAAAGTAACTCTCGCTGACCTTTTGTTTGTTTGTTACCTTTTCACACCTAAGCCGCTGAACAAATATTAACTAAATGTGGTATGGAAATCGTTTAAAACCTGGGGAAGGACCTAGAATACTATTGATCACGAATCACGATAGACGTGAGTGATACCGCGGTTCCCAGCTATAGTTCTATTATAAAATATGCAGTTCCCTTCCAAAATGACTAAAAGTGAATTCCTTAGGATCATATAATAAGGGATAATGGACCTATGAATGAATGGAAGTATGATTAATGTGCCGTTCATTATAATTATTCTATTGTCTTAGGTCGTTGGCAGAGCATGTCAATCTTTATTGGCTAAAGGATGCTAGCAATTCCTCAGACAATTGGATCTCTCTTTATTTAGACTAAACTGGAGCAATCATTGTGTCGATGGTACTTTGTGTGATACTGAATCGTTTGAAGTACCTACTATATACGTGTATAGTTTGCAATAAGCATATGATTATTATCCATAGTCATAATATACCTCTGGTATGGTACTTTCTATTGTTTCTAAATATATGTAGAGCTGCCTATCCATGAATAATATCTTAGTGTTACTAAAATAGACATAATGTGGTGTATCTACGTGAAATACATTGTGTAAATTTACATATTAGGTTACGTGGTAATCGATTACACAGGTACAGGCTCTTATGTGAGTAAATCATTCTTAATGAAAAATGAAAATAAAATAAAAAATAAATTAATGAAAATATTAGGTTAAACCATATACCAGCGGTGGAGATGATAGAAGATTTTTTTTCCGATACTGTTTTAAAGATAACAAATAAGTATAATTCGGTTTAAATCACGATATGATGAGACTAAGGCCAACTTGCACCACCGCTTTAAATCTTAATTTAACGAAATTCACTTTCAAATCGTATGGAAAATTTAGTTAAATCCAGATTTAAACAAGGTTTAACGTGTTGTGCAAGCCAGCCTTAGGATAAGATAGAAAATCAGAAATGTCTAACAAGTGAAAAAGGCATAACATCTTGTATAGATGGCGCTGGCGAGACATGGTTTTTATTTTGCATTGGTTGAGTGCAAGACTAAAGGGATGGGAACATAATACAGCCAGCGCAATCTCCCGAATTTTAATAAACGATATTTTCCTTTTTTAATAACGTCACAGAAAAGGTTTCATTGACAGATAAAATGCGAACGCATCGTTTGGTTCAAAAGCGACTAAAAATCCCGTCGAAGAAATGAAACAGAACAAGAGGTTCCCAAATCTCTTAATTAACAAAATGAATTTGTAACACCAGCGTCGAGTTGTAAACTACCATAACAGAATAAACAGGATCTATGTACTATTCATTTCGTGCGCAAATTTAATTAAGAGCATTATTTAAGAGCTGTCCGAGTTTGAGAAAACAGAAAAGTTATTTGTATGAAAGCCCCAATTAAGGGCAAAGCTTCCTGGACTTAATCCAATAAACCTACTCATTTAGTGAGCGGAATGAGAGTGTATATAATTTTAGGGAGATATGCCATGTGTTGTATTGCTTACATTAGATTGGATTGCACATGCCAGTCTCGTCTTTAATTAACTTTTGCCACTTACCATAAATAGTATTGTCTACTTATATACCTACATTTACCTAATTGATCACGGCTACAGAAACAGCGTAAACAACAATTAAAATAGTGTAGCCACTGTGGTAGTTAATCTTTATGATCCTAGGACATTATTGGTGTGTTTCAGCTAGGATTTCCATTCGTACTCTACTCTGTACTCAATATCTTACGATCTTCGAATCAGTTGTACAGTCAACGACAAAAGTCGCTGAACAATAGCACATTTTCCGATTACCGTCATCACCTCAAACACCAACTTTTGACCACATCATCACTTAAAACCAGGTGTCATAAGTTGTGGTCAGAGCGCTACCTTGTGAAATATAAAAAAAAATCCACGCCATACTGATCTAAGACACATTTAGGAAATCTAGTATGTTCAGCTACTTTTGCTGCTGACTGTACTATAATTTGAGAAAAGGCCAGCAGTGGAAACGTAATAGTTGTTGAAGGTGGAAAAATCATATGGTACGAAAAATACTATGTTTTTATCACATTCTCATTACATTAATCATTTCCTATTTTTATAATTTCCTTCTTCTCAAATAGAGCAATAAAAATAAAGATAAAAATTGACGCCTGATAATATAACTAGATAAAAAAAGCTCAAGAGGCCAAGCACGAGTCTTTCGACTTAGCTCGTAGACGAGTTTGTATTGCTAATGCATCGTCCGTGAGGATATTTGGCAGCACGAGTTGATATCGTTACGAAAGTGACGTCATTCGACGTAGAAAACTTAGATGTCAGCTGTATAGCAAAGAGAATATAATCAGCACGTGATAACTGCTATGCTCATGCGATGGTAAAACAGCCTTTGATATAAAATTTACGTTACCTTATCTGAAAAAAAACTTATGCTCGCACTTTTGTAATTAAGAAATCTCACAAGTCTTGATGGCGATACGAAAGTAAGAATTTTCTTCGTAAATAGATGTGTAGATCAAATTTTTTTATTTGTAATGTTAAGAATGCTTTCTCGATAGAGACTCGTGTTTGCTTTACAGCGGCGGTATCGCCAGCACGAGAGTTGGCTAACTACTTTTGTTTCTTTTAAAAGCTTTCTAAGTAAGCTCGAAAAGTTTTGCTCAGTTAACGTTCTCTATTCAAATTTTCTGTACGCGGTCTTCGTCCATGGCACGCGTTCGTTAGTAAAATGCATAATGCAACGTCATTTCCTCAGTCGGGATCAACTAAGCCACGGCTACAAGTGAAATTTTGAGAAAATATCACATGTTTTTCCAATATTTTCGTGTCTTATTTTTCGTAAACTCGCGTTTTGACGGTGCTCAGACACAGACCAGACATGTTAATACGATTCTTTTTGATTTATTTCCAACGAGATACACAGATGCCGAGTCTGATTTACATTTTTCTCTTTGTCTTTGTGTGAACGACCGCTTTTGTATATTGAGATGGCGGTTTTTGTAAGTGCCAGTTTCAGAATGGAAATATCGTATATAATATAAAAAAGTGGAGCATATTTACCAATGTTCGGATTGAATTAGAAAGTTGTAATTTTGTAATATGTAGTAAGAGAGAGGTTGTGAAGGCTGTAGTACTCAGAATACATTATTACGTCAATGGTCTCTTGTCGTTATATTTCTCTCTTATTATACTTGCATCGTAAATACACAGTACCTATCGAAGTATTGGCGAAGTTAAACAACATGCATTTTTGGATGTTTGGATGCTTATACCCATGATTTTGTCAGGTGCTAGTCCTCGCTTCAATCGCTCTGTTTCACTCCGCTGTTCGAATACATAGTCGATACGTCCTCTCCGCTCCTTTATTTATTACCTTTTAAGCTACTGTGTGACGCGACGAGCAAGTCGCTCGCCTAATGATGAGCAATACGCTTGCCTATTATAGTTTAATGCCACCCAAAACATTAGGAGTTCAAAATCCTCCGTGACAATGCACTGTGCTAGTCACCCTGAGATATTAGACTTTACATCTCTTCACGCCCTGTAGTTTCACAGGAAACATCATCCTTCGATCCGCAACACATCATCATAATCATCATCATCATCAGCCTGTATCAGTGCACTGCTGGACATAGGCCTCTTCCAAGGTACGCCACTGAGCCCGGTCTTGGGCTATTCTCATCCAACCACTCGGCACAAGTCTTCGCTCCACCTTGTCGCAGGGCGTCTTATACTACGTTTGCCAAGTCGCGGTCTCCGCTCAAGAACACGTCTACCCAACAGTTATCGGTTCTGCGGCTTATATGACCAGCCCACTGACACTTCAGCTTGCTAATTCTGTAAGCTATGTCGGTGCAAGTTATATTTCTGTGGGAAACAAAATCAAACAACAGTAGCAGTATAGCCTTCGAGCGCAATAGACAGTGAATACGTCACAAATACACTGCGGTTTAATCTCGTTTTACGTAACGTAGGCAAAAGGAAAATGAGATTTGCATCCAGCCACTCTCGGTCTTTAATAAAGGCTATTATGTATTATCATGTTATACTAAGGCATACGTATAATCCGAGGCAGTACGAGCATGTAACATGTAGCATGCATTTACAGTTCGTTTGCAAGCCAGTAGGTATGTTTCAACGCTGAACGAGTGCTTTGTATTTACAGTACTACACAATTAAATAAGTGTGTGTGAGAGAGAGAGAGAGAGAGAAAGAAATACTTTATTTGGAAAAACTGCACACAATAAGAAGAGAAAGAAAAGCAGTAAAATTATACATAAACCATAAGAGTAGCGTTAGTCAGTTGAATATGTTCAGTAACGATGTGGTCGAAGGTGACAACACGGTACGCCGATTTTGAGAACTTGTGGCCTGACGTGCCGGTACACACCGTTAAAGTCTGTCCCAAAGCACAGATTTTTCCTTGATGGTTGTAGCTAATTAGGTAGCTAGACGAGCATGAACATGGTCACAAGTTGACATAACTACCACTCAGCCATCATCGCTTCAAACTATTTGCTTACTTACTATTGGTCGACTTGTACTTGTGTCGTCATTTACATACGACCATTTACTCTTATCCATGATTAATGATAAGATTTAGTTATGCTAATGTAAATGATTTAATTACAAACCTTTCGCTCCAATGCTCATCGATTTTCTGTGTCTAGGTTTTTTACTGTCTAGTAAGGGCTTGGCAAAATGCCCGCCTAATGAAACGAGGAGGTCTGCAAACCGCCGTCCTCTTTACAAGGTTTTATTTTTAATCGTACTTCTGCTAGAACTATTTGACGTATATTTGAGTTTAGAATATTTAAACTCAACCCCTTCTTGGTTAATTGGTGAATGCTTAATAAAAAAACATAACGATTAAATCTATTTTGTAATACAATTAATTAATTTGAATTCAGGTAGGTACGTATATACATATAACGCGAAAACCGAAAATAATCGAATAGGTATACCTAGTCAAATAACGGTACAGATGGTATAGGTACTCTAGTTTTCGAGTACCAGCCAAATGAGTAGGTACACATACAGTAAAACCAAACTCAATATCAGTTATCACAAATACATACCTAGTTATTATCATAAAGTAGTTGTGCCCCGCGGTTTCACCTGCGTCTTCCCGTTATCCTTTTCCGGGATAATAAGTAGCCTATGTGTTAATCCAGGGTAAGCCCTGTCCATTCTAAATTTCATCAGAGTCGGTTTAGTAGCAAGGTGGTGGTATACACGGTAACAAACATTCACACACACACACACAAACTTTCGCATTTTTAATATTACATAGTAGGACTACATTAGGACACTAGGAAACAAATCAAAACGTTGTTCATAATCTGAAAATAACTAATAACAATTTCCGTCTTATCGAAAAACGTTTCAATAAAGCTAGAAAGTTATTTCGGACGGAAACCTTTAAAATGGGTTTCGCCAACACCTTCGTTCGTTCTCGAAGTGTTAAAATATTTACCAACACATTACCTGCGTGCCTGAGAATAACACACTGAACATTTGAACAGATCGCCGTGACCCAGCACACCTTTACGAGCATGATTACTGCGCAACTTTTGCCCTTTCCGCCATTGTTTGTATTCAAGGAAGATAAGTGAATATTAATTGAATTATCTAGTTTTTTTCTTGCATTTTTAAAGTTGTTACTGGGAAATACGCTTGGGGTCCTTGTGCATATTGTTTAATTCATATAGCATACTTGTATGCGCGCTGTATGAAGGTTTTTGAGAGAAATAAATGCAAGAATACGTACACAGTGGCGAAATGCAAGGAAAGGATGGAATAGATAGGTACTCACATACAATCCTCGAAAACAGCTGCTTGGGGGCGCTCCGCGTGTAATCCTATTAGATTCTGGAGACACTGTCACTCGATGAGAGCACACAAATAACAGTTTATAATGAGATATAGCCGAAAACAATTAATGTCCGTTTTATAAGCGCGGGAGTTCACGCACTTCGATGTGTGTCAAGGACGCGACTGCCTTGTCAATGTCACTGCAGTATTGCACTTTCCTCAGGTGAGTTAGACAAGGACGGGGAGCGGGGATATTGTAGGTGAGGAACAAGGATGGGACATATGCACCTCGCCACTTCCGCTCTGAACAATGAGCATTTTAGCGTTAACAATACTGGTTTTGCATCCCCGTCGCCCTCCTATATTCTAAAGAGAGGGCATGGCCGATATAACATATAACTAACTAAGCTGACCAGCTTTGAAAGAGTAACATTAAGAATGCATCAGAATAAATCTGGCCTCCAAATTGGCCGGACGTAGGGATGTCTCACTTTAACTTTATTTTTATTTTTTAATTAGTTTTTAAAAACATACGTCTCTGTTATATAAGGTTGACTAACCGCTTTTACAGTGTTTTTATTAGACCTGTACTGACTAATGGTGACTACTTTGGACAATTTTGCTAATTGAAAGTAGACAAAGCCTTGTCTTGTACTTATATATATGTCAGTGGGGTTAATTTTGTGCCACGTTGCGTCTAAATTAGGAACTGATGAAAATGATTAACTTAATTATGACAGCGCTTGAACGAGTGGCCTTTTCGCTATTGACCTATAATGTAGTAGGTACTGTAATATAACTTTGCGTGCGGATATTAAATATTGATTTTTATTTATTTAATTTATGTATACAAGGTACGACCACAAATATTTTGATGCTGAGTTGGGGAACAATTCGTGACAACGGGCAATTTTGTAATGTATTACTGTAATATAGAATTATTTAATATTATTATATTATAATCATTTATTTATGATTTTTTGATTTATGATTTTTTTATTTATACTAATAAATGATCAGAAAAGGATGATAGCTCAATGGTAGTAACGTCGGCTTGCGACTCGTAAATCGTCGGGTTTGAATCCTATACCTAATGAGCTTGAGCTTCTGATGAAGGAAAGCTTAGTGGTAGGATATTTCCTAGTGCTGACCAAGATATAGCCACTGTTTTCTAGCCCCTATTGATGTATTCATTTATGTATTCGTATTGACGCTCAAATGATAATCATTACTTGAGCACAGATTTGACGCTGTCATTTCATACAAATATGTCACTTAATCGTTACTCAAAAGTATTCGTATTGACGCTCAAATGATAATCATTACTTGAGCACAGATTTGACGCTGTCATTTCATACAAATATGTCACTTAATCGTTACTCAAAAGTGATCTATCTATACTTGAGCATCATTCTAGAATACCAGGGTCGTTGCCGACCTTTAAGAACTCTTTTACCCCCATCGTGAAGGACTGCGTTTTGTAGCACTATGAAAAGATCCCAATCCAGGTAACGTGGAACCACCTTCGACCACACCGTCACTTTGCATCAGGTAATATTTTGTGGTCAAACGCTTTCCTGTAAGTGAAAAAAAGACATCTTATTCAGTTCCGTCCGCGAGCGCAACCGCAGCACTTCGTGTAACATTTAGGAAAAAATGTTTTATTCAATAGTAGAGAGTTAGGTGGCGGCAACAAACGTTTCATTATTCTAATGCTTGCGGTTCCGGAGCCTAGGTAGGCCAGGTGCTACGAAGTAAATGTAAATATTTTATTGTGGGGGCACGAACAACGCCTGAGAGATCAATAAAATTTGTTTGTTTTGTAAAATGCTCTCCGTTGTCTGCTTTATAGATTGCGAACATGAATTATTCAAAGCAATGGAAGCGGCAGTCCATTTGTTTTAATGTTTTGTCTGATGAAACGTATAACTTTCGAACCTTTTCGGCGAGTATAGATTTTGAGCGGAAGCAATTAATTTTACGGCGAATGAAAGTAGACTCTTTTTTATTATTTGGGTCATTGCCGGAAGAATACGAGTATCTATTTCTTTCTGGTAGAATTGGAACCCGATCATAATTTGTATTACGTAGAATTCATACCTTGAGGTAAAAGGTTTTTGAACATTGAAATAAACTGTTATTTTTTGTCATGTAAAATGAAGTATTTATGAAGTATATACTACTAGCTGTTCTCCCTGGTTTCACCTACGTGGGCTACATTTCATCGCGATAAAAAGTATATTATGTCCTTCCCCAGGGATAAAACTATCTCCTTACCAAATTTAATTGAAATCGGTTCAGTAGTTTAGCCGTGAAACAGACAGACAGATATTAAGTAGGAATTATTAGGAGATCAAATAAATGACTTTGGTTCTATGAAGTAATAATAATATAATAATAAGCTACGCCATAAATATTTTTCAGTACCTACATCATTGTTATAACAGTGGTCTACTAAAAATTAGCAATGATCTTAGTATAATCGATAAAAATGTATTTCAAAGTGAAATTAAATGCTGTCTATGAAAACAGTTTTTTGTCAAAACACCGCAGTTCCAACGTGAATAACTAGTTTACACGTTTGCGAAAGTTCGCTCAGTTTTACGTGCATGTTTTAATAGCACTGATTTTTTTTGATGGTTTTTTTGCGTCGCGTCGTCAACAGGACGCAAACATGGTTCAGAGTGTTCACACTTTTACGACTGTTTGGTGTTTCACGCCCGCCTCGTGTGTAGTGTGCAGGTAGCAGGTACAGTGAAATCTGTTTTTGTTAGCTTTTTCTCATTTCAACTTGTTCTTATAGAGAGGCAGTATAAACACTGTGCAAAAGCGCATATTTTCCATGAGGTAACTTTTGGTTGGATCGTCGCGACTGATTAAATAGGCTTGCTGTTGACTTTTGAAAAGGTGTTTTAAAACATGTCAGATTGGTTGGTTGTATTTTTTGGAAGCAAAACTAATTTTAAACTTTTTGATTTACTTGATACAGGGTAGCGTTTCAACATAAGTCACCTCATGTCCAGCCGATATGGCCGAAGGTGGCACCACGCTACACTTGAAAAGGGATCTGAGTCAGATCCCAGACAGGAGATCAGATCATCTGACTCACCAAGTTAGGTACATGAATCAATATCAACTTTATGGCTGTCAGTACTCTAATAATCTATTTCGATGTATATTTATTTAAAAGAAATATTTGGAATAAAATAATATTACTATCTAAAGATAAATAAAAATAGGTTGTAGCTAAGTAGGTACAGTCAGCGACTAAAGTAGCTGATCATTCTCGATTTTCCAAATGTGTTTCAAATCAGTAATAATTATTGTTTTTTTTTACATGTTACATGTTATCATTTTGACCACACCTACACCTATTTAACACACCTCATTTTAGGTGATGATGAGGTCAAAAATTGGTGTCTAAGATGATGAGGATAATAGAAAAAAGTGTAATTATTCAGCGACTTTTGTCGTTGACTGTACAATGAAAAAACAGAAACCAAACAATACAAAAAATCGTGGGCATCACCTTGATCAGAACAGCCCCATTAGAAAAAGGCAATGAGGCGATTTAAACCGTAGTCTAAACCTCACTTGGTGCGAAGCTCTCCAACACCTATGATATCATCGCCTCTCCGGAATCTCACCTCCCAACATTATGTTCGTATTTTATAGAGTAGTCATTTTGCGATCTATATAATGTGAGTCTATATTAGCCAGTCTATTATCAAAAGGTGTCAATAAAACGCCCGCCATGAGTATTCAGGGGCAATAAATTCGTTTTCAGCCACGTAGAACTAAGAGCTCGGATTATTTCGCACCATTTACTCCTTTCAGCCACCGTCTTCATAATACAGCTTCTATATAAAAGGATTTTTCCCAGCAAGATTGAAATTTTCGACTACAGCCTCACTCGAGCTTAATCGAATTCCAAGAGTTTTTTTTACCAATGGAAAATGTTTTAAACATCGATTTATTTTTTTCTCGATAGCTGTAAGTTTTCCAATCAATCAGAAAAATGAGAAACTCGTAGATTGAATTAATTTATTAATTGATTTTCTGATTGGCTCGCTTTTGTTCAACTACAAGGTAAGTAATCCCTGGAAATTCAATATTTGGAAGGGATTCGCTATGTTTTTTTCCAATTTATGGAATATTTTATGATTTAGCCGCATAACATAAAAGCTTCTGCTAAATTTTAGATATGAAATTGAGGTGTAATGAGTACTTATAGAAGCCATATCAACCCATAATTGAATAGCCTTGTTTTTAAAACACTTTTATTAGCTTGACTTGTAAATAACTAACTAATTTTATATTGAATTGCCTAATTTCAGGAGATAACATAATCAAAATCAAAACGTCTGATCATAAATATAAGTGACAAATTACTGCCACTGGACCAGCATGGTAGATGACGGTTCTTTTAGAGTATATGCCTGAGTTTCGACGCTAAGAATCTAAAAAATAGACGCTGAATGTGACTTTACAGTTAAACCATACGTAAGTGACCATCATTACAAGCTCTAAGTACCAAGGATCTAGTTTCAATGCTCTCCCATTCCACTTTACCAAAAATGAGCAGATGCACTCAGCGCCGGCACATTATGCAAAATATGCGTCGGGTTTGCGAAACACATTCGAATTTACATTTAAATACGCACGTGGCTTCCAAAGATGGTCGCATATGAAGCGGAATTGCCGTTGCGGTACAGCAAAGTTGTGTAATTACTGTCGTCAACGGATTTTGGCCCGCCCCAAAGCCGCAGACACCCGCAGGTATGACACTTTACGGTAATGCGCTTCGCACTATGTACGTTGAGTGAATGAACGTTGCAACAACAGTTTAGCACTTTTCAATATGTCATAAATGTTCAGCAACATTAAACAAATAATTTAAAACATGCACATGCTTGGACAGTTGTCAGCTGCTGCAAAATTTCCTTTCTACGATTTTCCTATTACTAATGGCATATGCACAATGTTACTGTTTTTTGTGCGTTTCTTTCTTTATTTTTTGTTTCGCTATTGTGTGCAGTTTTTCCCAAATAAAGCCCTCTCTCTCTCTCTTTTTCTCTCTCTCCTTTTCTCTCTCTCTCTTTCTCTCTCTCTTTCTCTCTCTCTATCTTTCTCTCTCTCTTTCTCTCTCTCTTTCTCTCTCTTTCTTTCTCTCTCTCTCTCATTCTCACTCTCTCTCTCTTTAAAATATCCTTTTTTCACACTTGAAAGTATGAGTTGATTTCGTCTGCTACTACTACTTCAAAAAAGGGTATATTTAAACGCGTATTTTCATCAATCTTTGTCTAACCATGGTAATCTATTGTCTACGTGTTTTACATCATAATATAGTTATTATTATGCTCACCCCTTATTAAATTATTGTAGAGCACAATAATTGTGGACATGATATCAAATTAAACAGGGGTTCATAATTATTTAGCGATCATTATAGTAAACTTAGAATGGGCACGTTTTGAGTAAAACCAATAAACCCGGAGATTCAAAGATAATATAAACAGCGATTAAGTACGTCACATTCATATACAACCAATTTTATGAAAACGACATCTATCATCATACCATAACCTTTCGGTCCCGGCTATAATACTTATTAGTCGTAAAGCCATGTCGAAGACCCTCCGGCTGCCTGTCAACCTCGACACTAGAGCTGACCACTATCTCAATTATGAAAAATTTTATAGCATAGTTTCTTTTGTCTTATGGTTTTGTATTTATATGCATTTGGCCAGTGTCACGCATTAACATATGTGTTTTAAGAGGATGCCCAGCTATAAGCCAGGCACCATAGTCCCCCCTCTCTCTTTGTGTAAAGCAGTGACAGCAGGAAGCGCGTGGTGGATAATGGCCCATACTCTCTCTGAGAGAGTCGGCCGGAGTCCCAGCAGTAGGAACGTAATAGGCTGATGTGATTGATTGATTGAAAGCAGTGACATCGAGTCTTCCATGTACAAATATACACATATACATATAATGCGTCAGATATGAAGAGTGTAGATACAATCTTGATGACGCGGTAGCCGAGTTGGTAGTGTCCCTGCCTGCTAAGCTAGCGGTCCCGGGTTCGAATCTCGGTAAGAGCAAATTTCACGAATATTTGTAGGTACCTGAGTCTTGGATATTTCTATCTATATAAGTATGTATGTCGTTGTCTAGTATCCATAACACAAGTTTCGAGCTTAATTTGGGGCTAGGTCAATTTGTGTGCAAATTGTCCCCGATATTTTTTTATTTTTATTATTTATTTAACCTCTAACACGTTTGCCGTTTATCCTCTTCTCGATAATCTAGATCAAGAGTTATGCCAAGAGTCACTTTAACCATCGCCATCGTCTCCTAAATGACACAATAAGACTTTACTGCTTTGTCTATTAATCCTACATGCACAGAGAGAATAGACAGAGAGCCTTTACTTCCTAGCGGGATATGATTATAGCGGCACTCTGTTTACACATCCGCATTTAAAGTGCACTCACGATAAGTGTTTCTCAGTAATATTCCGCGATGTGATTCAGCGATTCAATAAGATCAAGCTAGTTTCATTTGTTTGTCGACACATCAGTCGAGGTTGTGTACGACTAATAGATCGGCTGTTTGATCACAGACGTAGATTTAACTAGATACTGCTCGTGAATTTGTATGAAAACCTTGCGTGTCACATTTTTTGTACTCGCCTTTACATTGAAGTACTTACCAATGAAACGAAGCGATGATAGCTTAGTGACGTCGACTTGGCGTGCTGACCGAAAACCTTAGCTTTACAATAGGTGAAGAAAGACATCGTGATGAAACCAAAGATTGGTAGTAGATAGGGCATTTTCTATTGCTCGCCTGTGTAGTTAGTAATATATCCCAAAGCACCTAGCGGCGGGCGTGTTCCGGCAAGTTGAAAGCCAGATCTCAATCCAGGAGTAGCGTAGCGCTAACATCGACCAAAACGTCACTTAACCTCAAATGAGTTGTGGTCTAAAATTACCTACCCTGTGAGGCGTATAAAAAACATTTTTATTCGGCTTCTGAAGAGTATTTACAGTTTAATATGGCACAAATAGGCATTTGTTTGTATGGACATATTAGACGTGTTACTGCGAAGCCGGTCGAGATCGGACTGAATTATGCGGCATAAGAGTTGGTGATTTTGTCAAACTTGGGACACGCAAAGTAAGTGAAATCGAGGTATCTAATGCAATCTATTTCCGTGTGTTTGATCATATGTGATGGCGGTCTGCCGCTGGTCCAATTTCTCAACGGTGGAGCTATTTGGGAATGTTTACGGACAGGGTTCAGTTAACTGGGTTTGATCGTAAGTATATTAAAGTTGGTAAAATTCTTGTGAGAGGAAAACTGACAAAATACAACAAAATATACCAATTCGAACCTAATCTATATTGGACAAGAAAACGATCCGTCAGAATAAACGAATTCAAATTTAATTTCCAGTGATCAGATATTCTCTCTCTGTAGTCTTTATAAATTACGTTTCCGAGGCAGAAACCAAAAACCGAAGACATTACAAAGTAGCCACCAACAAAATCGTAATCGATACACTCACAAACAAGAACAAAAGGAACGACGGAATTAACCAAAACAAATCCATTATGCTTAGTCAAAAGACAATAATTATTATCCTATTACAAAAGTAAATGAAGAAATTTGAAGATCCCCCTCCCTGTAATTTGTTCTTTCTGTTCCAATTACGCAAAACGAATGAAAGTATCAAAGTACAAAATGTATTAGAAATAAACTTTGATTATTTATTTTACTTTATTTCCTCGTTTCTGGAATTGATATAATAGCCGTAGAAGTTATGATGGCGTTGTATTATTTATTAATTATAATTCACTAATTAACAGCTTTGAAGATTACTGCAGCTAAGAGACCGTATTTTTTAAAACACTTTTTCTATGAAAACATATTTCATAAATGGGTAATTTACGTATATAATGTGATTAGCTGCGCCCCGCGGTTACACCCATGATTTTCGGTTTTCCGAACCTTTTTCTACGAAAGTAGCCTATGTGCTAATCCAGGGTATAAGTTATCTCCATCCCGTATTTCACTCCGACCAGTTGAGTCGTTTCAGCGTGAAAAGTAACAAACATACACACACATACACATGCACTCACACACTCACAATATTTCGCATTTATAACATTAGTGTGGTCGTGTGATCACTTAGTTGTATCGTAAATAAGATATATCTATGCAAAGCATTAACGTCTTCTTGGTACGTCAATGATGTGACTCAAAGAATAGACGACCGATGTGGTGCAATGGGCAATAGGGCTTCTCTATCCAAGTAATATCTGATAACCTACATACAGGGAATCTTACACGCTAGACACATTAAATGCATAAGGATATAAAGCAAATATTTCCGTAAAAGATCCTGGTCTGTTATATGGAACTATGAAGCCATGGGCGAATGACTGTAGATCGATTGTGTTAGCATTCACGGTCCAATCAAGCCGGTATCATACGATGCGGAGCCGTATGTGAGATGACCGAATTCAAATCCCACTTCTGATGCTTAACACAAACAGAAGCATTCGCAACACGTTTGCTTGATAAAGAGATACGAGCACCTTATGCTGAGTATGGCAATTACTTACTGGTTGAGTGTAAATGTTAATGATAAAGGAAGATGCGTCCTTAGCCTTGTTTTCGAAATAAATTACAAGTAAATGTAAGAAAAAAGCATTGAATTTCACAATTAGGTAAAGTTTCAAAGAATCATTATTAAGCTTTTTTACAAGGCTTGAAGAAGCTAATTTAGTTAGGGAGGTACTAATTGTAAAAGTAATATTATACTCTACGAATAATATTTTTTAAAGTCTAACTTTTTTACTGTTTAGTAAAAATATGCTCCCAATATTTTATTTCCAGTTCGTAGATTGTACTTAAATTAATTATTAAGGTATGTTTAATAACTAAATACATACATATAAGTATTCTCTGTACCTACCAATATTCACAAACCAATACAGAATTAAATTTATACTAATATACCTACCTAATTACCTATGTAAATTTTAGCTGATACATCATACATAATTTTATGAATAATGTAATTGGTTATTCAAGATTTAAAAAAACGCTTTCGTTTAATGTAATTAGATATATTGAGCAAATTATGATTTTGATACATTTCGGAGAGTGTGCGATGTAACTACATAACCTTATTCCACCATTCCCTTTCCACGACGTACGGCAACACGACATCTGTAAATGGTTGACATTCCCCCAACCCGTATAATACCTACACTTCTCTTCTACATTTATATAATGCGAACGGTGTAGGAGGCGAACACCCTGCCAGCGTCTTTGTTTCCCAATAAGTATAATTTGGGAGACTTCAAGTCAAGAGTGAATATCGCCATCGCTTACTATCAGGTGAGGCTGCAGTCAAATACGTAACTATCGAATAATGCTTCGTATATTTTAATAATTATAATTTTTTGCCAATACCATATCCGTTAATAAAGGATTACTTCAATAAAATTTACGCACCAGAGTCGTAATCAACTGCAAAAGTATTCACCGAATACCGAGAATGTTCAATATTTAATTTTAACACTCATATTCACAAACATGTTTAAATTAAAAGTAAGTAATAATTATTACTTACTTTTTCTACAGAATGCTTTTTACGTCTACATTATAAATAAGTTCACTGAACCTGAAAAATCTCAAACTGAAGTAAAAATCAAAAGATAGATCTTTTACAGTTAATTAAACTGACTTTACCAGCAATATTTTATGCTTGTTTTAAGCAAAAAGTTTCATCAAAGTTTATGAAAAAGCTATGTATGATGGAGTCAAAGAGGCTGTGCTCTAGATAAGTTTTATTTATTTAAAAGTATCTAGGTCTTAGTTTATAGTCTAGGCGCTAGGTATAGTACATTACTGCAGAGGCCAACAAAGTAGGCATTGTGGAAGAAGGTATAAATGTGGGCCGAGGCACACATACCTGAGTCCATAAATGCCTAGTTGTGGCCAAGGCTTGTATAGTACTTTTCTCAAATAATGCGCGGAAATTAAAACTAAGTAGTAGCAGAACCTCCTGGGCAGAACTTTTTTCTCTTGACTTTGGCAGTAACAAGTTTTCTATTACGGCTCTTGCCGCCTCTTTAATTTCAGGTGGCGATAGAGTAAGTTCATCACATTTCACTTATTGTCTTCACTTGAACTCATTTTGTCAAATACAATTAGTTTCCAAACCAATGACGAAAACGAACAACAAAAAAATTTCCCGCGTTAAAGTAATCATTTTTTTTTCAACAATTAGGTTTCTATGTGCAAGCCGGTTCGGAATTGAAATAAAATCTTTGAAAAGTTACCTCCTTGGTTGCCATGTTTCGGAGTAAAAATCGTTCCATTTTTAAATAACACGACAGATATGAGTTTACTATGTAATTTATTTGGCCGCTATAGACTACAGATATGAGTTTTCTATGTAATTTATTTGGCCGCTAAACACGACAGATATGGATTTTCATACAACTTTTGCCGGCCGCTGCTTGCATATATTTGGGCAGTGCAGCAAGTTCGATTTATCTCGAAGAAGGTTGTCAAAATAATGCTTATATTTCCAAGCATGTTTGAGAAATAGGTATTAAAGCAAACATACATTACCAGTGAAGAATACAATTTCTAAACGACAACTGAAGAACACATTGAAAATACTTTTGAAATAGAGGAGACATAAATGTGGAGAAAATAGCTTAAACCAAATGAAAGTATTCAGGTATTTCTGTTTGATGTAATAGAAGCAAACAGCTGACTACAAGGCGTGCGGTCACGAGTACGATATATAACCGAGACAAAAATTAGTACACTGAAAAAAGCACAAGTGTTTGTTTCGTGGCTGGGTGTTGTAGACCCCCATGCTACGTAATGTTGGATACAGAGAATCTTAGTTAGAAGTCAGAGCTTTGTATATTATATTGTTGTCACTCAACTAGTATCGTACCCATAAATTGGGTTTCCGAAGCCACGCAGACCAGAAATCCACGCACCCAATACAAATAGTTACCAACCACAACATACAAAGTTTCCTGACATAGCTCTATGTCACGAAGCACAGAGGTTGTTCCCCAAAACACGGTTGTGGTATCATATGCTGTGGTTGTACGTCTTGCAGTGAACAGCGTTCCAAGTGCTTTGTACGCAGCGCTGCGAACACGACGCGACATTACCAGCACTACACCGCCCTGTTCTGTCACTAGTATGCAATACAAAGCCACAACATCCCACTTTAAGGCGAGCGCAATTTGCGGTCCAACATTAGCATATCTCCACACCCGTGAACTTACAGCGGTGCTAATGATGAAACACCGCCCACGGGTTCGCATGAGCAAATCGATGCAGCACACCTAGTTAGCAAACTTCGGTAACAATGTTTACATGACGACAGAAGCCTTGCACAGAAATGTCCAATTACATCCTAGTTGAGAGAGAACAAAGGGAAGTGCGGCTTACTTCACGGACAGTTGTATGCGTTAAACATTTGCAGAGCCAATCATCGCGTCGGGAGAACTTTTAAAAATATTCCAATATGTTGAATAGCAAAAGGCAATTTGTTATAAGTACCGCGTCGTGTGAAGTTGTGGAGTTTATGTGAAAAGTTGTAGACGCAGTGTGGAGTTCTAGTGCCAAGCAGCGAGCTTGAAGACAAGTGTTGGCGACGTGACATCCTCCCATTTAGTGCCCTGAAATCTTACCTAGACAAATATACTCACAGCGCGGAACAACTGGGGTACCTCTCGAGTACTTTCAACAAGAAAGACGCATCTTTATTCATGTTGAATATGTACATTTATTCATGGACTTGTGTTATTTATGACGCTCCGTGGTATTTTAATGAAAAGTTTAACGACGTTTTGTGATAAACTGCTTGTTTTGTAATCGCATCGTAAAACCATGTAAATTTTCTTTTTGGCTATAAAAAGATTTTTGAGGAACATTTTGAGGGTAGCAAGATACGTTTTTACACGTGTCGCTTAGGTTATTATATGATGTCATTTAGTCAAAATGGCTGTATCAATTTGAATAATGAGGTGTCGTTACATTGCGGGAGATTTACATGGCATATGTGAACGATAACGCGCGCACCTTATGTGAGTCGCCGATAATGAGTTTGAATTCTATCTTGGCCCATCCTTATGCCTTACTTTTTACCTATATCTTCCTAACACTTATTACAAATGAAAACGTGTTATTGTTTTTTTTTTTTTTGCACAAAGATATTTAATGAGCCGGTAAGCGACATAGGCAACATTTTGTCAAGAAAAGCTGCATGATTATTGTCGAAATCATCATACGGGTGAAACCAACTAGTACAAAAAATTCAAAAAAGTTGAATAGTTATATAGTTCATGCTCTACAAATTTGCGATCGGAAGCATGAACTCTTAAGTAAAAAAACTATGTTTATAGAAATAGCCGTTCTTCTGAGCTTTTGACTCGGACTATCAGATGAAATATTCTCAGATTGAGATCAATAGTTCCAGCGACTACCTCCTATTACGTCCTTCCTGAAATCTGTACGCTTATGAGGAATTTCACTTCTTAATAGTATTAGTGTAAATTTAGATTTAAATAACTGATTAAAATAACATTTTGTTGGGATACCCCATACATATTATGTATATATTTTCGCGTTTGAACACATGGCACGTTGTGGTCGAAGAAGGCGTTACGCTACGCCTGAACTGAAAACTGGTTCTTAAGTGAGGCTACAGAACACACTTGTGACAAATTTACATGAATAACTAGCAATTTTCTGTATGAAAATATTTGAAATTAGCCTGTAGTATGCATGTGCATAGTAACATCGAATTAAAACTCCCATTAGCCTCTAGCGTTCGATCGATTGTTAGAGAAGTTCCTGATCAGACAGTTAACTAGTAGCGATCCGGATAATTTATCTTGTGCTTCAACGTCTACTTCAGATGCTTACTTTGCTGTAATACGAATAGCTGCGAAGGCGAAACTCGAAGAACATTGTTCCAGTCACCCACAGGTAAAAAATACACGTCTGCGAATGATGCGATTATTCGGATAGTCTGCTACTTCTAATTTTTATAATCGAGTTCAATATTAGTGAAACTAATGTCATGATCCTTCGAAATGGGTGTGAAAAGAGTTCTCGGCAACTCCTTTGGTGTTACAAATGTCCATAGGCGACGGTGACCGCTTTCCATCACGCCGTCTGCTTGTTTTTGCTAATTTATTACATAAAAAGTGTTTTAAAAAAGAATTATGTTACGTTTTTTTTTATCAAATTACCTAGATTTGCAGGACGATAACTAAACATCAAGTCCATAAAAAAGAACTTATCAGTAAAGCTTATATTAATCATTTTTTCTTCTTACCAACCGGCGATGAACAGTGATTTATGTGTACGGTTGTATCGTTCAAGGGTTATTCTGTATTGGTACGGGACTCTTACTAATCAGTCGACACTGACAGTCTTCGGTGCTAATGAATGGATTCGAGTCTGTCCGAATCGACGACTGAATATTGAATTTCATTAACCTAACATGATCAGATGAGGCAATGTGGCCATACCTATTAGTGGCTGTATAGCCTGTCAAATACAGTGACACGACAAAAGTAGTAGCGAACACAAAATTAGGAATATACCGAATAGCGTATTGGAAAATTGCAGCTCACGTTAAAAACAACAAGAATAGTTTTTCTGTACGATTAATATATGCACTCGCTATGTTCTGCATTTTTTCGTTTGATCAAATGTGCATATTTTACGTTAACGCCGCCGCCTTCAGCGTATATTTTTTTTGCTATTCAGAGTAAATACTGAAAAGCAAGGCTTATTTTATAGCCGCTTTTCGATTATGTTGCCGCTGGTAATATGTTTTTGCTACAGAATTTATTATAATCCTTTTTCAGAAACCATTTTCGAGATTTTTTCGTCCGTTAAATTTTTTTTGAAATCAATCAGATAGAAAGCTTACGTTGCAGTACCTACGGGCGTAGTTCAACATTGTAAACTAAGAAGCTTATCTATCTACTATTTGGCAAAGGCGTGTCTTAGAAGGAACTACTTTGAATTTTAAGTTCGGTTTTCAGTCTTTCAAAAATAATGATGAAAGAGACATTTATAGGTATAGACAAAATAAAAAGACGTGCATTTATAGAAACGACTTTAAGCCAAGAAAATTAACTAAAATCTGCCGTAAATACCGTAACCCGTACTGTATCCCATCGCCCTAACCACACCCATATTTTATTTGCGTAAGTTTGTTAGTTTGTTACTTCATCACGCTGAAACGGTTCAACAAATTTAAGTGAAATTTATGATGGAGATAGTTTGTATATAGGGGATAGGTTACTTTTTATCTCGGAAAAAGACTGGCGGTAAAATGGGAAAATAGTGGGGAGCAGATAGTATTATAAAATTAAATTACGTTGACGATAAATAAACAAGGAATACCTTATCCAGAATTACAATGTCTTGTCTTTTTACAAAATTACCTAATAGGTATTACAGTTTACTGGATGGTCATCAGTATTAAAAGGCAATGTTCAAGTAAGTACCGTAACTTCAAGTCTCGTTCTAAAGTAAGTTCAAAGACGTTAAAAACCAGAAAAAGTTGTTCAACAAACAAAGTTAGCGGGAGAGTTACCAAGTGCGGTGAAAACTCCCTGTGACTGGGCGGTTGATAATGGTTGTTTGGTTTCGCTTATATAGCTACAAACTTCAGTGTAAAGTCCTTTGGACTCAAAAGTTATGTTCAGTAAAATTTGTTTCATTATCAGCACAAACTCGGTACCATCGATAAATAGTCAAGTTATATTGGATGAATCTGTTGCACTATTTCCACTAATTTATATGAGTTTTTCCTCGTAATATATCATCCTAAAAAAAACAGATATTGGCTAAAAACGTACAAAGGGGTAGGTACAGGATATAACACACCTGTTAAAGAGTCTCGGAACTATAGGGAATATTTTCGAAAATTGGAATTGTTCGTTTTTTTGTTGTTGTTTACAGTTTATAAATATACGTTTATTTATATAGGCACATATATTGGATCGTTTGAACTAACTAAAGAAGGTCTATAGATAGTTCAAACGATCCTTGATGTCTGGCAACGTGCCCAGAATGCTGGCGGCATTGCATTATTGGCATTATTCTTTGTCCAAAATATAAGCCAGCATTCTGGTCACGTGTGTTCATAGTTTAGTTTTCTTTTACATTTACATAGTCCTTGGTTACTAGTCAAATTTTAGATGTTTTATGGCCGGTTTCAATAACTGATCTAGCCATGGTTTGTCCTACTAAGTAGAGATAGAAATTTGACATTACTTCTATGAGGCTTATGTCAAATAGTATGACAATCCGTGGATAGATCGCTTATTGAAACCGGCCTCATGTCACTAAAATTTAGTGTATTACAACAGCATCTAATGCCCGAAGTTACTAATCGATCCGATCCGTTATCCGCGGTTTTGGATCTATATGTCACCTTACTACTAAAATTACATATTATGACTTGATGAGGATCGATTATTAATTTCAGCCGTAAGTAAATAACATACTCCACGTACCTATATGGTAGATGGATACAACTTGAATTTGTAAGAAAAACTTTAAATTTCATAGGTAGGTATGTGTTTTGTAAACAAACTCCTGGAATAACTAAAACCCTGTAGAATTTACGGATGGATTTGAGAACGTTGGATGCTCTCCAACGCAAGTCATGAAATGTGTAGTGCGCCGAGCGAATTTATCAATCAGAGACGCTTTGATTGTCTTTGTACAGAAACGATTGCGTGAGTGAAATACTGACGGGAGTGCATTTTGTATCTACTCGCATTCGTGTGAAAGCATGCAACAAAATGGATTTTGATGCTTGTTTTATTATTTATGGCTTTGCACAGTTTGTCCCAATATCTACGCGGATTGGGGATCCACAACACATACACAATAAATAGTTTATGATTCATGATAGTATATTTTTTATTGCCATTGTTTTTCTTTTTACTTTTTACTGGTTAGCATTTGTCCACAAGTCAGCTGAAGTTTAGTCACAAAGTTAAGTGACTAAAAGTAAAAACATTGACCCATTTTCCAATTTTATTTAGCAACTTTAACACCTTATGTTATAGATTTTGCATACATTTGGAAAATTGAGTTTAATCTACTTCACCTAGCAAGCAACAGTTACATAATTATCTAAGAACAGCCTAGAAATTAATCAATACCCGGAGTCCAGTTTTCCTCTACAGTTGTAACTTTGATATATATTTTCTTTACTAGCAATTTTGGTTCATGCAGGTAAAGTGTAAGTTGTGTAAGTAAGTGACAAAGCGAGAAAGTTGTCGCTGTCTGTGTTAACTTCAAACTCGCATAAACTTGTTCAACTTGCCACTTTGAATAACATATTAGTTTGACACTTTTCTTACGTGACATTATATCAAAACTAAGCGATGTCGAAATAGATTAAAAAAATTGTTTCTTTAATTGATAGGTCTATGAGCGAGCTGTCTATGGAGAGACTTGTCGTGCAGGGTCCGGTTGAAGGGAAAAGAGCCCGAGGCCGTTATCCGACTCACTGGACCGATCTTATCAAAAAGACCACAGACGCATCCATGACCCAATGCTCTCGTGACGCCATTAATAGGCAAAAATGGCATCACATTGCCATCAGAGGTGCCCAAGCCGAAGACTACAACAACACATCACAGCAACCACGACCACTCTGACAAGAATGTACGACTTAGATACCTATAATTGATTGGTTATGATGACTTATTTTTTTTTATGTAGGTTATTTTTTTCTTTATGTGAGTCAGTTGTTCGCCTGATGATAAAGGTTACGCTGGCCCATTACAGTTTAGTGCCACCCAGAATGTTGAACTTCAACAGTCCATAATCCTACACGGCTACAATCTCTTTAGGTATATCCTGTAATTTCACTTGAAACATTACCCTTCCATCAAACTTCTTCAACAGTGAGTTTTAGGTGTACATACATAGACTGCTGGACCTCTACAGGCTTGTTCTCGTTAGGGCCCGTTTGTATCGCAACGTGGTTTCAGCACAAGGTGTCGGCACAAGTTGCAAACTCGATGAACTCTATCACATTTGCTTTGTTGCATCTGTAATTGTTCAAATACGAGTCAGGAAACATGAAGTACTACTTGTTCGTGTTTTAAATTATTTAACCAGATATGCGCCTCGTACTTTTTGGTAGGTACTCTCGAGAATAAAAAGCACTGCATTCTTAGTTGGTCTCCACGTTACATATTCTTTTATTATTAAAAAATCACCACGAACAGACAATATTTCATTTTTATGTAGATATTATGGTATTGTAACGTACTTTTATATATAGGGTTCCTCCTAAACACCCCGCTGCCTCTTTTTCCGAACGAAAGATTGCGGTCAATCAATCCCAACGGAAAACTTATAGGCTCATATAAACAGCATCTTACACAAATGTAATTTTATTTTATTCCCCGGTTATGTTCAGTCACGGATAGAGTAAACACATTTGCCGAAGCGACGAAAACAAATTCACACCGCATAAAAAGTACATAACCTATAGCACTGTTTGCGAAAGCATCATATCCTACTAATGTTATAAATGCGAAATTTTGTGTCTGTGTGTGAATGTTTGTTCCCACGTATCACCGTAACTAAACCGGTTTTGATGAAATTTGGAATGGAGATAGCTGGATTAACACATAGGCTATCGGATTTGCTATCGCTCATAACGGTGAAGGAAAACATCGTGAGGAAACCGGCATGTCCAAGAACCGCAACATTCGAGGGCATGCAACATCTACCAACCCGCACTGGGCCAGCGTGGTAGATTACAGCCCATACTCTCTCTCTGAGAGAAGGCCAGAGTCCCAGCAGTGGGAACGTGAAAGGGTGATAATGATGAATGATGATGAAAGTCCTGCTAAACACAAAGGGGACTATTATGGTGCTTTGCTGATCTGGCTTGTATTTGGGTCACATCATTTCATCATTTACCTAACAATGTAATGCTCAATACACAAAACGTGTGCCACATATAAAAAAATAAAGAACTTTTTATTTGTTTGTTACATTTTCACACAAAACCGAACCGATCTTGATGAAATTAAGTATGAAGATAGTTTGAAACCTGAGGAAGGACATATGATACTTTTTATTGTGATAAACTGTAATCCAAAAGGGTGAAACCACGGGGAACGACAAGTTTAAATGTAGTACGGAGAGGTTCATTTGAAGAAATATCAGAAATGATTTTATGCGTGCAAAAATAAAGAATCAGCATCAGCTAAATATACGAAAAAAGGATTTAGGCAAATACCCCGACTACTAAAAATTAAACCCCACGCCTTTCTTGCCTACAAAAGGCAGTTTACTTAAAAATGTTATGCTTTTAACCAACATATTCGTATTTGCTAAACCAACTGCCTTTAAATTTTCACTTCTTACCTCACAAATAGCATCACATAAACCGATTTGACGTCTTCAAAGATATTCGCCGCTAAACGGCTAGCAAATAGTTCATTTGCACCTCTCGATCACGTTCCAAGTTCCACCGCCACCAATACATAATGCAGTCGACCATTATTCATCGCGGAATGGTTTATTCATCATCTCCGTGGGAATTGGTATCGGGGTTCAACCTTTATTTTATAAAGAAAAGTTTGATGGCAATAATGAACGGTGCTTTGCTCGTAATACAGCAATTTAAAACTGGCCTTTCGATTATTGAGTCACGTGGCTTTGTCCCTTTGAACTGAGGAATTACATGAATATTTGGACAAAAAACAATTGAAAATACTGCGCACGCTAATATTTTAAATGCAAAAGTTTGTGAGTGAGAGATTGAGTATGTGTGTATGTAACAAACATACAAATAAAAAAATTATTAAATTACCGACACACCGTGCGGTGTCACATCACACTAAACTAATATTATAAATGCAAAAGTTTGTTAGTGAGTGAGTGTAGCTATTTTTTCTAACTCCTTCGAAGTGAAACGTCACAACGGATTTGACTTAAAATCAAAGTCAAAGTCAATTGTACTTTATTCAATAGGATGCATTGTGATCACTTTAAAACGTCAAACTTAAAACTAGCTATGCCTGTTCCAACCTCCCTACAAAAGAACAGGCAGAAACGCCCAGCAGGTATTTTTTTTGGCGCGATCACATTGACAATTTTATTCTTATTACTAATTGATTGAATTGGAGCAAGTTCACTAAAATCCCAAGCTTTTTTTTGTCATCTAATGGTCCGATATTTTTTAATTAGCTTTACTAATAAGATTTCTCTTGTTTGGAAAAAAGAAATCGGAATGGAATGCTTGGATTATCACATAATATGCAACCTTTTTGTCCCGGAAGGAGTTCCGGCGGGATAGCGGAAAAACTGCGGGTGTGAGTTGCGTATCTTTAGTTTTCTAACTGTGCTTGTGCCTGCTAGTTTGAAGCCGAAGTTCATCTAAGTGCAGTTACTTGCAAAAATTGCTGAACAGTCCCAATCCTCCAATTTTACCTAAGCATCTTGAACACGGAATATCGCTCATTTGACACGTTTTTAGAAAACTTGGTGAGATCAAAAACTTTTATCGCTGACTGTACTTTGAGTCTTGTCTCATTGAAAATTCCGTCCGCTTTTTCTGTACTTCTCTGATTTTGAATTATTAGGTGCTTGAAAAGATCTTTTCACGAACGCACTTATTGGTTTGGTTATGGTATGACTATTTCACGAAATGACAGTTCTGATAGTTTATACTGAATTGAATTAAACTTCAGAGTTTTACAAATAGTTGACAATTAACATGGGACCTAACAGAAGCTTGTAACCTACATTCGGAACACGAACTTGTGCATGTCTAATTAACCCAGATATACTTATTATGAAAGTCACCGGACAGATTTTATTTACGTAAAAATGTTATTCATTAATAATGATTATAAATAATAAATTATTATTATCACCGCAACTTTACAGAAAAGGGTGAAATATGTAAATCTAATTTTAAGTTTGAAATATGCTAAAGTAGATATTTTATATCCAGACATTATAATAAAACTATGATACTGAAATCCCCAAGAAACCGTTTGACTGCATCTAAAACCAACTTCTAAATATAAGCGACCGTTAAAGTTATATGTATATCGTTCACAGGTAGGGTTGATACCTAAGGAAAATAGTAAATTCCCTTCAATTATTTAGTTTATCTCTCTCTTCTTCAACCGATAATCATCCAATGCCGAGTGTAAGTTTAGTCTTCTCCATTTCACGTCATTCTTCACAAAACTTTTTATATTATGCCAGCTGCACCTACTCTCCCGCAGGAACCTCTGTAAGGATAAAAAAAGCGTACTTTATGAGTTATCCAGGTATCGCTGAAAAGACAAAATATTTACGAATACGAATAAGTCACGAAATAATATTTGCGCGAGCTCCAGG